>JAGQAX010000019.1:19262967-20609985 GCA_019142605.1 Cephalopholis sonnerati
GTCAGGTTTGGGAAAAGATCTTGGTTTGGGTTCAAATGTCCCAGACTTTTGGTTTAACTCAGGACACAAACAGCAGTTTCTTGAGTGAAAGTCCTGTGTTTTTCAACCATTGCCACAGATGGGTTTATGCTGGAGTCAGTTTAAAGCCTGGTGCTTCTCATACAGATGCCAAAGGGTGCCTTGTACAAGGATATCAGACACCTAAGGGCGTGACAAAGTGTCAGTATTTGACAACCTGGGAATGAGAACTGGTTCAATGTACACGTGGAGTAGAGAGAGTGGCATCAGTCTTCTCTTGTATTAAGGTTTTGTATCAGCTTTACAGGTTTCTCATGGTCATGGAAAACCTGGAACAGTCATGGAATTGCACAATCTAATTTTCTAGGCCTGGAAAGTTCATGGAATCAGCAAAAATCATTAATCGTTTTGGAAAACTCATAGAGATGTATTGTTTGTAATAAGGTCAATTGTTACAGTAATCTTCCAGGTAATGTCACATGACGGCAAATTTCCTTTCTATAAGTTAGCTGTTGATATAATGTAGCTCTCATATGCGTCAACTTAGAGCTGCATGATGTATCATTTCACCATCAACACTGCGATGCATAATAGTCACATGAAAGGACGTGCAATGTCAAGAAAGGTCAATTAACTCGAACAAATTATTTGTTGTTTGATACAAATGGAAAACTGGAAAACAGTTTTCAGTTTCCATGATTTATGCCAGCCAATCCTTACGCTTTTAGATGTTACATGTATGTGTGACACAGTATGGCGGAGTTTGTTATGGGAAGCGAGACTCTCCTACATGTGTGTGTGCAGAAAAGAACCGTACCCAGGCTTTTCTGAAATTAAAATTTTATCATGCGTCCTTGAAAAATCATGGAAAAGTTTTCAAATTTTGTCCATGAAAATGTGTGGGAACCCTGCCTTTAAAATGCACAGACTTTGAGACCTGAATGCTGCATCAAACTTAAGAAAACCCAGTTAGGAATTGTTGATAATCTCAAAGCACAACCTTGCAAAGCAGCAGTAGCTGCTGCAGTGGGGATCCTTTGACACCAAACGAACTAAACTGAACTGACAGAACTTGGGCCTTTCATCCAAATAAAAAAATCATGGCTGCAGTCCTTTCTGTTTGTGCCAACATAAAAACAGTTCATAGAGGCGACTGAATCTTCTCCTGCCATTACTACATGACACTGTCGCAGTGCAGTCGCTCAGATGAAGAGCAGAAAACAGGATTAAGCCTATCTCTCATAGAAGGTGACGTTAAATTTAAGTGGGTAAACAAGATGCAGCAGTTTATATGAGGCATGGATGAGCTGAGGAGAACATTAAACTCATCACGCTCAGTAAGTGGATCCTTTTCTCTCTTAAGCTGTTCTTTAGCTCTGTTCTTCAGTCAGCTCCTGCACTAATGAGCCAGTGTCTCTGCACATTATGGACAGAGGTGTGTGTGGAGTGGATACTGTAACCTGCAGGTGTTGTGTCCAGTCAGGAATCAACACCTACTGAAGCAAGAAAGAGACTGAGATATGTGTTGGAATAAGTCAGCATATAGCTGACTGATGAATTTATTTGCTTTATCTTTAAAATGTGTGCTATTTTTTCATAAATGTTTCAGTATACACATAAAGATTATAAGCCAAGAGATATGAACTTTGATTTATATCCCTCTTGTTTACAATCTACAGTGATAATTTTGCTCCAAAATGATCCTAGGTAACACTAAACTAAAGTTAAAAAGAAAGAAAGAAAGGGGAAAGAAAGCTTAACTCACTTAGGCATTATGTAAATGTGCATGTAACCCATCTGCCTGCAGGTGAAGTACCTCTCTGGCTTCAGATGCATGGATGTGTGTGTTTTGCTGTGGACTGTGCGCGCTCTGCTGTCGGTGCTGTATGGCAGCGGATCACTACTGCAGAATGGAGACGTGAGAAAACAGCGCCGTGTGTTTTTTAAATCACACCGTAGCAGTCGAGAAACTTTCTTTTTTTTCATCTTCCTACAATTACCGACTTTACCTCTTGTAGATATTTGATCTTAAGTTATGGAAGTAGCTCCAACATTTCTGTTCCTGCTGTGCGGTCTGCGCGTTTCTCTGGCGGCTGAGTGGGAGTTTGAGGACACTAATTTTACCTACCTCGGTGATGCAATCGATTACAAGGATCCCTGTAAAGCTGGTACAGTGACTTTATCTTCTCTAAAAATTAAGTGATATTCTGCATTTTATTTTGGTGTGTGTATATAGTTTAATGTGTGTTCAGCCAATATCCCTATAGGCCCTGATCACTGTGAGCTAAAACATATTTAAAATTAAATGATGTAGATGTGAAGACAGCTGCCAAGTTAATAGGCTCATGTAAACATTTGCTAATAATAATTAATAGTCAATTAACAATTAAGTAACAATAAAGTGTTAACCTGCATGAACTGCATTATTTTCATAATCAAACTTATTTTCCTTATGTGTTACTTTACCACTATATTTACTTGCTCCTTCCTTTCCATGCAGGCCATCTGTTTAATATTGGTTTACTAGTAAAGTAAAACAAATGTAATCAGTGTTGAGACAAATCACTTTAAGTTCTAGGTGGTGGGAAAAGTAATACCACACTATGAAAATATTAAATTACAAGTAAACGTGCTGTAACTTGAGGACATAGAGGTGTTAGAGTATTAGCAGCAAAATGTACCCAAGTATCCTAAATAATAGTACTAATAAATAACAGAATTTCTCCCTTTATGTTGCTATGTTAAATTATTATGTTATTGTAATGCATGTAGGTGTATTCTGTTGTTTTTTTTTTAAGCTCTAGTTGAGGTACAGATCATTACTATCTACTATCTGTCTAATTACGTGGTAATTTAATCTCCAGCAAAGCATTATATTTTATGAGCTAAATATTGATCTTCAAACTATAGCTGTCAAATAAATGCATTGGAGTGTTTGCCTTAAAATGTAGTGAAGTAGAATTATCAAATAGCTTTAAATGCATGTACTCAAGAGAAGCACAAGTACCTTAAAACTGTGCTTAGGTGCAGTTCTTGAGTAGCCTAAATGTGTTCAGTGACATGTTTTTAAGCTGAAGGGATCTCACATTTTAAAATAGGTTTCACATGTTTGTCTAAAAAACAATCTAATGAGAAAAATAACATTCAATGAAACATACTGTATGGACGATGGATACAGGATACCGATCACATTTCCAACATGTATCAAGAACTCAAATCATAATTAACTGCCAAAATATCTCTGATTTATCTGCCATGCCTTTGCAACAAGTCTTCTCCAATGTTAAAGAACATACAACTTTATTTTTTTCATCATCTAACATGCCAAGTAATTACTTTGGTTATTAGGGTGGGCTCCAGTTGGTTGGGGTCCCTTTTCTCTTGTGACTTCTGAAACTTCCAAAACACCCCACTCTTCTTCTCCGAGGCAGTTGCCTGGAGACTAGAGGTCATTGAGGCCGTGCCAGCGCAGTCCTCGGCTGGACGCCGGTGAAATCCCTCTGGCTTCAGGGCATGGGGTGCACACTGCAGGGGTGACAGTCATTTACAGTCACCCTTTGCATGAGTGAATTCACTTCAAAGGCCGACACAGGGCCCGCTACGTCTTTTCATTTGGACTTTCAAAGGTTGTTACATCACACGGCCAAATGAGGTATTTAATGGGAACGACTCTAGTGAGCTGCTCTGCTCGACTTGTACAACGTGGGATCCTGATTTATAAAGGAGGTCGTAATAATGGAAACGAATTGCTAATCCCATAAAGTGAACATAAAACTTGGTCAGAATGTGTGTGATGTCACCTACAATAATTTTCAGAATGAGCTTTTTAAAACCTGGATTTATATTTATCACTCAGTGTCAAATACTCATCTGACCTTCAGAAGTAGCTACTGACGTATGTACTGTGGTTTGACTTTGGTTTTTAAGGCAGAAGTTGAAGGTTTTCCTGTGCACTTCAACAAGTTTTGTCAGAGTCATCAACCCAACTTTCTGACCCAGACTATCATTCCTGCTCTTCACGTGTTTGATTACTTATGATCGCTCCTTTTTGTCTCCCAGTCTTCAGCTGCAAAGGTTAAATTATCTGAAAGGAAGCATCTTTTTCAGCACATACAGTATTGAGTAGCAATTCAAGCTATTACATTATAGCCTAACTCTTTGCCACTTTTGTCTTCCAGTTTCTGTTCTATTACACTAAATCTTGCAGTATCAGTGGTGGAGGAAGTATTGAGATCCTTTACTTAAAATAAAATAAGTAGCACAACACCATAATGATACTCAATTACAAGTACAAGTCCTTCATTTAAAATTTAATATCAGTAAAATGTACTTTAAGTATTTATAGTAATGCAGAATGACCCTTTTCAGAGTCGTTATAATTCAGTAAAATCATAATACGAACATATTTTATTATCATTGAGTTCATAATTCTGAGCAAATTGTAATAACAAGCCTTCAAAATTAGTTACTGACGTTTTTGATTTACATGTGTGAAAAGTTTTGTCTGATCTGATCTATAACAGAGGAACGCATTAGGGGAACACACTAAAGCTGATGTGCAGCACTGTTATGTTTAGTATGTTATTTTATGTTTTTACGGTGTATGGTTGATTTCTAATGGACTGCTATCGAAAGGCAGCAATACTCATGCAGCTCCTGATACAAAATTCCCTAAGGGGACAGTTAAGTATATCACATCATATCGTATTGCATCACATCGTACAGTATTGTACTTATGTATTACACTGAATATCAGTTTCACTATTTAATAATTTCACTTATAAATTTGCCATGTTGTGATTTATATTATTACTGGAAAATATTTCAAATATCAACCAGCCCAACTGATATAATAAAACTTAAGCAGCACTTTAAAGTAAAAATAGACAGTTTATAGTTATGAAGTAAATGTTGATCACAGGATGTAATGGCTCCAGAATAATGACACCACTGGCATTTAGACTGGTTCACTAAATGCCTCACTTTCACTATGCAACTCTGTCTGCCACTGGGTACGATCTCCTGGGAAATGAAGGCTCAGTTTGCGGCACAAAGGAAGTGTGTCAAGCTTTGCGTAACCAAAACAGGAAGAGGATAGTGCTTTTGTTTTCCCCAGTAACTATCAGTAGCTCTCCCCAGTTACCAAGGAGTTCTCTGCAGTTACTATCCCCAGTAGCAGAGATGGTGGATGGTACAACAACCTCCCCCGATTGTTGAGTATATATATTCTTATGCGTTCACTCGTGCCTTTGTATGTGTGTTTGTATTTGCTGTACAACTAATAGCCCTTTAGTGACAAAATAAAGTTGAAGTTGACATTAAAATCAAAAACAGTGCATCTTGTGTTGCTGGTTGTAGCAACAGAAAGCAATCAGCAATCATGACTAATTGAAGACACAGGTGCAAACATCATTCAAGATGATTTCAAGAGGCATTAATGGGCTACAGAGAGCAATCAGGCTGTCTTTGTGACAATGACGTGAACAAGATTACCATGTGGTGATGAAATAAACTAGCTCTACTTGAGTTCAGGATCTGAGTAATTGTATTTCCACCACTGGCAGTAATGTATCCTATGTCTAGAAAAGTAACACAGACGAGTGGTCAATAACACAAATCTGTGGTTAATGATACCAGCGCTGATCTTGAATGAATCCCAGACCGCTGTTTTAAAAATCTCAGTTTGGTGTCAAAGGGCAAAATCAGTACACGACTGCGATCGTTCTTTCTGAAGTCTGAGACTGACATCAGTATGTTGTCAAACATGATCTGGGCCTCGTACAAAAGATAAGAATAATGTTTGGGAACTCCATGCTGCTAAACACACACTAAACAAACACACAGTGATCCTGGAGTGCTCACTGAATAATCATGATCCAGATTGATGGTCACGAGTGGTTCCTTGTAGACAACAGTGAGTTTCCTCTTGGTTCAGACTCCTCTACAGGTAGTATGTTTAATCTGTGTGCTGTTCAGAGATGCAGTACTTCATCTTATCAGGTATGAGGTCATTGCTCGCATGTGGAGGACCTCACTCCTGGGTTAATGACTTGCTGAGCATGACTATGAAAAAATATCCCTGCTTACTGACCAAGGCACTGTGCTACAAAAGAGTCAAAAGTTGTCAAAACAACTATCAGAAATGTCTATAGGCAATTTATATGAAGCTCCTACAGTGGTTCTTTTCATTCTTAGCATTTATTTGTACTGTAGGTTTCCATTTGAGTAGCTAAGTACAGCACAGTGTCATCACAATCCTGTCAAGTATTCAGGTCACATCTTTATTCTTTAAAATGACACAGTAGTTGGACAGCCCTCCAATATGTCTCCGTTTGTGTGCTCAGGAGGTGTGTTTGCTGATCAAACAGACACACTGAGTCCCGTACAGGAACTCTTTTCAGAACAGAGATATGCTCTTACAGGACAGACACAGCAAAGCAGGCAGTGGATTTTGGCTGCTGTTTGCAGGTGAAAAGTTTACTGAAATTCAGAGATAAAGTCTAAATACCAGTTGAAACTGGTTCTTTGTGTGCAGTGCAAATATTTTTAACTGCATTTCTACATTGATTAAGTTTAGCTTTCCACAGACATTTACAGAACAATACTAAAAGAAATTGACATTTTGGGAAACACGCTTTCCTGTCAAGGTTTGGATAAGTATGTCAATGCTAATACGCAGCTACAGCCTGCAGATGGTTAGCTCAGCTTAGCATAAAGGCTAGAAGTAGGGTCAAACAGCTAGCCTGGCTCTGTGCAAAGGTTAAAAACCTCTAAAGCTCACTTATTTACATTTTTATATCTTTTTTTTTTTAGCTCTGCACGTCACCCTCCATAAATCCACAACATGTTTTTACCCTCTAGGTTTTGTATGAATAAAACAACAGAGATAAGAGAGCTGCAGATGTGCCAACAGAAAAATGTTGGCAATGTAGGTTTCTGCAAACCAAGAACATGTTACATTCGAACATTACTATGTAGTGGAAACATTGAATCTTACAATTCAACAACACTGTGGTTAATGAGTGGTAAGGTTTAGGCTCAAAAACCACTTGGTTGCGGTTAGGAAAGATTTTTTTTGGCTGTAATAATGTGGTTTTGGGGGTACAATCCCAACTGGAAACATGATGGGTCACTACAAAACACACATGTTTGGTGCTTAAAAAGTAGCTGGAAACACAGTAGTGACTAAATCACAATTGTTTTTGTTGTTTGTTGATCTCAAACAGTGGTCTGTTGCTCGGCAGGCGTCTCACCTGGATGACACGCCATCCACCATAAGTCAGCTCATAAACTACGTCATTTTAGAAACATTGATATATGTATTAAACGCATTCATAGTTTGCATAAATGTACAATATCAACATTTTCTTCTGGTGACCAGGCTGGGATTTTGTTATCTTTATTTTATTTTATCTTTGTTTTATTTTAATGTATTATGTATCTGTGTTTTCATCTGTTTACCTCAGCTGCCTTTTGGGGAGATATTGCCCTCGATGAAGATGACCTCCGCATGTTCAAAGAAGCCCCCGGACAGCATACTGTCCAGACTAACCACACAGACTCAGGTATCAAAGCAGGAATACATTTACTAATCTATAAACAGCTCTGACTGACTGTTTAAATAAAGACATGATAATAAATGCTGATTTTCTTTTTTTTTCTTACAGATAACAGTTCCACTTCCAGTGAGAGCATCAGGAGTAAGAGAGCTGTGGACAGACAGAGTCTCCATCGCCGGAGGAGAGCAGCCACCTCCAGACCAGAGCGAGTGTGGCCAGATGGCATCATCCCATATATGATCAGTGGGAATTTCACTGGTGAGTTCTGAATGAAAACAGTAAATTACTCACATATTCTTACAGGGGAGTTTCCTGCTGCATACAGCCAGCATGTGTTGGTTGTGGTTTTGACATTCTAAAGCTGTCAAACTGTAATTTCTTTTCAGGCAGTCAGAGAGCCATTTTCCGTCAGGCGATGCGTCACTGGGAGAAACACACTTGTGTGACATTCATAGAGAGAACAACTGAAGAAAGCTACATTGTTTTCACCTACCGACCTTGTGGGTGAGTTTGGCATTAAATTATTAAATAATTTATTCTGTTTAAGTTTTTTTTTCAATGATAAAGTTGTGTTCTAAAAATTTAGATTGATTTTGTTTCTACTGTGCAAGGCATCATTGATTTCCATTCATTTTTATGTTATCTGAAAGTGTGTTTTTTCTCTTTATACACAATATATAAACTACCTGCCAACTTGAAAACACATTGTGGTAGGGTAATGTATCCTCGTACAAGGGTTATCTTATGAATTAGCGCCCCACAAATGTAGTTGCGACATTATGTACTTTACATGAAGTCACATACTTCATGTAAAGTACAAAGTTAAATAGGTTAGACAAGTAATATTAGGAAGGTTAGGTGTAGGAAAAGAGACATGGTGACAATGTACCTGAAAGGTTCACTTGGTTTCACACAGGACACAAACACTGTTCTCCTGGGACAAAGTCCTTTGTTTGTTCGACACATCCACCACCCAAATCTACCTCGTCACGTGGACTATCACTCTTTATACTACTTCTTCTTTACTCCCATCAGCACATTGGTCACGTGATCGCAGCCTTCCCAATTAGATAGGTTATCCACAAATTTTGATGCATCACTTTTTCAAGGTATACACTGCTCAAAAAAATTAAGGGAACACTTAAATCACACATCAGATCTTGATGAACTCATTATTCAAGCTGAAAATCTTAACTGATGTACATTGAATTTGTTTGTTGAGAACAAAATGACATAACGATGGTCACTGGAAACCAAAATCATTAACTCACTGAGGGCTGGATTCAAAATCACACTGAAAATCAAAGTAAGAAATTGAAATCACAGGCGGATCCAAGTTGTGTGAATTTATCACACCAACTCAAAATGAGACTCAGTAGTGTGTGTGGCCCTTGTGTGCCTGTATGCACTCCCGACAACGTCTGGGCATGCTCCTGATGAGTCAGTGGATGGTGTCCTGGAGGATCTCCTCCCAGACCTGGATCAGGGCATCAGTGAGCTCCTGGACAGTCTGTGGTGGTACTTGACAGCATCAGTTGCACCAATACACAACATCCCATAGGTTCTCAATTTGATATAGATCAGGGGAATGAGAGGGCCAGTCAATGGCATCAATGCCTTCATCACCCAGGAACTACCTGTGCAGCCTGATTAGGCTGCAGGTACTGCCTCATGCTACCAGAAGTGACAAGGACACTAGCAGGACCCAAAACTAGAGAAGAATCAGTCACCTGTTGTCATGTTTGTTTGCACCAAAGCTGAAACTGAGTCACAATCACTTGTGCTTTCTAAATGGACAGATTGATATCCCTTAAGTTTAACTGACTTGGTGTTACACTGTGACCATTAATGTTCCCTTAATTTTTTTGAGCAGTGTACATACGAATACTGCATGAGGACAGCCTGGGTACGGCCATTTAATATTCATAAACAGCAAACAGTCAGCGTCTGTTCTGCAGGAGCTCCAAGGTGTGAAGCTAAACAGTGTCGCCCCCTGCAGGTGTTGCTCTTACGTAGGGAGGAGAGGTGGCGGCCCTCAGGCCATCTCCATCGGAAAGAACTGTGACAAGTTTGGCATTGTGGTGCATGAACTCGGCCACGTCATCGGCTTCTGGCACGAACACACACGTCCGGACCGTGATGAGCATGTAAGCATCATCAGAGACAACATCCAAGCAGGTACTGTTACTGTGTTGAAAAGAAGGTGTGGAAACGTGTGTGCGTGTGTGCTCACAGATGTTTCTCCATGCATTCAGTCTGCTGATTATGTGTATATGATTAGGACAGGAGTATAACTTCCTGAAGATGGAGCCAGGCGAGGTCGACTCACTTGGGGAGGTGTACGACTTTGGCAGCATTATGCATTATGCACGGAATACATTTTCCAGGTTGGCTTTGTGATGCTTTCTTATGCCTTTCCTTCCTGAAGTTAGTTTTTGTGTTAAAGCGACTGCAAGGATTTCATCACTTTAATTTCCCAGGTGTAATTTATTTTCAGCCCTACCCTGGTTTACATTAACAGGCCATTAAACAGCTCCACTGGGGCTGTTGCTGGACTCAAGAGCCTAACTGTTAAGCATTTGGTGATTCACTCTGTCCACCCTGCCTGTATATTTTAACTGGCAACATAAAGTGTACCAGCCTGCTCCTCAAACCAGGCCATCACCAGCACCACCTTACCTCTGACAGTCAGCTATTAAACTCCTTTATATTTATTTCTTGAGTTTAGAGTTTGAAATGACTACAGATTTCACTGTTTTTACTTGTTGGTCGCACAGTATTTAAATAAGAGTTTATAGCCATTTGACCTTCCTAACTGTCCCTAATACCATGCTGCATCATCAGCAGAGCGACTACACTGACCTGGTGTTTGTCCCTTCATTCAGCCCTGCTAAACAAGCTCCATAGGAAACCTCGGGGGATTTGATCCTTTATTGTCACAGAAATGGTTTCACACTAGTCTCCTTTTCATTTCTGTCTCGTGCATGTTGTTGCCCTGTTGCTTTTCTCTGTGCTTTGGTTTTTTACCTCCATCGCCGCTTTGCCGGTCTGGGTCATGGAGGCGAGCCAAGCTAAATAAAGGCCTGGCAGTTCAGGCTTTGTTGAACAATTTGGGCTGGAGTGGCCTTTTTCTCTGGCATTCAGGAGCGGGCTCCACTGAGCCGGCTGGCACCGTCGAAAGGCCCCATTCAGAGTGCTCTGTTTGCACATGCCTGTCATTCATGGGTGCATCACCATGGGAACTGTGCAAGAGTGAGCTCCAAACCCAGTGAGAGATTATCAGAATCAATAAAGTATCAAGGTGTTGAACAGGAGTCGGAGCTAGAAAAAAATCACGCTAATCTGTCTGTCAGTGTGAGCTTCTGAAAAACCCATTTTGTCATCAGGCTTCACATGCTGCAATTGATTTTAAATTATTATTATTTTCTTATCTTCTCTAATCTGTTTTGATTTCACGTTTGTGACTTTAAACAGAGGAATCTTCTTAGACACAATCTTGCCCCGTTATGACATCAATGGAGTCAGGCCACCTATTGGACAGAGGACCCGGCTTAGCCAAGGGGACATTGCACAAGCCCGCAAACTCTACAAGTGTGCAAGTAAGCTGCTAGAAAATATAGTTACCTTATCTCACTTTTATTGTTTTCAAGGCCTGAATGTGCACTAAACAGGTTAAAAATCTCCTCTGTTCTTCTGTCTGAGGCTTTAATGTTATTTCTCTGCTCTGTTGTTGTATAACCATGTGTATGTTATGGTGTCTGGTTGTTAAAGGGTGTGGGGAGAGCCTGCAGGACAGCACTGGAAACTTCTCTTCTCCTGGTTTTCCAAACGGCTACTCAGCGTACGCTCACTGTGTCTGGAGGATTTCTGTCACTCCTGGAGAGAAGGTGAGTGATGGCAAATATGTTGAAGCATTAATTCAATAAGAGCTACACAGCTAACCAAATTTATAAAGTTACTGATTTAATGAATGCCAGTATTTACTCATATCACACTTCAATTCTGAAATTAATTAATTCTGAAAACAGTCATATATCTGTTTTATGCATTCAGTCAGTCTACTACTCACTGTCATTACATGTTAATTTCTCCATGTATGTCCACCCCTGTGCAGTGATGCTAACATCACCACACCAAACTAAGGTGGCAGCTATTAGGAAGCAAGTTAAATTATCCCTGCCTTATAAACTATTTACAAATCAAAAGTTTTAGGTAGAGTCTTCGCAATCGGGTTTCAACAATAAAATAAAGTCTGATACAGGTTCTTTTGTAGCTGACTGAAGCTGCTTATTGACAACATTTTGCACAATGTTTAATAGCTGTAAATATGACCACAGTAAGTGTTAATTATTGTTTTAGAAATTTGTAGTCTGGTTCAAGTGAAAAAGTTTCTGCAGCAACATTTTACATGAAGTAGGCTTACTAGGCAGTGCTTAACTTGTTCCTGAAACCCGGCACCTCTTAGCTTTCACAAGTGCAACAATATTAGGTGTCAAAAGTCATCTGACTGGACCCTTTGGCAGGCCAG
The DNA here is from genome assembly GCA_019142605.1 of Cephalopholis sonnerati. Lineage (NCBI taxonomy): Eukaryota > Metazoa > Chordata > Actinopteri > Perciformes > Serranidae > Cephalopholis > Cephalopholis sonnerati. The sequence continues at coordinate 19,275,073 of JAGQAX010000019.1, forward strand.
TTTTGGCCCACGGGCTGTATATTTGACACCCCTGCTTCAAAGGACAATAACGGTAAAGGTAAATTGATTTGCATTTGTATAGTGCTTTTCTAATCTTTCAACCATTTGAAACACTTTTACACTACATGCTGCATTTACCCATTCACTCACACATTCATACCCTGGTGACCGAGGCTACCATACAAAGTGCCACCTGGTCCTCATTTTAACATTCACACACATTCACACACAGATGGCACACAATTTAAGACTCAGTATCTTGCCTAAGGATACTTTAGACATGCAGACTGGAGGAGCCAAGGATGGAGCTGCCGATCTTCCAGTTAGTGGATGACCTGCTCTGCCTCCGTAGCCACAGCTGCCCCAAAACTGTCATTCAGGAACTGTCCTGAGCGACAGTTTGGAGTAGCTCCACTGATAGCTCACCTAGCACCACTGAGCTCGCTAGTGTTACAGCTCAGCTGAGGCAGACGCCATCAACGTTTTCATCCCGCACTGTCACGGGCAGGAGCTTCTCATCCATTAGTAGATACACACTTCTTTCTGTGATAGTTAGCGTGTGTAGTTTGGTAGAGAGAAAATAGTTCCTACATGAAACTGCCCACAACGAGTGACGAGTGCCATCTAACAAAAATTTAAAGTAACAAAAAGAGGTGTTAATTAACATTTGCAGCTCTTGTGAATTTTATAAATTAAGATAGATGTTAAATCTTGATGCTAATTTTTCCTGTAATGATCTCCCCTCCATATGTGTCTTCTGTTTTATAGATTGTTCTGAATTTTACTTCCATGGACCTCTTCAGGAGTCACTTGTGTTGGTACGACCATGTGGAGGTCCGAGATGGGTTCTGGAGAAAAGCTCCTCTGAAAGGTCTTTAACTTTGATTTACAATGGACCCCCTCTCCTCCCACTAAGTATCATCTATAAACCTGTCGTTAGACTGATACAGTCTCATCATGACTGTGTTATATACTCAGTAGCAAGCACTGTGAAGTAGTCACTGACAGACACTGCCATTATTTTTTATGTGCTTTGGCAGGCCGTTTTTGTGGAGACACACTTCCAGATTCAATCATCTCAACCGACAGTCGACTTTGGATTGAATTCAGAAGCAGCAGCAGCTGGGTGGGCAAAGGCTTTTCAGCAGTCTATGAAGGTGCAACACTGATATGTGGATTTTAATATGCACTTTTTATATGCTACATCCTCACGTGAACCATCAGAAATCACAGCAGGTTTTAAACTTCCTTTTCACTGTATAATATCAACTGAAAGTAGAAATATTGAAAAACAATCTCTGGATGAAACAAATCACTTCTCGCCTCCTGTGCAGCCATCTGTGGGGGAGAGGTGAAGCGGGACAGCGGCCAGATCCAGTCCCCCAATTATCCCGATGACTACCAGTCCAACAAAGTGTGTGTGTGGAGAATCACAGTAGAGGAGGGTTTCGATGTTGGCCTCTCCTTTCAGTCATTTGAGGTAAAAGCACTTTTGAAGAAAACAGGAAAATATATCCAGGAAAATTGGCTAAACTGTGACGCTTCACAAATCTTAAATTCCCTCAGGTGGCTAGGAACTTCATTTTTCTTAGCCTTCACTCCTTCGAAGGGAGGAAGGCCTGTTAAAATATCACTATCATCTGCCAGTAATGTCTCCTCTCAAACTTCTCTGTCCTTGCTTCCACTGCAGATTGAGAGACATGACAGTTGTGCCTACGACTATGTTGAGGTGAGGGATGGCAGTTCAGAGAGCAGCCCGCTGCTCGGTCGTTTCTGCGGCTACGACAAACCAGACGACATCAAGAGCAGCTCCAACCAGCTCTGGCTGAAGTTTGTGTCTGACGGCTCGGTCAACAAAGCCGGGTTTGCAGCCAACTTTTTCAGAGGTGAGAAAGTCATGTCAGTTATAAACTGCCAGAAATCCAAAGAATTCCTGATTTAATTTTGACAATTTTTCTTTGACAGAGATGGACGAGTGCTCCAGGCCTGACAACGGTCACTGCGAGCAGCGTTGTCTTAACACACTGGGCAGCTACAGATGTGCTTGTGACCCCGGATACGAACTGGCAGCTGATAGACGCAGCTGTGAGAGTGAGTGTAGAGCACGACCACACACACTAAACCTGCAAGCTAGCTCACTCAGTCAGCTCAAGTCTGCCACTACACTCAGATGGTATGAGACTAGGTGAGCTAGCAGTAGATGCACGCCTCCTTCTGCACAGGGATACGGTTGGTGGATGTAGTTTGGTAGAAAGAAAATAGTCCCTACATGAAACTGCTCACAACAAGGTCTGTGGATTATCTTGAGTAACAGGTCATGATTTCTGGAAAGAGACATTGCTGTTGAGTTTATAAATTGCGACCTATATGATATACTGGACATAGAATGTCATCTAGATCCATTATATTCAAGAGAAGGCAGACATCTCTACAGCCGATATCTCCAACACTTGGCAGCTCACACCAAAACAATCTAGACTGATAAATAGCGCTACATGTAAGAGGAAAAAAGTATATTTTGATGAACTGTGCCCTTTAAGATTGGAAATAGGGGGACACAGCTGGCCTGGCTGCATCCAAGCATCATAAACTCTGACCATCAGCAGATGTTTCAGTCTTTGTGTTCAGCTTAGTTAACTACCTAGCTGTTTTTACCTGATATTTGTTTCCACTTGAGTTTGTTTATCCTCTGTTCATTTAACTAGGCCCAATGAACTGAATATGTTTGAATTCCTACAACAACAACAGACAAAAACCTCAGACAGGCCTGAGGACTGCAGCTGGGAAGTATCAGCTCAGACAATAGAGTCAAAAATCCTGTTGTCATCAGATAGATAGATGACAAACGGGGCATGGTATATGACATATCATCTTTTTTGTAAGTGTAGTTGTACAAGTGCTGCTCATACAGGCATAACAAATACACGTGCATTGAGGTCTTATCTCTTTTTGCACAGCTGGCTAGTCTGTCTTCCACCACAAGAGGGCAGTACTCCCTTACTGTAACTTCTTATGAGCCTCAACAGTCTGTTACAACACTGGTTTGATGCATCTTAACAGAATAAAAAGGACTTAATTTCCCTTCAGAACAATTTGGTGCTTAGCTTGATTTTATATAAAGAAAGAAAGTTTACTCAGCAACCTTTGATCACTACTGATTTAGAACCTCAGTTCCCCATTGCCTTGATTATATCTGGTTATTACTTTTATTTCTTGACATTTCTTTGTAAATAACAGCCTGTAAATTAAGAAAATCATCTTTTCTGCAATTAAATGATCAAATAATAGGTTTAAGAATTCACTAATTCACACCACTGGGTGATTTAATTTATGTTACGCAAGTGTTTTCTTTTCACACTTCTACCACTAAAATCAGAATGCTCTCCCACCACCAGCAGCTGCCTGTGGTGGGTTCATCACCAAACTGAACGGCTCCCTCACCACCCCCGGGTGGCCCAAAGAATACCCACCCAACAAGAACTGTGTGTGGCAGCTGGTGGCACCCATTCAGTACCGCATCACTCTGGTGTTCGATGTGTTCGAGACCGAGGGGAACGATGTAAGTCGATGAAAGTGATGTTTTTATTGTAGTCATGTCATCAGATAACCTGCTAAAGTCATGCTAGTTTCACAGGCCAATCCTTTGTCCTCTGTAGTAAGTAAAATGTTCTAGTGTTTGCCATCAGGTGTGTAAGTATGATTATGTGGAGGTGCGCAGTGGGTTGAGTTCGGACTCAGAGCTTCATGGGAAGTTCTGTGGAGCAGAGAAGCCCGAGGTCATCACCTCCCAACACAACAACATGAGGATCGAGTTCAAGTCTGACAACACCGTCTCCAAGAGAGGCTTCAAGGCCCATTTCTTCTCTGGTAAGTCATGGAGAGTGAAGTGATTCAGAAAGCACTGAGGAAGGAAATAGTGAGGAAGCATTACATAATGTCCAGACCTGGTAGAGTATGAAGGGCAAAACCATAAATTCACTCCAATAACAAAGCAGGCAGCTGTCTTCAGTGTCTGACACCAGAATGAGGGCGGTGTGATTCGATTCTTCATGAAACTTGGATTTAATTTTGCTCACTTAAATAATTTAGTAGCATGCTTGGTGTTTAAATGAAATAAATATCTTAATTTTACATTCACATTTTGCATTATTCACATGTGGTCTTATTTTAAACTTTAAAGCAAGTCTGCTGTTTGTATTTTTCTAATAAGTGCTGTAGTGAATATTTCATTGCATAGAAAAGGCTTTTTCACATAATTATATGGAGAGCACTTAATGCCACACCAGCTTAAATGAATGTGTTTTGTTTAATCAGACCACAGATGGCTAAAAAAAAAAATTCCAATAGATTTTCTGCTGGGTTTTTTGTCATTAAAATAAATATTGATAACCCATCTAAAGTTGGAAAGTTGTTAAAGGGCCAGCTCACATGTTTTTTATTATGTATTTGTTCACTGTTGACAGCATGAAACCAAATTAATGTCGATAAGTGGAGTTCAAGTTTTGGATATTTGACTCCCCTCTATTTTGGCCTGCGGACGAGGAGAAGTGAGCTTTTCAGAAACACTAACAAGGGGCTCCAACCCAAGAGATGTTTTGCTGATAGCTGACCCAGGGTTGTGGCTCTTGCGTGTTTCATACTGCAGATTCCTCCTCCTGGAGAAACACAACAAGCCTTTGTGTCCACACTCAGCAGCAGAGCTGGGCCTAAAATGTTAACTCAGTATGTTCTGCAAGTTTTCTGCAGCCTGTTGTTTCACAGATTCACATGTTGTGAATTAAAATTCTTCAAACATCCCAACAGATATAGACGAGTGCTCAAAGGAAAACGGAGGCTGCCAGCATGAATGTGTGAACACCTTCGGGAGCTACAGCTGTCAGTGCCGCAGCGGCTTCATGCTGCATGATAACAAGCACGACTGCAAGGAAGGTACAGTAAGTGTGTCTGCTGCCCACTCATATGAGGTATTTCATGGTCTTTTCATAAAACTGGGCAGCCTATGTAGTAGAAAGACGCAAATACTTTTGAAATTGGTGCAACATGACTAGAGAAAACAGAGAAAGAGGGCTGTGGCATTTTGCCCAAAAGGTAGAAAACCTACAACTACCAGAATGCACTGCGCTGAAGGGAACCAATAAGTGCTCCCACTGGCAGGATAACATAATGCAAACTCATCAGTTTGACAGAATAGTAACAAACAGTCATGCATTACAGTTAAACGGTGAGCTAAGACATGTCCCTGAAAACATTCAAGGCATCGAAGTAACACAATCTTGGATTATATTTGATCAGTACTGCCTAGTTTTACTGTTTGATCCCAGTTTGGTTTGAATTTGAGAGAGTGGAGCGGGTCTGTCTCTTGATCCACTTCTATACTCTTTGTGACTGTGGTGGCAGCATGAGGTGGAGACAGTATGAAAATTCTGAAGTACAGCCTGTAGATTGAGTAACAGCCCGAGAGCCAGCAAAACTTTTCTGAATGATGCGTTTTGCGTCATGTGGTGGAGTTTCGGTTAGATGGAGGCCAGTTTACCATAGGCTACCCACATTCATATGGTACAAAGCTGGTTGAAAATTGGTGAAGTATCCTTTTAAAGATTCAGGTCACCAATATTAGAGAAAGTATAAAGTGTTATTTTTTATTTGAGAGTTTGATTCTTCACCAATTTCTCATCCTGCCCTGGCTTGTGAGAATCCGCTAACACCTGCTGGAATCATTTGAGGCTGGGTATAATGTCACGAGGGGACAGAGGCTGGGGCATTCGACCAAAGTGTTACAATGAACTTTCGTGAAATCATTTTGGGTTACGGCATAGTTATGTGAACTAAACAATGGCAAGTACTTGTCAGTCAAAGCAGCCATGCCCCTTAAACATAACTTTTATGCCATAATAGAATTGAAACAGATGAGCTACAAAAAAATACACCCCCCGTGCAGTTGTTATGAGTGGGGAAATTAGCTATAGAGAGCAAAAGTGTTTTGTCTACCAGGCTGTTTACTTGCGCTCTGAAGTTGGGCATATTAATGTGGGGTCAGTGGGAATTTGACTCACTTTTGGAGCCAACCTGAAGTGGCCATTTGAGGAACTGCAGTTTTTGGCTTCATTTTTCAGCCTTGAAGGTTGCCCCTTGGGAACAAGTCTATTTAAAGCTAGTTCACTGTCTCACTTATTGTCTCTACAAGTCAGGATGAAATCTGTTTCCTCAGTCATGTCCAAAAAAGCTTTAGTTTTACTTTCATTATCCTGTACATTTGATGGATGCCTATTGAAAGGAAATTACCTCAGATATTTCCTCCTTCAAAGAGTAGGAAATGGTGTGACCTCTCACTGATGCAGCTGTCATTGTTTTGTTCTGAAGTCATTTTGCTGTGTCTTTCAGCGGGCTGTGATCATGCTGTAAACACTGTGTCGGGCACAATGAGCAGCCCCAACTGGCCTGATAGGTATCCCAGCAAGAAGGCCTGCACCTGGTCTCTGACCACGACCCCGGGCCATCGTATCAAACTTGTATGCCATTGGATGTTTTTTCTTTTTTCATTAAAACTGTATGTCATGACCCAAATCCAAAACTTGAAAAGCAACTTATTAAGGTAATTTATAGCTTTCTAAAATGACTTTCAGGTTTTTAACGAGATTGACATGGAGGCTCATCTGGAGTGTGCCTATGACCATCTGGAGATCTACGACGGGCGAGACACGCGTGCCCCGAGTCTCGGACGCTTCTGTGGCACCAAAAAGCCCTCTCCAGTCATCTCCAGTGGCAATAAAATGTTCCTGCGTTTTTTCTCAGACAACTCAGTGCAGAAGAGAGGCTTTGAAGCTTCATTCAGAGCAGGTGGGCACAGCAACTGTGGCTTTCCCAAAAAAGCCTGGAAAATGAGTACAATAGCACTTTGGGGAAAGAATAGACTACCAAAAACGTGACATTTCGACTATTGGTTTGTTTTCTGCCGTGTTTAGAAAGCTGCATTCTTTCCTCATTTTTACGAGTTCCTCTTTTTGACCCTCTAATTTTGTGGTTGTGAATTCCCAGAATGTGGAGGAAGTCTGAAAGCCGAGGTCAAGACAAAAGATCTCTACTCTCATGCCCAGTTTGGAGATAACAACTACCCCAGCGGCTCCGACTGTCTGTGGGTGGTCTCTGCTGAGAAGGGTTACGGAGTGGAGATCATCTTCCAAGTGTTTGAGATCGAGGAGGAAGCAGACTGTGGGTATGATTACGTGGAGCTGTATGACGGCGCTGACATCAAGTCTCCGAGGCTGGGACGATACTGTGGATCTGGGGTAAGGCTAAAAATATCAGTCTGGTGTAGTAAACACTGTTTAAATTACTCTTCAAAAACCTACTCCTCTTGTCTTTTTCTCTTCCTCAGGTTCCAGAGGAAGTCTACTCAGCTGGGGACGCCATCGTTTTAAAGTTTCACTCAGACGACAGCATCAATAAAAAAGGCTTTCATGTACGCTACACAAGCACAAAGTTCCAGGACACGTTACACGCAAGCAAGTGACTCTCTGAAACTACCCCAAACCTAAATGGAGACTTCACCCCTAACATTTGGTCGGACACACCCATCTCCAGACGAGGAGTGAATGCATGGATTCACACCACAAACACCAACCCGCATACTTTACATTCACATCTGTTAGACAGAGCGAAGCCATGCAGACAAAATTGCATCTTTGCTCTTCCTCATTATATAGCTGTATAGGATGAAAGACGAGGACTAGTTTGCAGTGATAATTTCGAGTAAACAAGTAAAATGAGCTGATCACGTCATAGCACTTTGTTGAGATATAAAATGTATATATTGTGATATAGTTTTCTTGTTTTTTTAATCAAAATATCAACTGTGTCACTTTTTTACTGTCTGGGGTTGAAAGTTCACTTCTAATGAATGTAATGCACTTTGCTGTATTATATCACTGGACAAATGCACATTATAATAATAATGATGATAAGAATGGAGGATGAGGAACATCTAAGCTCAGTTTTTTTCCTGAAATCAGACCTGGTCTGTTATTTAAGATTTTTTTCTGACCTGCCTTTGATTTACTTTGCTGAAGTTTTTGAGTTTCATTACCTCACAGTATATTTTGAGTGGGGTTTCTGTGCTTTATATTCTCCGGCAGTACAGCGTGACAATGGATGAAATTAATGGATGACCTTAAACAGCAACTTAAAGCTGGGGTAGGCAGTTTTATTTTGGTGTCACTGGGTTCCTTCACGGCCCTTTCAGCATATTGTAATTCAAGTGCACTGAGAGAAATGTGCACCTCCTCTTGGCTCTGTTTTCAGGCTTTAGACAATCTAGCCCGTGAGGGGAGACTTTGGCCAACCACAGGTCATTTCAGAGAGAAGGCATTCCCCTTGGATGCTCTAGAAATGCAGATGCATGTGCACGTCCTTTCACTGAAAGCCTGATTGAATTGCGGAAAATCCTGCAGAAAAATCCTGCCCACACTGCAAAGCAACCCAAAAAGAGAGTCTGACATTAAACGCAGCAAATAATGTGTCAGATGGAGAGCAAATTTTGCTGATGGAGTTGAAAGCTCACAGCTGCAGCTAAATGAAGTTTGTGTTTATGTAGCCAGTGTTAGCCTGAGCCTCGAATCACAGTCTATTATTTAAAAGGGTTCTACAGGCACAGATCTACAGGCACAGACCCCCCCAGCGGGGGCCCTGGTGTGCCCGTACTGGCTGAGGTTCTCAGAGTCCAAATGTGCCGTTTCATGAAGATCTTCTTGAATTGCTCTTAGTCTGGCCCCTCCCCTGAGACCACTTTACCTTGGGAAACCCTACCAGGGGCTATTATCCCTGGACAACACAGCTCCCAGGTTCACAGGGACACGCAAACCCTTCCACCACGTTACCGTGGCGATCCTTGGAGGACATCCAGAGGGAGCTTGGAGTAGAGCCGCTGCCCCTTCACATCGAAACGGGTCAGTTGAGGTGGTTCGGGCATCTGATCAGGATCCTCCTGGGCGCCCCTTGCTGAAAGTGTTCCAGGCATGTCCCACTGGTAGGAGGCCCCGGGGCAGACCCAGAACACGCTGGAGGGATTACATATCTCGTCTGGCCTGGGAACGCCTTGGGATCCCCCAGGAGGAGCTGGATGGTGTTGTTGGGGAGAAGGATGTCTGGGGTGCTTTGCTTAGCCTGCTGCCCCCATGACCCAAAACCGAATAAAGCAGATGAAAATGGATAGCAGTGTGTGGGAAACACTCAGTCACTGCATAAAGGCATGCATACACTCCTCTCATCTGGTGGGACTGGCTCAGGACAGAGAGGGGAGAGCTGCAGGAGGAGTGTGTTTTTCACATTCAACTGTTTTTATTTTTAATTTTTTCCGTTCTCCAAATAAAACTGCCTAACCTAGCTTTAATACCAGCTGAGTTTGCTCACCCCAAGTGAGTTTATTTCTTAACTTGCCCCTCTGGTGTAGAAGTGTACTCTGGAGAGCGTCCGTACAATGTGACATCATCAGTGTGGTTACAGGTGCAACAGAACACGCATCTTACAGGGTGTAATCAGGGAAGCAACTTTAAACTTTAAACCAGAGAGCACAGTGAAACTTTTCAGCCTGGTATGAAATGAGGAAATTCACTTACAGGACAAACAATATGACTGGGGTCAAAGAGAGAACAAAGGGAGGAAGGCAGCACATAAAGCCTCTCTATAAGTTGAGGTGATTGTTCCAGGCAGAGGTGCTTGTGTGGTTCTTCCTGCCTCAGGCACGATCACGTGACCTCTTAGGGACAGCTGCTCTTAAACAATTATTCTTTGACATCTACAGTATGTAGTCAGATTTCAAGGATGTTGTCTTTATTTTTTTGTCAGAGAAAACGTTGACAAAAAGTTTCAAGAAAGACTTTTATTGAAATGTTGTAATTCAGTGTGACACTGGATGCCACTTAACATGCATCAGCCCTTGGATCAGCCAGGGTGAACAGATGGTACAGTCACGGCATCAAGCACAACAAGTACAAAGTAGATATCTAAAATTAAAACAATTTGTTCACATAAAAAAAGTTGCTTTTATGTCTCATTACCACTCTGCTACCAGTTCAAATTCAGAAAGCTTAACATTTCCCACTGTCCCCGATTGCACCAAAAGCATCATTAGTACGATATGACACCACAAAACAAACTAAAACATAATGTTAAATTTTTTAACATGTCAATAAAATCACAGTATAGAGTGATAACGATGTTTTATTGAATGTATTAGTGTAACATGCACAAAAAAGATTATTGAATCATAAAAAAAACAAAACATAAAAACACATTTAACTCTCAGTACAGTCAGGTAACCAGACAGTTTCACTTTCTTCATTGAAGCACAGCTTCTCTGACGTGAAATGTCGGGCAGTAGATCCAGTCTACAACCTGAATAACGTGTTACAAAAAAGTGTTGCTTAAAGTCCTAAAATAGCCTATGGAGCTGTCTTTGTCAATGAGTAAGTCCTGGCTTTGTTTATGAGTGATGTCACACTGCTGTCACACACCTGATCAACAGGTGGCAGTGATAAGCTAATATATGCTGCAATATGCCAATAAAGGCAGGGAGGAAGAAGACTGAAAGCTAGTAAACAATGCTGGGTTTAAAATAGCTGTGCGAAATGCTCTGCTTGTTTGACCTCATGAATACACTCAGTGTGTTTTGGTGAGTAACACTGAATACAAACGTAACTTGTCTGTTTACAAGACAACTCCACGGGGCACATTTAAGATACATCTGTTTCTACAGATAATTCTCATGTCTGTCATTAATCTTCTGCTCTTATTCTGTACAGTAGAAAGTAAAAAGAACTTTTCCATGTTTGTTTGGTAACCTTTTACCCCTGTGTTTCCCTTTCAGTTGTGTTTTTGTCACAGTATATTTAAATCTTTGGTAAGAAAACTTTGAGCGGCTCATTTTCATGCACCTTATCCAGAAAGCCCAGGTTAAAGTAAGGGTACAGCGTCTCGGTGAAGGTCTCCCTAAAGGTGTAGAGGTGTGTCATGCACTCTGCGTTGTAAAAGGACACCAGGCCCCTCTTGTAGTCCAGGTACACTCCGATCCTGGCCAGTGGCTCCTCCAGGGACAGGACGGTTGGGGGTGAAGTGCCAGCCATGTACTGTATCCCATAAGAGAGGGAGAGAGTCCAGAAGCCGTTGGCTGGGAGGGCTTTGATGACCCCCTTTCTGGGCACTGACTCTCGGGCCACCCCTACAGTCCACACTGTGCTGCTGTAGACTTCAATCTCCCAGTAGTGGCGCCCGTGGGTGAAGCCCTGGCTTCCGAGCAGCGACAGGGCGGCGTTGAACCTGTAGGGGTTGTCCTGCACGGTGTGGTTAAAGGTCTGGTAGCGGACACAGGTGAGGGAGGAGGTCAGGCTGAGCCAAGGGTTGGCTGTGCTGGAGTTGAAGGTGATGGCTGCTGGAACTGAAAACAGGAAAAGTATAAAACAAAAGATTTAAAAGATTCTTTGAAAATACACATTGATGCTTAGATGATCAGTGTTGGCTTCTGGGTAATGCAGTACTCGTAGTTTAAATTTGTAAAGTAAGACAGGGCCAAAATCTCATTTAAAGGTCCCATGTGTAGGATTTAGGGGATTATATTGGCAGAAATATAATGTGATAAGTATGTTTTCTTTAGTGTATAATCGCCTGAGACGAAAACTTGTATTTGTATTTTTGTGACCTTAAACTGAGCCATTTACATCTACATAGGGTGTGGGTCTCCCTCTACAGAGATCGCCATGTTGCACCGCCATGTTTCTACAGTAGCCCAGAATGGACAAACCAAGCACTGGCTCTAAATGAGACCATATGTGTTTTTGCGCTGGCTACCATAATTAGCAGACCCTGTGCAATGAGAGCATCGGAAAAAAACTTATATTTAATGGCTTTATTCAGTGTTTTTACCGGTTTAAAATACCGGGGGTCTCATTTATAAACATTGCGTACGCACAAACCAAGGCCTGAAAGAGGTGTACGCCACCTCCCACACAAAAGTTGTGATCTATAAAAACAGATTTGATGGGAGAACCTTTGACCCATGCTTACAAACATTTTGGAGACAGGATATTGGCAATGCAGATGGTGAGGTGGAAGCCTGATTGTAGCCATTGTCAAATATTTGTGGTGTATTTGTGGTGTTTTGCTTTTGTCCGTTTGTACATTTTTAGAATGGATCTTACACATTGTTTTATAAATGAGACCCCAGGTCTGTTTGTTTTGGAGAGGGAGAGGCCTCTGTGGATAATTTGGCTCCCATTACAAACTTCCTGAACAATGAACATTGAAGGAATCCTAACCAGGAGTTTCAGCTGGTTGCAAACTAGGATCCTCACCTCTAGATGCCACTAAATCCCCCTAAATCTTACACACTGTTTCTTTATAGTACCTGGGTAAATGCTTCCCTTCATGGATTTCCACACTCTGTACTGCAGGGGCCCCGCAAACCGACCTTCACACAGGCTGGGCGGTGTAAACGCAGGTTTTTCAAACTTCAACGAAGGCCTGCCAACAAAAGCAGAAGTCAGAACAGTGAAGAAAGAGAATCAAAACAAAAGCCTATCCAGGATAAAACAGTTGAAACGTTTCCCACACTCACCTCTGGAGCAGGACTTTGATGCTCTGAAATGAGAGACGGGGATAAACACGGGACGAGAGAGACAGAGAGTGGTGATTAGTTTTGTTGTATCTGAAAGGAGAGAACGCTTTTTTCCACATTACATCAATGTCTGAGCTCACGCTATCCCACCCTGTGGGATCTCCCTGTGGCCCGGGGAAAGTCCCGCAGCCGTGGCCCAGAGTATGGCCCCGTGCCTGAGCTAAACTCCTTATCCTCCAGATCAACGAGTGACATCACTGGCCTACATCCTGTCTGCACTCCCTGCTCAAGTCTTTTGTTATTAGAAAGAAGCAGCACTTTTAACTTGTTTTAAGAAGCATGTAAAACATTACTCTTCAAATACATGCAAACTGACATGATCAACATGCTTAGGACCTTTAAGAATAGAGTGCAAACTTGAGCAGGAAAATGGTCACACCCTTGCTTAGTTAATTCTTGAATGATGAAGTTGGAGCCTGTTTAACATTTTGGCACGGATGGAATGGTGTATAAAACTAACTTTCTCCCCAAATTTTACCTCCCTACTTTGTCTACTTCCATTGGGATATAAATAGCTCCAGAAACAAATAAGTTTCAAATACAGACCTCAGCATTTCTCGCCTTAATCATCCCCAGAGCTGACTCATCATGCTGTTAATAATTTCCAGATGGACTCGATTCATCATGTATGACGTTCACATGAGTTGAACCTACCCGCAGGAGTGTGAAGGCGTCTTGCTCTCTCAGCTTGTCCTCTATCTCGTGGACGGCTCTCTGCAGACGAGAGATCTCAACACACAGCAGGGCTTTGTGCTCATCCAGTCGGATCAGCTCCCTGCGCTCCTCTGTCTTCAGCTTCACCTGCAGGAGCTTCTCCTCCTGGTACAGGAACTGATGCAGGTCGCTGAACTGGGCCTCAATGCGCTGCTTCAGGTCAGCGGTGTGCTCCTGAGTAGGTGGAAGATGATGGGCATTGTCACTGGAAGCAGCCACTTTCAGTTAAAGGGTGTAGGTTTTTGTTTCACATGTAAAGCGAGACTTTGGGGTCCTTCCTCAGGAAAATTGTAGCATCAAACAATTAATTTTTCACACAATTTGTGCCTTTTCTGCATCAGTTTAAGGTGAAAATGTTTAATTTCGTCAAATTAAAAGTCCTCTTCTACTTTCATGACTTTATTATGGTGGCAGGGCACATGTTCTAAGCACTGAGGGGGACATGTCCCCTGCAGGTCGCCCCAAAACCTACACCTATGCTCACAGTGTTTTAACAAAAATGGAAAATCCATACCATGTTTTGCTCTTTTTTAAGACACTAAATAGTTCAAACTGAACATTCATAGTCCAGTAGTGATTGCAGTTTGTGCATTATGATATGTGTGTGTGTGTGTTTTGGAAGCATTTCCTCTCACCTTGAGCTTTTTAACCTCTTCCTCAGCTTCCCTGTCACACTGCAGCGCCGTGTTGAGCTCAGCTTTAAGGGAATCCATGGAGCTGTTCAGAGACGCCTGATGGGACGGAGACACAACATCACTGCATGCTGACCTTCTTCTCACTTCAAATGCAATGACACAGCTAGTTTGACTAGGTGTTTTGGAGCCAAAACAATAGAGAGATGCAGGTTAAAAACTCTGAGATGCATCTTAATGTGTGCAAGTAAACAAACAGAAATCATTCAAATATTATGATTGGATAAAATGTGAGATATTTATAGACAGACATTATTAAAGCTGAACTCACCCTGTACTTCTGTTCAGCTTCCTGGACACACACCATGGTATGATTCCTGTGCTCCTGGGAGAGACCACAGACCAAACACACCAGCTCCTGGTCCTCCTCACAGTAAAGCTTCAGCTCCTCTCTGTGTCTGCTGCAGCGTGGGACCGGAGCAGGAGCCCTCTCTGTCACCCCAACATCAGCCAGGCGGGCTCCAGTCCCGCTCTCCTCCAGACCCTGACAGTAGCTCTCCACTATGTTGGCGACTATGCGGTTTGGCCTGTAGCTTTGCCCGGGGTACACCTTCCTGCACTGAGGGCAGGAGCCTGTGCCACCCTGACTGGGGCCCCGGGGGCCGGTCCAGTAACCCTCAATGCAAGCCTGGCAGAAGGTGTGATCACAAGGCAAAGACACCGGCTGCTTGAAAAGATCCAGGCAGATGGAGCAGGTGAGATCTCTGCTGATTCTGTGCGCTGAGCTTTTGGTTACTTTTCCAGCTATGGGAGGCTGTCGCAGCTTTTCCATCGCTGCACCAAAGTCTCCCTCCTTTGGTTTCCAACTTTTCTTGTCCGGCTTTATCCCCTGGTTTAGTTTCTCCAAGTTCTGCAGATAAACCGTCTGGATTTTCTTCACTTCTTTCTGATTCTTGCTCATTCCTTTGCCTTGATTGTTTTCCTTTGTTCTGACTGTACAGCTGGACCTCTACGTCCTTCCTCTCCTGCAGAGTGTGGCCGCTCTCTTTGGCCTCCAGTCTTCCTGTTGATTGTGGGGAAATGAAGTGGGAGGTGCAGAAGCAGCCACAGCCTCTCACATCCTCAACAGATAGTGAGGGGATCTCAGTGGGCCCCGCTTTTCCCTGCAGACTGACGTCACATCTTAGTCAGGAAACCGAGGCGGGCCGTTGATATTCTATCCTTAGCATGTTTGTTTAGTGAAGTCTGGCTTGTAAGTGCAACAAAGTCCTGCTCCACTAAACTCGTAATCTGCTGTAGAGTAACTGCAGAAAAATGTAAATCCATTCGCTGTGACTCTGAGTGTGTGTGTCCAGGCATGTGTATGTGAGACAGAGTGAGACAGAGAGACAGCAACAAAAAAGTCTGAGCAGTAACAGATTTCCTGCTTCTTTTTATGGCAACACTCTCTGCCCAGTAAGTAATCATTGTTCCTGGAGGGTAAACAACATTAGAAGATTTACACAGAGAAAGGAGAACATCCTCCAGTTAGAGAGCTCCACCATGAACAAATACAAATACTGCAGGCATGTTGTGAGTGTTGTTTTCCCCTCATCCAGTTATTATAACAGATATTTACAGTCCCTGAGGGCTTGAACATCTGTCCAGTTAGGCTAGTTGACTGTTTTTATGTGACTCACTACACAGTAAAAGAGCCCTAACACATATCAGCATGTGAGTAGTCTAAACATTACAGGGTGTTACATCCAGCTAATCACACTGTGCTGCAGCTCAGTCAATATAGACGCCCTGTGATTATACACTGGGATATAATCAAAGGTCAGGAGAGGGAAATAATCTAAATTTGTAAACGCGTGTCTGTGTGACAGCAGGAGAGAGGGAAATTAACACACATACAGAGCATCTGGTGAGTGTGTGTGGAGTGTATTTCAATGATATGAGTCTCTTGTTAAAGGTAGAACTTGTGTCTTTGAAAAGTCCGAGACAACAAGGAGGTCAGCAGTTAACTTATGTTGTGGACAATACTGACATCTGGTGTCCAAAGTGGGAACTAAACAAACATGAATTGTTATGCTGTCTATAGTTGTCCCAAAGGTAGCGATATCTTGGGAAACTAGAAAACCTAAGGCATCAGTGGTTCCCAACTGGTGGGTCGCAGTCCAAAAGTGGGGTGCGGGTCCATTCCAAATGGGCCGCAAGTGACTTGCAAATGTGCCAAGTTTGTAAAAAACACTCTTTATTTTTAAGTACAGTGAATTTCCAGCACAAAGATTTTACTTTAAAGCACCATTTCCTGCTGTAGAGTGAGCGACCGACAGCCAGACTCCAGACAGCTACTTAACAGAGACAGCATACTAGCTCAATGTCATGGCCAAATGTGAGTATGATGATGATGAACGATTTAAGCTGTGTGGACTTTGAACTGATGATTAAGGAGAAATCTGGACCCCGTGGCTGAACCAGTTGGGAACCACTGGCCTAAATAACTCTCCAAATTTAGGGTTAAATTTTTGCGAGGGAAAAACTGTCACAGGCCAGTTTCAAAGGGGTCACTTAACTCTCACTTCACTCAAGATATCAGAATGAAAATTGGGTTCTATGGGTACCTGTGAGTTTCCACAAAACGTGAGAAGGCTTGTTCCCAGGAAATGTTTTGTTCCTTACAATAAGTGTACTCCTTCAAATTATACCTGTATGTTTGTCTTTTTAAGGAAACGTTAACCAGCCTGTTTGAAGAACAATGAATCTGCTGACATATTTAGATACATAAAACATTAAAACAGGATTGTTGTGGACTTTAACATGTTTATTGTACATCAGATTATTAGTAACATAAATCATAACCATAAAACCAAAGTATTTTAGAATGAGATTCCTTAGTAGTTTTCAACAAGCCTATACTTTAACAGCATAACAGAATTCCTTAAATTCAGTTAAGGCTTTCAGTTTTGGTGCCACCCCAAATCTTTCAGTGGCTTTATCTGGTCACCCCTATGAAACATTACCGGGGGCACCACTGCCTGGGGCTCAGGAAGCAGGAGGAAAACAAATGAGAGCTCAGATAGTAAATAATAGAGAGCAAATGAGAATCAAGTGTTATATCTCTGCATGCAATGTGTTGTTATTTCCCAACCACACACCCTCAAGGTGAGCACAGCAGAACATCGCAGCTCCATTAGATGGAGAAATATTACCTACCCTGTTGCAGCACACCTCACTGAGGCTGGTTGTGCAATTTTGCCCTCGAATACATGGGAATAGAGAACTTGTCCTAGCAGAGGAGGCAACCTTGATAGCTTGTTGTTAAAAACAGAGGCTTTTTGGATCTGTTCCTGAAATACCCTTGTCCCTAATGGCCTTAATGTTGATTTTGACTTTGCATAGAGATCATTGTCTTTAGTACAGATAAATCAATCTTTGTCCTTAACCTTTTCTACAGTAGCATTATTTTACTTTATGTAAAATTGTTTAGTTCTACACTGAGATGTTTCTTCTATACAAAAAAGTTATTTTTTCTAATATCTATTTAAAAATTCTGACATTTTTCTAATATATTAATTCTAAATCTACTTGTGAGACATTAATGTCAACACCTTTAGGCCTCTTCTTTAGGTACTCAGTCGGAGCCAGTGGTTTTTGGTTTTTCCTTTAAAACAGTATCTGCTACATCTCTCCTAGTAGTATTTACATTATTACAATCAGCTTTTTTAATATGGAGGCTTTTTTAAACATCCTATAGCCTAACCTAGTCATGAAATAAACGATGCTTGAGATTGTCATGTTGAAATCTTGGTAAGTTCTCTCCACATGACCTACAGTATGAGGCAAAGATGGTGACAGAGATGATGAGGAGCTGATGTGTGTGGGAGCAGCTACGCATAAATTTGTGAAGAGATGAGGCAGGTGTGACAGCAGTAATGGCTCCAGCAGTAGATCACCTCCGTCTCCTCTGCCTGTGGTCTAGACCAAACCACCACAGGTAATCGCAGATGTGCTGCAGATATGCCTCAGGAGCTCCGCTGTGAGTCTGTGGTGTTGGAGAGCCTTAAATGCTGTCTGTGGGGCTGAACATTTACAAGTATGACGCCCCAAGATACTGTACAGATTCATATACTGCAAAACTTGTGTGCATGTTTCCAAATGCATACAAAGAAAAGGCTCCAGATCCACCTGTTAATGGGAAGATTGATAAAGCATTCAAACTGGCAAACTCTTTCTCTCCCTATTATCACATCTCAAACTGTAAAATAAATCAGGTCAGACGTGGTGTGTGTGTTGTATTGGCCATGATGTGCAAAGAGGCAATATGACATGAAACTTTTATCTGCTGTATTCCACATTCACTGCAGTTTTAGCGTAAAATAAGTTAATTGATGTCATTCAGTATAATTAACTTGTAACCTTCAGTGGTCCCTGATAAAAATGACCATCTTCAGACCTGCACACACATAATTAACACAGGAGGCAGATTAGGGTAGTTGAGTTAATTAAAACGTTGAAATGCTGTGGCATTATGATTCCTGTAAACCTCATGGGCCAGGAAGGTTTGAGTGGGGTGCAGGCAGCGTGAAGGTAAGTGAGGAGGTTATAGTTATGTATTCAGTGTGGGGGAAAAAAGTTACATTTCGTGCTTGATTACTAAACTGCAAGCAGTGCAGCACGTAGCATATTTAGCACCCAAGGCAAAATTTCCCTGTAACCCTGATCCCCAACACTCCCCAAAAATAAAATCATCAACATAAACCGCTGCACACTGAACTGAATTACTGCGATTTTATTAAGAGCTAACAACATTTTTCGCCCGTGGCTTCTTCAGGTGCCCTCAACAGAATCACATAAGCACAGCACAGGTGTGCTGAATATGGGTCACATGACTAATTATCTCAGTTATTTCACTTTCCTTTTTTCATTATGTTTTTCTTTCACATTCTTCAAAAACGTTTTTCAAAAGATAATTCACAGTTCATATAGAATAAAATTATCTTTTGAAAATGTTTTTGAAGAATGTGACGGAAACAATATTCTGCTGAGCAAACCTGAAGAAGCCACAGGCAAAACGTGTTGTTTGCTCTTAATTGAATCACAGTAATTCAGTTCGGTGTGCGGTGGTTTATGTTGATGCTTTTATCTGAGATGTTCCTGCG
This sequence comes from Cephalopholis sonnerati, assembly GCA_019142605.1. Lineage (NCBI taxonomy): Eukaryota > Metazoa > Chordata > Actinopteri > Perciformes > Serranidae > Cephalopholis > Cephalopholis sonnerati. The sequence continues at coordinate 19,294,227 of JAGQAX010000019.1, forward strand.
GCCAACCAGCACCTGATCCTTGAAACTGGCTATGCAGAGGGAGTTTTGTTTACCCCCAAAAAATACTTTATTATCTTTTATATATATTGTATTTATAAGAAAAAAGAGCTAATGAGAAATCAACACCAATAAACAACTTAGCCAGCAAACAATAATAATAACAAACAGTGCGGTATGTGCAAATTGCCGGCATGTGGCATAGGCAGTATAGGCAAATGCTAAGGGCACTGTCATCACAAATGACTTGGTTACTGGGTTTTTTTTACTATTACTGCTATTATTTTGTAATATTACATAAGGCCACAACAACATAACTACATTGCAATGCTTACTAAACACTAGAGAGGCCTTTTTTTCTGGGTTCCTGTAAACCCTGAAACTCACGTTGTTATTGCAGGGGAGTTCGCCTAGGGCACCAAATGTGCTAGAACCGCCACTGTGTGCAGATTTTCAGATTTCGTCTTCTTCTTGTGTTGTACTGCACCCAGCACAGCTTTTGCCTTTTCATTTTCTCATGCTCTCCACCTTGGCGGCTGCCCATGTTCCCTACAGGAAGTGAGGTCCGCTAAACTCTAAAACTCATACTCAGCAGTTTCTGCTTTTTGCACTCATACTATAGTCAGATTGTTGGAGACAACTTAGAAAAACATGGCTAACAATATATCTACTAAGCGTCAGCATGTTAGTATTTAATTTTGAACATTTTAGCATGCTGACGTTAGCATTTAGCTGAAGATTTGCAGTGCGTTCTCCATACTGCCATACTATATAGTATACCATTAGACTACATAGCCTACATTGCAAGTTAACAACAACTCTCCAGCTCAACCTCTGTCTCTGTCGAGTCTGATGGCGAGTGGCGTTTGTTTTATCTCCAAGGTAAAGGATATAAAAGCAAGAGGGTCAAAGGTCAGGGCATAATGTTATAACAACATATATGTCCTGATTGGGTGCATACTGCATGCAATAGTATGTAGTTTTGAAGGGTAGCTGCAGTACTTCCTGTTACGGCTGTCTGTGTATCCTCTGCTGCTGTCCCTTTTCCCTCCCTTGCAGATCTACCCAGGTGTGTCTCATTAGTTAACGAGGTGCAGCGCACCTGGCATGGAGGAGGTGGTTAAAAGCTCCTGTGCCAGCAGCAAAGATGAGAGGTCTCTGGTGTGGGGAGTGCTGGTCCTGCTGCCTCTCACTGTGGGATTTTTGCTGTTTTGTTTGCTTGTTTTAAAAAAAAATCCCATGGATTCGAGTGTTTTAAAGGTGTTAATGCGATTATTTTGGGTCAGTGTTGGAGTTGTGTTTGCCCCATAGGGCCACCTAAGCGTTGGGCGTAACACCTACTAAAAGTAAAAAGAAAAAGTATGTGATTCAGAACGCACCCTTAGTCCCCCGACATGACTGTAGACTCTTACTCTTAGAAAGATCTCTTGCCAAAGTCAGATGTTAGTATTTTATTGTATAGTTTTGTTTATTGGGATAGCTGTGGAGATTTTAATTTTGCTTCCTCTATACTTCTGCTTTGTGTTTGGACCTTTGAGGAAAGACTTATAACTGCAGAGTGTAAACAACAAGAAAGCTTTAATGTCCTCTTTGCTATGAGACTGTTTATCCTCATCTGCTCCATTACATGAACATCTCTGTATTACCTATGACTCATAAACAGGTTTTTAATGTCACGTTTCAAGGCTGTGGTCGTGTCTGGTATCATATAAAGGCATGAGAGCAGTGGGTATTTGTGGCACAGCTGGAGACAAAGTGTGAATTCGTGCACAAACATGTGCAGCCATGCGTGTGAGTGTTTGTGGCAAATTCAGAAAGAAAATGCAACATTCATGAGGACAGAGAGGAAAATAAAAGAAACTCCCTTCACAGACACACACACACACACACGGGGGCACATCTGCACCGAACACACACACCCTCAATTAAACCCTGAGCTGATGTGTAAGGCACCAGGGAAACTGGAGGCTCTCTGGAACTTGTGAGGCTAAAAATAACCTCAGTGTCTGCAGGAGTGAGATAGACCTGTAGGAAGATAGGAGGCACAAGGACAGACAGTGAAAAATATTGAATTTCTACGGTTACGGTACGGTAACAGTCGTAAAGGTATTAATTTCTATTAATATATTCTCTGTCAACTAAAAATTATCTAAAGCCAATATAATATACATTTGAATAATGAATTTTAATTTGAAATGCTTCAATGTTTCGGATTTTTAGCCTCACAGGTGACATGGCAAAAATGACTAGTTTCCCTGAATCTTCCTGTATTTTATCTGCACTTTAATCTTCTTTGTGAAGATGTAGTGGAACAACAGCACTTGATATTTTTGTTTTAGTTGTTGGTTCACCTTTGCCAATTCTCATGAGACTTTCTCTACAACTTTTCTTTCTGAATGATGGCGTAAATATAATGTTACCACCCAACCATCATCCTTTATACACACTGATAGAAAACATTTCCTACAGTAACAAACACATTGTAGAAGAATATCTTTCTAACCAGTGTGGATAACTTGTCTGGCATAAAAAAAAACGTATCCTTCTGAATAAAAAAAGACTTTGGTATGCCCAAAAATACATATTTAATTCTTTCCATGCATCACCCAAATCATCTCTCTATCTTTCTCTCCCTTCCCTCCATCTCTGTTTTTTTGTCAGATTCCCTCTGACAATAAAAAGCCCTCCTCCTCCTCATGACTTTCATAGAATCTGAGAGGAGGCACTTAAGCAGATGCAGAGGCAATGTCAGGGCATATTTTGGGCACAGGAGGCAGCTTCCTGCACTCGTATTCATTTACCTTTCAAGTTAACGTGAAACCATGGACAGGAGCAGTTGCACAGTACAAAGTGTGCTCTAACAGCGGTATAATGTCACATTTCAAAGTCACATGCAGCTTGTTTATTCAGTGATGATAGGATGTTTGGTTGGTTTATGTGGTTTGAGAACATTTGGCAAGAACTAACCAATGAGTGAGCCATCAAATGATTATTGTAATAATGATATTTTTATGCACTAAAATATTAAAATGGTTCTAAAATTAGATAAGAGTCAGTTCAATAAGTTTGTATCTAAATAGTACATTGTGCAGACTTGTGGACTTGAGTCATCTGACTTGATATCATGTCAGAAATTTGATGACTTTAGAGTCAAGTTGACAAAGTCAAAAGAGACTTGCCACTTGACTTGGACTTTGACACCAATGACTCATGAGCTTTATTTAATAATTGATCATTGTGTTAGTTCAGCCAGAACACGGTGTCGAGCTCAGCTCACATCCCACCTACATCAACTGATTGCGAACAGCCTGATCAGCCGATTGCTGATAGATCACATGATTCCTTTCTACAGAACCAATTAGCAAATCTCATTCAGGTCGCCCTATTTAAACTGCTCCGACCTGCCTACTGTTGCTGCTTCCTCTGTGAGCCGCTTTGCAACCTGTCTCCACCCCAGCTCCTCCTTTTCATGCTGCGTCTGACTTATCAATGTCATTTCTGTTTGTCATTGATGCTGCTCTGTTCTGTGCTCGGGGGGTCTTTGCTGCTGCTCTTCCTGCCTTAGGCTTTCCATGTAGGCGCATGGAAGGGCAGGGAGGTGTGCTCTCTCTGCCTCAGGCTTTCCTCGCATGTGCGTGGAGGGTGAAGAGGTTTGCTCCCACTGCCTTAAGGTCTTCATACAGGTGTGGGGAGGGGTTTGCTCTCTCCGCCTTCAATTTTCCACGAGGGCTCGTGGAAGGGCAGAGTGGTCCCAGCACAGAGCCATACCGCCAAATATCAAATCACAAATGGAAATAAAGTTTTCTTTGACTGAAGTCTTCTTGACTGAATTTTTTGGGGGATTTTTTCCTTTATTTGACAAGACAGCTTACAGTAAGAGCGAAAGAGGGGATGACATGCAACAGAATTAAACCCCGGTCACTGCAGCAAGGACACAGCCTTACTACACAGTACACCTGCTCTACCAGGTGAGCTACTGGCTGCCCCGACTTGTGAGCCTTTTGACTTGATTATACTTGTTAACTTTCACCAAGCCTAAAGATGAAAAAGTGTCAAATTTAAAAAGTGTGCCACAAATCCATTAATGACCTCTTATTTCCTTGACGTTAATCCTTTTATTTCACCCAGACATAAAACTTAAAGCATGCAGTAACATGCAGTATCACTTTAATGGAAGAATAGTCTTACAGAAAATGTCTTACGAATTTGGTAAGATAAAGAAACAGACATTTTGTCGAATATGAGATGAGTTAATTACAAGAAGACAGGACAGACACGAGCAGATTCAGTCTGTTGTGGTTATTAATGCTATATGCTACGAAAGTGCAACGTCAGCACTATTTTAAGATGAAGTGCAGTCACACTTGTTTTAACAAATAAATAAAAATGAGAGCAGCAATTATGTTTTTTTTAGGGCATAATGACTTGTTTAGGACTCGAAACTCAAAGTTTAGGACTCTGGACTTGAGTGCAAAGACTTAAGAATTACTTATAACTTGCAAAACAATGCCTTGGCCCCACCTCTGACATTATGATTACTCTTACAAATTATTGCCATTTTTATCCTGCAAATTGTGCATGACTTTTTCAGCTCCAAGATAGTGACACATCTCAGATTGTCCCCCCCAAAGAGAGTGAGAGATTGGCACAAGCACCCCTGCAAGACTGTCTTGTCTGTTGATGTCAGGACTGTAAATCTAATAATATAATACTCCTCCTGTTATTATTATTATTATGATATCTGAGCTGCATCACAGAGCTATAAAATCAAATCTATTTGGACAGTATGTGAGTATGAAACACAGCAATCTTCTTTAATTTCCTCAGAGAGTCCGACTGTTAGCGCCTGTCTGAGTTTGGACCCATACACCATCACGGCAGGTTATAATATGTCTGGCACTTCTAATAATATGTGTCACGATGTGAACACCTCATCCACACCTCGCTCCTTCTGTCGCCCTATAAATTGTTTGCCTCACCCTCACTTGTTGAGAGCAGCTCGGGCTCCAGTGCTTCCAGTGTATCTGTGGAGGATCACGACCTCTCCTGCAGATCACTCTCTGAATCATCCTTTAATCCTCTGACTCTTCAGGTTTGTTAATCTGAGACTGTGATTATTGTGGTTTTATAGTGTTTGTCCTCAGCACCTCGGTGTGTGTGTGAGCTCAGCACTGTGAGCAGCTCTGCTCCTCCTTCAAGTAGCTGCTGTCTCTCTGTCTCTCTGCATGCTGCTGCAGATCACATCAGGGTCGTCTGAGGCGCGCGAGCGAAGGACGATTGCAGCGATTTTTTTTCTTCTGCAAAACAGCAACACACATCCAGACGCAATGCAGGTACAATTAACACTGATTACGCTTTGCTTTCATTTAATTACTGCTGGAATAGACGAGCATGCAGAATTAGATTAATCGTGGTAATATTCCTTTATATGCTGATATTATAGGCTACCTGTGGTACTTTGCAGCTAACTTAATATGATCTCGGTACTTTCTGATTTATCTGCAGCAGAAAGTCTAAAAACATAACTGAACATGAGAGAAAAATCACTGGACCACACATTTTATTGAGGCATGCACTGTGATTTCCAGTGTATACTTTAGGTGAAGATACTGTAAGTAATATTAAAATAGTCAGCTACAAGTAAAAAAAAAAATCTTAATTTTAAAAACTCTCTTAGGTTTAGTGTCAACATTGGGGGACCAAATATTAAACTGAGGGTCTGGGGGGGTTCTCTGCCAGAAAATTTTAAGCACTAAACATTTAATTTACTGCTTTTTGGTGGTTTTGATGCTCCAGTTTGTGTAATTTCTGCATCAATTTATGGTATAAATGACTTTAATTGTGTCAAAATAAAAGTCCTCTGCTGCTTTGATGGTTTTATTGAGGGGGACAAATGCATTTGCTAAATATTCTCTAATATGTATGCAGAATAGTCCCTTTCAAAGTGTAATACATACTGCTTAAGTATTATTGCATTAACATCATTACATGTTTGATAACTATAACTACTTTATATGCTGTTACATAATTTAATCTGTAAAGATGCATTATATATTATTTATTGATCCTATGTTTTGTATCTAATGTCTGTTAAATATATAGTTATATATAACCTGGTGGATTATATGCACAATATTTACCTCTGAAATGTAGTTAAGAGGAAGCAGGGCTGGGTGATATGGTGAAAATCAAATATATTGCTGACCTTGACATCAATATTGTGATGTTATTGTAGGGTTGACTATCTGTCCTTTCACAAAATATTTATACAATGACATTTTTAGTAAATAATCATCAGTAATGTGGATATAATTACCAGGTGTTTAATAGAACAGTCTTATAAGTCCAGGAAGTTTTATCACTTTACTGTAATGCAGCCTTTAAAACCTGGAAAGATGATATCTAGTTTCGTATCACAATGTCAATACATTGTCAATATATTTCTCAGCCCTATAACTATAAAATAACATACAAATAAAGCCCTGTAAAGTAGAGTACAAGCACCTCAAAATTCAATTCGAAGTGCAGTACTTGAGTAAATCAGTGATTTCAACCTTTAAATATAATTAAAAAGGGCACATGCGTTGTATGTTACGTCAACCTCAAGGCAGATACTAATACAATATTCTATGTTTTTCATGAATAAGTTTTATTGGAGTTTAAATGACTTCAGGCCAAAACATCTGAGCCATATGGCAAACAGAAGCATCACAGGTGGTAAAGAGTTGTGTTAGGGCTGTGCAGGCGGCAAGACTGGAAGCCAGGATACAAGCAAAGGCAACATATGTGATGATCAGTGGAGGATGGTCGCCCACAGCGTTCACGGTGACTTGGACGATCACAGGGAGCATCTCGCTATACTTGGCACACATGACTTCAGTCCTTTGAATAATGCAGCTGTCTTAATGTTAAGAACCTAAATCATGTAACCCAAACACACGTGGTTGCATGTGTGTGTTTGGTGTGTTTCTTTTTGTTATTGTGGGTTTTGGAGGGTCCATCGAACGTTTCACTCGTAGTCATCTTTTACCTCACCGTGGCAGCTAACTCTGATCTTTTATTGATGTAGTTTTAAGGAGTGTGAATTATTGAGCGACATTCTCGATGCTCTGTATGCTTTGGCATCCTTTCATATTCAAATAGGGGACCAGGGGGACAGACGAGCTCCCGAGACAGTAGCTGTACCTATTTTCTCTACAAAGTCTTTACATTACAGCCTCTTAAAGCCCTTAACCACAGGCAAGTAAAAGACTTTTAGAGACAAAGAAAAAGGATTAAGAGAAGGAAAAAAGGCAAAGAAATATCAAACTGTCTCCAGAGAACCAAACGACAAAAGGAAGGAAGGAGCCTCTGAAAGGCTGAACATGTAGTAGAGTCAGGCAGAACAGTATAGAGTACAATCACAATGACAGCAGCTGTGAGTCAAACATACTGTATGGGACACAGTGCAACAAAGATGGTGCCTTAGAAGACAAAATGTTTAAAACGGGAACACAAAAGCATCACAGCTGTCATCCTCGCATTACAGCAGATTGGTTTAAATTACCCCTTGAAGCTTTATTATCAGCTAGAATATTAATCTGAATATACAGTAGAAACATGGACTGTGCATCTGGTGTAAGAGGAGATGTCATGTGGTGATCAAAATACCTGGAAACTAGAGACCATCTTGCAATGGGATCACAACAGCTGTGACACTGATCTCAAAACGAATATGGGCCAGTTGCATAAAGTGGCGGGGCCAGTGACCCCTTTTCATACTTCCTGCCCCTTTACTGTCTGCGCCCTTCGTCAGACCGTACCCAGCTTCACACTCAGACTTCACTGTGATCTCAAGCACACACCTGTGAAGTCTAGTGACTGGAACTTGCAGGGATGTGATGCTATTGTGACATTAAAACACCAGGCGAAGTACTCATAGTGGCTTCTGTGATAGATGTCTCCATGCCACGATGACACACACACAGACTCACAAGGTGAAAACAATACCAGCCAACGCTGTCACAGCTGGTAACGAGAGAGCTTTTATAGTAGTGTTGTTAATCGCAAACGTTTTGGTCAATCGAACAAATTCTTTTAGGTAAATAAACTGAACTAAATGACTTCCTAAAACAATCAGTTCATTTCTTAGTTCAGTTGAGCTCTCAGTCACTTGCGAGTGTGCGGGAACACAATGACTGAGTGATTACCTGTTCAGTGATTTGTTCACTGAATGTACTACACAGTCAGCGGGGGCCCTGAGTGGCACAGTCGCTAAATCACTCAAGCCCGCCCCTCTCCCTCCTTCTCATGTCTTGAAGTCTCAAAGTAGGAGGGAGCACGAAATGTTTTATTTAATAATTAGGTTTTGCTAAAACATACATGCTGTACATTACATATTACATTACATTAAGACCAGCTGCAGTTCAGTGAGTGGGTCTACACGCAGTGGGAGCTCCGACCAGACACTGAACGAATCAGTGAACAAATCTTTTGAACAAATGTTTTTGATTAATGGGGATCTAGTGATTCAGTGTAACAGGGTTAGGTTTCATGTAGTTCCTCCATAGTCAATATGTGGAACGTTTGATATTCACCTTAGGTGATACCCCACCTATATACGTTGTTTTACTCCCTGGGAGAGCTAAGCCACATTGTTGATTTATATATATTAGCGCTGTTAAGCTATGTGAAGCCTAAACTTGTTGCATAATATGCTAACATAATCCTGTGTCACAATTTGTGTAGGGGCTCGAGTTACAGTATACGGTCGTCTTGCTGTTAGTTGTCAGGAATCAACGGAGATACCCTATAAAGACATCCATAGTCTGGGCTTCTTCGTATCAACACAACGCAGACAACACTAGAGTCCACCGGTTACATCAGTACACTGAAAAGAACTGCTTTGCCCATCACTAATTCACACCCCTGTTCTTATGAGTGCTCATTTTACAAGATTATTTGATTTTTCCCAGTTCTTTCTCTCTTTTTCTGGAAACTAAGTGCATTCAAAATTCCGTCTTTATCATTTAATCTGTACATTACATAAAAAAGACGACCGTTTCACAGACCTGTGTAAACTGATCCCTTCATAACTGCAGTGTTAAAATACAGTTTGCTAGACACAAACGCAGCATGAAAATGCAAAGAGTCTCCAGGAATCTACAGAGGGCCTGCTATCTCATACAGATAATCAACCCTTATTTTTTTCAGTGTTTGAGTATTTAAATATTGATTACTGAGGCATCGATCTGTTCAAACATACTCACCAGTTGGCTGGATGTCTGAATGTAACTCCTGCTGTTGGTCCAGCTGGCACACTGTGTTTTATCTTAGAAAGCTATGAAAGCAGATCTAGCTGGCCAGTGCCAAAACTCCTGTTATGTCACACCACCTTGTGATTAGAAACCTACATCAATATAGAAGTTGTCCTTCCCAAAGGCATTTATGGGAGGTTATACCAGAGGAAACTGTGTTTAAATTGTGTCCTGTGTAAGACAGTGCCTTAGGGTCTTACATTAAAGTGTTAAGAACCTTCTGCTTCCAGTGACTTTTATTCTACACCAGACAGTTGATGACAGGCATGTGAGGCAAGTTGCAATGAAGTTGGGAGCTTTTCCTGCCTTTCAGTGCAGTAGAGAGCTGACAGGACGTGAGGGGAAGGGGGAGATGATGTGTAACAAAGGCCGCAGCAACAGGGGAACCAGGGACATTGCAATTACATGGTCAGTTAATTTTCTAAATCAAATCTAACAACACTAAGACTCTGCAGCCACCATAGTGGCTCTGTGAGGCTTTACTCAGACATAGTGGCACCTTGAACTAAATGCTAACATGGCGATGCTACGTAGGTGTAATGTTGGGAGACTGCTGTTCGTTTCTTACGTGAAACTTAAGTCAATTGAGTAATTTCAATAATAACGTAGTGTGCTAGTATGAGTAGCATGCTATGCAAGTGATGTATGTCATGTGACAGATGTCACGAATGTAATATGACACTGACTTTAATGACAAATGTGTTTATTTTAAGTCAAGCCATGATGGGTTTTTTTCCTAAACCTAACCACGGGCTTTTGTTGGCTACACCTATGGAAGCGAAACCTAGAAATATATATATTTTTTACCTATGTTCTAAGTTTATTTTAAAAACAAACTGTATGCATCACAAAAGCAGAGACTGTACTTTTCCTGTGGGGACAGAGGTGTAATTTGAAATGACATGATGCATGTAACAAGTATAAGTTGACACGCCATCCCAGAGCATCCAAAACTGACGCTGAAGGGCTACCTAACATGTCATAGTTTGACATGTAGGTCCACTGACCAAGCATCTGTGTTTGACAAGTTGAGAATGTGTTAAAACCAGTAACATGAAGGAAATTGCATCTGGCATTGTGTGTCTCTTTTTCCAGGCAGGATGACTTGTTTTCCTCTCCCTGCCTGAGGTGTGGTCATGTGGACCCTCTGGTGGGGACTCTTCAAAGTGCAGAAGCACTTTAAGATCTGCCCTCTCTTTTCTCTCTCAGAGAACAGTTTCTTTTCTGTCTTCCTCAGGCAGACGGGAAGGCAGTGGATGGCGGCCTGCTGCCTGATGCCAACGGGAAAGACCCAAACCCGAGTGGACAGACAGACGGCTCCAAGTGGCAGAAGCCACGGCTCACGCGTAAATCTCTGATGAAGTGTTGTCTCGTCAAGTGGATTATCGCCAGTACCACGCAACAAGGGCCAGGTACAGGCACATAAAGAGGTGCACCACCAGGCTAACGCGTTAAACAACAACAACACAGTGTGTTGAGTATCTGCATGATTGTGTGTGACAGCAGGGGAAGTGGGACTCTGAGCACCACAGGAGGGAGATACAGTAGGAGGGCAGGCCTTCAATCCCCTGCACTACAGAATACATGAATTTTAAAACATCTGCTCCATCTACTGTATATTCTTGCTCTTCTTTCCCTCTGTTCAGTATTTACAGCACAAACCTCTCTTCCACAAACGCCACTTCTTTTCAGCAACTAATCAGTCAGTGAATGAGCTGCTGCCGCTTTCACTCTCACCTCTGAATCTGCTTCCAAGAATCAAGTTTGATTTACTACAGCTTTTCCTCCCCATCTATAACACTCACTTGGCCTACCTTTTCACTCAAAGACACAAACACACACACACATACTTCAACTTCAAGAAATTTACAGAATGATTCCATACGAAGGTCTACCTTTGATCTTAATTCAGATAATGTAATATATCATGAAATTAATCATGAGAAGATTAAAGAATACGCAGCTTAGTATCACAAAAGAAGAGGCACATTCTTAAGATGGGGAGCACAGTGTCTTCCACTGACTGCCGCTACATGCCCCCCTTTTTCTCAGCTTATCTAAATTATTGACATTGTCCTCCTGTGCGGGCAGACAGTGCAGACACTCAGTTGTGTGCATGCACTTGACAGGCAGGACAGACATTCACTTCTGCAATCTATCCAAGCAATATGTTATAATTCCCTTAGACTGCTTTTACAGAAGAAAAGAAAATAAATTATTTTTGTGATACGTTAATCAGCCTTTGTAACAAACACTATGATGAGCAGATAAAATGTCTCCTCTGCAGCTTCCAGAAATGACCTGCTGTTGTCATTTTACTGCTGGCTTCTCTCTCTGCCAACAGACAGATGGCAATGTGCCTGGGACAGGACGGTGATGTAAACAGTAACAGAACAAATACTCCTGATGGCTGACAAACCATCACTTTAAATAGACACATTATACAATTTAAATATAACAAAGTATCCCATCCCTAATTTGGACTCGAGCAAGGGGAATGTGCTCAGTCTTTTATTTAAAAGGCCTTTAAGTGTATCTGCAGTAGGAAGGTACTGAAACTTTCCTACTGTAAAGTTCTACAAGCTTAATTAAATCATCATCCTCATGTATTATTAATTTTATCCATCGGGCATGTTGGTTACATATTTAAATGGAAATATTTGTTGAGGGTTTCAGCAGATCTTCTCCACTTTAAAATCACTTGATCGCCACCTACTGGTCTGTAGACGTTATAGCACCTGAGTGTCTCCTGCACCACTGTCTCTAAACAGTAGAAGGCTGGTCTGCACTCACTGTCTCACAGGTGTAGCTCATGCAGAGCAACCCAATAAAATGCTAGGTTGTTTCTAGAGGCAGGCTTTCACAGAAACAAATACTACTAACATTTTTTTAAATGCTGGAATATGTCGAGTTACTGTTCAAGCAACTACAAGGAACTGGCAGCCCTGCTCAAAAAGCGGTAGTGTTTTCATGAACACTGTTGCCTCGTGTCGCAGAGATCTTGATCTGGCTTGCACATGCATTTGTTTTTGAAGTGAGTAAAAGAAAGATATATTACTGTGGTTAATGCTATTGCTACGCTTTTGCAATTCAAAGAGGAGCCAAATGGAGGACAGCTGGCAGGCAGGTGGATTAAACAAAAAGCAAGCTTTAATGTAGCTGGTAACAGACAACAAGCAGGCAACAAAACGGAAGAAGTACAAACACAAAAAAACACAAAAACTAAACTGAGAACAAACCAGGATGATACAATGAACACAGGGAGGCAATCCAACAAAGACCAGTACTGACCTACACAGAAGAACTGACAATGAAAAAAGGACAGCACACAGACGAAATACACAAAGAACAAATTAACTAATGGAACGTAAGTGAGGTGGAGAACACACAGGAAAACACATGAAGACATGAGAAGACACATGGAGAGACTGACTCAGATGAAAACATGAAACAAGCTACAAACAGAAACCCAGGATCATGACAACTATTTTTGTTTTTTTAACACAGCTGTTTGCAGGATGCATAGCGATGAGGTGATGTATGTACTTGTGGCTGTAAGGTAGTAGACCTTCTTTTAGCCACCAATGTAAAGTCATATATTGATGGAAAACCATATCCTTTGTGCAAAGGCAGTGTCCGTGCTGTAGTGGCTGTGGGTTTAATTCCAGCCCATGGCCCTTTGCTGCATGTTGTTCCCTCTATTTCTCCCCTTGACACTTCAAAACTACCTTCTAGGGGGAAAAGGGCCAATTCACAATTAGTTTATAATCCTTAAAATTCTGCAGTTCTCTCCATCTGTCAAACGACCGACCATCGTTTTCCCCTGTGCTCTTTCACTTTACCTTGTACCTTTTTTTTTTTAGTCTTCAGTCTTTTCTTTTTCTCTTTGCTGATCCTGCCCTGGTATCAGCCATAACCACAAAATATAACATCAAAAAATAAAATTCCCCAAAGAAAATCTCCTCCTGCTGCCTTTTAACTAGCTAATGCGCTACTCACTGGGATACTTTGCCTGGGAAAATATAAGCACAAGCTCTTCCAGTCTGCTTGCCGTAAATGGTTTCATCTGATTTTGCAGGGAGTTGGACTCAGGGATATCAGGCATTAGGAATAGCTATTAAGAAAGAACCAGTCTTCTCACTGTTTGTCTCATTTGTTTCTGCAGGTCATTCAAAGGCATCAGTATTAAATTGAGATTGTTCTATAACCAGTTAAAAACTCCTTGTAGCTGCTTTAAAGATGAAAAAAGATGTCAGGTTTCATGATGCAATGCACAACATGGTTTACACATTGTTGTTTCTCTCCATATAAAAGTGAGAATAACAGTCATTATCACACATATCACACTCCTGCACTTTCTTCTCCTTAATAATTGTATAAGAGAGAAAGCTATTAGTCATATCATGTTATAAAGAGTGAAAGCATTTGTGCTTTGTGTCAAATCATATCAGCTGTTAAATGGAAAGGTATGGCTTTCTGTGACAGCTGATGGAAATACTGGTATAAATTACCCGTCAGACCATTTTAATTTATAGTTTTTCAGTTAATTAGTGTTGCCAATACATATTTAGAAACTATGTTTGACAATCCAGTTCAAATTAGAGTTAAATCTGGACAAAAGTCATATGAAAAGACAGGGAATCCCCCTTTGTATGGTCCAAGGTCTGTGGAGCCTCTCCAGAAAGGTAATTTCTTGCCAAAAATAACACGCATAAAATCAATGTAAGAGTTAAAAGCGTACGCTTCGAAAAAAAGGCTGAGAGAGAGAGCAAAGTTCGGGGTGTTTAACAGTGTGACGAGAACTCGTGTGACAGTTTTTGATAGATGGGCTCGGGCTCTGAGCTGTAATGTTGCTCTCACTGCAGTCATTAAAACCTGATGGTGAGACTGATGGCTGCACTGTCTGCATCTCTGTATGCTTAAGCCACCTCACTCTTGTCTGTATTTAATAGAAGAACAGGGATAGATCAGCACTTAGGGTGCATTAAACAGTATAATGCTGCATTATTTTTATGGCAAGCGAGTTCCCACATGAGCTCATACATCTTGCATGTTCTGTAATGGCTGAGTGTGTTTCTGTCGGTGAGGTCAGATTAACCCACACATCAAAAACACAACACAGACACACAAACAAAAATCCATATATGTATGCAAAGGGTAACTATTGCACCATTTTTATTAGCTGGGTGATCCATCATCACCAGCTCACAGTTTACACGCACTGATTCATATATGTTAGGCACAATATTTTAGAAGATTTGGTTGTTTTAGTGCAGCCAATGCAAGATAGGTGCACTGACCTGGGTGCACTTGCACATTGGGGAAGTTTTCTTTATAGGCTTTCTCCCAAAAAGTCTTCTCTGACAGAAATCTATTCATTACAACCAAACCACAACTATTTTTCTAACCTTAACTAAGAGATCATTTTCTGGTGCCAACTGCACAGCACACCAAAAACTTAAACGGAAGCAAGGCAAGGCACCTTTATTTGTATAGCACATCACATTTTATACACCAGGGCAATTCAAAGAGCTTCACAGAGCAATAAAATATAACACATAATAGATGATACATATTTACAATAGAAGATTCAAGAGAAAAAAGATATAAAAGGTAAAGTTTAAACTAAATTATTACATGTAAAAAAAAAAAATCACCGTTAAAAACAGCCAAAGTGCAGACAAGAGGTGCAAAGATCAAAAGATTATTTAAAATGATTTAAAGTGACGTTTAATAAAGATGCAGTGCAGTTAAAATCAATAAAAGTATATGAATAATAAAAATTACAGTGCAGTGTAAGAAATGAATAAATATTTGATTTAATAAAAGGCAGCAGCAAACAGATGAGTCTTCAGCCTTGATTTAAAAGAAGTGAGAGATGATGCAGAGCTGCACTTCTCTGAGAGTTTGTTCCAGTTCTGTGGCGCATAAAAACTAAACACTGCCTCTTCATGTTTAGTCTTAGTTTAGTCTTTAGTTAAGGAGCAACACCTAAAGTAAGAATTCCAATATTTATTTCCATGGATTAGGAGAGTTCAGTTCATATTCGTGAGCATGAGCTACTCTCTAGAGCCAGAGACCAGAGCAGTAAGTCTCATATTTGTGATGTCATCAGGTATAAAGTCTGGAGCTGCTCCATAGACAATGAATGCGAGCCTGATTTTGATTTTTATACTTAAAGGAGCTTTATTCTAATGTAGTGTTCTCAGTTCTGAGAGCATCTGGAATTGCATACCATGCATTACATCCCCAATATGCGTACTAACACTCAGCCTACTTGTGTGTACATAAACAGTAGTATGTATCTTTTCAGACACACTGAGCTGTAATCACTGCATCACTTACTGAGAGCCTCCTTGCTAGGTGGAGACAAATAACCATGGCAACCGGTGCCAACCAGAGTTTTTGTTGTTTTCATCACATCTGTAGAAGAAGCGTTGCTTTGGCTGTTAGAAAATGTGAATTCCAGGCAAACTGGTTGTGAAAGATTAAGTCACAGACATCTTTGTCACTAGATCAGTGGCTCCCAAGTGGTGGTACGAGGTCCAGAAGTGGGTCACAGGTCTATTCTGAACGGACCGCAAGTGACTCTGAAACGTGTCAAGTTTGTAAAAAACACTCTTTATCTTTAAGTATAGCACAGTAGTGTTGTGGGTCGTTTAACTCAGAATATTTGTCAACCTTAACAGCAATTCTCTCCTCATCCATTCTTCATCACACACAAGACAGCAACAGCCACAGAATTCTCTTTATACAGTCAATGGTAAGGAGAGGAGTTGACCTGCCATAGGAGCAGAGAAACTGCAACGAGAGCTGGTATGTATGAGCAGAGAGCAAATGGGGAAAAAATGCATTCAATTTCAGGGGCAGCGAGGCTAGAAATAGGATGGTGGTATGAAGTGCCGTGGGGTGGCATCTAGTTGCCACAGCCCGACGGAAAACTAGAGACAGCAAACTAGCTTAACGACTTGGCCAAATGCAAGTATGGCATTAAATGTATTAAACTGCGCGGACCTTGAGCTAACGTATAAGGAGAAATCTGGACCCCGGGTTGCACCAGTTGGAAACCACTTCAATAGATAATGCTTTAATTGCAAAATGCTAACATCAGCATGCTGCCTTGGTCACTGTCTGTTTTTCTGAACGCTGTTGTGGCATTGTGGGATATTTATGCTGGCGTAGCATCCACTGATTGGATACTGTAATATTTCACCTGAAATAGTGTGAAAATTACGCACTATTGGTATCATAATAAGGTTTAGGGCATACTAAAAAATCTCACCTACTGTTTTAGCGTACTAATAGCATGTAAATATGGAATTTCGGTGCAGTCATATACTCAGAAGATTCCCCTGGGTGCTCTCAGAGTCATCTACAACACCTTTCCCAATGCATCATCTGAGGAGCAGCTCAAGACTTTATACTTGATGATTCACAAATTTGAGTTTAGCTCTGTAGTTTTTGGATTTGAGAGAGAGTTGTTCATGTTTACTAATATTTTTGGACCATCTTAGATCACAGGAATATATGTATGTGCTTGGAAAATTGGTACAGTTCCCCTTTAAAGCCATGGCCTCAGTTTACTATTTACCATGCTGACGCATTTTGACAAACGAGCCTTCTTCAGAGCTCCATAAGAGCTGTAAGGTTTTTTATAGACAATAAGTAGTAAGGAACTATTATGACGTATAATAGGCATCTTTATCAAAAGAATACAAACATAGACATCAAAATCTCACCCTGAGACGTCGATTGCAGGCGTACAACTGCTCCTTGGGTGCGCTGAAGTCATAGTATCGAATCATTTTGTATTTTTGGAGTGGCACCATCCCAGTTCATTAGTTATCTCAGTAGCTGTTTGACTCAGACATTAAAGACGAGTCCATTTACATAAACCCTCCCCGGCTATCGAAATGCATTTCTGGCCCGCTTTCTCTCCCTCTTCTAAGACCAATATTTTACCTCTCAACAATTGATTTGCCCTCCACCCCCCTTGGTACTTTAACTGAGTCCATTATGTTGTGCAGAGTCATCAGCTGTGAACTATACTCAGATTCTTCTTCACTTTCATTGTTCTCCGGCACATTATGGTCATGCAAAGACTCACTAACGTTTCAACAAAAAGTGGAAAAGTACTTTCAGATCACCAATATTCTGCATGTGTGTTACGTTGAGCACTTTACAGAAGCTCCAGATTGACCTCTGAGGTGTGCAGCTTGCCCTTGCAGCACAGATATGATTCACTTCGGCTTTACTATTCTTAACTACAATGTCATAAACGAAGCACCGTTTTTACAGTCACAACGGTCACAGTGTTTTTCAGCTCTGAGTGAATCCTCCTGAGTTATTGACCGCGTGTATGGCTGAACGACCGAGTAGACACAAGCAGCGCCACACAGGGCAGGGCAGGCTCCTTCATTCTAAGTGCTGTTCATATCCCAGCCATCAGCGGATGTGGATCAATGCTTGGTTTTACAGCTTTGCATCCTTGAAATGACTGAGCAAATAAAGACAGCTTAGACTGTCAATCAGAGACTATTAGTAAAGAAATTCCTTCAGTAACAACCCCTCCCTTACTAACCTCAAACACACACACACAAACACACACACAGAGCTCAGGACAGAGTGATAGGAGTTGGAGTGAGTGGGGGTGGAGCCCCTGAGTTGATGGAGTTGTGGGAGAGATCCTAAAATGAACTGACCAGGAGGTAAAATGCCGGCGAGTAGTAACAGACATGGATCGTGTGCGCGTGGAGAAAGCTTTGGATCATTTTGGGGGATTAAGACTCGATGAATTTCTTCGCACATGATGGACTTTGAATTTGTTTGCTTAAAGGAGGATGCTCTGTGGGCAGTCTTTTTTGTGTAGCTGGTCAGTGGTTTAAGTCTTGGGTTTCATTTAAGTGACTGTAACTGCTGATGCCTGTGCAAAAACACTGATAAAAAGGACGGGGCAGGAGGAAGTTAACAGTAAGTTTTTTAGAAGGGCTTTTGCACAGGCGATATCTAATGCAAGGCAACAATGGGATTGGATGGCATGGAAGTAATTGCCATTGTTGTCGTCATCGGACTGTTTGTTGTTGTACTCAAACAGTTTGGGGTTTGGGAACCCCTGTCACTGGAAGGTAAGAACTAAAGAGATGTTTGTACATTAAAATGTTTGTCTTTGGTGCTCTGTGCACCATTAGAACAATAATCTTGTTCAACTTTCTTGTTATTTGATTTTGTTGATTGTAATAGCGATGCTAAAGTCATGAGTTAGTGCAGTCACACAAACAGGCTGTAAAATATTAAAGGATAGGTTCACATTTTTTACTTGTACATTGTACATAATGTACATAGTAAGAGTTTTTAGTTGCTGTAATTGTTTCTCTTCCTCTTGCAGCAACCAAGAACTCTTTAATTATATATATTAGTATTTTAATGTTGTTTTTTTTAAAAAGTGAATCTATCCTTTAATTGTGTGTTCACTTTGTAAGTAAATTTTGGTAACTTGCAGATATCAAACCAAATATCTTAACAGTTCTGCAACTTTCTTCTTCCCCTCTCATTTCTTCATCATCATCATCACTTCCTCGTCCTTTTCAACTTCCCATTTGTGTTTTTGCTCTTGTAAAGATGGTGAGTACCTCTGGTGGTATTCCTCCGCACATTATTATTATTAAGTTTAATTTCAAACCAGCTAGGGCTGGGCAATATTATGATATTTTATTAATACCACTGACTAAATATGGTCTTAGATTTTGGATAATATACGCCTAATATTGTAAAAATTGTCTTTCCTGGTTTTAAACTAGGAAAATATAAAAGACAGAACAGTCATGACGACAGTGGCAGCATTCAAGGAGTCGGACTTTGGTGACAGTTCAATTGGAGTCAATGTGGCGGGCACTGCAAATCACACTTTAACCCATCATATCTTTGTTGTTTCACCTTTGACTGACTAAGCCTTCTACCAGATTAAAAAAAACACATGATACTTACTGATGTTTTTTTTTATTTTAACTAAATATGCGCATTTGTTTTCCTTGTTTTTGGTCCCCAAACAGCTGTATCTCAGCCTCTGCAGGACAGAGCCATGAGCTGTTTGGGGACCAATAACAAGGAACACAAATGTGCATATTCACACTAAAAAAAACATCACAAAGCATCACGAAATGTGTGTTTTTTAATCTGGTGGAAGGATTTTTAGTCAAAGGTGAAACAACGAAGCTATGATGGGTTATAGTGTGATTTGCAGTGCCCGCTCCATTGACTCCAATAGAACTGACACCAAAGTCGGGCTCGTCAAACACTGCCACTGTCGTCATGACTGTTCCTTGTTTTATATTTGCTTGGTTTTAAACACTTCATTACAGTAAAGTGATGTAACTTCCTGAGCTTACCAAATTGTTCTAGCTGTTCTATTATTTGCCTTTACTCATGTAGTCGTTACAGCCACATTACTGATGATTATTTATCAAAAAATCTTATTGTTAAATATTTTGTCAAAGCACCAATAGTCAGCCCTTTAATACTGATATTGAGGTATTTGGTCAAAAATATTGTGACCTTTGATTTTTTCCCGTATTGCCCAGCCCTACCACCCAGCCGTCTCTGTAAACTAATTCCCCTTAATTTTTTTTATTGAACTCTGGGGTGCCATCGTAGTTCACTTGGTACAATGTGTACTATTAAGGCCAAGTCCTTACTGCAGCGTGCCTCTCCTGCCTGTCTTTAACTGTCTAATAAAGCAGAAATACCCCTCCAAAAATCTTCTTTTTTGAAATTGAATTGAATTGCTTCGTCCCTTTGGCTGATACAATGATCCCTTTCTCACAGTGGACATCTAGACTTGTCAAACACAGGCGTTACTGATCAGATTAATTATGGTCTAATTCAAGTGTGACAGTGTGCGCTCTGGTGCAGAAGCGTCATCAGTGGTAATTAGTAACACCTGTGATTATATGACTAAGTCAATGGCTGTGTCTAAAATCACTCCCTGTTTGCTACCTACTTATTTTATTTAAGTGTTTTAATTATCAGAGTGAAATTTATGCTCCTCATAAAATGTCCAAAATGGAGCAGGAAGACTGTAGATTGCACATTTGACCATCGTAATTTCTTCACACCACTTTTTCTTCCACTTCTATCGCAAATAAAATAATAAATTAAAAAAAAATAAGAGCATTACTTTTGCTGAAAAAGTGACACTATGTCACTGTGACACAGTGACTGCACAAAATGATAATGATTCTCGTCCAAAATTTCTCACCATAGAGTAAACTATTGTGTACTTATTAAGGAGCAGGGAGTGAATAAAAGAGGGAGTTGTTTCAGACACAGCCAAAGTGTCCACAATTAGAAAGGTCTTTCTTTTTTCTTTTCAGTATATCTACTTATTTCCTCTAACCGCCCTATTATCGCCAAGCTTCAAGATCCTTTTTCTCTTAATTTTAACCAATTTTCTGTCAAAAAATATCCCTACATCTTTCCATCTGTCTCATCTTTAATCATATTTAACCTGTACTGTTCATTTTTCTTACCCTCTTTTATCTCCAACCCATTTCCTTGTCTCACCTTTCCTTCTTTTCCTTCAAAATCTATATTTTGTTTGTGTAAAGATGGTGAGCATTTTGAGTTCTGTGCCGTACATTTTTTTTTGCCTCCCATCTCTTTTGATTTTCCAGTATTTTCAACTCCTCCTCTCCCCTTCCTTTGTTTTTTCTTTCTTTCTGGTCTTACGGTTATGTCCTCCCTCTTTTCTTCCTCCCCCTCTTTTCCCTCCCCGCCCCTGTTTTCTCTGTTTCCCACTGACAGACAGCTGTGACAGCGACCTTGAACTCTCCATGGTGCGTCACCAACCTGAGGGCCTCGATCAGCTCCAAGCCCAGACGCAGTTCACCAGGAAGGAGCTCCAGTCGCTTTACAGAGGCTTCAAAAATGTATGAAAACAGTTAGCACAGCCGGCGGTCACTGTTCATCCAAATTTGATTCGACTGAGCATCCATCTTTGCAGACATTTTTAGACATTAACAACAATAATAGAAGCTCAGGGGTGCAGTTCAGACACAGTTTACATTTCCTTAAATAAACACCACACGGCCAAAAGTATCCAGACACCCAAATATTTCACCCATATGTGATTGTTGAATTGTACTCTGCTGCTATAACAACCTTCACTCCTCTGTGAAGGCTTTCCACAAGATTTGGGAACCTGGCACCAGACTGTAAAAATAATGGATGTAGCTACCATGATGTCACCCAATGGTTTGTGGACTCCTGTTTGTTTAAAGCAAGGGTGTCAAACTTATTTTAGTTCATGGGCCACTTACAGCCCAGTTTGATCTCAAGTGGGCCTGACCAGTGAAAGCATCGCATAGTAGCCTGTTAATAACAGGCCTTCAACTGTCCCTCTCCTTTAGTGTAAAGAGATAACGTTACAGGTAGCTTACATCCTGAAAACGTACTCTCCCCCAGTAAAGTAGCTATCTTCACAGCTGCAATATTGATCTCTCGGCTAAAACTAAAATCAGACTAATGTTTTGTCGAACCCGCTAATAATCAATTTATCTTCTCTGTTCTTAGTTGTCCTTACAAGTTGCCGCATTTTTCACCATAATGAGTTTGACAGTGGTGCTAAATATAATATTCCTTGAGCACTGAAAGGTGCTGTGAGCATGCCAAACACACTGGCTTTACCTCTGTGAAGAAACAGGAACTGGTTCATTTGGACAAATAGAAATAGCAGTGCATTAAACTGAAAAAGTGGAATTAATGATTTGCGAATGGCCCGCAGGCCATTGGTTTGACACCCCTGGTTTGAAGTCTCAACTTCGGCATTTCGTCTGTTGCCATCTTGTCTTTTTTGGAGCCGAAATTAACATTAGTGAGCGAGAGGCTGCCGCTGTGGAGGAGCATGGGGTGGATCTGACTGGGAAGCCGAGGACACTGGCGGCAGACAGCCTGTCACTTAAAGCATCTCGCCCTTGATTATGCTTAATTTAACCCTCAATAAAATGTAAAAGGGCAAGTTATATACAGGGGGGGAATTAGCTATAGAAATCAAAACTGTGTTTTGTTTTTTTGTTCCAGGTTGTAAACATGTTTATTTCTGCTATGAAGTTGGGCATTTTAAATTGGGGGTCTATTGGCATGACTGGCCTCTGGAGCCAGCCTCAAATGGCTGTTAAAAAGAATTCAATTTGTGGCACCTCCTTGTTGGCTTAACTTTTCAGCCCCAAAGGTTGCCGCTTGGTAACCACACAGCATTTATATGTGGACTTCACCTTGGCCTTGCCAAGACTGTTGCCAGTGCCGCAGAGTTGGAGGCACGCTACTGTGGAAGAATGTGGTTCTAGTCTTTTTTTGTAACCTGGTTAAATGAAGCTATGACTCCTCGTCACAGTCGCATATGTTGTCATTCTAAGGCAGCTTTATTTGAGTACATTTCAGATGCTTGAAGATACAATTCACAACAGATATCAGAGGAAAGTGTGTTTTTTTACCATAAATGTTGTCTGTGTTGATTTTTTTTTCTCTATTTTCTATGTTTTGACCTCTCAGTTTTCTGTGATGACCCCTTAAGGAGGTCTTGACCCAAATCTTGAGAATCAGTGGTCTCAAACATAAATTTGAAAATGGAAATATGTTGATTTATACGACTGATGGTTTTGGTCAGCAGGTTCCTGTTTTTTGTAAAGGTCCAGTGTGTAGGATTTGGTGGCATCTAGCAGTGAGGTTGCAGAAGTGTGTCGGAGAACTACAGTGGCTAAGGCGATAACATAAAAACCCGAAAACTCAAATGCCCTTATCGAGAGCCAGTATTTGGGCTGCTGTAGAAATGACATGACAGACCCAGTGGAAGAGGACCCGCTCCATATGTAGATATAAACGGCTCCTTCTAAGGTAATAAAAACACTCAGATTCTAATTTTCAGGTGATTACAAATAGATAAAAACATAGGTGTGAATATTAGATGCCTCTAAATCCTGCACACTGGATCTTTAAATCTTTGTGTTTTGCCTGCACACGTACGCGCGCAGGAGTGGTATGATGCACATTTTCGCAGACTGCAGAGGCGGGTAATGGATATCAGCAGTAAGTGACTGTAATGTGCCATTAAAGGTAGCAAACTGACATTAAAGGAAGAAAAAGAAGAAGAAGAAGAAAAGCTTTACACTTTAAAAAACTGGCAAATGTTTAATGAGGTTTCGGGACCTTAACGATACACATAATGAGATGTGGTGTAAATGTTCAGTGTAAACAAAACTGTAATGAAATCTCCGCAGGGCGTCTTGCTGTTGGTGGCAGATTGCTGTGTTAAGTGACATCTCATGAAAAACAAGCCTCTGTGGGACCTTTTAGTTATATCCAATGCTTTTTCCTCCATTCTTGTTGTGCTGTTACTGAACTGCAGCTTCACGAAAACAGGATGTAAGATATTATCCCACCCAGTTTGTACACATGCTCCATGAGGCTTTTCATTACAGCACCACTCTGGGGTGCCTGAATCATCATTTTATAAAGAAAAAGCACAAAAGGCCTCAGTAAAGATTGACCTGCTCTTCTTGCCCTCTAGTGGCCATAAACCTGCACTGCTGTCAGGGACTGTGTCTGCACAATACAATGATTTAATGCAACACTAACTTTAAAAGCTAATCTCTGTACAATAACAACGCAAGCACTCACTGAAATTATGTAAATGTTTTTCTGTCAACAGGAATGTCCCAGTGGGCTGGTGGATGAGGAAACTTTCAAGTCTATTTACTCACAGTTCTTCCCTCAAGGAGGTACTGTGTGTAACTAATATACATTTTTTTTTATATAATTAAGTTAAATCAAAATGAATGTTATTAAATTCTAATTAAATTTAATTTATTTTCTTATGCATTAAAAGTAAATTAATTTAATTTAAATATACATATATAAATACATGATAAAAAAATATGAAATTTAATAATAATTTAATTACATTTTATTTTGTGTGTGTGAAAAAGTTTTAAAAGTTATTTAAAAATGTCTAAACAAAGAAAATTAGTCCACATCTACATAATATTTTGATTATTTTAAATTGCATAATTTCAGTTTGTGTGGACTAAAACATTTTTTTGTTGTTGTTGTTGTTGCTGTTTAACAATTCCTGTTAATTTCCAATCCTGCATATTCATTTGTCCTCAGACGCAACCACGTATGCACATTTCTTGTTCAACGCATTTGACATGGACAGAAATGGCTCCATCCGGTTTGAGGTGAGTTCACTAAGGAATGCATGTTTGTTAATAAGTTATCATGGGTGGCAAGTGCAGTCATTAATAACAAAACTTCTTACTGCTTTTACAGGACTTTGTGATTGGATTGTCTGTGTTGCTCAGAGGCTCTGTAACAGAGAAACTGCGATGGGCGTTCAACCTTTATGACATCAACAAAGACGGCTACATTACTAAAGAGGTGCATTAAACAAACCATCTTCATTAATGAGAAATCTGTTGCAGTGTCCTCATCCCTGCAGATGCACTGTATGTGTGTCTCTTGCTTCCTGCAGGAAATGATGGCAATAATGACGTCCATTTATGACATGATGGGCAGGTATACCTTACCCAGTGTACGAGATGATTCCCCCTCTGAGCATGTAGAGAAGTTCTTCCAGGTACGTTTTCTCTGCAACCACTAAACCACACAGGCTAAACCCTGACGTCTAAATGTATATTATACACCCAGATATTATACTGATCCAAGACCATGACTTGTGTCACTGTACCTGATTATGACACTCTTTTAGTCCCTTATCAACGCAAAAGAAAATCTTTTTTTTTTAGAGAAAAATGACACAAATTCTTTCCTTTAAATGTCATGACATTTTTCAGAAAATGGATCGAAACAGAGACGGAGTGGTGACTATTGATGAATTCATAGAAACCTGCCAAAAGGTAAACTCACCATCAATCTTGCCACATGGTTATTGGCCGAGTCCATGCAGCTTTGTGCACAAACACAACACATATTCTCTTGTCTCCTATTCCCAACAGGATGAAAATATAATGGCTTCCATGCAGCTCTTTGAGAACGTCATCTAGTTGCTGCAGAGAGACATGGATCGGTAATGCTGCATAGTGAGTGCTTCCAGCTGCAAGCTTCCGGGCCTGAAATAACTTCATTCATCCTGAGGAAGAAAAACTGGGTCGTGCAACACATTTGACACGTTTCAATACAACCTGGCGAACACTATTACTTTTCCTGTCAAAATGTTCTATGCAGAGAAATGTGCAGAATCCACCAAATCACCTGAGGATGAAATGTTTCTTTGCATGACAATTTTGTTTTTGCACATGACGGAAATCATTATCAGATGAGCATGAGTGCTTGCCCAACACTAAAAAAAGCATGTGATGCAAACCACATTGAACACAAGCGAGGAGTTTTACTGTTTAACACTTTGGGCAAATGAGGATACTTTGTTACTGTATTATACTGTAAAGAAAATAGTTATGTTTCTAAGTTCTTCAGATTTTTGTGTATCATTGTCATGTTGACCCAAACCCTGCTGAAATAAATTCACTATACACCTTCCCATACTGATAACTCTGCTGAATATCTTTTTTTTCCACAACACAAAGCTAGGATCTGTGAAAGCAGTGTGGTGTCCTCAACAGTCATGTTTACTCCATACAAATTCTAATATTTTACGAATGATTACACCAAATGTGTTGCATTTTTTTTGAAGTTATATAACTGTAAAGTTCTCACCACATCTAGTCACATGGTAAATTGAATGTGTTGAGCCATTGTGCGAGTGATACTGAACAAAATGTGCCCCCAAGCAGATCCTCCATAGGACACAAAGCAAAAATTCTTAGCTCTTTAAATTGGCCTGAGGAAATTTCCACAAGTTCATCGCAATTTGACCATCGCATGTCTCTGAACAATTACCTCTCTTGTCCTACATCATGTAGGCTCTTTAACTTTTTTGTAGTATCACAGGCTTGATCTTTTGTACCAGACAGTTTAAATTCCTAAAGCCATCTATCATGAGCTGTTGTGCTTGTTTTCTGTTCCAGTTAACTTACTCAATTTTTTCTGCATGATGAATTTTTCCATTTATAAGCTAAAGTATGTCCTTATTTATAGAAATACACTTGCTCCTCTGGACCAAATGTCCTTAGCATCTGGGTGCACATAGAGTGACACAGTAAAGGCACAATCTACTCAAAGACACACAACAATAAAAAAGAGTTAATATGATAAATCAAACATCTCTTATCTCCTATCTTCTCTGTATGAGTTTTAAAGAAGAAGGTTAAAAAGTCTGTTTTGAGTTCTGGATTTCACATCTTTTTAAAGGTACCATATTATGCTTGTATTTGGGGTTTCTACTAGTGTTCACATGCTTTAATGTTTCAAAAAATAGATTCCTTCCCTCATACTGTCTGCTCTAAATATATCTGTATTCACCCTCTGACTAAAACGCTCCATTTTAGCTCCAGTCTCTTTAAACCCCCCTCCCGGAAAAACCCAGTCTGCTGTGATCTGTCAGTGTTTCCGAGCCTTCCACATCTGTGCTCTCTGCACCATCACTGCAGCCGGGAATGACTGTTACAGCACTGTACCAGCACTTTCTATCTTTATAGACCACTTCACTGGAAATGTCAGGCAACAGTTGAGGTCTATGTTTACTACCTGTCAGCTGATGTCATTCACATACACTGCAAAACATTACAACAGAAAATTTAAAGGGCCTACAAAGAGATCTGGATGCAGTATCACCGGCACGGCCCCATGCAGTCCTATGAATGTTGCTCAGTAGTGCATGATGTGAAGATGGTTCAACTGCCACATATCAAATTATCTGCATTATCAGGCACTGCTTCCGTACTGTGTAGCCCACAGACGCACTATTTCTTTAGCTCTCTGCTAACTTGAATGGGGCTTCTAGGCTTCCCAAATGTTATTGGACCGAATGTATTACATCTGGATAGTGAAGGAGTCATTTTACAGGGGCTGTGACGCTAAAAATACACTGATTTAAAGACGTTTCTTTTACAATGTAAGTCAGCAGGGAAAAGTCTTTTGGGGTCGCAGGGCACCACATGACAGACCTGGATATTTGGCCACTACAAATTTTGGCTTCAAAGCCTGGCCCACTTCCTGGGACCTGGTTTCAAGTTTGAAACCCACTATACAGTTGTGACATCACAACTTAACAGAAGTTGTAATAGCTTTTTTAAGTGCACAGTTTCTGAATACAGACTGTGTGCATTTCTCTGTGAATTAAGCATTCTGATACTTTCACATTATTTATATAAAACCTATACCTGCTTTATATTTAAAAAAAAAAAAAAAAAAGACATTGAAGTCTGACTTTTCAGAATATGGGACCTTCAATAGTATGAATTACAATTTTATTGAAATAAAAAGGTGCACCTCTGTATTTTTATTGTGTTTTTCTCATCCTAATTGAGATGTTCAGAGACTAGCTTTAGGGAAAAGAACTAGGGTAGATTTGGGTTTGCATTTTTTAAGACCAGAAAACACTCAACTCAATCTCTTAAGTAGAGTCCAATCACAGAATTAAAATTTCTGGTTATTATTGCACATAATATGATGAAAACAGCCTTGAAATAAAAAGCAACAGTGCTAATTAATTCCTAAATAGGGAATATTATCCTGTTAAATGTGTGTTAATAATTTACTGTCTCATAATAACTCCAGTGTATTGAGCCACAGGCTATCCCTCCAGCTAAACGGCCAGTTAAGTAGACAAACCATTTATATCCCTTATCAGTGTTGAGCATTAGACTCCTGCAGGCATAACCATGTATGCTTTTAACGAAGAAAAAGACGTACAAACATACAAAACTGTGATAGAAAATAACAAGTCAATGCAGACAGCGGTGTATTTGTTTTTGCAGCAGCCTTTGCCTTTGGTAAATAATGGGAGAACACTAGTGACTGTATGTAAAGTGCCACCATCAGCCAAAATCATTCAACGTGTACTGTATTATTGATCTTGAACCAATGGCAAAGCGGGGTTTGTTTTGGGGAGGAGCTGTGCTGACTCTGTTGAGTGGATGTTGGTGTGGTAATAATACTGATACCAAAATGCTGCTCCTCTGTGCTGTAAGTGTCCTCCAGCATCACGACCTCTCGGTGTGACCATTCAGAAAGGTAAAAAATAAATAAATAAATCTTTATTTTTATGGTATGAACTGTAAAATTGTTAATTTCAGCACATTTTATCAGTATGTTTTAAGAGTTAGAAAATATCTCCTTCCAGAAGTGATGCAATGATGCCTACATGATGCATGCATATCCTCGCTGTTTGATACTACATCGTTAATATGTTCTGTAATGTATAGTGCTTATCAGAGACAGGGAGAACAAATGCATTATGAAAGGGAGAAATATGCATTACACACATAATGCCCAGCTAATCCCAGTGTTGACAGAGCTGGACAGAGCATGTGGATAGTTCTGGATCTCTGTTGTGTCAGAGCGAGTGATCATGTGACTTTGGATGTGCAGTGAGCTAAATCAAAAGCTTTAATGCCAGTTTGAACGACAGCCAACCCCCTCTCGCTTTGTCTCTCAGATAATAGAATAAATATGCAGCATAAAAACACAAAGACAGAGCGATATCATTTAATTTTATTAGCCTCAGGTTATTCACCCTCAGCCTTCGCCTGTCACTCTTTTATTTAAACACGTAGGTGTGCTTTGCAGGATACAGATCTCCAGTATGACTGGCCAGCAGAAGCTTCTCTTACTGTGGGTTTGGCTGTTGCTCGTGGCAGCTCTGTGCCCAGGTGCGTACGGTAAGCGTGGAAGCAGCAAGGCTCGAGGGAAAGGTGATGGCGACAAAGCGCCTCCCTCCCAGGGCCGAGGCCTCTCCAAGCAGGGCCTGAAGTGGGCGGGAGCAGCAGCAGCCGGGATACTGGGAGGCACGGGCACCGGGTACGGGCTGGGGTTGTTTGGCAAGCCAAAGCACGGATCTGGGAGTCATCACAGCCATAAGACCTCCTCGTCCGAGCAAGATCAGCGGCTTTACCACAACGAAGGCCAAAGTTTGCAAAAACAAGGTCTCTGGAGAGCCTTTGTTAAGGCGGCTGCGCCCGCTCCGACAACTAACATCTTTCTCACAATTGGACATGTGGTGTCTTTCCTGATTGTAGCCTGGATAAGAGACATTTAAGCCAACGTCTCATCACTGGGAAAGGAATCAATCATCAATAAAATAAAAGGTCCTTTGAACAAATGATCCTTCCTGTCTTTTATTGTGCGTATGAGTGCAGGGTACAGTATTTTTTTCTGGGATTTCAGGGGTTTTAGCAACCTTATATGACAGTAGACTACTGATTCCAGTATGACTGCTAACTCAGGATACTTAACTTTGACTACCTTTAGGCCATCGTAAATAAACAGTTAATAAAGAGCATGGGCAGGGTGCCTGGTGGCTTAGTGGGTAGAGCAGGCATCCCTTATATGAAGGCGATGTCCTTGCCACGGCAGCCATGGGCTTGAGTCCAGCCTGCGGCCCTTTTGCTGCATGTCATCCCCTCTCTTTCCCCCTATCACGCTTAGACTGTCCTTTCTGATAAAGGCAATAAGCTCAAAAAATAATATTTGAAAAAAAATAAAATAAATAAGGAGTGACTATATTGCAGCTTCCTTTGGTGAATATATGTTTTGACTATAGAGCTACAACCAACAATTGTTTCTGCTGATTAATTACTTGATTTATCAAGCGATTGATTAATAATTTCTCCCACAAAACATTAGGAAAAATGCCTGAATACAAGTGAAAACATTTCTAAAAGCTCACCGTGACAACATTGCATGTCTTGCTCTGTTTGAGCAACAGTCCAAACCTCCAAAATATTCAATATCCTGAAACCTAAGACAAAGAAAAGCAGCCAGTTCTAACGTTCAAGAAACTGGAACCATCAAACCATCATTAGATAACTGCTGAGGTTGTTGTTGAAAAATACAAATTACTCATTTTAAATCAATCTTTTGTGTCTAGCGACTAATAATGGTAACAGTTTATACAGTATTTGTAACATTTTAACAGGTCATTAGTTGAGATTTAACAATTCAACTGTCTCATTTTATTCTGCAGATGTTTATCTTTAGAGTATACGTGACAATTCAACACATAATCCCCCCCAAAAAATGCATTTGGACTTGAACTATTTACTCTATCTAAGCTGCACAGGTTGTCTAAATAGTTTAATTTCATCTACTGTAAAACTTAAACTAATAGCCCAGGCTATTACTCACTTAAAGCACTGAAATCAACAGGCCTATATTTGGGACAGACGTCTATATGGGACAGGCATTTAATTCCTTTCACACAAAAATGTTGCTCAGAAAAGATCGGGAAATACAATCAAATTGTTTATTTAAACCCGTATGAATATTACTTGTATAAAAATTAGGCTTCAGATAATATATCAATCATAATCTGAGGACTCTTGCGGACATAGGGAATATGAATCATTTTCAGGGTAATCGAGGAATGGGCACATAATCTGAGGTAGCCAGCAACTTGGTTTTACACATCCAAAGAACATCTATTTAAAAAAAGGACTGCTTGTCAACCAGACCAGGCGTCTAATAAGGCGTTTTGACCTTTTTTCATTCAACAAAATATATAAAATGTATCACAGTTACATAAAAAGCTTGGCTGAGAGTTGAACTGCAAGTCACTCCACTGGTTAGGAAACATGTTAGTTATCATTTGTTTTATTGTCTTAATTCTATAAATTTACGTTATTATTTATATCCTGCATTAGTATAAATTAGACAGAAAAACCATTATGTTGTTACTTATTTTATTTAACACATTAACATTCATGACAAACCATATTAAATCATGTCAGTAATCCAAAGCGTTAACAACTGCAAGTCAAAATCAGGGCAGTCACACAGATGTCAATATGAGCTCAATGACACAGATACAGAATATCTAAAGCTAAAGGGAAATAAGTGCACTTTACAGATATTCTACAGCCTGGTTAGTATGAAAATGTCAAATTGTCACTTCATATTGATTGGGATCATTTTGCCAGATTCAACAAAAATGAACAGGAAAAAAATCTGCAGACATTAAAAGAATAAAAGTGGAATGTGAAATAAAACATAAGGACAAAATATATGGCCTTCACTTTAAAACAGAGCATTTGAACACTTCCAGATATACTGTCAGTGTTTGGACTGTATCACACAACAGACAGGATACACCAGTGCTCTGTCAAAGTGGCAGATTGAAATGAACAGTGACAGCTTCTCTTTTAAATAAACATTAAGCCTTCAAACTTAATTTGTGTTCCAAAACACAGAAACAAAATGCTTTACAAACCCAGAGGGGAAGAAATAATTAGAGCATTCAGATAAAAGAAAACAATCTGGAACAGTAAAATCATTACAAACACAAAGAAATTAGGAGCAGATAAATTCATACTATACACAAACTAACAAATCCAGTGGCAGAAAAAGGAGAGCAAGATTTTCATTCCTGGAGAGACGCACACCATATGACAGCCAGGGGAGTCTGGGGTTTGTGAAAAGCAAACAGAAGTATTTACAGACCCGCTAACAGCTGACCTGTGACTATCTGACTGTGATTCGCAAAGATTCAGGCAATGAGAGGAAGATGTGAGATGTACTGACCGGCTCAAGCCTGGAAAGTTGCCTGGAAACATAAACAAGAATGCAAATCTCCACTAGAGCAGTGCTCATGTACAATGTGACAGTGAACCAACAGACTCTGTAACTTCCACTGTTTCCAGGCAATTGTAAGCCAGAGGCTCCAGCTTCAGTGTAATCCAGCCAGACTAATAATAGATACGTCATTAAGAGACCGTGTCTGATGAGTGAGATTAACGTGAAGCTTAGCGTTAATGCTCTGACACCAGAATTCAGGACTGATGTCTTGAATTGTTACGGACCTTATATGTTCAAAACCTCCATCAAATCCCAGCTTTCACCAGACTACGTGCAGCACTGCACAGATTTAAAGCATCAGGCGCTATCGCCAACAAACGCACCTATTGTTCTCAACAGCTGCAGGCAAGACAGCAACAGCACTACACCACTGATGACATTTGCTGCATATCAAAGGACACAAGCTCACTGACGCCCCCCTACTGTCAAGGGCTATTACATGCAATCCAGGATTTTACAGGCAACAACAATGTGAGAGTATCATGTACCTGAGAGGGAGTACACCTTCAGTCTTATTCAGATTTCTCTCATACAAGTGTTTGTTTACTGTGGGATAATAAACCATTTGACCAGAGGGAAATGGCTTAGACATTTCCAGTTATGGTCAACTGATAGTGGTCATTAGGGAAGTCTGATCTAATACGTTCATATCAAAATGTGCCTCAGTAATGACCATTAAATGGCCTCACCGCTATTAAACAACGCAGAGCCAATCATCGCTATATAACCACTATCTAACTGTGAACAAGCCACATTGTGGATTGAGGGCATTTGTTTCTCCTCTCATTGATAACATATATAATTTCTTCTTTTGGTGCCTTTGTGAGAGGTCCCTTGAAAAAAATCTGAAGGAATTTCATCTTCTTCTGTTCCCAGTGACAAGCATTATTTGGAAGTGATCACTACACCTGCACTTTACACTGACAAGCTGACAATCTGCTTTGAGACCCGGGTTTTACAATGGTTTAAAGTTCATCAATACTGGGTTAAACATTCTTTTAAACAACCCAGATTGGGGCGCTGTGGAAAATGTAAATAAAAACAGAGTGAAATGGTTTGTAAATCCTTTTCCACCTGTATTCAACAGAATACAGCACACAAAGACAAGAAATTAAATGTTCAAACTGATAAACTTGTTGTTTTGTGTAAAAATCCACTTGTTTTGAATTTGATGGTTGCAACACGATTCAAAAATGTCAGGACAAGAGCTTCACCTTTTCCTTTAACAACATTCAGTAAGCATTTGGGAACTAAGGACACAAATATTCCTTTTCCACCAACATTAAACTGGTTTCGCTCCAGTTTACGCACCTAATCTTGAACCATTCAGAGCATTTTAGCCAAAAAATAAATGGGTTTAGATCCAGAAAAATTGGTTTTTAGCTGGAACCAAAAAATAGCAGGTTATCCTTGACCTTAAGTGCGAACCTAGACGACATCAGTGGGCGTGTCATATTCTAAAGGTTGGAAAAAGAGGTTGGACGGGGCAACAGTGAAGAAGTTAAGTGAGAAATTGTTGTCGACAAAAAAAGAATGTGCACTGGTCTCTTTAATAGTTGGTTCATGTTTGAACATCATCCTGAACAGAACCACAAGAACCAGAGCTAATTTGGTGGGAAAAGGGTATAATCGCTAATTCTCAAGACTTAAAGAGTCTGTGTGGACAAATGGGCCAAAATCCCACCTGAAATTTTCTGTTGAGATTTAAGTTTTGTCTTGATCCTGGCATTGCAAATAAAGGCTTCTCCAAGTATCATATAAATTTCAGTTAGCATGCTTTATGGATTAAAATGTTACGATTTCTTTATCAGTGTAGTTTTATTGAGTTACCACTAATGTCTGGTCTCCTCCTCTGTATGTCAAAAAGGATTTGCATTGCACTCTGCTTTTATGTACATGTACACAGTGTCCCAGCTGTTTTGGAATCAGGGTTGTGTTTTATGCAAGCAAAATTTCCCTTTGATTAAGCACATTTAACCCATTGAAAAACCTGTTGAATTGTCCAGTACAGATGAAAAGGATGAATGAACAGTTAGTGTTAGCTGGAGCTCTTAATGTTACATTCATATTTTACACAGTAGCAGACATACTGTACCAATAAACTGTCACAAAAACTGAACTTAAGTACCCTGAATCTGTTTTCTATGCATTCAGTGCGTAATAATGTGGAGTAAAAATAAGTGCAAAAAACAAAGATGTAAAATTAATTATTGAGACTTAACAGAGAAAAAAATCGTGCAGCTTGTACAACACACAACTGATGATCTAACTGTAAAATCTTAAACTGACTGCTGCCTCTTAAAATGGACTCCTTTAGTTACTATATACACATATTCGCATTCTGTTACCTCGTGATATTTTTCTGTGGCGATAATAGAGGACTAACTTTATATGACCCAGAAAAGCTGCTATGGAGATAATATACATAAGCCTTGTATGGTCGTGCAGATTTAATGGAGGAAGTAGAAATCCATTTGGGGTATAGGAAAAGGAAGACAAAGTGTTCTCACTGGAGGAGTAGCATGCTGGAAAGTAGCATGAGGAGGGAGGTGAAAAGATGAGCTGCCCCGTAGTTTATAGGGCTGCTGCCACTTGGCATGACTCGTTGTTCAGCTTTTCGTTCCTCCAGAAAGCGCTCAGAGTAGACCATATATTGCTCGACACAGCGCCGGGCCTTCACTTGCTCGATTAGGGCCGGGTATCCAATCTCCTCAATGCTGACGGTGTCATCATCGTCGTCACTTCCACCCTCACTTTTAGGAGTAGTCGAGCTGCTACCCTGATCTTTGGGAGTGTCAGTCCTATTCATGCAGCGATCCATGAACTTGTCATAAGACTCCGCCCGAGGTGGAGGCTTGTAGACATAATCACGCCCATAGTCCTTTTCATCGGTGGACTGGGTGCCATAACGCCGATACATGTAGTTGTTGTAGTAGTACTCTTCTTCAGGGTTGCGGAAACTGAAGTGAGGTCGAGGGAAGCGCCCTAATCCATATCCAACGGCCATTCCAGCCACAGCGCCCACACCTGCTGCCAGCATGGCTTTTTTGGCAAAACCTGAAGACTTGGGCGCGTAACCCATGTTCTGCACAGAACGAGAGAAAGGAGACCCTCCCATCCCATAACCACCACCATATCCATATCCTCCACCAAAGCGGGGACTGAGGATCTTGTTATTTGGGTTCCAGTTGGTGTAGCCACCAACCCCTCCACCAGGGTAACCCCCTGGATACCCACCAGGCTGACCCCAACCTGGCTGACCCCAACCCTGTCCTGTATTCCCCCCTCTGACTGGGTAACCACCTGCTGGGTAACCACCTGCTGGGTAACCACCTGCCGGGTACCCGCCTGGGTACCCACCTGGATTGACACCTCCCCTATTAGGATAACCTCCTCCAGCAGGGTAGCCTCCTGCAGGGTAGCCTCCTGCGGGGTAGCCTCCTGCAGGGTTCTGGTTAGGATATCCTCCTGGGTTGCCAGGTCTGCCTGGATAGCTGCCTCCTGCTGGGTAGCCTCCAGCAGGTGGATATTGATTTGGATAATTCCCTCTCCCTGGTTGGTTCGGATACCCCCCAGCAGGATATCCACCTGCAGGGTTCTGGTTTGGATACCCGCCAGCAGGATATCCACCTGCAGGGTTCTGGTTCGGATAACCTCCAGGATTGGCTCTGCCAGGATTCTGGTTGGGGTTACTACCAGTTCCTGGATAACTTGGTGGATTTTGTCTGGGGACTCCTCCTGGATTACTGTTGCCTGGATGAGGGTAACTTCCACCGGCAGGGTATGGATTGGGGTTTCGATTGGGACTCTGTGGCTGTCGGGGGTAGTTTCCCGACTGAGATGGTTTAGACTGTGTCCCACCCCTGTTGTTCCAGGAAGAAGAAGACGAAGAAGAGGTTTTTTTGCCACTGCTGCTGCCACTTCTCTTCGCCCATGCTGATTCAGTGTTCAACAGAAACACAATCAGGAGGGACACAAGAGCTATGTCACACAACCTCCCCATCATGGACCTGAAGAGAAAAGTGTTTCACAATAATGATCATAATAAGAGTCAAGCATGATAAAACAAGCTCCCCCTTTTCTGAAAAATGGCCCGGTGCTACCTTCTCACTTAACAATGAGTAACATCAGCAACAATGGATTGTTATGTAACCAATTATATTATTCTACAGACCAAAAAGCGAGCAGTAGTCCTGTCTAATGCAAAAAGACAACCGTAATTAAGTTTCACAGATATTCACAAAGCACATTCTCACCATCAGTCTCACATTATTTGGTTAATCTGAATAGAAACAGGCCTAAATACATAATATTAATAGCCCTATGCCAGCAATAACCACTATGAGTGAACGATGGCCTGTTTTTATCTTAAAACGGTGAGTACCAGTCATTGCATCATAAGCATCCTGCTGATTCGCCTATACCACCGACAAAGCGGCGCAAATATAATAACATGTGTGTCTCATTTTCCCCCCGCCGAGCCTACCCACAAATATAAAACATCATCAACAGATTATAAGTGAATTATTTCTTACCGTGAAGAGACGGTCTGTCTGTGTGTTTCGGTGGTAATTCGGTGATAATGCGTCGTTGTGCGCTCTCCCTCTCTCGGCACCGTTATGGACTCTGGCTCAGGGTGTTTCTTCTAGCTGGGGTGCGCTTGTTTTCATGCACAGCAAGTGCCCTGTAGGGAATAGAGGTGGGGACAGTTTCCTGTGACGTACTTCTGATGGTCGTGGTTAAGCCAAGAACCACAAATAAAAACAAAAATTGATATTTTTTCCACGTGTTTTACTTTGAGAAGCTTATGCATGTATTATGCCTATTAAAAATAGGCACAAACTGGAATTAGTCAGCTTTACTTTACTGTTAGCTCCATTCCTGAGCTTAGTTCACCTTAAACTGTATTTTTCTACATTATAAGTTGCTTTAGTTGGTATTTAAAAAATACTAAGACGCATAGTGTGAGTTTTAATGGGTTTATATTTTCTGGAGCCCTTGTTAAATACAAAACAACCTTATAATGAACAGAAATGCAGCACAGGCTAGACAGTGTCTAGGGTGGTACAGTCCAACTTCCTCCGTTACGTCCTGCCATTTAGAACAAGTGCACATCTGAAGCCTGCGCACTTCACCCCAACTCGGCAGGAACTGCAGGTCCGTCGGGTTTTTTTTTCCCTCCACTGTCTTTATTGTGCACGACTACATTTACAGAATACAAATAGATGCATCAGATACGTAAACAGGATATACAAAGGACAAAAACTAAAAACAAAAAATGGTACATGTACATGTTATGATGCCAGAGTTGTTGATATATGCATAATTTTATAATTATGTAATAACTTGAAGGTCTTATTGTTGTTGTTGTTTTGTCCACTTTCTTTATTGTGCACAAGTACATTTACAGAATGTAAACAGATACAGAAACAACAAAAATAAACACAACATAGAAGGACAAAAACTAAAAACACAATCAAAAAATATATTACAAAAACATTTATAATGCCAGAGTTGTTGTTATATGCATAATTTTAGAATCATTTAATATCTTAAAGGTCTTGTTGTTGTTGTTGTTTGTCCATGTTTTTTAGTATGCATAAATACATTTACAGAAGATAAACAGATACAGAAACAACTTGTTGTTGTTGTTTGTCCATGTTTTTTTTAGTATGCATAAATACATTTACAGAAGATAAACAGATACAGAAACAACAAAAATAAACACAAAATAAAAGGACAAAAACTAAAATAAACAAATTAATGAATAATAATAATACAACATTTATAATAATTATTATATTTTTGAGTTTTTGTTTTATGCATCATTTTATAATCTTTTTTGTTTGTTTTGTTTTGTTTGTTTTGTTCCTAACATTAATGAACATGGAGCTGTATTGATTACATTTATCAATAAAATTCTTTCCAAAAGATAGTAAAAAGTTGTGTGCTATGCAAAACGTTATTTCCAATCTTATCCTCAAAAAAATATAGCATTACATCACACATTTGTTTCAACGTTTATGTGAAGTGTCTTTTTAGGGAGCTGGCAACATCAATCCAAAATATTCTGGCGTATATACAGTAAAAAAAATGAAAAAAATACTCTTTATCCAATCCACAGAGATCACACTTATAATCAATATTCTGTATTTATCACACATTTCCATGCTTTCTCCATCTATATATCATTAAATAATGGAGGCTAAAAGCATCTGGAAGAATGGAAAGCAGCAGAACTTATTGTGCTCTTGATATTTTTTGTGAGAGCGCCTCTGTTTTAATATAATAATAAATATTTTCCACACAGTCCTCAGCATTAACAGGTGGATGTCTTATTCTATGGCTCCGGATCTGCAGCACGAGCGTTCGTCACGCTGCTCTGTCATTGGATGATGTCCGTCAGCCGTGACGTCAATTTAGTAAACCGTCAAACACCCGTATGTACTCGCAGCGTTCAGTCCGGTACACAGTGGAAACATGTCGGGAAGGAGAGAGCCCAGCGGAGGAACTGCGTCCGTGAAACGTACACCTGAGACATAAACTGAACGTTAATCAGTCCGGACGGACGGTGGCGTGTTAGCCGAGTTAGCAACTGCCGGGGCCACGTTACTATTTCACGGAAGCGGGCCGGTCAGGAGC
This sequence comes from Cephalopholis sonnerati, assembly GCA_019142605.1. Lineage (NCBI taxonomy): Eukaryota > Metazoa > Chordata > Actinopteri > Perciformes > Serranidae > Cephalopholis > Cephalopholis sonnerati. The sequence goes on from JAGQAX010000019.1 coordinate 19,332,863, forward strand.
GAATGGACGGATAAAGACCGACAGCCGGGGCTCGATTAGAAGAAGTAGCCTAGCAGGCAGGCGGCCGGGCCGGGTAGAGAGAGAAGGGGGGACAGCGTGTGTGTGCTCAAACAAGACTGGGTTGCTGCTTGCTAGGGGATGTTATCCGTACTGTCTTATGGCAGACTGGTAGCCAGGGCTGTCCTGGGCGGACTCTCTCAGACGGACGGTCGGGACTACAGCCTGATCACCGCCAGTTATGGCTTCGGTAAAGACTTTCGGAAGGGGATCCTGAAGAAAGGGATGTGCTACGGAGATGATGCCTGCTTCATCGCGCGGAACAGGAACGCAGATGTTTTGGGTAAGCACCATAGCGCACAAAAACACTGCATTTGGCTTGCAGAGGTATGTTAGGCACCATCTGAGCTCAGGTGACCTTCAGTTAGCTAGCCTGCACGTGCACCGACCCTCGGATGAAAACACAACAGCCCCCACCCCCTCCCAAAACACAGCCATAACTTTTCTCCCCTCTCCATTGTTATGTCAGCTCTTCTTGGTTTAAATGGCGCCTCACAAATCCTTACAGACGCTCAGTGCGGCTACAAGCACGCCATTTTACGTATAAACTGCAATTATGTGCTGTTAGCGGTTAATTTTGAGGTGAAACACCGAATGACCTTTCACCCAGATGAGCTCCGACTGCTGAATACACGGCGACAATGCAAGATATCAAACACACCCGATTAGGAGACATAGACAAGCTTCATTAAAGGTGGAGAGCAGCTTTAAAGCCCTTATAACAACCTCTCAGACTTAACACTACAATGTCTTGCAAAGGTCAGAATGGTTGAGCATGGAGGCAGCCATATTGCTAATAGCGTCAGTAGCCTGCTAGCTTAGCCGAGTGTAATTGCTTTGTCCTCACCGCCCAGCTGACAGGAGGTTAAACAGCCAAATACTTCACAAACCACGTGGCTTGGTCGACACATTTACGGCGTGTTTTATAGTTTTTTAACCAACGTGCAGTCTGAAATGTTGAGGCTGGTGATATAAAGTAAAAATAGCCAGTACTGGGAAACAAAACCCCAACAGGGCTTCACGTGTTTCACATGGCCAGCTGAAATATGGTGGGAGTTAAATCTGTGGTTAACTCCCCTGGAGTGAACTGGGGTGACTTTAAAGACAGTTATTACGAAAATATATTGCCTTTTTTACTTGAATGATGATGGTCCTTTCTTATAGCAGCACAGAGGGGAATTCCAGGATATTCCCAGGGAATTTCCACCTGCAGTACTAAAAGAAAATGAAACTAAAGCATGGGGATGTTATTCATTAATAGTACTTATGTTTTGACTTGCCATGAAAACATGTCAGTGTGCACACTAACAGCATGATGAACATGGACATGACACAGGTTAACTGAGAGCAAAATGCTATGAAAGTATGCCTTGAAGACACAATCATAATAAGCATTTTCTCCTTGTTTTACAGCTCTAATTTTAAAGAAACATCCATTTATTAAACATAACCAATGTTTTGTTGGGTGATGCAAGCTGCATGTTAATCGAGGACTGTTTGCTCCTGCCACCTTCTTTATGGCTCTTGAAACTGACAGTATGTACCGAGCAGATATGCAGTTAAGTCATCCAATATCATCCGGCTGAATTCTGAGTACGCGCTACCCACTTGGATCGACTGCCATTACATTTACTCCCCTGATCCAGTCTGGCATTTTGTTAATCTAAAATGGCATTAACCCTCACAGCAGCTGTGGTGTTTGGTTCGGATGATGATTTTCATGTCGCCTTCTGCAGGCAAAGAAAGTTACTGCTGCTGCAGTTTATAAAATTTAAATGACATGTGATGGGTCTGGGGTTTGGTGCTTCAGTTAATACAACAATTGTTTTCATTACTCATATATCTTCCAATTGTTTTCTAGAAATAAAATGTCAGAAAATGTCTTGTTTTGTCTGAGGAAGACAAATGAAAGCAGCAAGTGCACACATTTTTAAAGCTGTGTTTAGCATTTTTCCTTAAGATTTGACAAAAAATTAATTGATAATCAAAATAGTTGCTGATTTATTTTCTGTTGTTCGACCCAGTTGTTTCAGCTCTACAATGCCTTCACACTTGTCATCACTGTGTAAGACAAAAGCATTTGTTTGCAGATAGATGAGCACCAAGAAAACAATGACTGCATTAAAGTTCTATTCCCTTGTCGTGTATCAGGTGTTGCAGATGGCGTAGGTGGTTGGCGTGACTACGGCGTCGACCCGTCTCAGTTCTCAGCCACGTTAATGAGAACCTGCGAGCGACTGGTGAAGGAGGGACGCTTCACTCCCAGTAACCCAGTGGGTATCCTTACATCTGGCTACTATGAGCTTCTACAGAACAAAGTTCCCCTGCTAGGTGAGTACACACAGACTCAAAACCACATACAGGTTATGCTCTATGGTGCACACACAGTCGGTGATGCAGTGAGTCATGCTTCCCATGAGACTAGCCGTACTCTGAGAAATGCATAACATCTACAGGATGAGTCAGAGTTTTGGCCTTGCTTAGTGAGATGCATAACATGTTACAATAAGTCATGACAGAACGGATTTTCATTTAAATTTCATGTTAATTTTTTACCAACCTGGCAGAAAGGTGCATGAAAGGATGGAGGAATATACCAAAAAAACAGATATGTTAGGGTACAAAATGTCAGCTGACCTATCATATTATTTTGTGTCTGGGATTTTAGTTAGCATTGATTTAGGTTAGGTAAGTATCCTGAGTGATGTAACACCAGTGAGATAACTAACTGTATTTTGTCATGCAGCCACTTGGAAGTCAAGAGTCAGTGGCCTTGTGGCACTAAACAGCTTCCCTTGTACACGGGGTGAGCATTTTGTCTCATACTAGAGCCCCATGAGGTCAAGAATCTGTAACTGACACTGCAGGAGGCCTGGACAGTTCTCAAAACCATGCACATGTCAAACAGGTGACCAAGGTCACATTTTTTTCTGAGACGCAGTATTCCTGATTTACAGCCAGCACGTACATTAAACGTTACCCTCCTCCCCTCCCTGTCACGATGTTTGTCAAATGGCCTACTTTTATTTTGGGAACCTGTTACAAGGTCTGTGCCTGACCTTCCCTGCTCAAGGTTACTTGGACTGTTGGCACCTAAAGTCACTGGGTATCTGGGACAGGCACAGTCCATGACCCTTGTGTTTGTTGTCTTTGTTTTTCAAATTGCATAATAATCTCAACCACCCACTGTGGGAGAATGAAGTTCGTGAGGAAGGTGCACAACAAGGCCGTGATGTACTGGTTGAGCTGCATTCTGCCTTTCTAGAAACACACAAATACAGCATGTACTTCTTTTCTGCCTGTCTCTTCAAACTGGAAAAGATATCTCTGCATTTTTCCAACTAACATTAATGTCTTTTTCAATGCTGTCTCATCAGATTTCACCGTCCATATATATCCATAACCTTGTTCTTGTTTTTGCTCTCCTCTCTTTGTAGGGAGCAGCACAGCCTGTATTGTGGTTCTGGATAGACGGAGTCACCGGCTACACACATGTAACCTTGGTGACTCGGGGTTCCTGGTGGTTCGGGGAGGAGAGGTGGTTCATCGCTCAGACGAGCAACAGCACTATTTTAACACGCCCTTCCAGCTGTCAATCGCTCCCCCCGGAGCTGAAGGGGTGGTGCTCAGTGACAGGTCAGTAGCTGATTGTAGAGGTGATACTGCTGGCTTTATAACACACTGCACAGGATGTCTTTAATACAAGTGGAATTACAGAAAGGTGCAAGTTAAGTTTCTCTTTGTAAACTCCAGTTGTGTTGCTGAGTTATGTCTTGCGTGTGCCATAGTAAGGTGTACCTGTTATTTTGCAAAGCAAATGATTAAAAGTCAGGTTCACTTTCATTTTTGCATCCAAACAAATGTTTAGATGACGGAGTCAAACTGGTTTTGTTAACACATGCCACATCCTTTAATGTGGGTAGCAAACAAAGTTGTAGTATTTGCACAATAAACAAGACATGCCATGGTGCCACACCCCTGGCCAAACTAGGCTATGCCTCCACCTAGCCGCCTTAGACACCTGATCATCCTTTATTATTCATTATCGCCTGCAGGAAAAATCCTCCCATAACCTGTTTGTTTTGGTTTACAGTTCAGTGATTTTAGAAGTAAACACACCGTCATCTTTATTATCACCAAAACTTCTAATAAAAAACTAAACTCATCAGAACAAGGCGTGTGATGGTGAACAGGGACACATTAGTTGAATGGACAAACATAGACAGGATGTAAAGACTATACATTTCCCTTTTTTTTTTTCTGCCGTCTTTTCTTAGAGATTCTTTGAAACAAGCAAGTTATTCTTATAGATGTTACCTTTTCAAATTTAGTGTCTTTACCGGCCTGCAGATAAGTGTAGCACCTGAACAAGCATTAAGTATCGTCAAGAATGCTATCTCAAAAATGTTCTCCCATAAAGTGATATTTCAAGCACAAGACACACGATGTACAAGCATGCATTCGGGCGTGTCAGGCCACCCAGATAGGTGTCACAACTTGATTCTGACAATGGCAGCCTGATTAACAAGGGATAAATCTTTTAGTAATCCATTTAGAGCAGCCTTGAGGTCCTGTTTTTAAAGTGTCTTTTTCCCCCAACTGGTTTAATCCTGTTCTTCAGGTGTGAAATAAAGTTTAAGGTTTAGCTGTTTTAATAAGTATACGTTCCTTTTTAAAGGAGAACTATGCCCATTTTCAAAGGAAAGCATGTTATTCCTATGGTCTAAGACAGTCCAAAAATATTAATAAAAATTAAGAACAAGAAAACTAGAGTGCCAAAAATCAAAATTGTGATGTCTGGCATAAAGCCTGGAGCTGCTCCACTGACAGTGAATTAGGAAACATATTTTTGTTGATGGCACTGAGAGCACCCAGGGGACTGCTCTGAGCATATGGGTCCATTTTCTGTTTTAGAGCTGAGAACACTGGAATAGAACAGAACAGAGCTCATTTGGGTATAAACAAGAAAATGAACATCCTGTAAATCCACAAAATCAGGCTCTCATTTGATGTCTTTGCAGCAGCAACTTTACACTTCATGACATCACAATTGTGACACTTACTTCTCTGGTTTCGGGCTTTGAGAGAGAGTAGCTCAAGCTCACATTGAGTGATTGTATTGATTAATCTTTCCCTAGGCCATAGAGATAACATATTGGAAGTATTAATTTAGGTGGTGCTCCCCGTTAAGTACATTTAGTGCTCTCTGATGTGCCACCTTAAAATAAAACCCCTCAAGATGAAGCATGAACATAAGGTTAAAGGCTCTCGATAATTAAACTTGAGTCCTGGGTAAGGCGCCAGCAAGCAACAGGACCTCTGCAAGGACACACCGGACAGGCTTCTTCCGAGTCAGCTGTCAGATTAAACACCCACGCTGCGTCCACCGGCAAGATTTGGCAGAGTGACTTCTGACCTGCTTAATTCCATATTGGACACTGTTGACAGCAGCTCAGGCGCCGCCTGCTCCTGTTACACTTGTGACTGATCTTTCCATGCCTGTGTGTGTGTTTCCTCTAGTCCCGAAGCAGCTGACAGCTCCTCCTTCGACGTGCAGCTCGGTGACATCATCCTGACGGCAACCGACGGCCTCTTTGATAACATGCCAGACTACATGATTCTGCAGGAGCTCAAAAAACTCAAGGTGCCACTATCACACATATCAGTCATATCAGTCAGTCATCATTTCAGTTTCCTCAAGCTCTGACATAAACTGTGTCTGATTGTAAGTGAACACAGATGCAGACATATTTCTTTTAAATTCAAATGTGTTTTATTTTTGATCATTTTAGACTACCAACTATGACAGCGTCCTGCAGACTGCACAGAGTATTGCAAAGCAAGCTCACGACCTTGCCTACGACCCCAATTATATGTCCCCTTTTGCACAGTTTGCCTGTGACAATGGCCTGAATGTAAGAGGTGAGTACACTGTGCTTCAGATGCTGTGTTATTCCTTTTAAAAACACCCTGCTTTAAACACTACATGTAATTCAGGTATTATTAAGAGCTGTTAAAGCCACAGTTAATAACTTTTATAAAAAAACAGCTGCGTGAAACTGTCATTCAATTTCGAAAGAAGAACAAAAGACAGATGGTCTGCGAGACAAATCATGTCCCTCCTCCTCTTCCTACTGCTTCTAATGGCCTTGACTCACCAAAAACAATCGGTCTCTAAAGCTGCTTTAGAGTCTCGGAGTCTCTAAAGCAGCTGTCAATCATGTCAGTCACAGCTCAGGAACTGCAGTCAAAGTGGGCAGCGTTGATTAAATATGAATCAAGATTTTTACTGCATGCCTATTTTTCGTCTTAAATGTTTTAAGAAACATTTTAGTGCACTTTTTAACTGTAAAATGAGAAAGTGAGCTCCAGCTGGTGGGCGGTGTTTTGTTTCAGTTCCACTGTTTCTAACATGGCAAACAGGTTACATACTGTCATTTAACAGCTAACAAGTACACTAAAATATGTCCTTGGAAACATTTGAGGTGAGAAAAAGCCAATCTTGATTCATGTTTGATCAGCACTGTCTAGTTGACAGTTTTACCAAAGGTCACGAGTAGTGTTTGACATGATTGACAGCTGTGTTCAGAGCTACTCTGCTCTGTGTGGTTGTTATTGCTCACATGCAGTGAGGCCAGTAGAAGCACCACAAGGCAATAGAGTAGGTAAAGGAATATGATTATTTTTTTCAGAGATTATCTGTCTCATTTAATACCGTATGACAAAATGTTATTTTTTTCTAAGAGTTACCAACTACAGCTGTAAACCAAAATGGCCTTTTTGCCTTTTTTCCTTACATAAAAATTAACATGAAATAGCCATTACTATCTCTTGTCAATTGTAACTGCTATTTTTTAAGTTTGGTTTGGTATTACACATATTTGAAGTGGATATATTAATTTAAAATATACTCTAGACCGTATAATTGATGTATTTGATTGTAGGAGAGTAAGAGGATACATGTTGTGAATATTTTTGCTGTCTTTAAAAATTGTCTGTTTGAAAATGTAAAACTTATTATTTAAAAATGTTTTCTGTTTACAATATTTAGACATAAATACACAAGTTTAGCAGTATTTTTGGGTTGCATTCACGCCTTTAGTTTGGCTCCCTTTGCTGGACCAAAGCTAAATGAAGAGGGAAATGTCATTATGTTCCCAGCATGCAGTGTCAGTGAGTTCAAAATAGCCTCGCACTTGGGTGTGGAAAAAAAATTCCAGACCTACTTTGCATGAACTGGTGATAAGTGTTGGCACGGCTCCTCACACTCTTTTGTCTTCTTCTGCAGGAGGGAAGCCAGATGATATCACGGTGCTGCTGTCCATTGTGGCTGAATATACAGACTAAAAGTGTGTCTGAGAGTGTGTGTGTGTGTGCGTCTGCGCTTCTCTGGGGCTGACCCTCCCTTCCCGTCTGCCTAAGTCTTCCACCTGCAGCCCTCCCAAAAATGCACTGCATCCTGTGGGCTGACAGGGGAGGCTCACCAACCACGACACACACTCCTCGCTGCGGGGCCGACGTCCACCCGTGTACATTTTTTGTTTTCTTCCTCTGTTGTTGTTTTGGTGCTTGAACGGTTGAGGGGAAGCAGGCAGCTAGGACATTTTCATGTTGATCATGATGCAGGAGGAGTTGAGTACGACGGGCCGAGGGATGCCTTTCAGTCTCCAGTGTCTGATTGTGCGCATCAGCACTTTTTAGGTGTCTGAGAGACAGCTTGGGACAGTTCGGCTTAAAAGGGGCTTTAAAACCTAGTAGCCCTCGTGTATAAAAAAATGATGTAATAAGAGGAGTAAGCCAAGTTTGGGATTTTTGGGAGAGTAGTGATAGAGTATACAATTGAACCCGGCTAGCTGTCTCTGTTGTTCCAGTTGTTAATCTGTTCCTTGTTGTAAATGTGTGTGATCAACGCAAATGGATGGACTGAGAAAGCGTCAGTAATGGATGGGTTTTATTAGAGAATGACATTTAAGAGTTGGCTTTCGGTTTCTCGGGAATGTGAACGATGAAGAGCTAACAGCTCAGATCAAAGTAACCTGTAAAGGGAAACCATAACACTTGTGAAGGCTAATCAGTTTTCGTCACTTGGCTGGGGGATCTGTCGGTGCGCACATCCTGATAAGTTGTAAATATTTTTGTGTTTTTAGGGCTTCGTTCTGGCCTTTCTGTTGTCTTTGCTTTGGCTGTTGAAGCAAAGAGCTATTTCGTTACTATTGTGGAGGATGTACACATGCATTCATAAATATATTTTCTTGTATAGATGTTAATCTTGAAGTGAGCTTTATCAATCCCACACTTCCACTGGCTGAAATGAACAAGAAGATCTTTGCTCAGACTGATCGCTGCAACACTCGTGTGGTAGGAAGGATGTTAAAAAAAAGTGTGTGTGTGGTGTACATGTGAGTTATTGGAATGTGCGGCGTACTTAATGTTAATATTTGTTATCTCACAAAGCTAAAGCTAGCATCTGGGAATGCTTACAATTGCAATGATAGGTCAGGCATGAGTTTAAAGGAAGAGATGTATTTTTTTAAAAGTTTCTTAGTTTTAAAGGTAAGTTTGAAGTGTCTGCTGACAGGAAATGTGTGTCATGGATGACAAAGATCAGCTATCTTAATGAGAATCAGGTGTGTGTGTAGGTGGGTGAGTGTGTCAAATTTGTTTTTACGTCTCAGTTCCTGTTTTCCCTTTTACATTTGTTTGCTGCTTCTCTTTTGTAATTCAGATGTCTGTATATGACTTGACATGATTTATATGAACATGGTCACCATGATTGTAACGAGTGTGTGTAAATGTGTGTGTGTGCTGCATCAGATGACATTAATCAGAGACATTGATTAATACTGTTCTGCTCATGATAGTTTGTCCCTTTTGTCTAACAGCTCACCCACGTGGTTTGGACAATGTCTTTACAGTTTAAAAGCAGGTGCACCAAAGACGCATTTTCTTTGTGTATGTCATACACAATGCTTTGTTGTTACAAACATCATACAGCAATACTGTAAATTCCTTGTGCTCTGAATCTTGTGTGATGGCCAGAGGTGTGGGTCGACATGTTCAGAGGGACATTAAAAATGTCTTTTCTATGCCTAAAGTTGTTTTATCGGAGCAAAAGCTGTATCATATTCTTGGGTTAAGATGTGTGTGACTGGTTGCAACAAAGTTTAAGACAGGTTTATGAAACCAAAGAAGGAAAGCCATATGTAAACACATGATCGGGGCACTGATGTGTAAGCCCTGCTGTAAAGATGACATGTTTCTTCCTCATACACATAATGGACACAATGATTTGCATGTTATCCGTCTGCACTGTTCTTTTTGCATGGTTTCTTTCTCAGCTACTGGCACCACTTTACAAAGTTAAAAATCATCTGTTCTTGTCTTTTAGAGTGGTTTATAAAGGTGTATAAAGGTTCTGAACTTGTATTTACTTCAAAGATAGCCCTATATATGACGGAGAGATGTATCACATATGCAGAAGAAGAAGGGGTGGTGATGTAGGTAATGGTGCTGTGAACTTACAGTATGAGGGTGAGCACAGTTTCAGCCTTAACAAATAGCTAGACCTGTAATCAAGAGGCCTTTCCTGTCATTGCAAGCTTGTCTCGTCTCGGTCACGTTGCCCGGTGTTTGATGTAAGTGAAAGTTTGCCCCCGTCTTTTCTCTCCTGTAAAGTTGTTTCTCAAAGGTGCTTCTGCAGTCTGTATGGTATGATTGTCCTCTTTTCAGCAAGCGATGTTTGTGTGTATGAAAGATACACCTATGTCTACAGTGTAACAATGCAGGTCTAATTTATGTAAATATGTTTTAAAATATGTACAATATTTAAATAAAGAATCTAGTATTTATACTAAAGTCTCCTGAATCTTTTATTGATGCGGTTCCATGTTTCATCTTCAGAGGCAGATGTGCTGTTCACAAAAGACACATCTAACTGTGCAAAGTGATTGACAGCTTTAATGAAGCAGATGGTGTTACAGCATACTGCAGTGAGGTTGGGGAAAATTTGGACTATTTATTAGCTGGATCCTGAATATCAGATGATACAATGTCTGTACTGACGGTACACATTTACCACGTTTTCTATGACTTATGTTTGCTACTATACAGTTGCTGCAAATATTGAAGCAGGTTAAATATAAAGCTAATACAGCAGGTAAATCATCTTTTTATAACCTTTGTTTACTTTATAACCTATTGATAAAGTGTAATATGAGCTTTTTCATATTTAAAATCCACAATTCAATACCAGTTACATGTATATATACCCACTGTAAGAGACATAGTGTGTGAATATAAAGTTACTTAACTTAAATATACAAAATTCATTTACAGACATTGTATAAAAGACAGATATTGTATAAAAAGTAATAAGACTAGAATGCGTGTATGTTGAATTTTGATAATGATGCTCCCTTTAATTTTCAGAGGGAACACAACTACACTCACAAACATAAGTGTATACTCAGCATATTAGAAAATACATAAATTTGAAGTGGGACCACTAGTGGTGTAAAGTAACAAAATACATTTACTCAAGTACAATTTTGAAGTATGTGTAGCCCTACTTTACTTGAGTATTTCCATTTTCTGTTATTTCATACTCATGCTCCACTACTACTACACTTTTCTTTTTCACTCTTAGATTTACTTGACATACTTTTCTTACTAGTTACTCTAGAGTTTATGATTTTACATACAAAACATGACCAACTAAAGTACACATTTATATTTTTAAATTACACCTGGGAGTATACAGAGCAGTTTAAAGTAGCTCCCCCCTCAAGCAGCTACAACAGTAACATGCCGCTTATATGTCAATGCATCAATAATCCAATAATAGAACAATAACCCTCTCAAACAGGGGTAAAATTTTAAGTATAAGTCAAATTATGGATGCAGAGTTACTTTGTGGTATTATTACTGGGGGCTACAGACTACTACAAAGTCTTCCCATTTTCAAAATGTATTCATGTTATTGCTGTGGTCTATGACAGGCCAAAAATATCAGTAAAATTAATCAAATCTCTCCTAACTCCAAAAGCTTGAGTGCTAAAAGTAAAATGTTGATGCTCCATAGACACTGGATTGGAAAAGATGTTATAGATGAAACTGAGAGCACCTGTGGGAATGTTTTGAGTTTACAGGTACATTTTCTGTCTCAAACCTGAGAACATTACTATTGTGTAAGGCTCATTTGAGAATAAAAAAGAAAACACAATAAGGCTCATTTTCACTGTCTGTGAAGCAGTTCCAGACTTTATTTGATGACATCACAAGTTTGAGACTTAATGCTCTGGTTTCCAGTTTTAAGAGAGAGCAGCTCATATTCACAAGTATTAATTGAACTGTCCTGGCTCAATATATTGGACATATTGAAATCCATAATTTAGGTGGTGTTAATCTTTAAGGGTTAATTTCACCTCTCCTGTTCTTCATAACTTTTTATTTATACCACTTCATTGGTTAAAACAATCTACATGGATGGAAGTAGTCTAAATATATACCTTAATATGTACCTGATTGAACATAGTTTTTCTTTGCAGAGAGGAGCTGCTGCTGCATGTGATTTAATACCTCATAAAATCCCAAAATAAAGGTAAGTAAAGCCAAATTACTCTGACATCCACAGCTATAAATCTATTAACATTAATAAGTTGATAAAAAAAAATCTGTTTGAACCTGAACGTGTGATTTTGAGCAGTAACATTAGATGGCAGTACAGAGTTATAGGATAAGATGGATGTTTTGTTTACTAATCTTCTCCAGCTCCTCTTCCTGGTAGCCACCAGCTAACCTACATTCTTGCTGACAGCAGAGGTTCTGGTTTAAATATCGTTAGGTGTGTGTCAGCTGACAGCTGTGTGATGCTAGCATGTTAGCATCGGAGCTAGCTAGCAGATAGTGTACTAATTTAGCGTTTATCGAAATAGCTGCATTTGCTCTTTAATAGTTCGACCACTTTTTGTTAAACCCGATTATTGATTAACGTTGTGTGACTAAAGCGGACAGGTGTGTCTTCATTAAACAATGTACCGCTAAGTTGTTTTTATAGCATTAGCGAGCTAGCAGCTAGGAAGCTAATTCTCCTAGCAACTGTGGCTAGCCGCGGGCGTCTTCATGGAGAGCTTTAAAGAGTCAGATGAGCTTTTAAGATTGGTCGGAAGGATAAGTTATGTGAACACAGTGTAAACGGAAAGCTTCCGCTCAGGTAAATGTTGATTAAATGGCAAAAACGGAGCAGGGCAATGGACTGGACTTGCGAGGCAGCACAGAGAAGCTGACAGATAATAATGGCAAAGGCGGCTCGTATGGATCAGACCCAGAGATAAATGGCACTGTCCCCGGGGAGACACAGGTGGACAAGTATGGGTTCACTGGAGGAGCCCAGCAGAACTCCGGAGAGACGTAAGTGGAGCTTTATAATGTGAAAGATTTCCCAAAAGATCTGGTTACATTGGTTAAATGAAATATTGGTTAACGCCTCCACAGACTTCCACACAGATAGAGCCTTTTTCTTTTTGCACTCAGTGTTAGTTGATGACAGATAAAGGTGAACAAAAAGAAATTATCTCTCTGCCTCTGTCACAAAACCCTCCTGTGACTGCTGAAGTCATCAGATAATGGTTGTGAGAATCCTACATTTCTTGTATGTGGAGATACCTGCTGTCATTTGAATGAGTTTCCCATGTGGAAGATGGAAAACAAAGAGTAGATCAAGTTATTAGCTGGTTAATAAGCCTGTTTTATGGCTGAAGTTTGTCACCTGGACCCTTAGTTGTGTCTATTTGTGACCACTTGTCCTTGTCACAGTTTAAGATAGAGAAAACTATTAAAGAAGTAAACATAACATCTGTCATAAATCTTGTTATGTAACATGTGAGCCCCCCAAAAGCAAACTACTAACATAGACCACTGTAATTCCATATTAATTAGTCAGTATTCCTTGTTCCTGCCTTCCTTGCTCTTTTTCCATCTGGCACCAAACGCAGAGAGTGCACATTAATTGTGTCCCGGGGTCTGAGTAATAAACATTGCATGCGCACAAAACAAGGCCTTGAAGAGGCGTATGTTGCTTCACATGCAAAAGTTGTGATCTATGAAAGCAGAGGTAATGGGAGAAACTTTGACCCATGCGTATAAAACTGGCGTTGCAGATGGTTAGGTGGAAGCCTGATTGTAGAACTTGTCAAATATTTTTTGGCACAAGCCATTTTTGACTTTTGTCTGCATGTACCTTTTTAGTATAGATCTTACGCATTGTTTTATTAATGAGCTCCCAGGTCTCTCTTCACTGGTTTTCAAGAAAACTCAGTTGTTCTTGTATGCCTCTATAGAAAACGGTGAACATATTGACATATTGATTGATTGGGGACCACTTTTAACTGTAATTAAAGTATATATCAAAACAGTTTTCACACAACTTGTGCATTATAATCCAACTCTTGATTATACAGTTGTACGCTCAGTACTTCCCAAACAAATACAGTACACGCTCATTAAAACCTCGGTATTGAAAGCTGAACTAAAAGTGAAACTTTTCAGGTTGCATGCACTTGGGAAGTACCGAGCATATGGCTGGATTAATAAGACCTGGATAATACTGCACAAGTCGTGTTAGAGTTTATAAATGGATGTTTTTATGTGGTTTTGATGTTGTTAAATCTGGTCCTTAATAAATCAATAATCAATAAATCAATATGTTTACAGTTTTCCATGGAGGCATGCAAAGTTAGGTTTTATTCACTTATTCAAGGGAACACGGCATGACTAACTGATTTATAAATGGTCATGTTGATGTCATGTGATAATAACTCTGATAAGAGGCTTGATTTGCATTTGACTAAATGGCACTGGGGATACTGGAGGAACTGAGCAAACCAGGCAGCTTGCTCTCGTCATCTGCCATAAATATCTTAGTGGTGGTGTCCTAATTTGAAGACCTAAAGAAAACTGTTCCAGTTATTGGTCCTTAGTTCTTATGAGTTTATGAGTTCAGCCGAGTCACTGTTGTATCTTATGGAGAGTAGTGATTGACAACTGTTCAACTATCTTTAGCTTTTGTATGCAAAAGCGTGTCGGTCAGCTCTTTAAATTTGTTTGCCTAAACAAGCAGGCAGGAAAGTATGCAAAACAATATGACAGCTCTGATCTTTGATAGCACTGTAGTGAAGTGAGATATTGATGTAAGTTTTTGTGTAGGAGGTTAAAGGGAACTGAGCTAGGGGAAAGTTCTCCCACAGCTTCCTGTTTTCCTTCTCTGCGGCCGATGGCAAGTGTTCCACTGTTTTGTCTGAGGTTAGGCTTCCTGTGTGGACAAGGAAGAGATGAGCCACTGTCCCACCCCCCTCTGAAGACAGGATTACTCTGTCATAAGAGCAGGGAAGTGACACTGTACAGTGCAGCCGCTGTGTGTTGATATGAAAATAATGTGTTTGCTTTTATCAGTGACATTGTCTCCCATCTCCACAGTGCTGAAGAAATACCCCCCGAGGTGCTGAGGCAACGGGAGGCAAAATGGCTGGAGATGCTCAACAGCTGGGACAAATGGATGGCCAAAAAACACAAGAAGGTCTGCTTTATAAAATGTGAATTAAATCTAACTCCTCTACGTTATTTCTTTGGAATAAAAATGTGCACTCTGCAGGAGTTTATCCGACGTGCACTGGCTGTTCTGGAGCACAAGCATGGTTGTTGTCGCAGTGGTTTTGAAATAGACTAAACAATATAAATTAATGTCGGAAGCTGAGGTGGAAACCCTGTAGTCATTCCATCACCGTGGCGTTTAGTTTGTTTTTTTCCCTTCATCTTTGAAGATCAGATGCATGTCATGTTGCAGCCAGAGGCATGTTGTACACTGCAGTATTTAAAGTTTTGTCTTTCAATATCTGTGTTGCTTTCTCCTGCTCGTCCTTCATCTTGTTTTCAACTTGCATATGTTAACTAACAGGTGAAAGAGCGCTGTCAGAAGGGGATCCCTCCATCCCTGCGTGGCCGGTCCTGGCTCTACCTCACTGGGGGCAAAGTAAGAAGGGAGCAAAACCAGGGAAAATTCCAGGTCAGTGGTATATATGTGATCCCTGCTGTCATCAAATTATTGATTAAAAAAAAAAAGCATGCCCCTTTTGAAACTAGTGAAGTGTCAACTACAAAGCGCTAAAATATTGTCTCAGTGTCTCAGTTTTAGACAACCAAACTCTTGTAGGGACTGGGCTCTGTCAAAGGTCATAACTTTCACTGAGGCTTTCAATTCCAGAATTGTCTGCATCATAAAATTGCCATTATGGTGGATGATAGGAAAAGACCAAATAAAAAATAAGGTATAATGTTGCAAAAGCTGATAAAGTTGTTTTGTGTTTCTAGGAACTGGACAGTCAACCAGGAGATCCTAAATGGGTAGATATTATAGAGAGGGACCTCCATCGACAGTTCCCCTTCCATGAAATGTTTGCAGCAAGAGGAGGTCATGGGTAAGCACTGCCCTCTGAAGGCCTATCAAGATGCTGATTGTTGTGTGTATGTGGATAATGTAGTTTCTGAATATTGTTTATGTGTGTTCGAACATTCAGGCAGCAAGACCTGTTCCGTGTGTTGAAGGCTTATACTCTGCATCGTCCTGAAGAGGGTTACTGTCAGGCTCAGGCTCCCGTTGCTGCTGTTCTTCTGATGCACATGCCAGCTGAGGTGAACTGAACACACACTACCACACACTATTGATGTGAGAAAGAATGATACCTTAAGCAAAAAAAAAATCACTGTATAATTGATAGATTTCTCTGTGAAAGTGCTTCACTTAAATATTAACAGTCATGATTTGTTTTTTCCATTTCACATTTTTCCATAACAAATACCTACCCTTGTTTCCTTTCTTTGTCCTAGGATGCATTCTGGTGTCTTGTTCAGATTTGTGAGAAATACCTTCCTGGTTACTACAGTACAGGGCTGGTAAGTGTCCTCACAGCCACACTGTCACATGATTTTGAAAAGAGGACTTTAATATCATAAGAAAAGCCTTAGAGTGCAACCTTTAACACGATTACATATTAACAGTGTTCAGCATGTCAATTATTATCTATGTGAACCCTATAAATATTGCCAAAATAAATCTGTTGTTTACTGTAAGCAAAAATGAACTTCCAATACTGTAGCAATGCCCAAGAACACTGGGTTTCTGAGGACTGCATATCTGCTGCTAAAGATTGATTCCCACATAGAGTCTGCCTCAGTATTTAAGCTTCTTGAAAGCAATGACTGATTTTACCAGCCAAACAGAAGTCTCAAGTCAGTCAACTTCAGTTTACAGATGTAATATGGAGCTAGTAGTGTTGTTAGATTTCTCAGGCCAGCATGACCCCAGCTTGACACCGATATGCTAACGACCTAATACCACGAGGTGGTGACCAGGCCACGATGAGATAATCAGAAAATCAGATTAAGCAAAGAGAAAAGTGTCTGTTCCCTCTCTCCCTCCACTCACTGCTGTTCCATGTTGTCTCCACAGGAGGCGATCCAGCTGGACGGGGAGATCCTGTACGCTCTGCTGCGGCGGGTGTCCCCTGTGGCCCACCGTCACCTAAAAAAGCACAAGCTGGAGCCCATCCTGTACATGACCGAGTGGTTCATGTGCGCCTTCTCTCGGACTCTGCCCTGGGCCTCAGTGCTACGTGTCTGGGACATGTTCCTTTGTGAGGGTGAGGTGCTGCACTTGTAAAATATCCACTGATATGTGATACGGTGCATTAAAAAACAATACATCAAAAGGGGTTTTGCCAGACCTGACAAGTCTCACTTACATTGAGTATGTCATGAATTAAGGATGGACAATATGGCCAAAAACTTCTCTGCTTCCACTCTGCCTGGCCCATAGAGCAGGCTACTTCCAGTTTAGGGCTCTGGTAACTTGAATGGAGATAAATGATTCAATCATGCAGCTCTTTTTGACTTTCTAAATGTTATTGGACCAAATGGATCAAATTCTGATAGTGAAACGTGCCCAAAACTGTATCCACTAATTTGCAGGTGTCTCTTTCGCCATGTAAGTCTATGGGAAAAAGTCTTTTTGGGCCACAGGGCATCATTGATGGACTTAATTCCACTATTTGGCTACTACAGAAGTTGGCTTCAAAGCCTAGTACATTTCCCAGGGACCTGTGCAAGGCAGCTGGATTCACAAGATCACACACAAGTCACGAAAAATAGTCACAAGATTGTGAGAGAATCCAGTCCCGATTTGCTACATAGTCTGCCCCGAATAGCTCTTGCAGTAGAAACGATATTCCCGAATCTCTACTGGTCAACACATTTCTACCGTCGCACGCAAAACACCGTCTTACCAGCCAACCCTGACATGAATAAATGTTTATAATAATGCGTCTCAATGGCTGAATACAGAAGTGAAAATATTACTTTTAGCTTATAGACAGCAGCTTTGTCTGACATTGTAGATTCAAGGATCGTTTTACAGGTAAAACATCAGAGTTATGTACACAATAGCAGTATTTAATTTTCCTCCAGGCCCTGTCATGTGCTTATTATCCTACTGTTTAATTTCATATGTAAAACACCAGAGCATGTTCACTTTCAAAGCAGCTGTGCAAATGTTGAATACACGAACCTTTTGTTTGAGTTTGGGATAAAGAATATGAGAATATGTATGAAATAGTTCATCACACTGCAGGATTGTCAAACCCAGTCCAAGTAGCTATACCATAGTTATCCATCTGAATAGTCACATTATGTAATTGGTCTTAAATTGTGCTTTTTTAAAATAAAAAAGCAGAATGCTGCTCTAGCTGCATGTTGTCTGATGTAACGCTGTTCTCAGGAGTCAAGATCCTCTTTCGAGTGGGCCTGGTTCTCCTAAAATGCACGTTGGGTTCCCAAGAGAAAGTGAAGTCCTGTCAAGGTCTCTATGAAACAATGGAGCGGCTGCGAGCCATACACCCACAGTACATGAGAGAAGGCTTCCTGGTGCACGAGGTACAGTAATACAATGTCATGGTTGTAGTCTGTGTCATCCGTTTTATTGTTTTGACTCAGCACCTTCTGCACACGCTGTCTTCCTCTTTGACTTTGCCCTCCTGCAGTTGTGCTAACAGCGATATAAAAAGACTTATTAACCTTTAATGCGCTGGAATACTTAAACCAGAAAATCCAGGCGTTACTCACATGTGATTCACACTCGTTCTCCGCTTGTGTTTCAGATTATCGAGTTAGTGGTGTCTGAGAAGGACATTGAGAAGGAACACCACGCTCAGCTGCGGCGCTGGAAGGAGACTCACGGAGATCTAAACTGCAAGTCCCCTCCCAGGATGCATGGCGCTAAGGCCATCATGGCCGCCGAGCCGCCCAGTCGACAGCACCTGAAGCAAAGGCCCACCATCATTGTAGAGTCTCCCCTGGCACCCAAGACAGAGGGGGAGAGAGTAGAGGACGCCAAGGACAGTGGGAAGGAGGAAAAACAGAAGAAAATAATCCCACCGCCACAGCAGACTGTAAATCCTGCCCTCCCTCCCACTGACCCCTCACCTCTCCTCAAACCCAAGAATGGAAAAGGGTCCAAGGAGAGTCTGAGCAGCGCAGAGCATGACACCTACCTGTAGCAGGCTAAGTGTCACCAGTTTACTAACATAAATCATTCCATACAGCCTCGACTAACTCACTAATGCTCATCGTAGTTTTCAGTTAGAGTTGTCACATATCACAGCTGTCAGTGACATGACAAACCTTTCCATGACTTTGTTTGTCCGTGGGAGTAGTAACTGTGACAGGTTTTAGTAAAATGACTATTTTTACAATCAAGAAAAAAGATGAAGCAGTCACTGTGATACTCAACGCATTTTCAGTGTAATTTCACTTATATAGGTTGCTATTTACTCTACTGTTAACTAAGCACAGTTATGGAAATTTAGGATAAAAGTATATGGAACTCAGAATGGTGTAATTTCCAGGGAGCAACATCAGTTGGAGACAATGTGCCCTTTGCACACTCGTCTATGAGGTTTTTGGCACCATTAGCTTCATATGACTGAACGTGTGGGGATATACACTCGCTAACTCACTGTTAAAGGTATACTATGCAGGATTATTGGTAACTGTTCGTTAACACACACCAGCAAAAGTGAAAGTAAAAACCAATCCTAGACTCATTTAAAGGGCTGCCCCTACTCAAAATGTTCCTACTTGACCAATAGTTGTCATTCAGGGCCATTAGTTGACAAGTCGCCCGCATGTTGACGATATTAATTTCATTATTAAATTATATATTTTGGGCGGGGCAACACAATTGAGTTGAAGGTGTGAGAAAGAATAGTATCAGTCACATTGTTAACACTGTGCTACATTACAGAGAAATACAAAACCGTACTAATGAACCTTCATTAATATAGGCCTATATTTTATCTACAAGTGCACGTCACACACTGAGCAAGCCGCCTGTTAATGACGCTGTCAGCAAAGCAGTCATGAATGTGCTAATGGTCATGTAGCTACCTACATTTTTCAGATGATACGTCATGTTTGTAGTCGACGAATGACAAATGTTTGCCTGCAGAGTTTACATATCACCTTGGGTTCGTCCTTCACCTTCTCAAAATGATCCCACACTTTGGATTTCCTGCCCGACATGTTATTGACTAGCATGTGTAATAACCGCAGGTACCAGCCCTGTAAATTAACCTGACTCCTGTCTGACTGCTGAGCGTGGCCACTTCCTGTGTCTGTCCTTTCAAATTAAATTCCCACAAGGTCGAGTCATATAGGTTTTGATTTATTTTGACAAGGCGCAGCTCCTAATGGTTGTTGACTAATGTCAACTAATGACCTTTTTGGTCGACTAACATTTGGTTGACTATTAAGGGGCTGCCCTACTTATTTGGCATCTCACTTTGTGGTCTCTTTGATGATGGCTGCTTACAGTCTGGCACCTGGTTGGTACCTTTTTATAAAGCTCTGACCTCACCTGAGCGGGGTACACAGCTATAAACGCCCCAAGCACTGAAAATAAAAATAAAAATACAGTCAGACTCAGATTAAGAAGGATTACTTTTGTATGAGTCTCCGCTTTATTTTTTAGAAAAATCCTGCACAGTACATCTTTACCAGCTACTGCTGTTATTTACCTCTTAAATTTTAAATTTACCTCTTGGATTCTTTCCTTTGTTATAAATGAAGTCTGATTTTGTCTTAATTGATAATGTCTTCTCGAGAGCACTTTGCCTTTATAGTCTTCCTCTTTGCCTACGTTAGTCACTACGTTGCCAACGCAGAGATTTGTATCTATCCTGCTTCGCTAGACTCGCACTATTTAGCAGTCACACAGCTGATCAGTGTGTCTGATAAGCAAAGTCATTTGACTGTTATGCTGCATCCAGTTTGTCTTTGCTCTTGTTGAACACTTGAGGGCGTCCAGAGATTATCTCTCAGCCTCAGCAGTGACCAGCACTAGTCTTTGTGAGAGCAAAAACTGGCACAATGAAGGAAGAAGTGTGCAGGGATGTTTTGTGCCACTAAGCCAAAGATTTGTAATGCACATTTTTTAAGATAAATGTTGTCCAAGCAGTTTATTCAATCATACTGTGATACAGTATTTGGGAGAGGATCGGGTTTATATTTATGTCGTGAATGAGATATGGTAAATTGCCATTTTGAAGAACGCTAATATAAAGCTGTTTTTTTTTTTTACAATCATGCCTAATGGTTTGTGGGTCCTGAGACTTAAAGATATCTAATGTTAATATAAAAGAAAAATACGGCATTAGGAGATTCTTTGTCTCAAATCTCCGGTCCAAACACTTAATGTGATTTTTGTTGACAAAACTGCTTTGGATAATTAAAAAAATAATTAAAAACTACAAACTAATGATGAAGTACAGGTAATGTACAGCTATAATCTTAAGCAGTTCTTTTCTAGTGGCATTATTTAGCTAAAATGAATGGAAACACTGTGTGTCTTAGTTATGTAAAATTTATGACCCTACATGATTTTCACTTCACTTTTGTTGAGCTGACGACTAAACTCTAAAAAACATTTAAGCAGTGAAAGATATTTAAAGTCAAAGGAGCCATAAACCTCTGATAATGACCAAACAGTACGTGGATACTCATTTTATCTGAGATGTTTTAATGAAGAAATTGTTTGGGGAAAAAACTCACACTCAGAAGCAATCAGATTATTTGCTGTCAAAGTTTTTATAATGAAAAAATTAATGTGGGCATATGTTCATTTTCCACACTGTGGAGATTTTTATATACTACGGGTTTATTTTGTGTCTATTAGGAAGCACTGTTTACCTGCCATGTTGTATGAAGCTTTTAATATTAAGATTTTAAAAGTGTTGTTTGACTCTGCAGCAAGAGCAAGAGCACAGAGCGCATGTGACCAACACGCAGAGTTTCTGCTGGGAGCTTTCTATACTGTCATGTAGATGGAGCTATTGAGCTTCATCATGGGATTCAAATGACTGGTACCAGTCATCCTGAAGGAAAAAAGGATATATAGGATGTGTTTGGCATCTAAAACTTATGTTGATTTATTAAAAAGACTTTAAATACGAGTCAAAAATATACATTTAGGCTGTTGAGAAGCTCCTGATTACTAACCATTGCAGCTGTAGTGATTAAAGAGACCATTGTTTAAGCCTGGGGCTTGTAAATGTGCAACTCAGGCTTAGTCCACACTGACACAGGTATTTTTGTGAAAGCCAGAAAAGCTTTTTTGAAGCATTTTAGCCTTTTGTCCACACGCAAACTGTGTTTTATGTCACTAAAAACAAACCTTGTCTAAAGCTATGTCCAGGATGAAACTCCATTTTCAGTGTTGATGTGTGTGTCGAGTGTGCGCCATTATCTCCCTTGTGAGGCATCACAGATAAGGCGGCATTTCATGCAAATGTGAACAGGACCAAACCAGAGTTGGACAGTTACTTTTTTTTGTCCACCTTCCACCGTGGCTGGTGAATTCCAGAATTTACTAGCCATTCTTCTGGCTGGTACGTGAAGAAAATACAGCAGCCACTTGCATATTTTACCAGCATTGGGCTGGTGGCTGGTGCTAATGTTCAACCCTGGACCAAACTATTGCTGGCTCTAATCTTACTAACAGGACTTTGTTCATGTTTACATATACATGTCCAGTTACTCTTCCGCTATATTGAGGAACAGAGACATCGAAATTCACTACAGAGGTCACTCCTTAAGGTAGCCCTCTGATAATAGTTTGTTTTTTTTTCAGGCTGTTTTCTTCTTTGTGTGGCTTTAGAGTTACGATTATACCACTGCATGTTGGTTTGGCATGCTCTAGACAGAACTTCAGTTGTGTTTTGCATTTTAATTTGGACAGAATTTTTTTATAACAGTATAACAGGATTTTTTTTAGGATGAAGCAATAAGAAAACAGTTGACAAAAATACAGTGTCTGTGTGGACTTGGCCTCATCCTGCTGTTTTTATCAGTATATAGGACTTTATTTCTGATCTGTTTGCTCATTTGATTTGAAATCAATTCCTCATATCTATAAGCTGTTTTATACCAAATTACATTTAAATCAATAAAATTTTAAACTCTTGGCTTTTGCAGATCCGTGACCGTTTTTCTCCATTTTATTCCGACGTCAGATTTCCCTTCTTTTCCCTACATTTAAAATGAAACAACAGAAAATGAGACAAGAGAAGAAGTGCCACACAGACTGGACTGAACAAGCAGGATTTCAATACACCCTGTGTTATCATTCAGCACCCTCACACCCGCCCGCTCTCCCTCACCCACGCAGCAGCACACTTCCTTGGACACCTGTTTCTCCGGCTCTTTCAGCTCTTTGAGGAATTTGCATCTCAAATAAGGCGAATTCCCACAGCACCATCCAGAGCGCCTCACCCAGCCATTTGCCTTTGGTCTCTGAATGGCGTCTTCTGCATGCATACAGGCCTTCTTCTTCTTCGTATTCTTCCTCGACAAGGTTCAGCTGCAGTCCAAGAACATGACAGCCAAGAGCGCTGTCCTCTACATTTTAATTTACCCAAACAGTGAAACCCGAACACTGTCAATTTATTATAGTATGAGATGGGTCCCTTTGGATATAATTACATTACCACTGTCAGCTGAATTTTAATGGTCCTCCTCTCATGTCTTCATGCCCCCGCTCAGACATTTTCTGTCATTTGAGAATACACTTGTTGGCGGAGATGTACGCCCAACAATCAGATGAGATGATTAAGGTTTTTCATCTTCCTCATGTCACATTCCTCAGTCTCCCTCGCAGCCGTCACAGCGGCTCTTTCTATATCAGTGAAGCATTTTGTGTGTCACTGGTCTGATGCCTCTCATTAGCGCATTTTTGCATTTCTGCCTCCTCTCATCATCTCCTTTGAGCCTTTCGCTATCTGTAAACAACAACAGCTTCTCACCCCAACTCCACCCTTCACCTCAATCCAACCCCACCCCGCCCCACCGGACCCCACCAACCCCCCACCTGCCTGACTCTCCCTCTGATGGTGCTCAGACGTTCACTAGACCTGAGCCTACACCAGAGAGGGTGTAATGGGAGACTAGCTTTATGGCTAGCCTGCAGAGGAGGAGACGTGACCCAGACGTGCCCCCATAACCACGCTCTCAGAAGAGGCTTGTAGCTTTCGTGGCACAACAGCAAGTCGCTGCAGCAATAACATCATAATACACTCTCGATCAGTTTGTGTGCCTTTCATTTGTACCTTCAAAAGTGCAATCATGAAGATACTATCATGATAAACCTCTAAACATTGGTCTATTTTCCCCTTTTGTCCCAATTTCCAGCAGCCATCTCTCCCACTCTATGTTGCTGCTGAAGCCACGCTCAGACTGGAAATAGGTCTGTGTTAAAAAAAAACACACAGGGGGCTATGTTTGTGTGGACGTGTTGCTACAAGTGCTGGTGAGAAGATGAAATATGATCACGATAGTCCAGTTCACATGATACACTTCATCCATGAACTTAAAGACTCATCAGACACAGTATATTATACTGTGAGACAGGATTTTACAACTCTGGAAAGCCATCGTGGCTTCAATCACTTTATCCTCCACCTAACAATTGCAAGGTTTACATTACAAAGTAATCTACCAGAAAAGAACTGTTGTACATATTTGCAAATGCAGTCTATTGGAATGTATTGGTGTCAGATGATGTTGCGTTGTGTTGCAGCAAAAGTTGACCAAGCTTCAGGGTGGCCTCGTGGCTTCGCCAAACATGGACTGCAATGTGCCCGATTTGAATCTGACCTTTATTGCATCTTTCTCACCCTCTTTTTCTGTCATCTCTCCACTGTCACTATCTAAAGCCTCTTTTCCACTAGACAAAAAAAACACTAAGAACCATTAACAACTGGTCTTTAGTAGGAAAGTTTATAATCAGCATTCACTCCTCGGACAAGTGACTGTGCAGTAGTCGTGGTTATTTATCAGCTCCAGCTCTGATTGGTTCTGATCAGCAGTGACAGAAATATGATAGCTTGCACAAGTTTCTTTTTCGTAGGGATGGCAAAGGTACGAGCTCTGCCTTACCCAGCCTCTAATTGGCTTACCCTAATATTCTTACCCTGACTCTAACCAATGCCAGCAATGACATGATGCCACAAATACTGTCCGTCTCTACCCAAGCTCAAACATCGCTCCAAATTAGCCGGCACCAAGTTTAAAGAGAGACTGAATAAGTAACAGATATAAAAAGAGAAGTAACCACAGCAACATTTGTACTGGCCTCCATGCTGCTTTCTACTGATTAATAACCTGTTTTCTGGCCTAATTTTTACACTGAACATGACACATCGGTAGAAATAAAAACAGGAAGGTACACTCATCTGCTGCAGAGTCATGTACATAGCTTAAGTCTACTGACAATGGGAAAGGAGTCTATTGCCTATTTTTAGAAGGTTTTCCCGTATTAAAAAAAAAAACATACACACGCTTATTTGGCTGGGAAAAAGGTATAATACAGACATGGCATACCGAAAAAATATATATTCAAAGAAACCACAAACTGATCCAGGTTGATGTTTTTTTTCCCAAATGACACTGAGCAGGATCTCAGATGTCCCAGCTCGGTGGTCTCATTGCAGTGACTGCTATTGTTGGACCACTCCTGGCTTCCTTGAGGACATAAGAAGTCAGTGTCGACAGAACAACCAGTGGGCTCAAATTACACTTTCCCTGTTCGCATAGCTGTGAGGCCTTCATGGGGCAAATTTTGTCATCTGGCATGTTCGCAAGGGTCCATAGTGCAGACTGTATGCACTGACTGCACATGAGTTTAAAGTTCAACTTGTCTTGAGCATGCCAGCCTAAAGTATGCAAATACCTCATGTGGTACAATCAGAACTGCATCTCATGTCTGTGTCCATGTCTTGTTTGGAATATAAGAGAGCCGTAAAGATTCAGTGTGTAGGATTTATGGTGATATATTACATGTTTTCTGCAGTGTATAATCACCTGAAAATGAGGGTGTTTTCTCATTCTGCCCTTTTTAAACAAATCAAACTTAGTGCTCTTAAAGTGGACCAACAGGAAAGGGACTCAGTTGTGTTTGTGTTCACATTGTCGGTTCGTTTGAGAAAGGACCCAGTTCTCTTTCTGGCCAACTTTCTGTTCACACTACAGCCTATGTATAATATATATATTGACATAGTTTTGTTTTTACTTTGACGTGGCACTGCAGTGTGGTTATGAAGCCGCTCGCTTTCAGATGAACTTAAAATTGGAGGAAAACCTTAGTGTTTCTGTGCTGCAGACTGTTGTTATTTGATGTATTCTACATGTCACATCTGAAGACTTTCTGTCTGTTTTTTCAAGCGTCCCAGTGCAACAGCATGTGATCTAGAGGGCTTAATACAACGGCAAAGAGCAAAGTGAACCTGGAGCGCTCTGTCTTCACAGTGCACAGGTTAAGTGAACTGCACTGCGGTTGGTGGCTAGGTAGATAGGGCCATTTTTGTTTTTACATTATCACAATGGCCACCATAGTTAGCAGCCTCTCAGTTAGCAGCGTCAGAAAAAACAGATTTTTTTTTTAACATGACACTGCTTTATGCTGGGTTTTTACCAGTTTAAAACATTGGTTCCATTTGTTTTAGAGATGAGGAGACCTCTGCGAGTAGTTCAGCTCCAGGTAAAAACCTCCTGAACAATGAACACTGAAGGAATCCTAACTGGGAGGTCACACTTGGCACACAAGAGAAGTTTCAGCAGGTTGTAATCCGCAGTCCTCACCGTTAGATGCCACTAAATCTGACCATGCTTCTTTAATGTGGCTGTAAGAGTACTGAACTCAAGCATTTTCAGTAAAGATACAAGCAGGTAAAATAGGAGAAGAATTTTATAGACATGCACACATATGCATACAGACAGTTTTGCTTACAATTCATGTTGATCTGCTGGCTCAGTTCTATCAGCTCCATCTCTGTTGGCATGTGGCCCATAGTTCTCATGCAGTTCCCCAAGTCTTTACAGCCGATAAACCCATTTTTATCCTTACTGAACTCCTTGAACACCGTTGTAAGGACAAGATACCTCACATGCTTCCCACTAATTAACACAACCAACTGAATTTAATGACGCCAAACCAAATTTGTAATGTCAAAATGTGTCAGTTATTTTCCAGTTGTAGGTGAAAATGAAAAGTTTACTTGTACTTCTAAGCTGTGATAAAACGGTCAGGAGTAAAGAATGCAAAAACGTTGTGATGACGTATCTTTATTTTTTGACAGTGCGACTTTATCCGAGCTCATACACTGGATGTGTGTGTAAACAGATACCCCACCCATGTGATGTCTGTTTATACACTGTAGCTGTTAATGGGGGGTGGGTGAGCAGAGTGGGGTGGATGATCTCATGAGAGCATATGTGTGAAGCGTCTGGGAGATTATAGTCTGGCTTCATGAGCTGTAAAGCTCCTCTAAAGCTTTTTGGTAACAAGGACCGAGGGTCTGCACCTTTATCCCCCGGCCTGCCATCCCCCATCATGCCCTCTGCCCAAAGAGGGGATTAGAAGGGGTAGAGGTCAGAGGCAGGAAACAAAAAATACAACTGTGACCCGCTGATAATGGTTTTAATTGTTAAATTGGATTGCAGCTGGCGTGCCTTTTCTGCAGTTTATCTTTGTATGCATGATGTGATTTTTGTCTGTTATAATATAATGCAATAATTGTGTGCGTTTAGAGGTAAAATAAGTGAAAAACGATCAGTGTTCCCCTTAGTTTGTCTTCACCCTGTGTATGAGAGAGGACTGAGAACTCACAGGCGCTCTTATTGGGACTTTTCCGTGTTTTGAAGGGAAACACTTTGATGAAAAGTTTCAAGTGGTGGAGCTGCACGTGTGGGAGAGGAAGCAGAGTCGGAGTGGAAGGTGTCACAGGTCAGACAGATGCTCATTCAATGGACAGTGTGCAGGATGTGTGTGTGTCCTTTTATGGTTCTCCTCAGGATAACAGTAGCTGGGCATGAGGCCCTAATGATCTCAGATCCATCAGGGCTCCTGACACTGGGTTATGATTTGTAATAGGAAATGATAACACACACCTGTTTGGTTCCACAAGGGGGATCCCCCTGATCTCCTTTACACTGAAGTCTGAGCAGAATCGTGAATCATCATAAGACTGATTTATAGCGCTCTGCACAGCAACATCAGATCCACATACAAGTCATTGTTCCTGTGTAAGGCCATTGAAAAGTTCATTTTCTGCTAAAAGGTGCATCAGAACAAAACTCCAGTCAGGCATTTAAGTTACTGATTCTACCATTTTTTAATAGGTAATTTTAAAAATATATTCATCAAATAAATAATCCAGAGCTGGAGCTGTGCAATACAAAAGATAAAGCAGAGATGCAGTGAAACATCTTGTGAAGAGCTTTGTCTCCTGTAGTTTCAAGTCAGTGCAAAGGTAAAATCCTGTTTCTTTTTATTTACAATAATATATAGAAGTCTTTCCTGTCATTTAAAAGATCTCTGTTTGGTTTTCCTCCTACTACCAGCAACAAACCCTTTCAAAATAAGAGTGCCCACCTTTACAATCTAACTTCCTGGCTTTTACCTTTTAACATATGAGCATGCCTGTATAATTTAACTAACACAATAAAAGCAAATTATAAGACTATAATAGAGCGTGGCAAAGGTCATTTACTTATATAACCTAATTTAGTTAAAATAATCAGAGATCTCACATATTTTTTGAACTGTGAAGAATGAGCTGTTCGTGGTTTGCTGTGTGCATCTCTCGTCTGTCTCTACGAGAAAGTCAGAAGTTCTCTTTACAACTACAGAAGGCAAACAGGAAAACTGAGCTAAGTGAGGTGTTCTGTCTGCCTGTCTGTCTGTCTAACGATCTTCTGCTCCCTTTCAGTACTGTGAACAGAATATGGATTTGACTATCAGCTGACAGCAGGCAAGACTTGACTAAACCTCGTTGAAGATTAATCTGAGATTCTCTGTTCGGTAGATGCGAGATCCGAGTCCTGTGTGTGTGTCTCACTGGTTAGGTAATCGTCCCCCGCTCTGCACTGTGCATATAAGTCAGTTACTGCTGTTGTCGAGACAGCATTGTGGAAGTGCTGCGCCCACCCCCCAGTTTCCCCAGGTTGACACCATTGACTCTGTCAGCTCCACTGACGTTGTTAGCACTGTTCACAATCTTAGCAATGTTAGCTGCTGGCTGCCAATTCAGCCACCTCCATGTTGAGAGCCATGTGCAGACAACCTCTGAATCATAGATAGGCTCTGAATATCATATGAAGCCAGACATTTTGTTGAATTTGTTTTTGCACGGTAAAGTTTTTCCTGTTTGCAGCCACAGATAATCTTCTGGCTTTTTTCCACTTGATTTCAGAGTGTTTGAAGTTGGGCTCCTGGTTACATGTTACACAACCGCCAGACCTATCAGGTTCTCTGTTTTAGGGACCTTGCCATGACCTCTGAACCGCTGAACAGCCCCTCTTCAACTGCACCCACTGTTGACTCTTTCAACTTCCTGCAAAGTGTTTGCTTTTATTTTGGAGGTTTCTTGATTGTCTTTGTCTTATCATGCGGATGTTTATATTTATTTGCTTTGTTCAGCATCATAACTCACTTTGCCTTGTGTTTAAATCCATTTGAGTTGACAGGAATAAATAACCAGGCCTGTTAGCTGGTGCTGTTAAAGCTGTCATGGGGTATTATCAGTTGGCACATATGAAATACGGAGCTTTTAAAAATAACCAGAGCAGTAACTCTTTGTGGTTAAAGCATTTTGTATTTGACATATGATTACAGTAATTGAGGGTATTTACCCAGTGTATGTTTAATTTATGTTTAACATAATTAAACTGTAAATCAGGCACTCAGAGAAAATCCCTGCAGAATGTAGAAACTGTTGTTAACACCTTATTTGCTGGAGATGAAAGAGGACAACATGTCCTGTAACATGTGTGAAAGTGCTGTCTTAAAGGGTTTTGCAGCCTTGTTACATTTATTTGGCACTGCTTGTGTTGCATGTTTATCTCTTCACCGGGGATGTTTGTTACCTCGGTGCTCCTGTGTTGGTGTGTGTGTGCTAATCTGTATTGATCTGAAGTCACTTCCTGCCATTGTTGTGTCACATCCCCACTGTCTCCTCTCTTCCTGTCCATCTATTCCCCTCTTTCCCCATCAAGGAAGCCAGAGGCTGAGAGAGGATACACAAGAGGAGGAGGAGGAGAGGGGGGGCAGTGCTGCGAGTGTGTATGTTGTTGTGTTTGTGTATATGTTGTGTGTGCATGTGTGTTTTTGTATGACAGAGACACAGAGCGCGAGAGGGAGAGCCCTGCCCTGATAAACCTGGGCCGGACTTAACTGGGACAGACTGATATTGATGGTGAGCAGGAGAAGCACGAGCGGCCTGTGATAACAGTCAGAGAAACAAGCAGATTAAAAGACCGACAAAGTGAAGAACTGGGGGTTTCTCTTGTAGGATTTTAAAAGAAAAGTCACCCACTGTGCTAACCTTGGAATCAAACAGTGATCTGGTGTCTGCCTGCAGGAGAGCTCTGCAGATACAGGGCATCAAGTGTGCTGTAAAATTAGGCTAGTTAACACGACTTGGAGCTTGGGCTTTTTGCATTAATATTTGTATTAGAATTGTGTGTGTGTGTGCTCGAGAGAGAGAGTAAAAGGATGTATGTGTTAGCACACATCAGCGAGTGACCTCATTGCCCGTTATAATTGAGACTGATGACAAAAGCATATGGGCGTCAAGACCTTTGGTTTGAGGTTACAATAGCTTATTGTATTGCGTCCAGTGTAGTCATGGGTGTTACATAGTGTGTGTGAACTTGTAGGATTGTGGAGTGCGCTTTGTGTGTGTGAGTGTGTGCATCTCTCAACCTTGAAACTAAACTGAAGGCTCGTGTTTCAAAACTCTGTGAAGTTGGGACAGCCATAAAATTCTGTAAAACAGTTCATGTTACATGTGAGGGATAAAAGACTTTGTAAATCCTGCAGTGCATTTAGAATAATTCACACAGTTTCCAGACTACCTTCTGTTCTCTGACCCAACGCTGTTTCACACGACTTTGTGAATAATATCAGTCCTGCATGCAGGAGGAGGAGGAGGAGGAGGAGAGCGGCAGAGGGAAGTCTCTGGCCTGTTGGATGTTCCTCACAGGAACAGGGAAATGTGGGTGCAGGTTTTAATGCAGCTTTCTGGTGTTTAGATGGCAGAGAAGCTTTACCTCAGTTTTTCATAATGGTCAAATTTCTTAATTTTAAGCATTTTCTGAGGTTTGGTGAGCATGAGATATTGCTCTAAATTTAGTATCTGGTATGCAATAAAGCAGGCTGTGCCCCCAAAGAGAGTGGCATGCTGGAAGAAGGGGTAGAGGAAGTACGCAGAGCCTTTGGGTTATTTAAAGGGACAGTGCACTCCAAAATCAAAAAATACATTTTTATTCCTTTTACCTGTAGTGCTATTTATTCAACCCGGTCTTACTCCGAAGTTGGGCAGTGACTTGCAGTGTCGGACACCAACGAAAAATGCTACCTTTAACGTCTGTATGATACACAGCCAGTTGTTCATTATAGTTTAATGGCGCCCGGCGGCATTAGAGGCAATTGCAGGGGGACAAGAACGTAAGTTAAGGTGGTAAAAGTTCAAGTGTGGCGGGCAGGAGCGGTGTACTTCCACTGGAGGAAACTGCAAAACTGCTGTTATTAAGGTCTAACATTACACCAGCTGTGCATCAATACACTAAACCAAACACTGGCATAATGCTGCCCCAGTGTGTGATGTTGAATAGCATGCCAGCATCCCAGAAGCAAAAGAGTCATGAAGTGTAACACAACTGCATCGGTGTCTTGTGCCATTTTAAACAGACCTCGATTCAACACTGTTTCTGTCTCTATTGCCAGCTTAACGGCGAGACAACAATGCCTCCCATTCCGCGTTTGTACGTTTTATGAAGAGCAGCGAGGCAGAATAACGGCACAACACTCCCGTCTTGAACAGGCTGCAAAAAGGGAGCTGATACAACTCTTTCTCTGTGTAACCAAACCACAGTCGTCAGGATGACTTAGCAGCAGCAGTGTTACCCCACTGCTTCTATAAATGATAAATTAGCCTCTTGCTTTTGTGCTGTCGGATCTAAACTCTGCGTGACAAAGAGGAGGCACCCCGCCTTTCTCTAATAGTCATATTTTCACTGGTGACCCTGAAGTCTGAGCTATTTATATTTTTTGGAGAAAACTGTTTGGGATTTCCCTCTCCTGTCATATTTATATTTGATAAACATTTCTGTTCAGCTGTTACTGGCACAAGAAGACAACAACATCTTGAAAGCAGGAAGATTCATATCAACAGAATCATCCGGTCGCCTGACCTACAAATGGAAAACAGAAATTGGACAAACATGTGCTGCTAATTGGGAATAGCTGCTGCTGCTCTGGGTGTGTGAGGGACTGCAGTGCAGTGGGGTCAGCAGGGTCGTATGGTCATGAAAACATTGTGCACATGTGTTGAGTGGGGTCAAAAGAGGGCACTGTTATCATATAGATACAAACTCAGCAAGAAGACTGCACCAGGGCTGTTTCCTGACCTGTCAAAAACTCGGACACTTTTTCTCCAGTACTATAATTCATGACCCTGAACTGGAGAAGCTAAGTGGACAATAATGGGTGAATCTATGATCTAACAAAAAAAAAATCAAAAGATAACATAATCTATGTTCACTGTAAGATTTAATACATGTTCATTTTAAAAGTGCATTTAAAAAAAAAAAAACAATCTCTGTACACACAAGCGTTTTAGCACTGTTTCATAAATAATCTCCATCCAAACAGACATGTCTGAAATGACATATCACATGATTATTCACACATACTGGGCTGATGCTGATGTAAACAGGAAGCAGATTGTCTACTCTGCAGTTGGTTGCTTGGTTACAGAACATACTCTGTGATGGTGAAAAGTAGAGACCCAGTAAATGACGCGGCACACAGTAGATTTGTGTACATGAAATACCTCGCCAATAACTGACTGGAAAGATCCCTTTGAATAAAACCACAGAGCAATCATTACTTGTAACAGGGCTGTAAGAGCACAGCTTCGGAAAGTTGAGTGATCCAACACAAATGACACAAATCATAAATTAACCTCTGGTCAAATTTATGGTGCACAATCAATTACTCATCATTAAGGGTGTCCATCGGGTTCTCCCAGTCGTGGAACACTCTTTCGGGATGCGTTCATGTTCCTTATTAATCACCATAAACTCTACCCTACGCCATAGGGTAGCATTTGACTTTATCTGGACACATTTTCCCAAAAAATACAACATGCTAATGTAAATAGCACAAGCCTATGCCATTTTACATTGTATAAATTAGCCTAGCGGCTGGCGATCTTTTCCTCTTCTCATATAAAAATCCATATAAATCCAGGGACAACAGCAACATTTAACAAAGGTATCGGTACATGATTTGGCTCCATTACTAACTCATAAGGGTCACAAACAAAACAACAGTCTTATACTAAACACGTTTTCAAAACAAATAAAACATGCTAACGTCATTAGCACAAGCCTATGGCATTTTACATTATATAAATTAGCCTAGCGACAAGCAGATATTTCCTCTGTTCATATGGAGGATAAATTACACTCAAGATTTAAAATTTTATCTTTGTGGGGACTTAATTGTCCTCACAAGTTATTGTTTCTTATCTGTGAACTGAGAGTAATGGTTTCAGCTTACAAAAATAGACAGGAGGTCTGCGTCGCCAAGACGTGTACTTACATTTCTGGGGAGGTGCATGTCAGGCTACGGCGTGGGCTACAATGTAGGCTACAGCATAGGCTCTGCATCAACATGGAGCCCACGCCATAGTTACGCAGTCGATTCAACGCAGAAGTATAAATTCTGCATAAGATGCGTTCAGCGGTACCTTATGGTTTTTTCCTTACTTTGGTTGCAACAGTTTAATGAATCTGGAGTAATTCCTTAAGTATAAGAGCAAGATAAGGAGAAAAACTTAAGGAACCCCTAAGGAGAAGACTAAAGATTTTTTTGTGCAACCTGTTTTATTAAAAGGAAACCTTAACTCAGATTTAAAGAAAAATCTTAACTCAGGGTGCTTTGTTCAACCGGCCCCTTATTTATTTGGAACGATGATGAGTTGGAACTGAAAGTAACACATGAGTATAAGCACATGAAAAGCGAATATGGGGACATATCAGAGTGGTACCAGGACCATTATCCATTGCCAAAGGAAGCCACAGCAATGAGAAAGGAGCATAGGTGTAGACTTTGCGGGGGATGCAGGGGACATGTCCCCCGCGATATTTAGAACATGTGCATTTGTCCCACCAACAAAAACATGACAGTAACAAAGGACTTTTATTTGGACAAATTTAAAGACATTAACATGTTACATGTTACATTGATGCAGAATAGGCATACCTATTTGCATAAAAATTCACCCAAATGCATGAAATTACGTGTTTTATACTCAAAATTTTCTGGCAGGGGACCCCCAAACCCCCCATTTTGTATGTGTCCCACCCAAAGTTGAAACAAAACCTACACCATTCGAAAAGAGTACTCACACAAGACGGATAAAATCACAAAAAGTGACATGTTCTGACTCATTAGACCGAACTGGGAAGCAAACATGGGTGTCTGCATCATAATTTCCAAAAGTCCCCACACTAAACCCAACCCCTGAATTTACAAACTGAAACAGCGTCAGCACCATCTTTAAAGATTTCCATTTTAGGGGTTTGAAAACACAGGAGTAGTGTGGATGTTAGGTGTAAACATAGCAATAGTATTAGTGTGGATTTGAGCCAATTTCAACTGATTGTCAGCTCACCTCTGAGCTTTAGCACCGGGGGACCAAATGTGAGAGATCTGGCTCATTCAGTTTATGGCTACTACAATTGGCTGTGTTTCTGGGGTTCGGATTTTGGCCAGTTTGGACTGAGCTTTGGTTATTGGTTGGTTTCAGTACCTGGAAATCAAATTAGTCTACATGAGACAATTATGCTGCAGCATTCATCAAATCTGACATGAATCTGTCAACCCAGACGTCCAGTTCATCTGAATGAGTCCAGTCTGATGGTGCAGCAGGGGTGCCATCATGGGCCATAGGCAAAATGACATCATCTGCAGATTCCTGGTAGATTGTCTCACCAGTACCTGGAGCAGCAATGTGTTGCGCTGCCCTGCCACTATAACCAATCCTGTTCTGTGCACCAGCTTCAGGAGACACATAGCAAGAGAAAACACTGTCAGTTACAGTCACTTCACAGACTAAAGGCTGTAAAACTCTAGCTGAGGCCACATTAGTCTTTACTGGAACAGTAAGAAAAGGTGTGAACCTCTCCCATCATGGTGGCCTTTGTGTCTGACAAGCTGGTGTCAATCACCTCCTCGTCTTTGCTTGGAGGAGTAAAGGCAGAGCAGGAGCAGGCGGTAACGACGCCCAAATGTTGGAGCTTTCCAGCCGTGCCGACAGCGTTAGCTTTGACAGCATTCAGATAATTAAAAGTGCAGATCAGACTGTTGATGTGATTGGTAATGTAAATGGTGCTGATGGAAGGTGTTTGCCCGAGGGTCTGTTTATCATCGGGGCTGTCGGGCTGCTATCAGGACAGACGTGTGATATCATGAATTTCCATGAGAGCTCGAGTCTGACTCAGAGTTGGTCAGATCGCAAAGCCTTGAGGAACCAGCTGTCTCGGCACAGGTGGGGGGGTTGCCGTGCATGTGGTCTGTGACAGCTTAACACACACATCAAACAACTGTCAAAACCCCCACACACACCGTAACAACAAGAACACACACACCTCATGCTCTTTTGGCATTGCAAGGATCACCAAAACAGACTCATAAACTCACAAACACACAAGGTCACGATAAAAGATGAAAGAGACGTTTTGCAGCCGCGCAGACAGACAGTCACTGTAGTGTGTGTATGTGTGTCTTTCTGCCTTTGTGTATATTTTGAGACGCAAGTACTCATCCTTTTCTATATCCCCCGGATATGCTGTCTGTTTTCTGTCTGTCTGACTTATCGCTGACGGACAGTCAAACGAATGATGGATGAAAGGCCTCAGTGTGGTTAAATAAGAGTGCAAAAACATGAGGAATGTCTTCATGGTGTGTGGTTTGTGGTTTACAGCACAAGGCCACACATGAGAGGACAGCACCAACAATAACAACAATCAATTTGAGGCACAGGTGGGCTGTTAAAAGGAAAAACATGAGCTAAATCGTGGCAACGGGTCTCTGGCATGCTGAATGAAAAGATGGACACTCTGCAAAGAGGTTCAAATTTGGTCCAATTGGAACTTGTCACTCCTTAAAAGCTAAAAAGAATTTTTCTTATGCTACTTATATTCTTGTTTTTCTTTTCCTGTCCATGTAAAACTGCTCCATTCAGACTGATGAGGGGATTTTGGGGGAAAAGTGAGTGGGTGGATTGATGTATTCATCAAGGCCTGATGTTTAATTTAGCTGCATATTCACATCCCCGTCAGTGAACGCAGCTAAAAACAGACCTCAGTCCCAGCAGAGCAGAGATAGGAAGCCGGCTTTATGCTTCTTTTCCTGTTCTGCCGGACAGACAAAGAGCTGAACGGACAATCAACTGCAACGAGAGAGGACGGAGTTCAGGTGGAGGCACACAAACACAATCACATCAGTTTAATTAACAGATGCCTACAAGATCGCATCACAATAATTGGCAACAACAAACAGTTCTCTGAGAGTAAATGACGTTGGTGAAAGCGGAGGAAGACGGGAATCAGGTTCTCATCTTCATAATAAGAGGAAGGCGGAGATGAGCGGGGAGGGAAGAGGAGGAGGAGGATGGTGGGGTGGAGGAAGGGATCAGTGGAGGAAAAGATTGTTGAGTGATACAGTAGTTGTGTCTAAAGGTCGGTGCCCTGGCGCCACCACTGCCACTCTGCTGAGAGACGGAGCAGACTGAAGACTGAGCTGTCCCACCTGGGCCAACAAATACACCCAAGAGACAGCAAAGCAGAGAAAGACAGATGAAGAGTGTTACTTGTTTAAGCTCTTAATATGGCGTTCTCAGACTATGTTTCTCCTTGAGTGGCTTTAAAGTTGAAAAAAAAATCCACACTGTCTGACAGTATCACACTTACTATACTATCACAATAAAAACTCTTCATTGAAGCTACAGTGTGCAGAGGAGGTTTGCAGTGTAATATTCAAGCCCCAATAATCAGTTTTTTTATGGTTGCACCATTCAATCATATAGAAAGATTTGGGGCATAATTACCCCAAAATTCAGCCTGAATATTTGGTATCTTTGGAAACTCTTCCCCCCAAGATTTAATATAAAGTTTGCAACTTAAAACAATGTTTGGCTGCACAGCAGGTATCATATTTGACATTTAAAAATCCTTTTATGCTCTCTTTTGTAATGTTTTTATTAAGGTTTTGTTCTCTTTTACACCATGCAAAGCACTTAGTCATATTTCTTCTTTTTGTAAACCGACAGAAAGTTAAAAACATGGGTGTCACATTATACAGATGTTAATGTGATACTTAGAAAATGAAATAGGATATTGATATTGTGTTAATATCATGTACCGCCATCATCACCACCATGTAGTTACCTCTTCACTATCCATTAAATATAAGTGCTGTTGTTGCATGATTTTGTACGGTTATGGTTACTCCTATACACTTGTATTTTGAGTGTCATTTGTTCGCCAAAAAAGGAGACAAAACAAATAATTACCAAAGCTACAGATGCATTTAAATATTGCTTATTTGTTTTAAAATTGTCTACAGATATCATGATAATATCATTATTGTTAACTCCTTTGGCTGTGACAGTCGTGCAGTGAAAATCCGCTATCCTGCCAGCCCTAATTTGCCCTCAGTTTTGCTTGTCTTTACAAAATGCATATTAATAACTTTAATAACTTTTACATAAATACATATTGTCTCTTTTATTTTGTAGTATTTATGGTTGTATGTCTGTTTATATCACATCCTACCCAAGCCCTTAATCAATGTCATTTTGTTGTCTGTCATACTGGCTGTCATTTATCTGTTTAGTTGTTTTTCAGCAACCCAATCACTGGGAAAATGTCAACATTGTACATTTCTGCAAACCCTGGATACATTACACTTTGCACATTATTATGTAGTGGATACGTTAAAAACGAGTATACAATAGTGCTGTGGTTTATACGAGGTTATATTTAGGCATAAAAACTACTTGCTGTGGTTTGTAAAAGATCATGTTTGGGCTTGATATCCCTGGTTTTGGAGGCACAATCACAAAGGTAAAGCAGTGATATCTTGGCAAATAACACTTGCTTTTCTTGACACTATCCCCGCTGGCAAAAACAGCGATGGGTCACTATTAACACAGACGTTTGGTGCTTAAAAAGCCATGGAAACACAGTGATGACTCATTGAAACCCAACTTGTTTTGTTGTTTGGTCTCAGACTCTGGTCTGCAGCTTGGCAAGCCCAGTGTCAGGATATCCACCATCCCCTCTGCCTCCATTGACAGGATCAGCTCATGCAGTCTGCTACGTCACTTTAGAAATGTTAATATGATACACATGAAACATGCAATGTTACATAATTGTGGTTTGGCAATGGCGACGTTTTCGTCTGGCAACTTTTTGTCTAACAGTACTTTACTGTTATTAAATCTTGCCAATTTGTTTTAAAAAGCTTTAATATATTTATTTTATAATATTTTCTGAATGTTTGTTTGTTTATACCAACAGTTCATTAAAGCTGAACACATCTTTATTTTGTCTTCACTTTGTGGTTCTGCTTGTCTGAGCATGTACAGACATGAAAAAAGCAGTCATAGAAATGTAAATAGTGCAGCCCATTCAGATTTCAGCACAGTGCTCCGGTGCCAGGAAGACTCTCAATTGATATTGAAATTGACTACTTCATGAAACTTGTCATGCCCAGACTTGACTCACGGGCTGCTGTACAAACATGTCTTATAAACTTCCATTCCCTAAAGTTAAACAAAGTGTGACAACTATATTTGTGGCAAGATTTATACTTTGGACAGACTTTTAATTTTGCCCCTATTTATTAATGTCTGTGAGCCCATATATTGTGCATGAAAAGTGAGGGAAAATAGGGAATATCCTGAAAAATACAAGCATTACCAGCAAATAAATTAAACTACTGGTATTTTCAACCAATGTGACATGTATTAAAGTGACTCCACTGTGCAGTGTGTTGTACACAAATCAAATGAATGAGTGAGAGGTGGGCGTGTACATAGTGAAAGAGCGTGTTCTTCAGAGCGGAGAGGAGGAGGGCAGTGGGAGGGGAGGAGGGGTATCCTGGGAGGGTACAAGTCTGAGGGGGTATATAAGGGTGGGCAGATTACACATGTAGCAACAGACTACAGAGTGCTGACAACTTCTGTGGACCTATCTGCACCACACAGAGCTTTTCTTTTCTTAATAATAAGGAGGATAAGAAAGAAGGAGAACATGGAGATGGAGCCAACTGAAGGGTCCTTATGAATACTACGACTACGATGAGACAGAAAACTCCACCATGTGTGACTATTCTGAGTGGACACCATCATACTCCATCATCCCGGTGCTATTCATGCTTATTTTCATCCTCGGCCTCTCTGGAAATGGGGTGGTGATCTTCACCGTGTGGAGAGCCCAAGGTAAGCGACGAGCTGCTGACGTTTACATCGGCAACCTGGCCCTGGCTGACCTCACCTTCGTGGTCACTCTGCCTCTGTGGGCTGTTTACACTGCCATGGGCTACCACTGGCCCTTCGGAGTGGCCCTGTGCAAGATCAGCAGCTACGTGGTCCTGCTCAACATGTACGCCAGCGTCTTCTGCCTCACCTGCATGAGCTTCGACCGCTACCTGGCCATCGTGCACTCCTTGTCCAGCACCCAGCTGCGCACCCGTGGCCACATCCAAGCCTCCATAACAGCCATATGGATGCTGTCCGGTATCCTGGCTGCCCCGACCCTGCTGTTCCGTACTACCAAATATGACCCAACCAGCAACCGCACATCCTGCGCCATGGACTTCAGCCTGGTGATGACCAGGAAAGACCAAGAGAACCTGTGGATCGCAGGTCTCAGCATCTCCTCCTCAGCACTGGGCTTCCTTTTACCTTTCTTAGCGATGATGGTGTGCTACGGCTTCATCGGCTGCACCGTCACCCGCCACTTCAACACCCTGCGCAAAGAGGACCAGCGTAAGAGGAGGCTGTTGAAGATCATCACCACGCTGGTAGTGGTGTTCGCCGTCTGCTGGATGCCGTTCCATGTCGTAAAGAGCGCAGACGCTCTCTCCTACCTGGAGCTGTTTCCCGCCACCTGTGCCTTCCTTCGCTTCCTGCTGCTGGCTCACCCCTACGCCACCTGCCTGGCCTACGTCAACAGCTGCCTCAACCCCTTTCTTTACGCCTTCTTCGACCTGCGCTTCAGATCCCAGTGTCTGTGCCTGCTCAACCTGAAGAAGTCCCTGCATGCGAGCCCTGTCAGCTCCCTGTCCTCACAGAAGACAGAGGCTCAGTCTCTGGCCACGAAGGTTTGACGACAGCTGAGGGCCCAGAGGCATGCTGGGGAAGAGGTGAACAATGCAGAACAATGCAAGTAAATCAAGCCTGTACAGCAGTAGGTGCTTGCTCACAGTTTCGGGGTGTCATCTTTGCTCGCCTCTGACTCTGTGGACTACTGTAGGTGTTTGCTTGAACACGACAGTCAGACTTGTGGCTTTAGAGTCTCACCATGCTTCAGCCTCACTTTCAGGAGCAGGAGGCAAAACTGAACTACTTAATACGGGGGACCAAGCATGAACCAGACTCTTTTTTTTAAAAGTTGAATGTATTTTAAAAGGACCACATGTTCATGTGTTTCTCCTGTGGACTTTAATGCAAAATACTGAGCTGTTGAACTCTTGCTTCTGAAGTCCTGGTGAAGTGTATAACTCATGCTTTTGCCCCCACTGTTCTTGTTTTCATTTGTAAGCACTTGAGGTGTGATACCAACCAGGCTGCCATGCTCTCCAGCTCAGATTGTAGTATCTGTATCACAGCCAGCAGTGTTACGTATGTGTGTGTGTGTGTAGAAAGAGTGTAGCAGTCGAAGAAGTGTTGGAGTCTGATAAGAGTGTTGTAAGGAGAGACGGGGATAGTGGGTGGTGTGGGGTGGGGTGGGTGTAGGTCCCAGACAGACAGACAGATGGCAGCTGACAAATGTTTTCAGGCTGGCGGAGGGCCCAATTAAAAGGTGACTGCTTTAACAGTCTGCTGGTGTGCGAGTGAGTGTGTGTCTGTGTGTGTGAAGCAATGACTTTGTTTATTAAGCGTCAGAATGACAATGAATTTGTTCCTGACGTATACATGAAAGCATTTTGTGAATACGCATCATTTTGAATTGTCTATGATTTGTAATAAAAAAAAGTGCTTTGAAAAATACAGCTCTTCTCTGTCTGGTCTCACTCTGTCACTCGTGATAGCTTGTTAAGTCTCGCTGGAATGTATTTTCTCCTATCCAGTGAATGTGCTTCTTCCTGTTGGTGCATTGCTGAGGGGAGGCAGCCTCCCTCCCATTGTGTTTCGCGGGGCCGAAATCAAAGCATGTGTCTGCAGGAAATGCAAGTCCGACTTCTGTTTCCCTCCTCCAGAGTGTTTGTTTCTTCTCCTCCTTACAATTCGCTCACGTAAACAATCAGTGAGTAAAGAGTTTCCAAATTGGATCAACCACAGGACTTGGCTTTGTCCCAGAGATGTTAAAGTCTGACGGGTTAATTAACACAGCTTTAGAGCTGTTTTCTGTACAAAATACATCTGAAAGAGTCCTCGTGTTATTAGTCTATCATGATCAACCGCAGCTAAATGTGTTGTTTCTAGTAAACAAGGTAACAGGCTGTTGAGCTTTAAATTATATGACTATTTTGACTGTAAAGAGCTTTTTACAGGATGTAATTAGCAACAGCAGGGAGACAGAAGGATCGGACTAATCCTTGGTTACTGATTTGTAGTAGGAGTCCGTCCCTGTGTAATACCTGTGACGGAGAATGGCTTAGTCTAAATCACCTACAATTACATTTCCCTGCAGTGTGCTGTTTAGCTATGTGTGACAAAAGCTGACCTCCTCATTGACGTAAAAAGTCATCTGCATCTTTAACTTCGCAGGTGACATCTGAAAACTTTGTTGTCTTTGGAAGAGACAAGAAATCCAACAGCTGCAGCGACATTCACCCCGTCTCCTTCATCGCTGTCTCAGCTCTGTTTAATCTCATCTGAGCCAGGGCACAAACACAGACATGCAAACAAAATCTTTGTTAAACAGATCTCTGAATTTAGTCTAGAGAGTTTGTACATAGGTGTAGATTTCAGTGGGGACGCAGGGGACATGTCCCCATCAATATCTAGAACATGAGAGTAGCAGAGGACTTTTATTAAGACATTAAAGACATTTAAACCATACATTGATGCAGAAAAATCACAAATTAGGGGCGTAAAAATTCAACAAAGTGCAGAAATTTTTGGTTTTTGATGCTCAAAATTTTCTTGCAAAGTACCCCCAAACTCTCCATCTTATGTGTCCCTGCAAAACCTACACCCTTGTATAAAAGACAGGGAGTTTCCTTAAATCTAATTGTGTTCTACAACTTGCTGGAAATCAATAAAAGCTGGTCTAACAGTAAATCAAATTGTGGCACAATCCGCGCACTCAAGTGTCTGCACAACAACATGTTTTATTGGAGAAACATGCAGCAGCTATTTCTTTACAGGACGACTTGTCACATTATCCTCCACCTGTCAGCATCAAAGTCAAAGCCCGCCGTGAAAGATAATCTGGATACATTAATGTCATGGGTTTTCAAGTTTTATGAAGCTAATGTGATCGTGTTACCAAGATTTCATGGCACAAACTTTGCCTAAGTGCTGGGGGAGAAAAGGGATTTACGCTCTTTGATTCGCAATAGGCTGAGTGTTGTCTGCTCAGAAATGATTACACAAATGTTTTCATTCCTCTGTAATAACAGAGTGTGAAAATTGAGTGTGTCTACACTGGAAGCAGGCTTGCGGTGGGGAATCCTGACGGTATAAACAGTCTTCATTCTCCCTTTCCGAGAAATTACGAACAGATTTTTTGAACTACATTCACAAACATTTATCATTCAACCTCTGCTGTAACTAAAAACATAAAAATAGCACGGTTCTCTGTGTTGATAATGTGACTGAAACTGTACTGTGTTGGTAGTTTCTGAGGCAACAGATGATCTCTCTGGGTACAGGCGAGCACCTCTGTTGTCTGAAAACACTGCTGAGAGAAAAAAAAATCAAAGCTCTGTAAAATGTCGAAAGATAACAAACTCAAACCACTAATTATATCCATAATAGCATCTTGTAGACAGTTAACACAACAGTCTTTTAAGTGCTTCTTACAACATAAATCTGCTTCACTCTCAATCATAAAATGTCTCAAAAAAGTCCTCATTATTTCCACTGTTCCCAGCAGAAATGAAGAACCAGTTAAGGAGTCAGTCAACGGTTTTCATATGAAGTATTAAGAGTTTCTAATGAAACTGTGACTAAGTACATTTACTCTTTGTACGCCAACACAGTAAGGGGCCGCAGTAGCTCAGTCTATAGGGACTTGGCTTGGTAACTGGAGGATTGCCAGTACAAGTCCCCATCCAGACCAAAAATGGAGTGAGGACTGGTAGCTGGAGAGGTGCCAGTTCACCCTTTGGACACTACCGAGGTCCCCCTGTGCAAGGTATCAAACCCCCAACTGTCTGGGACACCTGTCCACAGGCTTGTTCTGATATCTCCATGCAATGCATGTATAGGTCCTGTTTGTGCATGCATGTGTGTGTATTTCAGGCCTGTGTGTATATGACAACAGAGTGAAAAAAAAATAATATTCCCCTATGGGATTAATAATAAAGTATATCTTCAAGAATTTACAATAAGTTGTGCTCTATCTCAACGAGCCGCAACATTAAAATGACGCTCATAAATCAATGTATCTGTAATGGTAATTCAGTAACTGTGATAAAATATAAACAATATGTTCAATTTTCAAGTTTTTCAAATGAAAACAGCTGCACACTGTTTGAGGATGATGATGAAACATTCAAAATATTGACCAAAGAATATGCAAAAGTTTACGGTATAAAGAATATGTGCAATAAGTAAGTATAAATAATAATCACCTGAAATAACAATCTTCATGTTCTACTTACCTTAAAATGAGCCATTTATACCTACACAGGTAGCAGGTCCTTGTCTACAGAGATTGCTATGTTGCACCACCATGTTTCTACAGTAGCCCAGAACAGACAAACCAAACATTAACTAACTTGGAAAAACTTGGAAAAACTTGATTTTTAACAGGAAATTCCTCCATTCAGTGTTTTTACCAGATTTAATCACCTGGTCTGTTTGTTTTGGAGAGGGAGAGACCTCTGTGGATAATTCGGCTCCTGCTAAAAACCTCCTGAACAATGAACACTGAAGGAATCCTAACCAGGAGCTAATGCTCAGCAAAGTTTCAACTGGTTGCAATCTGACATCCTTACTGCTAGATGCCGTTAAATCCTACACACTGCTCTTTTAAATCAAGACAGATAGGTATATGTGATCTATAAACACAGCACAATTCATCTGGTATCAATAGAAACCAAAGGCAGAGAGGTATCTATAG
Organism: Cephalopholis sonnerati; assembly: GCA_019142605.1. Lineage (NCBI taxonomy): Eukaryota > Metazoa > Chordata > Actinopteri > Perciformes > Serranidae > Cephalopholis > Cephalopholis sonnerati. The sequence goes on from JAGQAX010000019.1 coordinate 19,377,107, forward strand.
GGGAGCCCACTTAAACTCATTCACTGTCATATCAATGGGTGATAAATTGCCTTTGTGTTGTTTTAAATCAGGCTCGCAGCCAGGCCTCCTGTATGTTAGAAGCATATGTTGAGCTGTCGTAAATCAGAACCCAATAAGCCAGGTCATGCAGAAAATAGACAGAGGAAGTGTGCACGCATTTCTCCTCCATCCTAACAATGGAGGCTGGGCAGCACAGCCAGCAGACCGGACCTTGAGTCTGCTCTGACCGTAGCATGGTAGGATGAGATGCTGACCCCTGGAGCGTCTTGAAGGACCCTCAGCTTCCTGCCACTCGGTCTTGCAACGCTCTCCCTCCACCGTCCCAGGAGGGACGACAGACCTCACGGACAGGATAAGACTCAGTAGACCAGGCAGGAAAGGCAAGGTAGGGGTTCCTGACGGGGATATCCTGTCTTTCAGAGGCATCTCCCTGCTTTTAGGGCCCTAAAAGCCTCCTTCTGAGGTCTTAGAGGACAAGGGTGCTTGCTTTTCTTCTCCATGAGAGTGTGAGACAAAGGGGAGCTATAAGAAAAAGGGACAATAAAGCACATAGTGGCAAACATGTGACTCAAACACCTGAGGTGACAAATCAGATGTCTCTTTCTCCCTCACTCTCTGCCCTCACTCTGTCTCTCCTGAGATGGCAGACATTTCAAAGGCGTTCACACAAGACAGGCCATCATTAGTGGGGACACGTCGTTTCCGACAGCAGAAAAGAGCGGAAGTGCCCAAGCTTTGGGTGACTCCGGATCTTGGGTTATGTGAGTCCCAGAGAAGATCATCCTCTTCACAGGGCACAAAAGTGTCCCTTCATTCCCTCCTCTATCCTCTCCATTGTGCGGCCTGCCCTCCCTCAGGCCTAAATGGATGCACTGTCATCTGCAGCGGGACTGAGCCAGTTCAGAGGCTCAGCTGCACTGATTTAAGCATCACAGGTAAAAGATAGCTGCACGTGTAGGCAAGAAATTACATAACACTGACACCACAGTACAGTTTTCACTGATTTAAGTAACTGTAGCTTTAGTCTGACAACTGCAGTGATGATTTCAGAATGAGCTCATTTTCCGTGTTCATGATAAAAACATGCTGCCAGCTGTCGTCTGTTATTACAGCCACATCATGAAGGTCTTTGTCACAACGATCTGCAGCCACACAGATTCTCACTGTGTGTTAATGTCCTATAATCATATATGCATCATGTTGAGGTTTTTGCTCTGTGGATTGTCGCTCTGATGATAAAAATGAAATATTGTAACCTCAATTTCTTAACCCTAACCCATTTAGACATGTTGTGCAAAATCAAAATTTTCTGCTTTACATAACCAAAAAACTCCCTAGTAAAAATTCTCCAGATATTCCACTTCACACCCACAAACTCAGAGACATTTTCAGTCATCACAGCTGTAACAGCTGACGCAGCTCACAAGTAAAGTCGGAAGAATTTATATAAAGTTATAGCCATGTCATGACACAGAAAAAGAAGTGTAGAAAATCAGTGTATACGCACAATTAACCCTCTGACAGCTTACAGAAAGACAAACGGTGCATCTGTAATAATAACAAAAGGTCTGGGTCACAACCCACACTTTTGAAATGATCCATATGGGTGGCCATTGAAGAAAATATAATCAGTTTAATCCTCCAGTAAAATGACTCCTGGTAATTCAAATAAATGTTTGATAACATAGGGGACAAACTGAGGGGGAAGAACCAACATAAAGCCTCCAGAATAGCTTCAATGTTCCTTGCCAAGTCTGTGGAACTGCACTGGGGGGATGAACACAACTCCTTCATTTATATACCCTCCTGAGACCTGAACTTTTGTTTGGTATGCACTTTGAATTTCTCCTAGCAATTTGGGATCAGTAGTATAAAAAACTAAACATTGTCAACAATATTAAAGTCCCTGTGTCTTCAAACGAGTGCCTCGTAATTAACAGCGTCTTAGCTTGTTACTGTTGCTGAAATTGGTCAAATTTGTTGCCATATCAAACTACAAACATTATTTATCATAAGTAAACAAATTGCAACCATTACATTTGATCAGGTTTTGGATTCACCTTTGTGTCGGATCAGCTGCAGACTGACTTGACAGAGATGGCTGCCATCTTGTTTTTACATGGATTAGTGTCTTGTGCTCTTACTACCACTGGAAGGCACAGAAAAGTGTCTGTGAACAAGGACAAGAGGTCTAAGTTAAGTAGAATGGAGTATAAGGTCAAGTAAACCCAAAATGTGATGTCCTCATGTAAGGACACAGGGTCTCAGGAGGATATACAACAACCTTCATTTAATCAAGTAATCTTGTTGAGATAGTCAGACATAAGAAAAGGACATACAGTATCAGAGACAGTCACAGACATCCCTGAACAGACTTGAACATGGAAGTTTGAATTACATACAGTTATTTGATGTTATGGAGAAGGTGGTGGAGAGCATTGTCTTCCATAAGTTTTTAACTGGGTTAAGATCTGGTGACTGTAAAGGCTGTAGTATTTCATGTCATCACGTCACGTCATCTCACCAAACCATTCAGTGAGCCCTGCTGCATGGTTGTTAGATATGATTAAGACCAGAATTTGATAACTGCCGGCTTCAGTTGAGGAGATAACCATGGAGAGGAAGTGAAACAAGGTCATGTTATGACCCAGAATTTTAGTTTGAAGAAAGGCATTTGCACATCCAAATGTCTCAGATGCAGGTGCGTTGGAAAGTATCAGTTGAGCCTTTGAAGAGAATATCCTGCACACTGCTCTTGCTCAGCTTCACAATTTTAGTAACACTAACATTTCGGTCCTCCTGGACCTTTGTCAAGAGTGTTCAACAACATTATTTCCAACACTGAGCTTTATTAGAAACTGTTAAATAGGCTGGTCATTCATAAGATCAACATTTTTGTAATAATCTTGTAAATAGACTTTTTTGTGTAAGGAGCTTGAGTGCTCTAGGTTTTTACTATGGTTTTCTTGTTCCTTTGTATTGTTTGTGGGATATGTGATACATGGTGCATTGGCTGTCTCTCAATCTCTCAATTATTGAGAGACACATCCACAGCTGATTGATTCCCCCACACCTGTGCACACCTGTGAAATGGTTGGGGCAGTTTCTATTTAGGCTTAATGTTGGAAATAATGGTGTTAAATACTCTTGATGAAGGTGACCGAAACTGTCGTGTTACTAATAGTTTGTGAAGCCAACCAAGAGCAGTATGCAGGAATTTCTGTTCAAATGACCCAGAATTTTAAAATAAAAATACAACATCACATAAAGTTGATTTACCAGAGTACATTTTCAGAAAAAAAGGGTTAAGTGGAACAATTTTTAACTACTGATGTACACACCCACACACACAAAAGCACACAGATAACCTCTTACATAACACTGTCCTGATGGATGGCATGTTAAAAGGAGGCAGAGACACAGAAACCCAAAGATGGCAGAAATGGCTTTTGAATACTGAGTAATTAGCCATTTAGAAAAGGCAATCACATCCCAGAAGTATGAAAGACATCACTCTTTTAGTTTAGTTTTTACATTGTAAGAACATTTGGGCTTTGTTTTTCCATGACAGAGAGAAGGAATAAATACAAGTTGCATTTCAGTGTGTTGCTGAGTCAATATAAGGTTTACTTTATTAATTAATAGCTGATTTAGAAAGATAGTCAACACTGACCCCTAGTGACAACACCGGAACCATTCTGTTTCCGGAACGTTTGTGTCTGAGCTAATGCCAGCTTCGGACTTATTAAGAAGACGGACCGGATTAGCCAATGCCAAGGCCTGTTGAAGCTAACACAAGCTAGCCATAAAAATAAATCAAATTAACCGCCTTTGTTTCACAGTCTGGTTTGTTTTTAGCTCGGATGGTGTCACGCAAACAGAAGCGGGTGTGGAAATACGTGGAGGAGGGCAGCGTGCTCAAGCTGAAGTCGTATCTGCGGAAGCACCGGGACCTGGACGTGAACTTCTCCCAGGGCAGGAGGGAGAGGAGCCCGCTGCACCTGGCCTGCTGCCTGGGAGACGACGCCGTGCTGCGGCTGCTGCTCAAACACGGAGCCGATGTTCTCCTGAGGGACCGTAAAGGAGACACAGCGTTACACATCGCAGCCAACAGGGCTCTCAAACACGGGAAGACAGGTGAGGAGGACGGAGAGAGAAGCTGTTGGTTTAGTTTAACATGTTTACTGTCAGTTCTCATAACTTGGCCTTTGTTTTTGGTTTATCTCCAGCGTATGATGACCTGGTTGTGCCTCTGAAAAAGAGCTGCCCAGAGGCTTTGAATACTTCTAACAGAGCTGGAGTTACACCTCAAGACCTGCTGAACTGGAGCAAACACACAGAGGTAGTTACACTTACAGACAATAATCAATGTTGTGGTTATAAACTGTATTTTTATGGCTGTTATTAAGAAATGTAGGGTGGCAACTAATGGTTAATTTCATTGTAGTCCAGTGTGTTTGTCATTGAGTCTAATATGGAAAAATTAGCAAAATATGCCCATCATCACTGAGCAACTAGTTCAAAGTGCTTGTTTATTCTGACTTAAAACCCTAAATGAAAGGATATTTTATTGGCAATTTATTAGGGATGTACAATATTGGATTATTTGCCAATATCCAATATGGTCCCTGGGCACAGATAGTACAATACAATATACGAGAAAGACACCCATATGTCATTGTGCTCATTTGTGTCTCTCTGTGGACGTTTTTCCACCTGTTGTTTTGTCCCTCGCCGCTGTCTCTTTGTGGTAGTTTTGTGCCTCGATCCATGACATTTTGCAGATGAATGCTAGGGGCTTCCTGAACCTTTGGCCCCTAGGCCTGTGCTCAGTAGACCTTTTCAATAATCCGTCCATGATCAGAAGACATTATCTTGGACTCTGGGAAGCTGGGACTATCTTTTATTCACGTATTTATTACCATTTTCTGATTTACAGACAAAATGATTAATCAGAATCACAGACACGTTTATGGCCAAGGTTTTTCCATATATTAACCTTGGTATTTCTGTCCATAACAATCACAATAAATCAGTAAAACCAAAGATAAAGCGTACTGAAAAAGCTCAGAAATATAAAATAGAAATATACAATTACAGTAATTATGTAAGATATGTCTGCTTTACAATGAAAAGAGCTCTAGAGTGCTTAAAGAAAGAGAAAGAAATGTGCAAAATATTGGCCAAATGAGCAGTTGTTGGGTGAAGAATATATATATTAAAATAATAACCAAAACGTGCAAAAATGTGGGTTAATTTAATGCATTGACTTTGATCGTTCAATCAAGCAAATTATTGGCAGATTAATTGATGATAGAAAATTATTATTATTTGGGAAAGGAAGTGAGAAGCTGTAACAAGGGAATGGTAGAATTGAAATCCCAGAGCATTTAGATAGAATTATTGTTTATAATAGCTGTAACAGCAGCACCGAGTGGGTACGAGTGAGTAGAGGTTAGTCTCTGAAGACCAGTAACCACATGCGGACTCAAAAACAACATATTTGATATTGTCAGCTAAGTTTAACTTGACACTGACACAGTTAAGTGATAATAAAGTGCAGTACAGATATGCCAGTGATGTTTTGTACATACCTTAGCCACAATTCCTTTGAGGAAAGTGTTCAATCACAGTGAACATGTTCTGAAGTATTGCCATTGAAAGACAGATCAATGTAAGAATGGGTCTTTTTTTATCTGTATTTTAGTGCTATTTAATGTCTTTCAAGATTGATTCTGCCTAGAAAAAAAGTTTTTTTGGTGTACTATCGTTAGGAATATGTTATCAGAAAGTTCAATCAGTAGACCTTTAAAATTCAGTGAATCTGACAAAAAATCTATCTCAAGCAAGCCAGAATACTTTGTATGGTGATTTTCATACATACAGAAATGTATCGAAAACAGCGACTGTCTGAAAGATGGAAAAACATCTCTCTTTTGTGTGTAGTGTTGGATCATGTTTGCTCATAATTTCTTCATGTTCTTCACAGACTACGGAGAACATGAGCCGTCCATCTGAAAGAGACGCTGAGAAGGAGTGGATGGAAAAGCTGTTTGATGAATGCGAGGATGAATTCTTTGAGACCTTTGGAGTATATGATGGTAAATTTAACCTCATCTTTTACTTCTGAATTTAAGCTTGACTTGTAACTTCATAGTAACACTGCTGTATTGCTTCACAGCTGATGATTTCCTTCCTGTCGACGATGACGAGGAAGACTTCGGGGACTGGGCTGACCGTATTAGAAAAGAATATTTTGATAAAAAGCACGCAGAGGCTCAAAGACTGGCAGCGTCATCTTCTGGGTGGAGAAAAAGGAAGAGTAGACAAGAGAGAGAGCAGGAGGAGAAAAGCAACAAGGAGCTGCATGAGAAGCTGCAGAGGGAACATGAAGAGTATCTGGCCCGAGCAGCACGTAAAGAGGAAGAGACTCGGCAGGGTAAGAAGCGCAGGTACGACGAGAGATGTGCAGCTACTTTTGATGGAGCCTCTTCATCTAGTGGCACAAAGCTGAGCTACAGCGACATCCCCTGGCCAGCTCCACGAGGTACAGTCCAGGAGATGCTGGATGTGATGCTGCATGGCGTGGACAGGAAAGACGTGCCGGTGTTTCGTAAAATGCTCCGCAAGCAGCAAGCGTTGTGGCACCCTGATAAATTCGCTCAGAGATGTGAAGCTCGGTTAGAGGAGAAGGACAAGCAGCGGATCCTGGATACAGTTACTGCCCTGTCGCAGGAGCTCAACAGACTGGCCCAGAGTCTGAGGACTTAAAACTATAAAATTCAATTTTAAAGTCATTAAATACACTCAAATTTGAATTTTTGAGGTATGAATTGCCACAAACATTTTATATAATTTAATTTATCCATGTTTATTTATTTATTTTTGGCAAAATGAGTCAAACTTTTCTGTATGAGTGTCCAAATTTCTGTTGTTGAACCTAATAATGTCTTTATACTTCATACTTTCACTTACCTTTTGGCTAAATGTAGATTAACCTCTTACCTTTGCACCGGACTACTTGTACATTACTTACCTTTATAGTTAATGCTTTTTTCTTATTAAATGCTTGAATAAGAAACAAGAGGATTCGTCCAAAACTCTGTCTTAAATTTATTTAAAAATCATCTCGGAAAAAGTCTTAAAAAGCATTAAATTCAAGTGTCTGATTCCTGTAGACACCCGGAGTTAATGTGCTTTTCTGGAAAACTCTGTAAACACTGAACTGTACACAAATGTGTTCCATTTATGTTCAAGAACCAAAAAAATGCAGCACACTTTTAAACAAGATTTTGAGGCAGACAAACAGCACCAGTATGTAAATGTCAATTGAGGAAAAAACAAATGAGATGGCTCTCTTAGCATTTATACAAATAAAGGAGAAGATTCCAGGTGGTTTCAGGTTTCACACACACACCTGGAGGCTAACCAGTTCAATCCCACTCTGACCAGTGAGCAGCTGAAGGAACTGGTGTCCCTCTAGTTTCAGGCTTACCTCTTTAACCTTTAGGGCCACTACCGTCCTTGAAGCAGACCACTACCGTGCTCCTGATGTATTTACGATGCAGGGGAGGTCTGGAGGCCTATAATAGCATTTGTTAAGTATTATTCAGATGGCAGCTAATTTTTGTGGGGCAGCACGGTGTTACAGTGGTTCCTCCCACAGTCCAAAGACATGCAGGTTAACTGGTGACTCTAAATTGTCTGTAGGTGTTAATGTCAGTGTGAATGAATCGGTCTCTGTGTGTCAGCCTGTGATAGTCTGGCGATCTGTCCAGGGTGTACCCTGCCTCTCGCCTAAGTTCAGCTGGGATAGGCAAGAGCCCCTGCCACCCCCAACAGGACAAGGAAAATGAATGAATAAGTTAATTAAGTTAATTTTTAAACACATCACATAAGCACTGTTTTCCTGATATATGCAAGCATTGATTACAGAACGGGTGTACTGGGCACAGGCTCAAGGGCCCAAAGTGTCAGGGGCCCTCCTGTCCTTCATCTGCAAATTCTCGCTTGAGTCACTGTGACATTAACTGCCCACGAAGAGACTTGAAATAACCAGAAAGAGAAGCAAAGGAACTGCAAAGAGACACAAAGCGACCTCAGACAGATGCGTGGTGGCTACACAGAGATGCAAAGCAACAACAAAAAAGAGGGGGAAAACAGTCTGTTTGTCTTGTTCCTTTGTCAGAGAGATGGTGGGGCCTTTTGCATGTCTTTGCCCAGGGCCCCATTGTCTGTGCTTGCAGGACTGAAACAGCAGAGATGAGTGGTTTTGGTACCAGATTGGACACTACGCATAATCATGTTTCTGCTAAATGCCTTTTGTAAAGAAAATAAAATGAACAGCATCACCCAGATTCCTCTAATCCTGAGTAACATTTGTGTTGAGTCATGTGGGCCTAGTGCCGGTATGTATGCTCCTGAAGCACGTGACGCCATGTAGCCTGAGTCTCATCACAAAGATGCTCGTGCCTGTGATCTGCAGGTTTATTAAAAACGTCCAGTTAGGATTTATCAAAAGAAAATTTCTTCTGACAACGCCACAATTAACACATCACACTGAAACAGCCTAAATAAAGGATTTCACACACAAAGAAGAGCAGATGGTCGGCCCGCTTTCAGTGATGGAACAGAGTGAGAAGATGCGCGGGTTGCCAGGTTTGTGAACAAACCCTCTTAAAGACGCCATTCACTATCACAGTTTTAAACTAGACATATTATCCAACATGTTTACACCTTTATTTTATAATAAGGCTTATTTTCGAATTTCAGAAAAGAGCAAAATGGAAATAAATTACATTTGTTTGTTACTAGTTTATTAAAAATAGTAATGAGTCTCTGAAAAGTTGGGTTTGCTGATAAAATTATGACACAGAATGTATAATTTAGGCCATCATTGTCGCAATTACCAAAGTTTTAGTGATGAATATGTCTTAAAAATAAATCATAATTTTGGAATAGAAGAGTTAAGTATTTACATGGAGAATATTTTTTTGTTAATATATCTGTCTCATCTCATACAGCTTTTCATGTGAGCTGCAGTCATGTAGACTGTATTTAAATTATTCGTATAAAGTCCATGTGCAGATACATTAGTGTTGGGCAAATTTAGGCTTTATACATATCCTCCTGGGACCTTTTTACCTATTATGAGGACATCACATTTTGGGTTTACTTGACCTTATATTTAATTCTACTTAACTTAGACTTCTTGTCCTTGTTTGTGGACACTTCTGTGCTATCTAGTGGCAGTAAGACCACAATACACTAATCCATGTAAAAACAAGATGGCAGCCATCTCTGTCAAGTCAGTCTGCAGCTGATCCCGACACAAACGTGAACAAGGTCCAAAACCTGATCACATTTTATGAATGAAGTGTGTTTATTTATGATTAATAATGTCTGTAGTTTGATATGGCAACACATTTGACCAATTTTAGACAGTAACAAGTTAGGATTCTGTTAATTAGGAGGCATTTGTTTGACATTGAGATTTCTCATTTGAGGACACTGGGACTATATTGTCACCCCATTTGAGGACATTCAGCCTTCATTGTTGCCCTTGTTTGTGGACACTTTTTGTGCTATCTAGTGGCGGCAAGAGCACAATACACTAATCCATGTAAAAAATGAAATAAAAAAAGATAGCAGCCATTTTAGGCAAGTCAGTCTGCAGCCAATCCCAACACAAAAGTGGACATGATCCAAAACCTGATCATATTTTATGTTTTTTTTTTATGATTAATAATGTTTGTAGTTTGATATGGCAACACATTTGACCAATTTTATCAACAATAACAAGCCAAGATACTGTTACTTATGGGGTAAACTACTGGTTTGACATTGAGACTACATTATCATCTCATTTGAGGACACTGGGACTTCATTTAAATCTCATTTAAGGACATTCACACTTCATTGTTGTCTCGTATTAGGGCATTAGGACTTAATTATCATTGACAGTGTTTGGTTTTTCATACTTATTGGGTCCTACTGATCCCAAATAGCAAGATAAATTAGGAACAAACAAAAGCCAGGGTCTCAGGAGAATATAATTTATGTAGATTATATTACGTAGACACATATAATTTAGTTGTGTAATCAGGCTGTTAACAGTCAAATCAAACCCGTTTAACACCTCTCCCTTTCCAAATCAAGAAACAGCGATTATTTCACAGGATGCGCCCATACCTGGCAACCCGGAGACGCAATCTGTGTCAATTGCCGGGCGACGTAGCGGGAATAAAGGCCGTAGCCTATTTCTGACTGAGGCTTTTTATAACGTGCCGTGTTGCCTTCAGCCCCGTTTGTCTACATGGCGGGTTGCTGATTTATGTTTCAGGTTGCCTGTTGCTCGTGTCTGTGCCGCCAGCGTCGCGCCGTCGCCGTGTTTTTGCGCCGTAATGACAGGTGTTCAAGGTAAAGAGCCCACAGGATGACGCCTTTCTCCAGGATCGCTCGATGCAAAAGGTGCATTAGGGAGGTTTCTGTCTTTGTTTTCATTATGTTTGTTTAATCAGGCTGCTTTTGGAGTGGAGGAGACAAAACGGTGCGACACTCAGAGTGAGAAAAATGTCCCTTCTGAGGATCATCAATATTATTAATAGCCGATAATTAATCCTCCAGGGGATGTTAATTGGTTAAAGGAGGGTTTAAAGCCGCGCACCGACTCGTTGAATTTGTGATGTCCTGTTTTCGCTTGTAGTGAGCGGCTCGTCGTGCAGCTTCAGTAGGCTACAGACAGATTATAAAGCGGCGGAGCAGATCTGTCTGGCAGATAAAGATGGTGTTTCGGAGTGAGGAGATGTGCTTGGCGCAATTGTTTCTGCAGTCCGGCTCTGAATATGACTGCATCAGTGAGCTCGGGGAGCTGGGACTGGTCGAGTTTCGAGATGTGAGTAGAGACAGATGATGCACACTCATTATTTTAATGAATATACCTATTGTACCGTCAGCAGGAAAGCCTCATCTGGGCCTGTGTGTAGTATTATTATAGCAGGCCTCTCTGTTATAGGAGTAATATTATCTCACATTACCTCTGCTTTTCTCTGTGGGGATGCATGCATGTCTGGGGGAGGGGGTGAATGAGGTAACTTCGCATAGGTGTGCATTTTGGGGGGGGGACACAGGGGACACGTCCCCCTCCATCTTCAGACCTTGTGCATTTGTCTCCCTCTGTAAAACATGAAAATTTGACAAAATCAAAGACATTACATCATAAATTGATGTAGAAAAAGCACAAGATGGTGCTTAATGATTCACCAGAATGCAAGAAATGAAAGATGCTTAAATGGTTTTGGCAGGGGACCCCAAACTCCTCTGTTTATGTGTGGGTGTGACCTCAAGAAACACCATAAACAATACATACTGTGATTTGGATTTGGTTTTCTGTAAGATATTTGGAACTTTGGAAAAACCTAGCCATCCATATCTCGCTTTATAAGATAATATTTTACATGTTTTTGATAACTACAGCAGTTCAGGCAATTCAGTTTTCCCCTCAAGTAACTTTGCAGTTGGAAAAATCATAGTCTGATAGCATCATGCATATATAGTGTATCATCTTTCTACTCTTCTTCTTGCACCTTCTTATTTTTACTTTTACTGGTGCTTAAAAATTCACCAGAATACAAGAAATGAAAGATGCTCTAAAAAAATTTGGCGGAGGATTCCCAAACCCTTCTGTTTACGTGTGTGTGTGTGACTTCAAGGAACACCACAGAAAATACATGCTGTGATTTGGTAAGCTAAGAACCTGATTTGAAATGCAAATCAGCACAGTGTGTCAAGTTTTTCTAGTCATAAATAAGTGGTAAATATTGTGTTTTGGGTGGGCACCTATTCAAACTTTTAAAATTCTGTGTGTCTAGGGCGTAGAACGTAATGATGGAAGTATTTGTCTCACACGTTCTTGCAGCAATTTTAGGAATAATACAGCTTTGATACAAGAACCAGAATTGATAAAAGACTGACAAAAATCCCTCTAAATTACCACGTAAAGACACCAAGACCTCCAGGAACACCATAAAAAAATTCAGATTTGGAGATTTCTGTAAGAATTGCATTTCTCAGCAATTTAATTGTGAGCACTTATGATCTGGAAACTGCTGAGAACCCCCCGTATTGTTAGTGTATGCAGGAAAGCCACACAACCTCTGAATGCCACATGCCTCTAGTTTGTGGCTCTTATGTCTGTTTGAAAAAAAGATCTTATTACAGTGAATCAGTTACTGTGTGGGCTAACATAATCAAAATGCAAAATGTAGATCAGATCAACTCACTCTAATAACCATATTCCTATCTATCACCTACCTCTGTACAAGACCACATACAGTAGGCTCTATACTATTTACCTGCAATGCTTAAATAAGTAAAACATGATTTGTCCAAAAATCCGTCCTAAATTTGGTTAAAAGGTGTCTTGAAAAGGTCTTAAAAATAATTACATTTAACTGTCTGATACCTGTGGGCACCCTGATTTAGCAAAGCCATACATCTTCTGAATGCCAGATGCCTGTCTCGTTACAGTGAAACAGTTTCTGTGGGAGCTAACATCATCAAACATGGATACAACCGTGTGAAGTGAATCCACAAGTGTCTCAGCTTTCCAGCCATTACCAATTTATGCAATTCCAATCCTGCTGAGGGACCCCAGTGTGCAGAAATATTCAAATACACCATTTTTAGAATAGACGAAAATAACACATTTGTACTGTTTGAGAAAAGCTGCATGGTTTTTGCCCAAAACTGCATGGGATTAGCATAAAGTGGGCATGTCTGTAAACGTAAGACTCGCGGGTACTCTTAGAACCCATTTTCATTGAGGTATCTTGAGGTGAGAGGTCAAGGGACCCCTGTGAAAATGACCAAACCCCCCTTTTATATGTGTTGAAACAAAACCTACGGCCTTGGATTATAAAATGTGAAGACCATATCTATCTATCAGTACATATATAGTATGTAAATTATAAATTCTTAAAATTATTTCATGATTTAAAGTCAAATTACTCCACCAGAGTATTAATACATAATAAAGAACAACCATATTAGAGCCTGTTCATAACTGTGTACAGATGCCGTGCTTGTTATTGCTCATGCACTGACTGATGCAGTAACTTACAGCTCACCTGACCTGTGATGCTCCTCTGGTTTCAGCTCAACCCGAGTGTCAGCTCATTCCAGCGGCGCTTCGTCAGCGAAATCAAGAGATGCGAGGAGATGGAGAGGATTCTGGGTAAGACAGAGCACCTAGGGCGGTTTGTGTGGGTGTAGCCTTGAGCACGCACCTGGACAATATATCATCGGGGGCTGTGAGCAACTCACAGCTGATCGTGTTTTGTATAAATGCTCCCTCAGAGAGATTCAGACAGCTCGCTCTGACACTCCAGCCGTAATTAGCATGAAATAAACCATCAGCATTTTTTTGTGGACAGGATACCTTCTGAGGGAGATTCAAAAGGCTAACATAGCCGTGCCAGAGGAGGATGAGAGCCCGCTGGCTCCTCCCCCCAGACAAGTCCTGGAGATCATGGTAAGTGTCATTTCAAACACATTTTACTGTACCACTGCCCATCTTACTCACCTTTGATCGTGTTTAATTGTGTGCACACTAGTATCCTAGATATACGGAACATATCTCTCTCTTTATAAGATAATATTTTACAAGGTGTGTCGTTGCCTCCTCCACATCATAAGTCTTTAATTTTCCCCTCAAGTAACCTTACAGCTGTAAAGATGACACATCATTCCACGCTGTCTGGCAGTATCATGCATATATATTATATCATCTTTCCGCTCCTGTTCTTGCATCTCTTTACAAGTGCACCATCAAGAAAATGGAAATATTATAGATTTTTTCCCAAATTAAGCCTGACACATTTGGTATCTTTAGAAACTTAGGGATATTTATACTGCGTCAGTAAACCCAGTGCAGGTTTAGGCTATTAGCGTCTCCTTGTAGGTATCAGTAATAGAAGATTAGACAATAAAATTGATCCTCTGCAGTGCTGACATCAGACTTTCACTTTCATTTCAGCATGTAGCCCATCATTGCATCATTTATCATCATATTTATTGTTTTGCTGACACACTGCTACATAACTTGAGTCGAGGACTCACCTGCACGCCTGGTGGAGGATGATTAAAAACCAGAATGATAAATCATTTAGCCAGCAAACCCACCCCCAACCTATCAAATTGTGTCACCTCATCCCTGATCTGGAAAGAGTTCACAATCACATTTGACCCAGATCATCATCCACTCCACCAGTGCTTTACCACCCTTTCCTCTGGACGCAGGTATGAGCTACTCGTGTGCAGCAACAGCTGTGTTCCCACAGCCATACGAGCTCTAAATTAGTAACCTCTTGATTTCACAAGAAATCCAGTCTGTGGTGTGTAGAATGCTAAATCCATGTCTTTGTCTCTTTTGTAAAGTTTTAGGGCCACTTTGAAACTGCACCTACTTAGGGTAACAAAAAAAAGATTGTCTTGGGTGCATTGGTACAACAGACGACCAAGAAAAGACGACAGAGGAGATACCTGCACACCAATACAACTGGGCTGGACAGCCACAAAAAGGTTCACAGGCTGAGATCAATGCAAAAAAAAGTCAATTTATTTAGAACATCCATGCACAAAAAGACATATGCTCAAAGTGCAAAAAATACAGATGATTAAAAAGTGAATAAAAACAGCAGCAAACGTTTCAGTCCCTGACTTTTATCAGTGATCTCAGCCTGTGAACCTTTTTTGCAGCTGGTACCTCCTCTGCCGTCTTTTCTTGTTTGTCTCTTCTGTATAAATTATGAAACATTCTGTATGTCTTACCTGTTTGTGTAATGTTTGTACTGACTTTAGAAAAAACTTTTCCTCTCGAGGATAAATAAACAATTTATCACGTACATTATATTTTACCTTTTTGTGTCTGCTGTGCTGTAACATCCTCTCTATGGAGGGTTGAGAAAATAACAAACACGACATGAAAATAATGGTTGGCTTTAAGAAACTTAATTACTATTTTAAATCTTGTCACAAAAATAGGTCATATAGGTCACATACAGCATAGTCATCTCTCTGTGTTTATTTTTAAATCTAATTGACATATGACAAATGCTGCAAATGAGGGAAATCAGGGAATCTTTAGGGGGAGGTAGTAGGTCAATATATATGGTATATATCATCTGAAAAGCAAGAACCTGATTTGAAATGCAAATTAGTCAAAAATATGTAACAAACGTTGTGTTTTGAGTATTCAGACTTTTAAAGTTTAGTGTGTCTAGAGCTTAGAACATCATAATGGAAGTATATGACGGCCATTCCCGCCAGAATTGACAAAATGGTCAAAAAAATCCCTCCAAAAGACCACATTAAGACACCAAGACCTCAAGGAAGACCATAAAAAAATACATGCTGTGATTTGGTATCAAAAACTTTTGACATTTGGAGATTTCTGTAGGAACTGCATTTCACAATAAGGCCTTATAAGTCATTAAATAATCTTGAATTTGAATTAGTGAGGTCTTAACTGCTACAAAAATTTTATCTAATTTCATTATACATCTTTTAATTTATTAATTTGTTCATTTTTTTGTAACTGCTTATCCTGGCAGGGGTCAACTGGAGCCTATCCCAGCTGACATTGGGTGAGAGGCGGGGTACACCCTGGACAAATCGCCAGACTAATGCAGGGCATCTTTTAAGTTATTTTTATGAAAACGAATGAAGCTTTTTCTATATAAAGCACACAGTTTTAATATTACAAATACTGTCATTTTACTTCATACATGCACTTACCTGTTTTCAAAATGTAGATCGACTTAACTCACTCTAATAACCATATTCCTTTGTAACACCTACCTCTGCACAAGACCACACAGGTTATTTACTATTTACCTGTGATGCTTAAATAAGTATAACATGATATGTCCAAAACTTTTTCCTAATTTTAGTTAAAAGGTGTCTTGAAAGGGTCAAGAGACACCCTGACACCCTGATCTAGAAAAGCCATACATCTTCTGAATGCCAGATGCTTGTAGATTGTGGCTGTAAAGTTTCATGAGGTCACATCAGGTCATTTTATACGGTGATATCCATTTAAAAAATACAGTCTCATTACAGTGAAACAGTAACTGTAGTGGCTTACATCGTAAAAACATGAATAAAATTGTGTGCAGTGAATCCACAAGAGTCTCGGCTTTCCAGCCATTACCAATTTATGCAATTCCAATCCTGCTGAGGGACCCCAGTGTGCAGAAATATTCAAATACACCATTTTTAGAATAGACGAAAATAACACATTTGTACTGTTTGAGGAAAACTGCATGGGATTAGCATAAAGTGGGCTGTGAAGGGGAGACTCGTGGGTACTGTTAGAATCCATTTCATTCAGGTATCTTAAGGTGAGAGGTCAAGGGACCCCTGTGAAAATGGCCATGCCAGTTTTTTGCCAGCCATATTTACTGTTAATTCTTGGCTACCTAAATCAACTGAACGAGTCATCTTGTAATTGAATGCAGGCTTAAGCTGATGTTCAATGTGCTGATGTGCAGGAGCAGCTTCAGAGGCTGGAGATGGAGCTCAGCGAGGTGGCCCGAAACAAAGAGAAGCTGCGGAGGAACCTCCTGGAGCTCACCGAGTACACACACATGCTAAAGATCACACGGACCTTCATACACAGCCGCTCCAGAGTAAGTATGTTTCCAACCGTCTGTCTGTCACACCCTGCTTTTTGTTATGGTCCCATTGTGTTTGCATCACAGTCACGATGCTTCCCCTCACCTTGCCAGTAGCGTCTTGTTTTCTTGTCGTGCTTTGTTTCCCGGGGTGACGGAGGTGGAACAAGAGCCGACTTTAATTAAAGACACGGTCACAGTGCAGCCGTTACAAGCAGCACCCGACTCATCCATGCTGCCGTGTTAGAAAAGGGATACAGCAAAGAGCAACAATGGTGTCTTTGTGAGAATAAACATCACATTCCAGCGTGTGCAAACACCACATCGGCTTTGTGTCGGACCATGTAAGGAGCAGTTAATGTAAGCTGTCATGAATGAAACATGTTCCCTTTTATAATTAGCATGAGGCTCTTGGTCCCCAGTATGAAGAATTCCCCACCATGGAGACAGACTCTGTGACAGGATGCACCGGTATGCAAAGACTCGGAGCCAAGCTGGGGTGAGCTGCAATATGTGTCATTTACATCCAAACAACAGGACGTCTTAATGTGCACTGGCAGTAAGAAATAAACCGTAAAACTAATTTGACTTCTTCTTGTTGTAGGTTTGTGTCAGGTCTCATCCAGCGGGTGAAGGTCGAGGCGTTTGAACGCATGTTGTGGAGAGTGTGTAAGGGTTACACCATCCTCAGCTACGCAGAAGTGGATGAAAACCTCGCTGATCTTGACACTGTTAGTCAAATTTAATTTAAACTTCATGACAGATGCCAAGAGAGGTGTTGTAACATTTGTTCTGCCTGTTGAAATCAAACAGGAGTTGCTGTCTTATTGTTTAGTTTTTTTAAACCTTGAAAACATTTTTTCTCCATCAGCTTCTTACTCTGAGCAGCAGATGCTATTTCCTGCTAAAGTTGGGACTTTTGATCATTTCACATTAGAGATTTCTGCATCTGTGTGTTTGATCTTGCTGTATTCACTGGTTTTGGAAAGTTGACAGTGATGTCACGTATTTCTGTGCACCAGTCAGAGCTTAAAAACATATGAATCAAAATGTGGTGATAGTTGTGGGGGTTGTTGGCTTATGTTGTTTCTGTAAATCTGATCAAACCACATCCATACTAGGGATGGGCTTAAATAGCTGGTGAACAGACATCTTTGAGTTGTAGTTATGTGGGTACTAAATGGGCCTAAAAAATTGGACCTATATGAAGAAGATGTACTTTATTAATTTAATTTTTTCACTCTGTCGTCATTTACACATTGGCCTGAAATACACACACATGCACAAACAAGACCCATACACGCAGAGATGTCAGAGCAAGGGGAATGCCCTTTACCGCCTTAAGCAGCTGAGTTTCGGTGTCTTGCAAAAGGGCACCTCAGAAGTGCCCAGGAGGCAAGCTGACACCTCTCCAGCTACCAGTCCACACTCCATATTTGGTCCGGATGGGGACTTGAACCCAGTTCCCAAACCAGGTCCTTATGGACTGAGCTACTGCCGCCACAAATGGGACTGTCCACAAGTTTCGAATTAGCCCCATGTCAATTGCCCACGTAGGTGGGTTCACCCAGGTGGGCCCCACATGGGCTATGCATTGGGGGGGGCATTTAATCATCACTCCCCAATATGTCATGTAAACGTATTGGGAGAGCGATGAGGCCGTAGTCTAGACGCCAAACTCTAACTTTGTTCTGCTGTTGAAATAATCATTTAAACATGAGTCGTCTGACTGAAATAAGGACTTTAACACTGATTGTGACTTATATAGTAATGAATGTTTATGGTTACAGCAAAAAGGGAAATAATACGAGAGATTTTCAGGATTTAGCTGGCTTGTTAATAAAATTATATTGCAGTGATTAATGAAGTGATACATCCAGTAGGCAATTTAATGGGCAACGAGGGGAGACGCCATTCTCCTTGTTAACAAAATGACCAAAATGTGTCCCCCTAATTGACCTGCCATCCCTCTCCGTCCCCTGGGTCCAGGCTCAGACGCCATCCTGTCCAGACCCTGACCTATAATCAATTTATTACTGAGAATTATTCAATTTTGATGGAGCATTTCAATTTAAACAGCGCAGCATCAGTAGCACTGGTTTAGTGGTTTCAAATCATCTCACATGATGCTACTCAGCCGCAATGCAAGTGATACACAGGGGAGAGACAAGAGACAAGAGTCAGAGGACAAAAAAAGTCAGAGAAAAGTAAATTCACAGGCGTGTTTTAAAGACGGAAAAGATTTTTTTGTTGTGTTGTTGTAATTAACTTCTCTGATCTGTGTTGTTTCAGGGTGAGATCAGCAAAAGCGTTGTGTTTCTCATCTCTTTCTGGGGAGACCAGATCGGACAGAAAGTGCAAAAAATCTGCGATTGGTGAGGATGTCATCATTGCATGACTTTCTCTTTAAATTCCTTGTTGTATTCTCCTTCATCATCAGCCCACACGTCTGTCTCTGTTGTCCTCAGTTACCACTGCCATCTTTATCCTCACCCTGAGAACGACGAGGAGCGGGCAGATGTGTTGGACAGCCTGAGGACACGCATCCAAGACCTTAACAATGTAGGGCTGATGAAGACAGACAACAACATTTAACACTTTCTCAGTGAGGTGTTAGTAACTGTTGTGTTCGTGCAGGTGCTGCACCGCACTGAGGACTACCTGAGGCAGGTTCTGCAGAAGGCCTCGGAGTCGGCCTACACCTGGGTCGTGCAGGTGAAAAAGATGAAGGCAATCTACCATATCCTGAACCTCTGCAGCTTCGACGTCACCAACAAGTGTCTGATCGCGGAGGTGTGGTGTCCCGTCAGTGACCTGGCAAACCTGCGGGGAGCGCTCGAGGAGGGCTCGGTGAGGAAGAAGTATTGATTATCTTTTAATGGTGACAGAACACTTATTTACATCCATTTGATTTAAAGCACCAAAGCTGCCTCTCTAAACCCGAAGCATCGATGTTGCAGCTCATCATCTTCAATTTTGGAGGAAGCCAAACGAGTGCTGTTTGTCATTAGTTTTTGACAAATTGCATAGCTCTAATAGTTATTTAGATTTACGGGTAATAGGATAATCATTTTTTTCTCTCTTGGGTGAGCTCCTTATAAGAATAATTTTTGGCCTGTGAATTGAGCTGGCTTTGCTTATCAGCTGTTATTTACTTAAACTGTATCACTGAGATGCATTTTTAATTCTTGCCCATTAATACTGGCAGTCGGCTTTTTGGATGACTCCCTCTCCTGAACCACTCCATCTGTCAGGATTTTTTTGTGGCATTATTGGCCGTATCATTTGTTTTGTTGTGGTTTGCGTCGGTTAGCATTTTCTTCTCTTGCTGTACAGTGTGTGCCAGCAATTCCTTCTGCTCCAGACTGCATATTTGGTTGTTTTCAGATCAGATTTCTCACCTAGAATGCACAATTAAGAAAAACTTTACAGTCAAAGAATAACTCAAACCTGGGAATATCTGATATAAGTACATAAATGGAGCTCCAAACATCATCAGTGCGTCTTTCACTGTGAATATAACATTGACTGATTCAGTACTATTTTCAGAATTTTACAATTTTGTCCTTTTTTTTTCTAAACAGAGAAAAGGCGATGCCACTGTTCCGTCCTTTGTGAACCGCATCCCGAGTACTGACACTCCGCCCACCCTGTTAAGAACCAACAAGTTCACATCTGGCTTTCAGAGCATTGTGGAGGCGTATGGGGTGGGGGACTATCGCGAGGTAAGCCCAGGTAAGAACTCACGCTGTGTCTCGTAAAGATTAAACTTTAAAGGAATACTTCACTCCCAAGATGATCTTATGAATATCAGTTACTCACTCTGCTTACGCTGAATTCATAAATAAAACTGTTTTTTCTTGCATGCCTCCACGCTGAACAAAGAATCCAAAAACTGAGAAAATTATTGATGAATTTTAGTAAATGAGAGTGTGCATTAAACAACAGCAAGAAGAACAGAACCTGCCAATGAACAAGCTGGGAGGCAGGATTTCAATGGAATGCACAAACACCACACTTCCGCTGGATTTATACTCCTATGTCGAATCGATGCTGTACCTATGGCGTGGGGTGTATCAACGTAACCTACGCTATAGCCTGACATGCACCTCCCTAGAAATGTAACTAGACACTGCAGCGACACAGACCTCCTGTCTACTTTTGTAGGCTGAAACCATTTCCCTCAGTGGAAACAAAGCTTTTATTTACTTTAATTTCACGAATAAGAAACAATAAATTGTGAAGACAACAAAGCCTCCACAAAAATAGCATTTTATGTCTTGTGTGTAATTTATTCTGCGGGGATATTATCCTTCAGCATGTATCCTGGCTTCATATGAGCAGAGGAAATCTCTGCTAGCTGCTAGGCTAATTTATACAATGTAAAGTGCCATAGGCATGTGCTAATAACGTTAGCATGTTGTATTTGTTTGGAAAACGTGTTTAGTATCAGACATTTGTTTTGTCAGTGAAACTTGTGAGTTGTAATGGAGCTGAGTTTGTGCCGTTACCTTTGTTAAATGTTGCTGTTGTCCCCGGCTTCACATGAGCAGAGGAGAAGTCATCTTGCTGCTAGGCTAATTTATACAATGTAAAATGCCATAGGCTTGTGCTAAAAACATTAGCATGTTGTATTTGTGGGGAAAATGTGTCCAGATAAAGACAAGTGCTTTGCTGCTACTTGTGTTTGAAATTGGCTCTATTAAGCCATGTTTAATATTTGTTTAGGGTGTGTTTTGAATCAACTAAACTTTACAGCACTTCACAGAAACCCTGTCGCTGACTATTGTTTTGGAGGTGTAACTGCAGAGTGACACAGACACACCACCGCTCAAGTATAAATGCTCACAACGGCATAGGCTATGGCGTAGGCTCTGCTTAGAGCAGACGCACAAGTATAACTCCCGCTTTACCCAGGGATGTTACTTGTCCTGCCGGAGAATGTTTATGCAGAAGTGCTCTTAATTGTAACGATATAGCGCAAATGCAGGTGTTTGGGAAGTGCTGAGCATAGGACTGGATATATTAGACTTGGATTATACTGCACGAGTTGTGTGAGAGTTTGCAATCAGATGATATAGTTGATATAGTTTTGCAGTTAAACACGGCCCCCATTTACTTTAAATTAGCAAGAATTTTCTCTGTTTATGGATTCTCTGTTCACCGTGGAGGAGTGCAAGAAAAACAACGCTCTCCTCACAATTTCAGCTCAATACGGGGTGAGCAATTGATAAACAAATGATCATTTTGGGGGTGAAGTATTCCTTTAAAGTGTGTTTTCATGAAGTGCAGCTATGGAGAAGTTTAGACTACGCACACTTAAGACATTTTTTCTCATTGGCAGCCCCCTACACCATCATCACTTTCCCCTTTTTGTTTGCTGTGATGTTTGGCGACCTCGGGCACGGGTTGGTAATGAGTCTCTTTGCCTTGTGGATGGTGCTGACGGAAAAAAAACAGAAGAAGAAACGATCCAGTAATGAGGTAGGAATGAGTTGTTCCTCTCATCCATAATGCAGAGTCTGATGATTGTAAATTAGTTTTAGCTGATGGCTCTGTTGATCTCAGATATGGGCGACGTTCTTCAACGGACGTTACATCATCCTGATGATGGGGCTTTTCTCTATCTACACGGGGCTGATTTACAACGACTGTTTCTCCAAGTCTCTCAACATTTTTGGCTCTGGCTGGAGCGTCAAGGCTATGTTTACCAATCAGCAGTGGACGTGAGTTAGCAAAACAAAATAAAAACACTTTTTTTTTTTAATGTTTTTTTTTTCTTGTAATTTATACATATCTTTTTACACTGCAGAAATAAAACCCTCCAAACAAATGCTTTGCTCACGTTAGACCCTAACGTCAGCGGTGTTTTCAGCGGACCGTACCCATTTGGCATTGATCCTGTGAGTAAATGCACTCAAGACATTACAGTCAGGATATAATCAATTTGTTTTCATATCATTTTCACCGAGATGCTTTTTAAATATCCCCTCAGATATGGAACATGGCAGTGAACCGGCTGTCCTTCCTCAACTCCTACAAGATGAAGATGTCGGTTGTTATCGGGGTCATCCACATGAGCTTTGGAGTGGTGCTGAGTGTCTTCAATCACTTGTGAGTGGCTCGAGATATATACGTCGCTGGCAGTGACCTTACACCACTTTTGTTCATGTACTTACAACACGAACATCCGTCAGTGTCAGGCAGCAACATTTACAGATAAAATTTATAATCTGTAGTGCAGCAGCCTATATACAACTGCCAGAAAGGCTTAACACGCTAACTAACCAGCACTGATGCTCAACTGGATGAAAATGAACTGTTGATTTGGCAAGTGTATTGGCCCTGAAAATTTGAATCAGTCTGTGCCATAGAGCTTCATTAACAAGACTACAGCCATGCTAGCGGCTCTATGAGGCTGTAAAAGACAAAGCTGTGCTTTGAGCTAAATGCTAATGTACAAAAGTGTGCTCAGGGTGCAGAATTCAGGTTAATACTCCCTTAATTTAATGTTTTATTGCCTTTAGAGGAGCACTCCATCATTAGGACAGACCAGTACTATTATGCTGAGCACAAGACCCTCTCTAGATAGTTTGATTTGTGATCTGAAAGAAAGTCGTGCGGACTCTCTCTTGAACCGAGTAATAAGTTCTTAGAGTGGATTAATGTGCATTTTTTCCTTTGGTGTGAGTCCTTGAAGATAAAACCACACCTGCCTGTTCCTGTAACCTTTAATGAGAGTTTGTGCAATAAATCTTGAGAGAGACATGCCTGCCTCCCGTGTTCTGGCCGACACCCCGCGGAGACAGTCATATAGTGTTTCCAAAGCCAGGTACTTCCTATCTGAAACAGCTAATATGAGCAAAAACCTGATGAAGCTATGGGCGAAACATGTTGCTTGTAACATTTCAAATGAAGACTAAATTGAAGTCTGATGTCTAGTCTGATGTTTCCTGCCATCACCTGCACTAATTTATAAGGACTGCCAGTGCTGTGCACGAGGCACGAGCTTTTAAATGAGCTAATATGAGCACGTTAACATGCTGATGTTTAGCAGGTGTAATGTTGCTATGTTTGTTGTCTCACTAGCCTTCCCTAGAGCCATGCCACCAGTGTGTCTAAAAATACATCAGTGAGCCACACTAGACCTGTAGTTTATTTTGAATAATAGTTTCTGCTGCCATAAATACCCACTACACTGTAAAAAGAAAGTATTTGTTCTAACTTTAAAAATGTTAGTGTCTGGACTGCTGTAAAATTTTAAGTTGACTGAATTTGAGATGTGAGTATGGGTAATTTTGCAATGATTCAACTTGTCTTTTCAAAGTCAGTCAACTTAAAGTTTTAAGCAGCTCAGACATTAACTTTTTTTATCAATAGTCTCTTTTTACAGCATAGAGGACCAAATTTGCACCTAAAAAAATGTCCCAAACAAAAACATTTTACTCCATTCTTGCTAAAAACTACAATGCACTGCTGTTTAAGAAAAACATCAAGCATTTTTTTAACAGATATACTATGCAGGAATTATGAGCTACTGTTTGTGAACATTATCACCAGCAAAAGTGACAGTGAGAGCCAACCCCAGCTTTGTCCTTGGTGTTTTTCCTTGCTATATCTGTATTTTTTTAAGGTGCTGTGTGCGCAATTTTCAGAGCTTCCTCTTGGATTTGTGCTGCGTATAGTCTGGCACCTGGTTGCTACCTTTTTATAAAACCTCACCTGCACACTGTGCCCAGGAACGTCCCAGCCACAGCAAAATAAGAAAATACAGGCAGAAAGGAGAGGCTCTGCAGATTAAAACACACACACTTCTATACATTGTTTTTAAGGAATATCCTGTATAGTATACCTTCAAGGCAGTTGTCTTACACGGAGGTCCGACACAGCATGGAATAATACCTCAAGTTGCTATGTGAAATGAATGTATTTTCAGTTGTTCAACTGGTACACGTTCAAATAATATCGAAGAACTTTTTATTTTAATATTACCAAATTGTCTCTTTATCATTACACTGCAGGTTATCAGGGCATGTTTCTTCGTGTATCTGTAAACTAGATGCAAGCAAGAACACAGTTTTGCGACAAATAATTCATATTTACTGAGCTTTTAAAGGGATTTTAGCCAGTCATTGATATTTAGGATTTTCTTCAAGCAAATACATTCAGAAATCAGGAAGTGGGTTTTTCACTATATGTACTATTTCATAAAAATGTTCTTTCCCTACTTATTAAAGTTGCCAGCTTTTCAATGATAATCATCTCAGCAGTTACTGATAAATATCACTAATAAAACTGGTGTAACCTTTAGGGGTCCACTCATTAATCCACTCCTTATCGCTTTCTTTTTTCCCCTACTTTGTTCTCTCTCTTCAGGCACTTCCGACAGAAATTTAATGTCTACCTGCTTTTTCTTCCTGAGCTGCTCTTCCTGCTCTGTCTCTTCGGCTACCTGGTCTTCATGATTCTCTACAAGTGGTTGGCGTTTGGTGCGCGAGACTCCAGCCAGGCTCCCAGCATCCTCATCCACTTCATTAACATGTTTGTCATGCAGGGGAAGGATATCACTCCTCTCTACCCAGGACAGGTATGTGTTGAAACCTCACCTGTTCATCAGCTCTGGATGTACTTTAATGATTGTTAATGTATTTTTTTGTTGTCGTGATTCCAGACTGGGCTGCAGATTTTCTTAGTTGTGATAGCTATGCTGTCAGTGCCTGTGCTGCTGTTAGGAAAACCTCTTTACCTGTACTGGCTGTACCGTGGAGGCAAAGGCCTGCGCAGACGCAGAGTATGTGGGATCGGCCATTTTGAAATATATTTATACATTCAACCAAAGTAGTGTTTGCCCATTTGTCAGTGCTACTTCTAAAATCAACACTGTTGTCTCACCTCAGGGTTATGAGAGGGTGAGGCGTGTAAGTGAGGATGACAATTCCACAGCACCATCCTATGAAGATGATGAAGAGGAGGGACTTGATGAAACGCCAAGCAGAGAAGCTCTTCCCAAAGAGGTCAGAGACACACCAGTATCCTGCCTTTATTTATGTTGAAGCTACAGATGGCAGCTCTGATAAAAATAACTTTGTCATACTCACTAAAACTGTCACTACATCCACACAGACGAACATGAGACAGATAGTCTGTGAAGAAAACTGTCTGTCTATGTTTGTGTGAACCAGTGTTTGTATGTCTAGAGTTTTTTTTTAACAGTATTTACAACATTTTAAAGTGTATGTGACATGCTGTCTTTTCACATTAGAAGATACATGCAAGGCTGCACATGCTGAATAGTGGATGTGGTTATTGTATTGTTGTGTTTGCTTCTGTCTTATTGTCTTATGTTTATAATCTTTAACCTGTCATGTTGATGGTTTTAGTACACCTTGCTAAAAAGGCTGTAGTTGGAAACATAAAAAAATGATATGCTTAATATGTGTTGCACTTATAAATGAAATAAAATGGAAGAGAGAATTGGGGAGCTGATTCGTGATCGTGTTTCAGAATACAGGAATGTAATGTGCTGTATGAAAACAGGAGATATGCATTATCTGGACGCAAGTTTTTTTCCCAGGATGGCAAAGACCATACCTGCTCTACTGTTACTCTGACTGGCTAGTATTAGCATTAGAAGTGAAATTGGAGAGGTTGGAGGTAAGGATGTCAGGGTAAGCCAGTCAGAGGCAGAGTAGGGCAGCTCATGCCTTCACCTTTATTTTATCAGCATGAATTAAATGTAATATCATATCCATTATTTGATCTTATCTGTTTTACAGTTTGACTTCGCAGATGTGCTCCTGTACCAGACCATTCACACCATAGAGTACTGCCTGGGCTGCATTTCCAACACTGCATCATACCTGCGTCTCTGGGCGCTCAGCTTGGCTCATGCCCGTAAGTGCAGTCCCAGAAAGTAGTTCACCCTGAGCTGTCTGTGCTTCTTTGTTTCTCGTGACTTGTACTTAACATTTCTTTATCTTAGATCAAAGTTCATTTTTGTGTGTCTTTGTGTATTGTGCATCTGTATGGGCTTTGTTTGTGTTGTTTTCAGAGCTCTCAGAGGTGTTGTGGGGCATGGTGATGCGCCTGGGTCTAAGGATCACCACAAGAGTAGGGGTGGTTCTCTTAGTCCCTGTGTTCGGCCTCTTTGCCATGCTCACCGTCTCCATCCTGCTAGTCATGGAAGGTTTATCAGCGTTCCTCCACGCTCTTCGGCTTCACTGGTGAGTCTAATGCCCCTTTTTAATGAGAGCTTCAAAAATGTATCTTTAGAAACATTGTTAAGGCCCTGACACACCAAGCTGACAGTTGGCTGTTGGTCAATGTCGGGCTGTTGGTAAGTGCCTGTCGCCCTAGTTTTTGCAGTGTGTCCTGCATCGTTGGCCCTGGTCTCAACCCATGTCTGTTTTTTGGCCGATTCAGCGTATTGAATCAGTGTCGGAGCCGACGCAGCCCATCAAAGAGTGAAATCTCTCTGTTTGGAAGAAGAGAAATGGAAGTCAGGAAAGCAAACAAACAACTGAAGTCAAGAGAGCAAGAGATCAAAACAAACATAGTCGAGTTTAGATATACTTTTTTAGTCACTGAGCTTTTTAGCAGAAACAGTTTGTAATTGCGCAGTTGTTTACTAGCACAAGATAAATATCCTGTGATCTTTCAGCTTTGGGTTGTGTTGTTATTGTGCTAACTGGCGACTAGCGACCATCCTGTTGGTCTTCCAGTTTCCTTTTTAAGGATGCATACAGACTACTGCCGCCTGCTGGTATGGAGAGTTAGTTCCTTTCACTCAGGCACAGAGCGTACTGGGCTAGTTGGCCGTTGTTGTGTTTGCGGTGTGTTCAAGTGCAACTTTTTGGCTGAGAAAAGGCAACAGTCGGCCTTCATCGGCACTGATGTCGGTGTGGTGTGTCTGGGCCTTTAAGACAGAGACATTGAGTAAAAAATATAGTGACAATAGATTATTTTTTCAATGTGCTTAGCTCTGCTTTATTCAGTTTCCTGTGTGCGTTCACCTCCCTCATCTTTCACTAAAGTGACCTCACTCGCTTGAACATTTGTTTTCAGGGTGGAGTTTCAGAACAAATTCTACCATGGGAACGGTGTCAAGTTTGTGCCCTTCGACTTCTCCCTCCTGCCCTCCGTTTTTGAACAAGATGGCTTGCTTTAAAAATATGTGGACTCTGAGGTATTGCGTATGAGTGGAGGCAGACTTTATAATTGGAACGGATGCTGGAAGCTGGAATAATTCACACTGTGATGACGACAACAAACCTTCAAGACAATGGACTGAAACTCACTCTTGTAGCAACGTTTTTCACCGTGACGATTTTTAAAATGTTATCGGCTGTGCTGACTGCCTTACTACTGTACCCAGCAAACCTCTCAATGCGCAGAGGTTCGAAATTCTTCTTCTGTTGATAATTTAATTTTGTAGTTGAGACATTGCTCAACGCTGCTTACAGTTGGGTGAGTTTAAATATTTTATTTGCATTGTGCTGCGTAAACTGGTTTTGTATTATTTACAACATGGTATTTAAAATAAACAGTTATACAGTGCAATGTAAAGTCACAACAATATCTATCAAAGACCATGTCGAGCATCCTGATGTAGTGCCATAGAGATTTATTTCTGACGATGATAAGGGGATGCCTTTGGGTCTTTTAAAACTGCTCCTCCACACGATGAGAGAAAACCTGCAGGCATCAAAATCTGAAGAAAGATTCAAAAAACTACAACCTTTCTTGTGAGGCATAATGTCACAAAGCACTTTGCAGAAATGATTGTACAATGAGAAGTTTTCACTGATGACTGTGATGATGCCAAATGAAAATAATCTTCAACTGTTCGCTGTTTGCTTCTTTACTTATTAACGCATTTATTTAAGCATAACCTCCCCTGTAATCGATAGAAAAATGTCAAATACTCCAGAAGAAGTCAAGAAGCCGTCGGCCTTTCTTTGATGATACTGCTTGTTGCGTTTGTTAATGATAATTAATCATTGTATTTATTTAAATTATTGTCTGTACAAGAGTCTAATATTTTACCATTTTGATGTGTTGAATAAAGGTTTCAAGAAATGCAAGCAAGTGAAGCTTTTGTGTCCGGTACCGTTTTATTCGCTCCGTTGTATTTTCATTTGGTGAGAAGTCAGTTGATAACAAACAATCATCAATCCATCACTCATTACGGGCTCCTCTGTCAGAATCTAAATTAGGTGAATGAGCAAGTGTGCAACGTTTGTGCCAACAAAGCTCTTGTCTGACAATTCTGGTGCTTATCTGTAGCTGACAATGATGTGCATTTTGACAAGGCATCACACTTAGCCTGATTCTGTTGTGTTTTGTTTGTTTTTTGGAGAGAAATTCTGTCAGTGATTATTACATGTTTCCCCAGTTTTCACTTTTCAGAGACAGATGTCAAAAAAAAATGTAAAAACAGAATATAGCAGATTTGTGAGCAAGTTCTGGGGTCTTAAAATATTCAAAAACATGTTATAAGACTTAAAAAAGTCATGAAGTGACACAAGTTACCCCAAAATCAAAACACACATTCTCCCCATACATGTAGTACTATTTTGTTTTGATGTGAGTTGCAGCATTGCAGATTTTGGCTATAGAGATGTCTGCCTTCTATCAAATATAATGAAACTAGAACACACTCAGCTTGTGGTGCTCAAAGCTCCAAAAGATATATTAGAAAGACTCAACAGCAATGTCTCTTTCCAGAAATCATGACCCGGTTACTCAAAATAATCCACACACCTTGCAGTGGGCAGCTTTATGCAGGAACTATTTTCTCTTTAACAAAGTACACCCACCAACTATATCACTGCACAGAAAGGAGAGTGCATCTACTCATGGTTAAGAGGCTCGTGCTCCTCAGCTGAGCAGTAACATCAGCCAGCTCAGTGGTGCTGGGTAAGTTTAAGTAGATGCACGCTTCCTTCTGCATGGTGATACGGTTAGTGGGTGGAATTTGGTGGAAAGACAATAGTCCCTACATGAAACTGCTCACAACAATATTTGTGAATTATCAAGTTATCGGGTCATGATTCCTGGAAAGAGACACTGCTGTTGAGTTTCTCAAATGTGTTTTTTTCTTGGCGCTTTGAGCACCACAATGAATGCCATCTGGGTCCAGAGGAGAAGGCAGACATCTCTACGGCTGATATCTCCAACACTCTGCAACTCACACCAAAACAGATGAAAAATGTATTTTTTTTTTTATTCTGAGGTGTACTATCCCTTTAAATGCTCCAAAATGTGAGCATAAGAACAGCATAAAGCATATTGTTTTATGTGAGACCTGCCATTTTTGTAGTGGAAAGTGCAAACTGTGCCAAGGATGCAACATGCATAGCCTATAATTAAAGCCACCATGTAAAAATTTGATTCTGATTTAATTTTAAAACTAGACATAAGCTACAAATGTTTGTCTTAAATCTTAGAATATCTGACAATAATAAACAACTCATTAATTATTTGAAAATTCTGAATTAAGTCTGTAAATTCTGACTTTATTTAGCTGCTTTATTAAAGGAATTCAACCTCATAATTCCTATTTTTCTTAGATTCTGACAGTAATTTCAAAATAGTAATAAAAAGCATGCAAACATTAAATATCTAACAATTCTTTTTTGTTGTTTTTGTGCTGGCCTTGTGTTAAAATGAATATCAAACCATTTTTCGAGGCAGTAACGCGTCCTCTAACAGACTCCTGCATCCTGCAATGATGTAGAAAACTGCAGTGCGTGCCATATGTGTGACACACACACACACACACACACACACACGCTACGCCACGCACGCACGCACACACAGACCTGCACCCATATGCTACAATCCTGTGATAAGGACGTCATCATGATCTCCCCTCTCTCACATCCACAGGCTTTATTATTACACGCAGTCAAAGTGCAGGCTCAGCCGTGTTATAGTTTCATGTGATAATGTGATTGCTCTGTATCTAATTCCAGCCGTAACATTTAGCGCAACGACCATGTTAGCGACATAGATATTTTTAAAACTATCTCGGAGTAAAGGGGGACACTGGCACTGCCATAGCATCACCAAACAGCTGCAAGCTAACAGTAGCTTTAGCGGAGGATACAGTGCAGTGCAGCTGGCTAACGTTAGCTTAACGGTACAGCTGTTGACAGGCGGCAACTCCACACAAACTGCAGCGACTCTCCGTCCATCCCGCTGGAGTAACGCTACCGGCCAAGAGGAGCAAATGAACGAGCTGGTGAAGAGTTTGCCCTCCCCGACTCTCCCGGGGCTCCACCTGCCGTGTTTGGATACCGGCACCTACAAAGGCTGGCTCTTTAAATGGACCAACTACCTGAAGGGTTACCAGCGGCGGTGGTTCGTCCTCAGTAACGGCCTGCTGTCCTACTACAGGTAACGGTAACTAACGGTTACAGCGACCGCTGGGGCACCTGTTTAAGCTAGCATTTGTTTCGTTAGCATAAAAAGTTTATCATTATTAAATGTGTTAGTCACACGTTAGCAGACTTAATTTGTTGCTAAAAGGATTTTAAAAAATGTGAAATAAAACTTTTTACTTATAACATTATCTTATCTGGCCGAAAAGGGAGTGCCCTGAATGGTGCCAATTTAGCAAGAACAAAAATCACCTGAGTCATAGCCATAAAATGTTTTTCAAATGTCCATTTATGAGTTGTGAATAATTAATATATTAATTGAACTGCAAACCCAGCTTACATACGGTGTCCTTTTGTATTTCAACCCATTTAATACGTTTTTCATAGCTTGTAGGTTAAGTAAACTAACAAACTAATGATAGCTAATTTAAGCTAGTTGAATGCATTGTAAGCTAAAATCAAACTATTGTTATAATTGTAACATAAATAGCGTTATGACTATTATAAATACAGGAGATAGATGTAGGAAGAGGGGAGCAGAAGCCAAAAAATAGTCTATTTGTCTCCTGTTACATTGAATAATAAAGCCTTAATCAGTAACATTATGTAGACATACATAGGATGTGACATGACATGCTATTCTGAAACAGATATAAAGCTATCTGAAATAAAGAAGCCTAAGAAGAGTCCCTTATTTCTTTAACACTATACCTTTTGAATTTGGCAATGCTCTAAAAATAAAATGAATATCCTCTATGTTTTGCATGTTACATGTCATACACAAACCATTAGGGAATGATAAACTACCCTGAAAAAACATTCAGTATAATAATATATGAAATCTCTATAAAAGGCTCCATAATCATTAAGACTAAATAGGTCAAATTGTGAGCTATAGTACGTATTGTCCAAAGCCTCTACAGAAA
The DNA here is from genome assembly GCA_019142605.1 of Cephalopholis sonnerati. Lineage (NCBI taxonomy): Eukaryota > Metazoa > Chordata > Actinopteri > Perciformes > Serranidae > Cephalopholis > Cephalopholis sonnerati. The sequence goes on from JAGQAX010000019.1 coordinate 19,409,111, forward strand.
TGTAGGCTGCACATTGTCCAAAGCATGACAGTAGGGAAAGGGATTAATCATGTTCGACTGACTTATTGGGATGCTATTTCTGCAGTCAACTAATTTGAAACCAGTCTAAAACAGAGCTGCCCCTGTATTGTTCATCCTTACTCCAACTGTTTTGTCTGCTTCCCTCAGGACTCATGCAGAGATGGCGCACACTTGCCGGGGCACAATTCCCTTGGCAACAGCACACATTGAGGTGGGTGACACCTGCCACCTGGTGTTAACTAGCGGAGGCCGAAGCTACCACCTAAAGGCCACTTCTGAGGGAGAGTGTCAGCGATGGGTCTCAGCCCTGCAGCAAGCTAAGGCCAATTCCTCTATGCTGATGCATCACTCAGGTAAAGTGGACATTTTATATTCTCTATGAGTGTTAATGTAATTATTAATTGGTTTAAGCTCTGCTAAGGTGTGGTGATTATTCATGGAAAGTACTGTCCTGGTTAAAGGAAATAATGTGACTTCTTAAGATGGGCAGCCCGGCAAACTAGCCTAGATTTGTTGTTCCTTTTGAGAAATGCCTTGCAGAATGTCCCAAATATTTAAAGGAGCTACATTCCTCACCTGACAAAGTCCAAGGTAGACAAACTAATTTTAGCTGTAACCTGAATGCAGGCTCAGGCAGCCAAGACCCACTTACCTAAATGCATATTTTATTTGCAGCCATTAATGTTATGTAAACAATAAGCCACAAGAGGGCAATGCTGTACCATATGTTCTCATTGAGGATGGAGGCCTCAGCCTGGGCAAGTCATGTGTGTGAATGCAAATTTGAATTTAATCATGTCATTTTAAATTACTTATTCCGTAAAATATTCACTTTTTTTTTTACCACGGGCCACTATCACATGATATAATTTGGTGTGATATAATGTATTTTAATATATCTTGAATGCTAAGAGTCTGGCAGACATTTTCTGCTCTTGCCGTCTAACCTTATTTGTTCCATGAGGCAATTTGAAATTAAAAACAAACGGGAGCAAAGATGCTCAGTGGGTTATTTCTCAGCTCTCTCTTTCTCTCCCTCCCTTCCACATAAATGTGCACAGACACATATGCAGCTACCACCTCCCTCCCACTCCGTCTCCGTTCTCCCTCCCTGTCTCCTTCAGTATGACGACAGTGAGAGCTGAATGAAATGACCTTCCTTTAGACTCCTCCTCCCGTTCTGGTAGCAGGAGGGGTAAAAAAGAGAGAGGGTGTGAGGATTTTCATTGAAAATATTTTCCACCATACACTCAGTGGACAATAGGATGATAAGAGTGTTGCATTTGGAGTGAGTGTCACCTTGTAAGTAACCTTTTCATTATTTTACTAAGAGCAGAATAGAAATTAAGCTGTGTCCTTGCATATATTTTACGTGTGTGTTTTTTAATTGTTGCAGAGTGTCTGTTCATGGAGTTCAGCAAGTTTGGCTGTATTTTGTGCAAATGTCTGTGTAAATATGCCCGTTGGATTTCACAGAGACCAGAATTTGCTTTAAAGTTTACAAAGGGTAGCATAATTGTCAAAGTCACTGCAGAACAACAGAACAGTATGTAACAATCAGTCTCAGCCAGACTTGCTGTATTTGGCTGATAAAAGACATGCTGCTAATACTGCTGCTAGAGGGATCATGCCATAAGAGGTGTGTGCCCTTTAAGCATCCTTTACTGCCGAGTAAAAGGTTTACACCTGCAAGATGCAAATCAATGCTTTCCGTTAGTCTGGCCACATTAGCATATGGAGAGGTGTTTATGCTGTATCTGCCATTGTGTAACAATGGACTTTGCCTTACTGGTGGTGCTTACAGCCAGAATTCTAAGCAGGGTTTAAGGAGTTAAGCCCATTTAGAATATTATATACAGCCTTATTTTCTCTCTGGGGTTTCCCATGGTTTAGAAATTATGTTTTACAGTGCTGTTACTGTTTTGTCTTGATTGTCTTTAATTATTTACTTTCATCATAGATGTATAATCTGACCACAGCAGTGTATGTCAATATCCTGGTAATATAATGTCTTATTCATGAACAAACATTGGTAATACTGTCTACTTTACACAGTTTTAAACAGAACAACCTACATGTTCTTATGCATGTGCAAGCAGAGGTGTGTGTAATGTGATTATAGATAATTATTGCATGAGCCTTTGGTTAAGCACTTACAGGCTATAATAGCAGGGCATATTAATTGGCTGGATGTGGATTAGAACAGCAGTAATTAAGTGGATGTTGCGGAAGTTATCTGGCACCTGTCCTGTAATAGCTGCCACATAACCAGTCCTTGAGAACCATTTTTAGACTATGTGTAAATTAACAACCATTAAGTCCAGGGTGACAGTTTAACATGTGTGAGAATGAATCCAAATAAGTGTTTACAGGGAGATGAACGTGTAACTGAGGTTGTGCTACAGCACGCTTACATCATATTACAGTCAGATTTTGATTGCTTCATCTATATTGCAGAAGCTAACAGTACTTCCTCTGATTTTTAACTCTGATTCTCTCTTCCCACACTGTGTCCATATTGGTGCTCCCTCTATCACCTGTGGGTGTGTTTTCATGATTCAACGATGAGTCACCAATTTGTCTCAGACTCTCCAGTGTCCTGCGTGAAAAATAACCCATTAGTAGACAGAGCAGACCAGTAAGCCACTCTCCCCTACATGCATGGTAATATTCCACGGATGTTTTTATGGTTGTAAGAACAAGAGAGCTTCCACATAAATAGTAGCTGGATCAAATTCAGAATGTAATGTCTAAACATCTTGAGCACAATAAGTCATGTGAGATCCTTTTCTATCTACTGTATACAGGTCATGAAACCATTACAAATGCCTAAAGGATTTTTTACCCTCTCATTTTTAATCTTTTCCTCCTGAGACTTTGTAATTCCAGTTTGCCCTGATTGTTTTTTTATTACTTTTCCCCTTCGATAGAGTAGTAGTAGTTTGTCTCCCTTGCTTTGGTACTCACAGGCAAAGCAGACACTGGCCTAGATTCAGTCAGTGTGCACGGGAGTTGTCAGAGTGCACGCACAATCTGTTTCTTTTAGCAGAGAAGAAATGTTTTGACCTAGAAAAGTTCCATCACATATGACAGAGGCTGTCATTTGCATTTTATAGATAGATTTTTTGTGTTGAAATAAAAGTCTATGAATGAGTATGAAACCAGCATAATCTAAATTTTACCCATGGCAGTCGAGGTTTATAGGTCTCTTCAGTCTGTTTAACAGTGTCTTAGCACAATGTGCTCTACTTCCCTCTCCAACCTACGGACTCTTTCCAGGTCCAGCATTACAAATACTATTCAAAGCCTCAGGATTTATTCAGAAATCCTGTCAAAATCCCTGATTTCAGCACCAAATGTGTCTTAAACTACAAAAAATGTGTATAAATTATTGCACAACACATCTACAATTTCAGTTTGATAGGATTTGTCATGCTGCAGGCAAGAAAGATACAGAAAAATGTTTCATCTAACTTTGAGATTTGTTTTCTGAATTTTAAGCTAATAAACAGTGACTAGAGAGGCTGTAGGGTTCAAGTAGTTTAGTAATTTAAAGTCAGTATCATAATTTTTATTTCATGATGCCCAGTAATCAGTCCAGTCTCTTTGCTCTCCTTCTAAAATCCCTGAGACTGATGGCTCAGCTCATGCCAGCAAGGGGGTAGAGAGAGAGAAAGAGAGGAGGAAAAGGGTAGTGCGTCATCCTTTTTCTCCCTTTTCTTCTAAAAATAGCCTAGCCTACTGATTGCACAGGCCTACGTTTCCAGGGCAACGGTGTTCATTCACAGCTTTCCGATCTTGTAGAGGAAGGGGTGTGGGGGATCAGGGTGTGAAGTGTTATTATCTGCCTCCGTCCGTTCCCCACAAACAGTCTCAACTCGTTTAATCTAAATTTAGAGTATTAAAATAGCTTTTCCAAGGTCTGATGAGACATGCAGTGTTTACTATAATTTCCCCACCATGATCACCCTATTTTCCCAGACAGAATAACCTCGAACGACACCCAGCATCTTTGGTAAATTATATAATTTGTGCACTGCCTTTTTTTGTCTTTGTGTGAAGATGACTCAGGAGATGAAGGCCCTGTACCTCAGGACAACCGAGCCCTAACCCAAGGGGTGCTCAAGACTCTGGCCACCAAGCTAGACGACCTGAGCACCTGTAATGAGCTGATCGGAAAGCACGGCGCCGCCCTCCAGCGCTCCCTCAGCGAACTTGAGGAACTGCGTGGATCCGCTGACAGCACAGACAGAGTGAAAGCTGTTAATGAGCGAGCCACCCTCTTTCGCATCACCTCCAATGCTATGATCAATGTGAGTTTATTCGACGCAAGCCTCAGCCAGTCTGACTACTGTAACTGGGAGGCTGATAGGTTCTCTGGTTTTAATGAGCGAATGCAGTGTGAGGGCTCTGCCTGAATCTTTTGATGTGTGTTGTGTTCACACCTCAGGCTTGTCGTGACTTCCTGGACGTAGCTGAATCTCACAGCCGGAGATGGCAAAAGACCCTGCAGCATGAGAGAGAACAGCGTCACCATCTGGAGGAGACCATCGAACAGTTAGCCAAACAGCACAACAGCTTAGAGAGAGCCTGGAGGGAGAATCCCACCTCATACACAGGTGAGGCACAACACTCTCTTAAGTTGGAAAGGAAAAGTACATATTGTCCCACAGAATAAAAATATGGCCCTCTTCTGGACAGCAGTAGTGATGCATTTCTATCACAGAAATGTGGCTCAGTCAGACTTATCAAATCTCAGTTTTTAGTACATTTATCTACATGGGAAGTAGAAAGAAAATCACCTAACAACAATATAGCCCCCTCAAACTAACAGCTCAATGCAAGTAAAATGTTTTTTTTGTCAGATTGTCATATGTGCTAATATATAAACATTTTGAGGCCATTGATATTAACATGTGAAACAAACATGTTATTAAATTTCTTTTTTTAGCCACTCTTAAAGCTGTCATCAAGGCAGTAACTACTGTTAATCACATTTACAAAGGTAAATACACAAGTGAATTGCACTATTTTTCTCAGTTTTTATGGCAGCACCAAGCAGCTTACATATCTATAGAGGCCAAATAATTGCTGTTGCTTTGCTTAAAAACAACCAAAGAATGAAAATCAAGTTGAAACGAGTCTCAGGGTTTTTCTTAGCTATTGTGTGTTGTGGTAAAATGTAAAGCAGCACTACAATATTCATAATTTTATACATATTGACTGAAGACACTAAGATAACCCTTTGCCTCGTCCTGTGTTTGTTGCCGTAGGTGTGGAGCGGTCTCAGGAGGGGGACGCTAGTGATGAGAATGATGATGCAGAGTTCTTTGATGCCATGGAGGACTCCCCTGCATTCATAACAGTAACTGCAAGTGGCAACATACAGCACAAGTGAGACTTCATCTTTGTACAGAGTAATCTCAGAGCTGTGTTCTCGATTTGCCACAAGCACAGCTTCTTTGAACTGTATTTCAATCAGTAGAGATAGGTGAATGAAGTAAAGATTACAGATTACAGGTGTACAAATTGACAGATGACATGTGATGATTGAGATTTGACAGGAGGACTTTGGCGCTTAGACTTTAAAGGGAGATTTTGTAATCAAGGGGCATCTACCCTGAGTGGCAGCAAGAGAAATCCCCCCATGGAGTCCAGACACTGGTGATGGTGGCTGATGACTTTGCTGACACTGGTGAGGCGGATGAATTTGCGAAGACTAGGCAGTGATAGGGAGGTGGAGAGGTTTCTCTTTCCAACCACAAATGTGGGCTTTTCGTTTGCGCATGCATCCCTACCCCAGCCATACAAACTGTCGGCAAGTTGGTTTGTATACAGCATGTCCATGACAACGGATAGAGCGAGGCAAGAGGCGATGCATTGCAAACTGCAGTAAAACTCCCAACTAAGGCGCATATCTTGAATTTGCATTATACATGTCCAAAGAATGCTGCTACAACCCAAATAATGCCTACATATCCCACAGCTGGAAAAGGTATATTTCGGAGTATCCAAACAAATATGCTGTTTACACGACCCTTATCAAATTCAGAATGTTGTCATATTTGAAATAATAGTGGAATATTAGTGTGCATGTAAAGATAGCCAATGATAGCATAAATTGTAAGTGAGCATGAGTGCGAAGAGTGAATGGCAGATGGTGTGAGAGATAAATAACAGGCCTAAGCATGCTAAAGTATAGCCTTCCCAACTGAACTTGCAAGAGCTTCTTTTAATGGTGTTGCCTTCTTTCAGGCGCTCAGGGAGTAATCAGAGTATGATGAGTGGAGGAATGTCCAATGACTGGACTCACAATGAGAATGTAAGTCCCATGCATGCTCAGGTATCTAACTATTTCTCGCTATACACACCTATATGCACTTACATTAAAATTACAAATGTTAACTTTTGTTTTTTCAGGACACCTCAGGCACAAACCACATACAGCTACGAAGAACAAGACGCAGTCGTATTCCTGACAAACCAAATTACTCCCTTAATCTGTGGAGCATCATGAAGAACTGTATTGGCAAAGACCTGTCCAAGATACCCATGCCTGTAAATGAAAAACATACAATGCACACATTGGCTGTAATATAGTATTTTAATTTAAGTCACTTGTAAGAAACCTTTTATGTCTGTTTGTGATTGCAGGTAAACTTCAACGAGCCGTTGTCGATGCTGCAGCGTCTGACGGAGGATCTGGAATACAGCGAGCTCCTGGACCGAGCAGCTCGTTGTGCCTCCTCTCTGGAGCAGATGTGCCTGGTGGCTGCCTTTTCTGTCTCCTCCTACTCTACCACAGTCCATCGTACAGCCAAGCCCTTCAACCCTCTGCTGGGGGAGACTTATGAGCTGGACCGACTCGATGAGTATGGTTATCGCTCCATATGTGAGCAGGTGAGACAAAGACAAGCACAGACACATATGATTACCAGTATATTTTACACACACAGACACTTGCAGTTTCACTTTTACAAAAACATAAATACAGTATGTCATGTATTTTGCCTTTGCTGACACCAGCTGATACCATTCACCCTCAGGTCAGTCACCACCCACCAGCTGCTGCCCACCATGTGGCATCACAACGAGGATGGACCCTGTGGCAGCATATCACTATTGATAGCAAGTTTCGTGGGAAATATATTTCCGTCATGCCATTAGGTAAGAGACAAGTGAATTGATGCTGTTCATGCTGACAATTAGTACACGTATTTTGATGTTCATGTGTCTTCCTTCTCTTTACTGTAGGAAATATTCACCTGCAGTTCCACTCAAGTGGAAACCATTACGTGTGGAGCAAAGTAACGTCAACGGTGCATAACATTATTGTGGGGAAACTTTGGATTGATCAGGTGTGTCCCTCTTTACTTTAACTGTCAGAACCACAGCCTGTCTTTAACTTGTGAGTTTGTGCTTATTTTAGACCAGTGAAACACTGAAAACAGTAACTTATAATTTTGAATAAACAGCTAGAGACCTTTTAAAAACAGTTCACCAGGCAACATAGAGGCAAGTACTGTTTAGAAAGACAAAATGGACAGAAATTAAATTAAATGTGCTTTGCAACAGTGAGTAGGTCTGTGTTTGTTTACGTTACTGAGTGAAGTCATCTGGCTCAGCATACACTTAAAAGTCTCATCTGTTTTTCTTGCTGATTTCCTGTCTGTTGCTGTTGGCAGTCTGGGGACATTGACATTGTAAACAACACGACCAAGGACACCTGCCGTCTCAAATTCTCCCCCTACAGCTATTTTTCCAGAGACGTCCCTCGCAAAGTAAGTCTGTTATACTTTTCCATTATGTGGTGAGTTGTTTCAGATGGGAAACAGACAGCAGCTAGCATCTTTATTGGCTGTGTCCTTTCACGTTTCATTGCATTTACACTGTTTGACACGACAGCTACACAAGCTTGTGTCACGAAACACTGTTAGCATTGCTCCTGCCTAGCATTGGTTCTTAATATGTTTAACAAATCTTGTATCCTCCGTGCTTAGTGCTTACAAGTGTAGCCTTCAAGAGATGTCTTAATCCTGAAAATTATGTGCCATAATATCAGAATTACTCTTTAAAACTTAAATCTTCTGTTTGATATAGTCAAATACACACATATCCCTCTCAATCATCACTTATGACCCCCTAAAAGTGTGTGGTGGTGTATTTTTCTGCAGAGATTCTTTCCTCTGCCTGTGTTTTCCTCTTATTTTGCTGTGTTCAGGGTGCAGGTCGGGACTTTATGAAAAGGTAGTGACGAGACTGCATACATCCAAGAGGAAGCTACAAACGTTGCGTACACAACGACAAAAAACTGCAAATATAGTGATCCGAAATATAAATACCAAGCGGACAAAGCTTGTTCCAAAACAAGAGCGAATCTGGGGTTGGCTTTCACTTTCGTTGGCGATACTGTTTTCAAACAGTAACTAACAATAGTATACTGCATAGTATACTGTTAAGTAAAGCAGAACGTGGCTGTGAAAATGTCAGCGCCTAGCCGTCAGAGTGTGCATGTAACTGATCTCTGCCTGTGTGTCATCTTCTCTGGTGTCTCTAGGTGACAGGAGTAGTAGAGGACAGAGAGGGCACAGCCCATTACATCCTCTCAGGAACCTGGGATGACAAGATGGAGAGTGCCAAAATAGTGGACAGCAGCCAAGGATGCGGAGGCTCTGAAGGCAAACAAAAGACAGTCTATCAGACTCTTCAGCCCAAACTGCTGTGGAAAAAATATCCCCTCCCGTATGTTTATCTAATCTAACACATTTCTACCTTACCTTGAAGATTGAATGTGGCATTTCAACTCACTCTCCTTTCTCATATCTCCTCTCCTATTTGTCTTTCTCCTCTATGTTTCACTCTCAGAGAAAATGCAGAGAACATGCACTATTTCTCCTCCTTGGCTCTGACTCTCAATGAGCCAGAAGAGGGTATTGCGCCCACTGACAGTCGTCTGCGGCCAGACCAGCGGCTAATGGAGGCAGGTGTGTGGGATGAAGCAAATGTAGAGAAGCAGCGTCTGGAGGAGTGTCAGAGGCTGGAGAGGAAAAGAAGGGAGGCACAGGCCAATCAGGCCCTGGAGGAAGGTGAGAACAAGGGCACCAAGAAGAAGAAGGAGAAGGATTAAAGTGTGTTTTGCTTACTGTTACTACACTTTAATATTTTAGCGTGACTGTGCAGAATTATGTATGTGCAGTTAAATACTAGAAGTCTCTTTTCTTATGTATCTGCTGAAGGGGAAAAGTCTCTCTGTGTTCAGCTTAAATCTGGGTTTCACACTTGAATGTAAAGTCAAGACACCAGTCATTGTCGTCTAATGTGGTGGTTCTCAACCTTTTTCGTGTCAAGCACTCCTAAATTGATACACATGAAATCACAGACCGTCATTTTATAAAGTTTCACTTTAGGCACCTCCTATTCTATTTCACAACCTATTCTGGTTGTGAAATATGATTAACACCAGAGTTTTATAGTTTTCAACAACAGCTGAGATAACTGCGGAGGAAGTTAATCTCACTAGATCTCAATAGTCACTCATGTGACTCATAGGGTACTTTTCATTAGGCTAACATGTCTCCTCGCTTCCCTCACTTCCATCTCTTCCCCGTGTCTTAGGAAGGCTTTGGAAGAGAAGCCTAGGATATGCCTATGTTTCCTGGCGCTAAGTTCTTCCAGAAGCCTCCTCTCTTGAGGTGCATTTAAGGGATTGTAAGAGCCTCTTTGATAGTGGAGGGGGAATGGTTTCTGGGTCACAGGAGAGAGAATGCTGGGAGGCATAAGTTAGCACATCGGGCTCACGTCTGTAGTGAATTTAATCGTGAAAACTAACTATTCCCCACTGGAACTCCCTCAAGGACCCCTGTGGGTCCCTGAAACCCTGGCTGAGAACCACTGGTCTAATATGCAACTTACACACGAGCTGTAGAAACTTGAAACCTCCAGTACACACAGAGTGTGGACTTTTTTTAGTGAAGTAGGACACATCTTGTATCTAATAGTTTTGCATCCAGTGTATCCATTATTTGCATATTCATATATTTGGGCTTTTTTAATAAGGTAGAAGGACTAGATGTGATTTTTTTTCTAAACTATGAAACTGAACTCCTTTTGTCTGACAAATTTTTATTCAGAGTAAAGTAATAATTGTTTTAAAACAAGCCTGGAGAGGGTTTTCAGGAAGAGATTCTGCCTTCAAGCTCGTAACATGGGATTCACATTACTTCTTACACAGATGATGGTGTAAAGGAGCTGTGCACAACATTCAGAACATTCTTAACGCAGCAAAACAATGTTTGCTATGTAAAGATACAGTGAAGTAATGGCATCCTAAGCAGAGAGTGAAGCTACGCTGCTGTGTGTGTTGTCATCTGAGCTTCTCTGTGGGTAATTGTGGTAGTTATACATGTTAGTGCTTGTGAGTCCCTCTGAGTGTGTCCCACCAGCTAGCTAACTGCCACTGCTTTGCATTGTGCTCATATGACGGTCATTGTTGATATCAGTATGGTGAAGTCGTGTACCCTCCCATTTCCCCCAGGTAGCAATGTTAGCTCTGTTGCTCTTTATTAGTACCATAAGCTGCTCACTGCCAGCTCAGCCGCCTCTATGCAGAGAACCGTGTGCAGACTATCCCGCCCCAGCTGTGAATCATAGACATAGACATGCTCTGAGTGTTGCATACAGCTCCTTTAACTACTATAGGTACAGTATTTTGTGGGTGGTGTTGGAATGTCTGTCTTTTGCCTTAGGCAACAGCAAAAGCTAAATTTTCACCTAACAAGAATAGAGGTTCCTGACCTTCATCCTGTGTTCTTACTATAGCAATGAACTGTAAACTTTTGTGTATGTTTCTTAAAGTGGAACACACACAATCAAAAGCTAAGCTGCAGTGAAGTAACAGCTTTAATAGGTGTAGATATTTAATTAATTGAGGATACCTTTGAGACAAAATGAAGTACAGTAATTTGGATCCAGTTTTCCTCTGACAGATTTGTGATTTTTTTTACAATTAAGAGTACAGCTGTCAGAGTGAAGGAAGAAAGTAAGACATTTTGATATTCTAGAAAATAGTACACATTTGAACCATGATGATTCTGAACATGATTCTGTATCATTAGGGCAAGACATTGAGGGCTACCAGCCACTGTGGTTTGAGAAGAGGACAGATGATACAACGGGAGACAGCACCTACATCTACAGGGGCGGCTACTGGGAGGCCAAAGACAGACAGGACTGGAGCCAATGCCCCGAGATCTTCTAGGACAAAAGCACCCCTTACACTGCAGCATCAGACAGGCTGAGTGGTTTCTCCTGATGTAAGGACACTCTGTGAGCTACAGACAGTTGTTTGTGTATGGATGTGACTATGCGAGTGAGTAAACCAGCTGCTGAAAGAAGCCGACACTCCCAGAATTTCAAGCACAAAACAAGCTCCTGCTTCCACTTACTACTCTATTCTCTTCTGCTCTGTTATAACTTGTGTTTTCAGAATGCATGGCCTCAGTTTGTGTGTGTGTGTGTGTGTGTGTGTTGTGTGTACGCTTATTCAGTACCGTAAAGAACTGATTTATGAGAGTACATAGAGTTCTTATGTGTGCCTATGTGTGTGTGGGGCGCTGAAAGATTCATATATGCTTTACAGAGAAAGGATTTCGGTACACATATGTTTCAGTGAGTGAGTGAGTAACCTGGGAGCAAGGAGTGCCGCGGAAGTTTTGGTACAAGCACTGAATGTCTTGTTCTCCTCAAAGTTGGAACAACGTGTCCCTCATGCTGAGCTCTGACAGAGACCCCAGGCTTTTTAAAGGACCGTAGCAGGACTGCACATTCTTCTGCGCTTAAAGGATTTTTCACAGAAGAACTTCAGTTATTGAGCCATCTGATTCAGGGGGGATTTTTATTATTCTGGTTCTTAAAATTTCCCAAACTGTATCTTGAAGAATTTGCTGTTATTGTCCAGCCTGACTGGCCTCTAACAAGCATATACTCGGCCATGAAAACCAAAGTAGATGTCATTCTCTTTGGATGGACAACTGACTGAATACACCATGCTGTTTTACAGATGACTGCTGCTTTCCACATGATCTTGAAATTATGTGTCTATTTGCATAAAAGGGGCACTCCACTTTTTACCAGCATGACGATTACAACTCAGCCTGTGAAAACAGCTGCATGTTTTCACAGGCTGAGGAGGGCTTGTTGAGTCAGAGAAAATTACTTTACAAATTTGTAACAGACAGCTTGTGTCACGAACTGGAGGCATACACTTTCAGAAGTTTACAGAGCTGCAGGCTCTAATTAAAGGCACCATTTCAGTTGCATCATAGGAAATGTAGGATCCAGCATTTTTGGAGCTTTACCCATCGTAAGGACTAAATGTCACAATCTTTCAATCTCTCCTGTATCTGTTTGTGACCAAATTATTCTCTCACAACTCGCCTAACTTATGGAAATGCAACAGTAAAGTTGCTGGAGTACCGATTCAGAAGTCCCACTGAAGTATAAATCTGCTTGGCCTGGGTGATTTTCTTCAACAAGGAATTATCTTGGTGCTCAATGGTAATTTTAGCCTTAACTATGTAATGAAGTAGTAACATCCGGTACACTAATTTCACATGGATCCTTCAGGGTGAATTGTAGGTGAATATCAGGGTTCATCATCTTGGTAAGTAGCAACAAACTTGTTTCCCTAAGTAAAAACAGTAAAAAAAAAATGGCTAGCTCTATGAGTGGTTTCTATCTTAAAATTGCTTTATTTGGATATGGCAGCAATAACACAACAGCACAGTCACTTGAGAAGAAAGCACTCCCAGGTCAGGGAGCTCCATGCAGCACAAAAAGTATGTTTTGGTAACAGTAGTACATTAGCTGATTAGCTGATTTACACACATCAGTCAAGGACCAGAAAACAATTAAAGAAGGCTTGGCAGTGTGTATGCTAAGGTTGTACATTAGTAGTAAATAAACATTCTATAACCAATGATATTAATTTATAGTTTTCAGTTTACTGTGAATTATATTAGGGCATGATGCACATGTAGGATTGCCTGATTGCTTTTGGCCTGTACATAGCAAGAGTATAATAGAAATAGAGTTGCCTCATGTATAATCACTGTAAGAAAATATTGTTTCACATTACTTGAACGTTCACATTTTGGGCACTATTTAGACTTATCTGTGTATACCTAATCTTAAATGGAGTCAAGATTGTATACCAGTCAATTAGATGTTGGGGAAATTAAATTATGAGTACACGTTTCTAGTTTCTAAGATCTATATAATACTGATGATGCAATTAAGGTGTTGTTCAAATAAAGCACAATGTTATGTTTTCCTGCAGGTAATGATACATGCTACATAATCTCAAAGGTTTTCATGGCAAAATATAGCTATGCATGGTTTAAATTGTCCGTGGACTCTTACTGAAACATGATGTGAACTCACCTTTTGTGCCCAATGACCTCAAAAATGTTACATTTTTGAGCTCCAATAAAAACATAAAGCTGTCATCGCGCTGTTGTTTACTGTCAAACCAATGTTGTCCAAATCCTTTAACTCACAAGGGACAGATGATGCATCGAGAAAAAGAGTGTCTGACATGATGCCTCGAGGTCAACAATAAATGTATCTTGGGACACACTGATCTGGGCTGAGGTCGAGTGTCAGCTGCTGTCATAAATGCAAAATAACAAACCCAGACAACAGAAATGTCTCATCAGACAAAAAATGAATCGTTTTAAGATACGCTAAAGGAAATATGGATTTCTAGACATTTCATAAACTTTAACTTGTGATTATACCCAAGTTTGTCACAGCTTTTTTCCCATAACTATATAATAAATCATAATATTATATTTGTGGCAAAACTATACGAAGTTCTTAACAAAATCAAAACAATTATAAAAAGAATATTAGTTTTAAAAGATGAAACAAAGCATCAGACAGATTTGGTTTATCTGAACTTTTGTATTCATTGTTTTTTTTTCCCCTCTATTGATACTTTCCCTCAAGCCCAAAGATTGAAAAGGATGTTATTTAAAAAGTGCGCCACAAATCAATTCATTTCCTTTCATCACCTGAATCACCTAACATCAACTCTTGTCCATCCATCTATCCATCCATCCATCCATCCATCCATCCATTTCTATCCACTTTATCTGGGGCTGGGTCGTGGGGACAACAGGCCGAGCAAAGCACCCCCGACGTGCCTCTCCCCATCAGCACTATCCAGCTCCTCCTGGGGGACCCCAAGGCGTTCCCAGGCCAGATGAGATATGTAATCCCTCCAGCGGGTTCTGGGTCTGCCCTGGGGCCTCCTACCAGTGGGACGTGCCTGAAACACCTCTCAACAGAAGGCGTCCTGGAGGCAACCTGATCAGATGCCCAAACCACCTCAACGGACCCCTTTTGACACGAAGGAGCAGCGGCTCTACTCCGAGCTCCTTCCAGATGTCAATGATCCTCACCCTTTCTCCGAGGCTGAGCCCAGATCTCATTCTTTTGGTCACTACCCAGAGCTCATGACCATAGGTGAGGGTTGGGATGTAGATGGAACAGTAAATTAACTCTATTCATTCCCAGAAGTCAACTCTTAATTTCCCAGATCCTTGTTTGAATCAGTCAGACAGTATTTAAAGTTGCACAAAGATTAGTGAGTCAAGACTAATATTAACACAGTTAGCAAGCTAATGCTAAACTAATGTTAACAGCTAAGTAACTTTTTAACAAACATCCATCCATCCATCCATTTCTGTAACCACTTATCCTCTTGGGGGTCGTGGGGGGCCTGGAGCCTATCCCAGCTGTCACTGTTCGAGAGGCAGGGTACACCCTGGACAGGACACCAGACTATCACAGGGCTGACACATAGAGACAGACAACCTATTCACACTCACATCCACACCTACGGACAGTTTAGAGTCACCAGTTAACCTGCATGTCTTTGGACTGTGGGAGGAAGCTGGAGTACCCGGAGAAAACCCACGCTGACACAGGGAGAACACGCAAACTCCACAGAGAAGGGCTCCCTCCTGGGATTGAACCACTTTTAACAAACTTGTTAAGCAAATAAAAAACATTTTATGAAAAGTATCATGATCTTTGTAAATTATATTAATATTTTATTACTCTTGTTAAAGTGGCATTACATTTGGTGAGGTGCGCCTTATGACTTGTTTAGGACTCGAAATTCATAGTTTAAGACTTGGGACATGACTAAGGACTTAAGTGCAAAGACTTGACTTACTTGTGACCTGCAAAACAATGACTTAGTCCCACCTCTGCCTTGTTATTATTACTACTCTAAGTCAAACAAAAAACATATCCAGTTTCGTTGGTATTCATTTTAATTTTGCAATGAGCCCTGTGTCTGCGGTTTCCTAACTCATCCTGAACACTTCACATGATGACAGCAACGCTACTCATCGTTGTCATTGGATGGCTCATGACCATGTGAGGCTCCAGGCTCCAACACTACACAACCTGCACAGGAGAGGTTACACTCAGCTTGCACCATGCCTGCACGGAATAAGCTGCCCATAAATGAGTGGCATTGCCCTTTAAATAAACCATCCAATGACACTGAGGCGCGTCCGCCGCCTCGGCTCTGCTCTGACAGTACGGTGACCGACCGACGGAGATTTAGGGATGCTGCCAGTGCTGTTAAGGTACTCGACGAAGAATAACAAGGTAAAAACGACGACGCTTGAATTGTGGGGAAATGTCACTGACAACAGTCGTGGTGTGGCTAACGTTTATTTTACAAATGTAAGCTAACACCGCGTCAAGTCGGCGGTTGTTGTTTTGTAGCGGACAACCTGCCGTTGGCTAACCTCCTCACAGGGTTGCTAGCTACCGTTAGCATGACAGACGTTCATCTGGCTGGTGTAGAGTGACAGTCCGTAGCGGAGGTCTGCTAACTTAACCCACCTGACCCTTTTATTATAGACAAAGACGGTGTCGTGCTGTTGTGTTAACGGGTATCAACTCGCCCAGCTGTTTAACATAAGCTGCCGGTAATTAAAAACGGCACAACATCACCACGCATGTAACCAACCGCCGTCTTAACAAGCTAGCGTTAATGCTGTGCGGTGTAACGTTTGTGAACAACAGTACAGGTTGTCAGGGTTTCCCTTAGCTCCAGTGCTCGGAAAGAGAATCACACGATCCCCTCAGGCAGTGAAGTAAGCTGCTATTTAAAGCCAGCATGGAGAAATAACATAACTCATGTGAGCTGCTGCTGCTGCTGCGCTGTCTGGTATTTATACGGTTTATTTACAGGCACGTCCAGTACCTGAGCTGCCCCTTAATGTTTACTACAGTGCTGAGGTTTTTGGTGCATCACAGTGAAGTCGTCACCGTCACCGTCAGTCCATTGCTGCATGTCAGGAGAATAACCAATCCCGTCAGTCCCCGTTGTGGAGAAGGCGCGTACTGTTTTCCAGCCCGCCCTGAACACCTCTCCTCTTTCCTCCCCCTGTGTGCCTTCATGGTCCAGCATATGTCATTTTGCCTGCGCGGGGTAAGTTACACAACCAGCCCGTCATGCAAAATAGAAACACGTGTCTGTAGGCGGCGCTGAAAAAACGCAGGTCCGCCAAACAACAAAGACCGGCTAACACCGCAGAGGAGAGAAACTGTTGTGTCGCAGGGTGTTTTCACGATTTGTAGCAGCAAACTTGCCGGTTTGACCATGATGCAGTAGTTGGACATGAGAGGTGCGGACTCAACATGTGTTTTCCTTTCAGAGAGGACAATGATACGAACATGATCAGCGCCGATGGCTTCTCAAAATGCGAGGCGACTCTGCAAGAGAGAGCCAGGAGGAGGCCACCCGCAGAGATGCTCCATCTGCTGTCAGCTGTCATTGTTTGGCTGGTGACGGGGACCACCATCTCCAGCCTCAACAAATGGATATTTGCCGTTTACAACTTCAGGTACCCTCTGCTGCTGTCTGCGCTGCACATGCTGACAGCCATAGTGGTGGACTATGGGCTGATCAAATTTCGGGTGATCCGCCACAGAGGGGACGGAGAGCAGGACCTGACCCCGAGCGCAAAATGTAAGGTGTTCCTGTTGAGCTTGACATTTTGTGCCAGTATCGCTTTTGGGAACATGGGTCTGAACTATGTCCAGCTGTCATTTGCACAAATGATCTATACCACCACCCCACTATTTACTCTGGCCATATCTACGCTGATCCTGGGCAAACAACATCACATCCTCAAATACACAGCCATGATGCCCATCTGCCTGGGAGCCTCCTTCAGCATCATGGGAGAGGTCCAGTTCGACCAGACTGGCTGCTTCTTTGTGTTTGCAGCGACTATGCTGAGGGGTGTCAAGTCCATTCAGCAGAGTAAGTACCATTTTACTGTGTCTCTCAATTGTTTTTTGTCCTGCTTGCCACCTCAGACTGTTTTGTTTTGTTGTCGCTATAGAAAGTAGCCTTCCTGAGCTATACACTCTTTTTATTACTGGAAAAAATGTCATCTCTTGCCACAGACATCAGAGGTTATTCGAGGGTTTCCCTCCAGATGCTGCAGCAGTCTGCGGTCCTGGAACTTTTTAGTGATTCAGTGATTCACCCTTCAGTCCAGTAAAACACACCCACATATGAAGGTGGAAAGTCACAGTGGCATATTTTCTGGTTTCTTGGGAAACGTGATACAAACAACAACAACAGGAATCAAGAATGGGCAGGGTTTCTACACACCCAGGGCACATGCCGATCCGGTAATCTTTGTTTTTGAAAGAAAGGCAGAGCCCTCTTTTACATTCATGAGTCATCATCTGGTCAGCTGATAGATTCAAGGAAGCTCTGAAAAGTTTCTCTTATTTGCCACTCATGTCTCTGACTCTATTCATTCAAACTGCATTCAAGAAAGAAAGGCCCAGAACCACTGTTTAGTAACGGCTCAGTTAGCAGTTGGAAATTTCTTTAAAGATTTTTTTGAGTAAATTAACAATTGTTTGTTGTGTGCTTTTTACTGAGTGGATTTTTCTGGTGAAACGAAGTGAATCACAGACTTTCAGTGCAAAACTGTTTTAAGATGTAATGTATGGCTGCAGTTTAACATATCCTGGGAATGAGGCAGATTCTTGACTTGATATCATGTAGGCTGCCTTTCTGACAATTATCCAATGTACTCACTTATCTAATGTTCTGAACTCCCGTGGAAGTTATGGGAAAGGAATTCCTCTAAAGTTGGTTTCAGTGTGCAGGGGATTAGGCTCTCTAACGTCATTAGTCTCCACAACATTTGGATAGTTGTCAGGGAAGAAAAAGACACAAATGAGTTTCTAAAAATAAAAAGAGGAATATATAATTGTTATGTAACACGAAAGCAGATATTCCGCTTCACTCGGGCGATGGAATGTAAGATGAATGTAATGCTACATACTTTGTACCTGGAGGATCAGAGGGGCACCTCATGGTTACGGGGCAGGCTTGTGACTATAAGGTCATCAGTTCAAATACTCCTCTATAGATGCTCAGTGACAAACAGTACAAGAGTGCACATGTGTTTAGAGAGAAGCCAGTTTTCACATCCAGAAAAGAAAGTTCAAGTCCTGCTTTTGCATTTGGAGCCTAACATGTAAACAGGGTCTAGCAGGTTGAAGGTGCTGCAAATTATTTTTATTTTTAATGATGACCACAAATTTGAGTCCATCCTGAGGTGCCAAACTAGCGAGACGATGTTGTCTCAAGTTTCAGCGTGCTATTTTCATCCTCTCTCACTGGTTTGTTGTTGTAACAGTTGTCTTTATAAGTTAACTTTTCCCTCACACAGCACACATGTTTTTGTTTAAAAGCTCAGACTCAAAGCATTTTCACAGGTTTGGCACTATATGTCAGTAAACACTATCAAGTGTTTACAGTGAGTGAAGAGTGTTAAAGCTGCTTTAGCTCTTCCTGAAACATCAAGAGGTTTTATGGTTGTGTTTTGCATCCTACATGTCCAGACATCAGGGCACATTACATGCAAGTTCCCAAACAGGAGCTTTGCATAATTCCCTGTCATTTTCCTGCTGTCAGACAGCTTCAGAGCTTGGTGTCAACTTTGAATAAGCTGAACAGTAAACAGAATACAGTCTGTTGTTGTCATTTGACTTGAAAAACACAGGAGCCCTCTGTCACCTGAACAGTCCACTAAAATACTGCGTGTTTCTCCAAATATTTCAGGTGAGAAACAGGCTTTGTAGTTGCAGAATCAGATATTTCTCCCAAGTAGAAAATGCAGTGGGGGAAATAAGTTTTATTTTTGCCATCGTTCAGGTGTTTTGCTTATAGTCACATTTGTAACCGCTGCATACATTTCTGTTTACTCTGGCATTTCAGTTCAGGTAGAGGAAATCAAGTGACAGCAAGCAAGTTTCATCTCCTAACTTGTGTTTGTCACAGTTTTTCTTCTTATTCGACCCTTCTTGAACACACTTTGTAGTGCCTGTCTTTCTGTTTCAAGGTCACCAGTCAGAGCATTGTTTTACATGTGATACTGTCAATGTCAGTTACCACAATGTCATGTTTGTAACCACTGTGTACATTTCTCTGTTTACTCAGGCATCTTACTTCAGGAGGAGAAAATCAACTCTGTGTTCCTGCTCTACCTGATGTCCATTCCTAGCTTCTGCATCCTAGCCGTCGCAGCTCTGGCCTTAGAAAACTGGGCTCTGCTGGAGTCACCGCTGCATTATGACCGCCACCTGTGGGTGTTTATCTTGCTGAGCTGCCTGGGCTCGGTCATGTACAACCTGGCCAGCTGCTGCGTCATCACGCTCACCTCTGCCGTCACCCTGCATATCCTCGGCAACCTGAGCGTGGTGGGAAACCTGCTGTTGTCTCAGCTGCTTTTCGGCAGCGAGTTGTCCGCCCTGAGCTGCGCCGGTGCGGTGCTGACATTGTCTGGCATGCTTATCTATCAGAACTCAGAGTTTATCGTCAGCTTTCTGGACGCACGCAAGGCCAAAGCTGAAAAGTCTGCACTGGTGGATTTTCACACGGCACGTGGAGAGGACTTGGACAAAGCTAATGTATCTGAACAAACATATCATCAGCAGAGAACGGACGGGAAACAGGAAGACAAGATAGACTGAACTGAAAGGATGAAGGAGAGAATAAAATGTTTGAAGGATAAAATAATGAAAAGCCCTGGCTGTAGTTTTCTACCCTTTTATGTCTGTAGGTGGTCAACAGCAGCAGAGGGAGTGTGACCTTATAAGGCCATCATACTGAGATGATGTGACAGATCTTTTTATTATTTTTTTATTTTTTTAACTTCCTCACTGTGCCAGTTTATTTCTCCTCTGGTCACATAGAAGTGGAGTCTGCAGAGAGAAAAAGGTTGCCTTGTAACGATGATGGTTAAATTCTCTCCTTCATCTGTAAATCACTCATACATAGCCTATAGCGGTATATGCATGCATGAGCACACTAAACTGTTTGATACCTCATGAGGTATTCACACTGTCACTCATACTACTCCACTGTGAAAATGTTCTCATTGACAGAGGGCTCTAATTGATATTTTGGGTGGCTGTTGTGGATATTGCAGGCTACAGAGAGCCTCATGTGACATTGAAGCTCAGAGAGCACTCCGCCTCAAATCTGAACGGGCACAATTTGTATAAAAAAATATATATTAATGGTACTGTTACCTGACATTCACCTGGCCCTGTCATGGTAAGGGACTGGGTTTTGGCAGCTTTTTTTGTTGGTTTGTGAAGCAGGAAGGTTTTAAATGAGGAAGCTAAACTTTTATTTTAGAGTCAGAAGTTGCAGTGACGGACAAAGCCAACATTATTTGTGCAATGAGACGCCTCCTTTCCTCTGCTGAAGCACATTTTTAACAAGAGGCCTGAGCTCTGTGTTTTGTCCTCCCCTATGAACCTCAGTGTGGCTTCCCACTTAAGGCCTAGATTTTGTTCTCAGGCGGTCTCTGTAGAATTAGTCCAATTATTTCCATCTTTTACAGCAGTGCGCTCGCTGCTGCTTTCCTCGATAATTAGGTTCACGAGTTCTCTAAGGAGTGTCACTCAACTTTAGCTGTCTTTTCCCTGTGGAAAAGGTGAGGAAGAAGAAGATTAAGACGTCCTTTAAGGTAGTTTCTTAAATCCTAACCAATGTCATCTGTTAGGTTTAATTTTTCACTTTCTGTAGGTGACACTTTTTTTTAAAAGAAGTTCACATCTTGAAAAACTGACCTCTGCTGGACAGTGTTATGTTTATCTCAGTATTTTATTTACATGATTTTATTTTGTAACAAATCATATTTTATTCCCCCTTTTAATATTTATGTGGAAGAAAATATTTATTTTTGAATGGCCATAGCAGTCACTGGCTTTGTAATGCTGTAGATTTTGGTCCTCAAGTGTCTTGCACATGCGTACATGTAATATAACACTAGATGGCACTAGTCTCTCCTGTCCTGTCTCTCCAAGTCAGATATACGAGGCAGAAGACTGCATGCCGCCGCTCCTGAAAGCATCATAAATGATCCAGGATGTCTGTTGCTGTGCACTCCCTCCTACATGTATGTACACTCCCTCCTACATGTATGCCAAATGTTTACTTTGAAAGCTTTTTTGTACACACTGTTTTGAAAAACTGGTTACGTCAGTGACCAGATATGATCACTTCTCACATACAGTTTGAGCTCTGATAAGATGACAAACAACAAAACCATGCGTCAAAGTTTTTTTATGACACCCACCACATTTTCTGCATATTTGCCATAAGAACAAATCCTGGCAGGACTTAATATTGACAGATTTTACGTCATGTATCACTGATTTAATATTTCAAGGGTGCCATTTATAAAACGACATTGCCTAGGGCATCATATCATTACACTAAGATGCATTTCAAAAATCCCTAGTTAATTAAAAATAGTGGGAAAAATATTTTTTTTTATTTTGTTGTTTGATAAATAAGTTTATGATTTCAGAACTGTTGTCAGCAATTCCCAATTACAGGTTTAAAGAGGATGTACAGCAGCTCATTTCACTGGTTTTACATTATTGAATACCTCAGCTGTTAAATAGGACTTGTTAGGCCCCTGTGTCCATTCATTATTAACTCTTGGACTGACATCAAGCAGCAACAACAATACAACTGCGGCATGTGAATGAAGGATTTTACTGTGTTCAGTAGATCATGGATGTCAACATGTTTTTAGACACACTCACGTTGTCCTGTGATCAGAACTGCCTTGGCGGCCATTTTTTAGTTTTATAATCTCGATCACAGACTTGACAAAGTTTGGCAGATTTGGCTGCGTTCTTGTGGATATCATGACGAGTAAGACGATGAGCGTGGGGCAAAGAAACTGTTGCACTGACGAGGTACGAAGACGCTGCCTTCAAAGCCTACGTTTCCTGTGTACATACTGGTTTTGATTGTTTGCAAAGCTAGTTTGGTGTAAATAGTTATTTTATGATAATAATGTATTTTATAGTCATATATGGCTGGTTTTAACTATACTGGTTTAAGAATGAAACGTTTGCCTCATGCCTTATTTGGACATACTGTTAGAGGAGAGAGGAGTGGTTTGATTTGTCATTTTGTCCGTTGTTTTGATTCACGTGTTGAATGCCAACAGCAGCTGCAGGTGCTTCTGTGTAGGGACAAAGATATGGGTGATTCATATACACATGATCTGCAACTGCTTGAATAATAATTCAATAAATGGACTGGTACAATAAACAAACCACCTCATTACTGAATCAGAGTTGTTGCCTTCATCAAATAACTGACTTTTATACCCTGTGAATATTTTAATTAACTGCAGGAAGTTGTGTAAAATGAGCATGTTGGATGAATTGAGCATATTGTTTCCTGTAAATATTGCATCAGAGATGAGTTTTCCTGATATTATTAGAAACGTTTTATGTAGTCTTCTCTATTATGTATTTTTTTAACAATTATACATATTTAATAGATCTTTTTTTGACCAGTTCAGTGTTTTCTTCTCCCTGACCCTTGGCCATCGTTCTGTTAGCTGCTTGGTTGTTTTAACTGTGTACTTTTCTAATGCAGGACGATGCTATTAAGCAGAGTAAAGGCTCTGTGAATATAGCTTGTGTTCTTCATTGTGCCCTTATCCTGCATTTAAAAAAAAAAAAAAAAAAATTATATACGGTTTATATAATTAATATAAGGTTTATATCTTGAATTTAAACCTTAAAAATAGCAAAATTATGTAGTTATTTTCACAGAAATTAGCAAAATGCTGAGATATAGGCCCACTGTATGTGTATATATAATTTTGTTTTTTTTTTATTCCCGTTCAAATCCGGAAGGTCTCGTGACTCCCCCTACTGGAGCTCAG
Source organism: Cephalopholis sonnerati (assembly GCA_019142605.1). Taxonomy (NCBI): domain Eukaryota; kingdom Metazoa; phylum Chordata; class Actinopteri; order Perciformes; family Serranidae; genus Cephalopholis; species Cephalopholis sonnerati. The sequence goes on from JAGQAX010000019.1 coordinate 19,432,456, forward strand.
AGCCCCCAGGGTGGGAACCAGTAAAAAGGCAGCTGAAAATTACATCTTTAAATCCAGTTTTATGTCACCAACAACATAAACTAAAAAAAATATTAAACCTGAAATTCTCTAATTCAACAAATCATCATCAGAGCTTCACTGGAAAGCTGGAACTTATGACTTAAACAAATAAGTGATTTTTAAAATCATTGCTGATTAATTTTTGTTAGTCTACTAATCAGTTAATCTACTTATCATGTCTCTCCAGAAATGGGGACAAGCCTTATTTACAGACATGTTACAGCAGTGGTTACCGAACAAGTGGGTCGCAGGTCCAACAGTGGTCCATTCTGAATGGACTGCAAGGAAAGTTTGTAAAAACACTTTATTTTGTAGTACAGTGAATATCCGGCACAGAGCTTTTATTCTGAAGTGCCATTTCCTGCTGTAGAGTGAGTGATTAACAAACAGTTACTTAACAGAGACAGCAATCCAGCTTGAGATGTGGCCAAACACAAGTATGACTCTGAATATGAATACAATATAACTGTGTGGACCTTGAACTGTTGACTAAGGACAAATCTGGACCCAGTAGCTGCACCAGTTGGGAACCACTGTGTTATAGTATTAAAAGTGCAGTTGTGAGTGTTCACCACTTGGTGGAGCAATTTGTCTGATTTACTACATCATTCTCCAAATCTGTCTTAACTTTTTAACACTCAGTAATCATTGCTGAAGTTAAACTGTGTGTTTTGCTTATGGTCTTTTCCTCCATATTCGTGTGTTTGTATCTGTATGTGTGTCTGTGTGTGTGTGTGTGTGTGTGTGTGTTTGCATTCCCTGTCTCTCTTGCACAGATTCCTTTACTTCTGTAAACAGAGTGCTTTTTGCCTGAATAAGGCAGTGCTCCTCAGTTTTTTTTCCCCCTTGTTAACTCTTTGTTTCCCAGCCAATAGATCTCCCTGCAGCACCTTCCAAATGAACCATAACCAAGTGAAAATTGTTAATAAAAAAAAGTGTTTGGCCTCGTAAAGTTTCGCATGACATCATCCAGGATGGCAAGAGGAGGCGAGATTCTACTGAGGGTGACAGAGGCTTCTCCCCTCCTCCTCTTCCACCTCCTCCTCCTCCTCCTCTCTCTCCTATCTTGGGTGGTTCATGTAAGCAACCTCCACTCACTCTCCTCACATGCATCCTTATGAAGTGCTGTGGTGTTAGGTGTGATGTCAGGACTGCGCTATCACAGCTCTCCAGACAAGTCTAAAGGAGGATTGAGGAGAGGGGAGCACTGAAAACTTCTAAGAAACCCAAAGACTTCTACCAGACACACAAGTTTGCATCCTGAAAACAGGTGAGTGACACTGCACCTCCACAGCCACCACTGTTTACTCACTGTTGTCATTTGTCACCTCTTTATTACGTAATTCTTCCCATCCTGTGCCATTAGGCGTTACTATGACTCCTTTTTTCCCTGTGTCTGAGCGCATACTTTGACGCTGTTATCAGATTCTTTTAGTAATGGTCTCGTTCCACTACATTACTATATTTGTACGTGCTTTTGCCCCCTCTGTGCTGCACTCAGCCAGTTGCTGAGATACACTGAGGGGTACTTCAGTAAGACAAACATTTCTTTCCATGGCTGCTCAGTTTGTTAAGACTTACAATGAATTACTGCAGTGCGATTCATGCTCTGTTTGTAATGTAAATAACTATATCTGCTCTGTGTAAATAATTCAAACATCTTCAAATCTTTGTGAATGATAACAGTACGATCATTGAGGCCACGTTGCTGCATTTACATGAGAGAACGGTGAAGGTCTTCCTCCGCTTTTCAGTTTTCTCACAACATCAAGTGTGCTTCTTTGTGTTTACCTGCTCTCTTTTAGTTCATGTCCTATTCAGTATTCTCAAGAAGTGTATGTATCTTATATATTTGTTACTGGTGTTTTTGCTCAATTCAGCAGATTTGCTTCTCAGACATGGAGTCAAAAACTGATGGTGGATCAACTTCGGTGACCAGCGAAGAACTGGCTGCTATTGAGGATGAAGAGGTTCTCAACAAGATGGTGAGTCAATTATTTGTGACTTATATAAACTATATATAATATAGTTTATGTCTAGTATCACCGTGTATATGTATCATGCAAACAGGGCTGTAAGCGCAGGGACGGAGTTGCCTTTGGCTCTTTAATGAATTGTGAATTGTGTTTAAATGTCTTTTTGTCATGTGTTTCTTTTTGACTCTGTAATGGTTTATTTAAAGTATTTTGATTTACCCTGTTGCTGAAATCTGCTATAGGTCTTTACAAGGGTGTAGGTTTTGTTTCAATATTGGGCGGGGGTGTGCACATATGAATAAGGGGTCTGATTTTGAGTATCAAACACTTAATTTCCTGCATTCTGGTGAATTTTCATGTCCAAATTTGTGTCTTTTCTGCATCGATTTATCATGCAAATCCCTTTTATTCTGTCAAAATCAAAGTCCTCCTACTTTCACGTTTTTATTGGGGGGAACAAATGCATATGCTCTATATAAAGAGGGGGACATGTCCCCTGCACCCGCCCCGAAATCTATACCTATGGCCTTAAAAATAAACTTGCCTTGCCATGTACAAAAAGAAAAAAAATCTTAGACAATCCTAAATGTTTTATTCCAAATCAGCCTTTTTATATGTAAATTTCCTGTCATAACTCTGACACTGAGACATTTCTCACTTCTTTTTTTTTTTTGGAAAATCAAGGTGATCTTAAACCCAGTAATTAATTTAAACCAGTGGTTTCTCTTCTCAGCTGGACAATGCAAAAGATTTTGATGAGAGACGAATGATCCGTGCTGCATTAAGGGACCTGCTCAAGAAAAAGAGTGGTAAAAAAACCTGACACTTGCTTCCATGCAAGAATAAGCCATACGTTACCATAATAATATCCCCATTATTCCTCGGTTTCTGTGCTTGCTCTCTAAATTCCCCACCATCTCTCATCAGATAAACGGGAGCAGGATCGAGGCTTGAGGCAGCAGGACCTGAGACAGCAGGGCCTGAGCAAAGGGGGGACAACAGGCGGGACTGTCAGCATAGGCAGAGCGTCCATGAACCAGCAGCCATCAACAAACAGTAAGTTCATAAAGACACTTTCAGACACCCTGTGATAGTTTTATGTTTTATGCAAACAATCTTGATGTTAATTTGATTCTCTGCATTTTGTTAGAGCCATCAGGGCAGCTCTCTCCATCAGCGGGCAGGTGAGTCAATTGTATGATCAGTTTTGCGTATTTGGGTTCATTTACTTTACAAAGCAGGATTGAAAACAACTGAACAGGGCAAGCATTCATTAGATCCCAGACATGCCCATGTAATTTGCTTCATTTAGCAAATGAATTACCTTTTTATTTAAACTATGTTGGCCTTGCATGCAAAGCCGATTTTTGAAGCTTAAAGGAGCAGTGCGTAAGATTTAGGGGGATTTAGTGGCATCTAGCAGTGAGAATTGCCTCAACCTGAAACTTCTCCTAGTCAGAATTCCCTCAGTGTTTATTGGTCAGGAGGTTTTTCTCATGAGCCGAATTATCCGCAGAAGTCTCTTCCTCTCCAAAGCAACTGGATCAGGTGATTAAAACTGGTAAAACACTTAATAAAGGAGATTGATGTTAAATAATCTGTTTCTCTGATGCTGTTTGACATGTTGGAGATGGGCTGCTAGCCCAGCACCTGCTAATGTGTGCTCACCTAATGTCTGATCCAGATGTTCTCACCTGGAGCTGAATCATCCACAGAGGTCTCTCCCTCTCCAAAACAAACAGAACTAGTGACTTAAACTAGTGGAAACACCTAGTAAAGCAGTTTCATATGAAAAACATCAGTGTTTTTTCTGACACTCTCTGTGCGGAGGGGCTGCTTAGTATGGCCACTGATGTGTAAACACAAATGACCCTGTCTTGAGCCAGTGTTTAGATGGTCTGTTCTCGGACACTGTAGAAACATGGTGGTCTCCACTGACAAAGGCCCGCTCCCTATTTGGATAAACACCTCATTCTAAGGTAACAAAAACACAGTGATTCTTATCTTCAGGTGATTATACACTGTAATTTTATATGTATGTTTTATTTATTCCATTTCTGCCAATATATCCCTCTAAATCCTACACACTGAACTGTTAGGTAGCCAGATCTGCAAGACGTTACATAGAGCTACCTGTGAGGCAAAGTCCTAATAAAGATATTTATTGGAGGTCTGATGGCTGCTAAGATAAGTCCTCTTGTATGGTTAGAAATTCACCCAAAAAGGAAAAAAATGTTTTTGTCAGGCAAAACATTTGCCAAGTTAAAAGATGAGGTAAACTACTTTTTGTTCATGCAGTGTAAATCTCCTTGTTTCCTCTCCTCAGCAAGGCCAGTCCTGCTGTGGCCTCAGCCCAGAAATGTCCTGGTGCAGCACCCAATGTTAAAAATGTCAAACAGATGCTTCTGGACTGGTGCAGGGCCAAAACAGAGCCATATGAGGTAAACATGCCCTGACTCTCTTTGTCTGTGAATTATTGCCCAGTGGAGCTATACATAGCTCTGCCCCTTGTGTCTCACTCTCCTGCCACCATTTCTTCTAAACTGACTCCCCTCTGGTGCGAAACAGGGGGTGGACATCCAGAACTTCTCCTCAAGCTGGAAGGACGGCATAGCCTTCTGCGCCTTGGTGCACCGCTTCTTCCCCGATGCGTTCGAGTACTCCATCCTCAACCCCAACAAGCCTAGAGACAACTTCCAGCTGGCTTTCAGCACCGCAGAGTGAGCTGTCATTCCTTATATGAAGAAGCAGATGCATCTTGTCTGGAACAAACTCCAGCAGTGCATTGCAGATAAAACAAAGTGACTTTACAGTTCTCTGTCATAGTTTGTCTCAAGTCGTTTGTCAGTGGCGCCCTCTCTCTCTCTGTATCTGCAGGAGGCTGGCAGGCTGCCCCCCTCTGTTGGACGCCGATGACTTAGTCCGGATGAAAGAGCCCGACTGGAAGTGTGTTTACACGTACATCCAGGAGTTCTACCGCTGCCTGGTGGAGAAAGGCCTGGTCAAAACCAAGAAGCGAGTGTAGAGTCTGACAGCTTTCGTGATTGGCTGCGATTTAAAATTTTTACAATTTATACACATACGTGTGAGCTAAGGTCAAAAAGAAAATATTAAAGCACCTTTTTCAACTGAATTCTTACATTTTGTCTGTGATCTTGGAGTTGATTTTAAAGGGACAGTTCACCCCGAAATCAAAAACACATATTTTTCCTCTTACCTGTAATGCTATTATCAGTATAAATTGTTTTGGTGCCAAGTGGTGGAGATATTGGCCGTAGAGATGTCAGCCTTCTCTTAAATATAAAGGAACTAGATGGCACTGGGCTTGTGGTGCACAAAGCACGGAAAAAATACATTAACCAACCGATTTAACTTTTGGAACGCAGCAGCGTGCACCGCATGTCAAGTGACGAGGAACAACCAGTCACAACCGACACATAAGTTTCCCTTCTTACATAAATATTCAGTCTGTGATAAATGGGGAAAAGCTGATCATTTTTGTGCAGGGCTACTCAGAGTTTAACATCTGTCCCATGGATGATATGCCCACACAGTTACAAACAGCACCTGGAAGAGGATCAGCTCTGCTCTCAGGATTTCAGGCAAACAGACTATGATACGGTGCTTGTTAAGGTTGCTTAGCAACCTTGGAAACAAGCTGCCACCGTGTTCTTGAAAGTTGGCTCAAAAAAAGGCACAAAAGTAGCACCCAGCACCTGGCATCACGTTTTCCAAGTAGTTAAAGACACAGCATGTGTACTGGCCCTATTATCATGAGCCTCTCATCCACGAGTAGACGCTGCCTTCTGAGCTGTGATGTGTTAAATGAGTGAATTTCAATAGAGAGAAAATAGTTCCTACATGAAACTGCTCACAGCAAGATCTGTGGATCATCTGGAGTTAGCAGGTCATAATATGTCAAGAGACATTGCTGTTGGGTTTTTCAAATGTAGTTTTTTGGCTCTTTGAGCACCACAAGCTGAGTGCCATCTAGTTCCATTATATTTGAGAGAAGGCACACATCTCTACAGCCAATATCTGCAACACCCAGTAACTCACACGAAAACAGTCTAGACTGATAAAAAGCACTACACTTTTTTCAGTGTTTGGGTGGACTGTCCCTTAAAGCATTAAATGTGTCTGTCTGATGCATCATGTGAATGTAAATGCACAGTGGCTGATGTGTAGTGTTTGTACTGGTTTGTGTGTTAGCAGGGACTGACGGGTGTCTATGTGCTCTCAGTGGACAGCTGGGGCTTAGGATCAGTGCATTCCACTGAGATTACACATCTGCATTAATCCCAGTCAGAGCCATAGAGAATCTGGGAACAAATTTTTATCATGATGCTGTTGAGGGCCTGAGGTTGTGAGTATTACAGACACATTCAATAAATATCCATTCCATTATACATACTGTTGTCCTCTAACTATAACTGACGGTGAAACTAAATGGTAATGTTGTCAAATATAATATTCAGCAGCTCCTCATGTTTTATTTAAAACTTTTCAGCCGGGACTTTGGTATAAATGGTTTGCATTTGTGCATTTATAAACCTGCATTACAAACTTGGAGCTTTGACACAGCATGTTGACACACTGCACAGTTCATCTGCTGAATAATTTAGATAATTTATAAGCTCTACCAGAACTAAAGCTACTATTAATAACAATAATCAGCAGCAGCTGAGATGATCTTTTTTAATGTGAATAATAAGGACGATATTTGCAAAATCTCAACTTTATAATGAAATTACATAGAATCAATATACTTTCAGGGCTTTGACAGAGCATGTTGACACTGCACAGTTCATATGCTGAATTATTTATATACTTTACATGCACTACTAGAACTAAAGCTACTATTATTATTATTATTATTAATAATAACAATAATCTGAGATCATCTTTTTTTTAAATATGAAAAATGAGGACAATATTACCCAAATCTCAATTCAATAATAAAATTACATAGAATCGACATTTATCTGGGGCTTTGACACAGCATGTTGACACTGCACAGTTCATCTGCTGAATTATTTATATAGTTTATGTGCTCTTATTTATATACTTTATGTGCTCTACCAGAACCAAAGCTACTATTAATAACAATAATAACAATGATCAGCAGCAGCAGTTGAGATCATCTTTTTTAATGAGAATAATAAGGACAATATTAGCAAAATCTCAATTTAATAATAAAATTACTTAAAATCAACATTCTTTTGGGGCTTTGACAAAACATTTTGACACTGCACAGTTCATCTACTGAATTATTTATATACTTTATATGCTTTAGCAGAACTGAAGCTGCTATTAATAACAATGATCAGCAGCAGCAGCAGCTGAGATTATCTTTTTTAATGTGAATAATGACAATATTAGCGAAATTTCAATTTAATAATGAAATTGTTTATTATTATTTATTCTTTATTTCATTCATTTATAAAAGAAAAGAACAATTTAATATAAATACAAACGTTCTCCAATCTAGAATGAAAGGGAGCAGAAAGAAGAATAATCTTACATAAAATCAACATTCTTTTGGGGCTTTGACAGAACATGTTGACACTGCACAGTTCATATGCTGAATAATTCAGATACTTTATATACACTACTAGAAGTAAAGCTACAATTAATAATCATAATAATCATCATCTGAGTTTATCTTTTTTTTCTTAATATGAAATTACTAAATGGAATCAATATACTTTTTATATCTACAGAGCTGTAACTCTATAAGCAACAAGCACAGAGTAGGTATAATTGATTGCATATCACAAAAAGCAGAGGTAGCTTTGCCAGACTGAATTTTAGATATTGGCATGCTGATCAATTCCCCACATCAGTGACGCACTAATGCCAGATTAATGCGTCACTGATGGGACAGATGCTCAATTATTTCTGGCCGGATGCACTTTGGCAGCTGATTTTTGTTTTGCCTCCCCTGCTCAGCCCGCCCCCTCAGGTGCCCACAGAGAGAGGGAGGTGCACTGAGAGCGCGCGTGATGGGTCGCTGCACGGCCGGTGTGCGGGAGGTGCAGGAGGCGGGATGCTGACCGGAAAAGTGCACAGCTGCTCCGGCCAAACTGCGCTGCGCTAGAGACAGAGATAAGTAGGATGAGGTGTAATCAGCTGGTGTATCGCAGTACAAACATCAACATGCAAGAGTCCGGACACATCAACCGTGACCGCCTCCTGTCCTGACAGCCCCGCGGCGCGGTCTGCACCGTGACGGAGACGTCCGCTGTCTGTCCGCGGTCTCTACCGACGGGGGTCGCAGCCGTCCGTCCTGCAGGCTGGCTGGGTCGGTCCGGCTCCGGACTGTTAAATCGAGCTTTATGTGACAGTCCTGTCGGAGTGCTGATTGGCGTGCGAGACAAAGGAGACAGATGCTGCTCCCCACTGTGAATTTGTGAGATCACCTTTGCGGTTCACCTTGGACATCACATTTTAAAAACAAAAGCGCAGGAAAGGTAAGACAGATGTTTTCACTGCACCTGTGTGTTGATGTTGTGTAAATTGTGTGCTTTGTGGTGTTTGTCCTGAATCCAGGCTGGTACCTTTGAAGATAATGGAGCTGTCATTTAGGCTTGCAGCCTCATGCACTATGAAAAATGAAAAAGCGGCCCACTTGCACAGTGGTACTTAATCTCTGAAAGTTACCTTTTCACTTTTAAAGTGCATTCATCACAAACCAATCTGATCACCATCTGTCAGAGCTCTGTTTTGCAGGATACTACTGTGGTCACATGAGATCCTCTCCGATACAAAGACATCCTAATTTGCATGTGATGAATGATTAAAAGAGGTGTATAATTTCTGTGTGTGGGAGGGCACATAAACAAAATGGTGGGCCCTCCTATCGTGTCAGGCGTCCTCTTCCTCGTGACCTACAGTGTCTGTTGACATTGTCTGATGTGCTCCGTTATCTGCGGCTGTGACAGACATCAAACGGGTAGCCGAGCGGTGAGCGGCAAAGGCGCTCCACGCTGTGATGCCATCCCATAATGATCATCATTAGCTCTTGTCTTTTGCTTTGCAAAAGGGTCAGGAGGCTAATTAGCGTTGCTAGGCAACAAGGATATAATCCAGGTCGGAGGTACAAAGTTAGTTCCTGCAGACACTGGTTGAAAATAACTGGGTACATACATTTGTCTCACAGCTGTAGCTACTGCATTTTACAGATTCAAATTACGAATACAGAACATAATAACTAACCAATTATGATGCAATATAAAGCAACACATGCTTACACATGAATGCATCCATAATTATAATCCAATTATACATATAAAATTCTAAAATGGGCCATCTGCGTAATGACTTCCTTTACTTTTGATGCTTATACTTACATACTTTCATTTAAGATGTTGAACGCACGACTTTGCCTTGCAACAGAGATTTGAGCACTTCTTCCGTCACTGTCTCAGCCCAATTGCCTACTCACGATAACGTCATCAGTGATGCCTGGGGAGCATGATGTGGACAGGTGCTCAATATAACATGATAAATCCTCTCAGCTCCTGCTCATTGCAGGCAAATCCTTTGCTGTTTCACCTGTTTACCGAGGACTCACTGACCGCTGTTGAGGCTCTGTGATCTAAGTGGAGGCAGGTTCAAGACATGTTGAAGGACAAATAATGCAAAGGTCATTTTTATGCTGTCTGCAAGCCACGCTATCTTGTACTTATGTCAAATTCTTTCTTTCAAACATTACTAAGAAAAAATGTTGTTATAGTTATCCACATTCTCCCTGTTGCAGGTTGATGGATCGCACGCAGCAGAAGCAAATCAGCACTGACCCTTGTGGTCCCAAAGTGCAACCTGGACCCTGTGCATTGATCGGAGTCGGCCCAGGTTTACCTCCACACCTCACAGTCCAGGAGCCACCTCTCATCAGCCCACCGGAGGCGCTCAAGAAACAGTCTGGATTGAGCCCTGTGCAGCCTGCACCTGTGAAAGTGACAGACCAAATGCAGTCAGGGCAGACAAAGGCTGGGTCCACTCCAACGACACTGGTGAGCATAAGCCGGCCGAGGCCGACTGCTCTCGGAACTAAACCTGCTCCAAAGTCAGCCAGACTCTTAGTGGACCCCTCTAAGGAAATAGATTTGATCCCAGTTTGTATCCCAGGACCTCAGAGTGCCAACGTCCTGCCGCATTCCCCAACAGAGTCCCCCCTCTGCCGTCAAAGTCCTCAGAGTCCCCGCAGCCCTCAGTCTTACACCAGCCAGCCTTACCTGAGCCCCAGCCTGCCCCATCCCAACCCCAGCCTCAGCCCCAAACCTAGCCTCAGTCCTCAGCCGCAGAAGACCCCCTCACCTGGGAGCTCCACGCAGAGCCAAGTGCAGCCCGAGAAGCCAGCAGGCGACAACGATGACTTCAGGTGAGACAAATAAAGACACCTTTATTAAAACGTTACGTAGCCTGTGTGATTTCCACCAGGCTTTAAAATGATGTGCTGTGAATGTTGTTCCCTGTTATGTCTAAATACAGCTGCAGGAGCTGTCCTGCAGTCAGCGGCTGTAGGAAAGCTGATGTGTGCCAGACCATGTCACATGAATCAAAGCTGCAAATTTCACTAAGAGCTTTGTGAACCTGATGGAGTGACACAGCCTCATTTTGTTGGCAGACTTCCCTGAGGCATACTTCTGTTGTGATCCTCGCTCATAAACATCGGCTGCCTGTGAAAAACTCAGTTTAAATTTGTGGAACTGTGTTTATGTGAAGGGGAAAATAATGTCTTCAGAGGTCCCAAGATGGCAGCAACCTCTGCCAGGCCTACTGTCACACTTAAAGACACATTCCTCATCATATTCTAATGGACCAAGCTGGGGAATCTGCATGTTTTACTACAAAATCACACATACTTTACATTCATTACATGTCACCAGGTACTGTTTTAAAGACCGCACTTGGTGGTGTTTACTTGGATAGGCCAAGGTTAGAGTGCTGAGAAGTATCACAATGATTAGCCATGCTGTGTGGAAATTAGATTTAGCAAACAATCAATAAGAGAACAACATTTGGAAAAGAAAATGTGGATTTGTTGATATTAAAGTGTTGCAGTTCCACAGCCCCAACTCTCCCATCTTAAGTGTCAAAGTGTCCTTGAATGCAACAATGGGAAGAGTTTTCAAAGCAGGCCTTGTTCAGAAATAACAAGTGATCATAATAGACAAAAAAAAACAAATAAAGATGACTGTTGCCTGTGATAGCTTCTATCACAAACAATTTTCCAATCACTGTGCACTGACCAATGTGGTCCTTTCATCATTATTTTTTTAAAATATCCTTCATTTAACAAGTTAAAAGTGTCATTGAGATTAAAAATCTCTTTTTCAAGAGCGATCTGACCAAGAGGGCAGCATAGACATTGTTGCAGCAATAAACAAAAACAGACAAGTGCAACTGTCACACATCACAAATGAGCGAGCGCAACACCCAGTTAAAATGCGACATAAAAAAAAAAAAACAGCAATAATGCATAAACTTGTCGAACAATTTCAGTGAAAAATTCATGAGCAATCACATTTACCAAGACTATTAATCAAGCTTTTTTCTCTATCCTTTAAAATTGACTCAAATTACCTTATAGTGATCAGCTCAGACAATTTCAGGTCCTTCTGTACATTATTCCAGGAAGGGCGGGCTGCATATCAAAAAGCTTTTTTCCCTAGTTCCGTTCAAACCTTTGGGACCAACGTCTGTCAAATATTCTGAGTAATTAAATTTGGAAACAAATCTATATGTTTATTGCTAAAACTGTTTTCATGTGAGGGCAGAAATCATGACTCAGACAGCAACCGGCCCAGTTTAATGACTGATGTAATGATGATATCGCTGATTTATCAAACTGGATAAAAAAATGAACTGGCAACTAATTTTAACAGATTAATCATTTCAGTCAAAAAATGCCAAATATTTGCTGGCTTCAACTTCTTAAATGTGAGGATTTGTTATTTTTCTTTGTCTTCTGTTATAATAAAGTGAATATCTTTGGTTTTTAGACAAAATAAGACATTAAAGGGACAGTTCAGATTTTTTGTAGTGGGGTTGTATGGGATACGTATCCATAGTCAGTGTGTTACATACAGTAGATGTCTGTCGAAGCGCCCCCAGTTTGGAGAAGTGGCAGGAGTGCTGACACAGACGTTAAGCAGTGTACTGCTGTGGATTGGGGGCAGCAGCAAAACATATTTTAACCCCCTAAAGACATTCCCACCTAAAACAGTCTATCACAGTTTAAGTGTACACTGCATTGAGGGTGTTTTCACTGGTTTATCTTTCCATCAGACAGGAAGTCGTTAATGGTTTCAGTTGTCTATCTATGCTTTCATCAAAGCAGCCAGACTCCGTTGTATAAAAAACAGCAATTCTAGCTCGCTGAACACAAGACCTAATGGCTTACCACTGCCTTAGTCAGTTAGTATGTGACACACCTCATGGAGCAACCTGGACACATCATCAGCAATGAACCTGGGGTCATCAGGCACCCTCACCCATGCAACCCAGCCGGGGATGATCGGGCCCTGACTTGTGTCCATGTAGCTCACTTTGCCACTCATCACCCCTCTTAATCCAAAGCCAACAGGAAGCCTTTTCAGCGGCTTCCAAGATGTCCTTGATGGCTCTTTGTCGCTGCTGCCTGCAGATCCCTAAGAGCCCCAGGACCCGGTGTAGAGATCGCCCTTCGACACTCTGCCACCAGAGCTGCATATTTGGCCATACACAGTACACAATAACATGAACAAAACAACTGATTGGGCCAGCGGCAGACCAGCAACTCCTGTGTTAACCGTTGTCAAATCACTGTTTTTCTCAATGGAGTCTCGAGTCTGGCTTAGAGCGATGTTCAGTTACCCATCAAAAATCGCTGTCTGACAACAGCACCGCCACAGCCCAATATGATAATCATCAACCATAATCATAGGTATTGCATTAACTCTCTCAGTTAAGACACTCTCAGACACAACGCGGTGTGACCTGCCACTGGTTCAGTGAATATAGCGCAGCATGCTTTTTTATTCCAGTCTTAAATACAGCCAGTTGCCTCCACTAAGTGACGTTTTTAGAAACTTAACCTCATTAAAATATACTTGTGTTTAACAATGGTATAGGAATGTCTTAATGGTCTTGCTGTCTTCAGTATCAGTGAAGAACTCGCTCAGAAGCTGTCATATAATGACCTAATTAACGACCTTGCAGCTAGGAAGTGCAGACAACTGTGCCTCTGTAGAGCCTCCAGCAGCTGCTGAAAAATGCCTGTTCTTCTGTAGAGGAGCACAGATGAAGAGTTTGTAAAGTTTTATGACTTTTCAAAGCAATTAAGCCCTGGGCACCCAAACGGCCAGTGGCGGCCGTGTCAGACAGTCAGGTAAAGCAGTGAAAATATTCTCACTGTAGCGTACACTTAAACTGATATTGATTTTTTTCGAAGTGTGACTTTTTTTAGGTGGCTGTAACGCATTTTGTCACAGACCCCAACCAATACATTGCTTTGCTTTCATGGCGGTGCTCCTGTTCTCCAAACTGGCAGCATGTTTTCCAACATCCACTGCATGTAATACACTGACTACGGATAAGTACCTCATACATCCCCACTTCCGACCTATCCTTTTAAAGCAGTGGTTCAGAACTGGTGGGTCGCTGGTCCTTTCTAAAGGGGCCGCAAGTGACTCAAGAACGTGTCAGGTTTGTAAAAAAACACACTTTATTTTGAAGTACAAAGAATTTCCGGCACAGTTGTTTTATTTTCAAGTGCTGTTTCCTGCTGTAGAGCGAGCAGCTAATGGACAGCTACTTGTCAGAGACAGCAAACTAGCTTCAGACATGTTCAAATGCAAATATGATACTGAATATATTGTACAGTGTGGACTTTGAATTAATGACAAAGCAGAAACTTGGGCCCTGTGGATGGACCACTGCTTTAAAGGACATCACCTTGGATTTCAGGAAACTGTTTTTCATATTTTTTTAATAGAGAAAATGATTAATTGATTAGATAAATGTTAGTTGCAGCCCTAATGGGTTGCTTCTTTTTGTGTAATGAAACAGTGTTGCTGCTAGTTTAATTCCAAAGGACAGTTTGATCCATCTCTGTTTCTCTCTCTCTTCTAGCACTCACACACTCACACACACACACACACAGACACACACACCTTAGTCATCATCGAGGTACAAAGCGGTGCTTAATTGTGCGTATCTTTTTTTTCTATATACAGCACCACGGATGAAAGCTATTTCTCTGAGGATTACAGCACAGATTATGTCCTCGCTCACCCTACAGTACACAGTATAGAGTGCTTAAATCTAATGCAGCATTTCCACTGTTTCTATCCTCTGAAAGGGTCTACATCGTCACGTGGAACGTGGGATCAGCTGTCCCGCCAGATGACATCACTTCTCTGTTCGGACCAAATGTTTCAGATGGGAGCGTTGACATGTTTATCATCGGGTAAGCAAGTATTTCCACCAGGCTCAGCAGTGCCAGAGAGACAGCCGCGAGTGCCCACTCAGTCATCTGTGTTCATTTTTGATCCGTCCCCTACTGTTACCCGTCACTGTCCTTTTTATTCATCTTTCATTTTCACTTGTTAATGACTTTTCTCTACTTTCTGGCTCCACACAGACTCCAGGAAGTCAACTCCATGATAAACAAGCGGCTGAAGGATGTTCTTTTCTCAGACCAGTGGAGTGAGCTCTGCATGGACACGCTCAGTCCTTTTGGATATGTTTTGGTCAGTCCAGAATTAAATCTGCTCGTGTCAGTCACACTGTAGATTTTTTTACTCCTGTACAATTTGTACTCTCATAAAACCACACTGATTTATTATGTTTCATGTCATCCGTTCAGGTGGCGTCCCAGCGTATGCAGGGAGTGCTGCTGCTGGTTTTCTCTAAATTCTGCCATCTTCCATTCCTCAGAGGTGTGCAGACAGAGAGTACGCGCACAGGACTGGGGGGATATTGGGTACGTGCTACGCATTGAAACGTGCTGCTCTGAATTCTGAGATTTATTATGTTGCAACATTTGTGGTGGGTTTGTGTCGGTGGGATTTAGGGTGTGAGGTGGGGTGTCGAAAGGTGACGCGTGTGTGCTCCCTCCTGCCAGCAGCAGGCGCGTGCATGCGTGGGTGCATATGTCAGTGTGTGACCTTCCTGTGCGTGTTGATGTCAGCATCACCCTGGTGCAGTCTCCTTCTCTTTGAGGTCAGTGCAGCAGCAGGCTGTCTGGCTCTCTGGTTCTGTGACTCTGGCAGAAAAAACATCCTGACTTTGTCCCCGAACGCAGAAATGGTTGATACATGCTGGTGTTTAAAAATCGCTTTATTTAATGAATAACAGAGTCCATTTATCACCGTGTCCTCTCTTTGTCCTTTTTTCTCACTCTAAGGGGAATAAAGGGGGCGTCAGCGCGAGGATGACAGTGTTTGGCCACCCGGTGTGCTTTCTCAACTGTCACCTGCCAGCTCACATGAGGAACCTGGAGCAGCGGATGGAGGACTTTGAAAGCATCCTGCAACAGCAGCAGTTCGAAGGAGGGACTGCCACTGGTGTGCTGGACCACGAGTGGGTGACATCTTTTTTTTTTTTTTTTTAACATCTGTTTATCGGTACTTTAGTTAAAAAACAATGAACACTGCACACAAATGATGGGAAATATAAGAAAAACAGTACAAAATGAACACACACAGACACACAATAGGACACATACGGTAAATATACCATATAAATACTAAATGTGCAAAGTTATTTATATCTCATGATAGGTATTACCTAGTTATTGTAGCAAAGGGTTAAGAGTATACTTATCATCTAGCCTGTACATACTCAATGAAAGGTTGCCAAGTCTAATGGAGTATCTCAAGGAAGCCTCTTAAAGTCAATCTTATTTTTTTCCCAGTTAATTTTACCAATACGACGTCCTGTCTGCGGATCTTCAAAGGGTTTTATGTAATGATTATAATATCTAAACAACTGCTGTATTTGCTGTGGTTAAGTGGTTTACTCATATGATCTATCGTTCAAAAGCTTAGCTCCTTGATGCGGACCAGATACAGATACCACAGCAGGTTCAGTGAATGCTTCTGTCTTACAAAAAACAAACAGTTATAACTCACCTATTATGCCTTCTCATAATCCAGTCCTCACACACTCCCAAAGGTCCAGACGATCTAAATCCAGTAAAACAGTTAATCCAAACACATTACAGATATCCATGGACTGCCATTGACTCATTTCAGATGTTCATTTCCTCATCTCGTTGTACGTATTAACATCCATTGGTGTGTAAATATGCCGATTTCTCAATATCAAAATGGCGGCTAAACTCTGACCTTTTCGTTGACACCTCACTTGAGCCAACAGGAGCTTCCATGCATAACATCAATTGTTTTACCCTCCTTTTTTTCTTTAAAGTGCCTGGACAAAACCTCAGAAAAACATGTGTCAAATGTTTATTTTCTGTGAAATTGTGATCTTCTTCAAATTTGGACTATAGGTGAGGCTTCATGCTGTGATCCCATCGTGACTCCCAGCTGATACCTCCTGGTGTTAGTCATCTGCAGCATCTTTTTTCGAGAATATATTCAGGCGAAGACCAAAAAAGCTTTTATTTCAGTGTGTTGAAACTTACATAACTCAGTGACAGAAGCATTTGCAGTGAGTCTGACTGTTCAGAGAGTTGCCTTTCAAATGAGACAATGCATGTACATGCACTAAAAACTGAACAAGAACAGCTTTCAGTTTACTGATTATTGGATGTGCCTTGGATAGGCGATTTAGGAGAATTTTACAGGAATGGTAAGAGGTTTTAAAAGTGTTGCAAAACATCTTAGATCGTACCAATAGTGTAAGAATGAGTGTGCCTGTTTTCAGTTTAACATAATTTATGTGCATGCTAAAGGGTTATGAATCTATCCTCTCCCTGTACCCCAAATATAGCCAACACTGTGTCAGGTTCTACCACATATCCCGAGATATGAGACAAAGTTTTAAATACTGAGTTTCAAAAATTGGATAATTTTGGGCAGAGCCAGGACATGTGCCCAAATAAAGCAAGAGATACCCCACAATGGTTACACAGAAGATCTGTATTACAATGTATTTTAGAAAGCTTGACCTTTACCAGACGTACGTAATGCAACACCCTGAGCTACATAAGACAATGCCTGGTACAAATAGATGCTCCTGCACCCCTATCTATTGCTCCTCTGTTAAGCCAGTTCTCAAGTCCTCCTTTCAAGTGGATTTCAGAAAATCTTGGGATATTATTATCACCCTAGATAAAGGATTATCAGAAAACAAAGAATCCATCTGGGTGCTAGCTGTGCTGGGAAAGGTAGTTTAATTGGATCTAAATAATGGGTTCCAGGCAGATTAAATGTATAGCACAGTAATTTTAAAATAAGAAAACGTATCTTTGATATAAGATGACATAGTTTTTATATATGAGTTTAATTAATTCAGCTGAAGAGTGGCCACCTGTATAAAAGATGAACACCAACACTCAGCAGTCAAAATTCACAAATCGAAATCCAACATTTATTTGAAAAATATTCTGTTTCAGTTTTTATTTACACCAAAATGTTTCAGACCTGACCTAAGCTGTAAGTTGTGGCAGCTGCTCACCATTAATAGATAAATCTTAGGGGCCCACATTACATCACTGAGCTTAAAGTCTCATTATTTGATCTTTTATGTGTCTTTAGTTTCAAGCAACAAACTTTTATGACTAAAGGTGTTACAGCTTTCTCGGGATATTGCAACAAACATTAAATTAAGTAAGGTATTTAACATAGCCTTTATGTCAGCGTCCTTTCCTGTCTTTAAATTAAAATGTCACAACTGTATTTTGTCTGTCCCCAGTGTCGTGTTTTGGTTTGGGGATCTAAATTTCCGCATTGAAGACTACGACATCCATGTGGTGAAATGTGCCATCGACAGCAATAAGCTGCCTCTTCTGTGGGAGCGAGATCAGGTGAGGCATTTTTAACACGTTTGCCCCTTCACAGACACACGTGGATTTTTCTGGAAGGCTTTACACCACTTGTTTGTCTCTTGATCCCCGACTACAGCCAGCAGAGGGCGCTGTGGCACAAAGTGAATAGATGTCAGCTTCTGTCAGGGTGAATGAGATTTATCCAGGCATTGAGGTGTCATTTAAAAAATGCTGTTTGTGGCCCCCCAATTTTAAAATCTTAGCATTTTTTTAACCACAAAAATTGTGCTTAATACGCTGCTGCTCAACCAGCTGTCAGATCCTGGCTAAGAATGTGAATTTGGCTGCTGATTTTGCGCTGATATACTTTAAAAAAAATGCATCAGGGGAGTTTCTGTAGTTCCCACATGTTTGTAGAAATGCAGGAAAGGGAATTCAAACCACAGATTTTTTCCTATGGCCCTCAGCCGCCTTGTTTTATCGTGTCACCCCACTGCTCAAACCAAAGTTATTCCCTTGTCCAGGCATGTGACCTGCTCTGCGTCTCTATCATTTGTCTGATCTACAGCTCAACATGGCTAAAAGCACAGAGTCCATCCTGGAAGGCTTCATAGAGGGACCACTCAAATTCCCACCTACTTATAAGTTTGACGTGGGCACTCATACATACGACACCAGGTTTGTCTACGTCCCAAACGCCATCATATTTAATTTTCCATATCGGCTGTTAAACTGTTTCTGCCCACTATGACAGTCTGTCCCTTTTTGCTTCTTTCCTGTCAGTGCAAAAAAGAGAAAACCTGCCTGGACAGATCGCATCCTCTGGCGCCATCGCCGCACCGGCTCCCCAGTTCCCACCCACAATGCAGCACTGCAGCGGGGTCTGACCTCGTGGTTGGGTGGGGCGACTAAAGTGACACAGCATGTGTACCGAAGCCACATGGGCTTCACCATCAGCGATCACAAGCCTGTTTCAGCCGTGTTTTCACTGCATGTGAGACAATAATTCCTCAAATACACTCTCACCACATTCATGAATGACATCGCTCTTTGTTTTATTTACCTGCCTTGTGCTGTTTTTTTTATAGTTCCCATTCAAGGTGGATATGCCCCTGGTGGAGCTGCAGGTGAACAAGGAGTGGTGTAAAGTCTCAGATGCTACAGTTAGATTCACTGTTGCGTCGACTTATCAGCGCAGCTCGTGGGACTGGGTAGCAATATACAAGGTAATTCTGGGATTGTTTTTGCTCAGGATAGATTCTCACAATTCGACGCCCAGTCTCAGTGTTTGAAACGATGTCCATTTGTTGCATCTGCACAGGTTGGATTCAGACATCACAAAGATTACCAGGCATACATATGGGCAAAGGGAGAGCACGCAACACAGGTGTGTCACACACTCAAATTCACACTTGACTTGGTGCAACAGCTGAATTTAGAGTTAATTTCTTTCTGTTCTCCTCTTCACCAGGTGACATTTTCTGAGGAGGATTTGCCGAGAGACGACTGTGATTACATCCTGGGTTTCTACAGTAATAACATGAACAGCATTGTCGGATTGTCGACACCAATACAGGTAACAAATGTCAGAGGTCAAGACGAAATTATTATTATTTTATTTTAAATACCCTTAATTATCCTGCGAGGGGAAATTCCAAGTTTTCCCTCTGTTTTACATATACACACAGCCCTGAAATACCCACACACATGCACAAACAGAGCCTATACATGCATCAAATGGAGAGATGTCAAAGTGAGGGGGCGGCTCATGGACAGGATATGCACATATGGTCATAAGTATGTGGACCCCCAAGCATTACCGCCATATGTGACTGTGCTGTAACAGCCTCCACTGTTCTTGGGAAATTTTCCCAAAAGATTTATAGACCAGGCTGAAGGGACAAGAGCAATAATGTAGTCGACCCTGATGTTGAGCAATAGGCTTACTCACAGTCTGCTTTCCGCTTCATCCCAAAGGTGTTTGATGGGGCTGCGTTCAGGGCTCAGTGCAGGCCAGTCAAGTTCCTCCAAGTCATCTGACTCCACTCAAATGCACACACTTCTTTCGCTGGAAAACTGAAACTCAACCACAGTCTTCCACATAATCCAAAGTGGATTCTAGTAAAACCACGCCCCCTTTCTTAACAAGCACTGCCGACGCTGAGGCAAGAAGGAAGCACAGGGCACATAGTTAACTAATAGTTACTGTAAATCATTTTGTTAAAGTACATAATTTGTGTTTAAAGTAAAGATGAGATGTTATATAACTTATATGTCAAAATGTCATGTTAAAGAATTATAGCTTTTACTCAGGATTTATTTTTTTTTTTTAAAACATCTGTCCGTTGGAGAGGACAGGGGATGTGAGTGTTACTTAAAAATGAATGGGGAAATACTGCCCTGATTTGATTTTCCAATCATACCATCATCTTATGATGCATCCTATTGATTATGTACACAGAATATTTGTCTCAGGAGGGTTTGAACTCACTGTTTTGTGGAGATACTTCAGAAATTAAGGATATTTTGAGTAGTGATGACAAATATACAAAATATATACACAGTATTTTTTCAAAGCATCACTTAATTCATTTCAGTGAGTTCATCATTCATAAGAAATAAATGTACTCGTGTGTTTTATTGAAAAATAGGGTCTGTCACTGTCCACTGGGATGGACTGAAAAAATAACACATCAAAAAACACAATACAAAAGAACAACTCAGTTCAAAGTAAAAACAGTATGACAATGAAGTATGTGAAGTATGTGGATTAAGCATACAGCCTGCAGCGTACAGCGTACAGACTAAACCTTACAGCCCTACCTGACTGTGTGTTACTGTGATGTAACACACCCCACTCCTCTAGGAAAGTTTTTCTGGAAGATTTTTAGACCGGGCTGCAGAGACACGAGCATTTTCGGAGTCGACCACTGATGTTAGACAATAGGCTGCATATCCAGTTCATCCTAGATGTGCTAGATGTGCGGGCCACTCGAGTTCCTCTGCACCAAACTGGGAAAACCAGTGTGCCCACATGTGTTATCAAGTTAAAACAGAGCAGGAAAGAACATCTACTCGGATGCTGTTCTTAAATATAATTCTGAGATACCTGTACTTAGAGGTGGACTGGTGTAGTCAATTAATCAATCAGTCAGTCATTTTAAAGGCTACAATAAAATGATTTCAGCTCCTAAAATGAAAAAAAAGTTTGGATTTATTTGTCATATATGATAGTAAACTGATATCTTAATGAATTATAACTGAATTTTTGAGTTTTGGACTTTTGGTCAGATAAGTCAAGACATGTGAGTTCATCAGTTTGGGGTATGTTAGGCTAGACAATTATGAAATAAACTATTAATAGAATAACATCCAGATGATTACACACATGCACACATTACACATGCCCCTCTTCTCCCAATACATATTTCAAATTTTTTCTATAATACTTTATCTATTTCAAATAAATGAATAAGCTTGTAATATAACCCTTACATTTATTTGCTTTTGACACATATATGAATTAAATTTTGACACATAACACATTAAAATATTGCACCCTTAAAATCAAGAGGGCTTCACGACCCCAGGCTCTTTGGCGCCCTAAGAGGGTCCCGTCCCCCTGGTTGGGAACCACTGCTCTACTGCATCTATCTAAGAGCTATGCTTTGCAGATTCAGGTTATATGTACAAAACATATGATCAGTGTATAAAATATGTTACAATGCGTAGGTCAGCCTGTCAACAGTGTGCATGTATGCATCAATTATCCTCCGTCCTGATATGAGGACATCACATTTTGGGTTTACAGGACTTTATACTTCATTCTGCTTAACTCAGGCCTGTTTTCATCATTCGTGGACACTCTTTTTGTGCAGTCTAGTGGCAGTAACACCACAATACACTAAACCATGTAAGAACAAGACGGCAGCCATCTCTACCAAGTCACAAATGTGGACAAGGGACAAAACCTGATCACATTTTGATGGCTGAAATATATATTTATTGTGAGAGGAGATTGATTTTCGTGAGGATGTTATCAAGTAGATTGTCTTGTTTTTCTCTGTTCATTATTTTGCAGCTACATGATTTAATGTTCACTACGTTCACATATTGTTTACATATTTTATTTTGCTCTCACATTACATTTGGAAATTATTTAATATCGTGCACCTTATGTGCAGGTAATAATAGATAATAGTTATGATGAAGTTGGGCAGAGTGATATATAAGATGTGAGATGCCACTCTTAATAATTTTTGTAGTTTGATATGGCAACAAATTTCACCAATTTTAGTAACAGTAACAAGCTAAGACGCTGTTAATTAGGAAGTACTCGTTTGAAGACATTAGGAATTTATCATCAGCTCATTGAAGGACATTGGGACATAATTATTGTCTTGTTTGAGGACATTGAGACTTTATTATTGTTGACTATGTTTATTTTTTTATGCTTATCAGGTGAAATAAAAAATATGAACCAAACAAAAGTCTGGGGTCTCAGGAGGTTAAAACACTGACAGGTGGCAGTCTGTTGATCATTTAATACTTTGATATTTAAAGTACATTTTGCTGACAACACTTCATGCCCTCATCTTCTCTTGATTCCTCCACCCTTACAGATCAAGATTCCAGTCCACAGTCCCACCTGCACATCGCTCTGATGGCTCAGACGTCAGCTCAGAAGACGACAGCACTCTGGTTCTGCTGGCTCCAAACTCCCGCAGCCCGAGCCCTAAAACCGGCAAACACCACCATCGCCACCGTCGCAGCCGCAGCCCCGCTGTCCCTGCTCTTACCTCCAACCCCCTCCCCTCCTTGCAGGGCCTCAGCCTCTGTCCTCGCTCCAAAGAAGGCCAGACCCGCAGCCGCTCTCCCTGCTCTAAGAAGGAGCGACTGGTCTCCCCCGACACTGTGACGTCCCCTGTCATCAGCCCGCTCAGTCCCCGCAGCCCTGTGTCTCCAGGCAGCGGGGTGACTGCACCGGAGGCCCTGGTCGCTGCCATCTTAGGTGAACACAGACCAGCTCAGGTTAGCCCCACAGGGCTCAAACAGATAGGAAAGACAGGGGAAACAGACACTGCGTAGAATATAAACATCAGTAGTTAAAAGGAGGTGCAGTACGAGGAGAACGATGGCAATATCCATGCATTCAGCATCTGATCTGATCCCACAAAGTCACTGTGCTCGTAGAAGCAGCACAGGTAGTGACTCCTAATGTAGTTTGCAAACATTCCACATTGTAGCCCTGCAGTTCTCTGTCTCTGAATCTACCATCATCTCATACACTGTGTGTATCTTGGAGTCATATGCGTCCAGACTCTCGACGACAAGTGCTTTTATAGACTCATAAGCTATATCATACATAAACAAACATATTGAATGTGAAACCAAAGTTGGAGTAAACATGATGGATGTGACCAGTTATTACTGACAGAAATATGGATCCATATAAACAGTCTGGTATCAAAACAAGGACCCTGAACCAGAAGTATTGATGGTATCATAGTTCACAACAGAGTGAGTGTGAGTGTGTGTGTGTGTGTGTGTCTGTGTGTGTGTGGGTTGTGTAGGCCTACGTGTTAAAACTTAAATGTGTGAAACATTTGGACCAGATGACAGTTTAAACTTTTAACTCTATAGTTCTTGGTCTGTATTCATAAAATGATTCAGCAGCAGAGGTAGAGCATTTACAACAACAGTCCGTCTGAACTGTACGTGTGAACATGTGACTTTAATCTTAGATCAATGTTACATTTCTTAGCAGCTTTGTGAATACAGCCCCTGTTCTATAGAGGTCAGTGAGTGTGTGTTAAGGCTAACGTGTTTGTTTTGCTTCAAGGAAAACAGTGTCATGTAACTGTGTGAGTGTGCAAATAAAAAAGGAACAAACAGAAAGTTAACGGTCAGAATGCTGTTTATTTGACAAAGACAATCGAGCAGTTAAGAACAAGTGTATACACGTGTCTATACGCAGACTCTATTCACGTAATGACACATAATCAGTCTGTGAGGCTGGCCAGCGACAGCTCGCCCAGCAGGATGTGCTGATGTCACTTCACACACACACACACGGCGTGAAAGAATCTGACATTTCAACAAAACAAAATTGAAACATCCATGTAGGCAAAGAGGATCTTGAGGTTTCTACGAGAGACGTGTGCACAGCTTATGGTTTGCCCTGATGTTTGTAATCAAGATAATCAGTCTTTGGATTAGTAAGCAGGTCTAAAACCAAATATAGACACCAGGGAGGAGAGGCAAAACAAGCTGCGCGCACACAGAGGAATCATCCCCTGAATAATATCAGTTGAGCAGCTATAAATAAGGCATATGATCCCAACTGCATAGCTGGCT
Source organism: Cephalopholis sonnerati (assembly GCA_019142605.1). Lineage (NCBI taxonomy): Eukaryota > Metazoa > Chordata > Actinopteri > Perciformes > Serranidae > Cephalopholis > Cephalopholis sonnerati. Next base: position 19,456,792 of record JAGQAX010000019.1, read on the forward strand.
GCATAAGGGGTCAACCCTCAATCATCATTACAGATCCAATGAAGCAACTGCCACTGACTGTTTTATTCCCTCTCCACATATTGAGCTAACAAATAAACAGTTTAATGCATATGACGTTTTGGTGTGGAGGAGAGGTTATATTCCCTGGTGGGATTTTTAAATGAGGGGTTCAAATCAGGACAAGGTCACTCTAAGTCAGTGGCTCCCAAACTGGGGGTTAGGAGCAGAGAAATATTTGAGGATACCCTGCACCTCCTTAGGCCTCTATAAATCCTTCAAATACTTGATACTTTTACTTTTCAGGCCTTTTAAAATCCCTAAAATAAGTAAAATACTAGATACCTTCACTTCTTCAAGTGTCTAAAACTCCCCAAAATCCTTAACAAAGTGAAACACTTGATACGTTCACCTTTATAAGCCTGTTAAAACCATTAAAATATGCTAAATTCTTGGTGGTTTCACCTCTTTCGCCACCTTCACACTCCTTACAATGAGTCAAATGCTTGATACTTTCAGTTCTTCATTTGGTTGCATTTCCTTTTCTGCACTGTGACTGTATTTCTGGTGGTTTCCATTTGGATTTTATTTTATGTTATCACATTTTTTTAAATTTCATTTAATTCTGTCTTAATTGTAATTCTGTGTCTGCCTTTTCTGCTGATCATTTTTGAAAGTCACTGTAATTCTTGTGTAATCTTGTGTGAAATACTTTGAATCGTTGCTGCGTTTGCTTCACCTTCAGGCGCCTACCAGTCCTCAAACAAGGGGAACATGCTATACTTCCATGTCTTTGCTCCCCTAAAACTCCTCAAATAAGTGAAATTCACTATGTCCACTTTTGCAGGCCTTTAGAAATACCTAAAGTAAGTTAAATGCTCAATACTGTCACCTCTAAAGGCCTTTTAAAATCATTAAAAAAAATACTGGATACTTCCTTTTGTTGCGTTTGGGGCAATTTACAACTTGTTGCTGTATTTCTAGTCTATTCTATTTGTATTATCATTTTATTTTATCTACTTCTATTCCCATTTTTTGTATCTTAATCGCTTTGTTTACTCTTTTTAGTACATATTGATTTTGAGTGTCATTCCAATGCTTGCTGTTGCCTATACAAAGAACTTTAAACTGCTCCTGTTTGAAGTGTGCTATATAAACAAAGCAGCTTTGCCTTCAGGCCTCTACAAATCCTCAAACAAGTGAAATATTTGATACCTTAACCTCTTCGAGCCTCTAAAGATTTTTAAATGATGTAAAACACTTTATTTTTCCGCAGTTTAAAGACTCTAAATGTCCTCAAATTGAGACAAATGTGAGAATGAAATATTTCAGCCAGAGGTGTGGTGGTAATTCATGAGGTGGGTGTACCAGTAGGTAGACTGGTTAGTTAGGTTGCTGGAGGGGGAGCAGGTATACTGTACTACAGTATTCCAATGGCTTTTTGGCTGATAAATGGCCAGCAAAAGAGGTGGGTATACCCTGTATACCTGCGTGTACCCTCCGCTTCACCGCTGATTTCAGCCCTCTAAAGCCATAATAGGTGATGATGCATCAAAACCGTAATCAGCTTTATTGGCCAAGTATGTGAACGCATACAAGGAATTTGACTCTATGTTAATGTACATACACAGAAATAGACATACAGCTTAAACAAGCACAACACGGCTGAAGAGGGCTAATATAATTATGTGACTATGGCACAAGTGTGGACACCTTATTATTTGGCAAATGTCTGTAAACTGGGGCGGCAGTAGCTCAGTCCATAGGGACCTGGGTTGACCAGCTCAAGTCCCCATCTGGACCAAACATGTAGCATGGACTGGTAGCTGGAGAGATGCCAGCTCACTGCCTGAGCCAGGCGCCGAACCCCTGTCCAGGGTAGCCCCCTCACCCTGACACCCCTCCATTTAATGCATGTATGGGTCCTGTTTTTGCATGTGTGTGTGTGTGTGTGTGTGTGTGTATATCTACATGACAACAGAGTGAAAAATTGAATTTCCTCTTGTGGATTAACAAAGTATATAATATTATATAAATTAAATTTAATCAAAAACACAACTGATATGCTACTAAATGACCCTGTTGCTTGCCTAACCCTAGTGCTGCTGTTGTCTTGCTGCTCATATTTGCCTTTGCTTGTGTCTGTTTCTGTGAAGCTGAAATATAATTCAATTTAAGCTTTACAGCATTGTCTGTTTTTGCTTTGCTGAACTGTAATTGACTCTGCTTTTATCTCTGCCCATGTCTGTGTTCAGCTTTTGTCTGTCTTTGTTTTGCTTTCACCATAGCTGATATGCTTTACATCTGTTCCTAAGTTTGATTTTAGACTACCAAACTCAGACCTGGCCAGGGATGACAGATGAAAACTAGACTTCTGATTAACTCTGGCATATTTATAGTCATGTTTATGAATGACCAGAGAAATAAACACTATGGATATAAAATGTACAGATATGTATATATATAGAAGAGTATAAAAAGCATATCACAATGAAGCATTTAAGACAGTAGGAGAGTAATGGGGGGTGCAAAGGGTGCTGGAGTAAACATGTGATAATTGCTGCTGTATTTAGCCTACATTAAGTAGGTCTTACGTCATCATCAGGGCCACAAGCCAAACTAGATTGATAAGCACTTTCCGGGTAAACACAATATGCAGCAGCTGTTGGGGTGGTTACCCTCAAGTTATTCATGTAGTACTATGTTAGCCCGGGGACTGTTGTTTGCTAATTGGCGCACGCCCATTTGCACCACGTGGTCCGTGCTCAACAACAACATTGGCTGCAGAGAAATCACTTGAAGGGTCTGAGGAAGTTGTTCAGTCAGATAAATACAGCCGTCTGGACCACGCTACACTACACCCGGTGAGCTGAATCCCCAAGCAGCGTGGTCACCCTCTGTGTGTGTGAGCAGGAGACGCAGGTAAACGCTGTGGAAACACCCACCCGGCTCCTCTGACTGCAGCATCTGAACGGCTAGCTTGTTGGCTAACAGCGTGTTTATTGGCTCAAAATGAACGGCCATCAGAACGGTTTCCATAACAACTCGCTCTGCGATGAAGACGTCTTCCTCTTCACTTCTGAATCCGTCGGAGAGGGACACCCCGGTAAGTTTTTCATTTATATCTCTGCTAACATAACAATTAGCCTGATAGCGTAGCCTCTCAAACAAGGTCAGGTTGCATATGTTGCTGTTAGCTCAGCGTGTTGTTGTGTGTCAGCTGTCCACTAAGTACCATGTTCATCCTCTCTGTAACTACCCATGTCAACATGTTTAACAAAAAAAGTGGGGCCTCGTGTTGTAAAAGTGGCCTGGCTACATGTCATCCAGACAAACCACAAAATGAAAAGAACAAAAGACTGTTTACAGCCTGAGGTGATGATAATTCAAGTTAAGTTGGAGCGCCCCGGCTAATGCTAACAACACGGCGGCTAGCTGTTAAGCTAACATGTCAGTTGGGACTGTTGGTGCCCGTCACTCACATGAGGCTCCACGCTGCCTCCTTACGTGAATGTACAGCATTAGGAGGGATGTTTTTGGCGATAAAAGCTAACAGCACAGACCGTGAACACAGCTAAATCTCCTCATGTTGAGTTTTCACTCTTAAATCAGACAGTATTGCTAGCTACCATACGTTGTTGCATCATTTCAGTATCACATTACTGTATGTGACATGTGCTCTGTGTAACTGTTCGCTGGAAGTAGCTGTACTTTCCTGTAAGTCCTGATGTATAGTGAAACAGATTTTAACCTTGAACACTGCACTTTATCTTAGACAAATCAGCTGTAATGTACTTTTAATTGCCAGGTTATTAGCTGCAACTTCCCAAAAATGAATGAGGTCTAATAGGACAGGAACCCTTCAATACATCCCATTTTCACACAATGCTAATTCTGTGTTGCAGCTGTTTTTAAAAGACTAGATTCCACTTTAAAGTCATTTTGTAGCCTGTGCTATGCTGTTAATGTCAGCAAGGGTGGAAAAGATGTTATACTGCACCATTCAGGCTCCAAAATGTCTAGAAACACCTTTAAAAATGGTTTCAATAAAAAACATAATAACCTTCCTGATGGTAGGATTTTTTTCAGAGCTGGTGTAATTGACTTAGTTTTAGCTAAGTGTACCTAATAAACTGCCAACTGCTTCTGCAACATACAACATTTTTAATTGCAGATTTTTTTCAGCGGCTTATCGCACAATACGGTACAGTTTTCAATCTCACATCGGGGCAGTGGGGGCAGCTTCATTGTAACAGATAATAGGCTTACCAGTAGTCCTAAATATAGGTACTGCAGGGGCTGCTGCTCAACTGTGGGTGTAACGCAGTCACACACACACTTTTTAGCTTCAGAGAGCGCTGCATTTGCACGGGGCAAATTACTGAACATATTTGGGATATGTCTGAACAGCTTCAGTTGTCCTCGAAATGCTGTCACACCGATCCAGAATTGTGGTTTAGGGGAATTTTTACTGCACAGTTCAGGGAAGGAGAGCCTCAGGGCGAAGGAGGTACTTAACATTGTTCACTCTTGACAAAAGAGAAAAAGTCAGAAGTTACCACCAGTATTCAGTGAGGTTGAAATCATCGCTCTTTAGTTCACTCATGTCCAAAAGTATATTTAGACAATCTTCTCTCTAATGCTAAACCCTAACTAAGGGATCACCAGTGTAATTAATCACATCTAGGTGTAATTAATTTATAAAACCCTTTTGCCTGTGGCCTATTCGTTTGCATCCACTTAATTTTAACACAACACTTTCTTCGTAACAGCTGTATCTAGACTATTATTAAAGCAATTTGGAAAAATAGCTAAATCGTGAACCAGGTGCAAGTACAGTATCACATCTTTAAATACCTGTGATTAAAAATGGTTAAGTAAGCTCTGCGCATCTGACCTGGAAGCCATTGCTGCTTGAGTGACACCAGTCTAACACTATTGTTTTCATCTGTCTTGCCTGATAAGAATTTATTCTCCAGAGTACCTCCAGTAAAACAAGCAGGATTTATTTGAACAAATGTCAATTTTAAGAATTGTTTAATCTCTCCTTGCACCAACTTGAAATGGTTATATTTTTTGTGGAGTGAAATTTAGCTTGGTGGATAATCAATTTGCCTATATTTCAGTAAGTGAGGCATTGCAATGAAGTGTTTTCATGTGTGTTGACATGCCTTTTGAAAAATATTTTTACAGATAAGATTTGTGACCAGATCAGTGATGCTGTGTTGGATGCACATCTCTCACAAGACCCTGATGCCAAAGTAGCATGCGGTAAGTCCTCAGGTCGACCATAAAGGCTGGCATTTACCACACCTTGTTGAAACCTGCATGTGCAAGCTAAAGCATTTACCAAAACAGGCGAAGTCCATGTAGTAATGTTATGTATTGCATCTTTTAGTTACGCTTTTGAGATTTTGTTTCTGATGTATGCTTTAGTTTTATTTGAGGTAAAGCCCCAGAGAGATGTAGGTGATGAAAGCTTGGAAATTGCAGTTCTTCAATGGACTGGATGTTTAATTTGCAAATTGGCTACATTTTTTCCGATATATTCTGCCTCAACCGTAAGTCGTAAGACAGCTTTCCTGTTGGCTGTGACAACTTTCACCTCCTTGTTCCTAAAGATCTATTATACTTAGTCTTCCTCTCATCCCTCACACTGCATTTCATTGTGTCCTCAGAGACCGCTGCTAAGACGGGGATGATCCTGCTGGCGGGGGAGATCACCTCCAGGGCCAACGTTGACTACCAGAAGATTGTCAGGGACGCAATCAAACACATCGGCTATGATGACTCCTCCAAAGGTACAGTTATTAAAGCTGGTAGCTGTGAGTGTAGTTCAGTGTGAGATTCTTGCAGTCAAAGCCTCTTTTTAAGTACAACCCTCAGTAGGGACAATTAAGATTCACCAAAGGATTGCATCAGTTCTATAGAAGTAGCAGTGGTAGCAGTATTGTCAGAATATCTAATGAGAATTATACCATATTGTCGACTCAAATTGTCCCACATTGCAGTATAAAAATTAGTGATCAGTAATCAGCAACCAAGGGCTAACTGTCAGTGTGCACCTGTGAAGACTGGAAAGAGGTAAATGTAGTAGCCTTTGGGATGTGAGTGACCTGAGTAATGTCTGAAGTTGTTTTTTGAGTGAGTGATTTCCGAAGAAGTTTAAGTAGCTGAGGGCCCCAAACCAGTTAGGTTACCTGTTGAGGAGGCACGTTACGTAACCAATGTGCTGCCTCAATTAGGAGATGCCTCCAGCTTTTTTAGCTAGAGACGAGTGGATGGTTTCCATTCCACCTGACAGTACACTATTGTGAAGGAGAGTCTGCACAGATCTGCTTCATGTTTGTTGACACGCAATGTCATAGATAAAGTTCACATGTAAAACTGCAAGAGTTTTATAATTACAGTGCATATTTGCTGGAGGCTTGGCGATGATTAACATGCACAGTAAAACAGTTTACTGAGGATCAGTTGTCTTGTTCTACAGGCTTTGACTATAAGACCTGCAACGTGCTGGTGGCTTTGGAGCAGCAGTCCCCCGACATTGCTCAGGGCGTCCATCTGGATAGAAAAGAAGAAGACGTGGGAGCCGGTGACCAGGTTGGAGGCTTTATGCATTTATGTTGGCTAACTGTAGCAGGTAATGTGGTGGTTGTGATGTTACATTGACCTGTCTTCTCTTCTGCGCCTCTCACAGGGTCTGATGTTTGGATATGCCACTGATGAGACTGAAGAGTGCATGCCCCTCACTATTGTCCTGGCTCACAAGCTCAACGCCAAGATGGCTGAATTGCGCCGTAATGGAACTCTGCCGTGGCTGCGACCTGACTCCAAAACTCAGGTAGGACAAGGAACCAGTTCCTCCACTTCTCCTTAGACCATCTCCATTACTTGGAAAATACAACTGTGAAAACATTGTATCTTTTCTACCCCCTTTAATATTTGATTTCTGTGTGCTTTATTTCCAAACATGCATTTTCAAAGATGGGGTGAAAAGGCATACATCTGAGTTGTATGAATAATTTTTTCAGTTTATTTTATTTTTTTAAGCTCATTGTGCAGTCTATAAGATGTCAGAAAATGGTAAATACCAATTTGTTCTTAGAGCCCAGAGCAATGTCTTAAAAATGGCTTGTTTTATCTGACTCAATGCCCCAAAACCAAAGCTGTTCAGTGTACAAAAGCAGAAACGTAGGCTAAAACAGGGGAGATGACACCATCACATCAAATTCAGGCCTGGGGGCATTTTAGAATCCCTTTGGGAAAAACTACACATAATTTGCAATTGCATATTTACATTACTGAAGGCAAATGTTTGTTTCTACAAGCTGTTTTGCGTGTCTTCCCCCTGGAGATACAACAAATGTAAACATCAGTGAACAGTTACATCCTATTTACCTTTTTTTAATATTTATTTTTCATTCTTCAATGTATTTTTTCCCCAGGTGACTGTTCAGTACAAACAGGATAGAGGCGCCACCGTGCCATTGCGTGTCCACACCATTGTGATCTCCGTGCAGCACGATGAGCACATAACTTTGGAGGAGATGCGCAAATGTCTGAAGGAGCAGGTGGTGAAAGCTGTGGTTCCCAGTGGCTACCTGGATGATGAAACCGTATACCACCTGCAGCCCAGTGGACGCTTTGTCATCGGAGGACCACAGGTGAGACCAAAACGTCTTTTAAACCATTTACCTCATTGATCCTCCTGCACAGTCACATCATAACATCAAGTCTTGAAATCTTGTAATTACATTATGGTATATTCCTACATGGAAAATATTTAAATAGCTGTTCTTAAATGTTTCACCCAAAATAAACAAAATCATTCAAACTGCATTTGTCTTGAATGTACACAAAAATCAAAGACCCATGTTTAATCTCGCAGGGTGATGCTGGTCTGACTGGGCGTAAGATCATTGTTGATACCTACGGTGGATGGGGTGCCCATGGAGGCGGAGCCTTTTCTGGGAAGGACTACACAAAGGTGGATCGCTCTGCTGCCTATGCAGCCCGCTGGGTGGCCAAATCTCTGGTGAAAGCCGGGCTCTGCAGGCGTGTGTTGGTCCAGGTGAGTGCAAAATATATCACAGTGTTAAAGTGAAAACATACCTCAAATCTATACAATACAGCATCATAGCCTCAACTACCTGTAGGCTGGAAGGTGGCAGTTAAATGTGTTGTGTCACATTCTGCTAGAGAGTAGTTTGTAAAGTTTTTGTGCATATTTTGATGCACTTTTCCTTCTCTGTAATCAGTTCTTCTTCACTGCTCTAAAACAGCGGTTACCACTGGCGGCATAGTGCAACTATTTGTGCAGAGTACTGTTTTAGAGCACAAATACTGCTGTTTTTATCTGGATGTGAAAGTACTTTAATGTAAGTGCGCAGGTATCAGATCAGTGCATAGACTCATGTACCCACCAATACCCAATCCAGCATTTCAGACAGTATTTGAAGGCATTTCTAAATCTGGTATCGGTATTGGAACAACTCTAATAAGTGCCTTAAACTGGGTTATTAAGCTTAAATTAGAGTTGGATAATAATTCTTTCTTTGTCAGCAACATTCTTAATATAATCTCTGAAAACTGTTTTAGGTATCCTATGCTATTGGAATCGCCCATCCACTCTCCATCTCCATCTTCCACTACGGGACCTCCCAGAAGAGCGAGAGGGAGCTGCTGGAAATTGTGAAGAAGAACTTTGACCTCCGTCCAGGAGTTATCGTGAGGTATGTTGGGGTGTTTGATTTCAGATTTCAGCCAACAAACATGCAGTTAATATCCCTGCTATAAGGTTTCTATAAATCATTTTATTTCTGTCTCAGGGATCTTGACCTGAAGAGGCCCATCTACCAGCGCACAGCAGCCTATGGTCACTTTGGTCGTGACATCTTCCCATGGGAGGTGCCCAAGCCACTGAAGTTCTAAACCCCCTCCAACCCCCCTCTTATCTTCAGGCGGGCCTTAGGTGTACTACAGATGAACCTTTGTGTCCGTCTACCTTTCTCCTCCTCTTCCTCCCTCTTCTTCCTCCTCCTCCTCACACACACAGCCACATCACCACAGCCTCTACTTCATGAAAAGATGCCCACTCTCCACAATATTGCACACATCTCTATGAGATTATGATAGTATTTCAGTTGCACATATTAAGTTGAACAAATGTGTTGGAGAAATTGTTTGTACAAATTTGAGCAGTGCTGCCAGCTTTTATTCATCTTTGTTCTGGCAGCTCACCTCATTTTTTGTATGATTAATGGTCATGTAGTTTTCTGACACTGCTCGTCACTTAATCTGTGCAGTATATATTTAAACCATATTTATAGCAGATTTCCAAAAAGACCATATGGGTATTTACCATTGTTGCTGATGTTTTGTGAGATTTCTCTGGTATTCCTCAACTTTTTAAATTCAGAATCTCACTGCAGTTTAGTTGACATGATCAGTGGTTGGCATCCTCTGTTGCCTTTTTGTTAACGGCAACATGTCATTTTACCCAACGCTGTTGGGTTAATGGCAGTTTAGAGTTGCACAACCATCAGCTGTGTTCCTCTCACACCCAATGTTCTTGACATTTTGTTGGCACAAATAGGGTCAAACACTTGTCCACTGATATAAAATCTGCTCCTTTTCTTATTTGTGCTGACCCTTCAGGCCACTTATTTTCTGACGTTTTACAGAGAAGTCAGAAGCTGCTAATGACAAAGTGGTTATGTTGGGCTGCACAATGAAATCACTCCAATTTTTTTTTTTATAATTTATTTTGTTAGTTTAAATGTCATGTGAATGTTACAAATGATGTTCAGTGTGTCAACTGACCATTGGTAAAGGCATGGTAAAGTACTCATCCCTCCTGAGACTGACTCTGGGCGCAGCTACAGAGAAACCCAGCTCAGTCGCCTCTGGGCAGGGACTGCCTTCATCCCATGGCAACATCCTACTTGAAGTAATTTATAGAGCTAGACTATCATGGGACCTAACAGTTTGACCAGCAAAGAGACAGTTTAGCAATGTGTGCCACAAGTTGTTTTTTTTTTAATTTAATCTAAAGACCATTTTCCACTCAGTTGCACATGTTTAGGGTCCTGACACCTTCAGTCTCACCTGCGCACAACATGAAAGGTCGAATGGCATGGAAGAAACAAAAGAGCAGAGCCACAGACAGACCAAGACATAAGAGGCAGCACGTAGTCTGCTTAGTGAATGTAAGACATAGTAACACTGCTCTCGTCTTCTCAGCTGAGTTAGTTAAGTACACATGAGGACGTGGGATCAGAATATGTTATGGTTACATTTGTGGATTTTCAATCATCCACTGAAGTTGCACAGCACGTTGGTTCTTGAGCTACCATAAGTGTAAAGGCCTCTATTTCTAATGTGCTATGTACAGTAGTCCCAAAATGCTTGCTGAGCTTGCAGCTGAAGCTTTTGTTTTTAATTTATTTATTTGTTTTTAAAAGAACATTCTTTACATCATACCCCAGGGGTCGTGGATGGCACAAGTCCGAATTTTCCTGATTAGTACACTTGAAACAATCTTGGTTAGTCAAGGTTGCTCCTCTCCTTGTTCTTTTTAAGACTGTTTTGTTGAGAGTTTAGTGAGGAAATATAAAGATAATGTGTGCCAGAGACTCTGGCTGGATTTGATCTCATTGTGAATATACAGTATATGCCTTCGAATGCTTCCCTGGTTGCCCCTCTCTTAGTTAAAGCTAAGCCAAATGTAAACCTGAATGAGGTTGTTATTAAATCACCACAGTTGGTACTTGGTGTGAACTGTGTGTGCAGTTTGTCGAAGTGTCCTCATCGTGTAGCTAGGTGGCACTGTGTCCTCATATATAAAACTGAAGTTAAGATTGTCTACTACTTTCAGAGCACTGATATCTGGTCTTTAGTTTGGCTCCTCTGCCACCACCGTGTGGTTCTTTGAGTGCACTGCAGAGAAACCTCAGACAGGAGCCATACACCGTTGCTGAGAACATTTTAGACTGTCTGTTTGATTATTTATCCGGTGAAATGACTCCACCACCCAAAGACGTTTTACGATATGTTTGCATCTCATCTACAGAAGAGACCAATGATTGGTTGGTGTTGTACAGAGAAACCAGCCTGTTTACATGGTCTCCTGTGGGGGATGCTCAGAAGCATTTTTTTCTATGTTGAATCATTTTCTTAAATGATTAGAAGTTAGTCTGTCAGTGTGGTTGCTGAATGTGTAAAAGTGCCTTTTCTCATTTTCTGCAATGCCCCCATCCCCGTATATTTGACTCCTTACCTTTTGAATCCACCCCCCAGTTTCTACCCTGAGGTTGCAAAATCTCCCTCTTCAATAATTCATGCCGGGGAGTTTGATTTGTTGTTGAGTTTCTCTTTCAAACCCTTGAAATAAACTGCACCATTCCTTGTGCTCATCGGCTGTGCTTTTGGCTATTTATTTTGTGTCGTAAAGCAGAATCATATGATCCTATGTTAATCCGTACTGTAAAATCTGATGTCATGACCCTTATTAATTAGTTTAAATGATTATTTGTATTGGAGGTCCTCGCCAACAAGAAATAACAATGTTGTTGATGGAAATAAAAATGACAAAACATGAAGGCAGAAGTAGGTATCAGTATCAAGAAGTTGAAAACATGATCACTTCCTCTGACAGAATACGAGTACATTGATTTAACCCCATGAGAGTAGTTTTGTTTCTGGCTGTCATACTCCATTGTGTATACAGTATACAACATAGTGCACACCCTTACACCCAGTTATAGACTTTTGATTGTACAAAGACACATTCACTTTGAAACAGCAAATGCAAAGTTTAAATTCAGAAAACATTACCACTAAAGTTAGACTTAAAAGGTTTTATATGTGAAATTCAGAGCATGAATATAGCAGCAAACAACTATTAGCTATGTAAAGAATGAAATCATGCTACTTCTGTGTTTTGTAATCTGAGCTTCTCTTAGGTGTGTTGTAGTAAACTGGTCTGACAACGCATGTGTGTTGGTGCATTGCTGCCACTTTGCACTGCTGTCATTTGGCAGATACAGCTGATATTTGGTTGTCGTCATCACGAAAACATAACACCTATCTTCTGGTTCGCCACGTGACTCTGTAAGCACTGTTGATGTTGCTTAGTGCTGTTTAAATGTTCAGATGTTCCTTTAATGGCTGAAGAAAAGTCCGAGGCAATAATGTCAATTCAAAGTTTATTCAGATAATTCTCCTGAAATCATCCGACTGTTGGTGAAAGAATACAAGCAGAAACTTGAAAGCAGATGAAGCCATAAAACTTTGCATGTAGAACAGAGGATAGTGCGCAACTCTAAAAAAAAAAAAAAAAAAAGCAAAAAATAGAAAATTCTTATCAAGTCTGCAGAATATTTGTCAAAATCTTTCCTTTTGTACTAATCATTCAAGTTTCCGATCCTACAGTTGAGCCTTCATATCTGCTCCACATTCCTTTTACTCCTGAACTTCAAATAATGCCTTTGTGTGTGATCGTTTGTCCAGCGAAGACCTGGCTTTCTTCACTCAGTGCAATAAAAGTGTGCGAAAAAACATGCACTCAGATATCTAATCAGTATCTGAAAGAAGTGCTATCGGACAGAATGCCACAGGTGTCAAGCAGTTAGAGAAATATTTGCAGTTTGATGTTGAAAGATCTGGGTCGTCCGTGGGGCCACCGGTGGTGACTCATATTTTTGGTCCCACACTGAAAAGAGAAATTTGGAGATATTTAATATGGCGTTGTGCATTCTATTAGGATTAAGTTCTCACAAAATTGTCTTAAAATTCCACCTACCTTAATATTTTAAAGTGTTGAGAGGCTGCCAGGCATATTTCTGACAGTAAAACAGCGTCTGCACGGAGTAGACAAAGTGTGAATGTGATCACTGCTGAGCATTCAGAAATTGAACAAGTTTACAGCTTGATAGCCGTTTACTTACTCCACACTTGAGGGCAGTCTTCATGTCTCTGCACCTGTACGTTGACAAAGTGCAGGGGTCTGAGAGTAAAAGGAAAAAAAGGGACATTTTTATTTATGCGTTGATAGACAGGATGGCTCAAGCTTCTAAAAAATGTGTTTTATAAGAGCTTTCTCACTTCGGCCATTTTAAATTTTAAAACAGGTTCAACTAATAACATTAATGATGCATTGTGTAACAAGGTGGCACTTTTAATATATTTGTTATATTATAATTGTATTTGTTAATCGATATTTTTCAATTTCAGGTTCAAGTTTGGCGTTAAAAAAAGTTGGCCACCATTTTGTGTACTCAGAATATGTTGTTAGGTTGTTGTAGAGAGTGGAGGTGGGGTGGGGGGGGCTAGATGAGCATCTTTACCAGGGGCCCCCCAGAGTCTAGGATCGCCACTGTTGGACAAAACAAGTATGATGAAGATGAAGCCCTGCACACATCACTAAAGGAGAGACAGACTGACCTACAAGAGGAGCCTCCTGCCCTTTACACAGGCGGATGAGGGCACAGATGGCCTGAGGGGTGGCGTAGCCCAGGATAGCGTCCATGACTGTCTTGCTAAATTTGCCAACGATGGCCTCGCACTGGACTCGGTAGGTGGGGGGCAAAATCTTACAAAGCTCCTCCAGCAGCTCGACCACAGCATCCTGCAAAAGTAATAGAGATGAAGGCGCGTTGCTTTGCCAAGGCGCTGTCAGTGCTGACTGGAGACATGTAGGCGTCTACTTACATGTGTGGGTGTGCAGGACAAAGAGATATTGTGTTTGTTCATGTGCATGTTTGTTACTCCACTACAAGAGTGTGACTCACCTCAGTCATTTCTTTGGGCAGCAAGTCCTCCAGAGTCTTGATGAGAAAAATGCAGAAGGTGCATTGTGTTGTGGGCTCCACCTGATTGACACAAACAGCAGAGGGAGTTCAGCACAAAGAGCTTTTTCACATGCGATGATTCTTGTGTCTCTCTGTGTCGTACTTTACTGACATTTTCACTTGTCACAGCAACCTGAAGGGCCTCCTTGACAAAATAATGGAGCATCCTCTCCTGCTTGTGACAGGAGCCACAGAGCCCGAGGAATTTGCAGATGTCCGCTGGTTTCTACAGAGAAACAGATGTGTTGAGAATAAACCTCACCATTACACACCATTACCATTTTACCACTGGTAACATGCATGCAACTTACTGCAACACCAGCAAGGAACTGGATGGCAATTGGAAGCATCTTCTCCACCTGCTCTTTGCAGAGTTTGGCAGGAGCTGGCCCTGGCAGGTGGTCGCACAGATTTTCAATGCCATCCATGATCTTTTTCTGAAATAAATCGCTGAATTAGGCGTGTGGTCTTCAAACCTGGTCCTACTGTGGGTGTAAATCTGTCAAAGGTCACTGACTTTAAAAACCTGGAACAGTGCTCACCCTGCCAGCCACAATTAAAGGTTAGAAGACTGAGTGGTTGAGTGATATTGCTGATAATGCAGCAAATTATTGTTGTTTCCTGCCAAAATTAAATGTATTGTGCCAGTTTTTTTTAGTGTCCTTCCCCAAGGCAGTTCTCTGTCTCTTAAATCCCATGGCCTGGGGCTTTAAAAGTTCATGACATGCAGTGGTTGCAAAACATGAAACAAACAATAAAATAGGGGTAAAAAGTGTAATCTTTGAGCAGGTGCAATTCAAAGCCAGTTGCATTGTGGCTGGTCAAGTTTTAGCTTTTAGCGCTGAGGCAAAAACATTAAGCTACATAAAGCAACGCGCATTAAAACATACACAGGTTATACATAAATAGTTATAATTTAATAATATATTAAAACTCACTTTTTATGGGAAAATTCGTTTATTTTATTGGATTTAATATTTATTTACTTTATTAAATTTTACGTTATTTTTTTCAGGACGGTAAAGCAGTCACTAGCCCCGCCCCCTCACCTGTCAGCCAATCACGTGCCTTCGAACAGGCTCGTTAGCGGCTAGCTCAGAAGCTAACAGCTAGCTTAGAAGCAACAAAAAAGATAAAACTCTCTTTTTGTGTCTTCTTCTTCTTCTTTTCTTTCTCTGAGGAACATCTTCAGAGTCACAAAGCTGCCGAGGTAACTGAATTTAAAAGCTAGCTTCTGCCATCGACTCCAGCTTTCACTTTAATACCAATAAAAGAAGCTAAATAGCGGGCTAACTAGGTAGCACCGGTAGCCCTCTCAGGCTAGGTAAGGCATTGCTGTGGCAGTAGCTAATAAGAGCTAGCTGGCTAAACTTGGTAGTAGCTCAGTGATGAATGGAGACATTGTGAAATAAAAACAAAAAAGGGCATTTTGAAATAGGAATTTCTGTATTTAACATTAGATAGAAATACCCTGCTGACCCTGCAATAAAAAAAAAACTTGATTTATTAAGCTATTTCCCCATGTATTGGTTACTTTTATGTATTTGTTCACATGCCTATTCAGTCATGTCTCATTTATTCCCTTATTTGTTATTTGTATTATCTAGCCGTGCAAATATGATAGTTTCAGTTTATGATAATTTTAAGATAACTAAGATTTTTGCAGCTAATCCAATACAATGGCGTTTGCACCTGTTTTGTGGTGCTTGTAGCAAAATTAAATTTAACAAACCATAGGCCTCTGTGGGCAGACTTTGTTTTCTGCAGGGGTGTCTAACTCATTTTAGTTCATGGGCCACATACAGCAGTTTGACAACAAGTGGGCCCGGCCAATAAACCATTGCATAATAACCTATAAATATCAACACCTCCAAGTTTTTATCTTTCTTGTAATGTAAAGAAGTAAAATAATATTCTGAAAACGTTCACAAAATAGATGATGACCAGCTTGAGATGTCTCAAGAAAAATAAGTGCAACTTCAAAAATATGTCTCAGTTTTTCCACTTTCGGTCAGTCTTCTCTTTTTCCATACATCGCCACACCAAACTGAAATGGAAGTTATTGAGGGAGCAAATCTAAAGCCTTGGCAGTGTCTTAGAAATACAGATCCTCCAATATTGTTATAAGATAGAAGTTGGATTCTGATTATTTTTTATTGGAGCTGCTGACTGATAATATTTTGCACAAAGTTCAATATTGTCAAATACAACCAAGATAGGGATTCATTGTTTTTTTTTTTGTTTGTTTTTTTCAGAGAACTGAA
Organism: Cephalopholis sonnerati; assembly: GCA_019142605.1. Lineage (NCBI taxonomy): Eukaryota > Metazoa > Chordata > Actinopteri > Perciformes > Serranidae > Cephalopholis > Cephalopholis sonnerati. The sequence goes on from JAGQAX010000019.1 coordinate 19,472,906, forward strand.
TTCTGGTCAGGGTGGAAAAGCCTCTGAAGCAGCATTTTACATGAGGTATGAGCTGCTCACTGTTTAACTTGTTCCTGAAACCAGGCACCTCTCAGCCTTCACAAGTGCATCAATATTAGATGTCGGATGTCATCTAGTGGGCCAGTTTGACCCTTTGGTGGCCATATGTTTGACACCTCTGGTTTACAGCAAGATGGTGAAATTCACTATTTTTATGACACTTTTAAGGTGATAATTCTTGTTGCTTCAAACTGTCAGTGTCATTTTCACTAGGGGCGTGTACTGCATACTAGGTGACAGCTTTTTTGTTGTTGCATCTTTACAATTTGTCTTGTGTAGCAAATTAGCAATATGTCATTTTTAACATCAGTGAATAAAATGTTACTTAATCGGTATAACACAGAACTGAGGCTATTTTATTATTTCTTTCCTTTACAGCTACTCAATTTCCCGACCCACGATTTTCACCAAATAGGTTAAGGTGAGGTTTGAAATATTTTACTATAATAAAGTCTGACTCCTTCAAATAGTTAATAGAAATCATAGAAAGTAACCAATTTTAGTTTTCTCTCTTAGATGGGACTCTCCACAGACCAAAGGCTTAGAGGAAAGAGGATCTTCGAGGTCAGGTGAGAAACGGAAACTGCCTGTGAAATTTCATTTCAACTTTCGTTAGACATAGAAAAATAGGAAGTGGCATAGCACCAATAAGAAAAGGAGACTTTTACTGTGCATGTGTGAATTTCACAGTATGTGACTATGCGTGCCTGATTAGAAATGGTTTGCATCTCTGAATGTGAAGAATGTGCTTCAGCTGACAAAAGAACAGGTGGAATTTGAAGTGTTTTTTCATATTTATTCAATAAAAACTATTCAACCACAGATCTTAGCAAGCACTTGAGATAGCACATTGTGTATTTTAATCTTGACTTATGAATATGAACACACAGTATCAATAATAATATCATTGAGCAAACGATAATCCCCTGGTATGTGTTTGCTCCGACTATTATACTCACCTGGAGGTCTGCATTGGAAAACATGTCAGCGAGGAGTGTAAATATTTGGGTGCAGTCCTGGCAGACGTCCCCAGTCTGAATGAAAAGTCACATAATGAAAATAAATTAAGGCCTTAACCTGATTCAGTCACTTCCACAAATCAGGTACCTTATTCTACATTGTTGCATGCGTAAGATACATGTGTGAATGTTTCTTCTTGTTGTTAAAAGACTGCTGTTTTTAATATTCCTCTAAAGTGTATTTTATGAGGAAGAAGCTTGTGTGGCTGCATCAGTTGTGCTAGATTCAAAAGGGAAACATTAGAAAAATGTTAAAGTTTTATACTTAATATCAGTGGTTCTCAACTAGGGTGCCTTGAGGGACGTCCTGGGGGTCCCTAGAAAATGGGAAATTGTTTATTTTGACTTTTTTAGTCATTATAGAAGTGGGCCCAGTGTAAGCAAGGGTGCTTATTTTTCCTCACAGCCTTGTATCCTCTCTCCTCCAGTGACCCAGAAATCGTTAGGAGGATTTTCCAATCCCTTAAATGCTCCTCAAGGACACAAGGAGAGAGGAGACTTCAGGAGGAGCTTTTTCTTGCATGCAAGAAACACATCTTTGCTGGGAGTAGCCAAGATGCGAGGAAGAAATGTGGGTGAGGTAAGCGAGGAGACACATTAGAGTAATGAAAAGCACCTTAAGAGTCATCTGAGTGACTATTTAGCTCGTAGGTTTCACTTCCTCTAAGGTTATCTGCTCAACTGTAGTGGACAACTACAACTGTGGTTGACAGTAGTTGACAACATTCTGCTCCTAATCATATCTAACAACAAAAATCTTTTCATATGGAGGTCCCCAGAAGTGAAATCATATTCGTGATCTAATGTGTATCAGTCAAATGGTCCATGTCACAAAAAGGTTGAGAACCAATGCTTTAAATCTTCTAGGAGTGAAAGTGTGCCAGGTTGAAAAGACTTCCTGATATTGAAGAAATGCAAATCTCAGTTCTCTCTGAGAGGTCAACACTATTGCTCTAAAATGTCACAGTGCTTTTAACTTCATTACATACAGTTTCAGTAAAAGCAGGGTTTCTCTTAAAGAGTGGAACAGTGGTGTTGGAGTATCATATTGTCCTGTGGTGCCATTATTACACCTCTAAAATAGCAGTAACCATGTACATTTACCGTACTGAAGTACAGTTTTAAAGCACTTGTACTTTCCACATACAGCACATACATTTTATGCTATTTATACTTCTACTTCACTACAATTATTTTGACACCTTAGTATCCATTGCATATATTTACAAGATATAGTTACTAATCACTTTACAGATTAAGATTTTACATTAAAAAAAAACATTATCAGTTTATAAAATACAATACATTGTTTTAGATCAATGGTTTCCAACCATTTTGCTTGTGATCAAAAATAATAGAACAGTATGAAGTTGGGTGGGGCCCTGTTGAGATGTTTCAGATGTCTCTGCGTTGTTACACCAAAGAGTTACGTCCACTCCAAACTCCTGGACATGATTGAACCACCTAACTGTAAACTAGTTCAAACTAGCTCAACCTCCAACAGCTACAACGGTAAATGTTAATTGATGCGTCAGTATTAACAATCTAAAGATGTCCTTTATAATGATTCATCAGTCACAGGGACAAAACATGTACTTTTACTTTGATACTATGACTGCAAGCTGCCGATAATTGTTCCGCATTTTTACTCAAGCAGGATTTAAAATTATTTTACCTGTAATGGAGTAATTTAAGTAAATGATCTGAATACCTCCTCACCACTGCAAGAAGGTGTTACATGCATCATAAATCACAATTTTGTACACAGACGACAAAATGCTTTCATTAACAGTATCTACGAATTCATAGGAGATCCTTAAATTTCTTATATTTACATGTATTTGTTTCTTGAATTGATATTTGTTAATTTATCGTAAGTTCTACATATCCTAAGTAATATTGTAAACCTGCACATCATAGTCAAAATGTGTGTTTTCTTATTTGTTTGAAATGCAAAATATAATTTTGTTACAAGAAATCATGAACTTACTGCTCTGAGGGCATCTGGAACGGTTTGCAGACCATCAGCTTTAAAAGCCGGAGTCAGAGCTGCGAAGGGAAATAATCATTTTTGATATCTGACACTTGACTTTTTTGCCATTAACTTTGTAAGTCATCATCCTAGTAAAATTAATTATAATCTCACCACTGCCTTCAAGACAAACGAAGAGAAGCACAGCAATCTTGAACAAGGCCATCCTGTGTTACTTTCAGGCTTTTAGTTGAACGTCTTCCCTCCTGAGGTCTGTGCAGGGAACTGTGAGCGCAGCTTATATCTGATAGGGCCCACCTGCTACCTATAGCCCCCACCAACCAGAGTTTGGGGGGGGGGGGGGGATAGGCAGATGCTAGTGTGATAAAACTTGTTTTCAGTGTAGTGGAACCTTTTTTTTCTGTGTCCCTCAATAAGCTAATATTAGGCGAGTTTCATATTCAGTTCCTCACACCAAGGTGCGAAAACCTGCTACTGTTTATTTTAAAGATTCAGATGTGTTTGCAGAAGTACTGTAATTATTTTTAAAATATACAGTGGCTGCTTTGTGTCATGTACAGTTTATTTTTGATGTGAATACTGAAATATATTTTGCACTTTTGTCTGCATCAGCCACTTCACTATAAACATTCACTGAAGTGCATCTTAGGATAATCAAAGTTGGTGTTATGGTGAGAGAAGCTTTGTTGCCTCAGCCCTGTTGTGGTGAAAAACACAGCTCATCATTTCTCCTAGTACTATTGAAAACTATAGCTCATGTACACTAACCTGTGCCCACACTGAAGCTAATAGGTTCACTTGTTTCACACTGCAGACTGATTTCTAGAGTCAGTTTTGATAGTTATGTGATCCCCCTGCTTCAAAATGGCCCTCTCAATTTATCAGAGATTGCAAGGCATCAACAAGTAATTAAAGTAAACATGTCAGTCAGTATCACCTCAAATCTCATCATCAGATGTCTTCTGAACACACCCATCTTCCTGAAAGTTAGGTTTACACTTCGATAACAGTTTACCTCTGGTTGTAGGTTACCCCTATAAAGTTAATTTGTTCATTTATAGGCAATACAAGGTGTAGAGATTAAGGTTTCTGGTTGGAAGATTTCAGCCTGTTTTGCTCAAAAGCAATGTTTTTCATTTACTGTTTCGGCCATATTACTCTGGCGACTCCTAGTGGTAGTTTTAAATAAGACAAGAGGAATCCATGCAAGGACCTTCCTGTTAAGTACATCTGACCTTTGGACACTAAGATGAAAGAAACACACAAAGTGCAGCACTGCTTTACTTTGATAGCCATATTTTTCTGCAAACCAGAAAACCTTTGCTATAAGAATAGTTTGAAAGATGCTATAAACACAAATTTTAAAAAATGGGAAGCATGTATACAAACTGTTGTAATTCCTACACCGTTCACCTGATTTGGATGTAAATACCCTCAAATTAAAGCTGAAAGTCTGCAATTAAAGCACATCTTGTTCGTTTCATTTCAGATCCATTGTGGTGGTGTTTAGAGCCAAAAAGATGAGAACTGTGTCGATGTCCCAATATTTATGGACCTGACTGTAAGTGAGCACTTCAGATAGCGCTGTTGTATTTCAGTTTTGACTCATGAATATGGACATAAAGAGTATAAATATTGTGAGTAATCACATAGTAATCCCCAGGAATGTTTAGTGGATTGTTGTAATCAATCGGAGGTCTGCACTGGAAAGCAGGTCAACAATAAGTTCAAATATTTGAGCTCAGTATTGGCAGAAGTCCCCAGTCTGATTATAAAGTCAGAGTTACATGATGAAAATAAATCAACACCTTAAACTCATTTATTAACTTACACACACCAGGCGCCTCATTCTACATTGTTGGATGCATGAGATACACATGTGAACATTACTTCTCGTGGTCAGAAACCTGTTTCATGTAATGTTCCTGTAAAGCTTATTTCATGAGGAAGAAATTAAGGGAAAGGGAAACATTTGAAAAATGTGTGGAAGTAAAAACTGGTGCACTCTATGTGTTACTTTCATCTGTACGTTAAACTTTAAATGCTCTAGGAGTGAAAGAGTGCCAAATTAAAAAGGACCTCCTGATTCTGAGGACGTGCAAACTTCAGTTCTCTCTGTGAGAGGTCAAAGCAATTTCTAAACATTTATCACATTGCTTTTAATTTCATTATGTACTGTTTCAATGACTGCAGAGTTTCTCTTGAAGAATGAAACAGTGATGTTGAAGTTTCACACTTTCCTGTGGTTTAGGTCGGGGTTGGAGAATGCTGTCACCTGTCATTGGGCCCTGTAGATTCATGATGGCACAGCGTGACACCCACTACAACGTACCTAATGACAGGTAAAGACATCATTTGACATGAATACTGGGCTTCCACAGGTATGCTCATTCAACCAGCAACATTTGACCAGAAGTACTGATAGCAGCTCATGATGACTCACTGTCCTGTGCAGCGTCTATTCTTTTATTATCTCACTCAATGATGCGGACTGTTATTGATTTAAAGAACTGATTGTAGTGTAGGCCTATTATTTCACAACAGCCTAGTTGTTTTTACTGTCATTGCCACAGATACTTATCTTAGGTATTTATTGTCATTATAATGTTGGCAGTAGTAGTTAGAAACCCTGGCTGTGATCCAAGTGTCACTCTTGTCTCGTAAATCTTTTCCCCCTGACTGATTCTATTGTTAAGTCATGTTCCTAAAAGCTTTCGGTTCGGTGTCATCTTTCTCTGCTGCTAGGTGAATGTGTTCGGACTCAGAGCAGTGTCATTCCATAGAGGTCCATAACAGATCACAGTCTGTGGTCATTACAACAGCTCAAGTATCTGTTGGAGGACACACCTCTTTAAATGAAAACTGTAGGAGTTGATCTATCCAACTCCTTAGGGATATACTGAAAAGGTAATTTTACCCAAGTGCCAACTTCCGCGGCTGAGGAATGAAGCCACTGTGGCCAAAAGCTGTAGTTCCTTGAATGGCCACTTGAGGCTGGCTCCAATTGTGAGACGATCCTCATAGACCCCTCTACGTTAAATCACCCAACTTTACAGCAGAAATAAACGTGTACACGCTGGTACAAAAAAGGGTTGGTCTCTGCAGCTAATTTCCCCATTAGTGACAGCTGTACGGAGAGTGTCGGCTGCCTGCAAGGCGTTTTTACAGTCTGACTCCTCCATAGCTCCACCCTCTTGTCCAAATATGGGCACTTGTAGCTCTTACAAAACAAGATGGTGTTTTTTTTTTCACAGTCTATGGCTTAACATAATAAAAGTCTTCAATGGAAGTAGTAACTAAATGTATTTGAACATTAGCATTCCAACATGCCAAAGTAACCTGCTAAATGCCAGCATGTTTACATATTATATTATGCTAACTGTAGCCATGCTAAGATGCTAAGTCTGGCATATCACCTAGCCTCAGAGTGCAGAGTGCAGCTGAGTACATAACTCAAACTGAAGGATAAAGTTCAGCTTGTATTGTTGAAAGCAGCTGTCTGACAGTAAAGAGCTACACAAGTTGAGGTGGGGCTGCCCTGAAATGGCCACAGAAGCGGATATATACATTGTTGTTGTGTAACATTATTGCTGTTTTCTGTGGCGCCACCCACGCACTGAACTTGACATTTCTTGGTCTCAGAATAACATAGCTTTCTTTCATCTTTCTTAGTTTTCTTGTTCGTAATGAGCATCACGGTGTGACATATTTGCTGCCTGACTACAGTCTTTTAATGCTGTAAATTCTGATATAGAAACATATATTCTAAAACACAGGGAACACTTGCTGAAAAAGACTCTGACTTTCCACCGCTATGTTGTCCACTGTGTATTGTGTCAGTCAGACCTAACATAACACATCATGATATTGTTTAAAGTAAGTTTTATAGTTTGGGTGGCTGTGGCTCAGAGGTAGAGCGGGTCATCCTGTAATCGGAAGATAAGCAGTTTGATCCGCAGCTCCTCCAGCCTACATGTTAAAGTATCCTTGGGCAAGATGTTTAATCTTAAGTTGCTCCTTATGGCTGTTTCATGGGTGTGTGAGTGTGTTTGAATGGTTACTGAGAAGCAGGTGGCACCTTGTATGGTAGCCTCAGCCACCAGTGTGTGAATGTGTGTGTGAATGGGTAAATGTGACGTAGTGTAAAAAGCGCTTTGAGTGGTCAGATGACTACAGAAGCGCTATATAATTGCAGTCCATTTACCATTTAAAATCAGAAGAAGATTATGGTCCACAGTCCCAGATTCAGTCATAGCTGGGATGAGTAAGTATCTCTGATATGTTTGGCGGTTTACAATCAGTTGTTAAAGGATTAGTTGTTGCCCCAGTGCCCTTGAATGATTTTGTGTGTGGATGTCTGCTGCCTTGCTGCCTTTATGGTTTCTCAAACATGTTTCTTGGCCTATATTTATGACCGGTAGTTTATGGTAGCAAGTGTTTCATTCCAGTAATTCAAAACTCTGCAGCAGGTCTCAGATAAGTGTATCTCTCTGGAATTGTGTGCAGTAATACAAACCAGCTCGAGGTGGAAAAAGGAGATTTATGTATGTATTGCTACTATGTTAGTTATTTGAGCACTTTTTCAGCATACAGTTGTACTTCCTCTTAAACATATAGTGAGGTTAACTGCCTGTCACGCATTTTTAGGGGAAGTAAAAACAATAGGCGCTGAAAGAGACTGATAATAGATTTAGCATTGTCTTCATGGGCTGCTGAGTGATCCAAGTACCTGGCGTCACAATAGTTGTGTGCGAATAATAGCGGGCAGGATTCCATGACAGCATTGCAACATGTTGTTCCTCCTGTAGTTTCTTCCTTCTAACTTTCCAAGTTGGTATTTTTTCCTTGTGTCACCTTAGCTTGTGAAATCGCTTTGACATTTTGCACTTGGCTGCTTCCTCCAGGCTTCGAATTTGCAACACAATCTGCAAGTTTAAGAACTAGCCCCAGGTGAATTAAGGACTTTTCCTCAAATATGATTCATATACATAAAGGAGATGCTGGAGCCTTTTTTGCCTGTGCTGTCATTCACCATAAAATATAAAATATTTCAAATTACAGCTGCAATTTACTACTCCAGTTTTATGTTGCATGTTTTTCTCCACATAACCAAAATGTTTCTGAGTTTCGACCAAATGTTAGTCAGTTAATTAGTTAGTGATCATTGATTTTGGTCCTTGCTAACAACTGTCTCAAAGGAATGCACATAATAAAAAATAAATAAAATCAAGGCATTGATTTTGGTACCTACTCTTTTTACTTAGCATATTCTTATAAGTGACTCATTTATTACTAGGTTTAACATCTACGTGTGCAGATGTTAAAAGGCCCAGAGGTGAAAAGGTAACCTCACCAAAACCACTAGCAAAGAAAGTTCAGTTTCATTTGTAAGATATTTTGACAAGCTTAAGTGTATTATAGGGTGGAGGCCTTGAATAATAAAGAATTGCCCATAATTTAAGGTCCAAGTATCAAGGCTATAATAATAATAGTCCTTAATATTTTAAAGATGAAAAACACCTGCAGAAGTCACATGAAAGAAGTGCACTAATATAAGGAACAGCCCACCCAAACAAAACCTGGTATTATGTTACCGTTTTGATAACCGTTAATGATGCACCCTTGAAAATCAATTGTGTATTATATGTGAGGCTATTATACACTCTCTCTGGGCTATAGATGTCTAACTACAATCATCTCTATGATGCTTAGTGATAATATTTGTGCATGCACTACTCATATTGTTGCAACAATCCAATTTATCCACAGAGATGTTTGGAAATCATATGAAATAGCTTAGTTAAATATGTACACAGATATTGAGGCTATATTAACTTTCCATGCAGACAGTTATTATATTATATTTTGCTTTTAATGCTGTGCTCTTCAGTTGTGATAAATGAACCGATAAGCTCACTTTAGTAAATAGTGTGACTATTTAAACATTCCTTCAATGTTTAGCAATTGCTCATTTATTAGGAGGCAGAAATACAATAACTGTTGTGGTATAAAAGGAAAAGAGAACCCAGCCTAGTGCTCACTTCAGTCACACGGATAAATAGGCTAATGACGGCAAGAAAATATCTGTATTTGTGTTTAACAACAACAGTCATGGCCAGGACCTAAAGATACCAAGGCACAGTGGTGAAGTGGGTCTGGGGGAAGTTGAAGTTGAGATACGTTCTTCTTTCTGGTGTAATTTAGTACTTTATAGAAAATAAATGTAATTTAATGAAACATCTTATACGTGTACATACACCATTGGCATATTGGTCTTTGACTGAACTTGTCTTTGTGTGAAAAAAAGGAAATACATATGAAAAAAGAAAGTAGATGTGACCTTGCGTTCCTCAAACTGGCTTTGAGTTTAGCAAGACACTACAAAACTAAAATAACACAGCTGTTGACCTTACACTATGGGTCAAATGTAAATCAATTTAATAAAGTAATTATATGCATTGACTGCTGTTTATTTAGTGGCATAAAAAGGCCCAACTTTTTCTTAATGCTTTGGTAAACTTCTCAGATGTCGTGCCGAATGATAAACCTGTTTAACAGTTGAGTAAGTTGCCTATTGTAAGAGCAAGTATTTGTTCTTGTTGTGGAAACGAAAACACTTCTCGGCTTTTCGTGCAAGCTGATGCTCACATTTGCTAACCTCAGTAATTTTGGCTGTCCCCGTGGTGAGACGAGATGTCTATCAGAAGAGCAAGCTGCATTTTTGTCTTCCTCTTATTGTCAAGTTTGTCTTTTGTCCATGGATGTTTGCTGCAGGACTGATGTTGTTTTGTACCATTTCATATTGTGTGTTCATGAAGCCCTTTCTAGGTTCCTGCTAGCTTTTTGTAAGGATCATAAAATGGGGTTTAATGTGTAAGATTTTGGTCTAATCAGTAATAGGGTAAGATTCACTTCATCTTGGAAACTCCTTCTAGCCTAATCAGTCAGGAGTAAGACGCCTTGAATTTATTGTCTACAGTACCCAGTGCTCTGCTTCCTTGTCACGTTCATAGTAAAGGTGAGGTCTGTATGAACAACTTTGTATACTAAGTTATTGTTACCGTAAAGGGCATAAATGACTCATGCACTGTCCAAAAAACCTTCCTGGACTGTGGGGAATTACACTTACCACCACGTAAACTATGAGACATTGTTGAAGCTCCCACTCACTAAATGGTCATGTACACAACCCGATGATATTTTCAATTTACATCTTTTATTAGTTATGAAATTCTTGCTCCTCTGACGGTGCAGAATCGCTGCTTGATTTTTAAAGCAGAATTTCCCAACAGCGGTCTTCCATCAAATACACAAGAAACAGCTCACTAACCAAGCCACTGGAGAAGTATGATTTGTTGCTAAACCCTGAGGTTGACTAACAATGTTTCAGCCATTGCTGTTAATTTCTGCTTTTTCGACTTCCTTCAAAGAGGGAACCTGGCATGATTAGTGCAACTCTCCTGTGGATGTTGCAAACACAGTGAAGTGCTGACAGAAAAGTGACCCAGCACTTTGTTAACAAGCAGACCAACTGAACTCTCACTGAAATGAAAAAGGTGTTTTAAAATATTCTTTGCTCTGTTCATTTCACATTTCCTTCATATGTTAAAGTCAGAAAGAAAACCACAAGCTGTCAGTCACCTGTACTCACCGATGCTGAAGTATGATGTGCAACCTGTTCCTCAACTTTTCAGTGATGTTCACTGCAGTGAATGAAACCATATGAGTTTAAATTTGTCTTTAAATAATTTTAAAGTAAAGAAGTGGAGTAGTATGCACATCCTGCCAAGCAGTTTTATACAGGGACAGAACATAAACTGCAGGAGAGGTTGTCCACATTGAAATTTGCAGTGTTTTCCTTTGAAGGTCTTGTAAGCCAAAGCATTGCATTAACACATTTTTGGTAGTGTGCAAATAGTTAAATATTTTTCTTGTATGACTTGATCGAAACAAAGGCCAAGAATTCATATCTCTCATCTCCTGATAGAAAACATGCAGTCACGGGAGGCATATTTAACTCCAACATTGAAAAAGGTCCCGTTGTCTGTGCTCTGTGTGTTTGTCTACAGCTGTAATCTGTCATTAAATATGTGATGCTGTTTCTTTTATACACAAATACAATTTTGAAAGGTCTGTCAGAGTGTTGTGGGGTCAAATGGTACATTATATAATACTCTCTAAACCATGTCATTCATTATATCAGTGACATGTAAGGCTTTTCACGGCCGACGGACTTTCCTTTAAACCCCCGTTCTTTGTCTTGTCGTCAGCGACAGTTTTGCGTGACAACTAGGAAAAAGCCTTTGTATCAACAGCAGCCTCAGGGCTCCCCACCCAAACACACAGTTTCAAGGTAAACTTATGTTGACTGTGTATCTGTCTTTCTTTTTCCTCATTGCACAACCATGTTACTTATTTACCTGGGATGCCCCGTGGTTATCACATTAAGTGTGAATTCCACACCTTGACCTGCCAAAAAAAGGCGAGGGGGATGTAATTTGTGATTTTTTATTTCATTCTGAGGCTTTTCGTATTTTATTTAATTTTATTTTCATTCTGTGTGCAGTAGTATTTGATTCTTTATTATTAGGAACAGGCATGAATTCCTTCCTCTTTTAGAAAACTTTCTCAAGTTGATCAGTTTGTGTGTGGCAACACTGTATGGCAACATCGGTAAACAACTGGGGAAAAAAAAAAAAAAGAAAAACACAAGAAAACTTTCCAAATCTGTCATCTCTCTACTGGCAGCTATCAAGACAGGATTGAATTGCCCCAAGAAAGCTTACAAACAGCGTCGTTAAAAACTATTTCACCAGTTAGAAAAGTCTGGATCAAATTACGTCAAATAATATAAAAAAAAAAGTAAAGTGTGTACACAAAGAAGAAGACCATCAAAAATAGATAAAAGTATTTCTAAAATTTGTCTGAAATGCTTCTTGAACACTTCATTATAATAATGAATCAGCAAATAATCATTTCAAATCTTTTCGTACTATAATACTGAAAAAATAATCATAAAACTAGCATAATATGAATGTTGCTGTTACCATGACAGCCACCATCACTACTGCCACTGATTTTTATAGTTTTTCAACAACATCAGCCATATCAGTTGGCCTTCCTGTCAGAAACAATAACTGATAAGAGTAAAGGTTTCCCTTCAGCATAGAGAGAGGGAAGAAGGAAGTGTTCTTTACTGACAGTAGCCTCACCTGTACAACCCCTTGGGCGAGGCCTCGGTGCCTCACACTGAATATAAAGAAGGTGACAGTACCGCTAACTCAACATTGGCAAGAGAAATCTTCAAATCTATTGTCAAAGACGCAGGTAAGGAGATTTGTTTTTGTGGTTTGGTGCTTTGACATTTTTTGATGTTACATAGTGCTGAAGAAATAGTTTTTGTGCATGATTTTTGACAAATACAAATAATTTAGTTGCTATACTGACTTTTGTTTTTGTGTTTTAGAGATGCTTTTCTCTGTACTTTTTGTGCTGGGCATCTGCCTGGTTCCTGCTCACTCCAAAGCAACAGGTAGGTTACGTTCTTTACCAACATTGAAATCATTTTGCAACAACATGATGATGAACATATTGATAGATGTGTTGTCTCTTTGCAGGAGAATTTCTTGGCAGTCCTCTTCTTGAACAATGTTTTGAGGAGGCCAAGAGAGTTGTGGATGATGCCTACAAGTACTCCAGAGAAGAGTAAGTTTACCTTATGGGGTATTTCATCTCACAGAGTAAAATAGAGGATTGTCTTTTAAATTAATTCAGCGTGCAAGCTGTTCATGACATTAAGTCTGTAGCTCAGTAATTGTAAGAAAAAGTTACCGAAGCTCCAAATAATACCACAGTTTGTACTTAATTGTTCGCCTCTGTGGCTCTTCTCCTCCAGGAGTCTGAGACGAGTCCGCAGGGACGTGGTGCGTCCTCATGATGCTCTTCGTCTCTTGAAGCAGCCTCGTGGTGACACGCGCTCTGCTGTTAGATCTGCAGACTACATGGCACAAACCCTCCGTCTGATACAAGAGAGGGTGCATCACAGGAACAGACGCTCACTCAATGCAACAGGTCAGACATGCAGCACGCAAACAAAGACAACACAAAAAGATGCACACAGTGCCTGCATTGTTTTTCTGACAACTTTTCCTGGTCTTGGTTTAGGGTCTGAGGTTTACTGTTTCCTAATGTGGGCATAGTGAAGACACTTCAAAGCTCTAATGAAAGACTAGACGTATAAAGTTGACATACACACACCAGTTATTAATCCAATGAAATATGTCTTTCACATTTTTCAGATCTGCTGTCTGAAGAAGATCTGAAAAGGCTTGCCAACATAACTGGATGTGCAGCTCGAGTCGCCTTTCCATCATGCCGCACCACACCAAACCTTAACAAGTATCGCACAGCCACCAGCGTCTGCAACAACCTGTAAGAGAGACATTCAAGTGCTGTTTTAAACATTTGCTATTTAAATTTAAGAAGCAGTTTTTTTCTGTATTTTGACGTCTGTGACATAACAGAAAAGACAGATATAATTCATATAGTTTTAAACCTCAAATTTAAGTCCTTTTGTCAAACATTTTAACCAGGCACATTTCAACATTAGCAAATGTCTTCATTGTCAGATTTGTTTCCTACTTTGACCTCTTGCTTTTCATAATAACAGTTTCCCCACATGCATACTATATTAAGGTAAAAGGCAATTGTCAGGTTTCTTTTCAAAAAGCAATCTGTCTTGAATTAATGGAAACATGTCGGGTCAGTGAGATCGAGTGTTGCTTACATTCAGAGGAAACGCTTGTGAAATAAACCTAAACATCTTAGGCCATACACCACAGAAGTTGTGTACATTTCCCCTCGATTTCTCAAGCAGTATTTCTAAACATGAACGTCTTCTGTTTGCTTTTAGAAAAAACCCCCGCCTTGGAGCCTCCAACACCCCCTTCGCCCGCTGGCTACCTGCTGAATATGATGACGGCATCTCCCAACCGAAAGGGTGGAACAATCGAACAATCAACAACTTCTTTCTTCCACTGGTACGACATCGAAATCCCAGACACTCGTTTTGACTACATAAATGCTGATGTAAAATTTAACAATTTTCCTCGGCTCTTAGGTGCGACAGGTGTCCAATAACATCCTAAGCACAACAGATGCAAGCGTGGTCAGCGACAGAGAATTCAGTCACATGGTGACCTTGTTTGGGCAGTGGAACGACCACGATCTCACCTTCACGCCCTTCTCCCCCAGCATCCGCTCCTTCAGCAACGGGATCAACTGTGATGAGAGCTGTGAGAAAACTGAGCCATGCATCCCCATCTCGGTCAGTGCGAAAGCATAAATCCAAACATTGAGATATTGTTTTCACTAAAAGATTCTCTCCATAACCTTTGGTCTCTCTTTCAAACAAACAGATTCCCCCCAACGACCCCCGGTTTTCCCCCGGCCCAGAAAGCTGCATTCCTGCTTTCAGATCCGCCCCTGTTTGTGGAACTGGATTCTCGGCCTACAATTTTGGCGGAAAGCCTGAAAAGAGAGAGCAGATCAATGCCTTGACAGCCTTCCTGGATCTCGGCCAGGTGTACGGTTCTGAGGAGATGCTTGCCCGGGATCTTCGCAACCTCACGAGTGATGGCGGCTTGCTGCGTGTGAATACACAGTTCAACGACAACAACCGTGAGCTGCTGCCTTTCCACCCTCTCCAGGTGAAAATGTGTGCCACTCGCAGAAGACGTCACCAACAACACCAATGCCAGAGAGGTGCCCTGTTTCCTTGCAGGTTAGTCATAATGCAAGTTCATTGTAACTACTAGCTTCGTCAGTCGTTGATTAATAATTTATTAATGCTTTGTATATTTGTAATAAGTCTTGGAAGTAGTAATAAAGATTTCGAAATTAGGATAACCATCGTTTTATCTTAGTTAAATGTTTTTTCAGTGTCTTGTGGTCCTTTTCTTGATAACAAGCTTAAGAGAAGAAATTGCTAGTGGGCTATGCAGATGTCTCAGTAGCTAACTAGCTAGCTAGCCAACGCTGTCATTGATTTTCTGATGTGTGCATGACAGCCCCACATTTTGAAATGTTTTCCCTAGATATGTCCAACTGCAAAGTCGCTGCACTTGTTACTTCTCTAATTTCAGTGCAGACTGGCAGTGTAGGAGCGTGGGTTGCTAGTGTTAGCCTACAGAGCGCTGCTAGTAGCCTGGTAATGACGCAATACTCTTTTTTTATTCGATGACTTGTTTGATAGGGTTAAACTTAAGTTGTAAACACATTGCGAGCATCCTGACAACCACATAATGATGTCTTAAGCCTGCGCAATAGAAGTCACCACAGCAGAAGACTGACATATTGTCTGGCAATACTTGACGCGTGTGTTTACATACGCCAGCATCAACAACTACTGATGACGTATCAGGGTCTTGAAGCCTTCTCTCATTTCATGGGGGAAGATCGCAACCAGCTACCCCTTGTAACTCTGTTCTGATGGTCAAGGTGGCACTCAACAATGAGGGGTAGGGATTAAAAATAAGAAATGGGATTGTCGCTTACATGTATTGTGAGAACCTATGAATTGCCTTTTTTTTAAAGTAAAAACTAAATTGATTGAAAAGCAGGTTATATTGGAGGACATTAAGCAACTCAAATGTTGTTTTTATTTGTGTCTTATTGCGTCTGTATAAAGCATCAAGAAATAATTTATTAACCATTTATAAAGACATTATTTACAACTCATAAAGTCCTGATAGAAAGAGGTGCCAAACATGAATCTGAAGAGGAAGTGTCCTGATCAACTCTCTGATGTGTACAATTCTGTCTGTAAGGTGATGTTCGTGTGGACGAGAACATCGCTCTGACGTCCATTCACACACTGTTTATGCGTGAGCATAACCGCCTGGCTCGTGGACTGAAGAGGATGAACCCACATTGGGACAGTGAGACACTCTACCAAGAGGCCCGCAAGATCATGGGCGCCTACACACAGGTAGGTAAACCTGAGAGTCAGCCAGCATTCATGGTTGTATATCTCCATAAACTCTTCTGTCTTTTACTCACAGTAGATCTCTGTCTCTCTCCCAGGTCTTTGTGTTCAGGGATTATCTGCCTCACATCGTTGGTGTCCAGGAAATGCGTAGGCGCCTTGGCCGTTACCCTGGCTACAATGCCAACGTTGACCCCAGCATCTCCAATGTCTTTGCAACAGCAGCTTACCGCTTCGCCCACTTGGCCATCCAGCCAGTCTTATCCCGTCTGGGTGCAGACTACAGGGAGGACAATCGGTTCCCAAGTGTCCCCTTGTTCAAGGCCTTCTTCACCCCCTGGAGGATCGTCTTTGAGGGTGAGTTGTAAAGAGCGAATGGTAGTCACTAAGTCGCTCTGTCTGAAACTGTCGCCCTAACATCTATTTGATCTCTCCAGGTGGCATTGACTCTCTGCTCCGTGGTTTAGTCGGCCGTCCTGCTAAACTGAACACTCAGGATCACATGATGGTGGATGCTCTGAGGCAGAGGTTGTTCCAGTTTGTGATGCATATGGCCTTGGATCTGGGCTCTCTCAACATGGAGAGGGGACGTGACCACGGCCTGCCTGGTACATCCCTCGCTCTGGTTTTCTTTTCTACTGTTTCATCTCTTTTTTAATTGTCCTCATTTGCTCTTTGCTTACATGTTGTTTACTCCTCCAGGCTACAACGCCTGGCGCGGGCTCTGCGGCCTGTCTCAGCCCAGAAACGAGGCAGAGCTTGGTCGGGTCCTGAACAACAGCAACCTGGCTCGCAGGCTGCTGCAGCTCTATCGCACACCTGACAACATTGACATCTGGTTGGGAGGTGTGGCAGAGCCGTTTGTCCAAGGCGGCCGTGTGGGGCCTCTGTTTGCCTGCCTCATTGCACAACAGTTCCAGAAGATCCGCCAGGGTGACAGGTCGCTATGAGTGTGCATACATACAGTGATGCTAACAGTCACAAAAATAAATGCATTCCGCAGTTTCTGTTGACAATCATCTCTTGTTTGAAATAATCAGGCTGTGGTACGAGAACCCAGGCGTCTTCACCCGGGCTCAGAGAGCCGCTCTGTCCACTGCCTCCATCTCCAGAATCATCTGTGACAACACCGGCGTCACGTCTGTCACCACTGACGCCTTCAGCGTCATCTCAAACAGGAACCCGCTTGTCTCCTGCAGAAACATCCGCCGTTTGAACCTGTCAGCCTGGAGGGAGCCACCCTGTTCAGGTGAAACATTACTGTGCCAAACTTTTTGACGGCAGGGGAAGACTCTCAGCTCTGAATTCACAATCATTTGTCACCTACTGTATTTTTCATTCTGTTTTTAACCTGGTGTGTGTATCTCTTTACTAATCACTTGTGTGAAAATCGTCCTTCACATTTGGTGTTTGATCTTGCAGGGCCGGGCAATAGCTGTAAGGAAGTCAGTGAAGAAGAGGTTGGTTTTAAGTACAGTACTAACAAGTGGTAGTAATATTTTAATGAAGCCAAACCTCCTTAAAAAAGTTCTCATTCAGATCATGCAACACCTGTTGTTCCTAACTTTTTATCATCTTGGTGAAGGTGTTCCTCACTCCAAGAGAAACCATTCATGGTTTACTGATACTAGCACATTTTGAAAGAATTCCTTTAATTATGAGGGTGAATAAGTTTAACTTTTACATCTTCTGGATTTACAGACTGTGAACGAACAGGACCCCCAGGACCGCAAGGACCTGCAGGACAACGAGGTAATCTATTCAGTTATCGTTTGTTTAGCCTTTTGGACATTGTATAAAATACTGAATGCCGAAGAGTGTTCAAACTTCATATTTATCAAGACGAAAACAAAACATACACACGTTCACCCCAGATATAAAATTAACAAGCTCAAACTCAGTATTTCGTATCTGGTCAACATATATGAAGCACATGAAATATAAATAAACATACATCATATATACATACATCATATATAAATCTTCAAATGCAGTTTATCTGTGTACAGTACACCCACCTTTTATCTTTCCGGATAATCTTTAGGCAACTTTACATTTTGACCACTTTGTTATAGTGACTCTATGAGGATGATTTCTTTAACTTAACAATGCATCATGTTTTAGAAAAGTGGTTGTCACACTTTTTAAAATAACGTACTCCCAGCAAAAAAATGTCCAGCCATGTACATGTGACCAGAACATAAAAATTTTTGGTAGAAACATACAAATGTAAAGGTGAACGTGGTTGCATTTGTTGTGGCAGGATAGCTTACAGTCGTTAAGGGTTACACTGTAAATAGGAAGTACTAATATGAAATGCAGTTTGTCAAACTCATATTTACATTTTTAATTTAACCTATTATAGCAGAGTTATGTTAGTAGATATGCATGACTGATATTTTTTAAATGTACCTCTCACATAGCCCTCTGCATTACTAACCCTAGGGGTACCCATACCTGTGAGAAACACTGATTTAGAAGATGATCACATATTTTGTATGAAAAATCATCTTCAAAATAAATAATAACTATGTAGTGGAGTAAAATATTTCATCCTAAATGTAGTGCAGTAGAAGTATAAAGTATTAGCAAAAGAAAATACTCAAGTACAGCTATCTCAAAAGTGTACCCAGGGCCTCGACACACAAAGCCAACAGTTGGCCATCACTCAGTGTCGGGCGGTTGGTGAGCATCTGTCACCACTGGTCAGCCCTTGTTGGCTTTTTTATGGTTGATTTAGCATACTGAATCAGCGTCAGAGATGGTGGACCCGTCAGTCAGTTAAATCACTGTGATTGACAGTTTAACTCTGCGCACGAGAAGAGAAATGAAAGCAAGTAAAGCAAATAAACGGCTAAAGTCAAGAGGAAGTGGGATCAAAACAAATGTGTTATATTAGACAAAATGATTTTTTTAGCCATCGAGCTCTTTAGCAAAATTAGTTCATTACTGTTTCTGGTATTGTTCACCAGCTCACGGTAAATATCATTTGTCCTTTCAACATCAGGGTGCGCTTTTAATGTGCTAACTGGCTAACTAGCATCTTGAATCCGTCCTGTTGCTCCTCCCGTTTCCCTTTGTTAATGACTACTGACTAACACTGCCTGCTGGTGTGTAGAGTTATTTCCTCTCACGCAGGCGCAGAGCATACGTGGTAGTGGGCCATTGGCTGCAAAAAGTGTGTTTAAGAGCAACGTTTTTGTTGAGACACAAGCAGCTTGAGGCAACGCAACAGTCGGTCTTGTAGCCTCAAGTTCTTTGATGTTGGTTTGTTGTGTCTGAACCTTAACTACAGAAACTGAGTAAATGTACTAAGTTACTTACCACTTGTAGATAATTCATAACGTAGCAGCAAATCAGTTTGTTTTATCAAACTAGATTTAAAGCATTTTGAAGTGATCTATACTTTTGTTCCTCTGCAGGTCCAGTAGGACCTCCTGGCCCGAGAGGCCCTCCTGGACCACCAGCACATGGCGTCAATGCTACACAGCCACAATCTGCCTTCTCCATCCGCCTGGGCGAGTACAACCCATCCTCAGAGAAAATAATTCGATTCCGTCAGGTCGTCTACAACGAACAAAACCATTACAGCACAAAGACAGGCATGTTTACATGTGTCATCCCCGGTGTCTATGAGTTCAGTTTCCTCTGCACGTCCTTCATCAGTGGGGGAGATATCAACCTGTACCTTAACAAAGAGGTGGTGCTGCACAGTTTCAAGGTTTTTCAGGGAGGTCACCACTTGTCATCGGGAGACACGGTGCTTAAGCTGGAGGCGGGAGACACAGTGTGGCTGGAGGACAGCGATGGGACCACCGGCCTGAGTACCAAAAGCTTCTTCTCTGGACGTCTGCTCTACCCTGTGTGACGCAAACACTCTCCAGACTGAACCACCACCCTTAAATATGCCAGTGGTCTGTCTGCCTTAGGATCTGTTTTCATTACTCAGCTTTTCTGCACTGATTTTCTCTTTCTATTAATCACATCGTAATATTAACCTATCAAATTTTGGGCTGTTGGACCAGACAAGGGCACATTATACAACTGTTTTATATTTTTCTGAGAAATTAAATATTTATAGTTTAAGCAAGCAGCCAAATGAACAAATGAAAATGAAAATTTACTGCAGCAAACCGGTTAAGCTCTGTTACAGCATGCAGTTTATTGGATTGGAAGTTAGTCTGTAGCCAGTTAGGATGGTGGGACCAGTATTATTACAAATATTATGTGCACTGATGAAATTCAAGCATGCCTAAAGAATATTGTGTCTTCTGCTTTGTCTGTGAGGCTTGTTTTACTGTAACTTTACCTGTTGTGTTTTCAGTTCTATGAATAAACTAAAGAAAGTGAGCCACATTGAATGCTGTGTACATGTGTTCATATTTGTGAGACATTAGAAATCAATTTATGGACATCTTATGTGAATCACAGAAAGAGAGAAGGTGATTTAATTGCTGTTAAATTGGGCTTATTTATGCGTCATGAAAGCGCAGGACAAACAGAGCATTATGGCTTAAGCTCAATTTGTACATTAAAGGAACAGGTTATTATTTCAGTTTAGCTTTAATACTGACTTCAGTTATCCAAAAGGAACAAAGTGTGTGTAAGCATCATTTTAAGGTACTGTATGCCTCCTGTAGATGGAGCCATCGTTCTTTTTAAACAAAACAAATGTATGTACACTTCATGTGGTGACAGAACTGCTTCATTCTGACAACTAGGCCTTGAAAGCGCTGCATCTGAAAAAAATTATGTTCCCACCAAAGTCACAGTTGCCCTATTTCCATCTCTTAAGTTTCTCCTTAAGTGACTGCCCTCTGTCAAAGCACAACACAAAGTTATAAGTCAAGAGACAGTCTGGCAAAAGTCCCTTTCTTTCATACTTAACCTACATCTCCAAAATGTTACTTTTCATTTATAAGATATAGGGAAACGCACCCCAGTTTACTTGCTATTTAATGTCCCGTAATTTTTAACCATGCTGAAGTTATTAAGGGTCACTGGTGTCAGAATGTACCCGTGATGACCTGGACACGGGGGAAGGATAGACAAACTAACACACTAACATTTACAACTGCGGTTAGCTCACTGAATATTCTCCAGCCCACCTGGGCTGCATGTGTTCACCCTGTGAAAGGAAAGTAGAGCGTCAAGATGAAACAGAGGTGATGCAAACTTATACAAGGAGGTTCAGTGCTGAGATTTAAAGGGACAGTTCCCCCCAAAAAATCTCAATCTGGACTGTTCTGGTATGAAATGCTGAGTGTTGGAGATATCGGCTGTCGAGATGTCTGGCCTTCTCTTGAGTATAATAGAACCAGATGTCAGTTGTCTTGTGATGCTCAGTGAGCCTGTTTATACCTCATATTAATGTGCATCTTGGGTGATTTGATCACAAGTGGGCAGTGCTACATACAAGTGTGAACATCCACCAAGACGCATTGTGATCTGATTGCATGCCACTCAGCTCAAAGGCCCCTCCAGGCCTCCCACCAGGTGAAGCTAATAGCGGCTAATGAGCCATTGCCACCAACCCCCAAGTGTGACGTTAGTGCTGGTCCTGCTTCCTAACACCTGCCTAAACCACACCTACAAGACATTCATTAAACTACCAATTAAGCTATCAGAACAGGACGTAATAACCTTGTGTGGGGCTTTTTGACCCTCTAGTGTAAGGAACACAGGCAGTAACAGAATCTGAACACAAGTCATCAGCTGTGGACGCATGATTGACACAGGTGTGAAGGACGATGTGTCTCGACTGTCCACTTGGGTTCGGATCACTGAAACGTATGTCAATATCAGGTGTAAAGAGGCTAAAATGGCTAAAAAATTACATCTGTTAAACTCAACAATAATGTGGATTTAGTAGCGTAGGAAAAAAAAGAGTTCCTACATTAAACTGCTCTCAAGGTCTGTGGATTATATTGATTGAGCAGGTTGTAGTTTCTGGAAAGAGACGTTGCTGTTGAGTTTTTCAGACATTATTTCTTTATTCTTTCTATTTTTTTTCAGTGTTTTGAGCACCTCAAGCCGAGTGCCATCTAGTTCCATTATACTGGAGAGAAGGCAGACATCTCTACGGCCGATATCTCCAACACACGACGACTCACGCCAAATCAGTCTAGATTGATAAATATCACTACAGGTAAGAGGGAAAATATATATCTTTAATTTTGGAGTGAACTGTCTCTTTAAACTTGGGACCTTGAGATGATTGATAATACGCAAGCTAAATATGAAGCTACAGCTAGCAGCTGGTTAGCTCAGTTTAGCACAACGACTGTACCCAGCTAGCCTCTCTCCAATCTGCAAAGCACCTCTAATGCTCACTACAAACTAAAACGGCTATTTCTTGGCTCTTAGAATTCAAGAAGTTACTGAGTCCGACCAAGAAATAGTCTAAGTAAGAAGATGCAACATTTTAAGCTTCTAACCTACAAATCTAGGCTAGCTGTTTCCTCCTGTCTTTGCGCTAAGCTAAGCTAACCGGCTGCTGGCTGTAGATCCATGTTTAACAGACAGATATTAGAGTGGTTTTCCATCTTCTCCTCTAACACTCCATAAGCACATTTACCAAAATGTCAAACTAGTCCTTTAAGTGGTGATAATTTGTCAGTGTGTTCGCAGCTTGTTTCGGCTGCCACCAAGTGGCCAAAAAAAATTGCAGGTTTGAGTTTGACTGACAGTCGTCATTATTTAATTTTAACTTCCACCAAAGACACAGTAGCAACATCCCAGTTCGGGGAACAGTGAAGTTTCAGTCCTTCTAACTAAAGAACGCTGACTTCCAGTGTGATTTATGTTCTGTGTTACCTCCAGTGTTTAGTCTGTTATTGTCTTGGCAAATAGAGAGACACATGAATCACTGCTGAAAATGACTTAAACATTATCACAAGTCAAAAAAGAGCAAATAAATCTCTTTATCGCTGGATTAACTGGAATTTCTCCCTGCATCGCTGTAGTTGTGGGATATGAGGACATACTGAGAGTAAAAAAAAAGAAAAGTACATCTGCATGAATCATTACACAATGTAAAGTTTTCTGGGCTGTTTTTTGATAAAGCGCTCCTCCTCCTGGTTGCAGAGTCCACAGTGTATGTGCAGAGTGCCACGTAGTCCACCAGACTGTGTGTGTGGTGAATGTGTGTGTGTGTGTGTGCAAACTTGGTGCTCCAAGAGTAATGGAAACCCAGTATTTATGAAGGAGGAGAAAATACTTGAATTGTCTATTTCTGTTGTAGACGTTTGAGCTGAGATGAACCTGAGTTTATTCAAATAGGCTGTGTTTTGTAAATGGGTGGAGGGAAAGTCAACAACTGGAGGGGAATCTAGGAGAGTAAAACGCTATAAAGGGTGTTAACAAAAGCAGAAATGTCAGGGGATAGAAGTTGTGGGGCTTAAGTAGAGGGATGTGATTGGAGAGTCTTGGGAATAGACCAGAGGAAGCGGGCCTTGTGGTGGATGTTCTGAGATATGTGTGCGGTCCGGTTCCAGCGTGATGAGATCATAATGATGACATGAAAATGAATAATTAAATGCAAATGGAGAAAAAATTGAACCAGAGAAAATTATCCTTGTTTTCAAGCTGACGCTGGATTTGAGGAAGCCACCAAAGTTGCAGCCATGTGGGTTTTATATCATATAAAGAACGTATTTAACAAGATACGCCTTATATGTAGACATTGGCTGCTGTAAATGCTTAAATGTAGGCTACACGTCTCAGGCGAAGTGGCAAATGTCTGCCAGATGTTGACTCAGTGATGGCACTGAATAATTGCTGTTGGTTTTATGGTAAATTTAGCATCATGAAAGGACGGAGATCTTTTTTCCCCCCTCTTTACTCAATGACGTGTCTCATGCAGGAGGCCCTGTCACTATTTTTCTTCCGTATTCTGCGACTCAGACGTGGATTTATTCAAATTCTTTCAGCTCAGCCGAGTGCCCAGAAAGTAAGGAATGGGGGTGAATTCCAGCAACGTGGACAAAAGAACTCGGCTAATTCCTTGCAGATGTGTTTCTTGAGTTGTGCGGGGGAACACTATGCTGCCCTCGCTGGAGAGAGAAAGGACTCTGCATGGAGAAAGTTCAATGAATTACGAGTGAAAAACACCAGCGACCCGGTACAGCTGGTTCTGGCTGTCTGTCTGGTGTTCCAGTGGGGAGAAAGGAGGAAACCCAGGAACACATGCACATAGTTTTCACTCTCTGTGTGCAGAATAAAAGGAGTGCGTGTTGGTCATCCCCAAACAAAAACACAATCACATATTGGTAACAAGAAAGTGCATCCGAAGGTGTTTAATACTGAAAACAAACACTACACGGTTAAATGGCAAAAACTGCTAGAGGGAATCTCTGAAGACACAACAGGACACATTTAAAAAAGATCAGCTAGATTAATTGCTGCTGTTGCAGTGATTCAGTTTGGAAATATTTCTGTATGACTCTTCACTTTTTAATCCTCAGGAACTGGTTATTGTGAAACCAACTCTCGGTTTCACAAAAGCATCTCCCACTTTATCTTCCAGTGAGTTGTTGGAATCCTGTTTCTGTATCAAACATTTCCCACTTATCTTTAAGTCTTGAACAACTCACATAAGTCTGCAGGGAGGATACATTTCCAGGAGCTCATATAACACCACTTGGCTCTGATTGGCCCTCGCAGCTTACACAAGCTGAAATGTAACGTCACGTGACTGAGATGATGTGCGCCTTCTGTTATCCAAGAACAATACGACCGGTTTAACTGTAATTTACAGCATGATTTAATCAGCATACTCTACTATTAAACAGGAGCCATTCTCAGACTGCAAAGTATTTTTAGTCCATCCTTGGTTCCCTGCTCTCTTTCTCAGCTACTGTTTGGGCAGAACAGATGTTCGATGGAATCATAGATGTTCATGTTGATTTATAAGTCACCATCACACTGCGTTTTTACAGCTCCTGAAAGCTTGGTATCATCTGTATTTCTCTGTAATGTTAAATATGCAAAGGTAAATATACAACAATCGAAGTTAAAGGTAACCTGTTGTCTTTTTTTTTTACAGCTAGTAGTGTTGTGGAGCAATGCTTGTGAATGGGCCTCCATTTTGCTTGTTAATAATAATAATGATAAATAACTAAACACATTTAAAATACACAGAGAATGAAATAAACTAAAATGTCACCAAGTAAAAAAATAAAATACAAAAAGGCCGAGACTAAAATCAAGATAATAAACAAGGAATTAAAATCAAAAGCAAGCTTAGATAAAATCAGATATGCTCTTCAATAAAAGAAGCCTACGGTTTTTTGGAGACTCTTAAACGAAGACACTGACTCAGACAGTCTTATGTCCTTGGGCAGGTTGTTCCACATCCTCGTGGCCCAGATTGCAAAGCTCTGTCCCCTTCTAAGTCTTCAGGCTTGACTCGGATTGTTTTTGTGCAAGCATATGAGGATGCACATGTACTTGTATAAACAAGCAGGTGACACCTACGTGATGTATAGGTGACGGTAATGCACCTAGAAATGCAGTAGTGTGCCTAATAAAGGCAGGCAGGAGGAAGACTGTTTGGCTTGTTACTCAGCCAGTTTGTTAGACCTCAAGGATATAAACATTTTAGTAAAAAATGTCGAGTATAAACATAACTTTGTATACAAGAAAAATCCACACAGCACCTTTAAAATTTTATAAAAACAACTGTAATTATTATTTATTAAGAGTGTAACAATCAAAACTGAGATTGTCTGCTTCTTCGGTACTGTTTGGAAACATATTCACACCTGTTAATTGATTTTAATTCAATATTACTAAACTCTGCTTGGTGCATGGAGTCATGTGACATCACCTTTTACCAGTTTAGTCCCACCCACTCCAAACCAGTGGGTTGAGCAAATAAAAAAACAGTTCAACCAGTAATCTGTCTTGTGAAATAATCGAAAGGCTCCCAACATTGGCAGAAAATGATGTGTTCTTGTTGGACACCAGCAGTCATAGTAAGAAGCTGATTTAGGAAATGTGTTCTCCGCGCCTTCAAATGGGGCAGTGATGGGCTAACGGCAGGGGTGTCTGAAATAAAGTTTATAGGACGTGTCAACCAAACACATCAGAAGGAAAAGTGTTTAAAGGAATACTTCACCCGCAAAATGATCATTTGTAGTATAGCAGTATAATCCACGTCTCATTTATCCAGTTGTATGCTCAGCACTTCCAAAACAGATGCATTTTCACCAAAACCTCACTATTACGAGTAGCGTGCCTGGGCAAGCTCGTGCATTTAAACTCTGCACATGCATTTCATTGGGTTGTAGAGGCACGCTACTCGTCAGTGTGTGAGACAATTCATGCAGAAGTGTTTTTTTATATTATTGTTTTAGCAAAAATTCATGTGTTTTGAGAAGTCTGATTGTATGTATATAACACAAGTTGTGTGAAAGTGTGTTAAAATATGTCTTTAAATAGTTTTGCAGTTATTAAAGGCAGTCTCCCTTTACTTCATCAGGAATTTTCCCGGTTTTTGGATTCTTTGTTCACAGCAGAGGCGTGCAAGAAAAGAGAGTTTTCTTTATGAATTCAAGGTAACATTTGGTGAGTAATCCATGTTCATTAATTTTCCATAACCTTATCCTATTGGGGGTTGTGGGTGGGCTGAAGCGTATCCCAGCTGACATTGGGCGAGAGGCAGGGTACACGCTGGACAAGTCACCAGACTATAACAGGGCTGACACATAGAGACAGACAACCATTCACACTCACATTCACACCTACGGACAATTTAGAGTCACCAGCTAACCTGCGTGTCTTTGGCCTGTGGGAGGAAGCCAGAGTACCTGGAGAAAACCCACGCTGACATGGGGAGAACATGCAAACTCCGCAGAGAGTAATTGATATACAAATGGTTATTTTGTAGGTGAAGTATTCCTGTAAACAATCCTTTGCACATGTGGATACTGACAATAGTTGAGTGAAGAAATAAAATCCCAGTCATAGCCTGAGGTGGGCGTGATTGTCAGATTGTTGATTTAAAAAAGTTAAAGAAGTCCAATTCAAACATTGAAAAGGTGTGGGTTGGAGGGGGTTTCAGACGCTGCTCCATCATTTGACAGTTAAAGCACACTGACATGTTAAAGGAATAGTTTGACGTTTATTCACTTTATGATGTAGAGTTGAAAGAGAAGATTGATACCACCTGTCTGATAAATATGAAACTACAGCCAGCAGTCAGTGAGCTTAGCTTAGCGTAAAATCTGTAAGAAGGTCTCCAGCACTGTTGTGGGACTGACTAGATCAACTTGAGCAGCAAAAGTGAAAATCCAGTGCTCGCCCCTCCCTCATTACCACCACTGAGATGCTCTTGAGCAAGGCCTTTAACCCACAGCTGCTCCAGTGTTGCTCTGCGGCAAACAGATCAGTCCATTGTTGTACTACAGGTCATTTCCAGATGTAAATGTGGGTGGGAACATGATGTTCCTGAAAATGAAAGAACTGTTCTCACCATTTCTGCTCTGGATTAATAACAGTTTATTAAATTACTCTACATTACATATTTTCTCCATGTTTCTAGTTATCGACAGAGACGCTTGTCTCCATACTGTCTCTGTAGGTGCCGTCAGCAACTATTTTTAGTTGTAGGCACCATCTGTGTCCATATTTGATTCTTGTAATAGCTCTTTCACAGACATAAGAACAAAATCTGAGGAAATAAGAATGTAGAGTTTGTCTAAGGAAAGATCGTAAGCCCCCACCAGGTTCTGATAAGACAATGGCATGCAGCACTCCAATATTATTTGCAGTCACCTGCCCCCTAGTGTCTAGATAGGGGACACTGATTGATCTGTTAATAGGTCACAGGGGATCCCTATTTTACTTGGTAATTTATTGTCTATAGACCTCTAGTACTTTGTTTTTAAGGGTAGATAATAGATCTTCCTGGTAGTTAATCTCTTGTTGTACGTGTTGGACAAGAATCTTCCCATGTAAACCAAATTTTTGGCTTTGAAGTCAGACGCTGTCATAAAACTTTGTGATTTGAGACACTGTAAAGTCTTCGTGAACACTTGCCGTGGTTTAGCAGCCATCATGTGGTCAATTGTGTAGATGCTTGAAAGAATTCCCTGGTTTGCTCGACTGAGGAAAACGCAAAACCTTGGATTAAGTTTCCCCAAGCTACGCATTATATCTGGTGTTCATGGCAGGGCAGTGATTTGACTGGGCTGCTGCAGAGGACCTAGATTTATCAGGAGAGGAGCGTGGGGTCACCAGCCTGCCATCACATGCAGTAATGCAGATATCAAGTATCACCACAGCGTCATCTTGTTTATCGCTCAGAGTAGACTAATTATGACCTTATAGAGGATAACTGTGAGATGCATGTGATGAGTGTTTCACGTTGTCAGCAAGGCTCCAACGCAGACAGGACAGGGCGGAGGGGGGTTTGCGGGAGATGGTTTCCCAGAAAAAAAGAAACTGTTGCAGGGCCATCAAAGAGTCATGTTTAGGTTTCTGAGATCCTCCTATGAGAAAGTGGAGCGCAGAGACTTCTGGCAGAGTGTGTTGCAATTTGGTTGGGAGTTCATCCAACAGTCAGGGAAAAAAGCTATTTATCATGACAATCTGTTGATCTGGCAAAGAATGAAGCAATGAAGACAATATATAGTAGTTTCTAGGAAATAGGCTGTATTTGTCATGTGAATTCATCCTCACTGAGCAGGAAGAGAGTCTGCATCTGTTTTTTTTTAATCTGTTATGGTTAAAAAGTGCATCTGTTTGTGAGGAAGGAAAACAGTTTCACTGCTTGTTAGTGACACACGTTAACTGGTAATAACCACTTTTCACTGGGCCAGACTGAGCAGTTATCAAACACACTTGGCTGGGCATGATCCTACATCACGTATCCATCCAGTGGTTATATGAGCAGCAGCACCAGACTTGTATAACAGATTCAGAAACTCCAAATGCTGAACTCCTCCTCCTCATCATCTCACTGGGCGCATCTGCAGGCTGCAGGAGCAGAGCGATATGAGTTTACACGGATACATTTAAACTTAGCTTTTCCTCTCAGCTCACTGAATATCCCTCAAAAAGAGATGAGGGATATTTAAATTAAAGACGAGTGGCAACCCCGGCTCAGTTGAAATATTCGCTTTGTCACATTCAATCTAATTGAATTGAGATCATAATGGGATTACGCATATTTGGCACGCCACTTTACGCATATGCGTGCGTCTATTTTTTTGTTTTCATCCTGCAAGCTGCCCAGTCTCAAACCAATCCGGGGACTCAGCAAGGAGGCAACCAAAGAGCGGCTCTCCGGCAGACGCTACAGTGGTCTCACAACGGCAAGGTTTTTAGCATTTTGAGCCAGGGGTCGGAGTATCAGCCACCGAGGCGGAGGGGCGCACCTCAGGAGCAAGTGCAGGCGCGACCTGTCACCATCATTCGTGATGCGAGCGTGAGACAGCCGGACACCTCGAGCCAGCCGGCGGATCAGCAGCAGCAGCAGCAGCAGCAGCCTCCCCGGCCGGCGTCCAACCCGCACAGCCCCCGCGGGCTCCCGCCTCCGCTCCAGAGGCTCCTGAGAGGGCACGAGCACCGCCAGCATCCCCATGAGCGCACGGAGACGCAGAGGAGCAGCAATGACACCGAGCAAAGGCTCACTGTCAGCCCACCTCTGCCCCGGAGAGAAGACATGATGGTCGGTGATGACCCCTACGACCCCTACAAGTCCATTGACAGCGACAATCCTTATTACAATTATTATGACGTTTACGAGAGACCGAGGTCGAGATCAAGATCGAGACCCGGATATGGAACAAGCTATCATCAGTACGGTAAGAGTGGAGAAAGTGCTCTCAAAACTACACTTATCAGATAGAAGATCACCCTTAAAGTGAAGTTGTTTCAGCACTGGGTGAGACACATATATGTGGGGGTTCTCCACCAGAGAGTTTTGAGCATCCAACACTTAATTTCCTGCGTTCTGGTGAATTTTTACGCACCGATTTGTTCTTTTTTGCATCAAGTTATGGTGTAAATGTCTTAAGTTCTGCCAAAATAAAAGTCCTCTGCTTCTTTAGTGTTCATGTTGTAAATATTGAGGGGGGGGGACGTCACCCCTGTGCCCAAATGCCTCCAGTCAGTCAGTCTGTCAATCTGTTAATCAGTTAATCAGTTAGTGTTATCTAGTCTCATTTTAATTTTCTGCATCTATTTGACATCTATTTAAGTATTAGTTTGAGAATGACCCATATTAATTTTCTGACCTTGTTTATGTACTACATATTTATTATAATGCTGTGTTGTTGTTGTCGTAGGTCTGCCTGATCTCGTACCTGACCCCTACTACATTCAAGCCTCCGCTTTTGCCCAGAGAGTCCCAATGTACAACCTGAGATGTGCGGCTGAGGAGAACTGTTTGTCAAGGTAGACTCATGTCAGGACTTATCCACAGTAAAGAGGAAAAAAAATGGGGTTTGCATCCAAGTCTGAGTGTGATTCAGAGAGCTTTGAGCCATAACAACCACCTAAAGTGTTTGTGGGTGAGGGCTGCCCAGTGGAACCATGAGAGGAGGTCAAATTAGCCGAATCCTGCCACTGATGGTGGAGACGGGGTGGAGTGGAAGTTTAATCATAGTTTGCTCCGAGGAGAGAAAGCCCGAATGGTAAACACATTATCGAAAACTAACCCAAACAACCATGTGCCTCCAAACTATTTTTCCAGCCTCCATATACACATAGACTGCCTACACTCAGACACTGAGTATCTGCTCCACTCAGACGGGGGGATCAAGCAGGAAAAACAATCTTAGTGACGTAATTGTGTCCACATATGACCTGTGTCTTTTTTCCTGCTAACATATGCTCTTCCTTTGCGTCGTGCCTGCAGCTCGGCCTATTTAGCCAGAGACTATGACACCCGTATGCTGCTGAGGTTTCCTCAGAGAGTCAAGAACCAGGGGACGGCTGACTTCCTCCCCAGCAGGCCACGTTACTCCTGGGAGTGGCACAGCTGTCATCAGTGAGTATAATGTCATGTCAGTGCTTTCCACCTCATCATCACACACAGAAAGAGAAAGTCTCTGAGACTGGCTGCTCTCGTGTCATTTGTTCTCGCCAACATGCTGACATCATTTAGAGGCATTTACATGAAGATTTCATGACTGGAAACATAAACCAGATCTGGATCTACTTTGGAGAGATGTGTGTGAGTCAGATACAGATCAAAATCATTCAGATGTTGGCCTACCTGCATGTTTTAAAGGTCCAGTGTGTAGGTTTTAGTAGCATCTAGCAGTGAGGTTGTAGAACTGAAACTTCTCCAACGTGCCAAGTGTGTAGGACGGGGAAGGCAACCTGCGGCTCCGGCTCTTCAGCCGTTCTCCAGTGGCTTTGAAATGAAAGTTATTTTTTTAACATTTTAATTTTCATTTATCATTTATCATTGTTGTAGGCCTGAAGTGATTCTTTCATTCTCCAGTTGTGAAAAGTGTGTAGCCTATACACCAAATAAAATAAACAATTGAGACATTTCGTAAACTAAAATGTGCGTTATACATCTATAGCCTGGCGCCTTTACCTCTAAATTTTGCAGAACCTCAATAGAGGTAGCTAGTGTTGGGTGAAGCAAGGCTAGCTATGGTTTCCAAATCCAAAGGAGGAAAAGTCTTGCCAATGCTGCAAAGTTGAGGTACCAAATAATCATAAATAGCCCGGGGGCCCAGTCTACTATGTGGCACAACATATTCATGAATGCTTATTTGGACCTATCAGTAATCTTTATAAGGCTAAGTTAGACTTTAACGGCTGTTTTACCTTCATTTTAAGGCTTAAATATGTTTTGCAGCTCCGGACAGATTTTTTTTAAAAAAGGTTTTTCATTAAAGGATGTTTGTGGCTCAGAGCGTAGAGCGGGTAGTCAATAAAGGTTCAATAACGGGCTGCAGCCTGCATGTTGAAGTAGTCTTGATCAAGATACTGAACCTAAAATTGCTGTTCCATTTGTGTGTGAGTGTGTTAAAATAAACTCAGTAGCGAGTGGCACCCTGTGTGGTAGCCTCAGCCACCTGTGTAAAAAAGGCGCTTTGAGTGGTCAGAAGACTAGAAAGCACTATACAAGTCCATTGACCAAGTTGGCGACCCCTGGTGTAGAAGAACTACAGTGGCCAACTCACAAACGTAGATGGTCCTATTTAGAGCTAGTGTGTGATTTGTTCATTCTGGGCTACTCTAGTACAACATGGCAGACTCTGTGGAAGAGGCAGGCTCGAGGAAGTGCGCCAGACTTTGAAGCTAATTTGACGTAGTAGCCAAATCGTGTAACTACAGCGTCCGGGTCTGTCACGTGATGCCACTTTTTCTTATAGACTTACCTTGGGAAAGGGACGTCTATAAATCAGTGGATAATTCTTTTGAGCATCGCAACCACCACGAAATGACTCGTTTCACTGTCAGGATTTAATTCATTCTGTCTGATAACATTCTGAAAGTTTAGAAGAGCCATAAGATTAAATAATTTTCATCCATATTCAAGTAAGCAGAGTGCTAAACCAGAGCTCGCTTGTTAGCCGCTGGCCCGGCGAAGTCTCTAGTTCACTTGCTCTTTGGGCCCAGTAATGCGGAAGTTAAACTTTTTTGGCTTCATTCACCACTGTGCAGCTTCCATAGGAATGAACATGGTCCTACCTCCTAACGCTGTATACTGTTTTTTTATGCATCCATGGGAAGAGGAGGTGCTCCGTATGTAAATATAAACAGCTCATTCAAAGGTTACAGAAACATGATTCTTATTTTCAGGTTAATTTACACTTATGAAAGCATAGTTATGAATATCAAATACCATTTCTCCCCCCTTAAAGCCCTCACACTGGACCTTTAAGAGTTTGAATTGGAGATGGAATATTTTCTTCACACATTGTCACTCTGTAGTTGTTTTGTTCATCACTTACATATATAAGCAACCACTTCTTTCCAGCAGTTTTCCTCACTACACCATTTGTCTTTTCCAGCCTGTAGTTGTGGTATGGCACCCCCTGTTGAACCACAGTTGTGTTACTTTTGGCTGTTTTATAGTTTTTGTTGGCTCTTTTTATTGCGTTGCAGGGATTTGGATATCAGGACTGACATCTTAAAATTAGTTTTAATTGTATTGCCAGTCTTTTAAAAATGTCATTTTCTATTTTTGCAAACTGGACATAAAGGCAGTGAAATGGGCTGTGACTGTGACTGAACTGTGTGTGACCTTTGCATTCAGTTAATTTATAGCTGCAAAGCCAGACATTGTAAAATAAAGTTCTGTGATGAAGATAATGAGCCAAAAAGGAAAACCGCCGGTATGGTTGTCCCTTTATTGAGCTCATGGAAAAGTGCCTAGTTTTCCTTGATTCCACAGAAACTACCTCAGTCCATAGTTATGTTGTGAAACAACCAGTTCACTGTGAAAATCCTCAAGATGGAGCACACATGGCAGAGATCCAATAAACTGTTGATGTAGACTGTATGGATATTTTGTCAGTGTTTTGAAAGTCGACTTATGTTAAGATCCAGACTGTTTTTCTCTCATTAAACAAACTCTTTAAGATAATGGAGTTAAAGCAGAACCAGATCCGCTGTAGTTCTACATGTTCATGATAAATTAAATAAACACCTGTGATGTTTGCAGTCACAGCAGCTTGTAGCCTGGAAATGGCCAACATATAAATATTAATATGTGATTATGTAAATGTGCCTGGTGGGTCTGAATGTGACAAACAGCACCTGGTTGTTTTCTTGATGTGGAACTCACTCAGTTCAGTTTATAAATGCCTGCAGCTGTTGAACACTGTTGCTGCTGATCCACAGGCACTTCCACAGCATGGATGAGTTCAGCCACTACGAGCTACTGGATGCTTCCACTCACCACTCGGTGGCCGAGGGCCACAAGGTCAGCTTCTGCCTGGAGGACACTTCCTGTGACTACGGCTACTACAGGCGATATGCCTGCACCTCACATACACAGGTCTTAAAGATACCCACTTAAAATATAACTGTTGAAATGTTATTACTAACTTTAAAAGAGCTATATAAGACATTCGGAGCGTTTCTGTGACTTGGGATTGTCTGCACTTGGCTCTCCACCATAGACTGTGTATAAAGATTGATGATGCCTCTTCCACTTCCTCCCACTGTTCAAAAATGAAGCCAAAATACCTCAGATTCAAGCGCTGCCATCTTGTGCTTTTGGAGCCAGAGTCTGCACGGTAGAAATCGGGAAGTGGAGCTGCAGTATCCAGTTTCTGCCAATGCACCAGCGCCACTGATCACGAGCACACCAGTTGACACACATGGCTGTCAATCATAAAATCGAATTTTCATAGCGTCAGATAACTTATTAAACCAAACCTGAACTGCCTTTAGTGACAGAAACCATCTTTCGGAAAAAAGTTCTTTGATGTGTTTTTGGATTTTTAATTCGGTCCATGTCCAATCCGATAACATTGAGGGGGCAGGTTTTATGACCTGTACTGCAGTCAGCCACCAGGGGGCGAGAGGTTGAGAGGTTTTGGCATCACTTTTGGGGAGCTTTCGTGCAGTCCATCTTCATATACTGTCATTGCTCTCAATATGGAGGTGTCTGAGTCTGTGCCAACAACAGCAACAGTGCTGACAGAGGCAGCAGTGTGAATGTCTGAGGAAATCAGAAGGTGGGCGTTTTGCCTCCACAATGACGCTATTCTGCAATCATGGGTTATGACGACCTTATCATACCAGTGGGCTAGTGGGCTAGCTAACACGCACAGGGACTCACAAGCAGTATATATGCACGGCCAGACTGGCTCCCTCAACAAAGTACAGAGAGGCTTGGATTACAACACACACACAGAGGGAGCGTGACGTCATTCTCTGCTCAGGATGCCATATAATAATGCTCTGAACGTTGTGTAGAGATCTGTTAAAGCTGCTCTCATCAGCAGCTAAAACCCCTAATAAACCAACTGTACATTTCCTCCTCAACATCTAACGACAGACAGACAACACCAACAACTACCTTGTAGACATAGTAGAGAATATAGCAGCTAAGGAGACAGATATTTTCCTCAGGAGCTGGTTGAGACCAAAAACAGAGTTAAAAGAGAGTGCACATTGGACTTACATTTACCAACTCCAAATTAGCAATAATGCTATAAGCAACGTTTTGCCAGCAAGTTTGCCACATCAACTAAATAAGGTTATACTGTATATCAGTATATTGCCCTCAAGTGGCCAAAACATTTAGTTAATAAAGGCTTAACAGACAAAAACAGCTGCGTCTGTCAATAAACCCAATTCACAGTAACATCAAACTAAACAAAAAAAGGGAAAGTTTTTGCATGTTTAGAGCCTTAACCCACACATCCCCTACAGACGCCATATTCTAATGGTCACAGCTGTATACTCTGCCCTGCATTGAGCCTGAATTATTTTTAACAGTGAGATGTTCTATTCGAAAATGACCATCAATAAACAAAAAGACAAGAGATCTATCCATTGATACACATATTACAACAGTATCAAATGTCCATGATAGTGGTACATAGTGCTAGCATCCTGGGGGTGTAAAAACAGGCCTTATTAACAGCAGACATTTTCACTCGACATAGCAGGAAAAGCGCAGGTGTTGCCATCGGCTCTGCTCTCCTCAAGTGTTACGGCAGTATAACAGTGAGCCAGCATGCACAATACCAGGGCTGTTTTATTATTTAAATGTGTGCTTTTCCTGTTGTGACCTGTCAAATTGTCTTCAGTAAAAAAGATCTATTTGAATTATTGTGGTTGCAAAAGAAAAGCCAGTTCCCCTTGAGAAATATGAAGATATAAAGATACCTAAAAACTGCAGAAATACCCTGTTGCACATTCACACTTAAATGGTTTAGATCAAATTGGAGGATAATGACTTCTACTGACTTGTTTCTCATTAAACGATCTCGTTGTAGGATTTTGGTTTCATTCCTTAAAATGAAAAGAATGTAACTTAGAAAAACAAGTGCTCTTCTCGTGAAGCAGCTGCCTTTTAGAGAACAACTTCAGTATTTCCTTTTTGCACTCGCCAGTGGTGATTTAATGATTTCCTGTAAAATGATCCCACCTGCCTGAACGTCTGTGATCAGTCCTTCTGCACATGATTTATTTTTTCCATCCCGTTCTTTTCTTTATTTTGACTGGCTGATTTCTTTCGTTCTTCATCTCTTTCTGTTGCCATTTTTTAATCACAAGTGTTATATTCTTACCGTTAGATATTATACTGTTTGTTACAGTTACTGTTGTGTATGTTAAAGGGAATTATATTGTTTAATAAGAAGTTTGTTTGTTTATATAATGTGTTCATGTGGATGGTGTCCAATGTGCAGGGTCTGAGCCCAGGATGTTATGATACCTACAACGCAGACATCGACTGCCAGTGGATCGACATCACAGATGTGAAACCTGGAAACTATATCCTCAAGGTCTGTCAGAAAAACCAGATGACATTTATCTCCCTCGTGAGACACTAAACCCCTTTAAAGATTTGCACCTGGTGTGGAGTCACCTTGTACCCTTGAGTATATGCTGTTTATTTATCTTTGTGTCAGTGTTATTGATTCTTATATTTTAGCCACATATATTCTTGTCCTCCACAGGTCAGTGTAAATCCCCACTATCACGTCCCAGAGTCAGACTACAGCAACAATGTTGTGCGCTGTGACGTTCGCTACACTGGCAACTACGCCTACGTGTCAGGATGTCACATGTCATCGTGAGTGTCGTGTCTCAAGTGACAAATATTTCTTTGATATTTCTTGCATCCTCCGTTAATCCTCATGTTTTTATTCTCTTTTTTCAGGTATTAAGAGATAACGGTCGTTCGCAGCAGCACAGTGGAGATGCTGTGTAAATGACAGTGCAGAGGACTGCATACAAAAGCATTTAAAACATCATGAAATAAATGTTAGACGTACATTTTTATTATTTTGAATACTCCCAGTTTAGAAAGAAAAAGACAAGAAAGAAAAAAAAGACTCATCTGACGTCATAGTGCCAGATCATGTTGAATTCTTCTTGCTTTCCTCCTTACTGATAAGTATATTCTTATCTCATCTTTTCTGAAGAGCATTTTTCATTTCTGACTTTTTTCTTTTGCATTGTACTGTATGCTTGCATTTAATACCACTTGTAAGATAGTTAAAGAATAAAATCCTTGAAACTTAGAGGCTTAGAATAACAAGTTAGAGAGGTAAACCAGCTTACCCTCGTTGTTAATTCAGTATACATTATATCACGATTTTAAAATGAACCAGCTGTAAAGGAAAATGTATTTGTTATATTTATATGCAACGGAAGAAACTCTTTTTACTCCAAAGCTTTTGTTGAAACCGAGTTGAATAAAACTTTGTGAAAGTGTATCTCTTTTTTAGAGTGAGCAGTTTTCAGTGACTTCCCCATCTTGTCTTTGTTTCTTTGTTACCTTTACACCAGGCACACGGAGAATTACAGAGACGCACACTGTCTAAAAAAAGGGAAATACAGAAGGTTAAAAGTAGGGCTGCACACTAGTCGATATTTTCTCTACAGTTTAAGATTTTTAATGAATCCATAATTGTTTAGTCAGTAAAATGATAAAATGTCTTAATTTTACATATTTATTTTATTATTATTACTTTTTTTTTTTTTATTAAATTAAATTTAATTAAATTTTATTTTATTTTATTTTGGGGGAGAAGGAAAATTAAAAGTGATAAAATTTGTGGCACAAAGAAAGTAAGTATGACCTGATTCCTGCATGAACTATAAATAATAAACAAAAGATGTATTTTGATTTGTACATATTTTTCAAAACTATTTATTGTTTGGCATTTTGCATTTAGAAGTACGCCAATGACTTAGTAGGCTATTTTGTTTATATTAAATTGTTGGACTCGTGAAAACAGATAAGAAAAGAAAAGAAAAAGAGTCAAAATCAGACTAGCAGAGGCAGAAATATTGTGATCAGTAATTTAAAAATATTAATAATAGCAGCTTAAAGAGAGGCAGTAGGCATATAACTAAGTTGTGACATTAAAACTCATTTTAAAATAAAAACAGACTTTTTAAAAAGGGTATTTTGAAATAAAAATGACAGAATAATGATGTCAAATTTTAATTATTTAAGAAGTGGAATGTTTTATATATTTTTAGTTATTGTATGTTTATTTTTTGCACAATTAATATGATTTATTTATTTCCTGATTTATTCAGCTATTTAATATTCAACACTTAAGAGCTCCATAATTCGGATAACAATAATAATAATGATAATAATAATAATAATAATAATTATTATTATTATCCTTATTATTATTATTATTATGTAACTATAATAGTTGTTATTCATATTATTTATGCTGCTGATTGTTTGTTTATTTATTTTTTCATTTATATTATTTCCTATTGGTATTGTTAAATGATTAATTATTATTTTTTATTTTTATTATTATTAATACCTGGTGAGTTGCAGCACACTCCGGTCCAGCAGGGGGCGCCACTGAGACTTTGTCCATGTTGTTTAAATCCAGTGATTTTCATCAGGCTGTGGGAGAAACTGGAGTCAACCACCACCACCAGCAGCAGTGTGTGTGTGTGTATGAGAGTGTGTGTGTGCCACAGGGCCAGATATTAGTGATAAACCTGTTAGTTTGTGACGTTAAAATGCATCCGGTCAGAGTGTCGATCCCGTCGTTTCGGTCAGAAAACAACTCGATCGAGAAAGGATACACGGTAAGCTGCTCCATAATAACCTCTGTGTGTGTGTCTCTGTGTCTGTGTGTGTGTGTGTGTGTGTCGTCTGCTCTGCTGCTGTCATCAGTTTCTCATTTTAACTCTTATCTTATTTATAAAGCCTTAAAATAATAATTAACCTTCCGTTTACATCAAACTGCGTTAGTGTCGCTGTTAGTTTGATGTTTGTTTGGTTCAGATGCTTCACAGCACTGAACTCACCTCGCTGTTACACACTGTAAACACCTCACTGTCCCTGACAACCCAAACAATATACAGAGCTACAACTTCAACTGAGACAATACAGAAGAAACTCTGTAATGTAATGTTTGTGAGTTTGAGTCTGATGAGAGCCACAGGGTGAACCAGCCCACACAGGGTCCTCAGCTGTCTGACAGAAATAGACATGGATTTAAATGAAGCTGTGTGACATCAGAAACCTAATATTAAGTGTTAATGAACCCTTTGAACTGATTTTCCTCCATAAATTCACCTTAAAGGGCCACACCAGAAGTGTTGTAGTAAGACAAAACAAAAAAAGACTGGTCACAATCAGAGCAGCACAAGCTGAGATATATTGACTTTAGTTCTTAGTGTTAGTCTCCAAACACACATGTGAGTTTACATTACACACACTGTGTTAAACAGCCTGTAGGTTAGGCCCCAAAACTACAGGTTTCAACACAAACTTTCTGTCAATTACAAATCTTAAACAACCTCCTTTTCCCCCTAAATTTAAAGCACATATTTGCACTTATTGTATATATTTCTTACCCCTATTTCTATGTGCTTATAGATAGTGTTGTACATTGTAGCATTACACACATTTATAACTTTAAAAACTAGTTTTACACATTTTAAAGTAGCATAAGACACATATTTTTATTTTTTACACACTTTACACTCAGCATATTATATTTTACATTTATTTTTACATACCAGTGTTAACATTATAGCAAATTACATGTTTTATTTTTATGTTTTTACATACTAAGTACTTCTTATTTCTACTTATATAATTCTCAACACTTTACATCAGAGCAACTTTAACGTATCACAGTTTCCACCTGGGGATCAATAAAGTATTTCTGATTCTGATTAAAGGAACAGTTTGCGTTTTTGGAGTCAGGCTAGCTACGCAAACAAATTTTATACTTACCATGAAGACATAAATGTGAAGTTAATCCTCTCATCTAACTCCTGGTAAGACAGCAAATAACTGTATTTACCAAAATGTCAAACTGGTGCTTTAAATTCTGTATTCCTGACATAAAACTGCTTTGATTGACTGACTGATTATGAAAACACTGACACTGACAAAGAATTATATTTAATGTGGTTCGGTCAAGTCATGGCCGATACCTGAGCCTATGTCAGAGCAATAGCAAGTTTATTTCTGTAGCACATTTCATACACAGGGGAAATTCAGTGAGCTTTACAGAAATAGAAGCAAAAAGGGGCATCAATATGCGATATAATTAAAAGAAAATACATAAAATAGTGATTAAAGAGAGAGTAGATAAACAGACCATACATTTTAGATAGATAACAGGTAGATTTAGATTGATAGATAGCAGAAAATACATTTAAAAAGCAAGTTTAAAGTACATAAAATAGAATGAAAACATGTTGCAAATAACCTTGATTATGTATAAATCTTTTTTTTTGGGAACATAGCATAGAGGTAGATGAGGCCAGTATCAACCCTTGTATCGGACTGGTGCATCCCT
Organism: Cephalopholis sonnerati; assembly: GCA_019142605.1. NCBI lineage: Eukaryota > Metazoa > Chordata > Actinopteri > Perciformes > Serranidae > Cephalopholis > Cephalopholis sonnerati. The sequence continues at coordinate 19,513,418 of JAGQAX010000019.1, forward strand.
AACTTTAAGTGTCCCTGAGAGGTCAAACTGTCCAGTATTTGACACGAAGGAAGCAACAAACACCAAACAACACCTACATCCTTTTAGATTTATCTTGCTCTGATCTCCAGGTGTGTATTTATAACTTGTGTGGCAGCAGTTTGTTGAAGGTCCTTTCCTGTTTCAACGTGACAGTGCCAGTCGTGCACAAAACCAGCTCCATAAAGAACTTGGTGTCTGCTAGAGTCGCCTTAAACTAGATCATATCATAAGCATGGGAGATTTTAAAAACAAGATTAAGGACAGTTTGACCCCTGAATGAACATGTCTGCTCACTGAATGCTGGTAATTCAGTAATTCAGCTGTAAATTGGTTGTTTGTATAAAGTGTGTTGCTTGTTTCTTGCAGGGCCCCCTTGCCAAAGAGATTTTAAATTTAAATGGGAATATTCCTCTTAAAATAAAGGTTAAATAAAATGAAATAAAATATAAAAGGTACACCCAGCAGTATATTGATTTTCATAGTTTCCAAGTATGTGTTTAATGTATGAATATGTATTTTTTACAGTTTTAAACCACTGAGTTTTTATATTATTATGAAAACAGTGAACGTATTTGATGTCATCAGTCTCTGTTGAATGTTTTCTTTCCACATAGGTGAAAATGTTTTACTGCTGTTCTGTTGTCTTTTTGAAATAAGACAAGGTGTCTGAGGCGTTCCAGGATTTGTTAATAATGTTTGCTCTGGGAGATGCAGTATGCGTTAACGTTGCCAGGACAGAATTGCAGTAACTGCTGCCGTCATTCAAGAATGAATTTCCTCATTTACCTAACGCTGGCGAGAAGAGCATCGTTTTACAGAAGAATCCAGCCGAGTGACAGAAGCAGAAGTCTGTTTAGGGATGTTAACAGTAATCCTGACAGATCACATTTTTTACAGCAGCCAGATGTTTCCTCTTGGTAACTAGCTGACACAGGCTGTAACTGACAGCGCTGCAGTCAGCTGGTCAGTCCGTCACACGCCATGCACCGTTGCACTGGGAGGGGCCGTTTTTGGCTGATGGGCTGTGGTGATAAATCATGATTTCCTCAACTGACTCTCAACAACAGAATTCACCCTTTTTGTACCAACTTTTTCCATTTCTGTCTTTCAGGTCTTCAGAATTGACGTGCTGATGAACGGCAGACAGCACACTGTTGAGAAACGTTACAGTGAATTCCACGCTTTGCATAAAATGGTGAGCTCCAGTGAATCCCCAGAGTTTAAACAAAGTCCGCCCTTATCATGAGTTCAAATTTAGTGTCCAAATCCTTTACCTAAGCCTTTAATAAGTGAAAATATAATGATATTACAGGGTTGCCACGGTCATGAATGACCTGGAACAGCCATGGAATTTCACATTTATGTTTTCCAGGCCTAGAAAAGTCATGGAATTAGTAAAAACCACTGAAAGTTTTGGAAAACTCCTGGAATTTTGTTGTGTATAATGAAATAGTTACAGTAATCTTCAGTGGATAACCTCCCGCATTCTTTTCCTGTATGCCAGCTAGCTGAAATTATGCTTGAATAGAGTTTGAAACGCCAGGCAAGTGGGGCAAAAAAAGAGTTATATTGAGTCCTTGAAATGTCATGGATAAGTTTAAAATTTTGTCTGTGGAAATGTGTGGGAACCCTGATATTAACATATTAACCACTGCAGTTGATTATTATTTTTTACTGATGTTTAAGAAGCAATAGAGTTTTAATGTCTTTGCTGTATTCCATAAAGTGCAAATAATGACTTTATTGAGGACACAGAGAAAGGTCCCACGCATACCACAAAAAAAACCATTCATCTATGTACAAAGCTCAGGAAATCACTGCAGCAGATAAATAAATAATTAATGTCCTCTCTGGTGGTTAACCACGTTCACCATACCATTTTGTTTGCGGTGTTTACAGATGAGCTCCTCTTCCTGTTCTGCTCAGTAGTCCGCATTCAGTTTGATTGGAGCTCTGCTTTACACACCTTTTATACCCTAAAAACACTTTGACATGTCACAGTGTTAAATGCACAGACAGTTGCTAACTAAATGATTAAATGAATGATGGCTGAATTCCATTTAGCTGCTTCATTTTCAGGGTCCTGGTATTGTGCATGCGGCCTCACTGACATGACTTATAGTAGGCCCAAGTCAAAATGTCTGCCGCCTGTGAAAACTGCCAATTATGGTTGACACATGGTGGGTTATCACTGATTCCAGAAGGAGTATAGTTTGTGTTAAGTGCTAATTAGGAAACAGGGGCATGTTAAACACTGCATGTTAGTATTTAGCTCAAAGCACCACTCTGCCTACAGCTTCCAGGCCCCCTGCTTCCAGTTTTTCCCAGTGGCCACTCGCGGTATTGCAGTGAAAAAATCCACTGTCAATTCTGACTCTTTCCATTATGAATTTTTGACTTTCCTAAAGCCGAGAAAAATGTTTTGAAATATCTGTGATGTCATCACAATGTAAAGCCTTTGAGCCAGCAGGAGAAACACTACTGCTCATATTCAGTGGGTCACATACCGCAGAAGTAAACCCAAAAGCTAGAAACTTTTTTTGGTATATGCACCAAGCGAGCAACTCCATAGGACTGATTAGGCGCCATATTGACATCCAGCATCGAGGTATTGTTACATATCTGGTGACAGTTTCACAGAGCTGCTAGATGGCTTTAGACTAGGGATACTGAACTTGCTTTGATCAGGGGCCGCCTTTGCAAAGGCAGGACTCTAGTGGCCAGTCGTGGCAGCATCACACAGGTCAGGTGTACGCAGGGGTGTTTCTAGGACTCAATGACATTCAGGGATGAGCCCAAGCCTCTGTTCGGGTGTCCAAGGGTTTCTCCGTGGCACTTTTTTTGATAAACAAGCACTATGTTTACGCTTTTTAATGTACTTTGGCAAGTACAAAAAAAAATCCTTGTGTGAGTCAGTAATTTTCATCATGAATTAGAAAATGTTCCAGGGGCCGACCAGCACCCTATCACAAGCCAGATTTGGCCTTCGGGCTGTAGGTTGAGTATCACTGCTCTAGACTCTTGTTTGTCCTGTATTTCTTTTAAAGATGTATTTAAATCCCTCCAGCTAAAGAAGAGCATAAAGCCACCTGAGATCCCCTCCAAACATGTTAGAAACTGGGTTCCCAAAGTCCTGGAGCAGAGAAGGCAAGGTCTGGAGCTCTACCTGCAGGTACGCTGACGCACCATCACTCCACATACTGGGACTGTTTGCTGAAAATAAAGAACAAAAAGGACCTTTATGCATATGAAATCAGTATCATGAGCGTAGCTTTTCTTTTACCGAATCCAGATTGTGTCTAGCTCAAAGTAAACACACAGAGGTAAAGTACAGATGTAGGGAGATTAAACAAAGTCAGAATATCACCAGAGTTCATGCAGGTCACTTCAGTTGTGTACCGCTGCTTCATGTGCACATTGCAATTTGCTTTTGTTTTGTCTGTTTTGCCAGACTATAATTATGGAAAATGGAGTTCTCCCAAAGATATTCCTGGATTTCCTGAATATCCGCCATTTTCCTTCAGTGCCAAAAACAGAGAGCTGTGGGTGAGTTGAAACTCTATGAAATGAAAGACCAGTTTTGTGGCAATTTTTAAAAATCTGTGTGAGAGTATGTTGCCAGGCCTGTGGGAGACTGTGTGGCTTAACTGTCATTCTTCTTCTTTAAGGTCATTTGATACAGAATCAGAGGAATCAAGGTGAGTCTATGACATAAAATGATTCAGTAAATACCCCACTTGAGAATATTGAAGCTTTTACATGTCTTAAAACAGACAGTTGCTAATGACTGGCTCAATAAGACTACAAAGGTTGTGTGCAGGCTCACCCACAGAGATGGTTGGGTCCCTGAAAGGGTCCAATAAATGGGTCCTCCACAAATATGCCTTTATTTTACTTATTACTTTTTTCTTTCGGGTCTCAGAAGGATCATCATCATTGATGGTCGGAACTTCGAAAGTATCTGATCGTTAATTGGTGACTCTAAATTGTCCGTAGGTGTGAATGTGAGTGTGAATGGTTGTCTGTCTCTATGTGTCAGTCCTGTGATAATCTGGTGACCTGTCCAGGGTGTATCCTGCCACTCGCCTAATGTCAGCTGGGATAGGCCCCCCAGTGACCTCTGACAGGATAAGCAGTTACGGGAGAAAAATAATCATATTTAGGATGAACATCATTTATTGTTGACCTCAATGGGCCCCCCAACCAGCTGGGCCTTTCCCAGTTTCCCCCCTCATTTGGTAGCTCTGGTTGTCGGGGACATTAAACATCATTACACCAAACACGGAAACTCATCTACTCCCTATTTTGCCTTGACAGCCTGGTTGCGTTTATACTTGCGCTCTTGCAAACTATTTTAACACAAACAATCCAACTCGTAGATTAATCAGTTTATAGTATTTTCCAATTGTAGTTAAGTTGGAAGTTTAGTGGTGGTGACACTGAAGTCAGGCGACTATGGAGTTGTTCATTTATAAATGAATGTTGGTGTTGTTGTTACTTCTGGCGAGTGGCGTTCATTTGAGAAGATTATCTCACTGAATAAAACTTGGAAGTATCATACACTTCTGTTCACCACAGAGCTTATTTCTAACAGGCCTAACTTCCGGGTTGACCCACAAAAAAAACATTATACCTGCACCATTTTATATTGCTTTTTTTCAGGCTAGTTTTTGTCATAGATGTAGTTGATAATAGGTTGCCAGATCTGGTAGAATTTGTCTTCACACCCTCTCAATAAGAATTTAATTTCTTTTCCAAATGCAGATGCTGCGTGACATTTTTCATAAGGGCACAGTGGGTTGGGGCCTGTTTGCTTCCAGTTTAGTAGCATCAGTCTCTGTGCGAGAGGGGTTACAAATGTTTTATGTTATATTGAAAGGTGGTTAGCACAAAATCAGATCCTTTGACTCCACAAGAGTCAAGAGTTTTGCGTCATTTTGAACTGGTGATAACTCTGTGAGTCATTATTTGCCCTGTACTTGAACTTTACCCGTCAGCATGTCAGTGACACCACCTACGTTTCTTCATCCTGCTAATTCATATGCAGCATGTAACCGCCCACAGGCCCTCTGACTTCTGCTTTTTGGACTTTTCTCAGTAAACTTTCACATCAGCCGGTCCTGCTGTTTCTGAGAGACCCCTACCTGCTGCCATCTGCTCACGGTGAGTTCAGGTTGCTTACGTCTAATATCATATCATCCCTGTGCTTAATCATTCCAAATATAGATCATTTATGGTAAATAAACTGTTAAACTATTGTACCTAACTTTGTCTACAGAAAGGTGACACGAGTTTCTTGCTCATCTTACCTTTTCTTTCCTTTCAGATTCATTCTCAAATGTCGTGATTGAAGGTGTGGTACATGGAGTTTTCTACCCAGATCTTCAACCAAGGTAGAGCTGCTGAGACAGATCTGAGGGCGCGTCATTGCAAACAGATGCTTCAGGGTTTTCACACCATTTTCGGTGTGCATCAGGAGGGACATGACATGTTTAGATACACTGAGCCTCATTTACATTTTCCAAAGCTTAAAAAAAATCCTTACATTTATTTTCTTCTTTCGATAAATCACTGGCACTACATTTAAAGTCCTTACACCCACTAACTTTTGCACCATCACCATCAGTTGATTTTTAAAATATTCATTTCAATGGATTTGAATCATACGAAAATAATTTAGGAAGCAACTTCTGTCAGCTATAAAATGTAACAATGTGAAACAGTTTAGCAGGTTAACACAGATGTTTTTAGGCATTAGAATCAAAATAATCAAGTAAAGAGTAAAAGTTTTTCTTCAGATTACTGTGCAGAAAGTAATGAATGAAATTACAGGATCAACTGGAAGTAGAGATAAGAGGCAGATCAAAGTAGGGGAAGTGCTATTTTTGAGGGCTTTTAGTCAGTAAATACCAGAAGTTGAAACCCTTGGGAACCAGAGAGGAAATGCTGATGCCAGCTGGACTGAAGGTTAATTTACCAGACACACAGGAGGCCTGTAAAGGGCAAAGAGCAGGGCTGGAGTGTGGAGCTGGATCCTGGCCTGCACACAGGGAGGTGCCACTCCCTTTGTAGCACCAGCTCTGTGGTTTTTGAATTTGCCCTGAGCTGCCAAATCGAGCCGTGCGAGGGAGTGCAGTGGGTCAGTGTGGAACGATTTCGAGTGTGTTTGTGCATTCTCGGGGAGCTGACAGCTATGTGCCACATGTCAGGGTGGAAATGATCTGAGTTGTGATGTGGACATCTTTTACTGAGCATCAGAGGTTTATGGAGGAGTGCTGCAGTGTTTGCTGCTGAGCTCTGTGGGGCTCCTGGAAGAGCAGTTCTGGTCAGGTGATGAGCTTCAGGTTTTGGGCACAAAGCCATTTTGAAATATAAGTATGACAGACAGAAATCTGTGGCACAACCTGTGAGTGAGGAATGACACGTTAAAGGAGTACTTCACCCCCCAAATGATCATTTGCATATCAGTTACCCACCCTGTGTTACATTGACTGTGTGATCATAGTTTTTCTGCCATGCCTCCGATGAGTGAAGAATTCAAAACCTGAGAAAGGTCTTGGTGAACTGAGGTCATGCAGGAGCAAAATTTTAATTTAGATGTTTTCATATGAAAATGCAGACTCAAATGAGTTTATTTCATCAAGAACTGTCTCAATTTTTGGATTCTTTGTTCACTAGAGGCACGTGGTGAGTCACTGATATACAAATGGTCATTGTACAGGTGTATTCCTTTATGTTTGAGGTGTGCGTCACTGGAGTTGTTGAAAACAGATGTTGACAGAGCAATTTAAAGAACACTCCCCTGATCTAACATTGCACTCCTATTTCTGTGTCGGCCTTACAATAGTTAAAAAAATTAAAGGAGAACCGGAGATATTATCTTTTTTTATTCAATGTATTCATTGTCCTTACCTGGTGCCTACATTACCCACAATGCATTTCAGTCATCAATAGTTTGGTTGTTGATTAAGGTGGGTTTTGCTAAAATGGTCTTGAGCTTCTAGATTTGAGCAGAGATGCAGAGCTACAGAGGTCTGATGAGCTACTTCTTTATAACTTTACACCCCCAGATGTTTTATTTTCAGACGTGTAGTCATCAACCCTTACCGACGCTGACTCAAGTGACATCACTAGAGGCAATTTGTCTGATTTGACACCGCTTCGTCTGGAGCCAGTGCAACTGCACATTTGTAGTAATATTCCTCAAGACTTGTAAACACACTTGGGTGTGTAAAGTCCGCGGAGGTCCCCTTAAAGAGAGAATTAGAACTTGAGGGCACTTCTCCACTTCTGATGTATGCCTCCTTGCTTCCTTCAATTTCATCTCAAAAGATGTTTAAAAAAGATTACAGAGTTCATTGACTTCCATCAGCGAATGCAAAATCTGAGTACAACATATGGATAGATCCAGCTCGTGCAAAAACAATAATAACTTAAGGAAAAAATCTATTATAACTATTAAATTAAAGCAGAAATCCTTCGTAGTATTGACTAGAACTGACACAATCCTGTTCCTATTAAACTGTCCCAAAAACTACAGACTCTTTTTACACACACACACACACACACACGTTTTCACGTTTGATTAGTGTACACGAGTAGGAAAATAAGCTTTAGATAACATTTCCTAAAGGCCAGTATCTAACACCAGTCCTGTTAAGTTTATGTTTATGAATTTACACATTATATAAAAGGCCAGTTTTCACTTGTGGTGATTAGAGACGTAGTCACCCATCATAAAGGGATGCAAAGTGTTTTGTTTTACAGAGCATTTTTAAAATGAGAGACGGTGATTTAAAAGACTTAGAACCAGTAAAACACTGTGCAATATGAAGTAAAGCAGACTGTCTTTATGTTGGTCCTTGTTAAGTGCAAACCATCTCCTGTTGTGAACACTTGAAATGACTTGTAGCTTTTGTGAAACATTATGTTGCATGTCAGACTTTGGGCAGTAAGTGATGACACTCGTAATTGTTTTCATTGTTGACACTTTTTATGTGACTGGACCTCCACTACAGCACAGTGACAACTACATATTTATACTGAATCAGATGAGTCCTGAGCATTTAACCTCAACTAAACAGATCATTACTATGTTTTAACAAAGTGAATCATTTCCTAGAGATCCATCTTGTAGATTTATATGTATTTATATTGTGTAACATTGTACTATTTGTGCCATAGACTGTATATAAAGATGGACAATGCATCTCCACTTCCTCCCACTGTACAAACATGGAAAAAATATCCCAGATACGGGCGCTGCCATCTTTGCCATTTGGAGCCAGAGCTTGCACAATAACAGTCGAGTTCTCACCCATGCACCCGATTAACCGAACCACAAGCAGCACCACTGATCACGAGCGTATCGAGGTGTCAATAACGATGTCCTGCCCCCTTTTATAGCATCAAATACCTAATTAAAACCAAACTAAAGCAAAGGAAAACAAACACATATGTGATAAGAACTATGTAAAATAACAAAAACCATCTTAGGGAAAAATTATTTTGACCCGAACTTTGATCTTTTAGTTTGGCCCATGTCCAATCTGCTGAGATGGAGGGGGCAGGCATTAGGACCTATTCTGCAGCCAGCCACCAGGGGGCGATCAACATGTTTTGGCTTCATTTTTTGGGTGGGGGGGTTGTAGGTAAACAGTAACCCAGGCCCAAAGGAAGGCAGCTCAGCTCTGCAGCAGTTTTTTTCCCAGTGGCCACTCATCATATTGCAGCCTTTTTACAGCCCAAAAACCATTTCCCCATAAACCACCATTATAAAAGAGACATCTGTAAAACCTGAAAATAAGGTTAGCTGTGACTCTTCCTACTCTGAATTTTTGAGCCATGGTGGTTTTATATTTGTAAAACTTTCTTCAAGCCGAAAAAATATATTTAAAATCTGTGACATCATCACAGTGTGACGTCTTTGAGCCAAGCGGGAACTCCTGGGTGGAGCCAGCAGCAGAAACACTACTGCTCATGTTCAGTGGACTGCATACCACTATAGTACACCCAGAAACTAGGAAACTTTTTTTGGCGTATGCACCAGGTGATTAGGTGCCATCTTAGTGTCCGGTATCTAGTTATTACTAGAATCTGTGCTGTAATCGTAGATTTGCAAAACTCTCACAAGCTGCGTCTTGTCTCTCAGTTTTATGGTGTTATAACACTGTGGTTAAGTTCTGGTTAGTTTGAGGTACAAAAAACAAGTTGTTTAGGGAAAGATAATGGTTTGGGTTAAAATGATCACCTGAAGCATGCAACCTGAAATGTAGTGGAGATTTTCGCAAATCTAGGGTTACGATCTCGATACAACCCTTTTAGGAAGCGGTAATGCCATCCATCTTTATACACAGTCGTTGGTTTGTGCTCTAACTTTGTGAAGTGTCATTTATGTGCCATAATGTCGACCTACAGTGAACACTGGAATTCTACTGTAGCACTTTAAGATGGGCAATATGTAAAATACTGACACCAATAAAATTCATTATTTCCACAAACCTCGTGTCAGACCGAAAGTTCAAGTTGATTTTTAAGTAAAACAACATCAAAGGTATTGACACATGAACTTTATTATAAAAAGTGACTAGAAAAGACTGTTGATTGACATGATAACAACTGCTTTGTATTTCTGTCAGTGTTTCTCACATTAAAGGGTAAAAGATTAAAGAAGCATGTTCCCTTAAAGCAGAGTAAACCTCAACATATCCTTCTGAAAATGTTTAAATCTGCTTGTAGTGATCCAGCGAAAATGAGTGAGTGAGATGAATTAGAGCTCTGCAATTAACAAACAGGAGGAGTTATTGACTAATTAGTGTAGGTATGTCCTCCAAAAATCTGTCCCCATCAAACCTAAAACAGCAACATGCCCGCTTGTTTTCAGTCAGAACAAAGAAGCATTAAAGTTTAGTGTATTTAAAATGTGATCCTCCAGCAGATCATATAATGCAAACTTCATCTGTCATAGAGCTTTTAAATTAAGAATCAATGTCTCCAAGTGTCACCAAGCCATAATTGCACTTATAAGATTCTTAAGCAAAATTGAACAAACAGGAAATGTAATTTTGCACATCTGTTAACGTACAGCATTCACGTGTAGCCGCAGCTATAACAGAAACATGTCCTCTGCTTAAATTCAGATTCTTAAAAAATACTGGCTTTACATTAGGAAATAACCTGAAATGCAAAATATTTCAGAAGCTTAGAAAATTAAAAATCCTCTGATTTCTGGGCAGCGATGTCACAGTAACAGTCCAGTAGTAACAACACACACACACATCTGTTTGATATGTGTGATCCAGCTATTCAGTACAGTATCTTTGGTCCCTTTAAAGTTCCCCATGACCGACTTCATCTTTTAGCCGTTCGTCCTGGTTCGCTTCTGCCTCGGGTGCTTTCATGTTGGCGAAGGCAACTTCTCTGGTCAGCTGCTCGAGAGAAGGGAGACCCACCGCCAGGTTTCTCATAGCGATGGCTGTCATCAAGAATCTAAAAGAGGAGGGGACGGAGTTAATGCAGCACATTCACAGTGCATTTTCTGTGTAATTCCAACAACACATGACGTGTTGTTAGAGAACATACGTACCCTCTTCGTATCGTGTAGTACTTCTTTACTGCAAAGCGCTCAAACCGCTCCAGCACACCAGCTTCCCTTCGTTTCTTCACCTCCTTCATGCGGCGCTGCCTCTTCAGGAACAGCTGCACAATGGGGTCTGTGGCGTTGACCTCTGCCCCTTCATCGTCTGCAGCCATAAGAGGCTGCAGCTCAGGAGGAAGGGGCTCCGTTTCTGTGGGAAGAGACCGTTCAGTGCAGTCAGCATCGGATTAATTTTTTCAAGCTCTCAAAGAGTCACAGCTGTTCCAATCTTTGAGGTTTTTTCTTTATAGTTCATGGTATTAAAGGGTAACTTGGGTATTTTCAACCTGGACCCTATTTTCCCATGTTTTTATGTCAATGTGACTAACAGACTAACAGTATGTTATGAGAGTGCTGCAGCAACGACGAAACAGACTGCAACGTAACCACCTGGGGCATTTGTGCACTGTCAATTTACGTCCACTAAAAGTGCTCGTCTTTGCCACTAATGGGCTCAGATTGTTATTTTAAGTGTCTGACAGCATTATAGAAAGGACCCTTCAGAGACAGATCTCTTTATTGAAGAGCAAGATCCTTTTTGTTTAACCAGAGCCAGTCCCAAAATCGCCATCATCAAACCCACCAGACTCCATTTAAATAAACAGTAATTTTAGCGCCTATAGAGCCAGCATATTTTCACATCTAACCAGGTGAATTAGGTTTTTTTTTTTCAAACAAACCAGAGACTGTGATCGTTGGAACAGTGGAAAGATGAACCCAGACAGTTCTGTGAGTTTTATTTTGTGTCTGCAACTTATAATGAAGTGTGTTTTACCATGATAAAATCACTGTTTATTTAAATGGAGTCTGGGGGATTTGGTGATAGCAATTTCAGGGCTGTTTCTGTATTAAACAAAAAGGATTTTACTCTTTAACAAAAAGGTATGTCTCTGAACTTAAAACAATCTGAGCCTGTCAGTGGCAAAAACAAGCTTTGAGTGGATGTAATTGGAGGTGTGCAATCGTCCACTTATACTACACTGCAGCCACCTGTGGCAGTCTTGCTCAACACTGGACCAATTTCAAAAATTGTCGTCTACATTAGTCACCTAGACACAAAATCGTGGGATCGTTGAAAAAAAAAAAAAAGCCCAAAGTTACCCTTAGACTTCCTGACATTTACCTGTCCCATTGCGAACACGCTCCTGAAGCTCCAACAGCTTGGTGAAGTTCTCCTGTAGCGCAGACTCTGTGGTGTTGACGTAGATGTACATGTAGCAAGACGGGCCCTCGGACACTGTGTACACCTTATGGTAAGCGCCAGCAGGTACCTACACACAAACATGCAAACACAAGCACACACACATTATGGTAAATGCTTGAGTGTTTCTGGTTCAAACAGTGTAATGTTAATGGTGATGATAGTGTGCTGCTGTACCTTTATCTGCTCACCAGGCTGCAGAGTGTAGTTCTTCTTCTCCTCCACTATCTCAACGTTCACTTTGCCCTGCAATACACTGACGCTGGTGTTGCCAAGATCTTCACTTACAAAGTTTTCTAAGTGGAGACCTAAAAGGTGACACACTGCCTGTTAGCACAAAGTGTAGCACCAAGAATGACTAAAGCTAAACAAAGCAACAAACAACATATATAACTGCACATTTCGAACATGATTTGGAGAGATTTGTAACCTGGGAAATCAGCGATAAAGACGATCTCAGTCTGATTGTCCAAACTGCCCTCAATCTCCTGGAACTTGGTCCTCCAGGGTGAGAGGTCCACCAGCAGAGGCATCAGCCATTTGTTTGGTTGGAAAGGTGACCAATCCGCCCTCACAATGTCCACACGGGGATCAAAGATCCTTAGAGAAAAAGTCCAGAGCACATTTAAAAACACACACTCTTACTATTAGTTCATAGTTATTTTTACACCATTATCATTTGATACATCTTAAGAAGAACATTAATAGCATCTTTTTCTCTCTCGTACCTTTGCTGGAAGCGTTCATTGATGGACACCCAGATGTCAAAGTAGATTTCAGGATCAGTGATATTATATCGAGGCAGGAACTGATGGAGGCATGTGGCATACTGCTTCAGCATGTCTCCGTGATCCTTCCAGCGCCGGCTTTGTGTGAAAACCTTCAGTACAGAGACAGTGTGGTTATTCATTTATAAGCTAAAATTACATTAAGAGAAAGTCACAATCTTGAAGGTCATGTCAAGAAAGTGCTATAAATAGTTTTTCTTCAACATGTGACAGATGCAAAACTTAAGGTATACTATGCAGGATTTTCCTAAAAATCAATGTACACACTCATACAATAGTAATCCCTCCAAATATTCAGTAATCACCACTACAAGTGTGTGTATTTATCTGCTTCTCTCTGCCCTCTGCCTGTATTTAATTTTCTTCTTAGGCCTAGTCCACACGGTATTTTTGTAAACGGGGTGTTTCTCTCCTACATTCTCAAACACATTCCTCTCCAACCACAGTTATATATATATATATATATATATATATATATATATATATATATATATATATAAAAAAAAGACCAAATGAAAACACAAAAACTCAACTGAAGCACTGTCGAGAACACATCAAACCAACAGGCAGTGATATAACTATAACTCTACAGCCATGCAAAGAAGAAGAAGTTTACCAATCAGCAGGTTTTTTAAAAACATTCGTTTTTGTGAACTAAACGCGGCTTGCATGCAGAGAAAAAGCAAAAATGCATTAAAAAAAACACAACGTTTACAAAAATAGCTATGTCCATGTAGATTATGCCTTGATTTGCTGTAGACGGGACATTTCTGGGCTGCAAGATCGGGAGGTCAGGACTTTATATAAAGGTAGCAACCACACTGTAGCAGCATATATCCAAGAAGGAGCTACAAAAATCGTGAACACAGCACTAACAACACATATAGCACTGTGAAAATCCAAGCAGTCAAAGCTTGTTCCAAAGGTGAATCTGGGGTTTGCCATCACTCTCACAGGTGAGCACTGAGGGAGAGGATGAGGATGAAGAGTAAAACTGAGACGACTTGTTTTCTGTTTAATATGCAGGTGCTGGCAATTCGCAAAGTTAGCTTGCTTTAGTATCTGCTTTTTCATTACAACAAATGTAACATTCCTACAATAGTAGCTTGCAGTGTGTGGTACAAGCAGTGTAGGGAGGAGAGGCCAAGTCTATATGTTCCAATTCTTGTAGCGAAAGCCCCAACCTTAAATCGCTCTATTAAGGCACGACTGATGGGCCTAATTTACCTGACATGCTTGTGCACATGTACCCTACATCATGATTTTCTGTGCTGCACTGATACATTGTTCCGACAAACTGAATAAATAGAGTTAATGTCGTTGTCACACACTGTTTCTCTGACAGTGTTTTCCTTGTCACTCACCCCTGGATTCAAATATCCAATGTCCCCAGTTTTGCCGTCTTTGTAGGTGATCTTAACATGCTGATGGCTGCGTGAGTGAACCATCATGTCCCACGAGTACCCGTACAAACCATTGGTCCAGTTGTTGTAACCCTGCAAAAAAATTCCAAGCAAATAAAAATCCCATCGTAAAAGATTTCTCACTCTTAAACCAGTTTTTGATAAATTGGCATGTCAAAATAGCTACATTAGCGACTCAGTGAGGCCAGCAATAATTATTGAGGTTGCGTCAATATATCGTACGATATTGCCCTTGTGTTTTTATGTGTTTTTTTAAGACTATCTTTTGGGCTTTTATTATTCCTATACAGGAGCTGGAGTGTGACAGGAAAGGGGTGAGAGATAGAGGATGACACACATCACAGGCCCATAGGTCAGAATCCAACCCAGGCTGCTGTCAAGGACTCAGCCTACTGCACGCTCTACCAGTTGAGCTCGAGGTTGACCTTTAATGAGTGTTTGTTTACTCAAAAATGTCACCAACATTTCAGCCAACATGCTTCCAGAATACACAGCAAGGCTTTCCCGACAATTATGAGATTTGGGCACAGCGCCTGAGCGTTTTTTCACAGTGCCAAAGCTGAATGAATACAAAAAAACTATGCATGCTTTGCTGTCACTGCCCTCTGTCTCACACACATTTATTTATGTCTTAATTATTTTGGATTTTTTTTTTTTTTTTTTTTTTTACATTTTTCAATTCCAAATTGTGAATATTCTTAAGAATTAAAAGTTCATTGCTCATTGATAGGGTGTACTTGCATTAATATGCTATTGTATAATCATTACATGACATAACGTGGTCTTAAAATGACAATAATATCATTTAATGCAGTTATTTCTAGGACAATATATCATCCACCAAAAATATATATTAGACTTGTACCAATGATGACTTTATGATGATGATTTTATACCTATTTTTTTAATGATCATGATTTTTACCTAGTTATTATTATTATCATTATTATTATTATTATTAGTTATCATGAGGCCAATCAGTGTATAACCCAACACTTTAAATTCATAAAGAACCAAGAGAAACGGTCCACATCAGAGACTGGCTGATGAGTATCTACTTCGTTAGAGCTGCTGACAGCACCAATCTGAGCTCTTGTTTGCTGTTGATCAATGACTGTTTACTCTGATTGAGCAACTGTCGGCGTGGTGACTCGGAGAGGGTTTAAAAGGCTTTTACTGACAGCAAAGTACAATCTTTGTAAACAGCTTCTATGTGTATAAAAAGTGCTGTAAGAACATTATACAACTATTCATTGCTGGATCGAGTCAGCTGTGAAAGTCTTTTTGGATCTTTAATGTTGGAACAGACGGGGCAGGCAGACGTACCTGTGTGATGAAATGCGAGTACGGCAGGAAGAACTGTTCAGTTATGTAGATAAAAGTAAAAATGGTCGCCAGCTTGTGCTTCAGTCTCAGTTTGGAAGCTTTGGGGACAGGTGGGGTGTCCTGGCGTTCGGTGCTGGTGCTTTGGATCTCTTCGTAAACACAAGAAGGGCTGGGTTGAGGGTCCGCAGAGGTGAGTGGCAGGACTGCCCTGAGGAATGCTGGGAAGCGCCCGAAGAATCTTCTTGGCCAGTCAGCGTAGCAGAAGAGAGGGACTGGTGGCCAGCATTGTGTAGGAAAACATCCCTGTGGAGGATTAACATTCTCAATAAGATGAAGCTAAAGTGAAACCCCACAGAATTACAGGCAGAATTTTAAGTATTCACATGAACGATGATTTTAATAAAGACTTACCGATGCTGAAGAGCTGAGAGTTCATACAGTGGAAGTAGCTCACGAAGAAAATCCCATAAGGTCGAGTGACATCAAAAAACAGCAGGTAGCCAGCAGTCAGATCCAGAACAAGACCGCCTCCGTGCACCACCAGCAGACTTACCAAGTCCACGGGGAGAATCGCTCTGAAAAATAATGTGTGGTACAGAGAGATCAGAGTGGGAGTACTGAGATACAACAGTCAGTGATAACAGGCTTTGAGCTGCAGAATAATACCTACTTGAAAGGATCAAACAGCCAATGGTGAGCCAGGTATGACATCGAGTATCCCTCCACCCAATCAGCATCCAACTTTTTGACTCCAGCAAGGAAGTATACGATAAATATCTTTGAGGAACAAAAACACACTGACATTACATCCTATTACCTATCTACTTTTTTGGGTTTCTACTAGAACATGTTGACATTTTTTCCCCCTCAAACTGCCCGTGCTGGAACACCTGGATCAGCCCATTCTGCTCTGACTGGTCAGCATTTTTGCGTCTTTCCTATCTTGGCGTCTCTGCACCGTCAGTGCAGCCAGGGAATGATGGAGTTAATGGAGTATAGCGGGACTTTCTACCATGAAAAATCTCCAATAAAAGCTTTCAAACACAACTGGACAATTTCCAGCAGGAATATGGTCTGAAATCAGGGAGAAATGAACAACGTCGGCAATCCAGATTACTGTATTAGCCTGTAGCTGCATGTAGCAGTGTGTGTAATGCCCAGTTCAGACCAAGGATTTGCAACGAGACGAACTGAAACAGGCAACTACTCTGCGACGTTCTAAAAACCTGCCAGTTCACACCAATGCAACTAGACGAGATGCTGTATCATCTCCATGCAACGATTCTCTGTACTTCTGTTCTGATTTCCAGAATTTCAGGCTTATTTTGTGGCTGAATGTAATTGTGACACCCTGCGACACCGTGAGGACAGGACTCAGCAGGGTCAGAGCGCGGCAGCAAACATTTCAGACCGTTGTGTAGAACAGTTGTGTTGCAGGTGACACTGTCAGCCAGCTTGAGTCCAGCTCAAATCAGCCAGTTCACACCCCTGCAGCTTTTCTCTCCAACGTTCTGAAATGGTTTTGTCACGTCACAAATCATTGGTCTGAACTGGGCTTAATGTAAACACTAGCAGTAGTGGGCCTGGAGCAGATGACCATATAAAGAAATCCATCATGAGCTGACGTCAGCTTGTCAAGAAAGTAGATAAAAACGTTGGAAACAGTGTATTCAGAAAGGTCTGACTCCTGAGATTTTTGCTCACAGAGATTACATTTACACACCTTTGCCTCATTGTTAGAAATAAGGACAGCATATTGGTCCCCTTCAAATTCAGTTTTATAAATGTTACTTGTTTGATTTGAATTTGCGAGGTCTTAAATTAATACAATCATTTTATATAATTTCCTTTATCCATTTTAAAATGTATTTTTGTCGGAAACGACTTGAGCTATCCGGCGTCAGAGCCCACATTTCTGATGTTACACATTTTTTAAACCTACCACTGAACCCAATGCTTTGAGTTAAATTTGGTTAAAAAATATCTTGAAAAGGTCTAAAAGAACATTAAAGTGTCTGATACCTGTAGACACCATGACGTCATTAGATCACCTGTACCAGACCAATGTTCAAGAATAATTCAAGATTAAAAAATAGACAGTATTAGCTGTTAAAAGTCACTGCTGCACAAACCTGTGTCCTCAACAAGGTGTAATTCCACAGAGGCACATGCGCATTTCTTATAGAGGGCCTCCGCAATCCATCAATGGACCTACACATAGACACAGTAATTACAGGTCTTTCTCTGTTGAGCTCACACATGCTGTATGTACAGGGTAGAAATGCACAGACCTAGAATCTCACCAGTATCTGTTGCCATCCATGAGTATGAGCTGAAACCCAATGAGGCCATACAGGTACGAGTGATTGTTCCAGGCCGTCTTGTCCAGAAAGAAGATGTACCAGTAGGTTGAGATGAACATGAGGCAGGAGAGACGGTAGAAGCAGCCAAGCATGATGCCCAAAGCGCCTTCGATGAGAAACACAACTTCAGTTAATAATATAAATATAAATGTTGTTATTATTGTTAAGTCTATTAACAAGTCCAGGGGTAGTCCTTGACATATGTGGGTATTTGCCAGATAGCGAGGGTCTAACCAGGGAAATATATGTTGTAGGAGTCTAGCACTTTCAGCCACTGAGACGTCTACAACCCAGGACCTGGCTGACACGCATCCTTCAGTTTGATGCCATACGCTGTGTTGGGTTCAGTATAGGATCTGCATGCAGGCCTCGGTTGCAGAGTAATAATCCTCTTTATTCATTCCATCGTGCATGAGGGTGAATAAAGTCCATTTTCTGCATTTCCATTAATAAACCAAACACACAACTTACAGCAACAAAAACAAATCTTTAGCAACACAGCGGTCAAAAAACCCTTACACCTTACAACAACAGTGATCTTCTTACATACCTGAGCCCAAGATACCTGCACAGCTGCACCAAATATACACACATGGTGAATAACAATTAACGTCTCGTTATTTAAACAACATGTTTAGCTCCTAAGTAGGTGTTTGGAGTTTTACTAGAGACTGGTCAGGATACCATAGGATATCTGGCTTTTGCAGATTCTATAACATCTCTATAAATTGTGCAGCCCTGATTGTAGCAACAATATTTCAATAGATGTTTTTAATGTCAGAAATGTCATTGATGTGAAATACTGACTAAAAAAAAATGAAGAGATGTTGAAATTCCTCTGTGTTGTGAAATCAAGTTGAGCTTTTAGCAGAAACAAATGTTGGGGTTGAGAATAAGAGTAGATAGATAGTGGATTTGTACTCAGGCTGGTGTATCCACTTGGTTAAGTGCTAGGTTTGTAACCCTAATGATTTTCCATCACCATTTATTTACTGTTATTGACGCTGTGTTCTGCTTTCTGTTTGCATTCTTGCTGTGCTGAAGGCCATATTTGCATTGTTGTCAAAATCTTTGCCAGACTCAAACAAATCTTGCAGGACTTAGTTGGCTTGGCGGGAAAATAAAAGTGGAAAATTGCAGGTCTGGTATGTGTGCTTTCATCTTCACTGCAGACAGCCACCCCACAGAGGCCGTCTCCTATAAAACGCCTGCATCCGCTTAGATACAAGAGAAGCCCCAGCAGACACTGAGGTGTGAGCATTTCAACCTGTAACCTTCTGGACATGAGCTTATAGCAATAAAAAAAGTGTGTGACCTACCCAGGAACATCACGACATACACCAGATACATCCAATCCAGCGGCAGCGGCTGTAAGAAATTGAAGAGGGGAAAGCGGCACACGGGGGCACCATCCAGGTACTTATAGTCCAGGTGACTGAGGCCACGCTCCTGTGTGACGTCGATGGCCATCAGCAAACCTGCATGAAAGACACACAGTAAAGTTAGAAGCGTTTTCTTAGCACCAAGGAGCAATCTCAACTACAGAATCTGGTGCAACATCACTGGCATCCTAACTTACCGAACAAGCAGCGGAAGATGCCCAGGGATGCAGGGTCAGTGGGACGGTTCAGGAGGGTCACCAGGCTGTGCCAGGAGGTCAGGTCCTCCTTCTTGAACCCAAAGATCTTCTCCATCTGGCTTTGAGTCTGTGGGGCATCTTTTTCGGGAGGGGCATCATTTTTAGGAGCTGCAACCTGCTCTGTAGATTGTTCCTCTCCATCGCTGCCCACAAGAGCAGCTAGAAGGTGAACATGAAGGTGATACGTTACACATTCACATCAGTCTATATGTTTTACATTAATGCACATATTTTTGAACTGCTATCTCTAGTGTTTAATTATACATATATATTTGTCTATTTTTTTTCTTATCTGTATTAACGTTTGTCTATGCACCAAAACACCAAAGCTAATTCCTTGTATGTGACAGCCTATTGGCAATAAACCTGATTATGTTGCAGTATTTTCTATGACTAACAGCAAGATAATATGTATTAACCGCTGTCAGCAAATGTTTTGTGCTTCATTTATCAGACATGCATGGTTTTCAGAGGATTATGCTCTTATTTACACACCAAACACAGCTTTAGTTGAATATACAGCTCCTCCTTGGTCTGACTAATTATTACATTAGCTAAACAACAACACACCACTACACTGACTGCTAACAACAGCCTCACCTGCAGTTGCGTCTCTCGCCTCCATGCTGCTAAATTATCGGGGTAAAACAGGTTTTGGTTTGGGACAGGGGGTCAGGAAAGTACGGTCTCTGCTCTCCCTGCCCCAGGTGGAGGTCTGCTGCCTGGTTACGTCTCTGAAAGGGGACAAAGTTACGTGTCACAGTCCTACACACTCGGGCTAGTCAGGGCAGGGAGAGGAGGGAGAGGAGGTGGATGTTAGGGAGGGAATGGAATGTTGTGAAACAGCTGCTCGTCGCTTATTGGCTGAGTCTTACACAGAGCCCGCCCACATAGAGAGGACTAATACGTCATATCCTGTCTGAAGGTGCCTTGTGTTGTAGACAAGAAAAAGATATTTTAAAGGCTACCAGTGAAATAAAGTGATATTATATCATAAAGATATGAAGGAAAAAATAAAAAAGAGAAAGAAAATCTATCAGTTTCAAAAACTGAATTTTTTTAAACCTTTCTCTCCCCTAAAAAAAGAAAAACTGTAATAATAATAATAATAATAACAATATCGATTAATAAAATTAACTTAATATTAACTAAATAAGTAAAACAAAAAAGTGAAATAAGATCATAAAAATATGAAGGAAAAATAGACATAAGAAAAAAAGTCCATAATTTTTGAATATTTTTTTAAAACTAACATTTATCTTTTGAGTATTGTGTACAATTCACGCAGGGTTCAGGTCACATTAACCATATTTTTTTCTCCCTTTTAGTCTTCCTTTTTCCTGAAAAGAAATATGAATATCATTATTAATATAATTATTAATTGTATAATGTGTTCCCTATACATATATAGAAATTTAATCAATACTAAATAAATAAGTAAAACAAAACAAAAAAAAAAATGAAATAGGATCATAAAATATGACGAAAAAAATTGACATGAGCAAAAAAAAATCAAAAACGGAAACGTTGAATAATCATTTGTATATTCATTTTTAGATATTATTAAAATATTATTAAAATAGAATTCATTTAAAATAAATAACTAAGACTAAAAACTAAACTAAGATCAGTAAATATAAAGAAAAAATATATACACCCCCCCCCCCCCCCCCCCCAAAAAAAACAAACAAACATAAAATTATCATAAAAAAATTAAACGTTTTGCATAATGTTTACAAAAGAAATAGACATTTATCCTTTGTATAATATTTATTATTTATGTTGATATAAGGTCACATTTTAATCTGCTCTTCCCCTGAACAGAAAAAAAAAACATAAATTTAAATATCTCAATAAAAGAATGGATTAAAAAAAAAAATTATCCAATTTTTTAAAAAATGTAATGGAAGTAATTAAGTAATTTTTCATAATTTCTTCACAGAATTTCTCATAATCTCTACAAAATTCTTTACATCAGTAAGTTTTTCTAAGCTATGTTACAGCTGCATGGGCAGAGGCAGAGGCTGGAGGTGTCTTGTGCTCAAGTAGATGGCAAACTGTTTCACACTGATAAACATCTGTGCTCTTTGCTGCATATTGTGTTTCCACAGAAATCAGAATTTACCACACACACACATCTTGTGACTCTTCTTGTGACTGTTCTCCCTGCAGTATTTAAAGCTACTGTCGTGACCTCAGTACCACAGGATACCACTGGGGGGCGGGCGTGTATTCTGTTTGACAGCAGGTTGTAGGGTGAAGGTGGTGCTGTGAGGGATTCACTCTCAGGATTTTAGGAAGCGGCCAGTCACAGTATTAAAGTCAGGTGGCAATGTCAGAGCTGGTGATGTTAAATGGTTGTTGTCCTTTCTTAAGTTTCACAGTAGCAGGAAGATCAAAGTTTTTATTGTTTCTGTTAGGGGTTGGATCCTCTGCTGAATCTCTATTGTCTACATCAGCTGGTGGCAGGTCATGTTTCTGTAGACTAAACATTTTATCCAACTCAGGTATTATCTTAGCCTCCATTCAGGGTGCTTTGTCTACCTGGGTGGGTTATTCTGATGAGAGAGAGGGTGTGAGAGGTTTTGAAGTGGTCTGAATGGGCAAAACAAGAGAGACCTCTGTGCACTGGTTGCCTTGGATGCACTGACGCTGCCTCACGCAGACAAACCAGGTGTACATAATAACAGCTTTCAACATCATGAGGAGGCTTGTTGTGTCAGGCACATCCGACTGTTTGTATTAGTGTGTAATTTGGCACTAATTGCAGGGGAAATAGAGACAAAGCTCTGAGCTTAGTTAGGATATAATTAGTTGTGTTTACTTGTGTTTTCTTTACAAAGAACTCAGGTCTCTTAAATAAAGAAGATCCTGATCTCAGTGAGCAAACCTAATTCTACAACTATTTTTTCCTCCTTGAAATGTTACTGTATTAGTTCTAGGCTATTTGTGTATCGTATAATAAAGCTAAAGCTGTTTTTGCTCTCTCATATATGCAACACATGTAAAATGACTGTAATGTGATTGTCAATATTGTAAGTTTTTATATGACCATGTCGCATTGTCACTATGAGATTGTCACTATTGTCATTCTTTGAGCAGTAAAACCTGACCAGGGATGGGTGTCGCAAACCGGTCTTGGCCAGAAATCCCACCTGCAATACATCTGTAACCTGTTAAAGTGTTTTTGTATTGTCCCTGACGAATAAACTCATGAATAAAGTTGAAATTCAGAAAAGGGAAAGCATAAATTGATGCTCTTGACTTCACTCTAGCCCCGTTTCCACCAAACACTTGATTTATTCACGTCGTCAACTCATGAATTGAGTAACTTTACAAGTTAACGTTGCACCTTAAAAGTCGTCAGCAGCTGGCCCAGTGAATTAAGTTATTTTTTCTCCAACTCCAGCTGCTGCAAGAGGCAGCAAAACATCCTTTCATTTTATAGTTACAGTCTACTAATAAAACTCTCCTCATGGCATGAACAGTGGTTACATGAGCTTCAAAACCAGACACAACTCGACCCTGAGCAGAGTGAAGGTCCTCTATTGACCAATCAACAGACTGCAGTGTTCACAGCTCCACCTCTTAGTGCCAGATCTGTGTGCTAGGTACCCCAACAGAGGGCGGACCAAAAATGGTATGGAACGGTTCAATTGGTACCATCCGCAACTTTTCACAGAGGGAAACAGAAAATAAAATGACAGCCTGTTGAGCATGTTTTTTCACCAGTGGCTGTTCCAGTCTTTCTACTTTCAGAAAGATCATCAGACACTGGTCTCCTACCTGTGCCCATGATCCAAAATAACTTTGGGTCATTATGGCGCCACCCTCTGGAACAAACTGCCTGATGATCTGAGATTCTCTGCAACTGTGTTCTCCCAGGCGTATGTATAGTTAATGCCTCTGTTTGTCTATTTGTCTCTCTTCAGGGGGATGTGTGATTGGATATGTCTGGGATGAATTACTCCATCCATCCATTTCTGTAACCGCTTATCCTCTTGAGGGTCGTGGGGGAGCTGGAGCCTATCCCAGCTGACATTGGGCGAGAGGCATAGAGACAGACAACCATTTACACTCACATTCACACCTAGAGGCAATTTAGAGTCGACAATTAACCTATACCCAACCTGCATGTCTTGGGACTGTGGGAGGAAGCTGGAGTACCCGGAGAAAACCCACGCAGACACGGGGGGAACATGCAAACTCCACAGAGAAGGGCTCCCTCCTGGGATCGAACCAGGAACCCTCTCGGTGTGAACAACTACACCACCGTGCCACCCATGAATTACGCTCAAGACTTTATCTGTTTTTTATTCACACATGTTGTATGTAAAAGAGATGAATTTGTATGAAATGTGCTACATAAATAAAATTTGATTAATTAATTTGATCTAAACATATCCTAAAGATTTCATATTAAATCAGGCTAAAACAAAAAACGAAACAAAGAAAAAAACATATGCGTATGAGATTAAATCATCATCTTCCTCTTAAAGGTTTTAATGCATTAGGCTTAGGCATCAGAGTTTGCATGTAAGACTAGACACTGTTGATTTGGCAGTGCCCTTTGGACTCACAAGAAACCAGATAGACCAGTCAGTAGGGTGCAGCTCTAGTTTAATGAGTAGAATTGGTCATCATATTTTCTTTTTTTTTTTAATTATTATTATTTTATGGGGTGATTAATATCTGTTTTGGTGAATTTGAGGCACAGGTGCAGTATGAAATAATTATTAAATGAAGCAAAATGAAAGATATGCAACTAAACAAATAGATATGATGGATTTTTGTCATGTTTGTGTAGTGCGCCTGTTTTACCGTAGGGGGCGCCTTTGAGCGGAGCAGACGCCTGTGACGTGGAATGCTACAGAAGAAGAGTAACAAAAGCATAGCTACAGCTTTTTAGGGCAGCAACATCTCCTGTCATCTCCTGTCTCTGGGCTTACATTTACTCTAATTATGAAAAATGTAACTGAAACCAGAGGGAGTTTAGATGTTTAGAGGCTTGTGTGGAGGAGCAGCGTGTCAGAAGTGACGGTGTTATTGTTTTCAGACGTGTTTTCGTTGGTGCAGCTAAGCTAGCTCTGAGGTTAGCTCCTCTTCAAAGCTCCTCTACAACAGGACCGTCAGCGTCTGACAGACAGTCTGACCCGAGAGATAATCAGCCGGTGTTTACCGTCCAAATTAACCCCACACCTCTCCATCAGCCTGTCTGGTGCTAATCATCAGGTGAGTGAACTCGGTTGTTGTTTTTGCCAGACATACTGTACATCTGGTTTGTATCTGCAGCAGGAAGGAGCCCTGGTATCAGACTCTGTGGAAGACAAGTGTAGCTGATAAGACTTAATGTTTTGTTGTGAACTCAGACGCAAAACTGCAAACACATGCAAATTTCAAGGCCTTTTGGACCCAAATTTTACCTCTCTGACAGATACATTCAGCAGATTATGACAGCCCCACAATAACTAGCACAATTGTTACAATATCATCTGCTTTATTCTTGAATTTTTGAAATAGATAATCCCACATTTGATGAAGGCTGATACTATTTCATTGTTTATGATTCACTAAGCTACATATACACGGCATGTAATGTGCTACTGTTTTGTAAATGTTTATTGGGACTTTGAAAATACCACACATTTTTGAGAAGTTATCATTTGTACAATATGTTTATTTCATTTAATAACAGTCAAATCAAATAGGTAATGCAATCACATCATGGGGTTGTAATCCAGCCTCTGGGGGACTATAGGACTAGGTTCTGGTGAAGATTCTCAGTCATTCAGGTCATGGTAATCATAAGTGCTACAGCACAGACAACTGGACTTGCTTGAGTTTCTTGAAGATGTTTCGCCTCTCATCCTAGAAGCTTCTTCAGGTCTGACTCCTTAACAGTATCTGCTCAAATGGTTTTTCAGAACTGAAGAAGCCTCTTGGATGAGAGGTTAATGTCTTCATGAAACTCAAGCAAGTCCAGTTGCCTATGATGTAGCACTTGTGATATAGGACTAGGGTTGCAGCGACATACCGGTTTCAAGGTATACTGTGATATAAAAGTTGATGGCTATCATACCATGTACATTTGTTTGTTTACAATATTGAAAAAAATGCTACTGAACATTGAATCTCCCCTTTATTTTAATTATTTTCTTCGGGGAGACTTTTTACACATACTTCCAGTGACAAAGTGATTTCAAAATTCAATAGTAGTAATAAAAAGTTTGTTCATCCAACAATAACCCTTCTGTTTTCATTCCTTTAAGAGTCATTCTGACTGATAAAAATATAAATTCTGTAATACCATGACACTGTGATATTTTCTGAGATGGTTATTGTAGGACTGTGGCTCATCCTACAATTCAACAGAGACTATGTGTGAGTCAAGTCCTGCGTGTTCTTTTAATGAAGCAATAGGAGAAGATATTTGGTCTCAGTTAATATGTTTATTAAGCAGTAAAGGAATAAAGTTACAGAGCCCTGGGTCCGATCTTCTTGTCCCGATCAACAACAAAAAAAATGTGTCAGTTCATGAAGTCTGACTAACTGTCTCTTCCTGACCCAAGATTTTAAGGCGTAACAACGTCAGAAATGCACGCAAGGCGACGCCCTCTTCTGATTGGTTCCCGCAGCACGTGATCACCTCGTGGTGATCTTTCTCCTTCCACATGCTTCCTGTTTTGAGAGAGAGACCAAAACAAAACAGTTTCCCACAGTTCTGCACCTGCGCTATCTAAGCTAGGCACTTGGTGTCCTTCTCTACCAGATAAGCTTCTAATCAACTGCTGAACCTACAATGGACTAACTTATAGTCATATCTCACACCATGTTCCTCCCTCCCCTTGCACTTTCCCACTCTAGAAGACAGGGCCTTTGTGTTTAAGTGAATCCTCACAGTAGTTTACATTATATGTGACACATAATCTTACACAGGAAGGCACATTATATTCCAAGAGTCTGCTGAAGCTACAAGCAGTTACTCTACTCCTTCATATGTATTTTCCATCCTGCAAAACAAGCACATTTTAGTCTGCTGAAGCATCACACATTTCTTCATTTTATATGACATGATTTCACACAATAGAACATATTATATTCCAACATTATTGAACCATGAAAATCTCATACCGTTGTAACCCTATATAGGACTATGAATGTTATTGCCTTTACTTGAACAGGGAAGGCCAATGAGAGAAAGCTCTCTTTTACAAGGACGCCCTGATTACAGTACAGTAGAAGCATGCAAAAGTTACAGTAAACATCAAATTATTATACAACAAACAGGCCAACTAATCAATTTTGATCATCAATCAATTATCCATCCATCCATCCATTTTCATTCGCTTATCCAGGGCTGGGTTGTGTGTACAGCAGGCCGTGCAAAGCACCCTAAACGTCCCTATCCCCAGCAACACTTTCCAGCTCCTCCTGGGGAATCCCAAGGTGTTCCCAGGCCAGATGAGATATGTAATCCCTCCAGCGTGTTCTGGGTCTGCCCCGGGGCCTCCTACAAGTGGTACGTGCCTGAAACACCTCCAGCATGAGGCGCCCAGAAGGCATCCTGATCAGATGCCCGAACCACCTCAACTGACCCCTTTTGACACAAAGGAGCAGCGGCTCTACTCTGTGCTCCCTCCGGATGTCCGAGCTCCTTACCCTATCTCTAAGGCTGAGCCCAGACACCCCACGGAGAAAACTAATTTCGGCAGCTTGTATCCGCGATCTCATTCTTTCCGTCACTACCCAGAGCTCATGACCATAGGTGAGGGTTGGGACGTAGATGGACCAGTAAATCGAAAGCTTCGCTTTCCAGCTCAGCTCCCACTTCAGTGAAGAGGGAGCAATCAGTTATATCAAATAATTTATCAAGCAAACATGTCAAACATTTGCTTCTTTTAGCTTCACAAAAATGTGGATTTGCAGCTTTTTTCAGCTGTTGTTTGGATAAAACAAGCAATCCAAATACGTCACCTTGACTCTGTGAATTTATAATAGGCATATTTCATTATCTTCTGACATTTTATTGACAAAACAATCAATTAATTGAAGAATGAATCATCAGATTAATCAAGGATTACATGTATTGTTAGTTTAAACCCCCCAAAAAAGTAACAAAAACCCCTCCCAACTCAGGATACACCACGATACGGCAAAAGCCAAAGTCCTTAACAGTATCTGCTCCAATGATTTTGATACTATATTGATCCATGCAGCTCTGTTGGAACGTCAAGATACAGCACAGCTGACCTGTTATTTTTTCTGATTGTTTTGTTTGTGTTTCGACCAGTTGGGAGTGTAGAGATGGGAAGTCTGGGCAGTAGGTTCCAATCCCCCTCTCAGGGACCAGAGGAGGCTGCAGAGGGCACAAGTACCAGCCACAAGCATGGATGTGAGTGTAAGAAGAGGAAACGAAATGCTCCATGTGACTGTGACAGTGAGCAAGAGGAGGACGATGCCATATTAGATACACCTCGCAGGCAAGTCTGGTTACATAAAATTAATTCAACATCAAATATCTTTAAGTCATAAATATGTTTTCTTACTTTTGTGTTTGTCTCTCCTCTGTTGTTTTTTCAAACTTGAGCAGGAAGAAATTAAAGAGCACATCCCGGTACATTTATCAGACTTTGTTCCTGAATGGGGAAAACAGTGACATTCGCATCTGTGCTCTGGGACAGGAGTGGAACCTCCACAAAGTCTACCTGTGCCAGGTAACACATGAACACAAAACACACCAAAGACAGTCAGTGATATATTCTTTTGTGTGGATTATTGTTGTCTGTCCTTAATGCTTTATCTTTCTCTTGTTGCATCGTACAGTCAGGGTATTTCTCCAGCATGTTCAGCGGCTCATGGAAAGAGTCTAACATGATGGAAATCAACTTGGAGATCCCCGACCAGAACATCGACACTGAAGGTGAGAAGACTGCAGAAAGTCGCAGACAGCAGCGGTTGTGTTTGTTTATGTGTCTCACTGAAAGAACTTAACTATTTTGTGTGTGTGTAGCTCTACAAGTCGTATTCGGATCCCTGTACCGGGATGATGTTCTGATCAAGCCCAGCAGAGTTGTCAGTATTCTTGCAGCTGCTTGTATGCTACAGCTGGTCAGTACTTTGATTTTAAATCAGCTACTATCTCAAATGTAAAATTACCATCTTGTCTTTGTACATGCAGCCCTATGATACAATATTTGATATCTAAGTTATGGCGTCTTGTTGTCTACAGGATGGTTTGATCCAGCAGTGTGGAGAGACCATGAAGGAAAACATCAGTGCAAAGACAGTGTGTGGCTACTACGCTTGTGCCAGTATATATGGCCTGGATTCAGTCATGAAAAAGTCAGATTTTAACTTATTGTAGTTGTTTAACATCACAGTGATTAAACAATAAAACTGTTGTTTATGCTGCGTACTCACGTCACACTGTGTGTGTGTGTTTGTGCATCTCTTTCTGCAGATGTCTTGAGTGGCTTCTAAACAACCTGATGACCCACCAAAATGTTGACCTGATGAAAGAACTTGGGTATGTGCGCTCAGTTCGCAATTCATTAGTTTTTACGTCAGCCTGTGTCCTTTTTTGAGGGATCATAGTAATTTTTCTGATAATGAAGTTATCAAATCGAATTTTCTGTCAGCATGAACCTAATGATCACAGCATGCTGCTCGATGAAAATGAACTTGATAAGTTTTAGTGTTGGGACATTTTTTTAGGAGGGAGAAAGAAACGCCGCACACTCAGCTCCAGTCCAGCTCCAGGAGTTTCTTTCTCCCTCCTAGTATGTTCCATCGCCAGCACCTCTGAAAAGTTACGGTGTGCGTTTTCCTCTCATCTGGGACATTTTTTTAAACAAATTTTTACTGATTTTATAAATTTAATAAGTTTTGTTGTACTCTTCCCAATTAGAATATATGGCATTATGTAAAATACAATATTAATGATAATAATAATTCCTTACATTTCAATAGGGTCCTTGCAGCACGTGGTGCTCGGACCCTAATTATAATAATAAAAATATAAATAAAATCCACATGAAAAAAAACTTAAATAACTGCTAAAGGGTTAAAGGCAAAACTTAACAGACAAGAATTAGATATTAAAGTGTTACATGAAACTAAAATACAGTCACACATACAGGACAGAGTATGGCACATGTTCCTCAAAATAAAATGAGTTTATGTCCACCTCAACTTCACAGTTCCAGTGCCTCTTTAATGTCACGACTTTTTAACAAATTCCAAAAATATCTTCCACATACTGAGAGCTGTTTTCCTCTTTCTTCCTCTAATTATGTCAAAAACCAAACTTGCTGCTAAATCTTTCAGCCATCAGCCAAGAGAGAGGCAACTCACACTCCTCCCCATCTTCCCCTGCCAAGCAAACAGGTCAACCGTCCCTTTCCCTCTCCCCAGACAGAGTAGAACTGTCTGGAAACAGGCCCAACAGACACGGCTCAGGACTGAAAGGAACAGTTCAGATTTTTTGAAGTGGGGTTGTGTGACGTACTCATCCATACTCGGTGTATAACCTTCAGTACATGGCTGTTGGTACACACCTAGTTTGGAGAAGCAGGCAGGAGTGCCAACACAGAAGCTCAGCGGTGTACTGCTGTGGATGCCGTCAGCAGCAAAATCTATTTTAGCCACCTAACAAAATCAATACCTCTCTAAGTGGACGCTATATTCAGAATATTTTCACCTCTTTACCTTGCTTCCAGATATCCCCTTTCCTTTTAGCGCTACATTTTCTCAACCGGTCAGATTTCGATGTTCCTATGCATAAGCCCAGCTGTGCTGCATACTGTATTGCACCCCAGGTCAGCTGTTTGGGTCAGACTTTCAGTGGTTTGTGGAGGAGACAACAAATACAAGAAAATAAAAATGAATATTAATAACAGTGAAGAAGAAATGCTGTTCAATGTGGAGGTGGTAATGAACAGGCCGAAAGAGAGAGATGTGTAGGAGCACAGAAATTTTAAGGTTGAGAAAATGTAGTGCCAAAGGAAGGGGCTGTCTGATGGCCAGGATAATTGGTGAAAATATTCTTAATACAACGTTCATTTAAACTGATATTAGCTAGAGTTTCTTTCTGAAGTAGCTAAAATACATGTTGCTGCTTACCACCGTCCACAGCTGTACATTGCTTAACTTACATGGTGGTAGTCCTGCCTGCTTCTCGGACAGACATCTACAGTATGTAATGCACTGCCCAGAGAGAAAAAATCTGAACTAACCCGTTAGACATATATGGGAGAGGAGGTCATCCAAGAAACAAAGGACACCACGACCTTCAAAATCTTTGAATCTCATCACGTTCCCACAAGCAGTGATACAAAGTGCCTCGGTGTGTACTGCAGTTATAACATTGGTCAGGAATATTGGGATCAAATGAATATATTTAACTTCACAGGGGTGATGTATGTCGTCATTACCCAATTATACAGCTTTATTTTCAGTCAAGTAATAATAATAATAATAATAAAATGTTTTATTTATAGGCGCCTTCAAGACACTCAAGGTCACCTTATAGGCAAAGATACAGAAAATAACAGATTAATAAAGTCAAAGAGAGAAGGAATAGAGTAATAAAAATAATAATAACACTAAATAATACCCCCCCAAAAATAATAAAACCAGTTTACAGTGAATAAAATTCAGTGTAAATAGGGGATATGTGTGGCTAGATGGACGGGAGTCAAACTGAAAACTTGAGATGCCTTGCACATGCTGTGACATTTTTAATAAGGACAATCAAATGGATGTGATGAGTAAGTAGGTTTTAAACCACCATATAAAAATAGCTGTGATCATACTCACCGTTTGTCTCTGCACCGCAGCGTGGAGGTGATGGAGCAGCTCATCCAGTCCTCAGATCTGTTTGTCATGCAGGTGGAGATGGATGTATACACTGCTCTGAAAAAGGTACATGAACATTTATATATATAACTCCCAGATATACTCACTGCAGCATCAGACCTGTTGCTAAGAGCTCTCTTTGTAATGGTCTCTCCCCTGCAGTGGATGTTTCTGCAGCTCAATTCATCATGGGACGGCCCAATCAAACAGCTTCTGGCTGACGCTGATGCCTGGCTGTGCAAACGCAGGACAGGTACAGTAAGGCCACATCTTATGAACGCTTACCTTCATATGCATTTTTCTTTCGAAGTAGCCACACACAGATGTTTTACTCTGTTTCCATCTGACTTTGGTCCACAGACCTGTGTGAGAAAGAGCCTTTCTTGAACACAGAGGAGGGAGAACCTTATCGTTCAGTGTTCAAATACGTTCGTCTCCAGTATATCATCAACGATCTGGCGTCTGCACGCATCCTGGAGAGAGACAATATTTTGCCCCCTGGTAAGATGAGGCTCTGTCTGACATTTAATCATGAGTGTGCTCATTCTAGGAAATAAATCCAGTTATGTAGACCAGTATTCTATTTTTATCTTTGTGCTTAAAACAGCTAATAAAGTTGTCATATTTCATCATAAATGGTGTAAAGAATTAGACTTGCTTCAGTTTTAGTTAAATTTAACAGAAACCTGAGGAGAATTTTTAAAGCAGAGTCACCATGCTTCATCTTAGTGTTTACAGGAATGATCTTTCCATGTTTTTATGCACTGTTAACACTTTCTATTCAAACTTTTTCCAGATTGGTTAACGTCGGTGTACAAAACGCAGTGGTTCGCTATGCTGCGGACAGAATTTGACAATGATAACGGGTGAGAACCTGAGACTGAACAATTGTTTTGTCACCTGTATTTTCCAGCTGCTGCTGTATCTTATAGCCACAAAAACTGTATCTACAAAATATGATTTTAATGCTGTTGGGATGACAAAGGCATCTGTTTGACATTAGTCCCCAGGAAGCCAACAAAGACGAGTTTGAGGTGAGCAGTATGAGGTGCGGCAGGAAACTGACTAAAGATGGAGATGTGAGTTGAACCATCGTACTGCAACATAACTTTTGTTCTTGTAAAATGTAATTTGTTCAAGTTTCACATAACAAAAACAAACATTCTCCTCTCCTCAGTACTGCTGGCGGTGGACAGGCTTCAACTTTGGTTTCGACCTGCTGGTGACCTACACAAACCGCTTCATAGTCTTCAAGAGAAATACTCTGAGTCAGCCATGTGGGGGCGCTGTGAGTCTGCAACCTCGAAGGCATCTGGCATTCAGGTGTGTAGCTCAATGAACCTTTGGATACTACCTAAAGGCTATGTCTTTAACATAAGCAAACTAAGACGACCATTTTGACAGTGTGAAAATAAAAATTACAAATAATGTGTGAAAATAATTCAGCTGCAAGAAGAGTTTCATCAAAATTCAGTTGCAATGGAAATGAAACCTTGTGCTACTCTATGTACACAGTTCATCTGAATTACAAATAAAGAACAGTTGTTATACTTTAATTATGAGCAATAATCAGTAATAATAAGTCTTATTTACTGAAACTAAGATAAATATTTTGCTCTTCATTTTAGACTACAGCCACACAGGGTTGGGTCAGATTACATGGAAATTACATGGGAATTTTTATAATTAGTAATTTAATCAGATGTATTAAAATATATAAATGTAATCTAATCTGAATACTTTTGGATTACTTCCAAAGCTAACACTGAAAATATTGCACCCTATACTAAAAAAATGGACGCAGCCACAAGAATGTCCACAAAAATTCTTTTCTCTCTTTAAAGATCTCAAAACATTTTTAATGCAGATGAAATGCATTTTGCATTATCACCATTCACAGCTAGTCAAATTAAATGACCCTCATTAATTACTGCAAAGTGGAGTAGTTTTCTTAGAAAATACAAAAAGAGGTCCGCACACCAGAAATTGCTCCTTTTGGAAATTTTAATCATATCACCACAGGTGATGTTTCGGGCACCAGCCCTTCATCAGACATGAACAACATAAGGAGACACACCTCTCTCTCTCTCGCTCTGTCTACATATATATATATAGTGGTGGTCGCCCAACAGATCATGTGATAACACATGTAGCCATACAGAAACCAAGTACAACACACTGCAAATCCAGTACAACATGAAACCACAGGAATACAATACATTCACAAAAAGGGCAGCAGTATTTTCATGAGTTAACAGAGCCGTGGTATCGTGACAAAAAAAATTGCCATATGTTAAAGATGTAATGACAATTTTACCATAATCTTTTTTTTTAAATGTAATGCGGGCTGATTATAGTGGCTTATTTTTGTATTTTCATAATGTAATCCTTGTTACACACAATCCATTACTTCCCAACCTTCCCAACAGACAGATTTATACAACTGACTGAGTGTATTTGGTTCTAGTAAAAAGTAATCATGTATTGAAACTAGGTGTTTTATGTTTGTTTAAAGGAATAGTTTGACATTTCGGGAACTACATTTATTCACTTTAAGAATTAGATGTGACCTTCGGACAGAGCCAGGCCAGCTGTTTGAAGCTGTATGCAGTCTTTATGTTAAGCTGTGTTAACCGTCTGCTGGTGGCAGCTTCATATTTGTCAGCCAATTATTCACAAGGAAAGAAAGAAAGCAAGTGAACAAATTTCCAAAAACTGATCCTTTTTTTTAAGAACTTTATTTGTTGTTTTTTTTTCAGACAAAACAATGAACATTTAACAACAAGTCAACCCCGCCCACCCACCCCCTCACAAGGCCAAAGAGGAAAAAAAAAAGTAAAAATTAAGAAGTAGAAAAATAATATAGATGCACACACTGTACTTATACCCTAAAAAGAAACAAGACATGACGGGGACATCTTTAATCATGCGCACAGATGCAGCTGGTCATTTCATATGTGTCAAGGTTATTGTGTTAGAGTGATGTCAAATTAAAGATATGCTCTCAATAAACTGTGTGAAGGGAGTCCAGGTTCGAATAAATCTATCCTTGCAAAAGCTGCAACTATACCTCAGCTTCTCCAGTGGAATCATAGCAAGCACCTCCTTAACCCAGTGTTGGCCCAAAGATGGCGATTACTGGATTAGGGTCTACATTGACACCCCTTATGTGAGATATGGCTTCGAACATTTTTGTCCAGAAGCTGTTCGGAGACCTGCATGACCAAAACGTGACCCACTGTAGCTGGATTATGGCTGCATCTTGGACAGTCAGGGTTAATGTCAGGGTATATTCTGGCCAGCTTCTCATTTGTATAGTGCAATCAATGCACAACTTTAAATTGAATAAGACCATGTCTTATGCAGAGAGATGTGACGTGTATGTTTCAAACTATTTTGCCATATCTCATCAGATAGGACAAAGCCTAAGTCCTCTTCCCATGCCAACTTGGTGCTTTCCCACGACAGTGGGTAAAACTGATCCTTTTAAGAACAATGTGTCTGCAGCTTGAATTCTGGGAAGCCTGTATCCTCCTTTTGACAATCTTTATGCGTTCAGGTTACGTCTGGCCTCCTTTGATAACCGTGGAAAGCTGGTCTGCAGTCGCTCAACGGGTTATCAGCTTCTAACTCTCGAGAAAGACCAGGTCAGTGAGCGCTGTTAACTTGTAGACGTAGATGACTTATTTGTCATGCCATTACCTCAAATAAGATGCTGTTTTTGACTTGCCTCTCCTGTCAATGGCTCAGGAGTACGTGGTGATGAACCTTGACAGCCGGTTGTTAACATTCCCCCTCTACGTGTGCTGTAACTTCCTGTATACGTCGCCTCAGTCGGACCACCGTCCAGAGTCTTCAGAACAAGAGAGCACGACTCGCATTGCGTCTTGATACCTGCTCAGAAGCCATTAACTGCTGCTCCCTCTGGTAACACTGGGACACTGACACAAGCTTGTATATACAATCCACCACCACATTTAACATCACTTTGACATCGGACATACCATCTGCATGCTATGTAACCCAGTGAGGTGCTTAAGGAAACGTTTTGTATCTGTGTAATCAGTGTTTTGGTACATCAAGAGTTAGCTACACATACATGGGGCTTACAGTGTAACAGAGACACTGGCCAAGAGGGATTAGGCCACCTTTGGCTTCAGAGCAGCTTCAAACTTTGGACCTCTGCCATGAACTGTCTGCCCTGGGATGTTGGACCATTTCTCAAGATGGAAAACCCCCAGGTCACTTATGTCGGTGGAACCACTCTGGATTTTTTTTATCGGTGTGTATGGGCGCATTATCACCTGGGAATATAGGAACACCATGAGGGAACAGCTCCAGAGGGTGAAACTGGACCTTTACTGACTTGTATGGGAAGTTTCAAGTCTGTTGCTTGCTCTGACCATATGTAAATCGACTGTGGGATGTGGTCAGAGGTGTGGCCCTTCGCTACACACAAACTCACCTGTCGTTTGCACTGACTTGAATCGACGGCTCTGTGCAGCATGCACACAAAATACCACGTATACCAACAGTGTTGTAAACTTTGTATAGACACATATTTCACATGACTTGTGGCTGAAACTGCTGTACAATCTCCGCCAACACTTAGCAGCTGTAAAGAGATTAAATTAAAGTTGGACACAGCATCATCAGCTGATAGAGATTCAGCTTCATACCTGCTGCCACATACCACCTGTACTCCACTGAAGCTGCCTTCTCCGCCCTTACAGCTGTCTGAAAAGTTGGCCGGTCACATGGAGTGCAGCTGATGAATACAAACAACAGACGTCACTTCTGAATTGTGGAAAACTATCTAAAGGATGCAGTAGAAGCAGTCTGTGTTTTATCACTCTTTAACCCCTGGAGGATCATCTCACACCGTGTTTCTGTGCTAACCTACGCCAGAGCAGCTTCTGCTAAGTCCACCACCTTTTCTGTAAACTAGACAAAACAGCATCACCACTCCCAGATTATACCTAGTATCAAGTACTCTGTAAATAATATTTACTGCAATATTCACGTTATAGAACAACATTACATTCAACTAGAAGTAAAGTCACAAAGTCCAAGTAATCGTGTTGATGTTACATACATCTATGTAAACCTGCATCGTGAGGTCAAAAATCCAAAACTTATTTTTCATCGTGCACAAGCCTCATCGTCACAGTTCATACTTGGATGTTCGATCATTGGCACCAGCTTCTGATGTTCACAGCGTAATGTTGAAACTCAGAAATGTTGACAGACTTCAGATTTTGGGACGCTCTGCAGTGTTTACCAGCTACACTAACGTCCATTTACTGGTGTAAACTGGGGTCAGTGTCTCTTCTTCTGCAGTACAGTTTGTCCCCGTTTGACACATTTTGGCAGGATATGTAGTCAGGTTGTGTAATGGCAGGAATCTGGTGATACAAGGGATTACGAGTGAATGTATTGCGATATATTGGGATAAGTAAGCAAGCCGACAATACATTGCGATTTTGAAAAATAGAATTGTCAATGCTAGCTGTGCACCCTTCATGACTGCCTGTTTCATAGGCTTGTGTTCTTTGTATTAACGCTAACAATATGTTGATACATTGCAATGGAAGAGTCAAATGGCTGAAAAGAGACTACAGCACTGAAGGATCTCGCTGTTGGGGGTGTAAACACAACCCAAAATGAACCACTGCCACACATCTTTGCATGTAAACTGTTAATTAAAAATCAATACAGTGTTTTTGGGAGTTTATACACTATCACAAAATATTATCGCCATACTCAAGTGTATAGACCTTTTCTTACACCCCTAATATTTAGACTGCTCCCACCAGCATCACCACATGAAGTACCGTTGCAGTCACGTTGTTGTACACTTCTATACTTTTGATTAGGTCGTTATTTGTTTGGCCGTTGCGGAAATCTGTTACCTCATGCTGTTATAAAAACCTATAAAGCGGACGTCAGTACGACTCGCCTGTTTAGCTGCAGCTGTAACTGTCATGAAGTTCAGAGTTTAAGGTGTTTTCATTTGGTTTTTATTTATTTTTTACCTTATTTGTATGGATTTATTTTTGCAAAAGGAAATATGTATACAACTCTTGACAGCCAATAAAACTGCCCGTTCACATGGGCTGTGGTGCTATCACATGATCTCTTTTTCGGTGTACGTCTTTGCGACAGCTGCATGGTTGTACATGTATATATGCTTATGTAAATATTAAAAAAGTTCTTTCCTCTGTGCTGAAGGCTGATTTTCGTGTTGGTGATGTTCATAGGGACACAACGTCATATTTGACAAAGATGTCCGGCAATTTAATTCTATTAATGTCAGACATTTATCGCTTAGTGTAATGACTAATCCTATATTGCGTACACACATCTTTTTTATTTATGAGATGATCACTGATATACTTCAACCATTCCTACTCAACATCTTTTCTTTTCCAGATTCAGCTTGATTTCCTGTTTAGACAGCAACAGCTAATGTTTATCAGAGTGAAAAAGACTGGATGAATCCTAGCAGATATTAGGCTCAGCTGTGATTAGAAAAAACATTTATATAGTCATCAATATACTGGCTGTCGTATGTTATGGGGGTGAAAAATTAAGGATACTCAAGTGCTTTCTTTCCAACTATGGGAGTTCGGAGAGGATGCTTTTATCAAGACCAGCCTCTAAAAGTCTATCACTTGTTATTCTACTTCAATAAAATGTACAAGACTTAAGACAAGAATTGTCTGGAGAGTTTTGTCAGAGATGATCATACATTACACTGATCAGCCAAAACATTAAAACCACTGGCCGGGATGAATAACTTTGATCATCTTGATATATTGCAATGTTCTGCTGGGATAGCTTGAGTCCTGGCATTTATGCTGATTTTGCAGGTGTTAAAATACCTAAGAAAAGCATCACTGGCGTTTGTCACTGCTTTGTCTCAATAGTTTCGAGCAGCGCTCATGTTATTATGGAAGAAATGCAGTCCAAAAACAGGTACAGCTACAGTACTTTTAATTCAGGTATATAATTAACATAGCTCACCATGAGAGTTCAGACAATCACACAACTCAACAATAATAAAATGACAAACAACGAATGAGGGACGAGAGGGCTCATACAGGAGAGGAACTTGAGAGAGGAGTCGAGCATAAAGGACATTCAAACCTTAGACAGATTCACATTTTAATTGCATGGTGTACTCCAATTTAAAAACGTGATACTCAGGTATGCGCACTTCTCTTCACAGCTGTTATCTTGTTCACACACATCAGATGTATCACTGGATTTTGTTTTGTTTGTAGATTATTACACATAACAAATCTCACATTGAGCAGTTTTAAATCTGCATGACATCAGTCTTTCAGAGTCACAGTTTTTACAACTTGTCAAGACTCATCCATTTTAAAACTTCACTCTCTCCACCCTGTCATGGTGTTCCAGCCCTCTATTCCTCAGGTGTTACTGGTCGAACTGGTTGAGTTAACTGACCATGCGCCGCTGTATGTGCGTGTAATGACCTCAGGCTGAGTCTCAATAACAGACTACATCTCCTCACTGCTGTATAGAGTCCAAATTCTCTTTGAGTCCTTCGGGTCATGCTGGGGATCAGGTTCACGTGGTCGTCCACACAGCTGCCCACACAGCGGTCCATCAGTGATCGAACAGCTGGCTCCTTGGCGCCGGAGTCGAAAAGATCCTTCGCCTTGTCGTTGCAGTGCATCGTGCATCTGGTCAGACGGTCCTGAGGGGGCAAAGAGGAGAGATGGTTTAGACTTACTGAAAACAGACAGGAGAGACATCCCAGTGGGCATGTTTAGAGATTCGCAGGCGGCTACGCATTTGGAAAGTAAAGATTTTTAGCTTCTTGTTGCACCTAACCAGCGATGGT
The DNA here is from genome assembly GCA_019142605.1 of Cephalopholis sonnerati. Classification (NCBI taxonomy): domain Eukaryota; kingdom Metazoa; phylum Chordata; class Actinopteri; order Perciformes; family Serranidae; genus Cephalopholis; species Cephalopholis sonnerati. Next base: position 19,552,545 of record JAGQAX010000019.1, read on the forward strand.
GGAAATTTAAAACTTGTCCTTTTTGACAATTTAATACTTCAGTGCAAATATGCATGAAATATGAGGGGAATTAAACAAATACATTCCTTAAGGGCTCATACAAATAAAAGTGTCACATCATATGTGTGAAATTCTGGCAAATGTTGACTATTTAATGGTGCCAATGAGACGTAACCCCTTGGATACGTCATTGAAAAACCCTGTTCTTGTACAAGTATCATGTTGCCCTCGTTAACTCATTCTATTTGCCTGAAAATATATTGAAATAAAATTGTTATTAGGGACGCATGATAATATCGACCCGGGCCCAGTAGTGTAAGCTATCATGCACGTATCGTCTTGTTACATAATCAGACTTGACATTGGATAACATTAACATACATATTACCCAGCAATCATCATTGCTTATTTGTTTATCACAAAAAAATACCTAAGTAAATGAGAAAGTAATAATGTAATTTAAAAAATTTGATAGTTTATTTCGTTCAAACCCAGGGTGGGGGAGCCTCTCTGTGCAGAGTCTGCATGTTCTCCCCATGTCAGCATGGGTTTTCTCTGGGTACTCCGGCTTCCTCCCACAGTCCAAAGACATGCAGGTTAATTGGTGACTCTAAACTGTCCGTAGGTGTGAATGTGAGTGTGAATGGTTGTCTGTCTCTATGTGTCAGCCCTGTGATAGTCTGGTGACCTGTCCAGGGTGTATCCTGCTTCTTGCCCAATGGCCTGGCATTTTCTAAACACATCAGATTCAAAATACTCAAACATAATTTTAAGCTAGAAAGAAATAAAGAAACAAAGATAAAGTAAATAAAATGTTGTCATATAGATGCATATTAGAGCTATGTTACATCATCAGCTACAGGAAATTAATTTGCTGTTATGTTACATCATGTGGAAGGATATCCCTAGAAGATTACTATAACAATTTCATTACACACAACAAAATTTCCATGACTTTTTCAAAACATTCAGTGACTTTTGCCAATTCTATGACTTTCCCAGACCTATACTTTCCCAGGTATTATTATTATTATTATTAAACCTACGCTTATTTTTGAAACATATATATAGCACACATATATAGATCCAGCGCTATTTGAAAAACATTTAAGGCCATAGTGTCAGACGCCCAAGGCCTAATGCCACCATTATTGCAGGCTGACGTTACTGGAAATCTGGAAAATATGATTGTAAAATTCCATGACCTTGGGAACCTTGTTTATATTTTTAGAGATTTTGAGGTTAAGTCTGTTTTTCTGCTCAAAAAGACAATAATGTTTGGACTGCAAATTCTTCTCACAACTGGAAGTGGCCTCCTTTTAGGGACTGGGTGACAGCAGTAGATGCATATGAAATGCTGTCATATAGGTTGTGTGACAGGACACATTTTTTTTAAGTGGGGCTTTCAACATGAGCAAGTGAGGGGAGTTATTGAGTGTCCTCTCACCTGAAACTTCTCCAGCTCTGAGGTAACCAGTCCCTGAGCTTTGGCCAGGGGCGTGTGACATCTCTCGATGCACTGATGGACCACGGACATGGAGTCTGTGGAGCGTTCACAGCACTCTGCGCTGCACCTGAACATGCGACCCTGCAGCAACAACACACAGGTAACACGTGAAGGATACTACAGGTGCTGCACAGGTTAGACTGGTAGAAACACAAAGCACTGCATGCACAGCTCATGTTTACACGGCTGAGACACCTGCCTGCATTACACGGATGTGGTCCCTCTCCAGGCTTTGGACCATTTCTTCCACGGCAGTGTGCACGCGTGCCTGATGTGCCTCTGCCATCTCTGTCCGTCCTGCTCACTCCGAGAAGTCTTCACTGATACCTAAGATTCAAGTTTAGCATTTAAACCAGCCCGCACTGACGTGACTTAGCCGTGGTGTCCCCTTCAAGTTCCTTTACTTTACAGTTTTATTATAACTAAGGTCACCTCCATTCAAGCATGGTTCAAGATGAGTACTCGACTGCGCCACTTCCGCCTTACTTCCGCAACCGGTCTTAGAAAAAATATCCTCTTCCGGTTTGTGTGGTCCGTCTTCAAAATTGACTTCCAAGAGATCACTCAACAGGTCTTGTAAGGCCAGGAAAAATAGTTTAATGTATGTATTCATGTTGACAGTGGTGGACATTTACTCAGGTACAAATATGAACGGACTGACAAATTATTTGATCTGGGGCTTTGAATTTGTATAACCAAATTTATATATTTTTTTACGGCGCACCTGAGTGTGTGATTGTGTATTTGAATCTTATCTACTCTATCTTGTACTGTCTTTTATGTGTATTTTCTCATTTTCTTATGTAAAACTCTTTGAGTTGCACTTGCTGCATGACCTGTGCTATACAAGTAAAGTTACTATTATTAGTAGTATTAGTATTAGTATTGGGCCCACCTTTATGTTTTAAAGATATATATATATATATATATATATATAGCCTGCATATACAGATTCAGCCCTATTTGTAAAACATTTAGGGCTGAAACCTGAGGCCTAACAATGTTACTGTTGCAGGCTGACATTATCGGAAATCATATTTTCTTCAAATGTGTTTATCTTTTCATCTTTTCATAACAAATGACAGAAGAGAGATGACAACTTCCGCTTTGCTCCCTCAACCCTCCACAAGTCTTTATCTCATATAACACTCTAACTGCACATATCAATTGATCTTTTAAATAACAGATTATTACAAAGTATACTGAGGGACTGTTGGTAACTTGTGAGAGGGGAGGTGGTGTTACAGAAAGGGAGAGGCGGTCAAATAACTTTTTAAAAGCACTATAGAAGGACTTAAGTTTTTATTTTGGCTTAGGGGTGGGGCATACAACTTCAAATGGCTGTGTTTTGTATTTATTTATTTTAAAAATTGCCAAAACTACACCATTTATTATAACCAGAAACTGTAAAAACAGAAATTATCACTGGATTTTAAATTTTCCAAAGGTCCCTGCACACATCATGTCCACCAAACGCTTTTTATCTAAAAAAAAAACAACCCATAACCAAAACTGAGCTTACAATAGTAATATTGTATCAAAATTACTTCCTGGTGCATTAAAATTTTGCTAAAAATAAACCTTGTACATGAACTTACCAGCATGCATGACAAGTGAAAGAAAATTAGGCTTTTTTCAACTCCAGGATTTCATCCTCAACTCAAAACCTTTAAACATCAAAGGGTAAGTTTTAAAATCTAATAACTAATTTATGGTGGAGGGAGGGTCTTGCATCAGTCACTCAGGGAGGCTCAAGGGAAAATATTTGTAGCTTCAGGGAGGGTCAAAACAATAATAACAAAAAAATGAAGTCACAGCCCTCCTCTGATAAGTGAAGAACAGTCCCTTCATGGATTTTAAGTACCATACTTCTACATTTTTACAGTCTATTTACTTAAAAAAAAAAACATTTGTCGCATTTCATCTTTTTAAAGGTTAACTGTATTGTGATAAATTAACATTTCGCGTGCTTTTATTTTGACACTCGAACGTCATCGTACCCGGAAGTGTGTTTCATCATCAAGAGACGTTCACGGCGCATCGACATGATTCAACCGTTAAACTAGTTTAGTTAGTTGTTTACACTTATAGTCTCGTAGTTGCTTTTGTCGACAGGTCAGTTGTTAATTTAAGTACACAGAGGGAAGTTTAAACGAGCTTTGAATCTGTGTTGAAGTGTGACGGTGAAGATATCTGTGAAGACTTCCTCTGGACCTGCCCTCCACAAGTGTCTGTTTAAATAGTGAGTCCAAACCGTTCACTGTGACACTATGAAACTATTTGTCTTTATAAAAACCTTAAATATTAAACACTATAGTGTTAGCTTCGGCTGTATGATAAGGTATGTCACTATTATCTTTGTTACACTTTGCCAAAGTCTGAACTCCGGTGAGCGTAACCTTTGACCAAGACTGATAGACACTGTTGCCTTCAAGTTCACAGCGGAACTGACCATGGCTCGTGTTTGTTCCTCCTGAGCAGATGATAGGTCGTGCAGTGAAGTACTAGACACCTACAATGAATCCACAAACCCTGTCACTGAGAGCGGTGCTGTTCCTGGGGCTTTTCCACACTGGGAGAAGAAGTCTAGCCTCAGCCCCAGAGCTGCAAGAGCAACCCAAAAAGATAGGTGAGTCTGTAACCCAGGGTGCGTTCAAATGCCAAAACACACTCCTCCTTTCTACATCTACTTCCTCTATTTATTCTGATGCGTCCATTTTCTGATATCTGTTTCCTTGATAGACAAGCATCCTCCCCAGGGTGCTTAAGTGAGAGGGTTCATATTATTTCATCTCATTTATTTTATTTAGAGGGACAACACACATTATATAACATTCCTGTAAATGTGCCAGTGTTAGCCAGCTGGCTTATTTTCAACTGCAGCCCTTTTGCAAGATAATTTGATACCTATAAAACTATACTGTGGGGGAGACCTAACTGTGACCTCACCCAGAATACAGCTGTGTTGACAAATGCAAGCAAATTGACAATACAACCTACTTTAAGCACATAAAACTTTGTGCAAATTAGGGACACAGTATGTGAGTTCACAGAAATGGCATTTGCTATCAAATCTGACAGGGGACCTATAATACGATAATACGCATCATTATGATAATAATAGACTGTATTTATATAGCGCCGTTTATACAATAAAGTCAGCATTAAGTGCTTCACAATCAGGGCATTATAAGCACTGAAAAGAAGCACACAAAACAGGCCAACATGGCAGTTCAGTATAAAAGGACATTTGAAAACAGTTCAAAACAAAAATGAAGTGATTCACAAAATTTTCATTCAAAAGTGGTGGTGATCTGAGATCATAGTAATCGACATCTCAAGGGTATTTCTCCTTGTGTCCCCTTTTAGGTCTCTGACGTCAGCAACAGTCAGAGCCTGTAATTCCCAACGGACACAGACTCACCAACAGATATTGATTAACTAAAATAAGCTTCCTTCAGCTTACCTCAGAACGCCTTCCCAAGACGTCATTGTGGGTATTGTCTGTGCCGGGTACAGCCCTCAGCTGCCCCAGAATCCACCACCCAGTTGTGGCGCTGTAGATCAAATAATACTCGCCACAATCTTTCTCACTCTTAGCCACCACCCACTAATCAAGGCAAACCATAAATCTTGAAATCATAAAACCATAAATTGTAAAACGAAATAACAACACAAGATAATAAAATCAAAACATCAAAACATCATAAAGTCATATAATTGTAAAACCATAAATCATAACATCAAGTAAGACACAATATTTTCAAAGAATTGCAGCAGTGTGAAGTATAAAAAGAGTTTCAGGTCTGTATCAGTGAAGTCACAGCTAGTTAAAGGCTAGAGTAAACTGGTACATTTTTATCTTTCTTCTAAAAATATTTAGTGAGCTGGCTTCTTTGATATCCCCAATCTTCTTCTGGCTGTTGCTGGGAACCTCCAGTAAACCAGCAGCACATGATCACAGTGTTCTTGGAGGCAAATAATTAACAAGGTAGTTTGTAATGTAGCTTGATGTGAGCTCATTTAGGGCTTTATATACAAGGAGGAGGACTTTGAAATCAATTCTGAATGCAACAGGAAACCAGTTTAGAGCAGCTAAGACTGGACTGATGTGCTTTCAATTCTTGGTTGTGGTAATAACTGAGCTGCAGAGTTTTGAAAGAGCTGATGGAATATTTTTTAGGTTTGATCAATAAGAGACAGTGGCCTGATTATTTTAAATAATATTTAAGTGAATAAGGATCTCAGTAGGTCACTTCTAAGTTAGATATGACACTATGTGTTTTGTCATTCCTTCATGCCTTTCTGACATTTCACAGGAGTATGCAGTATTTGTGTAAATGTAAAAGCTGAGCTACTGGTAATAGAAATAATTATAGCATGTATGGCTTTGTCCAGCCTACAATGCTGTGTTTCTAATATGCAGTTGGTCTACTCAGATAAGTCTTGCTGGGTTTAACACTAATGGCCCATAGAATGAATAAATAATGAGTAAATAGGAAAAAGGTGCCTTTTTATCTGGAAGACCCGATGACACTTGTTGCTGTGGCTGACACCAACACATCAGTGGGCAGAACGGAGGCGATGTCCTCACTAAAATCATGTGGCTAATAAGTACTTTTGTCATTGGAAGAAGTCATCTCAAGATAAAGTTATACTTCCAAACAGGGGCAGAGGCATTTTTCTTTTTTAGTACTCCTGTAACATAATCCCCACCACTGGCAGTTGCCATCTTTCTCACCTCAGCTGCTTGTGCTTTGCACTACATGGCCTGTATACAGCAACTCTGTTACTGTTGAATAGAAAAAGCAGCATCTGTATTTTTGACAGTATTAAAAATCTGATTCTGAAATTTCTAAATACTCTGGTATACTGCAATACTTTGATACCACCCAAGCCTACTTTTAAGATGATATTGTTGTTACTAAAACTGTGTGTGGCCTCCTTAGATGGAACAGAATTGATATGTCGATAGATATGGTGATAGATTAATCACTTTAAGTTATTTATTAAGCAAAAATGGCAAAAATGTTTTTTTTCTGCTGTAAATTATTGTAAAAATCTGGGGTTTTGGACTGTTGTTTAGATTAAAAAAGGCAGTTCAAGATGTCACCTTGAGCTCTGGGAAAGTGTGGTGGACATTTTGTAGACTACATGATCAAAAATAATACTAATATATAAAAATAATAATAATTGTCAGATTCATCTATAATGAGAATAATAATGAGTTGCAGCTTAAGTACAGAATTTTAAAAACGCATTTTAAGAGACAGCCGCGTGTGAAATGTGTCTATTTTAAGTAACTCACAAAAGTGAAGCTGCAGGTAATTGAAATAGAAATAAAACTGGGAAAGTTCATCCTATAAATACAACCTCAAAAGAACAATTTCAGCTGAGCGTGTCACAAAGTTGGTTTACAGTGTTGTCATTGCTCCTTGTAAGCTGTGGTCGGAGGAGGCATTGGCGGCACAGCTGCAGCGTTTTACCTGAGGCAGGAGTTTGGACCCGGGGTGAAGATCGATGTGTTTGAACCTGGCACTGTCGGTGGACGACTTGCGACAGTGAAGATCGGAGAATATGAGTATGAGACAGGAGGCTCAGTGATCCATCCTCTAAATCTACACATGAAGCACTTCATTGAAAAATTAGGTAACACATCCTGAGTTCAACAGACTCAGCACCAATACATGAATAATTGAAACCATTATTGGTTTGTAGTCCAGTATATGTGAAACTTTTCTTTCAGGTATTCCTCCGAGGAAAGATGTCCCCTCTAAAATGGCGATCTTTGATGGGAAGGAGCTCACGTTTGAAGAGAGTGACTGGTTCATAGTAAATTTCTTGCGCATGCTCTGGAGATACGGGTTCAGCTCTCTCCGAATGCATATGTGGGTGGAGAGTATTTTGGACAAATTTATGAGGTGAGGGGGTAAAATAGTTGTCATGGCTTCTCAATATCACCACAGGATTGCTGTTCCTTGTTCTGTTCTGTGTCTTAATGATCATGTAAATCCTTGTATGCACAGGATCTACCAGTATCAGCAGTATGGTTACTCATTCTCCACTGTGGATAAACTCCTTCACGCCATGGGCGGCGATAGTTTTCTTACCCTGGTGAATCAGACCCTGGAGGAAACAATGATTGGTGAGGGATTTTCACAGACCTTCATCAACGATATCGTCGCACCCATCACGCGTGTCAACTATGGCCAAAGTGTCCGCATCCATGGCTTTGTGGGTACGTTTGTGGGTATGATTCATCACATATCTCAAGGTTAGTGCTGAAAAAGCTGTAAAATAGAGGTCACGTGTGTTGTATGTCTTGTCTTCTAGGGGCGGTGTCATTAGCAGGAGCAGATTCAGGCCTGTGGGCAGTGGATGGAGGTAATAAGAGGGTGTGCACAGGGCTGCTGTACAACAGCAAAAGTGAGCTCATCCCTGCCACAGTGACGTCCATTTCAGTCAAAGCTCGACCATCAAAGACAGGTACCATTAACATTCCCTCATGTGGTCACCAGTGATGAATTTCTGATGTGTATATTCACACTTCACACCAAACTTCCCTCCGTCTTCCACTTTCAGGAACCACAGCCAGTTTCTATGAGGTTAACTATGTTGGAGAATCAGGCTCAGCACACTCGCTGTATGACATCGTGGTAATAGCAACACCGCTTCACCAAGGAAAGTCAGACATCACCTTCTCAGGCTTCTCCCCTCCAATCCCATCTCACTACCCCGGACGTTACCACCAGACTGTTGCCACTCTGGTCCACGGCTTGCTGAACATGTCCTACCTCGGGACCACAGAGCCAGCCTCGGAGTTCACCGTGTCTGACATCCTCACCACAGACTCTAAGGGCTGCGCCATCAAAAGCCTGAGCTCTCTTGACCCTGTGCACATCCCTGAGGGTTACAAGAGACCCCCTGCTAGCGAGACCAAAGTCTGGAAGGTGTTCTCCCAACATCTGCTGTCCCAGGAGCAGCTGAAGGACATGTTCCTCTCCTGGGACTCAGTGTCGGAGACTCCGTGGCTGGCTTATCCTTCTTACCGCCCACCGCACCGTAATACACCTCCCTTCATCCTGCACTCGCGGCTGTACTACCTCAACGCTGTGGAGTGGGCGGCTAGCGCCATGGAGATGAGCGCCATCTCTGCCAGGAACGTGGCCCTGCTGGCACACCACCGCTGGCACCAGCAGGTCAACAAGATCGACCAGGAAGACCTGCACACCCGACTGAGAGGTGAACTCTGACAAGAGGAAGCTACAAGCAGTTAAGTTCAGTACAAACCCACACAGATACTCATGGAAATGCCAGCTGCACTATAATAATACTCCTGTCAGGACAAAACCCAACTCTTCTTTCAGGTATTTGGGCTGCTCTGACCTCTTTAAACTTAAATTCCAGTTTATTACAACCTGGATCTCTTTGACACAGTTTTGGCCTTCAGTCGTATCCATTACTAAGTAAGAGTAAGAGCTAAGATCTGGGAACACAGCGACATCGCTATGAAGTCTGACAGGGCAACACACAGGAGCAGTCACACAACTAGACTCCCAGTTTAAACAGATTCTCCTTACCAGAGGAAGTTGCTCTGAAAACGTACACGGTTTGTATTCGTTTTCTCCTCCAAATAAGTCTGGCTGACCTGGGGGGTTTGTTTAAAACTGGTCTGATTGGTTCACCTCTCATGTTTTCTGCCCTTGTCTGGCTTTTTTTTTTCAGCAATGTCTCTGCTTTCACTGATCTCAGCAGATAACTTCTTGAATTTTTATCAATAGGGGCAGAGAGGCTAAGTCCCTCACCTTCTGGTGTACCACATGGGATTTAATTTATTTTAAAATACTATTTAAAAAAAGTACTATGTACTGTTGTCACCAGCGAGAGACGAATAATTTTTGGATCTGTTTGAATAGTGCCATGAACTACACATATGTTTGTCAGTTTAAAAGATAATTTTGCATGTTGGGAAGGTTGCAGTTGTTCATAGTTTTGTCAAAGTACTGTTTAGGTTTGTGTAAAAATCGCTCAGTAAACTACATTTCTCATTTTGCACAATATACGTCACTAACACCAGCTAGCTAGGTAGCACTGAGGAGACTATTAAACTTCACTATCTACAGGAAGTAAAAGTCGTATCAAGGCTTCCATAGATGATGCTGTGGGAGGATCAGTTATGGCTAGCTTGCTGGCTAGGTAACTTAGCTATGTTCCACGCACAAATATAATGTTATTGTACCCGACGTGTTTAAATTCAGTGTCTTCTGGTCTTTTTATCAGCCAGCATAGGTGAAGATTTTGGGGGGAATGCAGGGGACACCTCCCTTCCTTTAAAAAAAATGGATGTTATTTTGACTGAATACATTTACACCATGAATTGATGCAGAAGTGGCACAAATTGATGAATAAAAATTCACCAGAACGCAGAAAATGAAGTGACTGATGCTCAAAATTTACTGGTGGAGAACCCCCAAACTCCTACTTTCATGTGTCCCACCCAGTGTTGAAATGAGACCTACGCCCTTGTTGGAGGAAGTTAAAAAAAAAAAAGAACAAGCAAGACTTGTACCTCGTGTAAGTGCATCTCCCCTGGGAAAAAGCACACAGATGTGGTAGCTTCAGTGAGAAAGAGTAGAAGAATAGAAAGCTATGATGCATTAAATGTGACTTCTGTAGTTTTTCTAATGACGTATTATCACATTCTTCTTATCTTATACACCAGTTTTATGACACACTGGGACTCTCTTGGTTTACAAAATTACCTTTTAAATTGACAAACACCATATTTGTAAATCGTGTATTGTATTTTCTGAAATAATGTCCCATGGCGGCCCAGTGGAAGGGGAGGGACTCCGCCTCTCTATGTTGACAAAACTAAGGAAAAAAAAAAGAAATACCAACTGAAATTATCCTTTAATCATCCTGACAGTAGACATGGTTCATCATTCACCAGCAACAATAGCACAGATCTCATTAAAACGTGGATCAACATTGTCATGTGCTGAAATTTCTTAATCACTGTGAACCACTCTGCACTCCAGGGAAGATGCATCCTCTTTGTGTTCCTCTGTCTACATTAAACACATTGATTTTTTTTTTGTATGTGCACTGCTGCTGTCACGATCATGGTACAGCTTACATCTAGCGAGTCAGCTTGGTGGTGCCACGTAAACCAAGATGTCCTTCTTGTTGATGGATTTATGTGTCTTGCGATGATTTTTTTTTTAGTCTCTCTACCTCCCCAGCAGACCACTGTATATGTTGTGAATGAGCACAGGCAGCTGTCAGCGAGAGAGCTGTGTCACCAAGACGTTGTCTCTGTAAATCAGATGTTAATGTCAATTATGAAAAGTATTAATAAGTCCATCTTGTACTGATGTATGAGATGTATGAATTCAGTTTGTAAAAACTATGATTGTGCCTTAAAGATATCAGTAATTGGCTTATGTCTTTATTAAGCAATAAGTCTCCCTATAATTTTAGAAATCATGTGACCTTTGGGTGTTTTTAATGAAGTGAAAATTGCCGTCAGAGTCAGGCCACCAGGACCAAACTGAAAAGAGTATAATGCATTTATGTATTTTCTTGTAACATCTGGAGGAGAATCTGTTTAAAAGTATTCTGTACCTGTGACTTATCAGGTGTTTAAACCCATTTTTAAAACCCATGAAACCACTCATGTTCTTACGCAGCTTTGGGAAGGAAATTGTAGTTTGCTAATTGTTTCTTCAGCACTTTTAGAGGTGTATTTTTCTAGATTTTTCAAAGAAGTTTACTTGTTGTGAGTGTATGTCAAAAGCTACTGTAGCAAAAATGATTAATTGTGCAGTTTCATTGACAGAAAAGTTTCTGTTTTACACTTGTATGGACAAACAAACAAAAAAGACAAAAAACAAAAAGTACAGTATTTAGACCGGCTTCTTCTGCAGAAATAAACCGAGGCTTTAAATTACAAATCTAAACTTTTGACTTGAGATTTTAAACAATACTGAAACCTCCCAGACTGCACTGTATGTGTGTTGTAAGGGTTTACGATCACAATAAATGGACAAGTCCTTGTTTGCTTTGTACTTGTATCTGACGTTTTATTCCAAAGAGAATTATGTTTGAATCACTTTTCAAGACTCTGGCATCAATCTCATTTTCCACAAAGCAACTTGCAAACATTTGTGTGCTATTGATGACTATTTAATTCTTGTCCTCATGTTAGAATCTCTGACTCAACTTGTTTACATTTCTTATAAAATTAATTTTAGTGTCACACTATCATCTAAAATTCTGATCTTTTTCTTATGTTTTTAAGGGGATGAAGAGTGAAATGTTTTTCATCCCTTTTGAGGAGACAAGTTCAAAAATTGTAATAGCTGCAGCTGTTTGCACCCTCTCTTTGATGCACGATTAAATGAGGAATTGTCTCACTCAGTGACATTGTGATCCATCATTCATAGGCCAAGGATGTGCGGTGAAATCACCATTTCCATTCCCAAAAGGAAATGAACATTGTTTTCAGCTCCGATGCAAGGACTCCCAGTTTTTTCTTTTTATCAAACGGTCACAGTAGCACCCCAAATAAAGGCCCATGTGACTGAAGAGCCAACAATGGGTGGCATTGACAGCCTGAATAAGGATACGTCTGTGTGCTGATGTGCCACCCAGCTGTCCTCGCAGGTAGGGAGGGACAATGGTACCAGAGCCGCCTGTCCATGCAAAACATGTGATGTGACTGAAGATATAAGAGGGGGTAAACTGACAACAACCCAAAATCTTCCACCAACCCAGACCAGCAGCCAAGATGAGATTTCTAGTGCCACTATTTGTTTTCCTCGCTGTGGCAGCGTTTCACTCCGGTAAGAAGAATAAATAGTAATTTTTCAGAATATTATTATAACTAATTATGTGGTGATCTCCCCTGATGGAGACTGAGAGGTCAAAATCTGGGGTCAGAATTTTTGTTTATTTATGTTTACTTGATAATGTGTATGACCGTGCCTCTCCAGAAAACGTGCATATTTACTACATCAGATGTTCAGTTGTGTATCAGTTCGAAGCCTGACTGATGTACCTGTGATGATTTCTAGCTCTCTCAGCATCTCTGGAGTCTGCAGAGAAAGAGGAAACAGCTGCCAAGCACGGTGAGGACTTATTGTCTATAATAATTTGTTAAACAGCAATAATAATTATTATGTAAGAGTGATGATACTTTCAGTGGCGTGGCTTTAATTTCTGATGGGGGGGACACATATAATGGGGGGTTTTGAGCATCCAAATTGTAATTCCCTGCATTCTGGTGAATTTATATGCACCAATTTGTGCCTTTTCTGCATCAATTTATGGTTTAAATGTCTTTAATTTTGTCAAAATAAAGGTCTTCTGCTACTTTAATGTTTTTATTGGCGGCAACTAATGCAGATTTTCTAAATAGTGAGAGGTATGTGTGGCTTGCTTGCAGCTTGTATGCTTTGAAACTGATATAAATGCCTTGTCTTTTTTTCTTTCCATGCAGATGGGCTAACTGAACTGCAGAAAATAGGTACAGTGCATCCGTCCAATTGAGAACCAGCAGAATATGAAAGGGATGTTTGACATGTTTTATATATTTTATGTTCAAGTCTGTGAGCGTTAATTCACCTGACTGCAAGAACCTTTTCATTTACTGTATAATGACACAGGGAAACCTACCGGTTTGTTAAAGCCACCTTCCAGACGATTTTTATTTTTCAGTTTAATTTGTTTTACCTTTAACACTACATTTCATCAAATTTATCATTACACAAACTGCCCATCGTCTTGTTTGGCTCTTGCTTCACATCATGTCATCCCTTTGTGTCCTCAGATCAGATGGAGTTTGAGGCCGCTCAGAAGAGAGAGGCCGCTCAGGTGAATGGTAAGTTTGACCAAAGTGCAGGGAGATGACCATAAACCAAAATGAGCCGATAAGCCTTTCAAACATTGTGTTACAGTTGTTCTCAGTCGCTTTGGTATATTTCTCAAATCAGAATTCTAATCCTCAGAGCTACTTGTTCCACCTGCACATCATCACTGTGACTGGTCATTTGTCACGTAATTTGTCATCATAAAACCAAGTTCTCATTCTTCTGATCAAAGTACAAATGCTTTGGCACGTTCATGCAAATGATTGTTTGTTTTCTTCCACATTATCATTTACTTACGTCATGTTGATCCAAATGTATTATACTAGTTTTCTTTTGAATCATCTCAACTCCCAAGACATTTAGGCATGGACGGATTATGAGACAATGGGCCCCACCACCTCTCTTACATATGAGCGAGACACACAGACTTTTTGAATCTCTCTGTAGTCGTTATGCATCTGTTTGTAGATTTATCTCTCTTTGTGATTATTTTGTGTCTCCATGTGGTCATTTTGTGTCTTTTTTTTGTCATTTTGACATTTTGCAAATGAAGGCGAGGGGGCCCCTCTGATGCTGTGGGCCCCTGGACCTGTCCCTGGTAGACCTGTTCAGTAATTCATCCATGCATTTGGGCAGTAGTCTAATTCATAAGTCACTACATACAAAATGGTGGAACTGTTGTCATATTTTCTATACATTTGATGAGAATTAGTGGCCCGACAGACAGAAATGTCAGGAGGTGTAGAAAAACTACGTTATGTTTCCTCATGTACAGTTCTGCCTCAGGAGGTGTTTCCTCTTTACTTTTCTAACTTTGTATTTTTTCCTTTGTGCTATGCAGCACTGCAAAACTGTCTTTTTCCTGTATGTCAGTGACAGTTTGTCAACAAATCATAGTACAAACAGTAAAGGTATAAATGGGAATCCTGTCCAATCCCTTTAATCAGTCTCCAACATGTGTAACTTTGTACTGTTGTAATTGACAAATGCCATACATAAAAAAAGCCATCAGAACCTTAGCCACACTTTACATCAGAAGCACCTACAAAGTATGATGTTTTTGGCAAGATGGCAAGGCATTTTGAAGGTCTTGTTTAAATACGACCTCTCATTCTGAAGGCACTGACATGTTAAGTGACATAAATATTAACTTTTGAGAACTTGCTGTTTTGCAAATGTTTAATGATAATTCGAGAAATGGCCCAAAGCAACTGAGAAAAACTTTAAATACAGTTTGTCAAACAAGTTCAGCTGTTTGAGTAATATTTTTTACCCTTTCCTGTCAAGTAACAGAGGAACAGAATGAAGAAACCCGCTACCTCGGTAAGAGGAACTACATGACCTCATTCAAAATTAATAACGGCTGATTCAGATGCAGTTTCTGATTCAGTCTTTCAAATGTTTTACACACAGAGGCCACTCAGGATGGATCTGGTAAGTTATGCTTGTGTGATAAACACCTGAACACACACTGATCATGTGCTGAGCATCACCTTGTTGTGTTTGAACAGTGGAGGAGCACGTTGAAGCTGGGGTCGACAACACAGGTGTGTATTAAAATTAAAAACATCCTGCTGGCTTTAAAGGGCAGCATGTGATCATTGTGCACCTGACATGACATGTTAACTGTGAAATCCGTCTTCAGCAGGAGGAGGTGGGAACACTGAAGTAGCGGCCCAGGAAGGTGAGAGGTTTTACTGTTCAAGTATCAGCCTGTAGGTGGTGATGAAGGACAGTTTAGAAAAATATCTGCAGGATGTCAAAGTACACCTACATGTAAAATGTCACAACCTTGTGACTGATCTATCTCCCCTGGCAGCCACAGAGTCCCAGTCTGAGTCCTCTGAGGAGGCAGAAGGTGAGTTTGTGACATAAGGTTTCGGTTAACAGTTTATTTAATTTGTGATTTCAGCTTCTGTCGTTCTATTTATGACATTTTTGTCTTTTTAAAATGTTTGACAGGGAGGCAGAGGAGGGGTAAGTGATGTAAACCTGCACTAAAGCACTAAAACCAACAATAATTAGTAAAAGAAACACAACATGACAAACTTCGAATGATATTTTCTTTCATTTTTTGCTCCACATATCCATAAATTTCAAATATTTTAAATTTTCAGTTGTTAAACGACTTTTTAAAGTACATTTGGAGATAAAAATCAATAAAAAAAAATACACAACAGTTTGGCAAAAATTGTATTCAAAGCCTTTTATTGTGCCTATTTAAATTCAAAGTACATTTTATTGTCTTCCTACCCAGAGCACCACGAGGCAGTGCCAGAGACTGTGAGCAATTTGGGTAAGATCAAGTCAAACAGACACTGACTCACTATTATGATGAATCCCACACTGTAACAACATGCTATATTTTCCCTTCTTCTCATGTCTCCTCCAGATGAAGTGACTCAGGATTCAACCAAGAAGGAACAAGGTGAAAATGTCTAAATGCCACGCACATACACCAGCAACCACATACAGTGTAAGGCTGAATGTATCTGTTTGCTAGTATAATCCAGATAGCTGAAGAGCTGAGCTCAGGAGACGGCGGTTAACTTTTTTTTTTTTTTGGCGGACTTGTACCTGCTGAGACAAGATGTGGTGAATTGTTTTGAGCAACACAGCAGTGAAAGTTAAATTGAAGGTTATGCAATGAAGAGAATGTGGAAAACAGAGCCAGTCAGGGCTGGTCTCAGCTAGATTTAAATTGTGTTTAAAAAAAAAAAAAACAACTTTATAGGTTGGGTTCAAGTAAACAATAAAATGCCTCAAGGGCAATTACAAATTTACAACCAGACAGCTTGTAAAAAAAAACGTTAGAACTGATTTTTTTAATGTATAAAAACAGTCTGAAGAGATATTTGAGTCACTACAGACTGGTTGGCTACTTGACCTCAAAAATAAGATGCAGGGATTGTTTATTCGAACACAGTCCTCCTTGTATGTGAGTAAATCTAGGACAAGAATCCAGGGCACTCCGAGACGTCTGTCCCCAGGTACTCATTGTGCTTGATTTATACTGTATCATCTGCTTCTGGTTATTTTAGGACCAAGGATGCACTGTCCCTGCCCTAAAAGATGCCGAAAAGATTGTTTAAATATTGATAAAATTCTTCTGATCCAAGGTCATACATGCAGTGAAGGTCATTTTTGGGATTCTCTGTATTTAAAAAAGTCAAATTCCTGAGAAGACAAACCTTGCTGCACTGGTTTAGAGAGAGAAACTCAACCTGTAGTCCTAATCCAGTATGTCCTAATCCTTCGGGAGTAGAATAGGCCTTACATTGTGCTTTACAGTAAAATTGCACACTGGTGCAGTCATCATTCATAGAGACCTGCGCAGGAGGAGTGAGTCATATGAGAAAGACCTGGATGTGATTCATATAATTGCTCTGAGAGCCCTGGAAAACTACTGAATTGTGGTGTGTTTGCAATGTAAAGCTAGCGTAAAGGAATCCTCTCTTCTGTCCCTGCGTCACAGATGTGCTGGAGTGAGAAAGCGCAGCGGCACGTGGATCCCAACGCTCACTCATCACCCGGTGCCTGAGCTGCACTGAGCTTACTGCCAATAAAAAGGGAATTATTCCACCTATCTACAAGCTCTCTGTGCTCTTTTGTCTCATGTCATGTGCTGTGACAAAACACGTCTGTACAGAATTTCAGAGCTGCTTTTTGGACTGATATAATTCAGCATAATTACAAGAATTTAAGGGTATATGGTTCCTATACTTTCACAGCATTTGTGATTATAAACAGAAGCTTTCTTATAGTATAACGCAGTAACAAAAAACAAGTTAAACACAAGTATTTTCCCATTTTTATTTGTTTTTTTGTCATCCACGATGTGGACTAGAGTATGTTGATGTGCATTAAAAAAACAAAACAAAACTTTTCTTTGGTACCTAAGGGAAAATCAAAACAATTAAGGCAACTACAGCATCTATAGATTTGATATGCATTTAGTACTGCAGCCAAATGACCACACGCTGGTGGCATGCAACGTATGTCCGCCCTCATTCACAAAGAGAGACCAGATCAGCTCAACACCAAACCACCCAGTTAAGATTAACTTCCAGTTTTGGGTTCCTGTTTGTCCTCTTTTACAACCTTCAAAGGCAGCGACAGAAAGAGGAAAGCTAGAATAACCCAAATGTCTAGGCAGGTGCAAGTTCCACATGAAAAACACACTGGAGAGTAGCCGATACAAGGTGAACTAGAAAAACAACGCTGAAGGAGGCCTAAAGCATTTAACCATCACAGATGATGCAATCAAGTTTTAACAGGAGACTTAAGGTCATGTTTGAGAGCATGAGTTTCTGCTCGTTGACATTCTGCTGTTACATTTCTCAAATTCAAGTAACTAATAAGATCAGGCAGTTATTTCTGCGCTGAGCGTAGAGCCTCAGGAGATTCAGATGGAAGAACTGGATCACAGGTAATCCATTGACTTCAACGATGTGGGCTTTGTCATTTCCCTGCCAGAGGTGTGCTGACTTTAACGCTATTGATACAGTATGTTGTGTATCATTCTGAAAGGGGTCATCCAGTGTGTATGATTAGTGCTTCTACCAAATTATTTAGATAATTGTGTGTCAAAGACAAACACTGTAGTGAAGTGAATGTGATTGCACAAGTATGGTAGGAAACACGGTCACCAACCTCTCTGATTTTATAGTTTAAAGTCAATTTTGTTCTATCACAAGAGAGGAGGAAACGCAAATATCTCACACTTTAGGGGTAACAAGAAAGCCAGATGCAAAACAGTAATTCATTAATAACATTTGCTTGGGGAAAAATATGCACATACACATGAATAAACTTGTTTTTCACCTAAAAATACTGCTTTTGCATCTACGTTACGTTCAGCATGTGTTATACTGGAGTTACATTTGCAAAAGGCTTATACTGCATTTCGATTGTTCATTTCTTTCTAATGTGTAAAACAAAATTAAAAACAACATGGTCGTATATACAAAATTGCAAAGTAAAAAAAAAAATATGGAAGAATGAGTATTAGAAAAAAAAAACAAATCACTTGATGCTTTTCGATTAACTCGTTACAGAATGATGAGATATGAAAAAGCAAGTCAGAACAAAGAAATGCAAGCTTCCTGCTGGAAGTAATGTGGCCCAAATGGAACAAACAGCAAATTCTAGGTCAAAAATGATGCAGCCAAGAACCACAGGCCCATATCACAAGTCCTTTCAAACATTTCTATTTTTTTTCCTTTTTCTTCCAAAGTTGTTGGCTTGAGGTAAGCGATATATTTCGGCCTTCCAACTTTGACCCTTCTCTCCTGGTACGCACTGGAGCGGTTTCTTTCTCCTCCCCGGCTCGGGGTCCAGCTGAACGCTCAAAGGATGCCGTAGATGAAGATGGCCATGATGGCGGCACTGATCAGACCAGAGATGGGCACAGTCACGAACCACGCCATGAAGATGTTTCTGAAGAGACGCCAGTCTACTGCCTTTCTTGAGCGCAGCCATCCGACTGCAACCACAGAGCCCACCTAGAAACACAGCAGTTGTCAGATAAATCCCATCATCTTCCTTGAATTTATGACTTCTAATTATCCGTCTGCATAGCTTAAGTGTAAAATTTTACAGAGGAGAAAGTTGCTCCACATTTGGACCACCTCCCAGACTGGGTTCCTGTTTACTGTAGCCTCCCTCACACTAAATAGTCTCTTCCCCCGCGTCTCAGTCTAGCTCCCAGACCACAGTGTTTGACCAGCTTACCTTGCAGTGGGTGGTGGAGACAGGCAGGCCAATGTTAGATGCTACCACGACAGTCACGGCTGAGGCCAGTTCGATGCTGAAACCACTGTAGGGAAATAAAAACAACACTCAAGTCTCTCCATTGGACGAGTCTGAGCATGCTTGCTAAATTCAAAAGGCTGGTAATGTCTGAGGAGGATGTGGTTTGGTGACTAAGGAGAAACAGGTTCTGCACTGTTTGTGCAGTCTATACCTTGAAGGGGTGATGGGGGTAAGATCCCTGCCCATAGTCTGGATTACTCGGCGACCCCACACCCAGAGACCAGCGCAGATGCCCACGCCACCATACAGCAGCAGCCAAATGGGTATAGGTTCCTCTGAGATCACACTGCTGCTTGTGTAAACCATCCACAGAGCTACCAGTGGTCCGATGGCGTTACTGCAGAGGAAAGAGTAAAGTTATTTCAACAGGGGTCAAGAATTCTGACTTTACGTTGAAGTCACCTACAACATACCAGAGGGACAAAAATGTCACCGATCAGGCTGATGACCAACACTAACATGACATTGGCCTGAAGACTGACAACTGACAATAACACGACCATCACAAGGAATCTGCATACCTAACGTCGTTGCCTCCATGGGCGAAGGATCCGAAGCAGGCGGTGAGAATCTGCAGGAACTGGAAGAGGGTCGACACTTCTGGCTTGTCTGCCTCAAGCCCATCGTCATCCAGAGAGCTTTGGCTGCTACCCGCATCCTCCTTCCCCATCTCTAGCGTCACATCCCCCTCTCCCAGACCTTCTGGAGTAGTGTGCTCTGCCACAGCATTGCAGTAGCTGGTGTAACTGTCCATACGTACGCGCTTCCTGTCCTGACCCCCTGGCCCCGTGCCCTTGTCACCATCCTCGTTGGCGCGGTGCTCTCCTTCCTTATGCTTGAAGTCTCCGTGCATGCCGATGATGGCCATGGTGTAGGACGTGTAGCTGTTGTTGCGTCGGATAGGTCGGTCGCCCCCCTCGCCCATGCAGTCGCCAACCTTGGCCAGGTGGAGTTTGTGCAGTAGGTCCTTGTAGAGGCCGGAGTCCTTGTGGACTGTGTGGTACTGGCTGTAACCGTTACTTGGGATCTGAGCTGGCCTGTTGTTGAACTGAACCTGGTTGTTGAACTGAACCTGGTTGGCTGAGTGTGTAGAGCCATTGCTGACCTGCTGGTTGTTGACCTGACTGTTGGACTGAACCTGTTTGGGGGCTGCAGAAAAGAGTAAAAAAATATTAGTTAAAACATTTAAATCTGAAGTTGTATAAACTTTATGTGTGTCATTTCATGGTTTATGTGTAGCAGAAGACTTTACATCACCATTACATGTATTACAGTAATGTTTCTTGGCGTACTTACCACCATTTGCACTGCTGTAGTCTGTGTCATCAGAGTCTCCGATGTCAAATGCCACCTTGCGTTCCTTATTATTGTCAACCTCGTCAGAATCTCCAATGTCAAATGCCACCCTGCGCTCCTCGGGGGCAGGCTGGGGCTGAGCAGAGGGGCTCTGATTGACAGCTGGGGTGGTAGGCGTAGATGTCTCCTTGGCAGTCTGTTTCAGGATTGGACAGTGAGCCTCTCTCAGCTCCCTCTTCTCCATCAAGGGGCTCTCAGAGGGGCTGGAAGACTTGATATCTCCTAGTAGGGGAGGAGTAGGAGTGAGATATTGCTTGGGTCACGTCCAAACATATACACTGTACATAAGAGAAGCCCAGCACATGTTTCCTCTCAACTCTGATCTGTAGGGAGGCGTAAGGATTGCATAACTAGAGAGTAAAAAAAACAAAAACCTTTGTCCTATTAATGCAACGTTACCTGTGTTCAAAGCGAGCCCCCGTGTTCAGAGGAACAGATAAATGGATTATGACCTTACAAGGAACATATTTACACTACTGCTAGCAGCTTAACTTTTGAAAGACGATAAGACTCAACACAGCCTGTGGTTCACATAACATTTGTCTGTGGTTTCAAAGTGAATCAGACACTGAATGACTACATTTTTTATGAGATAATCCTGGGAGTATTCTGACCAGTTGGCCACATTGCGTCATCCAAACTGGTCAAGGCCGGACATGAAGGCAGTCAGTCACCCTCAGCCTTTAACCCACGCATGGACTGCAAATGCCATGTCAAAACCTTAAGTCAACCAAAGCTTATTTTAGCCAAGGAGGTAAAGACCAATTAGTTGATCACTATGACCCAATTAGGCTGCTAGTCTACTGAATGGAGGCTGATGTAGACTGAGCATGCTTGGTCAGATGAACCTGCTGTTTCTGTGTGACTAGAACAGACACATGACAGTCAGTGTCACTTAAATATATTTTAAGATCTGTCTCTGATAATAAGTTGGTTTATCAATATTGCTTCAAATAGAGAAAACTTAAAAAAAGACCTTTAAAAAGGCCAGTTTTGGATTTATACATAGTGTAAAAAGATCTATTGAAAACAACATTTGTGGACTTCTGCCCAAGGCAGTGTCAAATACAGCTATATTTAACAATAGATTGTTAATGCAGTGACAAAAAAACAGCAAGATTTAACCTGTTACCACTGGATACAAAAGCACTGTATTGTTGAACAATAGAGGGAACTACACAAAACACTCGTGAAGGTTAAAATGAATGGTGTTGCCCTTCAACACCAAAACCACACTATTGGTGTGTAAATGCTGATAGCTCTTGGGTTTTTACTTTAATCCGGGATTAGAGAACAAAAAACTGGTGACAATATTTTCAGATGATTTTCATTAGAGCGACCCCATTATGACAAAAAAATCCCTGAGCTCCATTTTCTGGATTAATATGAGTCCTCAGTGTGAAGAGGTTGAGGTTACTAGTGCAATGTTAAATCCCTCGCTTGTCCGGTGGCTTAGGTGAGGAAAACCATTATTGCAGCGGTCAGCAGAAACAGGTGACAGGGGTTTTAAAAAACTGAGTCATCAGGTTGCCAAAAATTAAAAAACAAATGTGACTTACGTTCAATCTTCTTCTTGAGGCGAGGGCAGACAACAAACCAGACCACAATGGCAGTCAGCACAGAGACACCAAACGAGATGAGCAGGCTGCCCCACCACGGGATCTTGTTAAATCCCAGCACTGAAGAACCGCCAGGCGCCACGGACAGAATCAAATACACATAGGAGGAGAACAGTGAAAGGCAGTTTTAAAAAACAAGGCAGCAGTTGCCCCCTTTCTAACTGGACAACACAGAAGAATGACTGAAATAGCAAACTTTCAAATGAACAGTTTTATAAAACTATGAAAATGTAAAGTCAAGATAGTATTTTAGTAAGTCAGCATGAGGGTGAGTTAGTAGAAACTATTTAACATTACTGGCACAAATGAATGAAAATGAACTACAATGACAGAACATGCGTCATCTTTTGGCTCTAGTTGTTGCAAGCACGACTGCATTTCCTCATTGTGCCACATCCTAGTTAAATATGGAAAGCATGTGTACCCCTAGATGTGACAGTTATGCAACACCTCAAGGTGAAAGTGCAAAAGTGTCACCATGACCCCAAAAGGCTCTGCCAACACTGCACATGAACAATGAGCTCCTTAAAAGGCGACGTTACTTAGGGAGAAAAGGGGAAATAAAAAGGGGGAGTCGTTCACTGGAGCCTTTTGCTGTAGCAATAAGGACACCCTCCTGCCAAGACTGCAGCAAAGCTGGTGCAGCAGAGGTAGATATAATGCAGCACATGCTGGCAGAAAGCTACTATTTAAATTTCCCCGGGGAAGCAGTCATCTTTGTCATACGGAGTGGATGCAAGTCAGCAGTGTGGTTAGGAGCAAACAAAAACAATAGCTGCTGAAAGTCCCAACAATACCACCTCTGGTGAGGTGACCTTGGCCATGCATAATTAAAAAAAACACTTCCACTAGCTCGGGACTTCAGTTTAAGATAAACAAAAGAAAACGAGGGCCAAGGCTAAGCGATAAGTGTCTCGGTCGCCGCGTTCATTTGAGTCCACAGTGCACTCTCTCTACACTGAGTCACGCTGCAGCATGAGACTGCGGAGCACCTAACTGATGTTTATTTAGTTACGCAATGGAAGCTCACTCCCTTCAGGACTGGAGAGGCATAAGAGGAAAAAACGGAAGGAGGCTCTGTAACAGCTGTGCCTCCTGTCTTGCACTGGGATGTATGGGCTCACATGTAGTGGGACGTCCAGTAACAGGTGTGATTCAGCTAGACATCACTGTGCTGTGACGCTCTGGGGAATTCAACTATATAACAAAAACAAAAAAACAACCCTGACAATGGGGCCTGACACAATTCACATGAATGCTCTGTCACAGTGACTTTTTTTGTTGGCAACTTCTTAGGAAACAAAGGAATGGATTTAAAAGCTAGCCTAGGTCTCGCAGTCTGATAAACACTCCCACACATAGGGGTGAGTTTATACCACAGCCACGCAGTGGGATGAATGGACTGCACAGGAAATTGACTTTAACCACGGCTGCGTTCCAGACCCCTCCCTTGAACCTCCGTATCCCATGACCTACATTACACAATAACATGGTTTGTTGTTTTTTTCCACTACCATGTGTGTATCTCGCCACCAACCTAAATTACAATGAGGTAAAGTGGCAGTTTATGACTCACTTGGCAGTGAACCTTTGGTTATGTGTCCTCGCTTATGTCTAGGGCCTGGTGTAGCACTTGGCAAGAGTATTAGGATTAGGTGACAGGCACATCGAGTCTCAGTGCTAAAGAGATCTGGAAGCCCTATGTTCACCCCTCACAATAAGCGTCAATCCATGACAATAGCAGCTTCTCTTTCAGGACAGTGGCTCAGGTTAAAACAAGATGTATACGGAGGTGTATCAGTTTTATGTTGCTGATTGTTTGGTGTCCCCAGAGCAACCAACGCTGCTGGGTGTTTGTTTTTCAGAGGGTAACCCAGGCAGAAAATTCGTATCCAGCTACACGCATTGAAGTTCATCAATTGTGGCTGGTGTGGGGGGGTCGAAATGAACTGTCACTGATACTCAGCACTTTGAAACATACACTATTCCTGTTTAGACCTGCATATGACACAGGCTTTTCTCTGAAGGCCAGCAACATAGACAGAATTCAGGGCAAATTCTTATGAAGATAATAGTTTAAAGTGTCTTTGAGATGCCTTGACAAGCTGTTGGTGATTTTTAATTGACTTAGAAAGACATACGTCCTCATAAACAGGATTTATGAAACATTTTAAGAGGTAGGAATTATATTAAATCTGTTTATGTGGTAGATTTTCATTTTACTATGATGATTTATATGGTGTGAAGAGCCCAAGTCACACTGAGCCTCATCTGTTAAGGATCGACAGCTGACCCTTAAATTCTTTGGCCCAGATTGCATGCGCAAGCTGACTTGAGGTCTCTGGCACTGGTGTATATATTGAGTATAGGAATGTGCTGTGGGATGCCTGGTGTCCAATCGCACCACTATGATAAGATCTAGATCAGGGAACCAAACATACTGTACTCAGTTGGGTGCAGATACCACTGTTGCATTTTTGTGCATAAATCAGCAATAATGACCTGTCGTTGTGTGCTGGTGTGGTGCACTATCCATAACTGGGCCTGAAATAATCATGGGATGTCTGACTTTGAGGGTATAAACAAAAAAAATGTTTTAAAGACATCAGCAAAATGATGGATGCTGAATTAGCTGTGATTCATGCTTTGTCTTATGCAGGATTCGGTGTTAAGCTGGCTCCTCTGAGG
The DNA here is from genome assembly GCA_019142605.1 of Cephalopholis sonnerati. Taxonomy (NCBI): domain Eukaryota; kingdom Metazoa; phylum Chordata; class Actinopteri; order Perciformes; family Serranidae; genus Cephalopholis; species Cephalopholis sonnerati. Next base: position 19,577,402 of record JAGQAX010000019.1, read on the forward strand.
CTTTAACAATGTGTGTGTGAGTGGTGACAGTTTAAGATGCAGTGGGTTTGTTAAAAGGTGTCTAAAATGCAATCTCGCACCTTTTTTATGTGAGGTACCCAAGTACAGGTCCTCATGTACAGTGAGAGGTGTGAGGGACTCCACACAACTGTACAGAATGTGCCTGACTAAGCAGGGCTATGGGCTATGCTGGAACAGCAAGTGATCTCTTCCTTTTGAGTGTGCTGCTGATGTGCATGCACACATCAGCGCACCATATCTGGTCAAACTCTGGCCTGTAGCAGCCATTTAATGGCCCAGGCCAGCTAACATCTTGAACTGTTAGGCCCTGTAGAGAGAAGAAAACAAAGGAGCAAAAGTTGCTCGTTTAATGGAGAGATTCTGGAGGTGCCAACAAGTATTAAAAGCATTGCTATACAATTTATGAGCAGCAGTACAACTACTTGCAACAGAGAACTAGAACCATTTCAAACACCCTCTTTACTTCTCTTTTCCTCCTTCATGTCTGAAGGGCAGACAGTGACGTCAAGAGTAAAGTGAAATCTTATTTCCATCTCCCTGTTGTGCTCCGCTCTAAAACTTCATTCCAGCCATGACCCACATAGAACCACAAGCAAGAGAGCCCCAAAAAACATGTTAAAATAAACACAGCTTCTGTAAAAACGGTAAACAGTCTGGTTCAATCTGGAATACATGTGGGCATCCGGCTGTCTGAAGGAGCAGTTTATTTTAAGCTGTGGCTGTGCGGGCAGGCATGCAGAGCAAAAATGACTGAAACAATGATACTCACTCGGAGCTCCAGTGTACATGATGGAGAACAGGTTGATCCCCATAGTCACGGCGTAGAAGACAGGCAGGGCCCTCAGTCCATTAGGTACAGGGTCTTTCTACAGGGGACAAAGCAGTGTATGAACAGAACTGCCCCATTTTGCTGTCAGGTTACAGCTGATGGCATAACAAGGGCATGGCAGTAATTTGAATCTCATTGTATGATGCTGATAAGGAACTACTCCTCAGAACAGTGGCTTCATTCTCAGCATGTAACAAACATTTCCTCTATTTCATTTGGATAGCCGCTAATACAGTGTTGAAACTGACCTAAGCTTACTCCGGAAGGTACTTGTCTCAATTACAACAACACAGACTTATCTACAATTTGATAACAGCCAGCTTACCTTCTGTAAGATGAACATGCGCACAAAGTAGAAAACAATGCCTGACATTATTCCGGACAAAAGGGGACTCAGGAACCAGGAAGCCACTGCAAATTAAAGAAATATGAGCATCGCAATTAGTGGTTATGTAATATCTGACAATGCTGTCAAAAAAAGAACACATCCTTTTACGCTTCTTTGAAAATATTTTTTTTCAAGGAAATATAGTTTCTGTTGGGAATGAATTTTATCCATTAAGTAAGTGTTATCAATTCCCTTGTCAGGTGGACAGTCTGTGGTTATTCTGGCAACATAGCCACCTGTCCCATGACCAGGCAAGGTGGATTGTTTTACACATTACTAAATAAATAGAGGTTCTTGTGATCTTGGTAAAAACAACAACAACAACAACAAAAAAAATCTGTCCCTCTCCATAACTGAATGTCATTACAATGTTATTATTTCTCACTAAGTTCTTCTAAAAAGGGCAGTGGGGTTTATTTGAAATTTGGGCTTTCCTCAGCAGAACATGCAACTGAAATCCACCATCTAATGCAACAACTGTGAGAAACAACTTGTGAAATTAGCATGTCTAGAGCTTATGAAGTGTCCCATCTTCCCCACCTGGACAGCCCTGTTCAATATTCCAAAACATTAGGGACTACTGGAATCACTACTGATTTACAAATCAAATATATTCCATGAATCTAGCTCTGAATCTAGTCATTCATACATTTCCAAAATTAGACTGTTGACCTGAATATTAAAAGGTCCTGAACACAGACACAACACTGGCTGATCTACTATGATAACACTTCATTACAAGTCACGCCCTGTCTTTACATTAATAAAGTTCGTGATAACATTCAACCTAACACTTGGGACAGTTCTAGGTCATCTGATTAGAGCGTCTGACTTACCGATACTGACAAGTTTAAACCACCTGACTCCCTGCTGGCCTTTGGCAACCAGCGAGAATCCGATAGTAGCACCAACAATGCAGTGTGTTCCAGAGATGGGGAGCTTAAGGAAGGAGGCGGCCAGCTGCCACACAGCAGAACCTAATGAGAAGAAATAAATTGGTCACATTAGGCCGACATGTTGACCTCATCTGAGCTTTTCCACATACCTTTAAAGACAGCCTTTAAAATCAGCAAAAAGGACACACATGAATACATTAGGGGAGTCTCCCTGACTGTGGCAAAGGACAGTAGGAACTGGCATAAGTGCGCGTTTTTAAAAAAAATAAGGCCTCTTTTTTGTGTTGGATTCAAAATTTTTTCGAGCAAAGTACAATTAATTATAGCCCTATTCCCAGGTGTCCGTTTGATGTTTACATCTTCTGGTTGTAAGAACCAAACTGTGCCATGTCCTACGTGCCACCAAGCTCTATTCACAGGGTTCAATGACCGCAGGTTTAATTACACACAAGATAAGCTGCAGATACTCACCAAACATGGCACTGATGGATCCAGCCATCAACACGTGTGCAGAGCCGTTGTACATCCCTGGGTCGATGATACCTTTGCGGATTGTTTCACTCACGTTGGCCCCAAGGAGCACAGAGCCCAGCGTCTCAAAGATCGTAGCCAGAATGCATGCCTGTCGCAAGGTGACCACCCCAGAGCCCACAGCCGTGCCAAATGAGTTGGCAACATCATTGGCACCCACAGAAAAGGCTAAGATGAAGGCGATGATGAAGCCAACAATCAGCAGCCACATGTACTCCGTCAGAGGACCTGGGACAGTCTGGGTCACTAGCCCCACTGTGCTGGCCACGATTATTGCAGTTGCAGTTGTTGAAACCATGATTGTAGACTAAAGAGGAATTGCTTCACAATCTTAAAGGGAATGAATGCTTGTCAAAATAGCTACTTATACAACGCTACCTTTAAAACAGCAGCCAGTAAAATAAAGAGGTAAATGGTAAAAATAAATAATTAACTTCTTTAGGCCCGCCTGTTTTAAACAGGATTTTTGAGATATAGCAGTGCAAACTTGTAATGTGTTTAGCTGGTACTGACCAGAAAACAATTAAGGTAAACAGAGGTACAGTGTGGGCTTATTGCTATCCTGTAATTATACTAGATATGTTGCTGTTGCTTTGGAGCTGAGATATCAAACAGATTGAAAAGACTGCCATTGTGCAAATGTCACTGCAGATGAGCAGGGGTTCATCCTGGAGAGACAAAAGACAGAAAAGGCAACCTTCAGTAACATTTTCTCCTTATTTCACCTTCAAGTAGAGGGTCATAAAAACATACAGAACAGGCAGTGATAACGCGGAGGAAATGCTTTCAGATGAGGCAGGGTTTCACATCGGGAAAATCGGCTTCTTTGAAAACTGAATAAGATAAGTAGTGGTACACGCACGGACCGGAAGGAGGGTCTTCAGGAGCTGCTTTTCCTGAAAGCCCAATGGGAAGCCATTTTTGGTAAATGTCGCAGGAAGCAGCCGGAGGTTACATTACACCAGCGTGCTCTAATTTCACTCAGACACTTCACCTGCATAGTGATTTACTGCTGTTTTTGTTTAGCACTGCCGACCATGTAATCGTTAGTAGATAAAGTGCCTTATCTTTAGGAGACATTATAAGATTTTCTACGTGCGCACGTGTCGTCATCCATTCATAGAACACAGCCCTGAACACGAGCGCCATCTGTTCATACAGTCACGCGACAAACCAGAAACAACTCGACAGATCTCGACCAGACGTTAAGTATTTAATTTATTTCGTAGCTATGTCCGCTATAATGAGTGCTGTGCCTTTTATCTGCAGTTTTCATAATGTTTGACGTGTTTTACTAAAAAGAGGACGTAACCGGATGTGACACAATCTAGGGAACACAAGCCACCTCTGACTGACCGGGTGGGCAGCTACGGTAGTGTGTATCGTACCATTTCAATGAATTATCAAGTGTATTGGACAGATGGTCGATATAAGATTTACATTAACGCAATAACCGGCTACACTGCGTCCATTTTATCAATAGAGCAAACCGTTACGCAGATCTGACGTTGATGTTAAACTGTGACGTTAACTCACAATTAACCATAAACTCTCCTAGGTCAAACAATGTGTATCACATACAATGACGTTAGCTAGGTCTTCGTCTTCGCTCTCCAATGTAAATGTTACCTAACGAACAGATCCCATATGTCATTAGTGGTGAATACGTAGCACAATGGTTTATTTTTCCGGCTAACGTTAGCATCAGCTTCCCGTTAACATTTACCGGTGATACCGTAAATTCTAGTTACGGCGTTCAGCGAATAAACCACAAACAAACAGATCCTTCTTCTGACATAAAAAGTAAATAATAAAACTCACCACACGTTGTAGTTGTCAGTCCTTTTCAGAATTGAGCTTGCTAGCCAGTAAGCTAATTAGCGCGGGCACGGACAGTGTCTTACGATAGCGCGCGCGGGATAATGAAAAAAAAAATCGAACTGATATTAAAATCGATCCCCGTCAAAAAAGCTGCCTTACGTTAAAAAAATAAAGTGACTAACAATTAGGTCGAAAGCTATTTGCGGATATCTGACTCGATGTGAAATAACTCAAAATCCGGAAACGTCTCAGTTTGAATGAGAGCCTCGCAGCCGCATGTGGAACTTGCTCGTGCCGGTGCTGAACGGGAACAGAGGGTTCTTCTTTTATTGGATACACCCCCAGGAAGCCCCGCCCACCAACCGCCCAGCTGTCAGCAAGCCTTTCTTTTTTTTTTTTTACTCATCATGCGTACATGAATGTAGATTGATCTAAGATCGTCCCACTTCACAGCAAAGTCTGCTTTTACAACTTCACTTTTATCCTCTATTTATTATTATGGTTAACATTAACAACAAACACCAGGCCGGTTAAAAATCTGGTTTGAATCCACTGCCCCAAATAACGGTAACACTTACCGTCGACTCTTATAGGCCACTAGGACACTTAATTCACATACTTGTATACTCAGTACCTGTAATTACTGAGGTACAAATAAAAAGTTACTAGTACTTAAGCGTTTTATTTTCATGTTACTTCTACTCCAGTTCAATGTGCTGTAAGAGGGGAATATTGAGGAGTTAATAATAATAATAATAATAATGATAATATTAATAATGCATTTTATTTATAGGCACCTTTCAGGACACTCAAGGACACCTTACAAGACACAGTTTAAAAAAAAAAAAAAACGAAAACAAACAACAAAAATAAGTAGCAATGTATCAATAGATCATAAAATCAAACAATTCTGTAATATACAATAAAAGTTAATAAAATGACTAGACAAAAATCACAATTATAAATACTAGGTATACAATCATTCATGATACTTTGCGGATCAAGTTATCACACACTAAACCTATGTTGGGCTTATAAAATACAGTATATAATAGGTAAAGCTACACAACAACGTTTCAATTAAGTATATCCAGGGGGTAAGTATAGACAAGGCAGGCAGTGCAGTTGCACTGAGGCTCGTATGGTAGGGGGCCCATAGATAGAGTGGGCCCTCCAATAATGCGTTAGGTGGAGAATGCTACCTTATGAGTGACTGTCACCTTCACCTTGAAAATGTGCCTGTGTTCAAAGAACTCTCATTAAATCAAAAACAGTGCCATATGCCCTTGAAAAGGACAAACTCATCTCATGTTTATTTTTCCTTTTTTTGTGCAATAGTCAATAGCATCTATAACAAATATATATGCTTATTCCATAACTATAAATCAACAATTAAACTGTTAAATTATTATTATTATTGTTATTTTCTTTGGTATTTTTGTTTACACAGATATGCAGGGATGATAGCTGGGTGAAATGTATGTCAGTGTTATCCAGTGTCACATCTCTGATCGTGTGAGGGGACAATATGTGCATGATAGTGTGTACAAGGGCACATCGTACCTTACGCCACTGACTCTATCTTAACCTTTTGCAACCAAAAATGTTGCTTAGGCTGTATATCAATGCATAACTAATAATAACCAACAAATATTATATTTAGATAATAAAACACTAATACTTTAAGTACATTTGGCTGCTAATACTTTTGCTTTATTAACATTTTGAATCAGAAAAGAATTTATTGGCAAGTAGGTTTTCACTTTAAATGAATTTGTTTTGGCATTGGTGCATACAGTAAACATACAATAAAGAGGAATATAATAAGACACTCAAGAACTTCAATATAGAATAGAAAAAAACTACAATCAAAAAATGCAAAAATACTTTTACAAAGTACTATAACGTAACAAATATGTACAATACAGCAAGTACATTATAAGCTGTGCAAGTTTTGTGCAGGAAATATTAAGCGTGGGATGTGCAAAAGATGACAGTATAGAGCAAATATGCGTGCTGTACTTTTATTTGTAATGGAGTATTTTTACACTGGACAAGGATGTGAATTCTTCTCCCACCACTGCCTGTGTAATCTATCTATATCTGTCTATCTCTCTGTGTGTCTCTGTGTCTCATAAAGCTAATGCTTTAATGATTACCTCAACTGTCACCACGTCTCAAACGTAACCTTGCAGGCAAATAAACACATGCAACAAGAGTCAAAACCACAATTACGCCTAGTAACCACTGTTTTCCCAAATAAGGGGAACAGTGTGTCCCGTCAAAACAGTGCAGGAAAACACGCAGTGGGGATGATGTTGACTGCGTTACAGAAGACTTGTCATTCATTCAAGTGCATCCGACCGGAAATGATAACAACATTCACCCTCTAACAAAAGTAGTTTTCTTTGGGGACTGTTCTTTTATTGTGTTCAGGAGGGACGTGATATACTGAATGGAAGAGGTGTTCAATACGCATATAGCAAAATATGTTTATTAGTGCCTAAAGCCAAAACGTGTGTGACAGCAGCGAGGAAAACAGTTACAATTCATTGAACACACCACAGTGGGCTTTTTCTTTACATGGTATAATTGTAATAGTCCTAACAGTACATATAATTATTGCTTTATTACGACCTTACTGACGTCACTTTTTTGAGGCTCATGGAAAGTTTCCTCGTTCCCAATCTATTGGGCAACGTTTGGGGTCGGGTGTGAAGGCTTGCACTTACGATTCTTGTCATAGCCCCTGAAGGCACCATCTCACAAAGGAAGGAGTGGCGATTATGTGTTTCATAACTGCTCAGCCGGGGAGTTTTACACATGTCATCTCCAGAATACCCTTCGTAACTTCAAAAAGATGTCCTTTGCGTGTTATTTATCTTCATCCTCAGCCAAATATAGCACTCACTGACATTTACAACAAACCTTGCTTATTGACTTTCTTGTCAGTGACCAGAAAAGTGACCTCGACTTATTAAAGATAAGATAGTGGGATTGTCAATGTCATAAAAGGAGAAAAAAGGACAACTACTCGGAATTCAATTTTACTGATGTTTGTTTTTCTAGCTTCCCCTTCAATTGTCCTGAAAAGGTTACACAGATCCAATCCAAACATACTAGAAATTACAGTGTGAGGCTGCTTATTTTTTTTATACGTTTTACCCAGCGGTCACATGTCTCACTGAAAGGACCCCTGATGGGTTATATCTCTTTTTCTTGATGCAATATATACTATAATGTCTCAGAGCAGTGTGAAAACTGTGGATTTGTTTGTACTGGAGATAAGAAAAATGAGGCAATAGCACATGCTGTGTTTGCACGTGGTTCTTTAAAAAACATCTCGCCTCATGATCTTATGATACTGATGCCTTCATAGATTTCATGAGCAATACACACATGATTTAAAGTAAAGTATGACGAATTCAGCCAACAAAAGGCCAATTATTTTATTTACAATGTCTACTTACACCCACGTCGTTAATATAATGGCACTGTAGTCAAAAATATTGCTGTACATTGTGATAATATTCGTGTATTTTTCATTACCTCAGGCCTTTTTATTCATAAATGTGTTTACATGTTGCTTCCATTGACTCCTGGGGAGCCTGATACCATTCAGCCGTTTCAGTGTTGAGTGCAGTGCATATACAGTGCGTCTGCTGATGGAGGAAATGACACCACTGTTCTGATGTACCTATTTTTTAATAGTTTTGAGTTGAGTCATTTTAACAAAGAACCCAGTTTGCACCAGATATGCAAGACTCTGGGCTCGTCTGTTCCTTGCATGGTTAAACAACGCCATCTGGCGTATATTCCCTTTAATAACATTTCGATAATCAAGATTTCTTCCTGTGGTATCTTTTTGTGTGACTAATCCAATGTTAAAATTAGTCTTTTATGAATAAACGAATTAATGAATGAATTACTTTATTTCGAACCAAAATAAAAGAACAAAACAAAAAAGACAAAGATAACAGTGTCTGAAAAGGAGCAGGTAAAAGTGAAACTTATGTGTCCCTACCACTTTCTTACACTTCTTCTTTTAACTCATATATTATTTCAACAAATCCCCCAAATTCATTTATTTATTAACCCTTTAAAACCTGAGCAAATTGTCTTTATTTCTTTAAAAAACATGGGAAGAAGGCAATGAGCAATGAAAGAAGAAATGACCCCCCCAAATAGCAGGAGATTAGTAAGAAGAAAAAAAAGAAAGAAAAAGAAACAAATTAGGAAATGACCTGTAACATAATTTTAAAATGTAATAATAATCATAAAGATAGAACATTTCTTATTAAGTTGTTATTTTTTAGTGCCTTTTTTTGCATATTTTTTTAAGGTGAAAGGTGTCTGAAAGCAGCACAAAAAGTAACATTGCTCCAGGTTTCACAGGGTTAATATAAAACTTCCCCAGTCTATTTACCACCCAATTAAATAAATAAATAATAAACCCAGTTTATTTACAGTCCAAGTACCACTCAGTGTTACAAAATAAGTATGCACTACCCTAACACAACCTTTCCTCATCTATATATCTGCCAAAATATCTTTTTTGATAGATTTTTAAATTGATTTATATTATATATGCTTTGTTTCAACTCATCATGCAGCCCATTCCACAAGTCCACCCCATACACTGAAATACACACACTCTTCTTAGTTGCACAAACACGTTGTTTTTTAAATTCACTTCTCCTCTTAAATTATAACCCCCCTCCCTGTCACAAAACATGTTTGAATGTTTCTCGGAAGTGGATCACATCTGGCTTTAAACATGATTACTGCAGTTTAAAAATTTTGCCATCAACTTTTTATCAACACCATTTATTCAGTACAGGTATGTTATGGGTACAGAGAAGGTAACTAATGGTGTGAACATCCCCTCTCTCACCCTCAGCACACATACCCACTATTAGATCTAAAATTTTCAATGCATGTGACTTTACAAACAGTGTGTTGGTGTGTTCCTGTACCCCACTTTGTGTACTGTCCTGGTTGCTCTCTTTTGAAGGATGTATGATGGATGTAAGTTGCTTTTGTAAGTGTTGCCCCAACCTTTCACACAGTAATTCAAATAGGGTAGTACAAGTGGTGAGTACAGAATGTACAGTGATATATGGTTCAGTACATTTCATTTTCCCCTTCGCCAGCTTTGTTCTTATATAATTGATCTGAAGTGTCCTGCAGATTTTGGCGTCTAAAATCACCCCCACAAATGTAGTTTCATGGACTCTTTCCACATTAACATTATCAATCGTGATCTATACTTCTATGTTTGTACTGCGGTTTCCAAACAACATAAATCTAGTTTTGTTAAACTTTACAGACAATTTATTTATGCTAAACCATTGTTTTAATATACTTATTTCTGTCATGACCTCCCCCAAAAGCTGCTGCAGATTTCCCCCAGAACAAAGAGCATTGGTGTGGTCTGTGAATAAAACAAATTTGAATTTTCTGGACACCATACATATATCATTTATGTACAAAATATACAGTTTTGGACCTAACACTGACCCCCGTGGGACATCAATTGTTATGTCTAAGCATGATGATATGCAATCACTCATTTGCATTTTGTACAAACAGCTGCCTGTGTCCCATATAGGTTTTTTTTTTTTTTTTTTACCTAATCCAATGCAACCTCTCTCATATCTTCCCAGTTTTCAGTCACTTTCCCCACAAATACCTCCATTAATTTCAACATTGAGTAAGTGTTGGGCTATGAAGTAACAATCTGTCACTGCTCCTTTCACTGTGACAACAAATATTATTAATAACGACGTTTTTGTCACAAGAGTTTTCTCAGAACACTCGTTGAGGTCAAATGCTTGCAGCTGGGACGCATCAGCAAGGTCACTGCAAGAACAAACTATACAGACGCATTTTTTTTAGTAAATAGCACATATAATAGCATATATATTTCTGGTCAGTAAAATAAGTTTGTTCAAGCACAAAGGTGTGACTGTCGTGTTATGAAATAAAGCATGCTCTGGCTAATGCTTCCAGTACAAACACACGTGGTGAAGGCATGATACTTATGACTTTGACTTTAAACTACCGCTGGAGGGCGACACGAACTTCCTCTCCTCAGAAAGGGTTCAGCTGTCTGTACACACTGATCTTGGACCAGGTGTGAAAGCTACCCTCTCCTTCTACACTACGGCAGTTTAACAGCAACTAGGACGTCAAATCTGATCTCAGTTCAGAGAAGAAACTGGAAAGTGGGGGAGCTTTGGTTGGAGCCTGGACTGGCGCACATGCTGGTGCCCAAGCAGCTAAATTTAAGACAGGCTCCCACTGGAACCAATCAGAATTGAGCTAGCACAACAAACGTCCAATGAACGCCGCTATTCAGTTTGTAAGGCGGGGCTTCCGAGTAGGCGTGTGAGTGATAGTAGGAAGAGGAGGTCAAATGCGTGCGCTGCCAGAGTTTCAAAAACGCGAGGCTGTCTCCAGGAAATTCACGCAAGTAGACATTTGAGTTAAAGTTATATTAGACGATATAGTTTACTGTGTTATTATTAGAGTTTAGATTCAGAAGTAAGTGCGGCGGTGTTGGGTGTGGTTTGTCCGTGTCGTAATTGTGGGCTGTTGACAGATAACGTTAGCTAAATGCTAACGCTACATGTCGCGTGTTTAGCTCGATAACGTTAACCAACGTTACAACCAGAGTTAAATAATGAGTTTTGCTGCCCAAAAGTCTCTGTTATCATCAGTGCAAATGTAATTCATGGTGCATCTGTGCAGACGTTTCACGTTAGCATTGGCTGCGAAGTTCGTTAGCTAGCTGCTGCACTTTGCTGGCATTGATTTTGTCTTTGGGCACTTGTGTCACGGTCACAGCTGTCATGTTTCACTCTGTGCCCCGTCGTCCGATCTGCGATATCGGTGTAAACACAATGAGGCTTCAAAGCAGCAGGACATTCAGGCGGACTGTCGAGGAGGGCAGAGGGAGGCTTGAGAGGGTCCCATGGCTAGGCAGGAACATGGGCCTGTTGTTGTCCTGGCTCCAGAGGGCAGGTGTGGGTGCATCTGAGGCCGCGGGGTCTGGCCAAAAGAGGAAGGGTTTGCTGTCCATATTTGCGGACCACTGTAGCTTTGTGACTGGCCAAAGGCTCCGGCGAGCTTGCCAGGTCGGCGAGCTTTACTCCAACCTTTACTCCGAGCGGACCAGGTGGACCCTGGTTGGCAACATATGGCGCAGATTTCAGAGCAAGAACGCCCCCACTGGGAAACTGGTCGCGGCCCTGGCTGGAATCTTCATGTGGGATAATGAGAAGATTCAAGATGAGGAGATACGCAGGTTTGAAATCTTGCTTTAAATTCACATATGGATGCATTTGTGTTTAGACATACTGTTGGTTGACACATTGCAGGTACAAGCAGAATGAGTGTAGACACACATCAGAGCCAGAAAATGATTTATTGCCAAGTAGGTTTTGACTTGCCAGGAATTTGCTTTGTTTTTTTTTGTGTGCATACATTAAACATACAGTAAACATATTAGGAGCAGTAGAACTAAGGCAAACTACTGCAACACCCAGTAACCGTAACTATAGAATAAAAATAAGAATAAAAAGTAGTATTGCATCACAAATATGTACAATATAACTGTTTCAGAATAGGCTGTACAGTTTTGTGCAGGATGTGCAAAAATGTATATGAGGAGATGTGCAAAAGTTCACAGTAGAGCCAATAGAGTTAATCTGTACAATGTGTTCACTGTAGAGCAAATATGCACAGCCTCAAACACAGATGCCTCTGTACAAGGGGATGAGAGGGGGTCACTGAATGATTTGGTGTTAACATGATGATGAACTGTGCAATGGGCCATATTCACTAGACCTCTTGGACTAACATGTTAGACAACCATCATCATAAGAATCCCAAATACGGGAATATCCTTTGAAGAAATGTTGTTATTCCTCTTGTAGTGTTACAGAAACTTGTACAAGCTTTGCAAAGGAACATTGATGCTGTTCTGGCAGCTCCACACATGACTAAAATGCTTAACATAGTTTTTCCTTCCATTTGTATTTACAGTGCAGCATTCCATATTGATGTGTCTATAACCTGTAGTGTCAACTGTGCAGTATGTTAAACAACCTGTCCTGTTGTTTGCATCCATTTGAAGGTGTGGACTCGAGATACAGGCACTGGAGGCTGTAAAATGTCTGAACACAGGTTCAGGTACAGTGGCCGGGCAGCTGGAGCCTGGCTGGGAAGTTGTGATGGATAAAAAGGGCTTCAAAGTGTGGAAGCGCCCTATACCCAACAGTCACCTCTATGAATACAAAGGTCAGCCAGCTCACAATCTCACATGTGTAATCAGGTCTATGAAATGCAGATAAAGCACACATTTAACTTTCACTGTGCTTTGGGTTTAACTTGGTGCTTTGGGTGTGGTGATACTGGTGTGACATGTCTAACGAAATAGTATTTCTTTGTGTATTACTTGCAGTGTTGGGCTCCTACAACGATGTCACCCCAAGGCAGTTCTTCAATGTACAGGTACAGACATTTCAAATCTTGTTATGTGCTACTAGGACTATGTTGGTCTCGATTAATGTAGGAATGAAGTGGCATAAATAATTTATTTGACTGAGATACTGGCATTCAATAATAAAAACCATCAGGGGGGCGGAGAGCCGCACTCTTAAGTCCTTATCAGGGTTATATGGGTGCAGCAATGTCCTCACTCCTGAAGTCTGACATATGAACCATGGGAAATTTTTGCATACTAATCACAATTATGCAAGTGAATCTTACTGGTAATGGTACTTTGAAGATTTAACAGTCACGGCAGTTGGACTTTCACCCGTCACTTTTATTCTGTTGTGTGTTCATGGTATATCTCTGACTTGTTTTGCATTTCCATGACCCAGCTGCTCTTGCATAACCGGCATGTTTGCACTGCCTGTGTGCAGCACAAAAGCAACTGTGACTCTCACTTTGGGTGCTATATTAAGCACCCTACCCTTGACTTATGCTTTCCCCTTTCCCCCAGTTGGACACAGAGTACAGGAAGAAGTGGGATTCTCTGGTTATCAAGCTTGAAGTGGTGGACAGAGATGCCAGCACAGGCTCTGAAGTTGTGCACTGGGCTACACACTTTCCTGTGAGTTTCTGTTGATTTGCTTTTATGCCTAAAGGGAGAAGGCTGTTTGTCTTGCATAATGTGTGTGTACAGGTAGTTTTCCTTCCTTGTTTTGTTGTATAAGCAAAGAGAGATTGACCTTGGCTTATCATGTGGTCAAGAGAAACTTCTGTATTTTTTAACCTAGACCATATTTTCCCATGTTTTTGTGTCTAAGTGACTAATGGAAACTTTTGAAATCGGTCCAGTTTTAAGAGAGACCACTGCAGCTACTAAACGGGTGCTGCAGTGTAATCTGTGGGCCATGTTTTCACTGTCAGTGTACGTCCACTTAACATGCTTGTTTTTGCCACTGACAGGTGCACATTATTGTTTAAAGCGTCTGACAATATTATGGAAAGTACCCTGCAGATAAATAAAATGTATTTCTTGACCTGATCCAGTCTGTGCTCATCTTCCTGCAACAACTTAACTCACGAGACTTCAGAATAAGACTTAGACACAATAACAGACTGGATCAGGCAAAAGGTAAAACAGTCTGAGCCTGTCAGTGACATAACAAGCACTTCTAGAGGACAAACATTAATGCTGCTCTGTTGCCCCGAGTGGTTACATTGCAATCTGTTTCACATCTGCCAGCTAAAGTGGACTCGCTCAATACTGGACCAGTTTCAAAAACTGTTGTTTCCATCAGTCGGTTAATCTACTGCGGCCAAATCAGATTTGTTTTTTAAATCAGATCTTTAAGACAGATCATCTGCTCTGATATTGGCAAGTGATCAGATTGGATTTGTGAGTCTAGACAATACCAACCTACCTGCGTGGGTTGCTGTGGCAACAACATGGCATCAGTAACTACATAGCTACGCCGTTGACACGGCTTACCAATACAGACGCATGACAAATTGAGGCTTACTTTAACTGTAGCCGTATTCAACACAGGGAAATGGATCAATGATCACTGAAGACATTCAGTGTCAGATTTATCATCATGGATATATTTTACAAAGTCTCAAAAAAGACACTGTGGTTCAAGGCTAGATTACAAAGCTTCTGAGGGAGATACAATCGTACTAGAGCCTTCCTTAGAACAGAACAAAGGTTAATGCAGACTCCTGCACGCAGCTTAGCTGGAAAAGCTCTGCTTCAGTGATACAGTAACGTTACACAAAAGACACTTTCAAATACGATTTCAGCAGCCAGAGCCGTGAGACACATCTGTAGAAATTAGATTGGAATCACATTTTAGACAACTTCCAAATGTGGTTATGGGTCTGATTTGCAAAAATTGCGTTTTATGTTTTGCTTTGCAGTCCAGACTTCTAAAAATCAGTCAGGATACTATCTGGATTTGGGCTGGCAATCACAAGTCACTTAGAAACAAAAACATGGAAAAATAGGGGCCAAGTTGAAAATATGCTGAAGTGTTCCTCTGAGAGAAACTACTTGCTAAGTTTCAATGTATCTATCATGTTTCTATTTAGAACACCAGCTGTTATTTAATCTTGTTAAATCTCCCCTCACAGTATCCCATGTACTCGAGGGACTATGTTTATGTGCGCCGCTATGACGTGGATATAGAAAACAACCTGATGATCCTGGTATCCAGGTGGGACTTCAAAAATAATCTATCTCTGAAGTCAATTATGGTTTAGCGTTTGATACATTACTAAATGACTAAGGTGTTGTAATTCTGTTGTGCAGAGCTGTGGAGCATCCCAGAGTCCCAGAGAGCCAGGAATTTGTCAGAGTCCATTCATACCAGTCAAAGATGGTCATCCGCCCTCACAAGTCCTTTGACGAGGTTTGTGGTCAATGTGTTGCCACACACATTAATTTAACTTGCACCCAGGGTCGTGTGTTTTATAGTTGTTGAGTTTGAGTGTTTTTTTGTACAGAATGGATTTGATTACCTGCTGACCTACAGTGACGACCCTCAGACTGTCTTTCCCCGTTACTGTGTGAGCTGGATGGTGTCGAGTGGTGAGCTCTTTTTACTCATTAAAACTGCTCAAAGCTTGCTTTAAGTAGTAGTCCAAGACCCAGTAACATTTAAAATGACATTATGAAGCTGGAATCTGTGAATGTTTAGCATCTTAAATTTCTCTTACATTCAGAGTTCTGTGCATTTTTATACTTTGTGAGTGTATTTCTTTCCTCTCATGCATTTCATTTGCCGGCTTTGCATATTTCACCCTGATAGTAAGGAGGCTCTCTCTCTGCTCCTGGCAGGTATGCCTGATTTTCTGGAGAAGCTGCATACTGCTGCCTTGAGGGCCAAGAATTTAGAAGTGGGGATTCACGACTACGCAGGTGTCATTAAGTCCAGTGACAACAACCGCCAGCCAAGCCAGGAGCGGCTCAGTGGAGAAAAGCCACACACAGGTGGTCCCGGGCAGATCTACGCTTGAGACAGATGTTTTATAGACCAGAGATTATGTTGGTCTGTTTTTCGCTCGCACTTGAACCCGACTCAAACCCTCCAGCCTATCTTTTTGGGTAGATTGCATGGACTTGCAGATGGAAGTTGCAACCTACGTTAAAGACAGATATACAGTACGTCCTTCCATAGACATGGTTATAGTGGTCGTTGATGAGATGTCACAAGAACAGTGAACTGTACTGATGACAGCTGACACCTGTCCTTTTTGGGAAAATGTTGCCATAGAAATTTTCATCCAGACTGCTGGCATTGGCACTACTTTTGCTTAGTAAGGTGGCTTTTATTGCCGCCTTCGGTAATGATGTAGGTCTAAGAGCCACTGGTAAGATCGAGCCAAAATTCCTAATTGTAGAGATGCTTTTGCCAAAACGCAGTTTCTCCCATTTTAACGTTCTGTGTCTTGTCTTCCACTGTTTGACAAGGCTTGACTTCGAAGGCTGTTCAGAGCGAATGCAGCCACATTACTGTATTGGTGTCTGTGGTGTGATTTCAGCGAGATGTTGTGGAAATGGTTGTTCAGTACTGGACGCTGAAACCCAAAACTTCTGCACTGACAGATGAAGAATTGAAGAATACTTTCTACCACGTTTCTTCATGCAACTAACGCAACTGGTTTCCTGTTTGCTCACAGCGTGTGTTTGATCTTTATGTGTCTGGATGGGACAGATTAAAAAAACTAATGATGCCATTACTGGAAAATTTGTCCAAAGAATTGAAAACGACCTTTGTATTTTTGGGATGACACTGTTTTGCCGTCATGACAGTTGAGGTTTCACGCTGTTCATCTCGCCGTGTCTGTGTGACTGTTTGAAACTGCCAGCGTTGACAAAACAGCCTTCTGAAGATAAACCAGTCCTTCAGCACTAGGGGCATAGTGTCTTATAACAACCACATAAATCCTCAGCTCAAAGGTACTGACGCGCTTCAGTTTACTCTCACTAGCAAGGCATGCCTACAGAGACACATTTCAATAAAACGCTGCCCCTTTGTAGAAGAAACTTGGACCACCTGTGCCACATCACAATTTATTTACATTTCATATTAAGTTAAAAATTAAGTTGTCCCATTTCAGCTCAGAAATTTTTTCATCCTGGTGTCCACAGCAGTTGTAGCAGTCGTCACTGAAGTTTGAACTGTTGGAGCTATGGGTGTTTGCGTTTTCTTTGTGTTACTGTTGATCTCGTACATTCATAAAACCGTTGCCTGAATACTGGAAATCCCTGTTCTCATGAGTACGACATACGTTAGTCCTACGTTGTGATTCTTCAGTTTTTATTATTAATGTGGATTCTACTGATAGTCCATAATTCATCCTTCCAAATCATCCTTGTTGCTTTTCTAATAAACTTTTTGCAGGGGTGTTATGAATGTACAAAGAGCTCCACATTGTGTGGGGGAAAAAAAAAACATCGCCTAATAAAGTACACTGTTTACAGCCTGACAATCTGGCACAAAGATCTTGAAATTCATTTGTGTTTAAAACATCTTTTTGTGTACTAAAATGTCATATTTGTTGTAGGTGGTACATCAGAGCGACTCAGCTGCAGTAGCTGTGTCAAAATAAAACAGTATAGTGGCATCCACTTTTGTGAAGGTCCCACATATATGCGTGTCTCCGATTAATATACCCCTGCTGTGTCATTGTGTATAATTCCATACTGTGAAGTATTTCCACCTGTTTGATTAAAAAAAGAAACAAATGGCAGTCTAAGCTGTGAGATACAGACATGTTGAAAGCGTGAGGGAGAAAATAAAATGCTTGTTTTTGATATTTATCTCTTGTGTGGTCAAACAAAGCTGAGACTTTAAAGAGATCATCATAATCCAATTAAACATTATGCAACATTTGCTAATGTTCAGCTTGTGAATGTAACATGTTAATGCTCTGTCATTTATAGACACCTGCGTGCCACCTGCAGTAGTCTCAAAGAGTTGTCACATACTGTTTTTGTTACTTCTTCCTGCAGGCAGTAGGACATTTGTTGTGATTAGCCACCACATCATGAGAATTACTCTAGAAACGTGAATATTATTGTGTGGATATGAGCTGGTGCACTAGTCACCCTGTGATTTCATGACTGATTTAAATGGAAGAGCGACTAATCAGATCAAATAAACATCTTCATGTGTATCTTTCTGTGTTCAGCTGCTGATTGCAGAGCGTGCTTGGTTCTGACCTTGTCTAGGTAAAAAAAAAAAGGGGTGATTAGCATTGTGTTTGTGCAAAGCAGCCATCGTAGTCTGGTCTAATGGGATAATCTGTAAACCTATATACTCCCTGTCTGGGCAAAAGGTCAGCGACAGACTGCAGAGAGGCTCCACAGTTTACTGAAAGCACTGTGTGCTCAACTGATCCGCTTGAAACAAGACTCACTCTACTGGCTGAAAGCTGTAGCGTCACTGGTGTAAATACAGGCAGTGTGGTTGCCCTGGGGCCTGTGGGGTGGGGCCACGGGTCCTCTAACAATGTGTCGGGCAGAGAATTTACCCTTGTGGTGTTTTAGATTGCCACATCAGAAATACACGTTTGAAGAGTTCATTTGGGGGCCATTTGCCAAATATTCCCTTGAAAAGGCAAACCCATCACCATCATAGTTTTCTTTCTTTGTCTGGCTTTACTTCTTTTTGGTTTTTGGTATAACAGTCAATAGCAATCAATTAAAAAAAAAAAAACTACTATAAAAAGAACTATAAAAAAATATTTAAAAAAAACAATTCAACTGAATGCATATTTTCTCTTTTTCTATTTCTTTGATCATGTGTGGAGACGATATGACATATTGTAGGCAGTGTAGTTACATAATGACTGACAAACTGAGCACATCAGCGAGCTGAGCGAGCTGTCTTCCCTTTCAAACACAGAAGCAGCAGTAAAAAAAAAAAAGACGAGAAAAGAGCAGGAAAAGGTAGCGAAGCTCACTAAATTAGATTTGTTTGCCTTTTTAATGAACAGTCATGTACCTACAGACGACCCCTCTCCCAACAGCAATGCAGTAGTTTGCCAGTAATCAGCATCAATGCTGCCTTTAGTGACGTGTCAACAGCCATGCAGCAAGATAGACAGATAGATATAACGTTAGTTTACATGTGTGTGTGCTTCATAACTAATAACTAGTATGCACTGGAACCCACTGTAACAACCTTACACCAATGTGTAGCCCTGTCCTAAATCCACACTACATTGTAGTTCTTTACAGAATGTAGCCTACTACATACTAACTGCCATAATGAACTGTTTTTGTAGTTATAATAATAATAATTAATAATTTTATTTATAGGCACCTTTCAAAGCACTCAAGGACATTCAAGTAGTTAGTACACAAATATATTAGCATACAGTTTAATAAGATAATGGTACAAAATGTGTGACGTCAATCAAACTGTGACTTTGGAAAACCAATTACACTTCACAAAAGGCACAATAATGACAGTGTTTTTCCTTGAATTAAAACTGGTTTTCCAAGGTTTATTCGGAACTCTTTTGCCACCACCCACAATTCATTTTAGCTTTTTCCAGTAACTCCTCCATTTCCTGTGTGCCCTGCATTGTGGGAGCACAGCATGCACCAGCGACACACTCAAAAATTGACCGTATACACCACATACTCAATGCCCTGCTTAGAGACATTATGTAGTATCGATTCGAGAAAATGTGTGTTGTTGGCTGAATTTGATTCATTTGCTAAGATGAATTTATTTGCACAACAAAGCAATAACATTTTATAACAATAACAACTACTTTTTTCAAACAATAAAACAGCAGAAATACAACAACAAAAGAAGAAGCAAATTGTCCAGATGTGACTGAAAATCTCCTGGAGGCTTACAGAGGGCAAGTCATATAATTAAGTCATGTAATTAACAAAAATTAACAAACATAGAATTAAAAAAATGTTAGAATGTAGCATTTATCCTAATTATACTAAATACAGAATTATTGCATGACTTCGTTTTACAAATAAGTAAACGTCCACACAAAAATGGTTCAATGTCGATGAAATTCTGCTTGTAGGTTTTGAAAGGCTTTGCTGAGCTCTATTATCTGCACCTCTAATTCTCGCTGTTGTGGTCCTTTTTTAAGATAAGATACACCTTTATTAATCCCACAATTGAGAAATTCCAGTGTTGCAGCAGTCAAGAAGAGAAAAAACTAGGCATGCAAAAGATACAAAAATACAAGAAACAGCAATAAATAATAATAATAATAATAATAAGCATAAAAAGTGTCCTAAAAGATAGAACATATTTAGTGCAAATATTGACTGTATGTGCAATAGACAACAAGGGGGGACAGTAATGCAATTTTCATTTTACGATCCCTCTCAGTCTCACAAGAGAATCTCCAGTAGGCCTTTTCATTGAAGATGTTTTGCCCTTGCACAGCAGGAAAAGTACAGGTGTGAATAAATGAATGATGGCTGAATTCCATTCAGCTGCTTCAGTTAAAGTGGTCCTTGTATCGTGCATGCTCGCTCACTGCCATGACACACTTGGACATTTGAGTAGCACAGAGCCATTGTTAATGTTTTAATAACACTCGGGCTTTTTATTTCAATCACAAGTAAAATGTCTGATGTGGAAAAAAGGCTATTGATTTTTTAAATAAATGACTTTAATAAATTATATTTGAAATGATAAAATTAATTACTCCTTTAAGACAGCAGCTAGGGGTTACATCACCTTATCCATGGTGAGAGTGCACCCATAAAATAAAGTTTTAGCCAACAATGACAATCTATTATTTTAACTCTGGCACACACTGCTGCTGAAATTTAAACTTTCAAACAAGGGGCGTTTTTTTTCTGGGTTGGATATGACAAATGCATCGGTACATATTTCTCCAAGATGGAGCGTGCTGACTCAGTACAACATGACAAGGCTCTTGGTGTGCTTCATTGCTGCAATGGCCACTCTGACAATGATTCATTCCCAAAACTCTTACATGAGTATTTTACATTGTAAGTTATCTGCAGCACATGAAGACTGCATTAATTAAAACATGTCATAAAGAAAGGACGAGTCTGGTTTAATCATTTAAAATGTATTGATTTAATGCAGTAGTTATCATTTGACTTATGGGACAGCACAGACTGAAAAATAAGTAGCTGAGCACTGCATAGAGACAAAACTAATATAATTTTATCATCACTTCAAGAACATGAACCAGCTGTCTAAAACACATGGGCTCGGATGTCTCAGGGTTTGATTTACAGATCGGTGTTGTGTCCGTAGTCTTAAGTGAGTGCACATTGTTTTAATGTATGACCTCCACTGTCTGAAATCATCAGCCGTAGTTAAAAGCCACGGAGCACTTACAATAATTGATCGTTTCCACAAATCTGCCACACTGACACCAACCAGCTTTTAGAAAATGTTTTATCTACATGAATGCTATAAAAACCTTCGAGCCCCACTCTCCCTTTATATTTATATATATTTTAAAATCGATTTTTGCCCTTTATTCAACATAAAGAAGCCAATAAAACACACAGGATGTTAATATGATGTTTATTGGTGACAGTCCTACATCTTAGAATACATAACAAGATAAAACAACAGGAATAACGTTAGAAACAAAATTAGAGCCAACTATCATAAAATGGTGGTCCTTTCGTACCCTGTACTCTTTATTTTCTCCAAATATTAAAGTTTTATTGCCCCATTTTCATTTATTTCATTTAAATGTTTAAATTTTAAAAATGCACAGATACACCACTGAGTTGAAAATGAAAATCTGAGTTTTTTAAATTGCTCGGGAGTTCAGAACAGAAGGCCGATAGTGCTCACAAGCCTCCAAGGTGCTTGGCACAACCATGGACAGAAGACGAACTGCATGGTTAGATCAAGCACAATGGGGTCCTGGGCAAAGACAAAAAACCCCAACACCGATCACAGATGATCCCGCTCAACGTAAGGCGTCTGAGGAACTTGACAGCGTTGTCATTTGGTTTTTGGTAAAGGGAGAAAATCAGGGAAACAGAAAATGTCTTTTTGCTTTCGTCAGCCAGCTCATCAAGTATTAAACTCTAAAAGAAATAAAACACCGTCAAAGTATTTTCTGGATTATTACAGCTGAAGAATCCCACGGTTTGATTTGTATCTGCAATCCAAGAGTCGAAAAAGTCCGAAGGTGTGAGGGAGGAGATCCAAGCTCATGGATAGATTGTTAAAAAATAAGAATCACACCACTGATTCACACAATGACTTGAGAAAGATAGTA
Organism: Cephalopholis sonnerati; assembly: GCA_019142605.1. Lineage (NCBI taxonomy): Eukaryota > Metazoa > Chordata > Actinopteri > Perciformes > Serranidae > Cephalopholis > Cephalopholis sonnerati. The sequence goes on from JAGQAX010000019.1 coordinate 19,599,654, forward strand.
ACACAGTTGCGGTTAAGAACATCTGCAGAATAAAAAAACAAAAAACGATTAGTCATAGGTCACACTCACTGCGGAAAAAAAGGGCTACACCCTAACTGCGCACAAACTGCGTCAAACCCCACCCTCCCGCCCTTCACGCCCGACTCTACCAGACACCACTGAAAAAAAGTCCAAAAACTCTAAGACTATTTTATGATACAAACATTGAAATATTAAACATTTTACAGAAATGATTCACAGCAGGCCGAAGGAATGCTGGCGTAATCAAATTAGCTTTCCATCAGTCTGTTGGGTGTTCTTCAAATGATCGATGGAAACACAGTTTGGGTAATTTGTCAGTGATCTTGTTAGAAGCCGCAGCATCTCATAGAGTCCAGTCTCTCAGATTTTACATGCAATTGACTGAAAAATAAGTCTTGTTCTCTAGAGATACCAATGGACTCTAGCATGATTGTCTATACTGCTGTTGTCCATCTGAGGACATTTTCTGTCCAGTTAGAGAAAAGAAACAACCCCCTTCTGGCAATTTAGTCCTAACTATGTTAACGGTCACTGAGTGCAATGTCAAGAGTCATGATACCATCAAGCAAAGACAGCTGCTTCTCCAAAAGGTTTGACAATCTTGTTACCTTCTCTCATGCCTCTTTCGGCTCCCCTGGGACATCTTGCTAAAATGAGAAGGCATGGTGCGATAATCAACTTAGAGCTCTGGCAACTGAACCACTTTGTGTGATGAAATGACACCACAATGCAAATGGACGCGCCAAGGAGAAACCCTGCGTTTGTAGTTGACCAAATGGTATGAAAATGGGAGTGCTTTGGGTGAAAATGGTAGGCGGCGGCGGTGAAACAGACCTCTGTTTTTCTGAACAATGAGGATGTTTCAAAGGGATGCAGTGTGGCTGATGGGATGGCGTGATGGGTTTTTATGCAGTGATGATTGTGATACATAATTATGCATCCTTACCTTGTTTTTTGGTGTCTTGTCTTTCTTCAAAAATTGACATGGATTACCAAAACCACTATTTCAGGAGTTGCACTTCAAACTCATCTTAAAAATTCTAAATTTGACTAAAGTAGTTTTAAATGTTCTTTACCAGTACAAGTGTCTGATTAAAAGCAAAGAAATGTCAAATATTCTTCAGACTATGGGTCAAAACCCAAAAAACTATCAATACAAAACTACAAATATGAAACTTTACCATGTATTTTACTGAAAACCTCCAGCTGCTGTCTTTGGAAACTCACTTCTTTACATCTGGTCTGTCCAAGGCAACCCACCTTCCCATCCTCTGGTCCCAAAGTCGGTGTGAGGTGCAGCCGGCTGAGGGGCGATGAAGGCGACTGGAAGCTCTGAGCTGTGTCTTGGGGTCTTCCAGCTTGCTCAACTGGAGACAGACTGTCCTGACTGCGTCCTCAGCACCCTTCAAGTCCCCATCTCCTGCCCCTCCTTCAAGCTAGGAGGGGTTGGTGATGTTCTCTTGGGATAGGTGCACTGGCAAGGAGGACTTGGTCAGGCTGGGATTGGACGTGGGTTGGGGAGTTTGGGGGGGCCGCCGGTTCCGCAATTCATAAATATTAATACAGAGTCCTCCCTCTCCAAATGGGTAGATTCTTTAATTTTGTTAGAGGGGAAGTGCTTTATTCACTTAATGGCTTTTATTAGTGCCCGGTCTTCAACTCTTTCATTAGCTAAAGTGCTGCTATAATTTACAGGGTAAAAGGGGGTGGGGAAGGGGTGGTGTCTGAGCAGGGTTGATCCTGCTGCTGCTGCGGGACAGGCAGCCGGTACCCTCAACCACTGCAGCTTTTTCTACAAAAGTATCTATTCTCTCAGTAAGAACTGTAGTCTATAACATCAGATACACTCAATAGCATTCACATTGAGCGTTATAGTGTTGTTGTAAGTGTTAGGAGCATGTTGTCAGGCTTTTTATACATCCATGAACCAGGATCCTGTTGCATTTCTACATTGTCATTAACGATCAGAGGTGAATATTGTTCAGAATCAGACACAGTGTAACCAGTAATCAATGAACAATATTGATATCACTCATGACAATGAAATACGTGAGTGGAAAATATTATTTTTGTGGTTTTCCAAAGCACTTTTCCTCCTCGTTCAGAGAGGGTTTGTTTCATTGGGGATTGAGGTCATTTTTCTTTGCTACAGCACGTTATTTGATTTCATATTCTTTTGGTAAATGCAGATATTCATTATTATTATTATCATTATTTAAGTGGCTTTTATTCATATTAGGTATTTTGCTCTGCCCCAAAGTTAATTTGTGTATCTTTAAACTCCTATCTTTTCCTGTTTGATACATTTTATGTGTAATATCAGATAAAATGTAAAGGTCAGCTTATTTTAACAGAGCTGAAATTATAAAGGCTGGTGCCACATCTTTACAGCATATTGAATGGTATGAAAAAAGCTCATATAGCTTTGGGAAGCTAAGCTAAATCGTATGCATCACTTACATTTGGCTCAACAAAGTGTAGAGCCTTTATTTTTCAAATTTCTATATGCCTATATCATACCATAGTCTGTATACTTGTAGATGCACTGCCGCCATCCACTGAATCTCTGGCAAGTATGAGCTGCTCAGACACAAAATGGCCGCTACACTTCCTGCAGGTTGCAACATATCGACATCAGATAATGCAAGCCTCTAAAAGTGCTCCCTGCTCTGATGAAATGCTCTTTATTTTGCTCTGTGGAGTCTTGTTAGCTGTGAACAGCTGGCGTATGATGTCCCCAGACTGCGTCTGAGTGAATGAACTGATTAACCTGAGTGGCCGTCCCTACCAGAGAGAGGGGGTGGACCACCAGCCTGAATAACTGCCTTCATCATCAATGTCACATAAATCACTTAGCTGGACGGGGCTTTCAAACGACTTCGTTTCTCTGAGCCAGACTGAAATGGTCGTGGTTATCGCTGTTGCTTGGTGCTGGTGTGTTTCTGAAGGAGACCATGTTACTGTGATGGAGGATTCAATGATGCAACATTTCTGTGGCTGACCAGATCATCTTGATTTAAACAGAGAGAGAAAAACTGGCTGTTCTTGATAAATGAAGGCAAGATAGGTAAACATTTGGTGATTAAAGCGTGCTGTACTGGAGAGGAATTATGCGACATTTTTAATTGTGAGAGAAAGAAAAAAGGTAACTGTTACACAAGAATAAAAGACAGCAAGATTCCTTAATGTTTTTATTGAACAGATTTTTTTAGATTTTAATCAAGCCTTAACCGATATTCAATATGAACTATTCATGGTGTTAAGTACTGTGTGTTCTTTTAAACGTGACACTTACATTCATGTCATTTTGTTTTAAATTACAGCCAAAAAAGCGGGCGCTGCGTGACACAGATGCTCTAATGGAAATATTTAATGTTTTAATGAGCAACTGTACAGAACACGTTGTGGTACACGAGCCATGCAGTGGACGACGACTCCTTTTTACTTCTTCACCAGCTGGATAACGTCTTCATCCTCCAACACGTGGTCCTTTCCCACCTTTTGAGGGTTGTGTTTCACTGACGATCCCCACACGAGCGCACTTGAAAGAGAAAAATATTGAAATGATTAAATGATTTAAGGCAATAAACAGGATGCACGCTTCATTTTCCACCATCTTAGAACCACAAAAAAGATGAAAGAGCTCATTATACAGTAATCCACATCTTAATTACAGCAGAAAATAATTTATACAGATACTATGACTCTTTCTTTGCTGCAGCAACAATGGCTCTGCGCTATAAAATAACCTACAGGGTGCAATGACATCCTTTAGTTACAAAGGCTTCCTAATCGCATGTGTCACTGTTTGACCCTTTAATTCCCCTGAGGATGGGTAATGCTCAGCAGCACTAACGTATTGACTGATTGACGATCTTGGCTCTCCCATTTGGAGATGGTGGTGCAACACATCATCTCAGATCCTAATCTAGACTCTCGAATTAATGCTTATCTGGCGTACCTCGCCATAAAGAGGGTAATGGCCGTAATTAAAGCGACCGTGTTGTTTTAAACCATTTGATGACCACTTGTCATTCTGGTATATGGTAACTCTATCGATGCCTTTTACTGTGTAGTGTGGAATAAAGCAGATAAAAAAATATTACAGATCTAAATGATGCTCACGTAGTAACTGAATAAAAATGAACAATGCCAGCCACTAAAGATAGCTTTTTGTGGAGTGACTCTATTTCTCTTTCAAATATGCTGTCTATATAAAGACTACGGTTTCTAGATATACTTAGATACGTTTATATCTAATGCTGCATTCACATGAAGTCAGGCAGACACACCACCTCCTGGACGGCATGGCAAAACGGAATGGGAGGATGTAAAACAAAATATGCATGTACATATGTTGCGATGGTGACGTACAATATATTACATAAAATTAAAGGCAGCACGATGGTGCAGTGGTTAGCGCTGTCGCCTCACAGAAAAAAGAGTTCTGGGCTCAACCCAAGAGCCAGTCTGTGCAGAGTTTGCATGTTCTCCCTGTGTCAGTGTGGGTTTTCTCTGGGTTCTGCAGGTTCCTCCCACAGTCCAAAGACATGCAGGTTAATTGGTGACTTTGAATTGCCCGTAGGTGTAAATGTGAGCCTTAATGGTTGTCTGTCTCTGTGTGTCAGCCCTGTCATAGTCTGGCAACCTGTCCAAGGTGTACCCTGCCTCTCTCCCCATGTCAGCCAGGATAGGCTCCAGCCCCCCTGCGACCTTGAAAAGGGTAAGCTGTTACAGATATTTAATGAATGAATACGATTATTTAGTGTTGATTATTTTACTTAATTATTCTAGTAATGTCCAGTAATGGTCCAGATCGGCCATGTCTTCTTCTGTGTGTGCAGGAGCTACATAATATCCCGTTGTAAATGTAATTTTATTCTCCTGCTCTCATCCACTAAAATGATATTCCGTTGCCGTTCACCATCTGCCATATTCCATGTAAACACAGCATAACTAACCATTCCTTCCTGTGAGGCTAAAGCACAAAAACATTGAAGCTTCAGTTCACCACAGAATCAGAAATACATATTTTTTCTCTTGCCTGTAGTATTATTTATTATCCTAGATTGTTTTGGTGTCAGTTGCCACATGTTTTAGATATCAGCTGTAGAGATGTCTGCGTTTGTGGTGCTCGAAGCAGCAAAAAAAATACATTTAAAAAACTCACCAGCAATGTCTCTTTGCATAAATCATGACCTTGTTACTCAAGATAATCCACAGACCTTGTTGTGAGCAGTTTCATGTAGGAACTATTTTCTTTCTACCAAACTACACCCACCAACTGAATTACCTCACAGGAGGCAGCATGGATCTACTGCTAGCTGACCAACAGCACTGAGCTATCTATCTTTACAGCTCAGCCGAGGAGGACGCCATTAATGTTTCCATCTTACACTGTCATGACCCTCTCGTCCATGAGTAGATGCACGCTCCCCTCTGCTCAGTGATTTGGTTGGTGGGTGCAGTTCAATAGAGAGAAAATACTTCCAAGGTCTGTGGGTTATCTTGTGTAACCAGGTCATGATCCGTGGTGAGAGACATTGCTGTTGAGTTTGTCAAATATATTTTGTTGGCGCTTTGAGCACCACAAACTAGGTGCCATCCCATTTCATTATATTTGAGAGAAGGCAGACATCTCTACGGCTGGTATCTCAAACACTTGGCAACTCACACCAAAACAATCTAGACTGATAAATAGCACTACAGGTAAGAGGAAATATATGTGTTTTTGATTTTGGGGTGAACTGTCTCTTTAAGACGTGATAAAATAATGAAAAAAGGATGGAGAAAAAAACTTGCGTAGAGAGACCTGCTCAAATCTACGGCTTAGAAACAACATTTCCTTTAAAAGCAGAAAACTAAACTTGATGCCAAATCTACAATACTCACTACTTAAGTTCTTTGATGAGGTTTTTGTGAATCTTTAAGCAGAAATCCTCGACAGCAGTTCGTCCGTCAGGCAGCACAACAGGAGACGTGTAATCAGGAAGCTGGCCTTTGGGTTTAGTGTAGCTGCAAATAAACAAGTCCACAGTCAAATCTTCCAGGCTGAACCAACAAAAATTAAATTTCACATTAAGCAGATTCCTCCTTCTGCACCACTGAAATCCCCATCTCCCTTTCAGCTCCATTCACACCCTCTAGTGGTGACTGTAAAAACAACTCTTACATGCGCACAAGCCTTAGGTAGTCCCACATCCTCTCTAGCAGGTCATCGAAGTTCCAGCGGTGGTGGGCCGAGATGGGTACACAGTGGGGCACCTTGTAGATGATGTCCAGCTCCTCGATGGAGATCTGATCGATTTTGTTGAGCACGTAAATGCATGGGATGTAGACCCTGTTGACAAGAGACTGTAAGTTGCTGCTGTCTGACATTTCTGCTCTGTCAGCAAACATTAATGTAGACTGAAGTAAATTCACACCTTTGTGTTGTCTGTTGTTATTGAAGTGAAAAAAAAAACAGAAAGTAATTACCAATGATCTCAAGCTGCTTTCAACCTTTTACTGCATTTACTGGCAGCATCTGTTAAACTGCATGTGAGCTGTTTCAGGCTCAAGCTGTCAGTTACAACTACAAAGCAAATGTATTTTCCTTGAATGTTAAACAGGCTTGTAACAAACACTTAATTTAGTTTGTTATTTATTTTAGCGAGGTCATTTCTCATTCATGGGAAGTAGTGTGTGTTGTGCTACATTTTGAACAGAGCATTATAAACTCCTGTAAAATGTTAAGTGGATTTAGCGGAGACCTTTATTTAGACAGGTACAGGTTGACACTTCCTTTGTTTCCCATGCTTCCAAAATGTAATGTTAATGTATTTCTACAGGAGGAATGTGTGTTTGTGTAGAATTCATGTGCTTTCCTTTGAATGTTTTGTGTCTTAACAGGAAGTTTAGTGACTATTTTACTTACGGACAGAATCTGTGTGTCTGCTGGCTTTATTTCCACTTTTTGTTCTGGACTTGACAGGAAGGTATGTATGACCTTAACTCTTTTACCTGCTGTGTTTTTGTTACATTTATAGTACTGTGAATGTGCTGATATTGTTAATTACAAGAGAACTTTGTCAAGGCATGTGTGTGTGGCAGCCATGCTGTGTAGCTTGCAAGGCTTAATGTTACTGCTGAGACCATGCGGGTTAGCGTGGAGCATTTTATGACTCTGTTCATGGTGTCACACAGGCACAGAGAGTCACAAAAGTCCTGCACCGGTCTGATTTTGAAGATCCACTCCCGAGCTGGAGCCACAACGTGCAACACCCCTGCCAGATGTGAAATATTAGTTCCGCAACCCGACCTGACAACACAAAAGCCACAGCCCAATCCTACACCGTAAATCCTATGATAACCGTGAGTTGGGCCATTTCATACACGTGAAACTAAGACATTATATTCTAAAACAAAGGTAATTCAGGAAATACAATTGAAATGAATATTTTTACTCATTCTCATTATCCTGAGCTGCACATCTCCGCAGTTAACGAGCCTGTTAGTACACGCCTGATTGAAGCAGCTCTCATATTCCAGTTGAGACAGAGCCGCCACACAAAGTCAGCAGTCAGAAGATTAAGACATTAAGTTAAATCAATATTATCCTCATTTTATGTCAATATATTTATCATCCAACACAGTGATCCTGCCTGCATGTTCTTTTTTTCCCCATCAAGAGCCGCACCTAGACAAAATACCATCTTCAAATCAGATTTTTCTGGATAACCCACCAGGTACCCGACCTAATGCAGGACTCTGGATTATTGCACTGTTATATTGTTTGTTGTAATATTTTACAGAAAGAATATATTTTGATTCAATATTTCTTTTACAAGAGGTTTATTTGTCACATTGCAATATGGTGTGCATAATGCTCTCTCTCACTCTAAATCTTTTTTTTCCCTGGGCAGGCACAGAGAGCATTTATGCAGGAGAGTCCCGAGGATGCTTTGTTTCATTACAATTGCAGGGAGGCTTTGCTGTTGCTTTGTCTGGTGCCGTGCAATAAAATGCAGAGACAGTCCTGAGAAGTGAGTTCCAATATACAACACAGCACAGACCCCACCCTATATTAGCCATATTTTTTAAACACATTTGCTGAGTTTTTATGTTAAACTACATTGAGGAATGGTAATCCCGTTGTTTTTTGAGTAAGAGGAGACATTGCTTAACTACACTTTATGCATTAATGCATTTCACACGTCTTAAAAAATGCTAAGTAGTCTGAAAATGCAAGCGTGGTTGGAGCCCATAAATAGCATTTTCAAATTTATCTGCACTGGTGTAGTGGGAATTGAAATGGGATTTAAAATGCAAGCAGGCCACACCCACAGGGAATGACTAAGAAGGGCCCATTCTAGCACTTCAGCAGCTTACCGATTTCCCTCCACCACATCAATGAGGTCATCAGCTGTGGCGTCACTGCGCAGAGTGATGTCGGCGTTGTGGATCTTGTACTCTGCCAGGATGCTCTTGACAGTATCAGCATCCAGCTCGCTTTGTGCACACTAAGGAGAGAGGGGAGGACAGGTGTGATGTCAATCAACACGAGACAGGGAAACAATGAAGAAAGCAGATCTTTATAATGAAAATCAGTGACATAATATAGAGCCAATGACAATGATGGGATTTACCAAACATAAAATATATGCGGATATTCTGCAGAAGGACAGGGGAATAAATGTGCAGGAGCAACTTAGTTAAGTGTAATCTTATACATGTCCACTAGAGGGCGGCATTGGAAAGTGTTTCAGTGTTTGTTGGTGAGGTGATAACACGTCTTCTGCATCGGCAGATGAGCAGCAAACGTTTATATAACTTCTTTGTATACACACACATTCCTTATTAAAGGCTTTCACATGTTTGTTTAAACTAATGGGATGCCCATCATCAAAACAAAGTGACAAACGACTGCAGACATCCCTGACAACTGAAATCCTGTATGCCAAAATAACAGCAGTATTACAGGACATCCTTTAATTGACTATCAACTTATAGAGTGATGGTTCTCGTCATGATAATCTCACTTTCCCGGCTCATCGGCGGGTTGAATGACAAGTAGACAACCAGCATTTATAACACTGTCACACACATAAACTAAAACCAACAAAAAACTCCTAGGAGCATTAAATTATTCATTTCAGTGACTCGTCTAAATGGGAAAATGTTGAGAAGTTTGTGTTTCTGTATTGCGACATACTGTAGCTGTGAAGTTGATGCCTCCTTTGTCCTTCTTCTTGAAGCCGATGTTGGGTGGTTGCTTGTTCAGTCGGATGCCAAAACCTTCCAGCTCATGTTCTATTAGCTTCTTATGACCAAGAGGCTTCAAGACATCGAGCACTATCAGGATAAGGTTGCAAGTTCGAGCCACTAAAACAAAGAGAAAGAAGCAGACATTGGTTAAGAGCAGAGTGGATGAAGGAATTACATCGCTCCTGTAGTAGATACAGTGTATATTTGCACCCACTTATAAGTAATAATAATGGTGAGGTTTTACTTTTTTCTGCTACCATTTAAGCACACAAAATGTCTAAATGCATCTGTCACAGAGCACATTGTTTACTAAAGCATTAGCTGTGAGCCAACAGTATATCAAAACTTTGTTAAAGCAAGCTTGTGCTTCACAGTGGTCAAAAAACCCTTAGGGTGGAAATAAATTTGTTTAAATCCTGACCTCTAAAAATATCTGTCCACTCTATATGAAGTTTCATTTTACATTTTTGCTGCCATTAAAAGCACACACAGCACACTGTAATGACAAAAGTGATAAAAAATGCCTCATTAAATGGAACATTATTGTATAATATCAACAAGGAAAAACTAAATGCGCTTACTATCATCCTTTGACTTTAATTTGTCAATGAAAACCTGCGTGAGTCTTAGCACAAACCTCACTGATCATGTCATTACCTGCAATGACCTGTCTGCCTCTTCCCTTGCCATCTTTGGCCCCCTCAATGATTCCAGGGAGATCTAGGAGCTTAAAGGAAAGACCCAAGAAAGTAAAAATTAGCAACCCCCTGAAAACATACCAAACTGAAAATGCTTTTGAGGGTCTGAACAAATGACACGTTCTTGTACCTGAATTTTGGCTCCTTTGTAGCGAATGACTCCGGGTACTGTTGTAAGAGTGGTGAACTCGTAGGCAGCAACCTCAGAGTACACACCTGCGAGGTTACTTAGCAGTGTTGACTTTCCGACTGAGGGAAAACCAACGAAGCCGATACGAGCATCACCGGTTTTTGCAACATCAAAACCTAAAAGACAAAATGGAATCAAAAACTTGAATCAAAAAATGATGTTTTAGATGACAAAAAAGTAAGGTTAAGTACTGAACTTGGTACTTTTAAGGGTACAGACCAAATTTCATCAAAATACAGATTCATGATGAATCAATCATCATCGTGGCAATTGTCTGTTCTTGACAGTTTCTGCATTCTGGCTGTGGCCGCCAAGCTGATCGCAGCCACTCAGAGGATGGTACAAAACCGAGTCGCAGCCGGAACGCGGTATAGCAGCGCCAGGTCTACACCTTATCTGTGTCTAGACTGCATGCGTGTTTTTTACTAGCACATCTCAAGCGACAGATACGCTGTCATTTTAATCTATACAGCTGTCTGCACCAGCTCTGTGCAGTCTCGCATCTGTCCAGAGATCAGCACACTCTGCTCTGGTTCGTAATCCCACACACTCACTTTTGCCTGTCAGCTGGAAGTATGAAATTAGTTTTTACAACTGAAATTACATTTTGTTATCACAGAGAGAGTAAAGTACCGGAAAAAAATACAGATTGAGTCCCAATACAGAATTAAAGGTACCAATGCAGGTTAAAATGTGAAAGGTAAAACTAGAGTTGGAAATTAACACCAGCCAAATGCTGGTAAAATATGCAAGTAGCTGCTAGATTTGCTTCTTCCACCAGCCACTGTGGGTGGTGAACAAAATGTGCATTTCCAACTCTGTACTCAACCTTAAAAATTAAAAGCTTAAATGCACGTTTGTTAAAAAAAACCTAGATAAAAGTAGAAACTGAACTAAATATTTAAAATTAATGACCTTACCTTCTCCTGTTGCACCACCACTGCCTCCCTTTGGTGTGATGAGCTCCCTCCTCAGTTTGGCAAGACGAGCTTTGAGCAGACCCAAGTGGTGAGCTGTGGCCTTGTTCCTCTGCGTCCTGGCCATCTACAACAAACAGCAACAACACCAGTGAGAAGTTTTGTCCTTTACATGACACTTTTCCAGTAAACAGTATGTGGTGGAGAGTTTTAACTGTGTTAAATCTGGTAAACTAAAGATTACACAACTTAAGAAAAACATTAACTTGTGATAAGCTATAGATAAACTTTGGAATACATTTTTGCACAGAAAATGGTCTGTACATTTAGTACCACATTACTTACACTGGAAATGCATTAAGAGGGAAATCTTTTAATGGGCACGAACACGAGACTCATTACAATATGTAAAAACAATTCCAGTATTCATATAGGCACCTGACTATTGTTTCAAGACATGAAAAATAATGGACCTATCCTTTAAAGTAAGGAGCTGGTAGAATATATGATAATGATGACTAAGGAACATGGGGATCTTAACTGACTTATGTTGCAACTGCTTTAATAGGAGATTTCCATTTGACCGGCCTCTGTATCATCACCTGCTCAGTTCAAGTCAGTACTAGGTTTAAAGGTAACTAATGAGAGGTTATCACTAAACCTGAAGGATCATAGCTAGGTTCAAGTTTCTTTTTGTGTTATCTCTGCACAGGCACTTAAAAATGATCCAGCTAAACCAATAACCCTAAATTACATAGCTACTTCTCTAGCTAAGCTCTCACACTGCAATTTAACTTTCAAAAACTTCTTGATCAGGGCTCCTTACACACATTTTACATGTTTAAATGCAGGAAATTACCACTATAAGACAATACTGTAATGTTATTTTCAATTCAGATTCTGTTACACTCCATCATTGCAGCCCTACACACTCCATTGAAACAACTGGTTACTACAAAACGGTTGTCTTTTATGTTAAGATTATTTAGGACTAAGTTTGGATCTTTACGTGTGCTAGGGACAACATACTCTGATGTGAATATGGGATTTAATTCAACAACAAGCCTGTAACGTTGCGCGGTTGGTCAACCGTCATAGTCAAACCCAATCTGGAGTCAACTCTAACCGTATCTAAGCTAACGTCACTGACATCTGTGTTAGCAACGTCCTCTGATTCTGATTAATAAAACATTTACACGGTGAATATGAATGTAAAGAAACTTTTTAAATACACTGTAACCTGTCAATACAGTGTGAGCCTGAAATACTAGGTGTTATACGTGGCCCAGCTGTGGGAGCTAGGCTAACAGTTGCTAGCGTTAACAGCTAGCTAGCAGTTAGCATAAAGCTATAACGTGACTGATTCACCAGGTTAAAAAGCCGGCTTCTTATACCTTACCTCATTTTCGATCTCTGCTATTTTGGCAAGTATACTCATGGTGACGGAGATTCCTGAGTACGACCAACGTTACCGAAAGAAGTTTCAAAGATTTTACATGGAAGTTGGCTAAGTTAGATGTTGTTTAGCATGCACACTGGTCCACACCACGCAAGTACCGCTGTGTGCGCTTCTTCGCGGGAAATCTCGCGAGGATACATTGGAGGCTTTGCCCGTTGCGTTGACTTACAGGACAATAACACTAAAGGAGAATACAGTATCTAAAACCATGCACCGCTTCTTTTATATTAATTAAATTATTAATTAATTAGACCACAAGGTCTATTTGAATACTTTTGGTTTTATAGTAAAGGGAACACTTGTGAGATTTGTTAGGATGTGTAAATATCAGTATATATGTTACTGGTGAAGAGTGAGTGAAGATGGAACACAGCACATATGAAAACATGTCAGGTTCGCCTAGAAAAAAAGGACGAGTATCCCTTTGAAAATGATGCAGCTGTAGCTCTAATCCTCTTTCAAATCATAGAACAATATGTGGACATAATGTGTGCAAAGTTTGATTCTGATAAAGTGAAGCAGAAGAAAATCAGAGAGGTTTTAGCACAGACAGTTCAGGCGAGATCTCCAAAATGGCCAGTTTGACACAGTTTGGCACCATGTGTGCCATTTGATTTTTATCATGTACAAGACCATATAGTTCATTGTTTTTATGACTAATTGTGCTCAATGCATCCAAAAACAACCGTTTTGGGCCTCTCAAGAGAGACCTCACACAGTAACAGGCTGCTGAACTCAGATACAGCAGGTCTGGTTGTCCGATATAGGGTTACGCAGACCTCTATCTCCGCAACGGATTGGTCGATTTGAGTGAATGACACCTCATTCGATTCGTTAGAATTAATAGAATGAAGCTATACCCACCAGAGTTAGATTGACAGCACTGTCAGCCAATCAGAGTCAGCAAAACACCGTGGTGGGGGAGGGGCAGGCTGCGTATACGGAAATTGTAATGCTTCCCCCCGGGTCCTAAAGTCCGTTAGAAACGCCCGGACACTTTGAAATGCAGCTCAAGGAGTGGGACTAACAGGAACGAGTGTGAATTCACCGATAAAATAAACTTTTCACGGCAAAGGTAAGAGAGATATTATAACGATCGTTTGGCTGTTGTTGTTATTCTTTGGCCTCTGTCTCTCACATGCTTCGGTGTAGAGTGCTTTGGCGCATACGTGCGGGAAGTGTAGAGTCTCAGCTTTCATTCGAGCTGTGTGTGTCGTGTGTTATGAATGAAGTACCGTGGAGCTGTAGCCAGAAATGTGGCGAGTGGGTTGATGCAGCGGTGCTGACATGTAGTCATTCATTTAGCTGTTATTTAAGTTTGTATAGCCGTGTAGCCCAGGTTCCGCTGTTTAATTTGATGTGCAACATCACTATAGTCTTTCACTGTTCCATATGTTGTATGTGAAGTGGTGATGTCTGAGCACGAGAGTCCCCCAACTGGGGGACCTTCGGGCTTAACAGGTTTAAGGGGCATGGAAAGTAACAAAGTATATTTACTTATATTTACTGCACTTTATTACCCTCTTTTTTGTGACAGCCTTCTTGTGCTTGAATATTTCTCTATAAGTCATTTAGGGACTGTTGTTTACTTGTTAGATGAGTGGGGTGTGTGGCGTGTGACTTCTATTTTTATTTGTTTGTTTTTTGAGCCTCCCTGAAGCTACAAATATTTTACCTTTAGCTTCCCTGAGTAAATGTGGGAAAATGACCCTCCCTCTACCATGAATTAGATGTTGGATTTTAAAAACGTAACCACTGATGTTTGAAAGTTAAAAGCTGAAATTAAAATAAAAAAAAAAACTTTTTTTTTCACTCTTGTCGTGCATGCTGGTTATTTTGTGCAACCTTTAATTTTTGGCAAAATTCAAAATGATACATAAAATAATGGGATTTTGACGAAATATTACTATTTTAAGGTTAGATTTGGTCATGCTGGTCATCCCACATAATGTGTTCAAGGAGCATCGGAAATGTGAAAATCCAACATTAATTTCTATTTTTACAGTTTCTGGCTATGACCACTGATATAATTTCAGCAATGTTTAAAACTGACTGTAAAATAAACACAAAATACAGTCATTTAAAGTTGTACACCCCTCCCCGAGCCAAATTCAAAAACATGAGTCCCTCTCCAGTGCTTAAAAATGATTTGACATGCCTCCGCCTTTTTGCACCGACCCCTCTTCTCTAATAAGTAAGGAACAGTCCCTTATTCTACCTCTACACTTCATGTTAGAGGCAATTCTTGTGGCCTTCTACATTTATTCTACTGATAAGTTGAGATTTTATATGAAAAAATAATATGTGTTGCTAAAGATTAAAAAACAGTAGCTCCATACCTTTGCAGCTTGTGTCCCTTTACAAAAGAGCAGTGTCCACTTGGAGACCCTCATCACAGGTTGCAGGTGTTTGTGAGGTGTTAGCAGTTCCACCAAAGAGACACATCACTTCTAAATTTTCAGTTTCATTTAAATAACTGTTAAATGGCCAATACCTTGCTTACCTACCCAATTAAACATCTCACCCCTCCAGATTTATCTTGTAATCCTTCGAAAGGGTCCGGCCCGAGGCTGGGAACCACTGAACTAAACTACTGTACCTTAATATATATAAAGTTGTTAAAACTAGCTACATGCAGACCAGCTGCAATAGTGAAATGCTGTTTACACACTGACTGATCAATCTAATAATGTCATACATTAATGTGTCAAAGGGGCCATTTTTCTACATAGTGAGTACTTTAACTTTGATTTGGTAATGAATATGCACTTGTATAGCACTTTTCTGGTCATCTGACCACTCAAAACGCTTTTTACAAGTCACATTGACCCATTCATGCACATTCATACAGCAGTGGCCGAGGCTGCCATACAAGGTACCACCTTTTTAATACACTCACACACTGATGGAACAGCCATCAGGAGCAATTTAGGGTTCAATATCTTGCTCAAGGATATTTCCACATGCAGACTGGAGGAGTTGGGGATCGAACCACTGACCTTCCAATTAGTGGATGACCCACTCTACCTTCTAAGTCACAGCTGCCCCACCGATAATGCTTATACTTACGTAGGATTTTTACTTGCAATTGGGTATTTTTACATTTTGGTGTTGGTACTTTATAACCAAAATAGTACGTCTTACAAAAATGATGGTAAACCTCTTAAGAGTCTGAGTGGAAGGCAAACACACCTCTTGTTTTGTCTCCTGTGTAATGCAGGGAATCAAATCTCTGAAAGATTTTTTAAAAGTGAATTCCCAGGGCATGGACTGACTCTTAATAATCCATGATATTTGGATTACCAAGAATTAGTCTTGCCACTTTTCTATTTTAATTAGATTATTTTGATTGATTTGAGCCTGTACCTCTGGGAGTCTGTATTTACAGAAGCACAGTGTGGTGGTGTGAAATTAAAACCAAACCAGCGGCTGATCCTGTTATCTTTACATGTTTAATTAAATACTGTGAATATAATAGTGACAATATGTTTTGCTGCATATGATTTGTATATTCATTTGGATGAATCTAGGGTTATAGGACAGGCATGCTGTGCTGTATACCTGAGCTAATGACATTTCCCATTGTTTTTTTAATGATGATAGAAGGATTTTGAATGTACATCAACCTGTATTCGACGGCCAAATAGTAGAGGGAATCTTGAGTGAGTGGTCACACAGCAACAACACAGCTGTGGACTATCATGCAAACACAGGCTGTATTGAAGCACTGTGTCACTTTATGATTGTTGACAGTGGTGTAGTGGTAATAAATAAAATGGGTATTCTACTAGGTGGACAGGTGGGTTACTGGTGAGGAGGTGGGTATTTCTTCTGTATCTTCCAATGGTTTTTTGGCTGATAGGTGGGTATAAACTTTCAGGAAAACAGGTGGGTATACCCCATATACCTGTGTATACCCTCCACTACACCACTGATTGTTGACTTTGTCTTGAGAAAGGTTGACACTTTTTTAATAAATAAATTCAGAGGTGATAAGTGTATGCAAAAATTAACCTTATTTCTTTGAAACAGCCTCTTACAGTCTGCATTGGGATGTTTACAAGTTACTGTCTAGGGTAAATTTACCCTGAATTGACACCTCTGTTATTTGTCACCACTTTTTGGGGACAAATCAAGAAAGGCTGTCACACAAGATCAAATTAAATTACACTTAAAAAGTGACTTTGACTACAACTTATATAATTATATATCAGTGTAATTGCTTACTTGTTCACACAGGTGCATTCACAAACACACACTTAACTTGTCCTATTTATAACGAATGCTCACACAATAAAAAAAAGAACACAGTCCAGTCAGATTTTATATTTTTATTGTTTAATTGTTTATTGTTTAAGTCGCATACAGTATAATCTCTCATTGGTTTCTATGTTGCTGAAGTTTGTGGACTGAACATCTGTCATGTTGTTGACCATCTGATTGACATATTGGTTAGTGGGTGGGCTGGTTGAACAAGTTCAGTGCTGCTGATTTGATGATCTCCTCTGACCCATGCTATGCTCTGTGAACCTTGAAAAGGTTGCATTAACATCTATGTTCATATGGTGAATATTAATGTCTACAGGGTATATTGGCCACATCAGGGCTTTTCACACAGAGAGACAGAGTGAGACAGACTGTGTGAAAGGCCAAGGAGGATATTTCAGTCAAATTTAATATATCTTAATTAGATTTTTTTGACATTAAAAATCAATAAATGCCAGCCGCTGTAGGTAGATGTACCAGTTCGGCTCTTGAATATTGCTCTTCCAGCTCAGCCAACAGCGTCATCTAAAGCCTTTGCTGTAAAAAATAAATGCAATCTGAAGAATAATGTAATTTTTAAATAGTCTACAATCAAGTTCAGGAAGGAACCTAATAGACGACTTTGTGTATGTATCTTAACTCCAGTCCAAGAAATATTGAACCATGTGCTATATATGCTAAATCTGTCGCTTCATACGTCCCCGTCGTTGTTTGATTAGTTGTAGGAGGTGTGCTTGTCCTCATTAAAATATATAAAAATAGGCATTTTCTTTTCAAAAGGTAGATACGGTTTCAGCGAGTTGTTGTTCAGCATCTGTTGTTGCCCAGCTGGGGTGACAGCAAGCATAAATAGCACAGGAAGGAAGGACAGGAGGTGAGACACAGCATGACGAGGGGTAATTACTGAGTTTGTGATCACTCAATGCATTTCTGTAGACCTCTACGGATCTATGCTTCTGTGTGACAAACAAAAAAAGGGCTTTAACTTGATTCAACACTAGCCACAACTCGAGAATTGACAATAATAAACCCATGCCCAAACATCTCAAATGTTCTTCTTTTAATGAGCAACGCATCTTTATATCATACGTCAGTCAGCATTGAAGTGCATTGATTAAAAAGTAAGTGCAAGTACAGATTTTGATGCATTCATTTTGACTAGAGGATTAAATTATTTGCAACGTCGCCCCAAAAATAGTCATTCTACAGGGGCACTCTGCAAAAGAAAACCGCTATAGTTGATGCTGTTTCTAACCTAAAAGATATATGCTTTTTTTCCTCATTTCAAGCTTTTTAAGTTATCTCTGAGTGACAGTGTGCAGGAGCGATTTTCATCTGCCGTCTGCTCTCAGTTCACTCCAGTCCATCAAACACAGCACTTTTCCCCAATATCACTGTCATGCTCCCTGACTGATTTCTCAGTGGTTTCTCAGTTTGCTTTGAGGAACACGGCAACTGAATCAAGCCAGCGGAAGCACAAAGTCTGTGAGAAGCACTATTTTAGTGCAATAGTTTCACACATGGTAACCTTGCCACCTAAAACTGGCTATCTCTGCATAGAGATGGAGTAGAGTTCATATCATACCCCCATCGATAGGCCTTTTACTGAGGGAAGCGCCATTATTTGTGGTCATGTCACCAGAGCAAGGATAACATCATCTTTTGAGGTAATAAAAAACAAATAACAGCATGAAGTTATCCATTAAAATGCATTGTCCCCAGTATCTTGGATTCTGTCATCAGAATTTGGATAATACTTATTGAAACCATAAGGCTTTACGATAAATGCAACTTGGCCATATGATGGCAAAAGTCTTCAGTGGAGGCATTCCCCTTGGACTCTAGCTGCTCTCGGAGGAGGTGGGCGGTGCTGTGGAGGACGACCTCCGTCGGGACACTGACTGTGAGCGCTCAGGGCTGTGTTTGTCATAAGGCTGGAGCTGCACCTCCAGGAAGTCCCTGTGCTGCTGGCTGATGACCTGGCTGATGAGTCCCGGCAGAGCCTGCAAGTTACTCAGTAGAGTCTCCAGCTTTGTCTCCAGCAGAGCAATCCTCTTCTCCATGTCCTCTCCTCTCTCATTCAAGTCCGATATCATGTCATACATGATGTTCTGAGTCTGGAACAGGGGAGAGGAAACACGTTTAACATGATCATTTTACAAATTGGTGCTATTTTTGATGGACAACCTGGAAATACTGTTCGCTGCCATTATTGAAACACAGGATAAAATAAAGATAAAACACAGGCTTCTTAAATACTTCAATAAATACGCAGTTAGAAGAGGAGACTCTGAAAAGAAGAGGAAAGGAAATATAAGAGGTGTTGACCTTCATATTAAGAGACTTCTAACACATTCTGTTCAGATGGCAGACTGGCTTTAAATATTAGGACAAAAACAAAACAAAACAAAAACACATGAATTGTCTGACAAGAAATAATTAAAGGACATGTCCACATTTTTAAAGTCTGTCTAAAAACAATACTCACATGCCCGTATGTACATTTGCAATTATTCACTCTGCACTGGCATCAGAGAGATCCCTTTCTGAAGCAATTTCAATGTAAGTAATTGGGGACAAAACCCTCAGTCCTCATACTGTTTAAAAATGAATTTTAACCCTTTGAAACCTGGAGCGACATCACTTTTCTTGTGCTGCTTTCAAACACCTTTTGCAGGTATTTTAACCTTTGAACCCTTAGTTTCATTAAAAAAACATGGAAGAAAAGGCAGTGAGCAACTTGGTGAGAAATGTACCATGAATTGCAAAAAAAAAAAAAAAAACAACCCCCAAAAAACAAAAACAAAAAAACTAGGGAATAACTATAGTTATTATTTTTATTACATTTTAAAATTATGTTATAGAATTATTATAATTATTTAACACTTATTTTTATTTATTTTTACAAATTTTCTTGTTTTTAATTTTTTTCTTTTTACTAATTTCTTGCTAATCTTTTGGGTTATTTCCTCTTTCGTTGCTGATTGCCTTCGTCCAATGAAATCAAGCCAATTTGCTCAGATTTCAAAGGGTTAAAGTTCAGTTTAAGCCAATATAAGGCAGCAGCCTAAATTCAAATCAGGTCATCCAAAGTTACAGTCTTTTTAGCTCCCTTTTTGTGCTTCAAGTAATAAAGAGAGGTAATTTTGTATTAAAAACACATGATGCGTTCCAAATACCCACGCCACCATACCATTAAGTGTGCCAGAAGGAGATTTAGTATGTCCTAATACATAGTATGTCAAATGCAATATGCTAAAAATACCAGAATGTCCTTCTGCATCCAGCCACATTTTGCAGTATGCAATCCAGCATGCTTTTCTATTCAGACCCACAATCCTCTGCACAGCAGAAGATCCGTCACATCAACTGAACTGCAAACACATGACAGCTCGTTGACAGCTGACAGAAGCCACAATGACGGATAACAGTGCACCGAAGTGTACGAAGTTCATATTTTTTGCAAGTCATGTGTATAATACTAAATTAATATTCTGTTGCTGAGAGAAGGAAAGTGAACTGTACAGGATGTTTGAGCAAGAGGGTTAAACTTAAGGGCACAGTGTTATGACCTAGTAGTATGTCCCAATTTAATGCATACAGTATGTACTTTGTGAGGGCAGCTGCAGTACGTACTGAGAGTAAAAGACAAAGTATGCCATTTGGAACGCAGCGGCAGCAACTTTGGATGTGACTGACTCTGCCAGCTGAAGCCTTATATTAGAGAGAACGCAGAAACATGTATTTTTAAGCACATGTGCGTGTTTTAAGACAAAGTTAAAGAATGTGAACCAATCCTATAATCTCAGCATCTAACACCAAATGCCATGTGAGAAAGCTGAGCATTAAAGTAGAGAAAATATCATAACCAAAATGAAAACCCAGGAAAATTGTCTAATTAAACTTTATACGTTAAAGTAAATTTGTCATGGAGTCTTTGTTAGGCATTTTGTTGGCTGCAGTTCACCAGCAGTTATCCCATTGATCTGCAGTCTGGGGGGAGCAGAGGTTGAAGTAAATTCCACATTTAAAAAGTCAGGGAAACGTCAGGTTAACCTTGAGAACAATTTTCTGTTAAAGCCTCGCTGAGAAGGATAGATTTTATAAGACCAGTTTACAAGAGTTCATGTGTCCATGCAGACCAGAGTACATTAGCCCATGACTTTGAGGAGACAGCAAAGGTGCCTGCTGAGTTTGCATGATGCTTTCTGCTCTTTTGATGCGTCAACCGTTCAAGCACAGACCTTTAAAAAATATATATATATAAACTGTGGCAGTTGCTTTTTAACTCCTGAGGTTCACTCTTAAAAAATAGTCAACAACACACTAAAGAAATCCATGTCACATTCCAGATGAGGTGTGGGGGTGATGGCTGCTGGAGGGCGGTTTCTGAGGCATTATTCAGTGGAGGACTGATAATCTCTGGCAGCCTGGAGGCGATGCCATCCATCACTTACCTTGTCCTCTTCTGATTTGAGGCGGGTTTAATGGGATAGGTTGTTTATGTGAATCAGGGAGAGCTAAAGTAGCACTGACACCGCTCAGCCTGACGGTTAGCAGAGGCAGGGGTTTTACTGTGTTGTGTTACTTACATAAACACTAATCTAATCAGGATTCCTTGTCATGCGTAGATTTCTCAGTGGATCATGAATGCAAATGACGACCAAATTCTCGAATGCATGGATATCTTATATAATGCTTCCTCTGACTAAGAATTACTTGTATGTGGAGCTGAATTGGCCCAAGTCTGTGCTTCATCTGTAAATCATGAAATGTAACAAGAACACATTAAAAAGTGATGGCTAAGATACTGGAGACCAAGAAAAGAGGCCCAGTAAACCATGAGGGAACAAATATCATAAATAGAAGATGGAACTGATGGAGCAAGAATATATGCCGTTATTATAGATCCACTTCAATTGCATAATAAAACCACAAATTGACACCATCTGCCCGTTTCTGTATGAGAGAATGAGAGAAGAAGAGTGGCAGAGATTGTTTTAAAAGCAGCTTGAGTGAGCAATTTCGCAATTTCGAGGACATGTAATTCAGCCTGAATGGCACAGTGAAGAAAATGCTGCGGAGAGAAACAACACTCACCCAACAGTGCATCACTTAAGTGGCTTAAAATGAAAAAACACGTTCTATATTAGACTGTGAAGGAGATAATGAGTTAAGGGGATACATTGTGATCTGAGGAATTTCACATTGCACTGCAGTGGCGATGCAGCTGCCAATGATATGTTCAGCTCTATTTAGCTCCATCTTTCCTCTGAGAGCACGAGGAGACTGAAGCGACTCTGCCCTCTTATGGCAACAGACTCTTATAACAGAGATTACAGCTGAGTGGCACTGGCTTAAAGCCACCTGATATCCAATGTCACATCCCGACTCTCGCTGGCGTTTTACAGCACGAGGTGATTGGGGAATATGAACTAATACTTTTCATGACATGCTGGCCCGAATCCAGTTTGACTGTGCTGTACGTTTGAATGTCAAAGCTCTCTCTGCCTTTCCCTGCTCTCTTTCTCTGCCTTTACTTCTGGCTGAATCATCAGATCACAGTGTGTCTCCCTTCCCAGGTTACTGTTTCTGCTGTGTCAGGCTGGCGCGCTGCCTGGTCTTTCCCTAAGGTTTGTCAACTTCTGTTTAGTGCATCTGGAGACAAACATCAGAGAATACATAAGGTGAAAAAAAACCCAGCACAGACACAAAGGGGGTTTCTCGTTACTCTCATTCAGTAATTTTCCGGAGAACATGTCCCGGGGATTTACGCTGTGAAATAAAATGAAGTTATTATTTCAAACCCAAAAGACCTCAGGTGAGTGCAGACAACCAGAGGCATCACACAGATTTATTTTTAATCACCCTGTGAGCAGCCTGTCTGTTTATTTGACACCTGTAGACTTTGATTATATCAGAAAACACAACTAATTCAGCGAGTGAACTAGCATGCATTGAATTCAATCACACACAGGAAAGAAAGGTATCAGGATAGTTGTGTGTCCTAATGTACAATGCAGCAGTAGACTGTTGGTCTAGCTTACCTTAGCAAGGTCCACTAGTGAGTTTGCTTGGTCATTCAGCTTGCGTTGCTCCATTTTAACACTTCTTAATCTGAACACAAGACCATTCAGAACCCAATAAATTAACGCTATCAGAATTTTGTCATTAAATTTGTGCACACACAAGGCATACACACGGAGAGCACTCCTAGGACATGCACAGGATGTGTGTAGAGAATGCAGGGGTCAGTCTGTTTTGGTTGAGCTGCATGCAAGTGGAAAGGAGACCACGGAGGAGAATGAAACCAGCTCTACGTCCTACTCAACCAGTACAACCATACTAAAGGAATGAGGAGGACTCATATCACTCAATAGCTTCTTGACATATCAGATTATAAAACTACAGAGACTGTTGTGTGTTTAACGTCCTCCTTCTGGTTAAACCAACTTCTCTCTGTCTAGGTTTATACATTTTTTAGTCACTAAAAAGCCACAGATATCAAACACTGTTTATGTTAACACAGAGTTTCATCTTTTGATAGCAGCAGTCTGCACATATGTGGACTGTTTTCCTTCTGAGACTTTCCAAGATAAGTATAAAAAACTGTGGGATCAGCATTGACAAAAATTAAAATGTTCTTCACAATTTGCCACTTAAAGAAGCAGTGTGTAGGATTTAGTCACATCTAGCAGTGATGACTTCTTCCAGTTAGGATTCCTTCAGTGTTCATTGTTCGGGGAGGTTTTTTACCTGGCCCTGAATTATCCGCAGAGGTCACTTCTTCTCCAAAACAAACGGACCGAGGTGATTACAAATCAGTGTTTCTCCTGTGTTGTTCGGCTTGTTGCAGATGGGGCCGGTAGCCCAGCACCTGCTAGTGTGTGCTCACCTGTCTTCTCTAAAAACTTTAGATCCAGATGTTCAGGAGGTTTCTACTGGGAGTTAAATTATTTACAGAGGTCTTCCTCTCTCCAAAACAAACAGACCTGGTGAGTTAAAGTGGTCAAAACACTGAAAAAAGCATGTCTTATCTAGAGCCAGTGTTTGGTTTGTCCATACTGGGCTACTGTAGAGACATGAAAGTACAACATGGTGGACTCCGTAGACGAGAACCTGCTGCCTTTGTAGACATAAACGGCTCATTCTAAGGTAATGAAAACATGACAATTCATTTTTTTTAGGTAATTATATACCAAAAAAAACCATACTTTACATTTCTGCCTATACATCCCCTCAAATCCTACACACTGAGCCTTTAAATGAATCCTGTTAATCTTGCATCACAGAAAGAAAAAGATTACTTGTTTTCAACAAAGCCACAAAGGCATATTTTTTTTCCAGTGACCATTGGCCCACTTTTTATCATCCAAAAAAATCCCACTTGTAAAGTCTGCAAAAACTAACTTGCCTATTTCATACAACATGCTTGAATAATTCACATCTCCTGTTTAATTAGGCTTCTAAAGCCTGTTTTACTCGTCCTCTCGGGGGGCTCAAAAACAGCAACTGTGCAGTATTGTAGAGTGTCGACCACACGTGGTTTCAAGATATTAAAGAGGGTTTTTTTTTTTCCCTCCCAGAATCACCCACGCATGCTAAATTAATCTGAGCACAATACACACAGAGAAGCATCATGGTGCCAACATTTCAGATTTTTATAAACAACCTATAACTAACAGAGACATGAAGGCAGTTTGAGGTGATTATTAGGTTGTGTGTGAATCGAAGGCAAACAGTAATGAAGACTGAGAAGGGATTTAAGGGGCCCTTGGGGAAGGAGCGGGGTCTGCTAATTAGCTGAGATGCACCCATTCTCATGCAATGCAGGATCATTTCTCTGGCTCCTGAAGACAGGCAGATGTGGAGCGAAGATGACAGGTTAGACCAACAGAGGGTGCCACAGGAGTCACTAAAGGAAACTACAGGCAGGGGAAGGTGTCCTGACAACTGAGGACCGAAATGCTTCATACAGAGCAGACTCTAAAGACAGAATACTATTGCACTTTTATTATTCATGTTTTTAAATGAAAGGAAAAACGAAAGGTATCTAAAAATGATGGAAGATAATAGGTATTCAATGTTAAATGACTTTGCAGTTGATGTAAGACCTGTTAAAATTATACATTTCACAGTTGGATGACCAATAGCTGTCAGATGGGGTCAAAGCACAGGGCAGCTCGAGGTCAGGACGAGGAAGCCCGCTCGCCCCGTCTTTTATATTCTATGTGTCTCTTTCCCTCAGTCAATCACTCCTCATGGGCAGTTCTCCTTTTCAATGGGCACTCTAAATCTGCTTGCTATTCATCAGGGGAAAACGGCTACGCTAAGCTTTTCAATACCCCACTAAATCAGTTAAGGCAATCTCAGTTAGTGCTGCGCCATATTTTTTACCCTCTCGACTTGCTTTCTTTGTCATGACCTCTCTTTACCTCATTGTGGAGAAAAAAAATGCTAATATCTCCTCAGTGTAATGGGCAGGGTGACCATTCTGCAGCCTGTCCCTGCTGACAGCTTCATGCTGTCGGTCACAGTCGCAGCCTCCCGGGCTCAAACGGGATTGCTCGGAGGCTTTACCCTGACCTTCCTCTCAGGTCACTTTCCTGTTTCTCCGATCCACTGATCTCTGAGCTAACAAGCACTCAGCGCCCTGCCTCATGCTATGATTCCCTCTTCAACCTTGTGGATGGAAAGGGACAGCGTTCCCAAAGGGGATGATCTGACAGCACTGAGACATTTGAGTCGACAGCTGTAAGGCCCATAACATACTGTAAGACACTGGGTTGCATGCGTGCAGCCAGTGGCGCCTCCAGAAATTTTTCATAGGGGTGGCCAGATGGGGCCACTGAAAATCTCGGGGTGGCACACCACAACCAAAGGTCATAACTTAATTTCAGGAATTATTTCATGCAGTTTAAAAATATAGGCTGGTTGTAAACTATGAAAATATGGAGTAATGAATCACATACTGATATACTTTCTTGTTTTACAGTTGGTATTACTAATTATCTGATGTGCATGTTCAGTTAACACTTTGAGTTCCAAACCAATTCTGTTTTAATTTGTTATGTATCTGTACATGTTATATGATTAATTATTCTTCAGATAGGCTGGTTAACCTTTTCCTTAAAAAGATATATATACAGCTTTCATTTGAAGGAGTTTTTTGATTGTAAGGAACAAAATATTTTTGGGAACAGGCACTCTAAAGTTAAGGGAAGTCGTGGGCACCCATAGAACGCATTTTCATTCAGATATCTCAGCCTGTTCTCACTCCCAACTTGTCAAATACCATCGCTTTGTTAGTGATCTTGGCGTCAGATACCAGTGCATGCAGGTACCTTTCGTGGCAATAAGATACCACCGGGCGGCGAAAGTTGTTGATGCAGTGGAAAACAACTGACCTTATCAAATACCGCCACTTGTGTTAGATAATGACGCACACAGGCACCCTTCTCAGCATTATGAAACACACCGGCAAGTGGCAGTTTGT
This sequence comes from Cephalopholis sonnerati, assembly GCA_019142605.1. Taxonomy (NCBI): domain Eukaryota; kingdom Metazoa; phylum Chordata; class Actinopteri; order Perciformes; family Serranidae; genus Cephalopholis; species Cephalopholis sonnerati. Next base: position 19,625,947 of record JAGQAX010000019.1, read on the forward strand.
AACGGCGCCGGCAACTACAGTAATATAAACAGCAAGAGAGTCCATATAGGGCAAATGGGAGGGAAGATGGATGAGTCAAATCCACCTTGCTTCCTTTGTTTCCCGTGTGAAACCAAAAGTCAGTGGAGTTCTTTTAATAACAGAGTAGCGTGCCAGCATGTGTATGGTAGTTAGTAACAACCGTACATATTTTAAACCAAACCGTGATGTTTTTTCTAAACCTAACCACACGTTTTTGCTGTCTGAACTTAAGAAAACAAAAAAGAAGTGTTTTACCTGCGTTGTAATTATGTTTTAAAAAAAAAGACTGTATGCATGTAACAAGCAGAAACTTATGTAACTTGACATGCCGTCCCAGAACGTTCAAAACTGACGCAGGAGGCTACCTAGTGTGTCATATTTTGACGTTTAGATCCACTGACAAAACGGCGGTATTTGACAAGTCCCTTGCCTAAAGTTCAGCCTACGTTTGGAGCATTATTTAGCCCCCTTCCTGACAAGCTATGCCAACATAGCGGATACCAATAGATGCCTCACGTTGTCTACTTTCACAAGATACCACTATACCTTTGCATTATCAAAAAAATATGTGCGCCACAACCTTTTAAAAACAGTAATATTGGCAGCAATTACGTGGGGGCGCCACTTTGTGCAACATCATGTGATAAAACTGCACCGTCCACATAAACTCAGAAGTGTTTAAACTCTGTCCTCTGCTAACTCTGCTAATTCTTCTTACTGCGGAAATGTGTGACAGCTTTATGCCTGTGTTATTATGCTGTGTCCCAGCCATGATAACACCAGATCAGCATTTTTTTGTTTTTTTTTCTACTGTGTCATCCAACAGAGAAATGAGAGGAAATGTGGCTGCAAATGTAGCAACAGGCGTAACAATGGTTCCACACGCCGAAAGATGACCCTGAGCCCTGATCTGTATGAGCATGACTGCTAGGTTGTATAACATGACTTGAGGGACATTGTAAATCATATACTTGTGCTACTGCAGGTCCTGTAGAGCTCTAGTCGTCATCCTTCGGTACGTGAAAGCACAGTTGATTGGAGTTTAATCAGTGGCTTTCTGATTAAAGATCAAATTCTCATCACATCCATGCAGAAATGGAAAGAAAAACACCCTCCATCACCGATAATTGAAATTCACTCAATATGCATCTGTGGGTGTGTTTACAAAGTGCAGCAGAGATCTACTCAATAATACGATGTGAAAAAAGGTGTTTGTGCTGGTTATTTCAAGCTGTTTGTTTGCAAAATGTTGAAGATTGAATGAAAAATGTGAGACTAATGTGCGTTTTATCAAATTGCCATGCTACTCACTTGAACAGACATTTAATAAAAACATTTGTAGCAGCGTAAATGAAATAATCTGGCAGCGTTATGACTGTGTCATGTGAAACGATTCAATCAGTGCAAGCTACAGCATTTTTTCGTGGCATGAATTTCACTTATCAAATGAGGGAGTGTAATTTTTTAGTCACATTATTGGGTTCAAGGACAAGCTCTCGTTAGCATGCACACAACAGGTCTGTATCTACATGTGAGGCGAAGACTTACTTTCGAGCTCTATTGCATTGTGTCGACACAAACAGGAAAAAAAGGAAACATGAAGTAGACAAATGAATTATTACAACATCAGATAAACATATTCAGATGGCAAAATCTCTTTGCTCAAGTCTGGCTGCTGGAACCCTCATCTCTACGCTCTCACCTCACCTCTGAACAACAATGTTTCTGTGTCTTTCTGCAACCAGCGTGTTATCTCTCCATGTTTAGACTGTTTCCGGTAGCTGCAGCTCTGCTTGCTCTCTAAGGCTAATCCCCTTTTTCCCACACTAGTCCTGGTTATCAGGAAATACAGTAAATCAAAACAAACTTCCTGTAAACATTCACCAACACAGACAGTGCCTCGAAGCGTCGACGGCCCCATTTAACAACTGTTTACACCTCACATCCTTACAGTGATTGATGAAGACTTCTACGAAAGTTTTTCACAATGTCTTGCAGCTCTGACCAGAGGAAACGGGCACAATGATATCTGATGTGATGTTTGCTATCGCCTCATGGCAGGTCAAGGATGGCTGCAGGCCTTCTCCAACCCTCCACTTGAGCGATCTGCTCGCTGTCAGGACACTTCCTGTCCTATATTCATCTCTCCTGAAGGCAATACTTAAAACTGTCCAAGATAAGGCCTGTGAACACACCACCACCTCGTGAACAAAACAGATAGAAGATAAAGGTGTGACAGGAGGATGTTGACACCATGCTGAGTAGTTGTCCTTGCACACAGAGCTGGACGTGACTTTTTCCCACCGAATCAGGTTCTCTATAGATTTAGCTTTAGCTCCGAGGGATTTCCATTATTAGGCTGTCCTAGAGAACAGGAGGTGGACATGAGACGCTGTCATCAGCGCTGCAAATCGCCTGGGTACGACAGCGAGGACATAATGACTCGACAAAGCAACCGTGACAAAATGCTATTAAACGGCACAGATCTGGATGCGGGTTGCAGCAGCAGCAGACAATCTGTGTATTTCTCTACCTCTCTGCCTTGCAATTAAACATCCTAATGTCTTTGAAACATAAATGTATGTTCAAAAGATTCATGAGCAAATCAAAGTTGCACACCACAAAGACCCATATACATACATAAAACCACAGAAAGCACACAAACGTACAAACAGGGGACATTTCACTTGAGCATAAAGCTTCATAATAACAAAATCATTGCACATCTAGGTACTTATTTTAATAAAGCACCGAGCTGATTGCCAGTTATTGAAAGAAGCCACAGACTGGATGTGCTTGTAAGCACTGTAGGTTGGAGAAAAACAAGAGCGAGGTGAGGCTAAAATCGATACTGCTTTGGAGTTAGGTAGCACTTTGGGGGTCCTCGGGGACCCACTAAAAGACTAGCTGACAGGTAAGTGTCTGACCGGCCGCTGCAAAAGTAGAAACCCACATGTGTCAGCCCTGAGGTCAGCCTGACATCTGATTTACAGTGAAGGGAACACACAAGAGTCAACCTGACAGCAAAAGGTGAGGAAGGGAGAGAGATCAATATCATACTGCTGCGGATTCTGCAACTTGAGAATATTTCAAGGAGATTTTTTTTCAGGAATACTCCTGCAAAACTGACGACTGTCTATTTCCACAATATACCCACAAAATTAAAGGAAGTTTTCCCAAATCTCACTCAAAGAAAATGTCATTTTACACATGAAATTTGTAGCTTGATACTGACAGTTCTGAGTCTGTATTAGATATGCTTAGATTACAAGAACCTCTCAGTGAATTTTATTTACATTAATGTAGTTCTGTTAGTGCATATTTTACCTCTCAGACTCAACAGACCAACTCATTGTCACATCTGCAAATTTAAAGTTAGTCCAGTCAGGTGAAACAAATACAAGATCCTTTGATTATATGAGCACATATTTTTGCTACAGGTGTCAAACAAGTCAGATTTCAGGTTGGTGTTGCATCGGTTAAAATCAAGTGAATACACTGCGGGATAAAAAAGACATTAGACCGATGCGAATGACGAGTTCAGGGCGGTTGAGAGCGGGGTACCTACTGGTGAATGGCTTGGAGAAATTTCCTCTGGTGCTTCCTGACTCTGGCGTGGTCCATCTTCCTCACCAGTTTGGTGTTCTTATAGATGAGCCACGTCTCCCTGAGAACATTCGCAGCTGTGTTTTTCACCTAAAGTGCAAAAGGAAAAAAAAAAAGAAAATATTTGCGTCCAGAGTGCAGACAGGTGAATTATCTGTGATGTCAAAATAATGGAGCTATTGCCGCGCTCTCACGTACTCTTTTTGTTAGCTGGGTGTCCATCATAAAATTGTGGACATGTTTTTCAGCTTTGGTTAACTCCAGTTTCTTTGCCACCACAGCCACCACCAAGGCAGTGCAGCCAGCACCCTGTGAAATTACAAGACAGGACAGGCACAAATATACAACAGGCATTTTCACTTGTTTCATGTACTTGTTTTCCAGTCATGAAGTATCAGTTGCACCGTTAGTCCACAAAAATAATAAGGCATCCTATCAATATTGTGAGCACTACAGCTTTAGTGGTGGACATGGGATGGAAATTATGTGATGCTTGTTGGAAGATATCTATAGCTCAGTTATGGAATCAGTCACTTGACGAGGCAAAAATTTATCTGGGATAAATGAATTACTGGTTCTTGGTCTAAAGATATATGCACAGTGAGGCTTTTTTCAAATAATGAAAAGATCAATATTGCTTTGTTCAGAGAATCTTTGTTTGCCAAGGACAAAAGGACAGAGAGCACCGACATAGGGACTGAACCAAACTGCGTCATTTTACGATGACATAAACTGAATATGGCGCAGAGAATTATGTTTATATAACTTGTCTAAAAAGCAAAGATCTTTGTGCTCAGCTGAGTTCTGGTATTTTGCTTTTGACTTGCTTTTGCTTTTGCTGTCCGACATGCTGTTTTTGTTCATTTTGTTTTCTACTGTCTTTTTTATTGTGGCCTGCACGATGCTTTGTTCAATTTAAGATAAAAATGGATAGCAATTCTGTTAATATGGAAGATGCACAAAGATTGAAATGGCTATTCACATGTGAAACACATAAATGAGCCTGTTATCTGGAGAAAGCTTTGGAAAAAAGCACTTCATTGAGATGATATGTAAATATTTACTCGTTCCTTATGTGAACAGTTCATTTGGGACATTGTGTTTGTTTTATTTTTAGTTTGTTTGCATTTCATGTACTTTCCTTTTCCACATGTTTTGTGCACGCAAGATCAGAATATTTAGTGCTGAAACAATTAGCGCCATACTTCAGGAGGCATTGGTATTTTATTCTGTGGCAGCAAAACGTTTTAACACCAATGATTGAAAGGAGAAATAGAGTTGCCTGAGCTGAAATGAAGCTGTCAATCAATCTAATCACGCCCCCACCATCCTGAGAAATGGCCAAATGAGCTGTTTTTGAATTAGGTTTTCTAATAGTTTTGCACATTTACTTTCACTCAGATTTTTGTGGATGCTTAATGAGAAACTCATATTTGATATCACATATGCATTTATACTATTTAAAGTTTTTAGTAGCTTTAAAGAAAAGTTCTAAATATGTTTGTGTATGCTTTAAATAATAGATCTTAGAAGGAAAGAAAATCTGTACTGGCCAAGAAAACTGCAATTGGTGCATCTCTGGTGTTTTGTAACGGCATGTGGGAAATGCCAAGTGAAAATCTTGGCATCAAACAAAAATGAGAAAATAAATAAAATGAAATGAATGACTGGCAAAAAACAACAACTGGAGCGCTCAGTCTGCTTTTCTCACCATGATGCCAGTCAGGAGGCAGACTCCTTTCCCACAGTATGTGTTTGGGACCATATCCCCATATCCAATGGTAAGAAACGTGATTGAGATCAACCACATGGCTCCTAGAAAGTTGCTGGTTATGTCCTGGTTGTCATGGTACCTGTAATGAATAATAAATGCAATAGGTTGGCCAACCTTCATGCACCCGATGCACTCCAGCTTCACCCTGTGACTGTTTCTTATTTTTAAAAAAAGAGAAAAAAAATCCAATGTAGTGCTGTACATAAGATTGAATGTGTTGTGAGAATACTGCAGGGCTTTAATCTTGCCTTGTAAATCTTTCTATCTTGATGTTCAGACACACAGCGAGCTAAGAAGTGTGTACATTATCTATTTTTATGCCTTATCTATGTTTCATGCTGAGCAGTGCTGCATAACGTGAGAAACTGATCCAGGCACCTCTCGCAAGCTCTCACAGTCCATGCAGCGATGATCCACAGCGAAATGGTGAAGACCAGCAGCACGGTGCCGGGACAGATGGTCATGAGGGTCTTCATCACGAAGCGTGTGTTGAAGTTTATCTTGTTGAGTGCACCGATGCTGCGTGACGAGGCGTCCGTGAAGAGCTTGCTGTGCAGCAGCATGACACGAGCGATGAGGTACAGCCGCAGGAACATGGGGATGGACAGGATGATGTCCACATCCGCATCCGTCTTGGATGGCACGTAGGAGTAGGCCAGGCGTGCCGTCCAAGTGAAGGTGTAGTTCCCTGGGATGGGGTGGATGGCGCACACCAGGATCTCCAGGCAGATGAAGAAGATGCGCTCATATGTCATGGCTATCCTCCAGTCATCAGCTGCGTTGTCCACCATAAATAACTGCAAGGAAAGGGCACGGTGAGGCTGATGGAGGGTAACATTTTCATCATGGTGACACAGCAAGCTACAGGAAATCATTAAACCCCATTAAACAATAAGTCACAAATAGCCTGGAGTCATTAAATCACATTTTTTTAGTCACATTTTTTAAGACCATAGCTGTTTTTTTTTTCATATTTGTGCCCATTTAAGACAAATGATATATATAAATAACATTATTTTTGACCATTTTCAAGAGAATAAGATTGATCAAGTTACTGTGGGGAGCTCAAAACAACATTTGGAGGAGGAATGAAAAATAAAAACTGATAAGATAAGGGAAGGACGCTACACTGTACACTTTCAAGGTCAAAAATGGCCCTCAGATATGTACAAGGTCATCTGATGACGGTGGAAACACTGAAATATCATGCCTCTGTTTTTCTGAGGACATTTTTCATAGTGTTTCATATGTGTTAGTCCTGCCTTGTAGGTAGTATTGATCGGTGGACCGATCTTTTCACATTATAGGTTCATTAGAGTTGACACGTGTACATGTATTGAACCTTCTGAGTTGTAATACTGCCTTGTGCTGCGTTCACTTGGTGACAGAACAATTGAAAAAGGATTTCCTGATCATATTTCATGGCTCACCTAGTCTGTTTACTTTGCTCCTTGTCATCAGTGTGTTGTTTAAACGCTCTTAACTATAACATACAACACATCTATTTTTGTAGCTGCCATGTTGTTTCCACATTACGTCTTAAAGCTCATGAACGCTGCGAAGTCGGAAGAATGACCATCTTGGGAGCATGTGAATGCACCAATGGCGTTGACTGGTGGAGGACTTGACTTGTGTCCCATTTAATCACTTTTCTTTCACTCACCGTAGCAGGCAGAGCGAGCAGCACCCTACAATAATAGTGAGTGGGCGAGCGGGAAATGTCAGCGATTCACGAGCACAGTTGTTTGTTGTTTAACAGGCTGACCTGGTATTTACACTAAAAAGAGTCTTTCAAAAAGATTTGTCCCTTCATTTCCTCCCATCACAAGTCAGTAGCCATTAATTTCTGTATGATAAGAAAATCCCTGTGATTACCTATTTATAGCTTTTGAAGTTTGATTTCCATATTTAAGTGAAATGGATGGAATACAACGGCTGTCTTAGCGTCATGATCCTGTTTTTTTTTTTTGTAACATTATGTTATCTTGTGGAGTTGTGGGGTTTTCTGTTTTGGTTTTCATTAATGTTTCATCTGCTTCCTGTTTTATTTTGTAGATTCTCTCCTCATGTGTCACGTCTGGTTTTACTTCCTGTCTTTGTATGTTTTCCCGCCTGTTTTCCATCACACCTGTTTTCCGTTAGTCCTTCCCTGTTCCCAGAGTCTTCCCTTCACACCTGTTCTGTATTAGTCTTGTCTGCTCCACCCTTATCGTTAGCCAATCTCCATTTCCCCCCTTTTGTCTGTGTCATCCTACTCCAGCTGTGTCTCGTTCTTGTGATTAGTTTTCTGTGTATATATACCTGTGTGTTTCCCTTTGTTCCTTGTTAGTTTGTCTGCGTTCATTCCTGCGTTTGTGGTGTCATTCCTTGCTCTGTTTCCTGCGTGATGTCTTGTGTTCTGTTTGGATTTTTTACCTAAGTTCATTGTATTACCTGCAGTTGGTTTGCAGTTTAGTTTTGGTTCTTCTTTCATTTGTACTTTCTGTTACCTGTCTCTTCTGGATGTTTTTTATCAGCTTTATTAAAACTCACTGACGCCTGCTCTGCATTTGGGTCCTCCTCTGAAGTGATTCCTGACACTGAGAGGTAGAAAGCAACTCAAAATTAGAGCTGAAACAACTAGTAAAACAATTGGTTGGTTGATCATCAGAAAAATAGTCAGCAATTAGCTTGGTGTTATTTTTCAAGCAAAAAACTCCATGTTAACACCATGTTAACCTCACAATGGAACTTGCAGTATGTGAATTAAATACTGTTTCTGGAAAATTATTACAGTATGAAAACACTGGAAACTACATCAGCTTAATTATCCCACAATGCAATGTGGTAAACAACAATGTTCATAATGGATTGCGGCCAACAGCTCTGCAACATTAGTAATACTTTCATTTAAGCTTAAATATGTAAGAAGTGTATAAGTTCACCTTGCTAGGCGTAACATAGTTTTAAAATTATTTTTAAATCACCCGTAGAGCTAATGTTAACACAGGTTACCATGGTTACATGTTGCCAACTGACAAGGAGGCGTCCGAAAAGAAACACACCACTATTTATCTACATAAAATTATGTTAGTATGGTACACATATTGGATATGAAGTGCATAAAATGCTATTTCAGATGCAGTCATTCTCTTATACCAAGCTTTTCACATGAGAACATTTGCAGCTTTTCTTTGTCATCTTTGAGTGTTTGACTTAAGGTTAAACAAAATAAGAAATTGGGATCTAAGATTCTGCAAGAATTTGAGGCAAGAGATCGTGTAAAGTTGGTGATTCGTAGTAAGATGAGACAAACAGTTTGTCTCCGCTGCTCTTGTAAAAAATGCCAGAACTGGCCAGTTCCCTGTTAACCAGTTTTAACAGTTTCACAACTGAATTCTGCCGCAAATGACTTTGTCTCTCTGCTTTGAGACTTCTTGAATAAAAAACACAAGTGTTACATTTAGCAGCATGCAGTTTGCGTTTCAACTTTAAAGTGTTATACTGATGAGAACATCTGCCGCCTCCACATTAGCATTAGCGTCTGATCGCCTGGCCACCTCGACCAGAAGGTAGGCCGTTCCGCTGGGGACTTCGGCGTGGGTGGATTTCAACACCCCTCATCACTCTTCCCCACCCTGTCCTTTGTCATCTACAGCAGCTTCCTCACATGGTCACCTCTGCTGCTGTTGCTCCCTCCTCTTGTTCGCCCCCTCCCTTCTCTTCATCACTTTCAATCCAATCTACAGTTATCTTCTGCCAGAAGATTCACTGCTCAGTTTATTCACCCCGAACTAACGTCTGAGCCCATGACTGCCATCACCGGCTCACTCACACTCCCCGGTCATGCCTACAGACGTAGATACTCTCTCAATCTCGCTGCTCTCTCTGAGTTTTACATTTGCTGCAGGTTGCAGATTAAACACTATCAAACTGTATTAGCTTCTCCCACATTTGTCAAATAATTCCTCTTTCTGACACGCCACACTGATATTCCTCCACAGCTGCTCCTGCTCCGTCCACTCAATCACCTCAAGGTCCTCTGCCTGCGTACAGGCCATCACAACAGGCAGTAGATATTTCACAAAACGTTGCTGTCAGCAAATACAAGCGAGGTTTCCTGTTTTTGCCATGAGAGCAGAGGGCTCTCTAAAGGAAGGAACAGAAAAACTGCACATGATTACATTTTGTCGAACACCTCCTTTATATGCTGAGTGGTGAATTATGCAATGTCAGGTGACTTCTCAGGATTTGAAATGAAAATATGCACAGACAGAACAATGTTTTTGCTTACAGTTCAGCATCTCTGAGAACAGGATCGTGCAGGCAGGTCAGTCAGTTCATCTTTAATATTCAAAGTGTGCAGTTTGGATTCTTCAGTGACTTTTTTTTTTTGTCTAACTCCACAAAACCCTGCCAGCTTTATCCATTAAGACGAATGAAGAGGAGTGCAATATATATATATATTAAATTTAAGGACAGAACAAAAATTATTAAGGGGGAAGTGGGGTCAGATAAGGGGAAGGTTGTGTATTTTTTGTTTGTGCTGAAAGGCAGTTAATCTAAATGTTTTTATTCTTTAATGGCCTCGATTCATACTTAATTTCTTTGAATCTTCTCTCAGGAAAGTTACGTTATGTCAAAAACATGCTGTTTGTGTGCACCATGGCTCATAAAGGTACGTTTTACCATATGCAGAGGACAACAATCATGTCTCTGTTTCTGTATTTTCTAGTTTATTATAGGATTACTATAGCATTTTCTAGACTTTGGTCTTTATAGTTACCATAGATTGAACAGAAGGAGTTGACTTGTTTTTTCACAACTCATCGGTCACCATCACTTTGTCCTGCATTACAACAGAACTACAATAAATTCAAATGTGTCATACAGAGTGAACCTATAATATCATGCATTTGTAGCACAATGCAACACTTTGGCTATTGCTAATTTCACTTATACGTTAATTGTGCTGAAAATTAAACCATTTTGAGCGTTTAAGATATAGGTTAGAAGGTGGATGCTACACGTGCTAGTATGATCAGTGCTGTTTTCACCTCATTAAACAGTCGATGGCAAAACTATTTTTTACGTTTCAACAAAGCTGTGGTTAATGTTTGATTATGTTTTCGGCACAAAAACCACTTCGTTATGGCTAGGAAAAGATCACGTTTTGGCTTGAAACACCTACATTTGGGGGCACAAATGCCTCTGGAAATACAGAGACGAGTTGCTTAAAAACGCCTATGTTTGGGGCAGCCTGCTGTCGGGGGGGTCAAAGGGTAAAGGCCAAGGTGGGGCCCATGAAAAGGTCTATACTTGACCCTTGAATGGGATCAAGTACAACAATTTACTTACTGACTTAAATCATCATCACATCGTATTAAACTAAAGGACCTAAGGCATCCATTGGCACTAAACATGTTCTGCTATCTTGTCAGAAAGGAGGTCCAAATAATGTTCCAAACATACGCTAAATTTTGGCGAGGGGAAAAGGAATATTGCCGTTTTTCAAATATTTCTGCATACTGGGGTCCCTAAACAATCTTGAAATTGCGTGAACTGGGTTTGACTGGAAAACTGAGAGTTGACAGCCATATATCTTTACACTTTTTCAGTTCTGCACACAATCTGACCAATATTTGATTAAAGTAGCCTCAAAATTGAATGATTAAATGATGAAAAATAAAGATTTCTTCACTCCTGATTTGAGCTTATGATTTAATACCTTGTACTAATGTCCTAATTTTCCTTGATTTGACTTTTCTCTAATCATTCATTGGAGGACATTTTCACACATGTGACTACTGCTTTTCAAAAAAGAAAACAAGGTCTTAACAGTAGATACAAACATACATGTGGAATTATGATTAATTGGATTATTTTCGCAGGAAGTATAAAATGCGAAAGGATTCCCCCGTTGGGTGTAGATGAGGGGCCCCCTGCCTGTATTTCCTAACAGCTGCCCTGGTTTGGGGACACAAATCCTGCTGGAAATGCAGCGCTGAGTAGCTAAAAAACACCCACGTTTGGGGGCAAAAACACAGCTGAAAACACTGCAACAACTGATGCACAACCAGTGTTGTTTGTTGGTCTTGAACAGCTTGGAAGCTGTCTCGCCTCGATGTCACGCCATCCTCTGTCCCCTCCATCTCCTGATAACAAAGTCAGCTAATATACATGTCGCTGCATAACAAGAAACACGAGTGTTTAATAGCTGATAACAGCAGTCTAAACACACAAGTCAGCGTAGCAGCAGCCTTCTTATCTTAAATGCTGATAACCACTACTAACGCCTGTTGAACAGAGTGGTAACGTTCAAACTGGGTAAAAAAAAAATATATTTTTACATTAATTCATTAAGCTTGTGTTGAGAATGTGTCAAGAGGAGAAGGGGGGTCCACACCAAAAATCAATAACCCTGGGGAGGGTCTTGCTTTAAGCATAATGTGAATAAAGTCCCTTAGCTTTAAAATAAATTATACAGAATCTATTGATTTATCAGTCAAAACAGGAGTTTTAATTCTATTCATAATGTCTAACACACACTGGAGGCACACATCACGACCCGGCGCCTTGCCAACTACTCTCCATTTAGTTTAATTTGGAATTTCTCATTATAGAAGTAAAAAACTGTCCCAATCCTGAAGGGCTAATGGGATCAGTGACCTAGATTGTAAATTTAGCAGTGATATGTTACATAAAATTGAATTGCTGATGTAGTCATATTTCTCACATTGTAATGAAAGCAGCTATTCAACATGTTCAAGGACAAAGAAAGCACCAATAACATGGTGCTCTGCCACTTTTCTCACAGACACACATGAATGCTCCACACGCCTCAACTTGACAGCTTGTAAGGCGCTCTGACACTACAGCCTGCCCGCTTCGCTTTAACACAAACTTTACTGAACCCGCAACAACAACAAACAGGCTTATTATAGCTGCTGAGCCAATTATATGTCCAACAGCCACTGTACAAGAAATATCAACTGTCAACAAGCTGGCACAGAACAAGCTACAGCTAACACATGTCCCTGAACAAACAGTACAACTGACCCACAAAGCCTCTGCAGCTCATTTATATTTATTTAAAGGCCACAATCAAAGTTTCCCCCAAACACAGAAAACACATGAATTAAATTTTCAGGGGCAGTTGTTCATATCAAATGAGCGACACCGAGCTCCTTTAACAAACTGACATCTGTCAGAGAAGTGTGTAACTCTAACCACAGCTCGTCTTGTTCGGCTTTCCAAGTGAGTGTAATGTAGACACGGAAACACAAGCTGTGGCTCCACTCTGCCATGGTTTCTTACTTACAGAATTAGGGCTCTGAAAGCAGCTAAATCTATTGTTTGCACACAGCACAAGCAGCGTGTTATTTTACATTTTAAACAACAAACCCGTCCTGTCAAAAGCAGTTACAAAGTTTGTTACCTCAAAACAATGTAATTAAACATTTACACGCAGGTTGCATAAGGAAAGCCTACTTGGTGGGTAAAAGCAATTATGGTAATGGATGACCTGAAATACAATACTCAAGGGCCCTTTACCTCAGAGCATCAAATATTCCATGCGAGCCGCAGAACCAGCAGTTATGACAGAGCGGTGGAGGAAACTACATCTGCAATGGAAAAACCTTAAACTGCCTGTTTTAAATCATGTCAAAATACGATACAGAGGAAGACACTGAGAGTCAGCCTTAAAAAAAGACAGCTGACAAGACAGGACACTTATAAATAAGTTACAGGAGGCTGACAAATAATTTAAACACAGCAAGTGAAAGGATTTAAAATTTGAACTAACCTGAAAACATGTCAACAAATGTTGAAAGCAGCACAGAAGTCTGGCAGCCAGGGCTATGATTCGTGAGTTTTTAAAGCAACATGAAGCAGCCAATAGATCTTCAAATATCCCTGCCAAAATTTAATATGTGTTGACCAAGTAAACACATCAAAATAAGATGACATGACCTTAATCGTACTGAAGGTGAACGAAAAAAATCTCACAACCCCTTCACAAAGTAGAATATTGCAAGGAAGGAACAAACAATAAAGAAGGAGGAAAAAAGTTATTAGAGGAAGGAACGGTCTCAGAAAATCACGACACGACATCAAACTCACACATCAACAAAAACGAACACCAATTTCAAGCTGAAACTTGCAAACAAACTAAATGCAGTATGGAAGGAAAACTCGTGTCTGAGCCAGTTACTTAAAGGGTCAGTTCACCCAAATTACTAAAAAACTAAAAACTCTCCAAACTTCTTTATTTGGTCTACTAGGTACAGATAAAGCAGGTATAATATTTACGCTGTGTTCCAGCTGAGACTGTTGGGAATGTCGTTCGTTTTGCAGGTATTTGGCCATAAATTAATGTATTGGATTAGTTTAAATTTTGACCTGGTGATGGTGCCAGATTGAAAATGAAGGTATCACCAAAGTTATTATAAATAACCCCAAGAGAACCATGAATGTCTGTGACAAATGTCATTGCAATCCATTCAATAGTTGCCGAGACATTTCACTCACATTTGTGAACCTCATGGTGGCGTGCGAGGAAAAGCAGCCCAGTCAACAGAACAAAATGTTGGCATTGCACATTTCTGCAAACCACGATTATGCTACATTTGAATGTCTCATACAAATCATATCAATGTTTCTAAAGTGACGTAGCACAGTGGTTCCCAACTCATGGGTCCTGGTCCATTCTGTATGGACCGCAAGTGACTCGCGACCATGTCAAGTTTGTAAAAAAACATTTTTTTTGGAAGTGCAGTGAATTTCTGGAACAGAGTTTTGACTTTGAAGTGTCATTCACTGCTGTAGAGTGAGTGACTAATGGCCAGCTACATGACAGAGACGGCTAACTAGCTCGACGATATGACCAAGGGCAAGTATGATGCTGAATACACTGAGCTGTGTGGACCTTGAACAAATGACTAAAAAGAAATCTGGACTCCATGGCTGGACCAGTTGGGAATCTGGCGTAGCATGTAGGCTGACTTTTTCATCTGGAGGCAAAGGGGATGTTGGATGGTGGGACTTCGAGCCAAGCTGCAGACCACTGTTGGAGACTAACAAACAATCAAACAGGTTTTGTTTTAGTGACCTGTGGCTGTTTTTCCACCATGGATGGTTGAAAAGAGTTTTGTTTTTTATTTGTCAGACAGGACATTAACACAAGCTAAAATCTCAAAGTTCAAACATACAGAAATATAGAGAGAAATGTTAAGTGGTTGCTTTTTTAGAGACATGGCTACGTTTCCAGCTGGTATAGTGCCATAAAAAGCAGATATTATAAGCCAAAACATGATCTCTTCCTACCCATTACCAAGTGTTTTTTGTGCCTAAACCTAACCACACTTAACTAAAGCATATTAAACGTAAAGAAATTCAAAGTTTCAATGTATCTGCTACATAATAACATACAAATATAACATATCCCAGGTTTGCCCTAATGTACAATGCCGACATTTCTGGTGACAAGGTCAGCAGGTGTTATCCTCTGGAGATATAAACGTGTGTGAAAAGTTTCATGGAAATCCATCAAATGTTGTTGAGAAATTTCAGTGTGCACCAGTCGACAGACATTGCCATCCTCAGAGCCGCAGCTAAAATTCAACTGCAACACTTCCAGAAACAATATTTCTTACACTCTAGAAAACCCACTGAACTGTGACAGCAATGGAAAACCTGGGTAAATAAAATCAAAACTGCCTGCATAGCCAGATGCCTTTATAGAAACATGAGGAAACACAATATGTTCATGAACTGACCCTTAAGGAATTTTTAAGTTAACTGTTAAGTCCTTAAATCTGGCCCCTATATTATTAAATTGACACACACAAGCACATGTTTGTACCTGTGTACATGTGAGCATATCCACACCTTAATCTAAACCTAATTTTAACCCTGAGCAAAATGTCCTCACTTTCCAAAAACTGGTATCCTCACAGTGACAATAAAGCACAAGAGCACACACATTAAGCTCCTGCATTGTGCAACACATCTCACAGAACAAAGAGCTGATACAGTGACCACGAGATGGATGAATCCAGCCAGCTCTCCGCTTTCTTGTATCTTTTATTGTTGTATTTTAAACCTGTTTCGCTCTATTTTAGCTTAATCTTATCTTCTATTCTTTTGCTATTTAATGACTGTTTTAATTGTATTTCAATCTCTGTTCATAATGTGTTTTTTTTTTGCATTTTGTCTTGATATTTTTGACATTTTTTTGTAGAGCACTGTGAATTGCCTTGTTGCTGAAATTTGCCTTGCTTTTTCCGGTGGACACAAAATCCAGTCTAATCTCTATGAGTGCATGCCCCCCGCTCATCACAGGAAAATTTCACTCATGTCCTGAGATCATTCTCCGCCTGTCCTGTGTCCACACTTTGCGGTCTCAGAGGAGCTCACCTGCGATGCTAAGCTGGGTTGGTTACTGGTTTCACGACGCTCAATATAACTAATGGAGTCCAGCTCAATATTTAATCTGTGTAATGTGGAGATGGGAACATATATCTTGTCACTGAGAATGAAATCGCTCAATCTCATTAGTGAATTAGGTTGAGAGGTTCTGCCCGATTAGACATTAATGCAATGCTTTATTTATGATATCAAAGTGAGCCACTAAGAGGCCACTTTGCTGAGTAAATCTGAAGCTGTTGCTGATTCAGTTTGCTTTTGTTTCTGAAATTAAGTCTCACATTTGCATATACATTCTTCTATTCAAGCAAAGTAAAGCCCCTCTGAGCCAAAGTAAAAGCTCGTATAAATCTTTCTTTCTTAAAGTGTTGCTGCGGCAGCCAACACATTAATAACTGAAAATCATCTGCATGTTTAAAGTCACATACGGAGCACAATTTATTAAATGCCATCAATAAATCAGGATTTTAGTATTCTCAACTCTTTGGGAGGCTGAGTGTCCTTGAGAGCCTTTATGTTCAATGAAAACATTGAGGTCACCAGCCAGTGGTGGTTATCTGACTCCAGTCTGGAGTCTCAGGTAGAGGACAGATTTCACTGTGAGAAATGCAGAGCGTCTCCTGCAGTTACACCATATCTCTGACACATACACACACTCACCCAGGGGCGGTCTGACAAGCACGGCCAAGTTTGGCTTTGGCAGCATTCGTTGGCACAGTTTGGGCAATGTGTTGTTATTTTATCTTTTCCGCAGATTGTAAAATGTAATACCGCGCAACTGTGAAACATCAGCGCTGACTTTTATCACAAATGTACACATCAAAGACAGAACAGCCCCCAAAGCATTTTGCATTAGTTTAAGAAAACTCAGCAGAACTGTCATCACAAGGTACAGCGACACAGCAATGGCCTTAACACAAATGCCCCTCGGCAAAGAGCCTTTGATGTGGGAAGAAGAGAAAACTTTCAAAATGTCAGTTTCTGTCTGTTTGGGAATAAGGTGAACTCATCAACCATCTTAGCAGCCAGAGCAGGAAGATGCTCCCAGCTCGTAGCTCATATCAGACTTTGACAATGACAAATCAAAGTCATGAAGCAGCTACAGACTCTAACCTCTCCATTTCCACTCGCATTGTGAAGTAAGTCGCTGCCTGCCAACGCAGCAAACTCAACTTAAAGGTCTAAAAATTCCTCTCACGGATCGCCAGCTGTTAACAAAAGACATCAATAAAGCAGAATCAGGCCGATAACATTTTAAAAAGAGGTGTAAAAAGACACTAAACAACATCAATATGTACAGAGGAGGACTACACATTAATGTAACGTATCCTAATTGTATATGGTGGGACCAGTCTAAGGGCATTTAGCAGAACATGGACACACTGTTTCTCTGTGTTAATGCACTTGGCTCACTAGGTCACCCGTCACTGCCATTGCAGCACAGCAGATGTATCCCTAAACAATTCAAATGACAGCTGGTGTCCAACATCTACCCTGTCTGACCTGACCTTTTGAGTTCTCAGTCACTCGGCGGAGGAGAAACTTCCTGTTGTTATACCCTATAAAAATGAGAGGGCACAGTCTTTACTGAGTCTGACAAGTAAATCAGTTTTAAGGGGCTAGAAGTGGTGGGGAAATATTTCATCATCCTGACTTATGCTTCTACATCTGACAGGCATCTGTGAGTACACATGGATGTGCATGCATAATCTATTTCACTGCAGGAACAAAATTTCTCACAAGGAAAAGTGCACTTTAGAAATAGCAAGCACTCTACTAAAATCAGAAAAGAGTCATTACAAAAATGAAGTGGAGGTCACAAACCAGGGACATCACACACTGAACAACACAACGGTAGACTGTGATGGTGATAATACCCCCGAATGGAGTCTATTAGTCTGTGTGTTTGTGTTTTGTTATGTGAAATTCTATGTCATAAAGCAGTGATTTAAAAGGACTTTGCACTGATTTTGACATGTCAAAGGCAGTTAACTTGTCACTGGGAATAAAGCACAACATATCAGAGCAGTCATATAATGTCTGAGGCTCTGGATAAGCTTTGAAAAGTCTGAAACAAAATACTCAAGTGACAAAACTTGAGAATATCAGCTTGGGTTTAGAGACTGCAGATTTTTAAAGGGGAACTCCACCAATTATATACATCAAAGTCTGCCTAAAGGAGCTATATGCAATATTCAGAGCATATCTATGATTATGTTTCATTCAATTTGCCCTGGGAAGTCTGAATTTGCAAGTTCCCAGTCGGATATTTCAACTAGAACACCCCCTGAAGTTGGATTTCTGACTCAGAAAGTTGGAGGAACATCACCAACCCCAAGCTTAAAATCCAAGACGGATAGTGAAAGCTGTAGTAATGTACATTTTATCAGCACTTCTGTCTTCAAACAGTCATACACACTGTCCTGTCCAACCTCTATCTACGCACATGTTGCTACAGTATAATGCATTGTTAGCAGCTGGTATTGCTACAACATTTTGATTTTTTGACTTGTTCTGCAACAACTCCAACCTCCGACTTTGAAAGTAAATGGTGCGCAACGTAAGTGTCTGAGCCAAGATTGCCTGCATATGGCTCTCAACATGGAGGGCATGAGCCAGTGGCTAGCATCTAATGGTGTTAATGTGGGGAAGGAACCAGAGGGTGGGCTTCTGGGGCAACAGCGTTTCATCACAGTGGGTTGGGATGGCATTATCAGCAATAACCAGTGCAGTGCAACGGCAATTAGCTAGCCAGTGGGATACACACACATGGATTCACATGCACCAACATGCACGCACAAAGAGGCTTGGGTTACAACACACACAGAGGGAGCAAGACTTTATTCTCTGCTCAGGACGTTATTACTCCACTACAGACCGTTTTAAACTTGACAACATAAATATTCTAAATGGGTCCTTTTGTATTTCCCGTTGGAACATTTTAGTTCTGTATGTGCCATGGATGTATTAGGCGAATAGAAAACAGGATTGGTGGCAAGGACCTGTTCATTTCTGAAAGAGTTTCTCAGTAGTGCATGAAGGCAAAATAATTCAGTGTCGCATAAAAAATTGAATAGCTAACTTCTGGTTTAGCACTGCACCAACTTGAATCAGGATAATGTGATCTGTGGCTTTTTTGGACTTTCAAAATGTTATCAAACTAAATGGGGAATGGGGAAAAGTCTTTTTGGGCCGCAGGGCAACACGTGACTGACCTCAGAAACTGCAGTACCACTGTTTGGCCACTACATAAATTGGCTTCAAAGCCCGTCACACTTCCTGGGGGCCTGGTGCGTGCATGACATCAGCTGACAGGAAGTACACACAGATGATCCAAGCTGTTGCCGAGAGATTCCAGTGAAACTCTCTATATCTTTAATTAGCAGATATTTGCTGCTATATCAATGATCTGAATGTTGCATATGTCTTGGGAAGTACCACTACTGCCTTGCAGGCTGAGCTGCACAAAGTCTGACAAATTGCCTCAGGTGATGTCACATGAGTCAGAGTCAAAGACCACAACTTTGAAAATGAAACAAATCTGAGGGTGTGATGTTATAAAAAGTGAGTTTACCAGACCTCTGTAAGTCACTCCTCATCTCTGTGTGAGGCTAGCGGGCTGAGGTCACATTAGCCACTACTATTATAACGCACCTGACTGTTTGACCTCACTGTCCGCGGTCAAGTTGCATTGTGGGTAATGTAGGCGCCAGGTTTTGACAAGGAAAGAGGATTTGTTGAATAGTGTTTTTATTTTGTATTCTGTTCATTGTGAGTTGGACAATGCTAAATCAGTAGAGTAGGCAACTCTTTAATTACAACAGCAAATGTCTGCTTCAAACTAGAAGCAGGGGAATGTTTAAAAGACGTGGCTTTTAACCAGGCAGGGAGAGTCTGACAAAAATAGAGCTGGAGCAATTAAACTCAACACACATGAAGTCAAATCACATTTTTATCAGATACAAATGAAAGAGCCACAAAGAAAATGAAAAGGAGACAAGCACATCCAGAGCAACTGTGTGTGCATGTGTGCATCATTAGCAAGATAGATTTAGAATTAATTTGTCTGTGTGTGTGTGTGTGTGTGTGTGTGTGTGTGTGTGTGTGTGTGTGTAAGCACATATGTCAGTCTGCAGGAACCAAGTAATGACAGACTAGCAACAACAGGCACAAAAGCCCCTCAGGCAGGGAAGCAAAGGAGCAGCTGGTGTGGTGGAAGTTGAAGCACAAACACTATGAACTGGATTTAAATAGTGAGACAGAGTCAGTTTCCAGGAACTGGCTGATAGTTTGTTCCAAAGGGGACTTGATGAATTAGAGGACAGACCTTACAATAAACTTGTACATTTAGAGGGAGAAGCAGCAGGGAGTGAATAACACTGCAGTGACGTGATGACGTTTTCTGATTCATTTAAGTGCTCAGGCCTCTCTGTTTGACTGAACTGTGTATAAATCATTGTGGAGAGGGGATACTTGGTGAAAAGTGCATTGCAGTAATCAACATGGGGCAAATAATTGCCTTAATAAAGTTTTCTAGGTCAGCTAAAGCGGAAACGTCTTCATTGTGAAGAGAGAGGGAGCTATCTGGGGTGAAAAATGTTTTGGATATCGACGTGACTGTCAGAGGATTCAGGATCAAAGAGGTTTGAAACAGCCTTCCTGTGGGGTAAATATGCAGCTCCTGACAATTAAAGGAGTGGAGAGAAAAGCTCGTTTTGGAGCTCGATTGAAAATTTAAGTCTGCCTGTAGTAAAGGAGAGAATATTGCTTTACAGCCATTTTTAATGTGTAAAACAGAGGCTTCAAGCTTTTTAAAACTGCTATCATCACCATATTTATCAATACAGTGCTGCTGCATCACGACAGCGAGAATATATGAGATACAGTGACGGAAAGTATGTAGCAACAATCCAGTGCTTAGGCATTTAACTGGTTTATTGTGCACAGGGACCATAAATGTACGGCTGAGGCTTGACTACCAATTTAACACAATCTGTTATAAAACTCACTAAATGGAAACCCGCTGTGATGAAAAATGCAGCTTTGCAAGATATTAGTCACAACTAAATCATTACATTATTTAACATCAAGAAAAGTTTGCACAAGCAGGAGGTTTAAAAAAGCTATGAATCATTTACACAGGATTAAGTAAAAGGTGTGGAGGCTGAGGAAAGGGAGGAATAAATGTGACACTCTCATGCAAAAATACAGCATGCTTTCTAATTCACAAACAGCCACTTGGGACCGTCTGCTGGGGAAATGAAAACACTTCTCTCATGCATTGATATATGGTAATGATGTCTGTGCATTTCTATCATCCCTCATAAAGAAAGGTTTACAATGAGACATCTGAAGGGGGCGACACATTTTACTGTTGGGCTATTTCAATGAATGATACTCCCCTGGGACTTGTAAAGTGCTAAATATACCAACAAGGCTGATGAATATACTGAAGCTAATGCAACTTTTTAATACAAAAGATAAGAATCTCATGGTTTGTCCAAATGCAATATTTTTCCGTCCTACTTAAGCATATTCTGTCTTGAATAAGAGCGGATGAAAACAGCTGGATCAGCTCCTACAATTCAGCTGAAGGCATTTTTTAAGATATCACCATCGCCATCTTTTGTGCATTAACATGATTAAACATGGTTTCATTCAAGATTTGAGAAAATGCCTGAGTTGTGTTTCTTTTCAAGTGAAGTTTTCCTTTTTAAATTGATTTAATAATACGAAAAAAAAGAAAGTATCTGATACACGAAAGCTCCCTGGCAACATACATCCACCCCTGCAGAAAGTGGCAGCATTAATTTTGAGGCTGTTCAACGAGAACACGAGTGCTGGAGCGCAGGAAGAACTGTAAGTAATGCAACAATGCTCCGAGGCAAGGTCATAAAACTGTCCAAGTGTTGGAACATTTCAAGGGAGGCTGACAATCTATATTCACCCACTAAGCCCTGCGTGGAGTTCCTAAATCTTATCAAAATGTGTAATAGAATGTTAATGTGGCTTCAGGAGATGATGATCAGTCTACTTCACTGTACAGTCCAAAAACCTGTGCATAGATTTTTTTGCAAAACATCCAAAGTCATGCATGCTTACTTTAGAACAAAGACAATGAAAAGATGCATCGAGCTATTCTCACACTGCTTTCACAAGAAGTTATTTGCAATAAGAAACATCTTGCAAATACTAATTTTCTGCAAAACATACTGACTACCAAACCTATTTGTGACATCCTATAAAGTTGCAAGGGTGAGTTCATTTTACATTAAATGAAGCATTTACTAAATGTGATGACCGTTAGAGCAGACTGCTGACCCTTCAACACCCACACTTAGAGAATGAGAAAAGTGTTACAACATTACCTGTATCTCTCTTGCATGGTATATGATAATCAGCCCCAGGAGAATGATTGTAGAAAGGCTTATCAGGCATTTTAGAGCTAATGAATACAGGGACTCCTGGAAAAGAGCAACAACACTAAAGCCAAACAACACACAACAGCATGACATACAATCACATTCTTATGGTGGCAAACCAGCCTTAGTTATATGTGTGACACAAAGCTAAAAGAAAAAAAAAAGGTGTAAGTAATAAATCAGCTTCTTACTGCAACAAACATGTGATATCTTTTTGCACTATTGGGGCTCATGGTTGGACAGCAGTGGGCCTTTTGGCCTGCATGTGACAATGTGACTACATGGGACACTTTGCAGCGAGCCCAGACTTCTTATTTAAACTGGCTGCTTTTCCATAAACACTTTTGGCACAAGTTTTTCTTTTTTATTCTACTTGCTCCATCAGTCACATGCACCTAAATTAACTCGAGACGGCATGTGTAAATACGCACCTTTCCATAGGCTCCCCATGAGAGTTCAGTCTCTATAACCATAACAACGATCCCAAACATCCCAAAGATTAAAGCATAGTCGCTGAGCCGCTTCCTTTTCTCAAACAAGGCCCTCCTGTGCCCGAGCTTTTCCCCAATGTTCTGGTTCTTCTTTTTCCCCGATTTACCGCCGCTGTGGCTGCAGCCTCCCCCTCCGTCTCCCGATGCGTAAGGCATCAGTGTGGTGGAATTATTCTCCGGCTTGGATACTAAAGTGTCCGACGCATCTGCGGCTGAGATGGGCTGCAAAGGCTGGGACTCGGAATCAAACTCGTGTATGTTTCTGCGGGACGAGCTCAAGTTGCTCAGCGGCCGCATTACGCCGCCGTTGTATCTGCAGCTGCTCATGGCTATTTCATTGTAGGAGTTACTGTCTTTGTGGCTGCTGCCCAGGCTGCCCCGCTGCCGATCGCGGCAATGCTGCTGCTGATGGTGAGGATGATGATGCCTGGATGAACTACCATGACTAGAGGGTGTGAACTCGCAGACGCTGTACTGGCAACCTTGCCTCGAAGACGTTTCCGAAGGTGTCCTTAAAGTTCCCACAGTGGTCGGCGACGTCCCGCGAAAGACGAGGCTTTTTCTCGCATCACAGGTGCAGTTATTGCAGGTGCAGCATTGGTCGTGCTGCTTGCCGAGCCGATCCTCCCGCCCGCAGTAGTGCTGGTACTTACAGTGCTGGAACTGCTGCTCTGGAAAGAAATCGTTCTGCAGCTGCAATGGGGTTTCCATGTCAGTGCTGCCGTTTAAAGCAGCAGTCGGGTACCACAGAGCACCCGACGAAGGGCGTTATGGTACTTACGGGAGGACAGAGCCGCTGCATGAATAGACCCATTTCGGCTCCGGTAGGCTAGAATGTGAGCGGAGCCTCCGATTGGGCAGGGGGGACCAAAACAACTGTCTCGACGTCATGAAAAGGTTGCAACCATGAGATGAGAAGCCCAGCCTTATTTCATCAGGATCAACACAAACTACACATAATTATTGCTTTGTTATTTTTGGAGAGCTGCCTGCACTTTTACGCATTTATAAAGAACTTTTAATGCAAAAAAAATGCGCAACTTCTTTTGGAAACTGCACCCAAAAACAAAGCAAAAGTCAATTTTTAAAAAATAAGTGTAAACAAAAACCCAAAAAATGTGTTTTCTCGTTTTTTCTGTTGTTAAATGTGACCGCATGAGCACACCTCTGCCATTTAAACAGATGTAATTTAACTTCTGCACACAACACCCGTCAGCCAGGCCTATTCATAAATTCCTGACTGATTTCCCATTTATTGACTTCATAGGAAACACACGTAGCTCGCTGTCACCGCTGATTTACACGGTGCTGAATCCATTCAGCTCATTGGCCGCTGACCACGTGACCGTGCAGGCCTGTAGCACCTATACGGCCAGGACTCGTGTCTGCAGCCACAGATTGATGTGACCGCTGGTGGCTGCGTTATTAATGGAGTAGAAGAGTTATATCACCCCGAGGAAATACAGCCAACTGCCCGAGATTGAGCAGCTGTGGAGGCATAAACCAAAGGCTGAAACCCAATCATCCACACGTCCCGGCGTATGCAGCAGCAACAAATTTAGTCTTAGGGCTGTTAGACTATATTGGAGTTATGTTTTTGTATTTGTGGTGGGATTATAGTCTGAGCTGCGCAGTTTGCTCACAAGGCTTTCCTTGCTTCAGTTGCATTGGAGTCGTAAAGTTGTCTCCCCTCTCTACATACATCATCCATGGGACCAGCAAGCAACCATAAAGAATCCAAACATCTGCAAAGTTGGAAAGGATGAGTTTAATATACATACATGGAGTATTACATCACACATGTGGTCTTATTGTTTTTGAATAGAGAGTTATGAAAGTGTAGCTGTCCGCGGTGCTGAAAGTCAGTCCATCATGAACTAAGTTTCAGCACCGCGGACAGCTCCACTCGCTCATTGATCACTACCAACCCTTTAATAAAACAAGCCCTCTGCACAGGATCGCAATGCGCACTTACTCCCGATTGGCTGGGTCTACACACCACGTGACACCTCCAACCTTCCCAGCTTTTTCTCCTCTCTGTGTGTGGAGTCCAGTGAATGAAGGCAGTCTGCATAAATTCAAGCCACATATCGGCAACAGGATGGACACGGTATCGCGTCAGTGCAACATGTTATCGCTGACACAGGGAGAGGAGAGAGCGCCGGAGAGTCGCTCATTTAAGATTTATGCTGATCTCCCTATAGGGTGTTACAGTACGTGGAAACATACACCACACTTACATCGTTATTTTCCAGTTATCATGGCAAAGTAGTCCCTCATTCCTCCCCAGTAATTTAAGCACTCTATCTATCTATCTATCTATCTATCTATCTATCTATCTATCTATCTATCTATCTATCTATCTATCTATCTATATTGTTTTTCAGCCTCACATTACAGCACAACATTTTGACTTTCCAACATGACCATAAATTACTGTAAAACTGGCCACTTACCAACTATTATTTCTGCTACTGCCGAGGCTTAATAAAGCTTAAGGCAAGCTCCTCATATGACCTTTGTATAATCAGGTAAGTCCCATCGAGATTAAGATCTCATTTTCAAGGGATATCTGATTACATGTTAGAGAAAAAAAAGAGAAAAGACACTCAGGATGTTCAAAAGCAATAACATACATTAGAATATATAAACATTATAAAGGTATAAAATATATTTAAAAGCAGAATATACAATAATATAATATAATAATCTATATAATTGTTAAAATATATGCACACACAGAGATCACAGCCCTGCACAGGGAGATCTGAGATGAGCCTCCACAGTTGCTCACTGAGTCCCATGATACTCCTTAAGGCCAGTTATTCATTCAGTCAGAGATTTATGATCAATGCACTATAATTAGTAGATGTGCATTCATATTAGTCATGCACATATTATTCATTCATGCTCTGTCTTACTGTCTGTGGGACTGGTTATTGCTCCCCCCAGTGGTGGAAGTGACTGTGGAGACTGACATGACTCAAGAGGTGTGAGGAAACACAGTCTGTTGATTGGACACGTTCATTTATATATACTGTTAGGGATGCACTGTCAGGAGAGGAAAACCAAGCTAGTGTTTGGGGCCCCCGCAAAAACTGGGAAAAGGGGCCCCTGATTGCCACTCATCTTGGCTAACTATAAGCCCTGTTAAACCTCCCATAAAGGCACTATACAGTGCATCACTGCCCCCAAAACCCCCTAAATCAGGAGTAGGCAAGTTGTGGCTCTCGGAGCCAAATGCAGCTCTTTAGCCCCTCTCCAGTGGCTCCCTGTGGCTTTGACAAAAAAAATCACATGACAATGAATAGCCGTTATTTTTAAAAAAAATTTCTTTTTCATTTATCATTGTTGTAGGCTTTAAGAAATACTTACATTCTCTAATTATAAAAACGTGTAGCCCATACACAGAATTTAAAAACAAAACAAAATATTTTCAACATTTTGTCAACTACATCTATAGCCTGGCATCTGTTCCTTTAAAGGTTGCTGCATTTATGTCTAAATGAACCTCATTAGTGAAAGCTAGTCTTGAATCTCCCTGGCGAGGCTAGCGATGGACTCCAAATTCAAAAATGTAAAGTCTGCATTCATAAAAAGCCCACTGCTGATTGGCCACTTCTGCTAAAACATATTGATGAATGCTTATTTAGACCTGTTAGTAATGGGGATATTTTACGTCCAATAGTCTGTGTTACCTTTATGATGAGACTTACATATGCTTCGTGGCTCTTTTGATGGTAAAGGTTGCCAACCCCTGCTGTAAATGTTGCCCCTTCAAGCCACTGTATGACTGCTGGATACTGTTACACAGGACAGTCAGTTAGTTACCTGTAACTGTCATACATACAACATTAGGTGACAACACAATGACTTGGGACCTTGATGGGCTTCTTTGCCTGGGCCCCCCCCGAGTCAAGCATCGTCACTGTATAAGTCTGTCGGAAAATTAAATAATACATCCCAGTCAATATTCTGACACACAAAATTTAAATGTAAATGTATAAATATAAATGTATAATACAGAGAAAAACATTTTGATACACATGTTCACATGCATTTATTTTACTCCTTTAGCTGATTCCTATTGAATATTTACTCTAGACATTCAAGTGTTAGCTTCTGTCCTTGATTATAAATACCATCTCTATTCATTCCTATAGACTATAAAAGTCATTTGGATCAAGTGTGGTTTTAATCCTGCAGATAAAAACGATTGTTAGACTCATGAATAAAAAGTTTGTCTCAGAGTTGTGCAGCGCTCTCCTGCTTCGTGCAGCTCTCTCCTCCACCCTTCTGATGTACCTTGAAAGGGAAACATAATGCTGCCTCACACAATTACAGAGTCAGCACCACTTTACTCCCCACCTCCATGTGTTTACCTACTGGACTGTGTTTTGATCAGGCTGACAAGTAGGTCGAAAAATGTGGAGTGAGGCAAGCAGCAAAGAGAGCAGCCTGCTTAGGTTGACAGAAACAGCCTCTTAGATGCTCAGCAGTCATTTCCCAGTTTCTTTTCAGTGAAGGTACTGGTCCATTAAGAATATCAAGAATACCCTTGACCTCAATAGCTTATGCCTGAGAGATGTGGCAATGCTTTACCAACCTTTTTACTACGAGTCTCCTCTATACCAAAAATGGTGTTTTACTTCAGAGACATCTGTACATTAGTACTGTTACCAGAGTCAGCCCTTCTTATTAAGCAATATTATCTGTTGCTGAAGGCCCCCTGGTCTCTTGGGGCCTGCTAGATCATATTTTTTTTGATGAAAGGAGGTAATAATGAAATAAAAAAAATCAAATTTCCTCAATAAAACCTGAAATTTCAAGCTATTTTTGCCAAAAAATGGTGACAAAACAGGAAGCTAAGAGACGAGTGACGTGGACAATTTAGGTCGGCTACGTAAGTAATTTACTGACCCCTATGAACACTGCATTCTCACTTCCAACTCATCAAATACCAACACTTGCTGCTAAAGGTTAACGCGACGCATCGGTATCTGACACCAAGGGCCACTGATCAAATGTCAGCATTTGATGAGTTGGTGGTGAGATCAGGTTGCTGTGAAACAAGCACTCCAAGGATTCTGTGGTTAAAAAAAAAAGGTCCCATTTTTTTGTATAAAATGTGAGAATGACGAAAATCAATACAAACTGGGATAAGTATCCTCACAAGTTATTCCTCGACAGCTTGCCTGCACTGCAGCCTGTGATTTAAATTTAATAAATTACATTTGGAGGTCGGTTTAAGTGGATAATTTTTAGGGTTAGGGGGTAATAGACAAATACCATAGTTACAGTGGTCTGTTTAAAGATAGTGTTGCTGCTAATAGGTCTTACTGTAGTCTTTACACATTTTTTGTACATTATGTGTACATTAACTAATAATCAGTACACATTTTTTCCGCTTCCACTGTAAAAAGTTGTGGATGGTACCAACTGAACCGTTCCATACTGTCCCCATTTTTTGGTCCCCCCTCTGTTGGGGTACCCAGCACACAGATCTGGTACTAAAAGGTGGAGCTGTGAACACTGCAGTCTGTTGATTGGTCAGTAGCGGACGGTCACTCTGCTCAGGGCTGAGGTGTGGCTGGTTTTATAACCACTGTTTAGACCGTGGCAAGTTTTACATGAGTAAACTATAACTATAAAAATAAAGGATGTTTTGTTGCCTCTTGCAGCAGCTGTAGTCTGAGAAAAATAATTCACTGGGCCAACTGCCGGGAACTTTTAAGGTGGAACGTTTACTTGTAATGTTTCTCAATGTACGAGTTGATGATGTGAATCCATCAACACACCTTAAATTTCAATATGAAAACTCTGACCATTACTTTAGTTTTTATTGTCTCTCTTGGATGATACAGACTTTTAGTAATGAGCGGATCTTCAAACATTTATGTATATAGATTTCAACCAGATTATGTGCACTGCGTAAATTCTAATCCTCACTCAATCCTCATCACAGAGTGTCGTTCATGTGGGCTCTAGCCGAAGACGGACTAAATGCACAAACGCACTATTTTTAAATATCTCATCTAGAGAGACTCTCACTGCAGCCTGTTTTATTCTGTTCTGAAAATGTCGGCTTGCAACCTTGTTCTGCGGACAAGAAACGAGAGGCAGACTTCTATTTATGGCAGTGATGATGAGGACATACAGTGAGTGCTGGTTGGAGCAGTGAGTGACAACAACCCGCCCACATTTAAGGGTACTGTTTACGGTGGAAACACTATACCGACCTGAGGTCTAGTTACCATGTCTGAAAGGTTACTTTTGGTTCCAAAAGTACCATACTGAAAGTACTTGGTAGAGACCAGGGCTTGAAGGGGACATGCCTGAAGCCAATGGTGCTCAGGGCCCCCAGAAGTTTTTGTCTGGCTCTGTTTTACTACATGTATTTTCCTACAGCACCGGCACATTTATGTATACTGGGGGTAGGCAAATAACACTTAACACAACATAACAATAAGCTATTCAAATATAAACAATCTAGACTGACAAATTATTTTATAACATCTCATTTAGTGCAACTTTCGGAGTCAGTTATAATAAAGAGTCAGTCTTGCTCCTGTGCCTCAGATTTACTGTTATCAATATGTGCTCTGAAAGTTACCAATATGTCTTTACACCAATGTCACCATGACAAATTCCTGCACAATTATTATCAGAAGAAACTTTGGCTGTTCGAAGAATATTGATCGCTTTTAAATTCCCATGATGATAAGGTGAGCGATTGCTTTTGTTGTGTTATTGTTATGCGTAGGTTTCATTTTGCTTCAGGACTTCTTTTTAATAACTTCAAGGCCTCAGGTGAATCCAACACCACGGACGAGAAAGATCAGAGCAATGATTGAAATCAAGAATCTAAATGATGCTAAATGATGCTGTTGTGTGAGACAACAGACGAGAGGACAACACACCCTGTGGTTTGAAAGCTTACTAAACTGGGCTCCACTTGTCCATCTGTGTACGTTGACAGCATATTAAAAGTGTTAAAGTTGCTGGAGCGGTTTAACTTTGCCTAAATCTAAAGATTTTCTTTTGCCATTATGTTTCTACATCATGTGCTTTATGCTTGATGTTTGTGTTAATAATTTGTAACCTCTGCCAATAAAGTGAGGCAGATTGCGGAAGTATGTCCTCTTTAAATACAAAACTGAATGAATTTGTGAACAGCTCTGATGAGATACAAGTTGATCATGAGGCTGAAGGCACAATAAGGTTTGTAGTTGTTGTGGTTTATTGTTAAAAATCTGTTTGTTGAGCTGTGATTCATATCTGTGCTTTGGTGTAATCCTTTCTGACCTTTTAACCCCACAGCCTAAAAATCTAATTAAGACAAAAATCACGATTGTTTTTGTCAGACAACACTGCGGTCGACTTTCAAGGTTCTATAGATAACAAGGCCAAACAGGGCGATGCCTATAAATAGAGAAACTCTAGTCCTTGTCTGTTGTTGCTATTTTTGGGTTGTATTAGGACCTTCTTCACAACTTTATCATCTGCACTTTATCATCTGGAGTCCTAAAAAGGTAACAAAGCCTTTTGCTTGCAGATATAAATTTTGTTTAAATTAATAGTAATGCCAATCAAATGAAATTTTAATGGTCACATCCACTAGCCTCGTTTAAATGACACAGAACATGGTCAATCTGACATTCTTCCTCCCAGTCCCCCCCAAACCCTTTATTTTGTTTTTTTATTTTGTTTTTTTTATTATTTTCTTGCTTGGTCATGTTGATTTCTAAAATAGGATCATACATTTTATCTGTAAAAATTATACTTTGCAAATTTGTTTCCATGACAACTCACCCTTTAGAGTATTTTTGAATATTTTCTCCATTTTTGTATCAGAAATTCTCTTTTCACTTTAATCCTACTGTCACTGTCTGTTTAACTTTGAAAACCCCAATAAATAGGAGTGAAAAATGTAATAAGGACAAAAATAATTATTAAAACACAGAGAAAGCAGCAAAAAATGTTTAACTTTAGTTTGACCAAAAGGAAACAAAAAGGCTTTTACTTTGCATATTGTTCATATCAAAGCAGAAAATAATCATTATACCATTTTACTATTTTGCATTGTATTGTGCTGTTAATGTAGTTCAATATGCCAATATGATTTTTATTACTGTTTAATAGCTGTGCCTGTTCAAAGCTGATTTACATGAAAAGCTGTTTATCTGTCCATTTTCTGGCTCTTATCTGTTGCAGTGGCAGGAAACTAAACAAGGTTTTCCACATCTTTCTCTCCAGCAACAGTTTCCGTCTAATCCTGGGGGATCCTGAGGCTTTCTCAACCCACTATAGATATATAAGTCTTCCAGCATGTTCTGGCTCTACCTGCGGGTCTCCTACTGGTTGGATGTCCCCAGAAAACTTTCAGTAGGAAGGCACCCTTCAGGCATCCTGAGCAGAAGCCTGAATCACTTTAACTGACACGCACCGATCCACCTGTCAGTCTCGCACTCCATTTTATCCCCTCTTGTGAACAAGACCCTGAGACACTTGAATTCTTTTACCTGGGGCAGAAACTCGCTCCCAACCTGAAGCGAGCAATCCAACGTTTCCTGGCAGAGAACAATAGTCACAAACTTTGAGGTGCTGACTCTCAACTCGATCCGATGAAGCCAACAGAACTACATCATCTGCAAAGCGCACAGAGGCTATTCTGTGTCTGGTGATCTTTGTCCCATTTTGTCAAAAGATACTAAAGGGGAAGACTGTTGTGGCAGTTAAACTAAGGACCTAAAATGTGACCAGGAAACAGGGAATGGTTAAAGGCACTTTATTGTAGTTTGAAGAAGTGGAGCTGAGGGCCTGAATGAAATGATGGCTGGGTTGGGCAGGGAATAGCGAAGCAGAACAGGCAGATTAGCTGAAGGTAGAGCAGTCCAAATCCGGAGGCAGAGGACGAGAACGAGGCTGTACGTGGTGGATTATCGTTGAGGCTGGCGTCCTGAACCTGAGACACAGAAGTGTGTGAACTGATGTCCCAAAAGAACAAAGTGTCAAAAAACTAGAAGTTGGCCTTGATCTCTGTCCCACAGAGGAGACTGAATGATTTGGCAGAATCTGGATGGCTGAGCCGTTATACTGCAGTGGCTTGGTTGTAGATGTGGTTTGGGTGTGCAGGTCCAGCGGCTACTGGCACTCGGGAGGACTGGCAGGAGGACACACAAGACAAACACACAGAGACAGACTGAAAACAAACATGAGACACTAGGAAGGAGAAACAGGAAACACAAGGGAGAGGCAAAGCTGAAACTCAGTGCTCATTATTTGTGTAGAAAGATATTAAGGTTCAAACTGAAAGTTAGCTGAGTGTAGACCAATTATTTTACAGCTGTCCTTTGTCCTTTAAAATATTTCAACCTTGCTCAGCTTTATAAAAAACAAGTTAATGATTCACATACACAAAAAATTCATGACCATACTTGTTCAAGCTCTTTAAATTCTTATAGAGCATTTCCTTAGTCAGATTTGATCTCATACAGTATGAAAGTGTAATGGTTTTATACATTCTGGCTGTTAAGGGTGATTTTAAGTTCAGCGTCCTGACTGATAACAAAAGGAAGAGACAAAATTTCTTGCTGCCAGCACTTGCATGTGGAGCTGATTCATTACTGCGCCTGAATCAGTCTATTTTCTGCGCTCACATGAGAGAGCAGCTCACCAATCATGCACACAACATCACTCATAATCTGACCTCACTTACTCCTGATAACTATTAGATAACAGTGGAAATCTGAAAACAGAGCACATTAACATCAGTATAAATGTAGGGACACACATAAAAGGAGACTTATATCCAGGAGTCTGTTCCCTCGGTGAATGCTGGGGATGTTGTTTCCCTTCAGGGCTACCTGGGGATGCTGTTATATAAACTAATGCAAACTACAAACTTAGGTTGACTGTAAGGGACCAATCAGTAATGCTCAAGGACGCCAGCTGTTCAAAAGCAAAGCTATTTATTTATTTACTTCAATTAAAATAAACAAAATACCACATAATTAAAACTACCCAAAATATGAAAATTAGACAAAATACTGCAAAAACCAGAACCTTTTAACTTAACAGCAACTTCAGACTGAACTAAACTTAACTGGCACACAGGGGGGCAGGAATAAACAATCAACTATAAACAACAAATTAACCCCAAAATAATCAAAGATTCAAACAATGTTTTTAAAATGAATCTAACCATCAAACAAAAACAACAAATTATACATCCGATGAATAACAGTCCCCAAATAATTAGATTTAACATGGATAATAAGTTGCAGTCTCCCCTCTGACACAGCCAGATGGTCTCTTCCAATTCCTGCTATCTCAGTATAAGAAGCCATTTTGACTCTCATGGTCAAAAGAAAACTCACTGAGGATCCATGAAAAAGAGCTGAGGTACAACAATTAATGAAAGCAAGTATACTTTATCTTAATGACTGAATGACAGAATATTAACTAGCTTTCAAAAAATGCATGCTATCTATCATGTTTGTGTGTTAACTGCATTTAAAAGTAGACAAAAAAAGCAATGAACGCTGTATTCCTTCAGCCAGTGTTGATGGCCAAAAGCACTGCCGATAGCTCCGCCCCTGGCTACAAGAGCACATTTTGGATCAAATTGGGCCAAGGTTGCAGTTTATGCTCATCTCTCCATCTTAACTCAGTTATTTTGGTATCACATGTTATTGCAAAAAGCCTATAGTCTACAAAGTTTGTTATTAAAGAGTACAACACTACAAATGCTTAAATAAGAAATACACCTACTTTTTACATGTGTTGTAGTCGTAGAGCTGGTGCAGATCATTTGCCTCTTTGTGTTTCAGTCTTTACTTAAAGCCGCCACACCCGAGCTGGACATCATTTATTCAACCTTAAAAACTTCACACCCCAAAAACCCATTTGTATACCAATCACTCATCCTGTGTTAGGCTGCCTTTGTGAAGAAACTTTTGTTTTTTCATATGCTTCAACGATGAACAAGGAATCCAAATATGCAGAAAATTTATGATGAATTGAGGTCATAGGTGACCGCATTTGACAACAGCAAAACTATATCAAAACATCCATTTACAATCTGTCACGCAGCTCCTGCAGTATAAGCCAAGGTTGTCTGTTTGGCAAGCACTGAGCATATGACTGGATAAATGAGACTATGAGTATGCCACACAAGTTGTGTGAGAGTTTGTAAATGGATGTTTTGATCTAGTTTTGATGTTGTGAAACCCCTATGACTTCAACTTGTCAAGAACTTTCTCAGTTTTTTATTCTTCTTTCACCAAGGAGGCATGCAAGAAAAATGTTTTCTTCATGAATTCAACATTACACGGGTGAGTAATTGATATTGAAATTTAGGGGGTGAAGTATTCCTTTAAAGTGTGTTGAAGTCAAATCATGTGTGTATTTATACAGTTGTTTTCAAGACAAAGCCACAATCTGCTTCACAATCAAGATATAAAAAGACAAATGGAGGACAGATTACCAAAACAGAAACATCACTGAATTAAAATAAATGGTTGCAGTGTCTTCAGCAAAAATAAGCACAAAACAAGCAAAACAAGGTCAGTGCATTACACAACACCTGCCTCTGCAGAATACTTAATATCTACTGGCCGAACACGACGAGGACCCGTATAAGGTCACATCCTGTAAGATCATAGTCAAACAAAATTAAGGCTTGGAGATCCTGTTGGCTTGGACATGTACTGAAGACGTCACCAGAGCAAATCTTAGAGTCACCCTCAGATAGACACCTACTGGGAGGCGAAATAGGGGCAGACCAAAAGCAGTGTGGTGGAGAACGGTTGATGCTGAGCTGAAGTGATGGCCCTCTCACTGGACTGGGCCCAAGCTGTGGCCAAAGACGGTCGCCAGTGGCAAAAGAAGATTGTTGCAGCCTTCTGTCCCACCTGGGTCTAAAAGGATTAAGAAAGTAAAATAAATTCACCCAGAAAATATTTGAAGAGATAAATAATAGACAAGGCAGCCAAGACAGCAATGAAAAGCAAACACAACCACAAAAGAGTTAAATAAATAAGAAATAAACTGGTTAAAAGAGGAAAAATACTCTTCCTGTGGTGAATAATTATGAAATTGCATTCTGAGATCTGTCTTTTCCTTCACGTTTCACCAAAAATTCAATGTCACCTGTTCCCATTGTGCTGGAAATTAATTAACCATGATTTATTTAGCTTTGAGTTATATGGACACCGGATACCTGACTTGAGTGAGAAACTAGCCGGCAGCATTCTGCACCTGTTTTCACTCCAATTCCTCCTTTAATGTCCCTGATACCTGAATCCAGAGGGCTTTGAGGCGCGTCACACCTGACAGAGGAGCCGTTTGTGTTGAGCTGGAGATTTACTGGCAATCTGATTTCAGTGCCACACTCAAGGGCAAGGGATGGCACGGTATACAACATGGGATTTTGACTCTCAGGTTTCCAGTTTATTTCCATGAGCAGGGTGATATATTGCCGCTGTGCTGGTGCGTTCATTTGTCATTTGTAATATGGAGAATGGGCAGAGAGCCTGCATGCACGGGCAGGAATTCACAGCTTTATTGTTCTGTCTTGTTACCTCATATACAGGTGTGTTTTATGGCCAGATGACCCTGGCCAACTGAGGATAAATGCAGGGGTGTAAAGTTTATGTAGGAGGTAAACTGTGATGACCCCCCTGCCTGGACCACACACTCGCTTTGCACACACTACACACTAAGGTGGGGTCGAGGAAGGACACCCGCTCTCTGTATGTTGTACAGTCTGTCGACCCCTGTATTTGCCAAAACAAATAGCTAAATTAAAAGTTTCGTCACAGAACTATGTTGCTACGTAGTCTTGCATATTTTTAAATGTGTAAAGGAAATCCTGGAGCTTACTTTGTGGATATATAGCATATACCTGAATATCACATATACTACAGTACAGGATGGATGTATCATACAAAGTAAGAGCATGTGTTTACTGAGTCGTGTCACACTGACAAGTACAAGAGGACTGCCTGCTTACTTCACAAAAAACATATCTGACATATTGGAACGTTATTATTAACATCAGGCACCTGCGAATTTCTTAATAAACTTACTTTGTCTTCAGCTGTACCAGTCTGTTTCCTGCCACTGGAGATTAGAAAATTGATCCGTCGTGACTGGCACTTTGAGGACAAATTTGACAAGCTGTGCACGTTTTATCTCTGAGTTTTGTTTGTGCACTTTTGTGAGTGTACTTTTGTGAGTGCATCCGAGAAAGTGAGCCAGAATCTTTGGGTCTTTGTCATTTTGTTCAGGTACAAATTAGGGTTACCATTAGTGCTGCTAAGGTATTGTGTCTGGGTTCACTGCTTTGATCACAGCGACACTGATGAGGGTTTATCCCAACATCTGACATCAGCTACACCTTTTTCTTTTTACCTTTTCTCTTTGATCTCTTTCTGTCTGTAACCCATTAGTCCATCCTATAATAATGAGAAGAGTATGTCTCTAACATCTGTCAAGAGTTAGATAAAAGCTTGGTCCTCTGGAGTGGTAATGTTGAGTTTTTAGCCTACACTAAGACAAGGGGCCTTTCTTTAACCCTCCTCACTTCCACTTCCTCGCAGAGTGTAACTGTAATGGTCCCCTAGCTTTTATGCTCTGTTTCTTTAATGCTGCAGGTAGGGTGTGTGGGCGGAGTGATCGACCTAGATGGGAGCACCTGGGCCTGGTGCTCTAAGGCTAAAACCCTGCTACTTTGGCTGAGTCACTCTCTTCCCTCAGATGAATTGTTTGTTACTTTCATACTTCCAACACTACATGCAGCACTCACACAGACACACACCTTCACCACTGATAATACTAATAAACATTATTGTTGCCTCAGTTTATTTTTCTGTTTCTTGAATTTAAAATGATTCTTCCTTATGTAAGTAAATTATTCATTATTTTGCCTTCAGTCTGCATCCCCCTCTTTTTCGGTCATGGCTTTAGAGCCAGGTCGTGACAGCAGTTTCCTTTACAGCTGAATGAAGCCCCTTCATTAAGGCCAAGGGTTTAAATGCACCAGCAAGCTCTGGGTCAAACTGTCATAGTATTTCATAACCATGGAGGAAAATAAAACTCCAATTTTATGTTTTTCATTTGTATTTGTATCTACAGGCTATGTGCTGCTGTTTACCTGAATTTTTGTGTATTATCCTTTTATCATTAAAATAAATAAATACATAACACATAAATGTAAATGAAACTTAATCCTAAACTTCTCTGGTGGCATTCCTTGTCTTTTGTAAACCTCTTTTATTTCCACTCTTATGTTTAGAAGCTGCTTGTTTTTGCAACAGTTCCTGTAACACTTTAAAGTAACAGGAACATGACTGGTGACCATTTTGTAGAGACTAGAGGATATATTTGATCTTAAATATGACGTAACCTTTGAGATGTCCATGTCTGACAACATAAATGTCTTTCTTAGCAGTTTATTAGGGGAAGGGTAGTTACCCTTAACTTTATTTGTACAGATGAACACGATGCATGTGGTTGCACATAGTAAGTAAGCTGGCACTGGTGCACGCTCGCTGTTGGAGGGTTTTACAATCCACCTCCACTCCCCAGTAGTTGGTTTGGGACGGCACTTTACGTGGTGGACCCTCTGTGTGAACATGGAAATGGAGTGGAAGTGGGTAGGGAGAGGTTATAGAGGTTGGTTTAGGAAAGGCCCAACTAGACTCCAGCCCACAGCCGTGTAAACAGCCAGCAGGCAGTTAGCTTAGCTTAGCATGAAGACTGGAAACTGGCCCCTAAAGCTGTCTTATTAAAACTCTATATTAAACCAAATGTAAAAACGAAAAGTTGTAGTGAACAGGGTTTTTGTTGTTGTTGTTGCAGTAGAGGAAGAAATTGTTGCATCATATATTTAACTGTGACAATGTAAGATGTTAATTAGAGGGATTTCAGGCAGTCAAGGTCATGTAGGCTTTTAATCTTTTGGACAAAGCCAGGCTAGCCATGGACATGGAGGAACAATTTTCTGTCATGAAACAGTCCAGTACATAACCCTCTGTCGGTGTGATCTCACAGAAATACATGAAATGACCATGACCTCTTAACACTGCATTACGTGGTAGTGGTTGCACGTATGTGTTAAGTTTCGTGGTGGTCGCAAGGATGGGTTTAGGTACCAAAACTTCTTGGTTAGGTTTAGCAAAAAGATTGTGTTTTTGGTTAACCAAGTTTGTTGTAAGTGACATAAGTATGTCACATAAGGTGATGCAACTAAGGATGCAAGTAGGTTAAGTTAAAGTAATTTCGTGTTTACTTTAAGTTTCACACGGGACACAAAGAGTGGTCTCCAAAAGCCTTGTGTTTGTTTGACCCATCCACCACCCTGACCTCCTCACTTTGCCGACTTTAATATACTACCTATGGGGTCGTAACATTAACCCCAGCCTCGTGCATTATGTTGCTAAACCAGGGAGTTTGTGTGTCCATCACAACAAAGGATCCTAATTTCCACTGGCATTGATTCTGTGGTGCTGATGCGTAATTTCAAAACACACATGCCATTGTGAGATCAGGTTACCCGATGTTAACTTTTTACATTTTAGCTTGTGTACGGATTAAACCAAGTTGATATAATGTGTTGATTAGTAAGGTTTACAGGCTTGCTTCCCCCTGCCTCTATTCTTTAGGCTAAGCTAAGCTAATTGCCTCTAGGCTCTAACTAACAAACATGAGTGGCATTGATCTTCTCATCTAATTCCTCTATTCCCCAAAATGTTGAATTATGCCTTAAGACAAACATTTCTTCAGCTCCAGATAGATTCAAAAGGAGAGGACTAATTAATTTTTAGTTTATCTCATTGCAGACATGCTTCACTTTTGTTTGCTTTATACTAACACGTTACTCAGTTAGTTTTGCTTATGGTAAATTTGGAAATACACTATTTTAATGCTTCTCTAAGAGTTAAAAAAACAAATTGCTCCAAGTCTGATTGTCCTGCCTATCATGGGTGTAATAGCAGACTTGATGAAGTCACCATTTACTACATCCATGTGGTTTCCATTTTTGCTTGAACTGCATTTTTAACGTCTTGATTCCTTTCGAGCAGGGCACACTCAGTAAAAGCATCCACTGGTATGAGTCACCCTTCGTGGACCGCAGTTCACACTCAGATAATGAGAATATAGTGAGTGTGTGTCTGAACCTGAAAAGCTCCTTGTAAAGTGAACCTGTGAGCCATTCATTATTCATCGTGATCAAGCGTTGCCATGACTCTCTGTCTACTTGGGAGGACCTTACGAGTTTGGCACGACTCCTTGTGAGTGTCTGTTTCTGCTGCCAAGTGTTTGTGTGATGGCCTGAAAAAAGGAGGCCTGACTCACAGATGCATACGGTGTTTGTTAAGAGACACATGCTGAGAACATCAGCTGTGTTGCTGCCACCTCATGGCAAATTTAAAGTCAATGCAGGAGACTCTGAGAGTGACGAAGGGATCTTGTTTTTGGCAGGCTTTGATAGTGTGCTTCAAGGATTAGTCATTGCAGGAATTTGGGGGGCTGTTCATGCAGAACTTTCTTATACTTTTGAGAGTACTTATGTCTTGAAGGAGCAGTAGTTATTCCATGTTACGAAAAGGTGAAAATGACTGACACTCTTCCAAGTTATTAACTTGTACTTAATTTTATTAGACTGTGTTGGATGTGAATATAATCACTGCCATGGATAAAATGTTTGCAGACACTGTGTATACAGCAAGACTATAAATGCTTGGATAACAGTAAATGCCATTTTGATAATTGTAATGGAAAATTCAGCTCCCATGAAAATGCTGAAGTGACATTTAGTGTTTGTCTTTTCTTTCTCCAAGAAGAATGTTATGAAAAAGTTTAGCAGGCCGACTTCAATAAAGGCCTACTCCAGTGATTAATGTAGCATTTCCATTAAGCTGTGGGGGCTCATAACAGAATGATTGAAACAAGAAGGACTGATTTATGGTAGGGTGCTCTGCACTTTTGATGAGTGTCTCTTGACAGAAGTGATGTATTTTCAACAGCAAAAAATGTAGCTTGACACTTTCCTTTCATGTCGCTTACCTTGAGAATTTTATTATGTTGTGTACACCTTCATATTTTATCACGCAATGGGATTTTGTAGTCACGGAGAATCTCTCTGACACATCGATTTGAGTTTTCTGTGTTCTGGCATGAGCAACACAGGGCTGGATCTGGTCAACCAGATGATCAAAACAGTTGGCAGACATTTGAAAATACTGAAAGTGCATCTCCTCGTTCATGTCCCACATTAATTGGACCAAAGCATATTCGCCCTGTAGCTCCCATGTTGGACAATAATGCACTGACCACCTCCTTTTCTTGCGCTCCCGTTGTCTTCTCAATAGAATTGGCCCAAGTTTAAAATCTTACTCATCAATTAACTCACAGATTTCAACATATCCCTCCTTTATCAAAATGCAAAAGGACATAAAGTAGAAGGATATACATAACAGCTGTGATGACAGACAATGGAAACCTTTTGCCAAAGCATAAATAAATTGAAATCGCTCCATAACTCTTTAATTTCTTTAGAGCAACACTCATCAAGTGTCAAGTGCTCTACTATAATCAGGCTCTTAAGTCCACAGCTGGACTAGCTTCTCACTGAGGCTGTACTTACTTACACGCAGTGCTCTTAAAAAAGGTTAAATTAAAATGTGTTATTATTATTGTGGTACCTTGAGATTAAATGTTAGCATCAATGTGCTAACACGTTCACTATGATAATGCTACCCTGCTGATAGAATAGAATAGAATAGAACTTTATTTATCCCCGAAGGAAATTCAGCTGTCCAACAGCTCATAAAAGACAGAAAACAACCACACTTCCCCTCGTCAACAACAACACAGTGGTATTAAAACAGACATAAAATAAAATAAGTGCACAAATAGAAATTAAAGTAAGATAAGATTCTCCATTACACAGTCAGCCAGTTGTGGCTAACGTGATGTGTGTGAGTGTGTGTGTGACTGGATTCAGGAGGTGTTAAACAGTCTTATTGCCGTGGAGACGAAGGATCTTCGAAACGCTCTGTTCTGCAACACAGTGAGATGAACCGACTGCTGCAGCTGCTCCTCTGTCGCTCCAGGAGGCTGTGGAGAGGGTGTCTGCTATTGTCCATTATAGCTTTCAGTTTGTTCAATGTGTCCAAATGCTTGGTGTTTTTGCCTGTCAAGCTGCTTCCCCAGAACACTGCAGCATAGAAAAGTGCACTGGTCACCACTGTGTGATAGAACATGGTCAACATCTCCACACACACATCAAAGGACTTCAGTGTCCACAGGAAGAACAGGTGGCTCTGCCCCTTACTGTAGAGGACCCTCAGATAATTGTAGGTATGCACCACCTGTTCATCAAGTGTAATGTTAGTTAGTGTAGTGTGTTAGCATGTCCTTTGTGCTCATATAGAGGGCAGTATTGAACCACTCTATTTTTTAAAGTCGTGGGGGCAGCAGGCTGAGAAAGGTCCTCCAGACGCCACTCTCCCTAGCAACGCTTTCCAGCTCCTCCTGGGATATATAATCCCTCCAGCATGTTCTGGGTCTCTCTTATCAGTTGGACAAGAGGTGCCCAGGAGGCATCCTGATCAGATGCCCGAACCACCTCAACTGGCCTCTTCTGACACAAAGGAGCAGCTGTTCT
This sequence comes from Cephalopholis sonnerati, assembly GCA_019142605.1. Classification (NCBI taxonomy): domain Eukaryota; kingdom Metazoa; phylum Chordata; class Actinopteri; order Perciformes; family Serranidae; genus Cephalopholis; species Cephalopholis sonnerati. The sequence goes on from JAGQAX010000019.1 coordinate 19,667,344, forward strand.
ACTACGAGCTCCTCACCCTACCTTTAAGGCGAAGCCCTTGTATCCGTGATCTCATTCTTTCGGTCACCTCCCAGAGCTCATGACCATAGGTGAAGGTCGGGATGTAGATTGACGGGTACATTGAAAGCTTTGCCCTCTGGCTCAGCTCCCTTTCCACTACGACAGACTGGCGCAGTTCCCACATCACTGCTGATGTGGTGCCAAACCGCATCCATGTCACGCTCCATTTTACCCTCACTCGTAAACAAGACCTTGAGATACTTGAACTCCTTCGCTTGGGGACAGTAACTCTCTCCCAACCCAGTCATGTAATCCACCATTTTCCGGCAGAGAACTGCGGCCTCAGGGGTGCTGACTCTAATCCTGACAACCTCACACTCGGCTGCAAACCTCCCCAGTGCATGCTGGAGGTCACTGTGTGATGAAGCTAACAGAATCACATCATCTGCAAAGAGCAAGGATGCAAGTCTGAGGTCCTGAAACCAGAACCCCTTCCTACCCCTGGGTGTCCCTTGAGGTCCTGTCCATGAACATCACAAACAGAAACAGTGACAAGGGGCAACCTTGACGGAGACCAGGACCATCTGAAAACATGTCTGACTTTGAACACACCTCTCACCTTGGTTTAACATCAGTCTGAGCTACCACATCAGCTAAGACTTTTTTTTCACTTTTAAATTTCAACTTTTAATTTGAAGACTTAGAAAGTGTTATTCCTTCCTTCTACAGTTACACAGTAATGCTTTGAAGTCATTGATCTTCACAGTTCTTAGACCAGTGCGTCCTTCACACACTGGAGCTGCAGTCACTAGTTGATAGGAAGCTTTCAAGAGAAAAGCATCCGCACATCTGTGTTTTACTCACAGTGTGTGGCCTGACAAATAGACTCCCGGCTGCTTAAAATAACTTCTATCCAACAATAAAATTGGCGATGTTCAACTGATATGCTGCTGAACAGCTGGTCTTTGTGTGCGTTGTTGTTACTGAATAGATCCAGAGCTTTTGTAAAATGTGCAGTGTAAGGAGTTTGATACCACTTGTACAATTTTGTCCAGCATTAGCAGGCAGATAAAAAACACAATCTACCTCATCTAGGGAGTGTTTTGTCTCTCAAAAATACAATATTGTAAATTGTGGTGGTTGAGGTTTTTAATATGATGTTACTTTTTCACAACTGAGGATTTAGCTCTGCTCTTTTGTGATCCAATTTCAGGCTTTTCCATTTCCGTTCTGTTTTCAGTGGCTATAAAACCAGTCATCCTTCTCCCCAGCCTTTGGCAGGTGCAGCATATCCCCCAGTTCCCATTTATAATCAGTGTCTGGTCTCACTTTTCCCTCCTCAAACACAATGAAGCGCATCGCTATATTTCTCACTCTGATCTCAGTGCCCTAATTTCCTGTCTTTCTTCTCCGTTGTTTCTCCCACATTGAAACTGAAGGTGCAGGGTGGCACTTTTCAGCTTTAGCTCATTCACCAGGATGTCTTTCATGTGCCTTATACTGTAGGACGCCTTCAGAACCCATCCCAGCACTTTTAGCATTGTTCACAGGGTAACGAGTCAGTCTAGACTTTAATTGACCTGACACACTTGTGAGTTTCCAGAGTAAAGGACAATACACAATGGGTCTTGCTGTGATTCTCAATAGTGTTGACTCCTGAAGAAAAATAATTTAGTGTATTATGAAGGTGAACAGTTTTATAACCTACAGCCAGCTGTAGACAGAATAAAGAAAGAGCAAGGATTTCTCTCATTCGACCTATACACAAAAAAACTGTGTCTTTTATGGCATGTTTTCAGCAAGCCTAGTCTCACTCCAAAGTCGTCAAAATCCGGCACTTAAGTGACTTGAAGCATCAAAGAAATGATTAAAAAAAAGGCATTCTTTAACATCGGCATGATATGCGGCCAGTTGCTGTTATAGTTTAACGGCGCCCAACAGTGTCAGGGGGAAACGCGGCAGGACAAGGACGAAAGTCAAGGCGACGAGAGTCCGGCTGGGGTGGGTGGGTCAAACACCAACTTTCACCTGGGAGAGCGGTGTTCGTGTCCCGTCAGATTCTAAAGCCAAACACTGTTTTTTTTTTTCCTAAACCTAACCACGTGTTTTTGTCGCCTAGACCCAACCATGTGTGTTTGTCAATTCGTAGTGATGTACTAACATAGTGCATTTATTTTGAAAGAGACTGAATGTAAACGTTAAATTTCCTGTGAAAACGGAAGTGTACTTTGAAAGAAGTCAATCTGTATAATAGGCAGAACTTGACATGGTGTCCCAGAAAGTCAACAACCAACGCAACCAGGGTACCTTGCACGTTGTATGTGGACGTGGAAAGTCCAATGGATGTAGCCCCTGTGATGTCAACCACTGGTTTTGTGAATGGCCATTTTGAAGCTTTGAGTTAAGCTGTCACCATGTTGGCTTTTTGGAGCCAGAAATGACCATATTTTGAGGAAAGGTTGGATGTGTAGAGGAGCGATGGGTGGATCTGACTCATTACCTGTTGTGACACCTTTCAGACAACCTGTCACTCAAGCAGGTTTGACTCTTTTCTGGAGCCAGCCTCAAGTGGCCATTTGAGGAACTGCAGTTTTTGGCACTTCTGCATTAGCTTCATTTTTCAGGCCTGAAGGTTGCGACTTGGTTTTCAGCCATTTTACCATCATGGCTCTAGGGTATTGGTTTACTTCTTTGATCCAGAGTGAAATATCTCAACAACTATCTGATAGATTGCCATGAAATTTTGTTCAGACATTCATGGTGCACACACTATGAATCCTTATGACTTTGGTGATCCCCTGACATTTCCTCTATCGCCCACATGTTGCAGTTTTGAGAGACATTTCTCAAATTTGGTACTTTTTTAATTGTATGTCAGGACTAGATGGTTGTAGTGTTGTATTTACCTTCATCACTAACAAGTTAGTCCATCTGTTGTAGTCTCTGGAATAACCTTAATCACACAGAAGTGTGACTTAAAATGATTTTGTATGTTTTGACTTCTTGTCAGAAAAAGTAAACACTGATACCTCATCAGTGATTACTCATTATTGCATTGAGTTTCTGCAGTGCAGTGACGTTTGTGCAGCATCAGCCACTTCCATCTGAGTATGGGTGACTTTTGTGTATAAATTGATACAGATGGCATGTAAAAATTGCTCACAATGCCTCTATTTTCACGCAGTGTCAGCCACTTCTACTTGTGTCAAGCTGTAAATAGAGCCTCTCAGGCAGCTGCAACGGCTTTCATCTCCTCCAGGAAACAGTCCTCGTGACAGGTTTTCAGAAGTTTTAGTCTCTCAGTGGTCTGTCTAGAGTTTGTTGTCATCCGAAGCCGCCGCCTCCCACAGACAAATGCAGGACAGCCGTCAGCAGCTCCTTCCTGGAGGTCAGCGGTGTGACATCTGGCAGGATAGTCTGCCTGACACAGAGTGTTGTCGTAGGAGGTTTCTGTTTTTAGTTCGGTGTGGGCCTCATTAGAAATAGGTTTGTGTACTCAGCTATCGCAAGCACCAGATGAGAGGATGTGCCTGATTGCATCACTGTGGAATAAGGATAAGAATTTATAAATACGTCATCAAATCATCAAATGCATCATACCAGACTAAGCAGGCTCAGGCTGAAGCAGCAGTGTGTCTTTCTGTTTTTGAATTCAACTTTTCATTTGAAGAGTGAGAGAGTGGTACTTCTTATTCTAAAGTTATATGGTGCTTTGAAGTCAGTGATCTTCACAGTTCTTAGACCAGTGTGTCCTTCACACACTGGAGCTGCAGTCACTGGTTGATAGGAGGCTTTAAAGTGAAGAGCGCAGACATATCTCTGTATTTTACTCACAGTGTGTGGCCTGATAAATAGACTCCCGGCTGCTTAAAATAACTTCTGCCCAACAATAAAGTCGGTGATGTTCAGCTGATATGCCGCTGAACAGCTGGTCTTTGTGTGTTCTGTTAAAGAGATCCAGAGCTTTTGTAAAATGTGCAGTGTAAGGAGTTTGATACCACTTGTATTATTTTGTCCAGAAGCTAAAAAATAAAATCGACCTCATTTAGGGACTGTTTTCTCTTTCACAAACGAGAGAGTGTAACTTGTTGTGTCTTAGGTTTTTAATAGAAGAAGAAGAAGAAGAAAAGAAGAAGAAAATACACTTTATTAATCCCCGAGGGGAAGTTCCGTTTTTTTCCAGTCTGTTGTCACACACACAGGCCTGAAATACACACACATGCACAAACAGGACCGTTTACATGCATTAAATGGAGGGATGTCAGCGTGAAGGGGCTGCCTTGGACAGGTGCCCTGAGCAGTTGGGGGTTCAGTGCCTTGCTCAAGGACACCTTGGCAGTGTCCAGGAGGCTTTCCAGCCACCAGTCCATGCTTCATACTTGGTCCATACAGGGACTTAAACCGGCATCCCAAGCCAAATCCCTATGGACTGAGCTGCTGCCGAGCTACAGCTACTGATGTTAATTCATGTATCTTAAAAGGATCGGTCGATATTTTGAGAACACTCTTATTCACTTTAAGTTAAATAAGAAGCTCAATATGACTCTAACTGGAGGATGAATATTTCTCCCAAAAATGAGGCATACTATCTCAGCATGCCTGGGAAGCTGACTTGTTTTAAGGTATATTCAGTTACAGTCAAATGCACTGGTAAAATATTCTTAAACCCAATGGTTTCAAACCTGATGGCTTTAGTGCTTTATTTGGCAGTTTTCATAATTATTAAGTCAAAAGAATGTTGCATATGTTAATCAACTAGTGATGTGCAGGTTGACCCACAATTCATGGGGTCAGCTTACCAGAAAATATCCAGGATTTGGGTGGGTCAAAAAGTAGCCTAACAAAGCAGTGTTAAAAGTAACATTAATGACTTACAGAAGCATTGTGTTTAACAGTCCCCCTTCTCTCTGTCTCTCTCTGAAACACACACACACACCCTGCAGAGTGCAGCAGTACTATGTCCTTGTCTCTGTCCTTGTTGCTGTCCTGACATTTGTACTACCAAAATGCAATTTTGTCCGGTTCAGGTGGTTGATTAACCTCGCCTATAATTACAGCTGGGCAGTAATTGGTATTATATTGATATAATGACATGAGATTAGATGTAGTCTTATATTTTTGATAGTTTATAAAGGAGCTAGAGAACCAAACGTGTGTGCAGAGATACAGTGTCCCCTTGGAGCAGTGGCAGGTTTCGCTCATCTGGTCCTTTATTATGTCCGTTTTCTGCCTGGCAGGTCAGTTTACATGAACAGAAAACTTTAATTAATGTAGCACCATGAAATGCGAACTAAATTAAACCTTAAGCTTTGTTCCCTTTTTGATTTTTAAATAATGTCTTCAAGCTTGCAGTCTCTTTCTTCTGTCCCACAGAAAGAAAACCTTTTGTTAATAATTTTGTGGCTATAATCGGAGCTGTGCGGATGCTCTTGAACCAAATAGCCATGCCTTTTGAGATAATCATGGTGGGACGACAGCATCAATTCAGGTGATCCTGAGGAAACCCATTTCTTCATAGATGGCTGCTCAATCACTCTTTGCTCCCAATTTAACCCTACAGACAATCAATTTCTATTTGTCACTATTACATTTCTAAGTTCCCCTGGTCATTTTTCACCCAGTTATCGATCGTTATTGACTTTTCTCAAAATGTATGACTCTCTTATATATGCCTCTAGGAGTAGGTGTTGCAGCTCACGTCGTGTACCTTGTTGAATGCGCCCCCGAGAGGCTGCGAGGGATAGTTGGAGTGACCCTTGTTACCTCAGTGGTCAGCTGCTGGCGATCAGGTGATGTGGCTGGCGTCATGGATACTGTGAGTCAAGCAGGTGGTGGTAGGTTCAAATGACAGCTCACATGGGGACGGAGCTATCCTTAAGACCGATGGTGTCCTCTCTATAGGGGGCCACATGGATGAGATCCTAAATCAAGTGATAGTAAATTTATACCATGCTATACTGTATAATGATGTATATTGCGATACAGTACATTTTATGGAAACTCTAAGATACCACTTATACAGTAGATAAAGAGTGTCTGTTTATGGCGTATCCGGTGCATTAAATGCCCCAAAAATGTTAACATTCCACACTGATCCAAAAACAAGTTATCCCAATATTATAAACTGTATATAATTGACCCGTTTTGATCGTCATTATATTGCCCAAACCTTCTTCAAATAAAAACTAGAGACCCATCTTGCAATGGGATCAGTCCAACTGTGATACAGCGAATGATGACCTATAAAGAAATGTAGATCTACTTCCTACACCCCTATTTACAGCACCCTTGCACAGACCACACCCATCTTCGAACATGACCTTCATTTTGATCTCAACTATACACTTGTTAAGTTTTGTGATTGCATCTAGTACAGTTGTGATTCTTTCACGTTGATAAAATCTGTCCACCGACAGACAGACATGTAAACACCTGGCAAAATATTCAAAACAGCTTCTGTGGTGGTTCCTGCTACAATTATTGTCACCACGACCACACCTCGCCATACTGATACACACACTCAGACTCATGACGCATGAGGTGAAAGCAATACCATCCATCACAACATTATTGCAACTGGGAAAAAAACACTTCTGTAGAAACAAGCTACATTTATTTAATAACCACTGCAAAATGTCAAAGTCAGTTATTTCTGAAAATGGATTTTGAAGATTAAATTTTTTGAAGTCCTCATGAAAAGATCAGTCACAGTCCACAGTCTGAATGAACTGTATTAACTTTGGTGATCCTCTGACTTTTCATTTAGCACCATCAACAGATTAAAATCTTCAATGCTTTGTTCATGACATTCCCATCAGCCTCAGCCGTAGTTTGTGTTCGGCCAGGGGCCAATAACCAAAAGTTAGCATGCTAACAAGCTAAACTAAGATGGTGAACATGGCAAACACTATACCTGCTGAACATTAGCATGTTAGTGTTGTCATTGTTGAGGAGGAATACTTATATGCACATCACTTGGTGCAAGACTGTCAAAGACCAGCGTACATTAACGAAAAAAGAAACACTTGCACACTTAGTCTCCTCCATGCCACAGAAGTTAATCAAGATGTTTCAGTCTTACTTGAATCTTAGTGAACACAAAAGGTCTGTCAAAATTTTAACCTGACGAAGGACGGCCACCAGTTTAGGCTCCAGGAATACCCAACCAAGAAATAGTCTGCCACTTTAAACCACCCCCACAAAACTGCAAATTTGGCTTTTTTGTTGTTTTGTGTTTAATTAAAAAAACAAAGACATAACTTTTTAATTAATTAGATTTAGGGGTGGTGTTATTCATCGACTTTTATTACCTTCTGTTAAAGCCCAGCTAGCTGTTCCCCCCTGTTTCCAGTCTTTGATTTAATCTAAGCTAACCTGCTGCTGGCCATAGCTTCATTTTTATTGTACAGATAACAGAGTGGTGTCAGTCTTTTCACCTAACTCTGCCAGAAAGCAAATAAGCCTATTGCCCAAAACGCACAATTATTAATTTAAAGGAAAAAATCTAAAAGCTCTTAAAGGACTAAGTTAAAATCTTCACACTAGCAAAGAAGCCAACCTAAGTCAACTATGCCTATAGTAGAAGGAACAATGTGGATGTTATCTTATTAAGTCTCAACACAAACACCAGAAAAAAATGTTGGCACTGTACATTCTGAGGTGTAAGGTGTTTACTAAGGTGTAAAAAACTATTCCTTCAAAAATAAACTATGCTGGCAGATTCAATAAAAAAAAATGTTGATGCATGAAACAAACAAATGTAACGTTTCCCTCTGGGGACTGGACTAATGTCTATTTCATAAAACAGTTAAATAAAAAAACAAACAAACAAAAACAACAACAACAACAACCTAAAACTAACAAACTAAAACCAAAAACAACCTCTCGGTCTTCATCAGGAAACTCTGAACCCTTTAGAAGACCTGAATTTTTCCTGCGTCTATGCACGCAGGAGCCTAAAGTTTGCTTATTTTTAGATTTTGGATGTGTATTTGATGAGCTTTTATTAGTGACATTTGTCAACAGTCAAACAAAAGCATCTGTGAATTGAGCTCATGTTGGCATTGATGCTTTATTTCCCCCCAAATCCCCCTTTTCCAATCAGACATTTAAATGAGTATATTTGATGTAGAAATTAAAAACAGAGTAATAAAATAACATTACTGACTCCTTACTGCACTCAAGCCTGCTGTGCTGGTTAACTCAAAAGTAGAAATGTGAACATGTCTAAATTTTAAATTTAATTTTGAAGATTTACTGGTTTTTATTAAAATACCTCTCTCTTGGTTTTACTTTTATTCTTCTGAAGTGCTTTGTGCAGCCAGAATCCAGGTTACGTCACATCACATTGGGAAAAAGGGCTGTGTGAGTTGTCCTTGGTAGCCTGTGTAAGTCCTGCCTCACTGACATCCCATCACAGTCAGTATCTGTTACATTGCCTTTTGCCATCAGTGAATTTTGAGTGTAACATCCTGACACAGATGTTTGTTTTTCTATTATTTCTTTTTATGATTTAGGGAATGGGGGAAAAAAAAACCTTCCCTCTGCTGTCACTGTTGTCTCCACATGTAACACTTATCATTTTGTATAGTTAGAGCTCCCCCCTGTGGTTCACTGTTGTAAATGTGCTTTGATGTTGCAGTTGATGTCCTGCTGCTCAGAGGACACATGGCCATATCTGCAACACTGATCCTGCTCATCATCACTCTGTGCCTGCAAGTGAGCCCCCACAAAACTAGACACTGGTTCCAGAATATAACTGCATATTTTGATGCTTAAACACAAGAAGTGATGCACTCTAACATAAGTTTTTATTTTCCTCAGTCTGGTCTGCTGGTCTGCTTCATCACGCAAGATCTGTTGCTGTTTGTGAAGGATTTCAATTTCATTTTTTGACAGTGATTATATCTTACTGCATTGTGTTCCTCCTGTTCTCCAGACCCTCAGCTGGAGAAACAGATTCTTTAACATCTGAAATGTGTAACTCATAGGCGTAACTAGATATGTGTGTTTTTTCAGGGAATGCTTTACCGTTCATATTGGTAAGCACACTATTATCCATGTAAACTTTGATATATTTGTAACCAAAGGCCAGTAGACACATTAAATGCATCATTCACACTGACTTAGAAATGTCCTCAGAAAATCTTCCTTTCCAGGTCAACCAGGTCAAATGTTCCTGTTTTTCTGCACCGTGTGTGGGCAGTACATGAAGTTCACCATCCCTGACACCAAAAACCTGGCAGTGCTGGAGATTGCTGTGGAGTTTCAGAGGATGCACTGCAGATCTGGAGAGTTGCAGAGAATAAAAATCCACTGAACAGACACCCAATGGAAACAAAACAGATATTTAGCTTGAAGAAGTCACATTATATCATACTGGGAAGATTTATCTAGTTTAAATGGAGCAGAAAAAGAAGAAAAACTCATATAGACATACACGCATACCTGTAAATTCTACTCAGCTGGCATTAAAAAATGGCCTTACTGTCTTCTGTGACTTGTTTTGTGTGTGTGTGTGTGTGTGTGTGTGTGTGTGTGTGTGTGTGTGTGTTTTCTCTGCAAAAAAATCTGTTTTAGATGTGATATTATTTTTGGTTGTTTGTGTTTTGTGTTCGTGGGTTTAGAAAAGTCATAGAGGCAATAAAAAATAAAAAGTTTAAAAAATTCATAAAACATCTGAAAAAAATCATAGTTTAGTAAGTCATAAAAAGTTTGAAAACATGTCATAGTACAGTATGTAAAAAAGTCAAGCGTATGTCAAAAAAGATCAGAAAAAATATAGTTTAAACTGTCATGAAGTAAAAAAAAGTCACATGTCATAAAAGGTCAGGAAAGGGTATAGCAGAGTAAGTCATAAAAAAAATGTTAAAGTTTGAAAAGTCATATAATAATACGTCATGAAAAATAGAAAAAAGACATAGAATAGTATGTCATAAAACGTGAAAAAAAAAAGTCATAGAATAGTATGTCGTCCAAAATCATGAAAATAAGTCATAGCACAGTATGTCGTCCAAAATCATGAAAATAAGTCATAGTATAGTATGCTGTCCAAAATCATGAAAAAAAGTCATAGTATAGTATGTCGTCCAAAATCATGAAAAAAAGTCATAGTATAGTATGTCGTGCATAATCATGAAAAAAAAGCCATAGTATAGTATGTCGTCCCAAATCATGAAAAAAAAGTCAGAGTATAGTATGTTGTCCAAAATCATTTAAAAAAGTCATAGTATAGTATGTCGTCCAAAATCGTGAAAAAACGTCATAGTATGGTATGTTGTCCAAAATCATGAAAAAATGTCATAGTATAGTATGTTGTCCAAAATCATGAAAAAAAAAAGCCATAGTATAGTATGTCGTCCCAAATCATGAAAAAAAAGTCAGAGTATAGTATGTCGTCCAAAATCATTTAAAAAAGTCATAGTATAGTATGTCGTCCAAAATCATGAAAAAAAGTCATAGTATGGTATGTTGTCCAAAATCATGAAAAAATGTCATAGTATAGTATGTTGTCCAAAATCATGAAAAAAAGTCAGAGTATAGTATGTTGTCCAAAATCATGAAAAAAAGTCATAGTATAGTATGTTGTCCAAAATCATGACAAAAAGTCAGAGTATAGTATGTCGTCCATAATCATGAAAAAAAGTCATAGTATAGTATGTCGTCCAAAATCATGAAAAAAAGTCATAGTATAGTATGTCCTCCAAAATCATGAAAAAACGTCATAGTATAGTATGTCGTCCAAATTCATGAAAAAAAGGCAGAGTATAGTATGTCGTCCCAAATCATGAAAAAAAAGTCAGAGTATAGTATGTTGTCCAAAATTATTTTAAAAAGTCATAGTATAGTATGTCATCCAAAATCATTTAAAAAAGTCAGAGTATAGTATGTTGTCCAAAATTATTTAAAAAAGTCATAGTATAGTATGTCGTCCAAAATCATTTAAAAAAGTCATAGTATTGTATGGCGTCCATAATCATGAAAATAAGTCATAGTATAATATGTCGTCCAAAATCATGAAAAAAAGTCATAGTATAGTATGTCGTCCAAAATCATGAAAAAAAAGTCATAGTATAGTACGTCGTCCAAAATCATGAAAAAAAAGTCATAGTATAGTATGTCGTCCAAAATCATGAAAAAAAGTCATAGTATAGTATGTTGTCCAAAATCATGAAAAAAAAGTCATAGTATAGTATGTCGTCCAAAATTATGAAAAAAAAGTCATAGTATAGCATGTTGTCCAAAATCATGAAAAAAAGTCATAGTATAGTATGTCGTCCAAAATCATGAAAAAAAGTCATAGTATAGTATGTTGTCCAAAATCATGAAAAAAAGGCAGAGTATAGCATGTTGTCCAAAATCATGAAAAAAAAGTCATAGTATAGTATGTCGTCCAAAATTATGAAAAAAAAATTCATAATATAGCATGTTTTCCAAAATCATGAAAAAAAGTCATAGTATAGTATGTTGTCCAAAATCATGAAAAAAAGTCATAGTATAGTATGTCGTCCAAAATCATGAAAAAAAAGTCATTGTATAGTATGTCGTCCAAAATCATGAAAAAAAGTCATAGTATAGTATGTCGTCCAAAATCATGAAAAAAAGTCATAGTATAGTATGTCGTCCATAATCATGAAAAAAAAGTATAGTATAGTATGTCGTCCAAAATCATGAAAAAAAGTCATAGTATAGTATGTTGTCCTAAATCATTAAAAAAAGTCATAGTATAGTATGTCGTCCATAATCTTGAAAAAAAAGTCATAGTATAGTATGTCGTCCAAAATCATGAAAAAAAAGTCATAGTATAGTATGTCGTCCAAAATCATGAAAAAAAAGTCATAGTATAGTATGTCGTCCCAAATCATGAAAAAAAGTCATAGTATAGTATGTCGTCCAAAATCATGAAAAAAAAGTCATAGTGTAGTACGTCGTCCAAAATCATGAAAAAAAGTCATAGTATAGTATGTTGTCCAAAATCATGAAAAAAAGGCAGAGTATAGCATGTTGTCCAAAATCATGAAAAAAAAAGTCATAGTATAGTATGTCGTCCAAAAAAAAAAATTCATAGTATAGCATGTTTTCCAAAATCATGAAAAAAAGTCATAGTATAGTATGTCGTCCAAAATCATGAAAAAAAGTCATAGTATAGTATGTCGTCCAAAATCATGAAAAAAAAGTCATTGTATAGCATGTTGTCCAAAATCATGAAAAAAAAGTCATAGTATAGTATGTCGTCCAAAATCATGAAAAAAAAGTCATAGTATAGTATGTCGTCCAAAATCATGAAAAAAAGTCATAGTATAGTATGTCGTCCATAATCTTGAAAAAAAAGTCATAGTATAGTATGTCGTCCAAAATCATGAAAAAAAGTCATAGTATAGTATGTCGTCCAAAATCATGAAAAAAAGTCATAGTATAGTATGTCGTCCAAAATCTTGAAAAAAAAGTCATAGTATAGTATGTCGTCCATAATCTTGAAAAAAAAGTCATTGTATAGCATGTTGTCCAAAATCATGAAAAAAAAGTAATAGTATAGTATGTCGTCCAAAATCATGAAAAAAAGTCATAGTATAGTATGTTGTCCTAAATCATTAAAAAAAAGTCATAGTATAGTATGTCGTCCAAAATCATGAAAAAAAAGTCATAGTATAGTATGTCGTCCATAATCTTGAAAAAAAAGTCATAGTATAGTATGTTGTCCAAAATCATGAAAAAACGTCATAGTATAGTATTTTGTCCAAAATCATGAAAAAAAGTCATAGTATAGTATGTTGTCCTAAATCATTAAAAAAAAGTCATAGTATAGTATGTCGTCCAAAATCATGAAAAAAAAGTCATAGTATAGTATGTCGTCCATAATCTTGAAAAAAAAGGTCATAGTATAGTAGGTTGTCCAAAATCATGAAAAAAAGTCATAGTATAGTATGTCGTCCAAAATCATGAAAAAAAGTCATAGTATAGTATGTCGTCCAAAATCATGAAAATAAGTCATAGTATAGTATGTCGTCCAAAATCATGAAAAAAAGTCATAGTATAGTATGTCGTCCAAAATCATGAAAAAAAGTCATAGTATAGTATGTTGTCCTAAATCATTAAAAAAAGTCATAGTATAGTATGTCGTCCATAATCTTGAAAAAAAAGTCTTAGTATAGTATGTCGTCCAAAATCATGAAAAAAAGTCATAGTATAGTATGTCGTTCAAAATCATGAAAAAAAGTCATAGTATAGTATGTCGTCCAAAATCTTGAAAAAAAAGTCATAGTATAGTATGTCGTCCATAATCTTGAAAAAAAAGTCATTGTATAGCATGTTGTCCAAAATCATGAAAAAAAGTCATAGTATAGTATGTCATCCAAAATCATGAAAAAAAAGTCATAGTATAGTATGTCGTCCAAAATCATGAAAAAAAGTCATAGTATAGTATGTTGTCCTAAATCATTAAAAAAAGTCATAATATAGTATGTCGTCCAAAATCATGAAAAAAAAGTCATAGTATAGTATGTCGTCCATAATCTTGAAAAAAAAGTCATAGTATAGTATGTTGTCCAAAATCATGAAAAAACGTCATAGTATAGTATTTTGTCCAAAATCATGAAAAAAAACTCAGAGTATAGTAGGTTGTCAAAAATCATGAAAAAAAGTCATAGTATAGTATGTCGTCCAAAATCATGAAAAAAAGTCATAGTATAGTATGTCGTCCAAAATCATGAAAATAAGTCATAGTATAGCATGTCGTCCATAATCATGAAAAAAAAGTCATAGTATAGTATGTTGTCCTAAATCATTAAAAAAAAGTCATAGTATAGTATGTCGTCCATAATCTTGAAAAAAAAGTCATAGTATAGTATGTCGTCCAAAATCATGAAAAAAAGTCATAGTATAGTATGTTGTCCAAAATTATGAAAAAAAAGGCAGAGTATAGTATGTTGTCCAAAATCATGAAAAAAAGTCATAGTATAGTATGTCGTCCATAATTATGAAAAAAAAGTCTTAGTATAGTATGTCGTGCATAATCATGAAAAAAAAGCCATAGTATAGTATGTCGTCCAAAATCATGAAAAAAAGTCATAGTATAGTATGTCCTCCAAAATCATGAAAAAACGTCATAGTATAGTATGTCGTCCAAAATCATGAAAAAAAGGCAGAGTATAGTATGTCGTCCCAAATCATGAAAAAAAAGTCAGAGTATAGTATGTTGTCCAAAATTATTTAAAAAAGTCATAGTATAGTATGTCGTCCAAAATCATTTTAAAAAGTCAGAGTATAGTATGTTGTCCAAAATTATTTAAATAGTCATAGTATAGTATGTCGTCCAAAATCATTTAAAAAAGTCATAGTATGGTATGTTGTCCAAAATCATGAAAAAATGTCATAGTATGGTATGTTGTCCAAAATCATGAAAAAATGTCATAGTATAGTATGTCGTCCAAAATCATTTAAAAAAGTTATAGTATAGTATGTTGTCAAAAATCATGAAAAAAAGTCATGGTATAGAATGTCGTCCAAAATCATTTAAAAAAGTTATAGTATAGTATGGCGTCCATAATCATGAAAATAAGTCATAGTATAATATGTCGTCCAAAATCATGAAAAAAAGTCATAGTATAGTATGTCGTCCAAAATCATGAAAAAAAGTCATAGTATAGTATGTCGTCCAAAATCATGAAAAAAAGTCATAGTATAGTATGTTGTTCAAAATCATGAAATAAAGTCATAGTATAGTATGTCGTTCCAAATCATGAAAAAAAGTCATAGTATAGTATGTCGTCCCAAATCATGAAAAAAAGTCATAGTATAGTATGTCGTTTCAAATCATGAAAAAAAGTCACAGTATAGTATGTCGTCCAAAACCATGAAAAAAAGTCATAGTATAGTATGTCGTCCAAAACCATGAAAAAAAAGTCATAGTATAGTATGTCGTCCAAAACCATGAAAAAAAGTCATAGTATAGTATGTCGTTCCAAATCATGAAAAAAAGTCATAGTGTAGTATGTCGTCCAAAACCATGAAAAAAAGTCATAGTATAGTATGTCGTCCAAAACGATGAAAAAAAAAGTCATAGTATAGTATGTCGTTCCAAATCGTGAAAAAAAGTCATAGTATAGTATGTCGTCCCAAATCATGAAAAAAAGTCATAGTATAGTATGTCGTTCCAAATCATGAAAAAAAGTCACAGTATAGTATGTCGTCCAAAATCATGAAAAAAAGTCATAGTATAGTATGTCGTCCAAAACGATGAAAAAAAGTCATAGTATAGTATGTCGTCCAAAACCATGAAAAAAAGTCATAGTATAGTATGTCGTCCAAAACCATGAAAAAAAGTCATAGTATAGTATGTCGTCCAAAACCATGAAAAAAAAGTCATAGTATAGTATGTCGTTCCAAATCATGAAAAAAAGTCACAGTATAGTATGTCGTCCCAAATCATGAAAAAAAGTCACAGTATAGTATGTCGTTCCAAATCATGAAAAAAAGTCACAGTATAGTATGTCGTCCAAAATCATGAAAAAAAGTCATAGTATAGTATGTCGTTCCAAATCATGAAAAAAAGTCATAGTATAGTATGTCCTCCAAAACGATGAAAAAAAGTCATAGTATAGTATGTCGTCCAAAATCTTGAAAAAAAAGTCATAGTATAGTATGTCGTCCAAAACCATGAAAAAAAGTCATAGTATAGTATGTCGTCCAGAATCATGAAAAAAAAGTCATAGTATAGTATGTCGTCCAAAACCATGAAAAAAGTCATAGTATAGTATGTCGTCCAAAACCCTGAAAAAAGTCATAGTATAGTATGTCGTCCAAAATCATGAAAAAAAGTCATAGTATAGTATGTCGTCCAAAACCATGAAAAAAAGTCATAGAATAGTATGTCGTCCAAAATCATGAAAAAAAGTCATAGTATAGTATGTCGTCCAAAACCATGAAAAAAAGTCATAGTATAGTATGTCGTCCAAAACCATGAAAAAAAAGTCATAGTATAGTCTGTCGTCCAAAATCATGAAAAAAAGTCATAGTATAGTATGTCGTTCCAAATCATGAAAAAAAGTCACAGTATAGTATGTCGTCCCAAATCATGAAAAAAAGTCATAGTATAGTATGTCGTTCCAAATCATGAAAAAAAGTCACAGTATACTATGTCGTCCCAAATCATGAAAAAAAGTCATAGTATAGTATGTCATCCAAAATCATGAAAAAAAGTCATAGTATAGTATGTCGTTCCAAATCATGAAAAAAGGTCATAGTATAGTATGTCCTCCAAAACCATGAAAAAAAGTCATAGTATAGTATGTCGTCTAGAATCATGAAAGAAAGTCATAGTATAGTATGTCGTCCAAAACCATGAAAAAAAGTCATAGTATAATATGTCGCCCGAAATCATGAAAAAGAAACTGTCATAGTATAGTATGTCGTCCCAAATCATGAAAAAAAGTCATAGTATAGTATGTCGTTCCAAATCATGATAAAGAAACTGTCATAGTATAGTATGTTGTCCAAAACCATGAAAAAAATGTCATAGTATAGTATGTCGTTCCAAATCATGAAAAAAAGTCATAGTATAGTATGTCGTCCAAAACCATGAAAAAAAGTCATAGTAGAGTATGTCGTTCCAAATCATGACAAAAAGTCACAGTATAGTATGTCGTCCAAAACCATGAAAAAAAAGTCATAGTATAGTATGTCGTCCAAAACCATGAAAAAAAGTCACAGTATAGTATGTCGTCCAAAACCATGAAAAAAAAGTCATAGTATAGTATGTCGTCCAAAACCATGAAAAAAAAGTCATAGTATAGTATGTCGTCCAAAACCATGAAAAAAAAGTCATAGTATAATATGTCGCCCGAAATCATGAAAAAGAAACTGTCCTAGTATAGTATGTCGTCCCAAATCATGAAATAAAGTCATAGTATAGTATGTCGTTCCAAATCATGAAAAAAAGTCATAGTATAGTATGTCCTCCCAAATCATGAAAAAAAGTCATAGTATAGTATGTCGTTTCAAATCATGAAAAAAAGTCACAGTATAGTATGTCGTCCCAAATCATGAAAAAAAAGTCATAGTATAGTATGTCGTCCAAAACCATGAAAAAAAGTCATAGTATAGTATGTCGTTCCAAATCATGAAAAAAAGTCATAGTATAGTATGTCGTCCAGAATCATGAAAGAAAGTCATAGTATAGTATGTCGTCCCAAACCATGAAAAAAAGTCATAGTATAGTATGTCGTTCCAAATCATGAAAAAAAGTCATAGTATAGTATGTCGTCCAGAATCATGAAAGAAAGTCATAGTATAGTATGTCGTCCCAAATCGTGAAAAAAAGTCATAGTATAGTATGTCCTCCCAAATCATGAAAAAAAGTCATAGTATAGTATGTCGTTTCAAATCATGAAAAAAAGTCACAGTATAGTATGTCGTCCCAAATCATGAAAAAAAAGTCATAGTATAGTATGTCGTCCAAAACCATGAAAAAAAGTCATAGTATAGTATGTCGTTCCAAATCATGAAAAAAAGTCATAGTATAGTATGTCGTTCCAAATCATGAAAAAAAGTCATAGTATAGTATGTCGTCCAGAATCATGAAAGAAAGTCATAGTATAGTATGTCGTCCCAAACCATGAAAAAAAGTCATAGTATAGTATGTCGTTCCAAATCATGAAAAAAAGTCATAGTATAGTATGTCGTCCAGAATCATGAAAGAAAGTCATAGTATAGTATGTCGTCCCAAATCATGAAAAAAAGTCATAGTATAGTATGTCCTCCCAAATCATGAAAAAAAGTCATAGTATAGTATGTCGTTTCAAATCATGAAAAAAAGTCACAGTATAGTATGTCGTCCCAAATCATGAAAAAAAAGTCATAGTATAGTATGTCGTCCAAAACCATGAAAAAAAGTCATAGTATAGTATGTCGTTCCAAATCATGAAAAAAAGTCATAGTATAGTATGTAGTCCAAAATCATGAAAAAAAGTCATAGTATAGTATGTTGTCCAAAATCATGAAAAAAAAGTCATAGTATAGTACGTCGTCCAAAATCATGAAAAAAAAGTCATAGTATAGCACGTCGTCCAAAATCATGAAAAAAAGTCATAGTATAGTATGTTGTCCAAAATCATGAAAAAAAAGTCATAGTATAGTATGTCGTCCAAAATTATGAAAAAAAAGTCATAGTATAGTACGTCGTCCAAAATCATGAAAAAAAAGTCATAGTATAGTATGTCGTCCAAAATCATGAAAAAAAGTCATAGTATAGTATGTTGTCCAAAATCATGAAAAAAAGGCAGAGTATAGCATGTTGTCCAAAATCATGAAAAAAAAGTCATAGTATAGTATGTCGTCCAAAATTAAGGAAAAAAAATTTATAGTATAGCATGTTTTCCAAAATCATGAAAAAAAGTCATAGTATAGTATGTCGTCCAAAATCATGAAAAAAAAGTCATTGTATAGCATGTTGTCCAAAATCATGAAAAAAAAGTAATAGTATAGTATGTCGTCCAAAATCATGAAAAAAAAGTCATAGTATAGTATGTTGTCCTAAATCATGAAAAAAAGTCATAGTATAGTATGTTGTCCTAAATCATTGAAAAAAGTCATAGTATAGTATGTTGTCCTAAATCATGAAAAAAAGTCATAGTATAGTATGTTGTCTTAAATCATTACAAAAAGTCATAGTATAGTATGTCGTCTAAAATCATGAAAAAAAGTCATAGTATAGTATGTCGTCCAAAATCATGAAAATAAGTCATAGTATAGTATGTCGTCCAAAATCATGAAAAAAAGTCATAGTATAGTATGTTGTCCAAAATCATGAAAATAAGTCATAGTATAGTATGTTTTCCAAAATCATGAAAATAAGTCATAGTACAGTATGTCGTCCATAATCATGAAAAAAAAGTCATAGTATAGTATGTCGTCCAAAATCATGAACAAAAGTCATAATATAGTATGTCGTCCAAAATCATGAAAAAACGTCATAGTATAGTATGTTGTCCAAAATCATGAAAATAAGTCATAGTATAGTATGTTTTCCAAAATCATGAAAATGAGTCATAGTATAGTATGTCGTCCAAAATCATGAAAAAAAGTCATATTATAGTATGTCGTCCAAAATCATGAAAATAAGTCATAGTATAGTATGTTGTCCAAAATCATGAAAAAAAGTCATAGTATAGTATGTTGTCCAAAATCATGAAAAAAATTCATAGTATAGTATGTCGTCCCAAATCATGGAAAAAAATTCAGAGTATAGTATGTCGTCCATAATCATGAAAAAAAAGTCATAGTATAGTATGTTGTCCAAAATCATGAAAAAAAAGTCATAGTATAGTATGTTTTCCAAAATCATGAAAAAAAGTCATAGTATAGTATGTCGTCCATAATCATGAAAAAAAAGTCATAGTATAGTATGTCGTCCATAATCATGAAAAAAGAAGTCATAGTATAGTATGTCGTCCAAATCATGAAAAAAAGTCATTGTATAGTATGTCGTCCAAAATCATGAAAAAAAGTCATAGTATAGTATGTCGTCCAAAATCATGAAAAAAAAGTCATAGTATAGTATGTCGTCCCAAATCATGAAAAAAAGTCATAGTATAGTATGTCGTCCAAAACCATGAAAAAAAGTCATAGTATAGTATGTCGTTCCAAATCATGAAAAAAAGTCATAGTATAGTATGTAGTCCAAAATCATGAAAAAAAGTCATAGTATAGTATGTTGTCCAAAATCATGAAAAAAAAGTCATAGTATAGTACGTCGTCCAAAATCATGAAAAAAAAGTCATAGTATAGCACGTCGTCCAAAATCATGAAAAAAAGTCATAGTATAGTATGTTGTCCAAAATCATGAAAAAAAAGTCATAGTATAGTATGTCGTCCAAAATTATGAAAAAAAAGTCATAGTATAGTACGTCGTCCAAAATCATGAAAAAAAAGTCATAGTATAGTATGTCGTCCAAAATCATGAAAAAAAGTCATAGTATAGTATGTTGTCCAAAATCATGAAAAAAAGGCAGAGTATAGCATGTTGTCCAAAATCATGAAAAAAAAGTCATAGTATAGTATGTCGTCCAAAATTAAGGAAAAAAAATTTATAGTATAGCATGTTTTCCAAAATCATGAAAAAAAGTCATAGTATAGTATGTCGTCCAAAATCATGAAAAAAAAGTCATTGTATAGCATGTTGTCCAAAATCATGAAAAAAAAGTAATAGTATAGTATGTCGTCCAAAATCATGAAAAAAAAGTCATAGTATAGTATGTTGTCCTAAATCATGAAAAAAAGTCATAGTATAGTATGTTGTCCTAAATCATTGAAAAAAGTCATAGTATAGTATGTTGTCCTAAATCATGAAAAAAAGTCATAGTATAGTATGTTGTCTTAAATCATTAAAAAAAGTCATAGTATAGTATGTCGTCTAAAATCATGAAAAAAAGTCATAGTATAGTATGTCGTCCAAAATCATGAAAAAAAGTCATAGTATAGTATGTCGTCCAAAATCATGAAAATAAGTCATAGTATAGTATGTCGTCCAAAATCATGAAAAAAAGTCATAGTATAGTATGTTGTCCAAAATCATGAAAATAAGTCATAGTATAGTATGTTTTCCAAAATCATGAAAATAAGTCATAGTACAGTATGTCGTCCATAATCATGAAAAAAAAGTCATAGTATAGTATGTCGTCCAAAATCATGAACAAAAGTCATAATATAGTATGTCGTCCAAAATCATGAAAAAACGTCATAGTATAGTATGTTGTCCAAAATCATGAAAATAAGTCATAGTATAGTATGTTTTCCAAAATCATGAAAATGAGTCATAGTATAGTATGTCGTCCAAAATCATGAAAAAAAGTCATATTATAGTATGTCGTCCAAAATCATGAAAATAAGTCATAGTATAGTATGTTGTCCAAAATCATGAAAAAAAGTCATAGTATAGTATGTTGTCCAAAATCATGAAAAAAATTCATAGTATAGTATGTCGTCCCAAATCATGGAAAAAAATTCAGAGTATAGTATGTCGTCCATAATCATGAAAAAAAAGTCATAGTATAGTATGTTGTCCAAAATCATGAAAAAAAAGTCATAGTATAGTATGTTTTCCAAAATCATGAAAAAAAGTCATAGTATAGTATGTCGTCCATAATCATGAAAAAAAAGTCATAGTATAGTATGTCGTCCATAATCATGAAAAAAGAAGTCATAGTATAGTATGTCGTCCAAATCATGAAAAAAAGTCATAGTATAGTATGTCGTCCAAAATCATGAAAAAAAGTCATAGTATAGTATGTCGTCCAAAATCATGAAAAAAAAGTCATAGTATAGTATGTCGTCCCAAATCATGAAAAAAAGTCATAGTATAGTATGTCGTCCAAAATCATGAAAAAAAGTCATAGTATATGTATGTAGTATATGTCGTCCAAAATCATGAAAAAAAAGTCATAGTATAGTATGTCGTCCAAAATCATGAAAAACAGTCATAGTATAGTATGTTTTCCAAAATCATGAAAAAAGAAGTCATAGTATAGTATGTCGTCCAAAATCATGAAAAAAGTCATAGTATAGTATGTCGTCCAAAATCATGAAAAAAAAGTCATAGTATAGTATGTTTTCCAAAATCATGAAAAAAGAAGTCATAGTATAGTATGTCGTCCATAATCATGAAAAAAGTCATAGTATAGTATGTCGTCCAAAATCATGAAAAAAAGTCATAGTATAGTATGTCGTCCAAAATCATGAAAAAAGTCATAGTATAGTATGACGTCCAAAATCATGAAAAAAAGTCATAGTATAGTATGTTTTCCAAAATCATGAAAAAAGAAGTCATAGTATAGTATGTCGTCCATAATCATGAAAAAAAAGTCATAGTATAGTATGTCGTCCAAAATCATGAAAAAAGTCAGAGTATAGTATGTTTTCCAAAATCATGAAAATAAGTCATAGTATAGTATGTCGTCCATAATCATGAAAAAAGAAGTCATAGTATAGTATGTCGTCCCAAATCATGAAAAAAAGTCATAGTATAGTAAGTCGTCCAAAATCATGAAAAAAAAGTCATAGTATTGTATGTCGTCCAAAATCATGAAAAAAAGTCATAGTATAGTATGTTGTCCAAAATCATGAAAAAAAAAGTCATAGTATAGTATGTCGTCCAAAATCATGAAAAAAAATTCAGAGTATAGTATGTCGTCCAAAATCATGAAAAAAAAGTCATAGTATAGTATGTCGTCCCAAATCATGAAAAAAAAGTCATAGTATAGTATGTCGTTCAAAATCATGAAAAAAAGTTATAGTATAGTATGTCGTCCAAAATCATGAAAAAAAGTCATAGTATAGTATGGCGTCCAAAATCATGAAAAAAAGTCACAGTATAGTATGTCGTCCAAAATCATGAAAAATCGTCATGCTATAGTATGGCGTCCAAAATCATGAAAATAAGTCATAGTATAGTATGTCGTCCAAAATCATGAAAATAAGTCATAGTATAGTATGTCGTCCACAATCATGAAAAAAAGTCATAGTATAGTATGTCGTCCACAATCATGGAAAAAAGGCAGAGTATAGTATGTCGTCCCAAATCATGAAAAAAAGTCATAGTATAGTATGTCGTCCAAAATCATGAAAAAAAGGCAGAGTATAGTATGTCGTCCAAAATCATGAAAAAAAGTCATAGTATAGTATGTCGTCCACAATCATGGAAAAAAGGCAGAGTATAGTATGTCGTCCCAAATCATGAAAAAAAGTCATAGTATAGTATGTCGTCCAAAATCATGAAAAAAAGGCAGAGTATAGTATGTCGTCCCAAATCATGAAAAAAAAGTCATAGTACAGTATGTCGTCCAAAATCATGAAAAAAAGTTATAGTATAGTATGTCGTCCCAAATCATGAAAAAAAGTTGTATTATAGTATGTCGTCCATAATCATGAAAAAAAAGTCATAGTATAATATGTCGTCCAAAATCATGAAAAAAAGTCATAGTATAGTATGTCGTCCATAATCATGAAAAAAAAGTCATAGTATAGTATGTCGTCGAAAATCATGAAAAAAAGTCATAGTATAGTATGTCTTCCAAAATCATGAAAAAAAGGCAGAGTATAGTATGTCGTCGAAAATCATGAAAAAAAAGTCATAGTATAGTATGTCGTCCATAATCATGAAAAAAAAGTCATAGTATAGTATGTCGTCCAAAATCATGAAAAAAAGTTATAGTATAGTATGTTGTCCAAAATCATGAAAATAAGTCATAGTATAGTATGTTTTCCAAAATCATGAAAATAAGTCATAGTACAGTATGTCGTCCATAATCATGAAAAAAAGTCATAGTATAGTATGTCGTCCAAAATCATGAACAAAAGTCATAATATAGTATGTCGTCCAAAATCATGAAAAAACGTCATAGTATAGTATGTTGTCCAAAATCATGAAAATAAGTCATAGTATAGTTTGTTTTCCAAAATCATGAAAATGAGTCATAGTATAGTATGTCGTCCAAAATCATGAAAAAAAGTCATGTTATAGTATGTCGTCCAAAATCATGAAAATAAGTCATAGTATAGTATGTTGTCCAAAATCATGAAAAAAAGTCATAGTATAGTATGTCGTCCCAAATCATGAAAAAAAATTCAGAGTATAGTATGTCGCCCATAATCATGAAAAAAAAGTCATAGTATAGTATGTCGCCCAAAATCATGAAAAAAAAGTCATAGTATAG
Organism: Cephalopholis sonnerati; assembly: GCA_019142605.1. Taxonomy (NCBI): domain Eukaryota; kingdom Metazoa; phylum Chordata; class Actinopteri; order Perciformes; family Serranidae; genus Cephalopholis; species Cephalopholis sonnerati. The sequence continues at coordinate 19,691,049 of JAGQAX010000019.1, forward strand.
TATGTCGTCCATAATCATGAAAAAAAAGTCATAGTATAGTATGTCGTCCATAATCATGAAAAAAAAGTCATAGTATAGTATGTCGTCCATAATTATGAAAAAAAAGTCATAGTATAGTATGTTGTCCAAAATCATGAAAAAACGTCATAGTATAGTATGTCGTCCAAAATCACGAAAAAAGTTATAGTATAGTATGGCGTCGAAAATCATGAAAAAACGTCAGAGTATAGTATGTCGTCCAAAATCATGAAAAAAAGTCATAATATAGTATGTCGTCCCAAATCATGAAAAAAAAAGTCAGAGTATAGTATGTTGTCCAAAATCATGAGAAGAAGGGACGTCGGTGGCTTAGTGGTGAAGCAGGCGCCCCATGTACGAACGCTATTGCCGCAGCAGCCCGGGTTCGAATCCAGCCTGTTGCCCCCCACTGCATGTCACCCCCCCACGCCCAACCATCCTGCCAACCAAAGGCAAAATGCCCAAAAAAATAATCTTTAAAAAAAAAAAAAACATGAAAAGAAAGTCATAGTATAGCATGTTGTCCAAAATCATGAAAAAAAGTCATAGTATAGTATGTCGTCCAAAATCATGAAAAAAAGGTCATAGTATAGTATGTCGTCCAAAATCATGAAAAAAAAGTCATAGTATAGTATGTTGTCCAAAATTATGAAAAAAAAGTCATAGTATAGTATGTTGTCCAAAATCATGAAAAAAAGTCGTAGTATCGCATGTTGTCCAAAATCATGAAAAAAAAGTCATAGTATAGTATGTCGTCCAAAATCATGAAAAAAAGTCATAGTATAGTATGTCGTCCAAAATCATGAAAAAAAGTCATAGTATAGTATGTCGTCCAAAATCATGAAAAACAAGTCATAGTATAGTATGTCGTCCAAAATCATGAAAAAAAGTCATAGTATAGCATGTCGTACAAAATCATGAAAAAAAGTCATAGTATAGTATGTCGTCCAAAATCATGAAAAAAAAGTCATAGTATAGTATGTCGTCCAAAATCATGAAAAAAGAAGTCATAGTATAGTATGTCGTCCATAATCATGAAAAAAGTCATAGTATAGTATGTCGTCCAAAATCATGAAAAAAAGTCATAGTATAGTATGTCGTCCAAAATCATGAAAAAAGTCATAGTATAGTATGTCGTCCAAAATCATGAAAAAAAAGTCATAGTATAGTATGTTTTCCAAAATCATGAAAAAAGAAGTCATAGTATAGTATGTCGTCCATAATCATGAAAAAAAAGTCATAGTATAGTATGTCGTCCAAAATCATGAAAAAAGTCATAGTATAGTATGTTTTCCAAAATCATGAAAATAAGTCATAGTATAGTATGTCGTCCATAATCATGAAAAAAGAAGTCATAGTATAGTATGTCGTCCCAAATCATGAAAAAAAGTCATAGTATAGTAAGTCGTCCATAATCATGAAAAAAAAGTCATAGTATTGTATGTCGTCCAAAATCATGAAAAAAAGTCATAGTATAGTATGTTGTCCAAAATCATGAAAAAAAAAGTCATAGTATAGTATGTCGTCCAAAATCATGAAAAAAAATTCAGAGTATAGTATGTCGTCCAAAATCATGAAAAAAAAGTCATAGTATAGTATGTCGTCCCAAATCATGAAAAAAAAGTCATAGTATAGTATGTCGTTCAAAATCATGAAAAAAAGTTATAGTATAGTATGTCGTCCAAAATCATGAAAAAAAGTCATAGTATAGTATGGCGTCCAAAATCATGAAAAAAAGTCACAGTATAATATGTCGTCCAAAATCATGAAAAATCGTCATGCTATAGTATGGTGTCCAAAATCATGAAAATAAGTCATAGTATAGTATGTCGTCCAAAATCATGAAAATAAGTCATAGTATAGTATGTCGTCCACAATCATGAAAAAAAGTCATAGTATAGTATGTCGTCCACAATCATGGAAAAAAGGCAGAGTATAGTATGTCGTCCCAAATCATGAAAAAAAGTCATAGTATAGTATGTCGTCCAAAATCATGAAAAAAAGGCAGAGTATAGTATGTCGTCCAAAATCATGAAAATAAGTCATAGTATAGTATGTCGTCCACAATCATGGAAAAAAGGCAGAGTATAGTATGTCGTCCCAAATCATGAAAAAAAGTCATAGTATAGTATGTCGTCCACAATCATGGAAAAAAGGCAGAGTATAGTATGTCGTCCAAAATCATGAAAATAAGTCATAGTATAGTATGTCGTCCACAATCATGAAAAAAAGTCATAGTATAGTATGTCGTCCACAATCATGGAAAAAAGGCAGAGTATAGTATGTCGTCCCAAATCATGAAAAAAAGTCATAGTATAGTATGTCGTCCAAAATCATGAAAAAAAGGCAGAGTATAGTATGTCGTCCAAAATCATGAAAAAAAGTTATAGTATAGTATGTCGTCCCAAATCATGAAAAAAAGTTGTATTATAGTATGTCGTCCATAATCATGAAAAAAAAGTCATAGTATAATATGTCGTCCAAAATCATGAAAAAAAGTCATAGTATAGTATGTCGTCCATAATCATGAAAAAAAAGTCATAGTATAGTATGTCGTCGAAAATCATGAAAAAAAGTCATAGTATAGTATGTCTTCCAAAATCATGAAAAAAAGGCAGAGTATAGTATGTCGTCGAAAATCATGAAAAAAAAGTCATAGTATAGTATGTCGTCCATAATCATGAAAAAAAAGTCATAGTATAGTATGTCGTCCAAAATCATGAAAAAAAGTTATAGTATAGTATGTTGTCCAAAATCATGAAAATAAGTCATAGTATAGTATGTTTTCCAAAATCATGAAAATGAGTCATAGTATAGTATGTCGTCCAAAATCATGAAAAAAAGTCATATTATAGTATGTCGTCCAAAATCATGAAAATAAGTCATAGTATAGTATGTTGTCCAAAATCATGAAAAAAAGTCATAGTATAGTATGTCGTCCCAAATCATGAAAAAAAATTCAGAGTATAGTATGTCGCCCATAATCATGAAAAAAAAGTCATAGTATAGTATGTCGCCCAAAATCATGAAAAAAAAGTCATAGTATAGTATGTCGTCCATAATCATGAAAAAAAAGTCATAGTATAGTATGTCGTCCATAATCATGAAAAAAAAGTCATAGTATAGTATGTCGTCCATAATCATGAAAAAAAAGTCATAGTATAGTATGTTGTCCAAAATCATGAAAAAACGTCATAGTATAGTATGTCGTCCAAAATCACGAAAAAAGTCATAGTATAGTATGTCGTCCAAAATCATGAAAAAAAGTCATAATATAGTATGTCGTCCCAAATCATGAAAAAAAAAGTCAGAGTATAGTATGTTGTCCAAAATCATGAGAAGAAGGGACGTCGGTGGCTTAGTGGTGAAGCAGGCGTCCCATGTACGAACGCTATTGCCGCAGCAGCCCGGGTTCGAATCCAGCCTGTTGCCCCCCACTGCATGTCACCCCCCCACGCCCAACCATCCTGCCAACCAAAGGCAAAATGCCCAAAAAAATAATCTTTAAAAAAAAAAAAAACATGAAAAGAAAGTCATAGTATAGCATGTTGTCCAAAATCATGAAAAAAAGTCATAGTATAGTATGTCGTCCAAAATCATGAAAAAAAGGTCATAGTATAGTATGTCGTCCAAAATCATGAAAAAAAAGTCATAGTATAGTATGTTGTCCAAAATTATGAAAAAAAAGTCATAGTATAGTATGTTGTCCAAAATCATGAAAAAAAGTCGTAGTATCGCATGTTGTCCAAAATCATGAAAAAAAAGTCATAGTATAGTATGTCGTCCAAAATCATGAAAAAAAGTCATAGTATAGTATGTCGTCCAAAATCATGAAAAAAAGTCATAGTATAGTATGTCGTCCAAAATCATGAAAAAAAAGTCATAGTATAGTATGTCGTCCAAAATCATGAAAAAAAGTCATAGTATAGCATGTCGTACAAAATCATGAAAAAAAGTCATAGTACAGTATGTCGACCAAAATCATGAAAAAAAGTCATATTATAGTATGTCGTCCATAATCATGAAAAAAAAGTCATAGTATAGTATGTCGTTCATAATCATGAAAAAAAAGTCATAGTATAGTATGTTGTCCAAAATCATGAAAAAACATCATAGTATAGTATGGTGTGCAAAATCATGAAAATAAGTCATAGTATAGTATGTTTTCCAAAATCATGAAAATAAGTCATAGTATAGTATGTCGTCCAAAATCATGAAAATAAAGTCATAGTATAGTATGTCGTCCATAATCATGAAAAAATAAGTCATAGTATAGTATGTCGTCCCAAATCATGAAAAAAAGTCATAGTATAGTATGTCGTCCCAAATCATGAAAAAAAAGTCATAGTATAGTATGTCGTCCATAATCATGAAAAAAAAGTCATAGTATAGTATGTTGTCCAAAATCATGAAAATAAGTCATAGTATAGTATGTTGTCCAAAATCATGAAAATAAGTCATAGTATAGTATGTCGTCCATAATCATGAAAAAAAAGACATAGTATAGTATGTCGTCCAAAATCATGAAAAAAAGGCATAGTATAGTATGTCGTCCAAAATCATGAAAAAAAAGTCATAGTATAGTATGTCGTCCAAAATCATGAAAAACAGTCATAGTATAGTATGTTTTCCAAAATCATGAAAAAAGAAGTCATAGTATAGTATGTCGTCCAAAATCATGAAAAAAGTCATAGTATAGTATGTCGTCCAAAATCATGAAAAAAAAGTCATAGTATAGTATGTTTTCCAAAATCATGAAAAAAGAAGTCATAGTATAGTATGTCGTCCATAATCATGAAAAAAGTCATAGTATAGTATGTCGTCCAAAATCATGAAAAAAAGTCATAGTATAGTATGTCGTCCAAAATCATGAAAAAAGTCATAGTATAGTATGTCGTCCAAAATCATGAAAAAAAGTCATAGTATAGTATGTTTTCCAAAATCATGAAAAAAGAAGTCATAGTATAGTATGTCGTCCATAATCTTGAAAAAAAAGTCATAGTATAGTATGTCGTCCAAAATCATGAAAATAAGTCATAGTATAGTATGTCGTCCATAATCATGAAAAAAGAAGTCATAGTATAGTATGTCGTCCCAAATCATGAAAAAAAGTCATAGTATAGTAAGTCGTCCATAATCATGAAAAAAAAGTCATAGTATAGTATGTCGTCCAAAATCATGAAAAAAAGTCATAGTATTGTATGTCGTCCAAAATCATGAAAAAAAGTCATAGTATAGTATGTTGTCCAAAATCATGAAAAAAAAAGTCATAGTATAGTATGTCGTCCAAAATCATGAAAAAAAATTCAGAGTATAGTATGTCGTCCAAAATCATGAAAAAAAAGTCATAGTATAGTATGTCGTCCCAAATCATGAAAAAAAAGTCATAGTATAGTATGTCGTTCAAAATCATGAAAAAAAGTTATAGTATAGTATGTCGTCCAAAATCATGAAAAAAAGTCATAGGATAGTATGGCGTCCAATATCATGAAAAAAAGTCACAGTATAGTATGTCGTCCAAAATCATGAAAATAAGTCATAGTATAGTATGTCGTCCACAATCATGAAAAAAAGTCATAGTATAGTATGTTTTCCAAAATCATGAAAATAAGTCATAGTATAGTATGTCGTCCACAATCATGAAAAAAAGTCATAGTATAGTATGTCGTCCCAAATCATGAAAAAAAGTCATAGTATAGTATGTCGTCCAAAATCATGAAAAAAAGGCAGAGTATAGTATGTCGTCCCAAATCATGAAAAAAAAGTCATAGTACAGTATGTCGTCCAAAATCATGAAAAAAAGTTATAGTATAGTATGTCGTCCCAAATCATGAAAAAAAGTTGTATTATAGTATGTCGTCCATAATCATGAAAAAAAAGTCATAGTATAATATGTCGTCCAAAATCATGAAAAAAAGTCATAGTATAGTATGTCGTCCATAATCATGAAAAAAAAGTCATAGTATAGTATGTCGTCCAAAATCATGAAAAAAAGTTATAGTATAGTATGTCGTCCAAAATCATGAAAAAAAGTGATATTATAGTATGTCGTCCATAATCATGAAAAAAAAGTCATAGTATAATATGTCGTCCAAAATCATGAAAAAAAGTCATAGTATAGTATGTCGTCCATAATCATGAAAAAAAAGTCATAGTATAATATGTCGTCCAAAATCATGAAAAAAAGTCATAGTATAGTATGTCGTCCAAAATCATGAAAAAAAGTCATAGTATAGTATGTCGTCCCAAATCATGAAAAACACGTCAGAGTATAGTATGTTGTCCAAAATCATGAGAAGAAGGGACGTCGGTGGCTTACTGGTGAAGCAGGCGCCCCATGTACGAACGCTATTGCCGCAGCAGCCCGGGTTCGAATCCAGCCTGTGGCCCCCCACTGCATGTCAGCCCCCCACGCCCAACTATCCTGCCAATCAAAGGCAAAATGCCCAAAAAAAATAATCTTTAAAAAAAAAAAATCATGAAAATAAGTCATAGTATAGTATGTCGTCCAAAATCATGAAAATAAGTCATAGTATAGTATGTCGTCCACAATCATGAAAAAAAGTCATAGTATAGTATGTTTTCCAAAATCATGAAAATAAGTCATAGTATAGTATGTCGTCCACAATCATGAAAAAAAGTCATAGTATAGTATGTCGTCCCAAATCATGAAAAAAAGTCATAGTATAGTATGTCGTCCAAAATCATGAAAAAAAGGCAGAGTATAGTATGTCGTCCCAAATCATGAAAAAAAAGTCATAGTACAGTATGTCGTCCAAAATCATGAAAAAAAGTTATAGTATAGTATGTCGTCCCAAATCATGAAAAAAAGTTGTATTATAGTATGTCGTCCATAATCATGAAAAAAAAGTCATAGTATAATATGTCGTCCAAAATCATGAAAAAAAGTCATAGTATAGTATGTCGTCCATAATCATGAAAAAAAAGTCATAGTATAGTATGTCGTCCAAAATCATGAAAAAAAGTTATAGTATAGTATGTCGTCCATAATCATGAAAAAAAAGTCATAGTATAATATGTCGTCCAAAATCATGAAAAAAAGTCAGAGTATAGTATGTCGTCCAAAATCATGAAAAAAAGTCATAGTATAGTATGTCGTCCCAAATCATGAAAAAAACGTCAGAGTATAGTATGTTGTCCAAAATCATGAGAAGAAGGGACGTCGGTGGCTTACTGGTGAAGCAGGCGCCCCATGTACGAACGCTATTGCCGCAGCAGCCCGGGTTCGAATCCAGCCTGTGGCCCCCCACTGCATGTCAGCCCCCCACGCCCAACTATCCTGCCAATCAAAGGCAAAATGCCCAAAAAAAATAATCTTTAAAAAAAAAAAATCATGAAAAGAATGTCATAGTATAGCATGTTGTCCAAAATCATGAAAAAAAGTCATAGTATAGTATGTTGTCCAAAATCATGAAAAAAAAGTCATAGTATAGTATGTCGTTCAAAATCATGAAAAAAAAGTTATAGTATAGTATGTCGTCCAAAATCATGAAAAAAAGTCATAGTATAGTATGGCGTCCAAAATCATGAAAAAAAGTTACAGTTTAGTATGTCGTCCAAAATCATGAAAAATCGTCATACTATAGTATGGTGTCCAAAATCATGAAAATAAGTCATAGTATAGTATGTCGTCCAAAACCATGAAAATAAGTCATAGTATAGTATGTCGTCCACAATCATGAAAAAAAGTCATAGTATAGTATGTTTTCCAAAATCATGAAAATAAGTCATAGTATAGTATGTCGTCCACAATCATGAAAAAAAGTCATAGTATAGTATGTCGTCCCAAATCATGAAAAAAAGTCATAGTATAGTATGTCGTCCAAAATCATGAAAAAAAGGCAGAGTATAGTATGTCGTCCCAAATCATGAAAAAAAAGTCATAGTACAGTATGTCGTCCAAAATCATGAAAAAAAGTTATAGTATAGTATGTCGTCCCAAATCATGAAAAAAAGTTATATTATAGTATGTCGTCCATAATCATGAAAAAAAAGTCATAGTATAATATGTCGTCCAAAATCATGAAAAAAAGTCATAGTATAGTATGTCGTCGAAAATCATGAAAAAAAAGTCATAGTATAGTATGTCGTCCATAATCATGAAAAAAAAGTCATAGTATAGTATGTCGTCCAAAATCATGAAAAAAAGTTACAGTATAGTATGTCGTCCAAAATCATGAAAAAAAGTGATATTATAGTATGTCGTCCATAATCATGAAAAAATAAGTCATAGTATAATATGTCGTCCAAAATCATGAAAAAAAGTCATAGTATAGTATGTCGTCCAAAATCATGAAAAAAAAGTCATAGTATAGTATGTCGTCCCAAATCATGAAAAAAACGTCAGAGTATAGTATGTTGTCCATAATCATGAGAAGAAGGGACGTCGGTGGCTTACTGGTGAAGCAGGCGCCCCATGTTCGAACGCTATTGCCGCAGCAGCCCGGGTTCGAATCCAGCCTGTGGCCCCCCACTGCATGTCAGCCCCCCACGCCCAACTATCCTGCCAATCAAAGGCAAAATGCCCAAAAAAAATAATCTTTAAAAAAAAAAATCATGAAAAGAATGTCATAGTATAGCATGTTGTCCAAAATCATGAAAAAAAGTCATAGTATAGTATGTTGTCCAAAATCATGAAAAAAAAGTCATAGTATAGTATGGCGTCCAAAATCATGAAAAAACGTCAGAGTATAGTATGTCGTCCAAAATCATGAAAAAACGTCAGAGTATAGTATGTCGTCCAAAATCATGAAAAAAAGTCATAGTATAGTATGTTGTCCAAAATCATGAAAAATCGTCATACTATAGTATGGTGTCCAAAATCATGAAAATAAGTCATAGTATAGTATGTCGTCCAAAATCATGAAAATAAGTCATAGTATAGTATGTCGTCCACAATCATGAAAAAAAGTCATAGTATAGTATGTCGTCCCAAATCATGAAAAAAAGTCATAGTATAGTATGTCGTCCAAAATCATGAAAAAAAGGCAGAGTATAGTATGTCGTCCCAAATCATGAAAAAAAAGTCATAGTACAGTATGTCGTCCAAAATCATGAAAAAAAGTTATAGTATAGTATGTCGTCCCAAATCATGAAAAAAAGTTATATTATAGTATGTCGTCCATAATCATGAAAAAAAAGTCATAGTATAATATGTCGTCCAAAATCATGAAAAAAAGTCATAGTATAGTATGTCGTCGAAAATCATGAAAAAAAAGTCATAGTATAGTATGTCGTCCATAATCATGAAAAAAAAGTCATAGTATAGTATGTCGTCCAAAATCATGAAAAAAAGTTATAGTATAGTAAGTCGTCCAAAATCATGAAAAAAAGTGATATTATAGTATGTCGTTCATAATCATGAAAAAAAAGTCATAGTATAGTATGTTGTCCAAAATCATGAAAAAACATCATAGTATAGTATGGTGTGCAAAATCATGAAAATAAGTCATAGTATAGTATGTTTTCCAAAATCATGAAAATAAGTCATAGTATAGTATGTCGTCCAAAATCATGAAAATAAAGTCATAGTATAGTATGTCGTCCATAATCATGAAAAAATAAGTCATAGTATAGTATGTCGTCCCAAATCATGAAAAAAAGTCATAGTATAGTATGTCGTCCCAAATCATGAAAAAAAAGTCATAGTATAGTATGTCGTCCATAATCATGAAAAAAAAGTCATAGTATAGTATGTTGTCCAAAATCATGAAAATAAGTCATAGTATAGTATGTTGTCCAAAATCATGAAAATAAGTCATAGTATAGTATGTCGTCCATAATCATGAAAAAAAAGTCATAGTATAGTATGTCGTCCCAAATCATGAAAAAAAGTCATAGTATAGTATGTCGTCCTAAATCATGAAAAAAAGGCATAGTATAGTATGTCGTCTAAATCATGAAAAAAAAGTCATAGTATAGTATGTCGTCCAAAATCATGAAAAACAGTCATAGTATAGTATGTTTTCCAAAATCATGAAAAAAGAAGTCATAGTATAGTATGTCGTCCAAAATCATGAAAAAAGTCATAGTATAGTATGTCGTCCAAAATCATGAAAAAAAAGTCATAGTATAGTATGTTTTCCAAAATCATGAAAAAAGAAGTCATAGTATAGTATGTCGTCCATAATCATGAAAAAAGTCATAGTATAGTATGTCGTCCAAAATCATGAAAAAAAGTCATAGTATAGTATGTCGTCCAAAATCATGAAAAAAGTCATAGTATAGTATGTCGTCCAAAATCATGAAAAAAAGTCATAGTATAGTATGTTTTCCAAAATCATGAAAAAAGAAGTCATAGTATAGTATGTCGTCCATAATCATGAAAAAAAAGTCATAGTATAGTATGTCGTCCAAAATCATGAAAATAAGTCATAGTATAGTATGTCGTCCATAATCATGAAAAAAGAAGTCATAGTATAGTATGTCGTCCCAAATCATGAAAAAAAGTCATAGTATAGTAAGTCGTCCATAATCATGAAAAAAAAGTCATAGTATAGTATGTCGTCCAAAATCATGAAAAAAAGTCATAGTATTGTATGTCGTCCAAAATCATGAAAAAAAGTCATAGTATAGTATGTTGTCCAAAATCATGAAAAAAAAAGTCATAGTATAGTATGTCGTCCAAAATCATGAAAAAAAATTCAGAGTATAGTATGTCGTCCAAAATCATGAAAAAAAAGTCATAGTATAGTATGTCGTCCCAAATCATGAAAAAAAAGTCATAGTATAGTATGTCGTTCAAAATCATGAAAAAAAGTTATAGTATAGTATGTCGTCCAAAATCATGAAAAAAAGTCATAGTATAGTATGGCGTCCAATATCATGAAAAAAAGTCACAGTATAGTATGTCGTCCAAAATCATGAATAATCGTCATACTATAGTATGGTGTCCAAAATCATGAAAATAAGTCATAGTATAGTATGTCGTCCAAAATCATGAAAATAAGTCATAGTATAGTATGTCGTCCACAATCATGAAAAAAAGTCATAGTATAGTATGTTTTCCAAAATCATGAAAATAAGTCATAGTATAGTATGTCGTCCACAATCATGAAAAAAAGTCATAGTATAGTATGTCGTCCCAAATCATGAAAAAAAGTCATAGTATAGTATGTCGTCCAAAATCATGAAAAAAAGGCAGAGTATAGTATGTCGTCCCAAATCATGAAAAAAAAGTCATAGTACAGTATGTCGTCCAAAATCATGAAAAAAAGTTATAGTATAGTATGTCGTCCCAAATCATGAAAAAAAGTTGTATTATAGTATGTCGTCCATAATCATGAAAAAAAAGTCATAGTATAATATGTCGTCCAAAATCATGAAAAAAAGTCATAGTATAGTATGTCGTCCAAAATCATGAAAAAAAGTGATATTATAGTATGTCGTCCATAATCATGAAAAAAAAGTCATAGTATAATATGTCGTCCAAAATCATGAAAAAAAGTCATAGTATAGTATGTCGTCCATAATCATGAAAAAAAAGTCATAGTATAATATGTCGTCCAAAATCATGAAAAAAAGTCATAGTATAGTATGTCGTCCCAAATCATGAAAAAAACGTCAGAGTATAGTATGTTGTCCAAAATCATGAGAAGAAGGGACGTCGGTGGCTTACTGGTGAAGCAGGCGCCCCATGTACGAACGCTATTGCCGCAGCAGCCCGGGTTCGAATCCAGCCTGTGGCCCCCCACTGCATGTCAGCCCCCCACGCCCAACTATCCTGCCAATCAAAGGCAAAATGCCCAAAAAAAATAATCTTTAAAAAAAAAAAATCATGAAAATAAGTCATAGTATAGTATGTCGTCCAAAATCATGAAAATAAGTCATAGTATAGTATGTTGTCCACAATCATGAAAAAAAGTCATAGTATAGTATGTTTTCCAAAATCATGAAAATAAGTCATAGTATAGTATGTCGTCCACAATCATGAAAAAAAGTCATAGTATAGTATGTTGTCCAAAATCATGAAAAATCGTCATACTATAGTATGGTGTCCAAAATCATGAAAATAAGTCATAGTATAGTATGTCGTCCAAAACCATGAAAATAAGTCATAGTATAGTATGTCGTCCACAATCATGAAAAAAAGTCATAGTATAGTATGTCGTCCCAAATCATGAAAAAAAGTCATAGTATAGTATGTCGTCCAAAATCATGAAAAAAAGGCAGAGTATAGTATGTCGTCCCAAATCATGAAAAAAAAGTCATAGTACAGTATGTCGTCCAAAATCATGAAAAAAAGTTATAGTATAGTATGTCGTCCCAAATCATGAAAAAAAGTTATATTATAGTATGTCGTCCATAATCATGAAAAAAAAGTCATAGTATAATATGTCGTCCAAAATCATGAAAAAAAGTCATAGTATAGTATGTCGTCGAAAATCATGAAAAAAAAGTCATAGTATAGTATGTCGTCCATAATCATGAAAAAAAAGTCATAGTATAGTATGTCGTCCAAAATCATGAAAAAAAGTTATAGTATAGTATGTCGTCCAAAATCATGAAAAAAAGTGATATTATAGTATGTCGTCCATAATCATGAATAAAAAGTCATAGTATAATATGTCGTCCAAAATCATGAAAAAAAGTCATAGTATAGTATGTCGTCCAAAATCATGAAAAAAAAGTCATAGTATAATATGTCGTCCAAAATCATGAAAAAAAGTCATAGTATAGTATGTCGTCCAAAATCATGAAAAAAAGGCAGAGTATAGTATCTCGTCCCAAATCATGAAAAAAAAGGCAGAGTATAGTATGTTGTCCAAAATCATGAGAAGAAGGGACGTCGGTGGCTTAGTGGTGAAGCAGGGGCCCCATGTACGAACGCTATTGCCGCAGCAGCCCGGGTTCGAATCCAGCCTGTGGTCCCCCACTGCATGTCACCCCCCCACGCCCAACCATCCTGCCAATCAAAGGCAAAATGCCCAAAAAAAATAATCTTTAAAAAAAAAAATCATGAAAAGAATGTCATAGTATAGCATGTTGTCCAAAATCATGAAAAAAAGTCATAGTATAGGATGTTGTCCAAAATCATGAAAAAAAGTCATAGTATAGTATGGTGTCCAAAATCATGAAAATAAGTCATAGTATAGTATGTCGTCCAAAATCATGAAAATAAGTCATATTATAGTATGTCGTCCAAAATCATGAAAAAAAAAGTGATAGTATAGCATGTCGTCCAAAATCATGAAAAAAAGTCATAGTATAGTATGTTTTCCAAAATCATGAAAATAAGTCATAGTATAGTATGTCGTCCATAATCATGAAAAAAAAGTCATACTATAGTATGTCGTCCAAAATCGTGAAAAAACGTCATAGTATAGTATGTTTTCCAAAATCATGAAAATAAGTCATAGTATAGTATGTCGTCCCAAATCATGAAAAAAAGTCATAGTATAGTATGTCGTCCCAAATCATGAAAAAAAGTCATAGTATAGTATGTCGTCCAAAATCATGAAAAAAAGTTATAGTATAGTATGTCCTCCAAAATCATGAAAAAAAGTGATATTATAGTATGTCGTCCATAATCATGAAAAAAAAGTCATAGTATAATATGTCGTCCAAAATCATGAAAAAAAGTCATAGTATAGTATGTCGTCCAAAATCATGAAAAAAGTCATAGTATAGTATGTCGTCCAAAATCATGAAAAAAAGGCAGAGTATAGTATTTCGTCCCAAATCATGAAAAAAAAGGCAGAGTATAGTATGTTGTCCAAAATCATGAGAAGAAGGGACGTCGGTGGCTTAGTGGTGAAGCAGGCGCCCCATGTACGAACGCTATTGCCGCAGCAGCCCGGGTTCGAATCCAGCCTGTGGCCCCCCACTGCATGTCAGCCCCCCACGCCCAACCATCCTGCCAATCAAAGGCAAAATGCCCAAAAAAAATAATCTTTAAAAAAAAAAATCATGAAAAGAATGTCATAGTATAGCATGTTGTCCAAAATCATGAAAAAAAGTCATAGTATAGGATGTTGTCCAAAATCATGAAAAAAAGTCGTAGTATAGTATGGTGTCCAAAATCATGAAAATAAGTCATAGTATAGTATGTCGTCCAAAATCATGAAAATAAGTCATATTATAGTATGTCGTCCAAAATCATGAAAATAAGTCATATTATAGTATGTCGTCCAAAATCATGAAAAAAAAGTGATAGTATAGCATGTCGTCCAAAATCATGAAAAAAAGTCATAGTATAGTATGTTTTCCAAAATCATGAAAATAAGTCATAGTATAGTATGTCGTCCCAAATCATGAAAAAAAGTCATAGTATAGTATGTCGTCCAAAATCATGAAAAAAAGTTATAGTATAGTATGTCCTCCAAAATCATGAAAAAAAGTGATATTATAGTATGTCGTCCATAATCATGAAAAAAAAGTCATAGTATAATATGTCGTCCAAAATCATGAAAAAAAGTCATAGTATAGTATGTCGTCCAAAATCATGAAAAAAAGGCAGAGTATAGTATCTCATCCCAAATCATGAAAAAAAAGTCAGAGTATAGTATGTTGTCCAAAATCATGAGAAGAAGGGACGTCGGTGGCTTAGTGGTGAAGCAGGCGCCCCATGTACGAACGCTATTGCCGCAGCAGCCCGGGTTCGAATCCAGCCTGTGGTCCCCCACTGCATGTCACCCCCCCACGCCCAACCATCCTGCCAATCAAAGGCAAAATGCCCAAAAAAAATAACCTTTAAAAAAAAAAATCATGAAAAGAATGTCATAGTATAGCATGTTGTCCAAAATCATGAAAAAAAGTCATAGTATAGGATGTCGTCCAAAATCATGAAAAAAAGTCATAGTATAGTATGTCGTCCAAAATCATGAAAATAAGTCATATTATAGTATGTCGTCCAAAATCATGAAAAAAAAGTCATAGTATAGCATGTCGTCCAAAATCATGAAAAAAAGTCATAGTATAGTATGTTTTCCAAAATCATGAAAATAAGTCATAGTATAGTATGTCGTCCATAATCATGAAAAAAGAAGTCATAGTATAGTATTTCGTCCCAAATCATGAAAAAAAGTCATAGTATAGTATGTCGTCCAAAATCATGAAAAAAAGGCATAGTATAGTATGTTGTCCCAAATCATGAAAAAAAGTCATAGTATAGTATGTCGTCCAAAATCATGAAAAAAAGTCATAGTATAGTATGTCGTCCATTATTATGAAAAAAAGTCATAGTATAGTATGTCGTCCAAAATCATGAAAAAAAGTCATAGTATAGTATGTCGTCCAAAATCATGAAAAAAAAGTCATAGTATAGTATGTCGTCCAAAATCATGAAAAAAAAGTCAGAGTATAGTATGTCGTCCAAAATCATGAAAAAAAAGCCATAGTATATAGTATGTTGTCCAAAATCATGAAAAAAAGTCATGGTATAGTATGTGGTCCAAAATCATGAAAAAAAGTCATGGTATAGTATGTTGTCCAAAATCATGAAAAAAAGTCATAGTATAGTATGTTGTCCAAAATCATGAAAAAAAGTCATAGTATAGTATGTCGTCCAAAATCATGAAAAAAAAGCCATAGTATATAGTATGTTGTCCAAAATCATGAAAAAAAGTCATGGTATAGTATGTGGTCCAAAATCATGAAAAAAAGTCATGGTATAGTATGTTGTCCAAAATCATGAAAAAAAGTCATAGTATAGTATGTCGTCCAAAATCATGAAAAAAAGTCATAGTATAGTATGTCATCCAAAATCATGAAAAAAGTCAGAGTATAGTATGTTGTCCAAAATCATGAAAAAAAGTCATAGTATAGTATGTCGTCCAAAATCATGAAAAAAAAGTCAGAGTATAGTATGTCGTCTATAATCATGAAAAAAAAGTCATGGTATAGTATGCTGTCCAAAATCATGAAAAAAAGTCACAGTATAGTATGTCGTCCCAAATCATGAAAAAAAGGTCATAGTATAGTATGTCGTCCATAATCATGAAAAAAAAGGTCATAGTATAGTATGCTGTCCAAAATCATGAAAAAAAGTCACAGTATAGTATGTCGTCCCAAATCATGAAAAAAAGGTCATAGTATAGTATGTCGTCCATAATCATGAAAAAAAAGGTCATAGTATAGTATGTCGTCCCAAATCATGAAAAAAAGTCACAGTATAGTATGTCGTCCCAAATCATGAAAAAAAGGTCATAGTATAGTATGTTGTCCAAAATCATGAAAAAAAAGGTCATAGTATAGTATGTCGTCCCAAATCATGAAAAAAAGGTCATAGTATAGTATGTCGTCCATTATTATGAAAAAAAAGTCATAGTATAGTATGTCATCCAAAATCATGAAAAAAAAAGTCATAGTATAGTATGTTGTCCAAAATCATGAAAAAAAGTCTTAGTATAGTATGTCGTCCAAAATCATGAAAAAAAGTCAGAGTATAGTATGTTGTCCAAAATCATGAAAAAAAGTCATAGTATAGCATGTTGTCCAAAATCATGAAAAAAAAGTCATAGTATAGCATGTTGTCCAAAATCATGAAACACAGTCAGAGCATAGTATGTCGTCCAAAATCATGAAAAAAAAAGTCATAGTATAGTATGTTTTTCAAAATCATGAAAAAAAGTCAGAGTATAGTATGTCGTCCAAAATCATGAAAAAAAGTCATAGTATAGTATGTTGTCCAAAATCATGAAAAAAAGTCATAGTATAGCATGTTGTCCAAAATCATGAAAAAAAGTCATAGTATAGCATCTTGTTCAAAATCATGAAAAAAAGTCATAGTATAGTATGCCGCCAAAATCATGAAAAAAAGTCATAGTATAGTATGTCGTCCAAAATCATGAAAAAAAGTCATAGTATAGCATGTTGTCCAAAATCATGAAAAAAAGTCATAGTATAGTATGTCGTCCAAAATCATGAAAAAAAGTCATAGTATAGTATGTTGTCCAAAATCATGAAAAAACGTCATAGTTTCGCATGTTGTCCAAAATCATGAAAAAAAGTCATAGTATAGTATGTCGTCCAAAATCATGAAAAAAAGTCATAGTATAGTATGTCGTCCAAAATCATGAAAAAAAAGCCATCGTATATAGTATGTCGTCCAAAATCATGAAAAAAAGTCATGGTATAGTATGTTGTCCAAAATCATGAAAAAAAGTCATAGTATAGTATGTCGTCCAAAATCATGAAAAAAAGTCATAGTATAGTATGTCGTCCAAAATCATGAAAAAAGTCATAGTTTCGCATATTGTCCAAAATCATGAAAAAAAAGTCATAGTATAGTATGTCGTCCAAAATCATGAAAAAAAGTCATAGTATAGTATGTTGTCCAAAATCATGAAAAAAGTCATAGTTTCGCATGTTGTCCAAAATCATGAAAAAAAAGTCACAGTATAGTATGTCGTCCAAAATCATGAAAAAAAGTCATAGTATAGTATGTCGTCCAAAATCATGAAAAAAAAAGTCATAGTATAGTATGTCGTCCAGTATTATGAAAAAAAAGTCATAGTATAGTATGTCGTCCAGTATTATGAAAAAAAAGTCATAGTATAGTATGTTGTCCATTATTATGAAAAAAACGTCATAGTATAGTATGTCGTCCATTATTATGAAAAAAAGTCATAGTATAGTATGTCGTCGAAAATCATGAAAAAAAGTCATAGTATAGTATGTCGTCCATAAGTATGAAAAAAAAAGTCATCGTATAGTATGTCGTCCAAAATCATGAAAAAAAGTCATTGTATAGTATGTCGTCCAAAATCATGAAAAAAAGTCATAGTATAGTATGTCGTCCATTATTATGAAAAAAACGTCATAGCATAGTATGTCGTCCAAAATCGTGAAAAAAAGTCAGAGTATAATATGTTTTCCAAAATCATGAAAAAAAGTCATAGTATAGTATGTCGTCCATTATTATGAAAAAAAAGTCACAGTATAGTATGTCGTCCAAAATCATGAAAAAACGTCATAGTATAGCATGTCGTCCAAAATCGTGAAAAAAAGTCAGAGTACAATATGTTTTCCAAAATCATGAAAAAAAGTCATAGTATAGTATGTCGTCCATTATTATGAAAAAAAAGTCATAGTATAGTATGTTGTCCCAAATCATGAAAAAACGTCATAGTATAGTATGTCGTCCAAAATCATGAAAAAAAGTCAGAGTATAGTATGTTGTCCAAAATCATGAAAAAAAGTTATAGTATAGTATTTCGTCCAAAAACATGAAAAAAAGTCATAGTATAGTATGTCGTCCAAAATCATGAAAAAACGTCAGAGTATAGTATGTCGTCCAGTATTATGAAAAAAAAGTCATAGTATAGTATGTCGTCCAGTATTATGAAAAAAAAGTCATAGTATAGTATGTTTTCCAAAATCATGAAAAAAAGTCATAGTATAGTATGTCGTCCATTATTATGAAAAAAACGTCATAGTATAGTATGTCGTCGAAAATCATGAAAAAAGTCATAGTATAGTATGTCGTCCATAAGTATGAAAAAAAAAGTCATCGTATAGTATGTCGTCCAAAATCATGAAAAAAAGTCATTGTATAGTATGTCGTCCAAAATCATGAAAAAAAGTCATAGTATAGTATGTCGTCCATTATTATGAAAAAAAAGTCATAGTATAGTATGTCGTCCAAAATCATGAAAAAAAGTCATAGTATAGTATGTCGTCCAAAATCATGAAAAAAAAGTCATAGTATAGTATGTCGTCCAAAATCATGAAAAAAAAGTCAGAGTATAGTATGTCGTCCAAAATCATGAAAAAAAAGCCATAGTATATAGTATGTTGTCCAAAATCATGAAAAAAAGTCATGGTATAGTATGTTGTCCAAAATCATGAAAAAAAGTCATGGTATAGTATGTCGTCCAAAATCATGAAAAAAGTCATAGTTTCGCATGTTGTCCAAAATCATGAAAAAAAGTCATAGTATAGTATGTCGTCCAAAATCATGAAAAAAAAGTCAGAGTATAGTATGTCGTCCAAAATCATGAAAAAAAAGCCATAGTATATAGTATGTCGTCCATAATCATGAAAAAAAAGGTCATAGTATAGTATGCTGTCCAAAATCATGAAAAAAAGTCACAGTATAGTATGTCGTCCCAAATCATGAAAAAAAGGTCATAGTATAGTATGTCGTCCATAATCATGATAAAAAAGGTCATAGTATAGTATGTTGTCCAAAATCATGAAAAAAAAGGTCATAGTATAGTATGTCGTCCCAAATCATGAAAAAAAGGTCATAGTATAGTATGTCGTCCATTATTATGAAAAAAAAGTCATAGTATAGTATGTCATCCAAAATCATGAAAAAAAAAGTTATAGTATAGTATTTTGTCCAAAATCATGAAAAAAAGTCAGAGTATAGTATGTCGTCCAAAATCATGAAAAAAAGTCAGAGTATAGTATGTTGTCCAAAATCATGAAAAAAAGTCATAGTATAGCATGTTGTCCAAAATCATGAAAAAAAAGTCATAGTATAGCATGTTGTCCAAAATCATGAAACACAGTCAGAGCATAGTATGTCGTCCAAAATCATGAAAAAAAAAGTCATAGTATAGTATGTTTTTCAAAATCATGAAAAAAAGTCATAGTATAGTATGTCGTCCAAAATCATGAAAAAAAGTCATAGTATAGTATGTCGTCCAAAATCATGAAAAAAAGTCATAGTATAGCATGTTGTCCAAAATCATGAAAAAAAAGCCATAGTATAGCATCTTGTTCAAAATCATGAAAAAAAGTCATAGTATAGTATGCCGTCCAAAATCATGAAAAAAAGTCATAGTATAGTATGTCGTCCAAAATCATGAAAAAAAGTCATAGTATAGCATGTTGTCCAAAATCATGAAAAAAAGTCATAGTATAGTATGTCGTCCAAAATCATGAAAAAAAGTCATAGTATAGTATGTTGTCCAAAATCATGAAAAAAGTCATAGTTTCGCATGTTGTCCAAAATCATGAAAAAAAGTCATAGTATAGTATGTCGTCCAAAATCATGAAAAAAAGTCATAGTATAGTATGTCGTCCAAAATCATGAAAAAAAAGCCATAGTATATAGTATGTCGTCCAAAATCATGAAAAAAAGTCATGGTATAGTATGTCGTCCAAAATCATGAAAAAAAGTCATAGTATAGTATGTCGTCCAAAATCATGAAAGAAAGTCATAGTATAGTATGTCGTCCCAAATCATGAAAAAAAGTCATAGTATAGTATGTCGTCCAAAATCATGAAAAAAGTCATAGTTTCGCATGTTGTCCAAAATCATGAAAAAAAAGTCATAGTATAGTATGTCGTCCATAATCATGAAAAAAAGTCATAGTATAGTATGTTGTCCAAAATCATGAAAAAAGTCATAGTTTCGCATGTTGTCCAAAATCATGAAAAAAAAGTCATAGTATAGTATGTCGTCCAAAATCATGAAAAAAGTCATAGTTTCACATGTTGTCCAAAATCATGAAAAAAAAGTCATAGTATAGTATGTCGTCCAAAATCATGAAAAAAAGTCACAGTATAGTATGTCGTCCCAAATCATGAGAAAAAAGTCATAGTATAGTATGTCGTCCAAAATCATGAAAAAAAGGTCACAGTATAGCATCTTGTCCCAAATCATGAAAAAAAAGTCATAGTATAGTATGTCGTCCCAAATCATGAAAAAAAGTCACAGTATAGTATGTCGTCCAAAATCATGAAAAAAAAGTCATAGTATAGTATATCCTCCCAAATCATGAAAAAAAGTCATAGTATAGTATGTCGTCCAAAATCATGAAAAAAAGTCACAGTATAGTATGTCGTCTATAATCATGAAAAAAAGTCAGAGTATAGTATGTCGTCCCAAATCATGAAAAAAAGTCACAGTATAGTATGTCGTCCAAAATCATGAAAAAAAGTCCCAGTATAGTATGTCGTCTATAATCATGAAAAAAAGTCAAAGTATAGTATGTCGTCTATAATCATGAAAAAAAAGTCACAGTATAGTATGTCGTCCAAAATCATGAAAAAACGTCACAGTATAGTATGTCGTCTATAATCATGAAAAAAAGTCAGAGTATAGTATGTCGTCTATAATCATGAAAAAAAAGTCATAGTATAGTATGTCGTCCAAAATCATGAAAAAAAAGTCAGAGTATAGTATGTCGTCTATAATCATGAAAAAAAAGTCATAGTATAGTATGTCGTCCCAAATCATGAAAAAAAAGTCATAGTATAGTATGTCGTCCAAAATCATGAAAAAAAGGTCACAGTATAGCATCTTGTCCCAAATCATGAAAAAAAGTCACAGTATAGTATGTCGTCCAAAATCATGAAAAAAAGTCACAGTATAGTATGTCGTCTATAATCATGAAAAAAAGTCAGAGTATAGTATGTCGTCCCAAATCATGAAAAAAAGTCATAGTATAGTATGTCGTCCAAAATCATGAAAAAAAGTCACAGTATATTATGTCGTCTATAATCATGAAAAAAAGTCAGAGTATAGTATGTCGTCCCAAATCATGAAAAAAAGTCACAGTATAGTATGTCGTCCAAAATCATGAAAAAAAAGTCACAGTATAGTATGTCATCCAAAATCATGAAAAAAAGTCACAGTATAGTATGTCGTCTATAATCATGAAAAAAAGTCATAGTATAGTATGTCATCCAAAATCATGAAAAAAGTCAGAGTATAGTATGTTGTCCAAAATCATGAAAAAAAGTCATAGTATAGTATGTCGTCCAAAATCATGAAAAAAAAGTCAGAGTATAGTATGTCGTCTATAATCATGAAAAAAAAGTCATGGTATAGTATGCTGTCCAAAATCATGAAAAAAAGTCACAGTATAGTATGTCGTCCCAAATCATGAAAAAAAGGTCATAGTATAGTATGTCGTCCATAATCATGAAAAAAAAGGTCATAGTATAGTATGCTGTCCAAAATCATGAAAAAAAGTCATGGTATAGTATGTCGTCCCAAATCATGAAAAAAAGGTCATAGTATAGTATGTCGTCCATAATCATGAAAAAAAAGGTCATAGTATAGTATGTCGTCCCAAATCATGAAAAAAAGTCACAGTATAGTATGTCGTCCCAAATCATGAAAAAAAGGTCATAGTATAGTATGTTGTCCAAAATCATGAAAAAAAAGGTCATAGTATAGTATGTCGTCCCAAATCATGAAAAAAAGGTCATAGTATAGTATGTCGTCCATTATTATGAAAAAAAAGTCATAGTATAGTATGTCATCCAAAATCATGAAAAAAAAAGTCATAGTATAGTATGTTGTCCAAAATCATGAAAAAAAGTCTTAGTATAGTATGTCGTCCAAAATCATGAAAAAAAGTCAGAGTATAGTATGTTGTCCAAAATCATGAAAAAAAGTCATAGTATAGCATGTTGTCCAAAATCATGAAAAAAAAGTCATAGTATAGCATGTTGTCCAAAATCATGAAACACAGTCAGAGCATAGTATGTCGTCCAAAATCATGAAAAAAAAAGTCATAGTATAGTATGTTTTTCAAAATCATGAAAAAAAGTCAGAGTATAGTATGTCGTCCAAAATCATGAAAAAAAGTCATAGTATAGTATGTTGTCCAAAATCATGAAAAAAAGTCATAGTATAGCATGTTGTCCAAAATCATGAAAAAAAGTCATAGTATAGCATCTTGTTCAAAATCATGAAAAAAAGTCATAGTATAGTATGCCGCCAAAATCATGAAAAAAAGTCATAGTATAGTATGTCGTCCAAAATCATGAAAAAAAGTCATAGTATAGCATGTTGTCCAAAATCATGAAAAAAAGTCATAGTATAGTATGTCGTCCAAAATCATGAAAAAAAGTCATAGTATAGTATGTTGTCCAAAATCATGAAAAAACGTCATAGTTTCGCATGTTGTCCAAAATCATGAAAAAAAGTCATAGTATAGTATGTCGTCCAAAATCATGAAAAAAAGTCATAGTATAGTATGTCGTCCAAAATCATGAAAAAAAAGCCATCGTATATAGTATGTCGTCCAAAATCATGAAAAAAAGTCATGGTATAGTATGTTGTCCAAAATCATGAAAAAAAGTCATAGTATAGTATGTCGTCCAAAATCATGAAAAAAAGTCATAGTATAGTATGTCGTCCAAAATCATGAAAAAAGTCATAGTTTCGCATATTGTCCAAAATCATGAAAAAAAAGTCATAGTATAGTATGTCGTCCAAAATCATGAAAAAAAGTCATAGTATAGTATGTTGTCCAAAATCATGAAAAAAGTCATAGTTTCGCATGTTGTCCAAAATCATGAAAAAAAAGTCACAGTATAGTATGTCGTCCAAAATCATGAAAAAAAGTCATAGTATAGTATGTCGTCCAAAATCATGAAAAAAAAAGTCATAGTATAGTATGTCGTCCAGTATTATGAAAAAAAAGTCATAGTATAGTATGTCGTCCAGTATTATGAAAAAAAAGTCATAGTATAGTATGTTGTCCATTATTATGAAAAAAACGTCATAGTATAGTATGTCGTCCATTATTATGAAAAAAAGTCATAGTATAGTATGTCGTCGAAAATCATGAAAAAAAGTCATAGTATAGTATGTCGTCCATAAGTATGAAAAAAAAAGTCATCGTATAGTATGTCGTCCAAAATCATGAAAAAAAGTCATTGTATAGTATGTCGTCCAAAATCATGAAAAAAAGTCATAGTATAGTATGTCGTCCATTATTATGAAAAAAACGTCATAGCATAGTATGTCGTCCAAAATCGTGAAAAAAAGTCAGAGTATAATATGTTTTCCAAAATCATGAAAAAAAGTCATAGTATAGTATGTCGTCCATTATTATGAAAAAAAAGTCACAGTATAGTATGTCGTCCAAAATCATGAAAAAACGTCATAGTATAGCATGTCGTCCAAAATCGTGAAAAAAAGTCAGAGTACAATATGTTTTCCAAAATCATGAAAAAAAGTCATAGTATAGTATGTCGTCCATTATTATGAAAAAAAAGTCATAGTATAGTATGTTGTCCCAAATCATGAAAAAACGTCATAGTATAGTATGTCGTCCAAAATCATGAAAAAAAGTCAGAGTATAGTATGTTGTCCAAAATCATGAAAAAAAGTTATAGTATAGTATTTCGTCCAAAAACATGAAAAAAAGTCATAGTATAGTATGTCGTCCAAAATCATGAAAAAACGTCAGAGTATAGTATGTCGTCCAGTATTATGAAAAAAAAGTCATAGTATAGTATGTCGTCCAGTATTATGAAAAAAAAGTCATAGTATAGTATGTTTTCCAAAATCATGAAAAAAAGTCATAGTATAGTATGTCGTCCATTATTATGAAAAAAACGTCATAGTATAGTATGTCGTCGAAAATCATGAAAAAAGTCATAGTATAGTATGTCGTCCATAAGTATGAAAAAAAAAGTCATCGTATAGTATGTCGTCCAAAATCATGAAAAAAAGTCATTGTATAGTATGTCGTCCAAAATCATGAAAAAAAGTCATAGTATAGTATGTCGTCCATTATTATGAAAAAAAAGTCATAGTATAGTATGTCGTCCAAAATCATGAAAAAAAGTCATAGTATAGTATGTCGTCCAAAATCATGAAAAAAAAGTCATAGTATAGTATGTCGTCCAAAATCATGAAAAAAAAGTCAGAGTATAGTATGTCGTCCAAAATCATGAAAAAAAAGCCATAGTATATAGTATGTTGTCCAAAATCATGAAAAAAAGTCATGGTATAGTATGTTGTCCAAAATCATGAAAAAAAGTCATGGTATAGTATGTCGTCCAAAATCATGAAAAAAGTCATAGTTTCGCATGTTGTCCAAAATCATGAAAAAAAGTCATAGTATAGTATGTCGTCCAAAATCATGAAAAAAAAGTCAGAGTATAGTATGTCGTCCAAAATCATGAAAAAAAAGCCATAGTATATAGTATGTCGTCCATAATCATGAAAAAAAAGGTCATAGTATAGTATGCTGTCCAAAATCATGAAAAAAAGTCACAGTATAGTATGTCGTCCCAAATCATGAAAAAAAGGTCATAGTATAGTATGTCGTCCATAATCATGATAAAAAAGGTCATAGTATAGTATGTTGTCCAAAATCATGAAAAAAAAGGTCATAGTATAGTATGTCGTCCCAAATCATGAAAAAAAGGTCATAGTATAGTATGTCGTCCATTATTATGAAAAAAAAGTCATAGTATAGTATGTCATCCAAAATCATGAAAAAAAAAGTTATAGTATAGTATTTTGTCCAAAATCATGAAAAAAAGTCAGAGTATAGTATGTCGTCCAAAATCATGAAAAAAAGTCAGAGTATAGTATGTTGTCCAAAATCATGAAAAAAAGTCATAGTATAGCATGTTGTCCAAAATCATGAAAAAAAAGTCATAGTATAGCATGTTGTCCAAAATCATGAAACACAGTCAGAGCATAGTATGTCGTCCAAAATCATGAAAAAAAAAGTCATAGTATAGTATGTTTTTCAAAATCATGAAAAAAAGTCATAGTATAGTATGTCGTCCAAAATCATGAAAAAAAGTCATAGTATAGTATGTCGTCCAAAATCATGAAAAAAAGTCATAGTATAGCATGTTGTCCAAAATCATGAAAAAAAAGCCATAGTATAGCATCTTGTTCAAAATCATGAAAAAAAGTCATAGTATAGTATGCCGTCCAAAATCATGAAAAAAAGTCATAGTATAGTATGTCGTCCAAAATCATGAAAAAAAGTCATAGTATAGCATGTTGTCCAAAATCATGAAAAAAAGTCATAGTATAGTATGTCGTCCAAAATCATGAAAAAAAGTCATAGTATAGTATGTTGTCCAAAATCATGAAAAAAGTCATAGTTTCGCATGTTGTCCAAAATCATGAAAAAAAGTCATAGTATAGTATGTCGTCCAAAATCATGAAAAAAAGTCATAGTATAGTATGTCGTCCAAAATCATGAAAAAAAAGCCATAGTATATAGTATGTCGTCCAAAATCATGAAAAAAAGTCATGGTATAGTATGTCGTCCAAAATCATGAAAAAAAGTCATAGTATAGTATGTCGTCCAAAATCATGAAAAAAAGTCATAGTATAGTATGTCGTCCCAAATCATGAAAAAAAGTCATAGTATAGTATGTCGTCCAAAATCATGAAAAAAGTCATAGTTTCGCATGTTGTCCAAAATCATGAAAAAAAAGTCATAGTATAGTATGTCGTCCATAATCATGAAAAAAAGTCATAGTATAGTATGTTGTCCAAAATCATGAAAAAAGTCATAGTTTCGCATGTTGTCCAAAATCATGAAAAAAAAGTCATAGTATAGTATGTCGTCCAAAATCATGAAAAAAGTCATAGTTTCACATGTTGTCCAAAATCATGAAAAAAAAGTCATAGTATAGTATGTCGTCCAAAATCATGAAAAAAAGTCACAGTATAGTATGTCGTCCCAAATCATGAGAAAAAAGTCATAGTATAGTATGTCGTCCAAAATCATGAAAAAAAGGTCACAGTATAGCATCTTGTCCCAAATCATGAAAAAAAAGTCATAGTATAGTATGTCGTCCCAAATCATGAAAAAAAGTCACAGTATAGTATGTCGTCCAAAATCATGAAAAAAAAGTCATAGTATAGTATATCCTCCCAAATCATGAAAAAAAGTCATAGTATAGTATGTCGTCCAAAATCATGAAAAAAAGTCACAGTATAGTATGTCGTCTATAATCATGAAAAAAAGTCAGAGTATAGTATGTCGTCCCAAATCATGAAAAAAAGTCACAGTATAGTATGTCGTCCAAAATCATGAAAAAAAGTCCCAGTATAGTATGTCGTCTATAATCATGAAAAAAAGTCAAAGTATAGTATGTCGTCTATAATCATGAAAAAAAAGTCACAGTATAGTATGTCGTCCAAAATCATGAAAAAACGTCACAGTATAGTATGTCGTCTATAATCATGAAAAAAAGTCAGAGTATAGTATGTCGTCTATAATCATGAAAAAAAAGTCATAGTATAGTATGTCGTCCAAAATCATGAAAAAAAAGTCAGAGTATAGTATGTCGTCTATAATCATGAAAAAAAAGTCATAGTATAGTATGTCGTCCCAAATCATGAAAAAAAAGTCATAGTATAGTATGTCGTCCAAAATCATGAAAAAAAGGTCACAGTATAGCATCTTGTCCCAAATCATGAAAAAAAGTCACAGTATAGTATGTCGTCCAAAATCATGAAAAAAAGTCACAGTATAGTATGTCGTCTATAATCATGAAAAAAAGTCAGAGTATAGTATGTCGTCCCAAATCATGAAAAAAAGTCATAGTATAGTATGTCGTCCAAAATCATGAAAAAAAGTCACAGTATATTATGTCGTCTATAATCATGAAAAAAAGTCAGAGTATAGTATGTCGTCCCAAATCATGAAAAAAAGTCACAGTATAGTATGTCGTCCAAAATCATGAAAAAAAAGTCACAGTATAGTATGTCATCCAAAATCATGAAAAAAAGTCACAGTATAGTATGTCGTCTATAATCATGAAAAAAAGTCATAGTATAGTATGTCGTCCAAAATCATGAAAAAAAGTCATCTAGTATGTCATCAAATATCAGAAATAACGTTATAGTTCTGTAAGTCATAAAATTAAAAAAATCACTAGTATAAAAAAAGTCATGGTACAGTATGTCCAAAAAAATGTCTGGAAGATGTTATAATATGTCATGAAAAAGTCTGTTTATTTTTACTATGCACTCACATGCTAGCTCCCTTAAATGGCACTCAGTCATCAAAACTTTGAGAAACCTTGATTTAAGATTTTTTTTTTTCAAAATGATTTAGAATAGTCAGATTTGCTGTTGAGTTTCTAAAAATTTCTCCTGGGGGCGATTTCCTCCAGACCCCTGGAGGGCTTGGTTGCAGAAGGTGTGCCCCCCAGTGTTAGAAACTTGTCCTGGTTTCTGTTCTGGCTAAACAGATAGAGAACAGAGGAAGCAGTGTCCAGCTGCAGAGGCTTCAGCAATACAGGTCATTAAGTCATTTATTACTTAAAACATCAGTTTTCACCGCAAACAGAAAAGTTGGTCTCCTGTCTAAAGCTTTGTAAAATAAAAGCAAAAAGACAAACAAACAAATCAGTTTTTCTCATCATTCAAAATCACACATGAAGATGCAAAGAGTGAATTATTTAAATCCTTAAAAATGAACAATAAAACATAAATAGTCATCGATCTCTTCCACTGCGCACACATATGTATCTATGCTGTAGGTGTGTCTAATGACACGTTGTTTGTATTTTAGGTTTGTACTTATACTTGAAGTTTAAGTCTGTACTTGTGCAGTGCAGATCTGGGCTGAACTACTTCAGGCAAAGGACAGATTCAGATATCTGAGATGTTTTGATCAACATATTGTACAGCTGACTGGTCCGGGTCACAGCAGGACTGACAGTCATCGGGGAAACTCCTATGTATTACGTAGGCGTGCAGCCCTGGTACATGTGTGCGCCCCTGATAACACAATCTACGTGCTCAAAGCCTACTGTCTCGCAGGAGGAGTGCGTGACAAATGTTAAAGGCGAGACGCTAGATGCGCGCTACACGCAGCCGCTTACATCACTAACAAGAAAATAGTCGCAAGGAGGAGTGTCAGTCTGCGTACAGAGCAGAGAAAAACACTTTTGTTTACGCCTACAACACTTGTATGAATGTGATCATTTAAATGCCTCTCCAATGACTGGCTGCACGAAGTGCTGAGTGGTAGCTGCGTGTTAGTGCGCCGTTTGAAGTCTGAGGGACGCAATGGACAAAGATCGCATCATCTCCTCTGAGGAGCGCAGGGTGAAGAGAAGCTTTGACCAAATGTGAGTCCATTTGATAATTATTTGATAATATTAGAGGCCACACTAACAGACTCTGAGCACTAATACTTTAAATATCCTTTACACTTAGTGGAAGTTGCAGGGGCGTGGGGAACACTTGTGGGGACACATATTAAGAGGGGGCCTGGGGTTCATCCCCCAAGAAACTTGGAGTGTCATACACTTAATTTCCTGCACACTGGTTAATTTTATGCACCAATGTGTGGAGGCAGTGTCATGGTACCTCCTACTCCAACCATACAGATGATTCTCCTCTTTGTTTTATGGGTAATTGCAAACATAGCTTTTGAGTTTGTATTTTCATCACCACTTATTCTGCCAGTTATTTTCTTAATTAACAGTTTTGTCAATAAAATGTGTAAAAATAAATGGCCACAAATGGTATCTTTATTGAAACAACACTCCAAAATCCAACATTATTTAGTTTATTATCATGTATGAAAAAAGAAAAGTACCAAATTTTAACATTTAAATATGATGTAACCAGCAAATATTCAACTGTTTTGCTTAAAATAATTACTAAAATGATTATTATGATGATCAGAATAGTTGTCATTAATTTCCTGTCAATCAACTTATTGATTAATCAGCTAATCATTCCAGCTTTAGTAGTAAACAGCCACCAACTTTACCAGAAGCATTGTTGTATACAAGAGTCGCATTCTAGCAGTTCCCCGAAATAAAAGTCGTCATGTTTTTATTGTGGGTGGGACAAATGCACATGTTTTGAAGGGCATCCCCTCCAAAATCTATGCCTATTGTAAGCTTGTATTTACCAGTGTTTACATGGTCGATACTAAAATAGAATTGTGAAGTTTTGCCCTTTTTTCTTAGAAAAAAATGCACCTCTGTGTCTTATTGGTCACAATAGGTTGGGAGAAGTTAGTGTATTTATTGTTACATTATTATAATCAGGCTATTACAATTCAAAATAACCAGCATTTCCACAAAACACAAATGCTTTCTGCCCCTCCTCATCTGCATCTATCCTCTAATTGTTTGCACCTCATGACTTATTTTTTTTTTGTAAATATATTTTATTGAATTTCAATGTCTTTATCACACAAAAAAGATACTAAACATGTATATTTGACATCAATTCAACCATTCCTCCCCGACTATAAAGAAACACTGTTCATCATATAAACTGACATCTTGAAATCGGAATCCTTAAATCCATCCACCCTGCCCAGCCATCCATAGGATTACAGGTTACAAGATACATTGAGGTAAAGGAGGGAAGCTAACAGGACTTCACCAAATAATTGTGTCAATTACTCAAACAAATGTAGAAAGAGAGGGGAAAGTAAATAGAAAACAGAACAAACAAAACACAGCCTAAAAAACAACGGGTCATGCAACATTTCCAGGTAGCACCTTATTCCTTATCAAGGGGTCTCTTTAGCGAATCAAAAAAAGTCCAAAAAGGGACTCCATATCTAAATAAAGGTTTGAATGTGTATTTGATTTTTTCTATCTTAAAGAAATACATAACATCTCTGACGCAATGAGAAAAGGACAGATGACTAAATATTCTAATCTGCACACACCCTCTACAGTAAGCCCTCCTGCATCAGAAACACTCGATCCCAGTTAGCTTTTATGCGCTGGGTCGATCCTCAAAAGCAACACACACTAAACAAGAGCTTGCAGGTAAATTATTTACAGCAACCCTATATGTATGAACTTTAAGGGAGGGTTGAGACTGGGCCGTCCAGAGTGGAGGTGCTGCAGATAGGCTTCTCTCCCTGTGTCAGGGTGACACTGATAAAGAGGAGCATCTGGGTGCAAGTGACACAGGAAACCAGTTACACCAGTGAACACAAGAGTCTTCAAATACACAAGGATAATTTTATTTGTAATTTGCAGCCATTTAGAATAGTGGTGGTCGAGGGTAATGATAACATCTCTACCCTCCACCCAGCTCCACCCCCGCTGTACTGTAGGAGCAGGAAATACAGACCAGGAGTTACAACAAAGTAACCACGGTCAAAATGACGGTGAAGGTCCTGAATTTCTAAAAAGTTCCAGTGATGGAAAAGAGCTGTCAAAGCAACCATGAAGAAACCTTATAACATCACAGAAAAGCAACAACAACAACGACAGATGACGTCCTCCCCTCAGGCCCACCTGAACACAACCTCATAGTAGACCTGATGCAAACAAATACTGCAACATACTGATCCTGAGGAAATCTCAAGTCAGATTCACCACAGATGTGGATTATGCAACGAACATCTCTTAGATCTTGTGCTCATATATGTTTTTTTCCTGGTCACATGTTTGCAGACTTCAGCTGTGTTGTTGTGTTTGATCACAGGGTGTTCGTAAACAGAAGTCTGACGCTGGAAAACATCAAATGCTATGGATTTGACATGGACTACACCATGGCAAGTATGTAACAGAAACAGCTTTGAGTGTATCAAGTGTTGTTTTACAGTAAGGAGATCAAAATCTGAACTTTATTGAATTCTTTATTCTGGTTTCAGGATTTTCTCTTGGCTTTATGTTAATGGTGTTGCTGTTTGTGTTTGTTTGCAGTGTATAAGTCTCCTGACTACGAGAGTCTGGGCTTCGAGCTAATAAGAGACAGAATGGTGTCCATTGGATACCCTCATGAAATTCTACGCTACACATACGACCCCAGCTTCCCCACACGGTTAGTTTAAAGTCTACTTCTGTAACTAAAAGTTATGTAACAACAAAATAATTAACTCATCTGACATACTACGGAAACAGAAGGTGAACCTGCAAAAGAAAGAAGAAAAGCTATTTTATTTTTCTTTGTTTCTCAACTTGGGAAAGATATAAGTCGCCATGTATTCATGTAGTGTAAGAATAGTTGGGAAAATGAGTTCCCGTCTGGGAAAATTTACGTGAGTGCATCCTCAGGTTGGAACAACAATTCGGAAACAACTGGTACTGAGTTGACGTCATATGCAGAAACGTGGTGGATGAAAGTAAGTGGGCAGTTGTAATTTGTAATATGATATTAGGTTGTAACTTTTAGTTGCTGTTAACGAAGAGTGACCTAGATTAGGGGACAAAATCATTTAGTAATATAAAGCTTTAAACTATTATCAATGTGTTGTTTGAGTGTTGTTTGAATGACCAGTAAAACACAACACATCTTTTTAGTGTCCATGTTGTTTCCACATTAAGACTTAAAGCTCATAAGACCATCCAAGGAGCATGTGAATGCAGCATTATAATTTTGTGTGGATGATGTAATCAACAAACTACAGATTTTTACAAAAGACAGCTATTATTTTAATTAAAAGTTTAAGGACAAACCCCTCAAAATAAAGCATCTTGTATTCAGTAGGGGTCCAAAGACAAATTCATTGACAAACCAATAAATTCAAGGTAAAAGAAGGAAAGTTGATTTAGAATTTTGGTTCGGTTTGGTTTTGGTTTGAAAGAATAGATATAATGGAAAAACTACATCCCAGATTTCAAAAATATATCCTAAAGATAAAATGACAACCTGCAATAATATGGTCTATGGGGAGTTAGGGAGATATCCACTCTGTATTGGGATAAAAAAAAGAAAAATTTAAAGTTAAAAAGAGATAATAAAAATATTTGCCACTGGGAGAGGCTGATAGAGGGTAAAGAAACTAAACTCAGTTCAATAATGTACAACTATTTGCTCAGCCTGCGTAATATGGGTGTATATGTGTCACCATATTTTACTGTATTTGCCAAAGTATTATTTAAACCATCCATCTATGTTTAAATGATTTTTTTATTACAATCAGATACGCCAAAAGTAGGTGCTTGCAAATCAAGAACGTCCTTCCTTTGTTTAAGTAGCATTAGTTGTACTTTCATTTAGTACTACGTATATTGTGAAAAATTTAATCATAAAGGTAGAAAATAAACTAGAGCTGAATAATCTGCCAATTGATTCTATCAGCTACAGAAAATAATTATCAAAACAGAAACTATTCTGATTAACTATTAACTATCACCATAAACTAATTATCAGATGGCATCAACTTGGACCTTAGCAGGTTGTGTTTTTACTACTTTTTACATGTGATGAATCAAATGATTAATCGAGTTGAAGCTCCTGTGTGCAGGATTTAGAAGCATTTAGTGGTGAGGTTGCAGGTCTAAAGAGGTCTAAAAAAACTACCGTGGCTGATGCAAAAACACAAAAGACCCCATCTGGAGACAGTGTTTGATTTGTCCATTCTGGGCTACTGTAAAAAGAGCATGGTAGACTTCTTAGAAGAGGACCCACTCTGTATGATGATATAAACGGAACAAAAACACAACATTTTTTTTTTTTTAGATGAATGTAAACTAATCAAACCATAATACCATAATAAAACTATATTCAATTTCTGCTCCCTAAATCCTGCACACTGAACTTTTAATTTAGAAATAGATTAATTGATATTCTGCTCTCTGCAGTCCTGAAATAAAGACTGTTGCCTCCTTTATATCTGCTTCAACTTTCAGATCATGTCATGTCTTGATGACCTCATTTACATCTCCTTGTCTTTTTTTTGCCACCCTCAGCGGTTTAGTGATCGACACCACATACGGGAACCTCCTGAAGGTGGATTCAAACGGAAATGTTTTAGTCTGCAGTCACGGCTTCTGCTTCCTCAAAGGGTAAACTCAAAATCTAATGCAGTAATGTGGACATACACGCATGCACATATAAAGACAGCAATACAACACAATTAATCAATAAAACCCATCCTATCAAATTCTGAGGAATAAACAGAGATATTAGAGGTGAGGCGTGGAGGCGTGCATCTACTCAAGGACGAGAGGCTTGTGCTCATGACAGTGGGAGACGCAAACATTAATGGCGCCCTCTTAGCTGAGCTGTAACATTAGTTAGCTCAGTGGTGCTAGGTGTGCTAACAGTAGACGCTTCCTTCTGTGTAGTGATACGCTTGGCCGGTGTATTTCTGTAGAGAGAAAATAGTTCCTATATGAAACTGCTCACAGCAAGGTCTATGGATTAAGTCACTGGGCACACTTAAAGCACCACAAGCCGAGTGCCATCTAGTTCCATTATAGTGGAGAGAAGGCAGACATCTCTACAGCTGATATCTCCAAGACTCGGCAACTCACAACAAAACAATCTAGACTGAATAATAGCACTACAGGTAAGAGACTAAATATGTGTTTTTGATTTGGGGGAACTGTCCCTTTAATGCAACAGTAATAATAGTGAGGCTTTTGTGTCTGCATAGTGAATACTGCTTTTAGACTTAATGTTCATTTCACTGATTAAACTGTACTATTACTAAGTGACATTTTGAATGCTGGACTTTAACTTGTAATGGAGTATTCCTATAGTGTTGCCACCATTCCATGAGTAAATCTATCTAATACTTTTCCACCACTTAAATATTTAAACAAAAAAGGCTGAAGTATTCTGTTTTAATTTTATCTTCTAAAGTTAAACATACTGAGTGGATTACAACATTAAAATTAAGAAAGAAAGTTTAGATTTTGACCTGTTTTAACACACAGGTTAAATCTAAATCCACTGAAAACATGTCGCTCAGTTTCCACAGTATTTTTTCTGTGACAGAAAAGTAAACAGCTACAGTTTAATTAAAACCTGACTGTCGTGCTTGTGTTTGGATTCTACTCCAAGTTATTAGTTTACAATGGAAACACAAACAGCTAGTAATGACTGCAGCGTGACGGTCAGCTGAGGTGAGCTGACTCACTGTGGTTTTACTGGTTTTCTGGTTAGCAGCAGTCAAACATGAGTGCACCTACTTTGTTTGGTTTTTAATAGATAGTCACACAATTTGACAGTTTTTTTATAACCCTGAAACATAAAACAATGCACACTGTTTACTGCTTTATGTCAGTTGTTTCAGTCTGTTAGCTTGTGTTTGTGCATTTGTAATATTGACCTGTGTTATGTTTGTGTTCCACAGGGAAGAAATTCACAACTACTACCCCAACAAGTTCATCCAAAGAGATGACACCGACCGTTTCTACATTCTTAACACTCTCTTCAATCTTTCAGGTATAAAATGCACATGTAAAAATGTGTAATTTAAAAGTCTGCATTTAAAACTTATTTAAAAACGGATTAATAATAATATTAACATATACAGTTTCGATGAGTGATTTGGACTGGGAGAGGTCAGTGCAGTCTCGAATGTGTTTGAGGAGAGAGTTCCAGAGGGAGGGGGCGGCTATGGAGGCCTCCGTCGCCCCAGGTCTGATGCTCGGTCCTGAGTGTTGGAGTCAGGAGGCTGCTGGAAGTAGTGTGGTGGTGGAGCAGGTCAGAGAGGTAGGAGGGGGCCTGGTTATGGAGAAGGACTTTGAATTGGATGCGATGTGGGACAGGGAGCCAGTGGAGGTTCTGAAGGACAGGGGTGATGTGATCGAGGGAGTAGGGATGGATGAGCAGATGGGCAGCAGAGTTGTGGATGTACTGGAGTTTATGTAGAATGCTGATGTATGACATCAGCAGCTTTAAAGTCGTAGCTAACTGACCTGTGTTTGCATGCAACCTGCAGAGACTTATCTTCACACCTGCCTTGTGGACTTCTTCACCAGAAGCACCAGATACACAAAGTGAGTGGGCTCGTTTTATTTCCATCATACATACTTTTAACTCTTCCTCTAAGCCCTGAATAATTAAAAATTAACTAGCGAATTATTTGTCAAATTTAAATTCCTCCCAGCCTCCCGCAAGGTTACCAGCACGGCGACTTGTTTATGTCCTTCAGAAGCATGTTCCAGGATGTTCGAAACGCGATGGACTTCATTCATGATACGGTGAGCTGAAATAACAAATTTCTCTTAAAAGATATAGAATTGTGTCCCATTGTTGGCATCGGAAATCATTCTCAAACGGTTATGCTTTATCTGTGTGCTGTACAGGGAGCCCTAAAGGGACAGACTACCAAGAATTTGGAGAAATACGTCATCAAAGATGTGAGTAAACTGACAAGCACCAGAATAACAAAAAGAAATGGTTAAAATATTCAAAAAATAAATGTGTTCTTTACAGCCAAATCTCCCTGTACTCTTGGACCGGATTAAAGTCGGGGCCAAGATCTTCCTCGCCACCAACAGTGACTACACCTACACTGAGGTCAGCTTCGAAACATAGTGCACTATGTCTGACTAAACAGACTTAACCATAAATTATATAAAAATAAAGTGGAGACATTCAGAAAGTGCCTTCTTTCTTCTTTCTCATCAAGGCCATTATGAAATACCTGCTTGAAAATAATGTCAAGGTAAGAAATGTTAACTTTGCTTTGAATAAATGTCCATGTTATTGAATCACGTGAATTTAACACTACCCTTTATTTCCAGTCTGGAAGTCCAAAAAGATCCTGGCGCTCCTACTTTGACCTCATTGTGGTGGACACCAAAAAGCCCCTGTTCTTTGCAGAGGGGACGGTGCTGAGACAAGTGGACACGGTATGAGAGAGTGTCTCCTACTGAAGAGTTACATATCAATGTTTGAGTGGCAGCAGGTTTCAGTAACATGTTGTATTTTGGGATACAGGACACAGGAAAGCTTCGGATCGGGACGTACACAGGCGACCTCCAACATGGAACTGTTTACTCTGGAGGTGAGATTAATTAATGTTTTTTATTCTGAGGAAATACAAAAATGAATGTCACTTAAAATATACTTAATTAATAAATAATGACAGAACAAGGATTTTTGTGGTTTGGAAGTCGTGACATGTCTTGTTATTGAGCATAGCGTTAGTTCAGGCAGGTCCCAATGTCAAGCTCAGCTCACATCCCAGCTACATCAGCTGATCTCAAACAGCCCAATCAACTGATGGAGCAGCTGATTGATGGAAGGGAGTCAGCTGATAGATCACATGATTCCTTTCTATGAAACCAATTAGCAAATCTTGTTCAGGTCGCCCTATTTAAACTGCTCTGGCCTGCCTACTGTTGCTGCTTCCTCTGCAAGCCGCTTTGCAACCCGCCTCCACCCCAGCTCCTCCTTTTCATGCTGTGTCTGACTTATCAATGTCATTTCTGTTTGTCATTGATGCTGCTCTGTTCTGTTCCTGGGGGTCTTTGCTGCTGCTCTCCCTGCATTAGGCTTTCTATGTAGGCACATGGAAGGGCAGGGAGGTGTGCCGTCTCTGCCTGAAGGCTTTCCATGGAAAACGTTTTCTGTGTTGGCCAAGGAAAGACAGAGAGGCCCCAGTATGGAGCCATATATAATACTGCAAATGGAAATAAAATTGTCTTTGACTAAAGAGAGATTAAGATCACGCAAAGTAGAAAAGGATTCCTCCCTTTGTTGTGGTTGTGTAGCATCTCAGTCGCCCGAAGAAAATGTTGGCATTGTAAGTTTATGCAAACCATGAATATTTGAATGAATATCATATCAATGTTTCTAAAGTGTTTTGTTGTGACACACAACTGTTTTTCCATTGAGGATAGTGCAATAAGAAGCATTTAATTTTTACTGAGAAATCAGTGTTTCGAGAAGCAATTGTTTTTTACCAAGACATTGCTGCTTTTTTTTAACCTGGATTTTTCACCTAAAATTGAATATTATTAATAATGAACTGATTTAATTTAAGTAGTCAAAGGTCGAGGTTGCTGTAACCTTGTTTGTCTCGAGCTTGTGAACAGGATATCTTAAGAACATCTTGAAAGAATTTCTTTAACTTTGGCGCAAACTGTCGCTCAGAATTTGGTGGTCAAAGATCAAGGTCTCTGTCTGATTTCCATGAACGTGATATCTCAATAAGGCCTTGAGGGAGATTTTAAAACTTGGACTCAACAACGACCTGATGCAATTTTGGTGGTCACTGTGACCTCACAAAACATGTTTTGGGCCATAACTCAAGAACTCATATGCTAATTATAAGAAAAATTCACACAAATATCTGTTAGGATAAAATGATGAAGTGATGACATTTTATATCCAAAAGGTTAAAGGCTGGCATCACTGTGACATTGTCATGTTCTGCCAAAACGCTTTTGTGGCCATTACTCGGCACTATATCTCAGGAACAGAAGAGACAGATAGTGAACTGGTGAGACTAATCTTGGGTGCCCACCTTGAAACTGTGCTGATTGTATGGATTGTTTGTGCTGCCGCAGGGGAAGACACGTGTGAAGCATCCATGTTTTAAAATATGTAGCTTCTTTGCAGTGACATCCATATTTGAAGCACTGACAACTGTAGACTGTAACTGCAGCTTGACTGATTCACCGAGGCATACAACTGTGAAGCAGTAATTCTCGTTTGTTTATTTTTTTCTGTTTTTATTTCATTTTATTGTGTTTTGAGTGATTTTTTTGTCATTTTTATTTCTCTTCTATTTATTTTACTTTTATTAGCTGGATTTTATATATTTGTGGTGTGGATTTGTTTTAATTTTTCTTTTTAAAGCATTTTGTAACAGTGTTTTAAAAGGTGCTACAAAGACAAAGTTTATTATCATTTTTAAGTAATAAAATTTTAAAAACCTCACAAATTTAATATAAAATTTGAGTGTCGGTGGTTTCCATTCGCTGGGTGCTCCTCAGCAGCCCACATGTGGGAGTTACAAAAATGTAACCAATAAAATTAAAGTTTATTATTATTTATTATTTATTTATTTTAGTTTCTTGGCCTGACGAGAGTATTTAGACCCAAAAATGACCAAAATTAACCTGAACAATTTAAATACTTTTTTTTTTTTTTTTTTAAATCTAGTTCATTTAGTTTCTAGACACTGTCTCATTTTCTGTCTGAATTTGTGAACCCTTAAAGAGAAAATACTTTTGTGTTTTTTGAGGTACATAATTTGAACATCCTTCTGGAAATCTCAAAGAGTGGATTTCAAATAGATGAAGATAGTTTTACCTGTAAAATATTTCAATGCACACTTCCAGTGATTTTATATTAAGTGTTCAGTAGTGGTTGAATTTTACAGTTAGGTATTCAGTTGCTCACAAAAGTCTAATTGTTATGGCCTTTCTTTGTTTCCTATGTATATTTTTATATGTGCTTGTGATGTGACTACAGTGTTATGATTTCATCCTGCTCTTATGTTATCTGATGCAATAGTTTAACTAAATATTCTGTTTGCAGGATCTTCAGACATCATCAGTGATCTGCTGGATGTCAAAGGTAAAGACATCCTCTATGTTGGTGATCACATCTTTGGAGACATCCTCAAATCCAAGAAGCGTCAGGGCTGGAAGACTTTCCTGGTCGTGCCAGAGCTCACCAAGGAGCTGCAGTTGTGGGAGAAGAGGAAAAGTAAGAACATGTAGACAACATTGTGGGTGTTGTTGTTTTATTGTGATCATTTCAAAGTCTTGATGACTTTCTTGGTTTTGCAGATATGTTTGAGGAGCTGAAACGTCTCGACATCTTCTTAGCTGAACTTTACAAGTGAGTCCTTCTGTGCTGTGTACATAGTTAACACTTACTGAACGTTTATGATGTTTATAAACAACTTAGAAATGATTCATTAATCATGAGTTCATGTGGAATTGATGAATACATTATGATCTGTGATTTATCATAAGAATTAATTGTCTAATCATTTCTAACATTATTACTTCACTAGTAAAGGAATTAGTTAAGTCTACTTTTATACTTTTTACATTTTCTAAATCTGTATTCTGTTGTAGTCCATGTATATGTAACAATCAAATCATGTGTATTAAGTATTAGTGATTAACAAATAAGTTAAATTCTGAATGTTTGGTGTTTGTTAACATTTTTTAGTCCCTGTTTTAAGCTGCAACATGAGACATTTTTCACATATTTGCAATAATTCACTGACATTATTGCCACAACATCTGCATTTCATTGTGCACTGTCTACATGACTAGTGTCACAGGTACATGAAGCAATGACAAAGCTGTTGATTGTTTTCTGTGTTTGTCATCTGAAGGCACCTGGACAGCGACAGTCAAGAGTGTCCTGAAATCTTTGCCGTTCAGTCGAGAATGAAGGTGAGCTGTATGTTTCAAAACACAACTTAGTAGTTTTTTATTTAAGGTAGTTATATACAGGCTTAGGAAATGTTGCTTAAGAAGTTGCTGTTTTAACTACACTGTAAGTTCGTAAGTTGCGCACACACAGCTTTACTGTCATTAGAAATATCCAAGCATATCAAAACTTCACTCAGATGAAGGTAATAGTTTGGTTGTACTTTTAAATTCTCCTTTTAGAAATCCAAATACTCACATGAGGCAGGGAAAAAGTTGAATGAGGCTTATTGAGAATGCAAAAAGAGAAACAAAACGGCAGGCCAAGCCCTCCAGGAGGAGCTGGAAAGTGTTGTTGGGGAGAAGGATGTCTGGGGTGCTGGATGGATGTTGTATAAACTGAAATATCGTCATCGTCTATATGATGTTATATCAACACAGACATTTTACCAAATATAAATATGTGCTTGGTTCTTACAGCGACGGTTTGCTACAAAACGTTAAAAGCTGCTGGAAACACAAACGCCGTTTTGTTGTTTGTTGGTCTTGAACAGTGGTGTGCAGTTTGGCAGCCATCTCACCTAGGTGTTACGCCATTCACCATCTCCACCTTTCACTGCCAATGTCAGCTGGCATACTACATACTACAACACTGATATGATACGCATGAAACATGGAACATATTTGTGGTTTGCAGGAACGTACAGTGCCAACATTTTCTTGTAGTGATCGGACTGCTTTTCAAGATCAGAATAATGACAACAAAAACTTAAAGAATGCATTATTATACACACCTGATGTCTGATACTATAAGCAGGTGTATTCCAGATGTTTTTCAAACTTTTTTTTGTTTTTTTTAGCTGATGTAGTTTGTGATTGCAGGTGCTGACCTACAGAATGGACATGTCCTACGGCCGGATGGGCAGCCTCCTGCGCAGCGGTGCCCGACAGACGCTGTTTGCCAGTCAGCTGATGCGTTATGCAGATCTGTACTCCTCCACCTGCCTCAACCTGCTGCACTACCCCTTTAATTATCTCTTCATGGCTCCCCCAGTCCTGGTCAGCCCGCAGCCATACACACACCCGCACAGACGATAAATCTGTTCCTTTATAGTTTATCATGATGCTCACTCTTTATCTCACTCATGAACTCTTTCAGATGCCCCATGAAGCAGTGTCTCAACCCTCCAGTGACTATGCTTCAGCAGAGGTCACTGTCACCAACAACATGGTGAAGATGAACTTAGGCTAAGGTAATTATTGTTATCATGCAGTATTAACATTTGCTGAATTCTGCCAGTAGTTCATTAATATTTCTCGTACTTACAGTGCTGAAGACAGCTTGCCGATGTTTCAGAGGAAGACGCTTCAGAGGAATCTTCTCATGTGCTTCTTTGTGTCACAGACACTGATAAAGGTGACTGCGTGCACCTGTGCTTGTTTAAAGGGTTTGTTGCAGCTGTGAAGTGCCTTCTTTACAAAGAACTTATTGCTCCACCTAGTGGACATGAAGTGCTATACCTTGCAATGTGATTTTAGAGTACAAATGAAAAGCAGACTCAGGGTTATTGTATATATGAGTGTTAACGTGTTGTTGCATGGAGTGGTGCATGTGCACTTTCAATATGAGGTTTGTGTAATGGTTTTTAAAAAGTAACTTTATTTATTTGTTGTTTGTACAACCTCTGCCGAATTATTTCAATAAATCATTTGTATTATTTGTTTGAATTGTTTTCACTGAAGTACAACAACTTTAACTACACATACACTCACTGGAGACTTAACCAGGTTGGACCCCTTTTACCTCCAGATCTGCCTTAATTCTTGGTGTCATAGACTCAACAAGGTGCTGGAAACATTCCTCAGAGATTTTGGTCCATATTGACATGATGACATCACACAGTTGCTGCAGATTTGTCGGCTGTGCATCCATGATGCAAATCTCCCGTCCCACCACATCCCAAAGGTGCTCTATTGGACTGAGATCTGGTGACTGTGGAGGCCATTGGAGTACAGTGAACTCATCGTCATGTTCAAGAAACCAGTTTGAGATGATTTGAGCTTTGTGACATGGTGCGTTATCCTGCTGGAAGTAGCCATCAGAAGATGGGTACACTGTGGTCATAAAGGGATGGACACGGTCAGCAACAATACTCAGGTAGGCTGTGGTGTTTAAACCATGCTCAGTTGGTACTAAGGGGCCCAAAGTGGGCCAAGAAAATATCCCCCACACCATTACACCACCACCAGCAGCCTGAACCGTTGATACAAGGCAGGATGGATCCATGCTTTCATGTTGTTTACACCAAATTCTGACCCTACCATCTGAATGTCGCAGCAGAAATCCAGACTCATCAGACCAGGCAACGTTTTTCTAATCTTCTGTTGTCCAGTTTTGGTGAGCCTGTGTGAACTGTAGCCTCAGTTTCCTGTTGTTAGCTGACAGTCAAAGTAAATTAAATCACCTTTCTTCCCCATTCTGATGCTCAGTTTGAACTTCAGCAGGTCGTCTTGACCATGTCTACATGCCTAAATGCATTCAGTTGCTGACATGTGATTGGCTGATTAGCTATATGTGTTAAAGAGCAGTTGAACAGGTGTACCTAATAAAGTAGCTGGTGAGTGTATAGGATCTCATATACATAATCATTTTACACTATGTAAAGGGCTCCTAAGATCAGATAAAAAATTTTCATGGGGGCTGTTTATTTTGTAGACAACTGTTCACAGTAAAGTCTGTGGATTATCTTGAGTAACCAAAACACTGTTTCTGAAAAGACACATTGATGTTGAGTTTTCAAATGTAATTTTTCAGCATCACAAAGCTGCATTCCTCCATTTTGTAATGAACTGAAGGCAGACGTCTCAAGGACAGATCACTGAAACCCTGAGCCAGAACTTAATGTACAGCAAGTTACTGGAGACAAGTAAGGCATTATGTTTTTGTTTATTTTGTTTTTATAAGTTCAGTAACCTGACCATGTAAAGGACAGCTCACCCCGAAATGAAAAATACATATTCCTAATACCTGTTATACTATTCATCAGTCTAGACTGTTTTGGTGTGAGTTGCTGAGTGTTGGAGATATCAGCCATAGAGATGTCTGCCTGTTCTCAAATATAATGGAACTAGATGGCACTCAGCTTGTGGTGCTCAAACTGCCAAAAAATATACATTTAAAAAACCCAACATCAATGTCTCTTTGCAGAAATCATGACTCAGTTACTCAAGATAATCCACAGACCTTGCTGGGAGCAGTTTCATGCAGGAACTACTTTCTTTCTGCTGAACTACACTCACCAAATGTATCACCACGCAGACAGAAGTGTGTATTTACAGCAAGCTCATCTAGCACCACTGAGCTAGCTAATGTTGCAGCTCAGCTGAGAAGCATGAGCCTCTTTTTCATGAGTGGACTAATGCTTCCTTTCACATGGAGAACCACAAGCCGAGTGCCATCTAGTTATACTGTATTAAAGAGAAGGCAGACATCTCTACAGCTGATATCTCCAACACTCTGCAGCTCACACCAAAACAATCTAGACTGATAAACAGCACTACAGGTAAAAGGAAAAATGTGTGTTTAATTTGGAGGTGAACTGTGCCTATCAGGTTTTCCTTTTGTACTACATCTGCTGTCCACTGGATGGCAGTGAATCACCTCTGCAACAGACTGGGACAGATCGATCTGTGTGAGCATGTGTGTGTATGTGAGAGTGACTGTGTGTGTACTGGCAGAATACTGCAGACAAATTAAAACTGTTTTATCTGACAAAATACCTCTATTTTTTCAGTAACATGAATCACTGTGTTTACAATAAAATACAGTATAATGTATG
This sequence comes from Cephalopholis sonnerati, assembly GCA_019142605.1. Lineage (NCBI taxonomy): Eukaryota > Metazoa > Chordata > Actinopteri > Perciformes > Serranidae > Cephalopholis > Cephalopholis sonnerati. The sequence goes on from JAGQAX010000019.1 coordinate 19,734,620, forward strand.
CTCTAAAACCTTGTAGGAAATACAGCAGTTCACTTATTGGCAGGTTAAACTGATTTTGTGCATCCCCTTAAAAAAGATCTTATTTTGCTTTGTCATAGTGGAAACACACACACCTGTGTAGTACTATACACACTCTGTATCTCCCTCTTGTTCTCTCTCTGGCTCGGACTATCCTGCTCCCACGAGAGGCGAACCTTTATCAAGAGAGCTGAGAGGAATTTGTTGTCTGTCTCTCACACACTCACACACACTCTGTCTCTTCTTTACTGTGTGATATCAGTGCTCACATGTGATCATGTATAAGAGGAAATCATTCTGTGTTCTTGCAGGGTTGAAGTGTGCAGAGTATCATTGTTTTCCTGCTGTGTTCCTGTACAGAGAAACATCTGCCCTACATTTCACTCTGCAGAAACACTATACAAATATATCAGCCTCATATTTGATACTGATATTGGCACAGCAGACATGATGATGAAGCCTCCACTGACGTCAGGGAACAGCTTCAAGGTTGCCTTAAACTCAAAGGAGGGGAAACAGAAAAGAAACATAATGTTACTGTTTATTAAAATGAGAAAAATAAAGAAAAAAATTATCAAATTCAGGCGTGAAGCATTTGAGCATATTGACATGATTCACATAGCTCTGAGAGAATCTATTCATAGACTATTATTCTATTAAATTAAACATTACAGGCCAAAATTAGGAGCCACCCACTGCATTTATTAGCACCTCCCCCTTGCAAGCAAACACACACACACACACATACACACACACACACACGTTTCCTTGATGATTTCATTTCCTGTATCAGGGCTATTTCAGTTTATTTGCATTTCCTCTGTCATTGTCTGCTTGTCACCTGGATTTATTGTTATTGTTTTCTTTTATTTTCTTCCTCGTTTTATTTAATTTGTCATGTTTTATTTTCTCACCTTTATGAATCCTCAGCTCTTGTCTGTTTTTAAATCACCTCTCCACCATGTTTTGCCACAATTTGTGCATAAAGAGTTCTCTCAAATCTGATGCTTAATGAAACACAGTGATAAAAGATAGCACCCATCTTTAATCTGATGCAATGGTCTTCATTTTAACTCAGCCAAATCTTTTATTTTAAGCTACATCTCCTGTTGTTTGGAGGCATTAAGCTGCAGCACACTTGAATTTAAAAAAGCTGAATGAGCAGCCTGACACCAGACTAACTGCTACTTATATGCGTGGAGAAAGGCAGGAAATTTGTCCTGAAGTGTTGTATCTAAATTTAATCTCTCAAGAAACCAAATTGTTGTGAGAAACTGTAGGAAACGCAATGAAATACATCACAGCCCTGCTGGTAATATTTAGTCTGCAAACAACTCTTGCCTTCTGGTTAGGACTCGTAAAACTTCTCCTGACAAACACACACACACGTACATACCTCCTCTTACTCTATGACCCCTCCTTCCTCTCCTTGGGACAATATACTGCACTGTGATATAAGAGCTGTCTTCTCACATGGAGAGCGTACCTGTACTGCAGAGGTGTGAAAAGTGCCAGTTTTCTCTGTGCTGTTTCACCCACATGTCACTCTGAAGAAATATCTTTAAAATAATACAGTATTCAATCACACCTTTGATAATGATACAAACATGGAGGAGGAAGAGGAGGCTGTTTGAGGATGTCCCTGGACACGACTTTAATTTCATTATATCTCAAATGTGAGAAAGGTTTTGGAAAAGACATCAGACTGATCATGAAGGGTAAATGTTGAGGTATGGGTGACAGTCAGCATCTGTGCAGCCTCATGTTTTATTAAAATAGGCTATAAAAACTGTTTAGGCATTTCATGTTGTGGCTTTTTATTTACAACATCTTCCAAAAGTGTTGACACAATAGTGTAATTTCTACCTTCGATACAGTACCTTTTAAACTATCTATATTTCATATCATTTGAGTTACCACTGGAACTGACATTAAGGGCACCAAATCTAATTTTTTAATTAAAAGATAAATATAACAAAGCTATAAAATGACAAGTTTTCTTTTCTTGGTTAGCAGCAGAGATCAGCAGAATGACTGCAGTGAACATTAGAAAGAAACATTAGAAAGAGCAGCTGGTCCCAGTGTGTCAATACTGCAGAAAATACAACCACTTTAAATATTCAGAATCAATATGTATCAATGAATCAATATTTTTTGACTACACAGCTATTAAAATTTAAAAGCTATTGATTTCCACACAAGACAGCAAACACTCAACTTTGCCATCTTGTGATTTAACCTTAAATTTAACTTTAAAACCTTCTTTAAATTCAGAAAAATGACCCTTTCCCACACTATATAACAGAATGTTCTCTATGTGCTCTTTCTATTAACTTTAACGTCCACACTGAGTAGAATATTCAAACTAAAGACATCATTATTTTTAGCTTCTAGCTGTGCCGTTCTATCATACAGACATATTCTAGATTATTTTTTTATATATTTTCCCAAAATTCAATTTAAGTATTTGGTGTGTTTTGAAACTTGGTAATTTCCTCTAACAGTGAAAATAAAGTTGTGTGAGTTTGAACGAAGCTTGGCTGCATAAAAGGAGTTTACAAGAGTTAATAAATGTATTAAAAGGTGATGAAAAAGACTGTAACTGAGTGACATTAGTTTGTTGAATGAAAACTGAGCTGCAAATAGTAAAGATGTGCTCAAACATTTCCGCCGTGATGATATATTTGCAGCACTCTTTCTAAAGAGCAGGCCGAGAATTCAATGTTTCGATGGAATAATTAGATGTACTAACATTTCTATGGAGGAAAAAGTTTTTCCTTGACTGTTGTCTAATTTTTTAATTCAAGAGTCATTCACTTATAAAGGCGTCAGATTGACTAGTTCAAGCTTATATCAGATTTTTATATCTGATAGCTGATCAGTTGATTTCTTTTTAACATTAAACTCTGCTTTTTTAAATTTTAATTTATCAAGAAAATAACAAGTAGCAATTGAAAACTTTCATTTAGTCATCTTTATTCAGAGAGAAGGTGTCAGAATAATAACATGAGTAATGTTTCATAAACCACAAAGAATAATTAAAAACATGTATACATTTAACTTTGTTTCTTCCACATGCTTGAAGAACAGTTCAGCTTTCTTTCCAACAAATTCTCTTACAGTGATTTCATTTGGGGATTTTTTAAAAGCTTCATTAATGACTTAAATGTAATGAAAGCACATCTACTCATGAACAGCAGGCCCATAGACACATTACAAAAGGAAAGAAACAAAAACATTTGTGTCAGCCGCAGCAGTTTGAGTAGGTTTTATGTATTTAATGAAATGCAGATGTCATTATCTCATTAGCTTGTATTCTCTGTAGTTTAATCTGCTCATGAAAAAAGCTGCTCAAAAACAAAAAAAGCACCGCTGACATGTTGGGTTTCATTGCAGGATACTTGCTGCTCTATGCAGTCAGATAACTGCAGAAGCACCACCGTCCCCCATTCCACACATTCCAGGATTTCCCAGCAAGCATTGCAAGCAAGCCTAAACAAGTCACGTTCTTTACTCAGGGAGAATTTCACACAGTCAAGTGACTGAGGTCTCCTTTTTGCCTTCCCTTCGGTGTGCAGTCACACAAATGCACTTTTACCTCTGAGTCTTCTACAATTCAAAAGTGACAAAAGAGTTTACAAACTGGCTGTAAAACACCACGATGATTCTTTGACCTGAAACACTGCTCTGCAGCTGAAGATATGTTTCCTTTTTCTGCTTTTTAATAATCACTTGAGTCCTTCTGCTGCAGCTTGTAACAGCAAACTGGACTGTGGTTAAACATTTCCACCCGGAGAGGTCTGCTGACAGTCATCAAAACAAACAAGCCTCTTTACTCTCTTACTTTATGGTTCAAACATGAGGCACACACAGGAGCAGTGACACCTAATCTCAACACAGAAAGAAAGAGAAGAGAAGGCAAAACGCGAGGGGGAAGAGAGGGCCTTGCTCCCTACATTCCTCCCAAACCTCCCCTCCCCCCATCGACCTGCTACCACTGAGGATGCTCAAAAACACACATCAACCCCCCCCTCCCTCCTCTTTTTTTTCCATCTGCTTATTTTACCATCAGCACACTGATACACACTGTCACAGTGTTTGGTGTGACGACAAAACGACACACAGGTAAAGAAAATGTACAGGAGACTGAACTCCCTTGGAAAAAAAAAAAGAGACCGTTTACCATAAAATCTAGGAAACTTGAAAATCCAGTTCAGATAGTGGAAAGGTTTCAGGTGTTAAAATGCATCAGAAATATAATTTTTCTGACTATTTCCTGTCTTCGCCTATTGATTTGCTCGAGACGCTCACCTTACATAATAAGCCACATTTTTCATAAGCTGTGGTGTAAATTAAAAAGGTGGGTAAGCGATGACTTCCAATCAATGCACCATCAGACAAGATGGACAAAAATCAATGTTGGAGTTTTGGGAGTAAAAAAAAACAGCGTTGCATAATTTGTTTTCTTGCTTTAAACTACCTTAATGTGCATCAGTGTGAACGTACACTTTAAATTTAGGTCATGAGGGCTTGTGTCAGCCTATAGCCCTAAATGTGTGTAAACTCTCTTCTGTAAATACAGAACTAGGTAAACAGTTTAGGAGGCTTTGCTGCGCGCCACCACCTGCTATCAGTCATCAGCTCCACTTCTACACAAACTCGTTTGAAACGAGCCCTTTAGCACCAGTTTAGTGTGAGCTGAGGCCAAATGCTATGACAATACTATTGCACTGCTAGAATGGATGGTACAGTAGTGCAACATTGTCAAAGCAGCTGACCTCAGCATGTGTCAGCACGTGGACATGGGGACAGCCATTCTTCACTGCCAAACTCCAATTACATTTAAATAAGCAACAATGCTGTTTGTCCGGATCGACTGTTGGGCGTTGAAAAGAAAGAAAGGGCAGGTTTTGAAACGCTCAAATTTGAAATTTTGCTTCTTGCTTTAGTGTTGAAGTGATAATGGCTGTTAAGTGAGGGCTAGAAAGGAATTTAAGTTCAGATATTTGACATTTTTTAAATCCCCCTACAAAATAAAGCACAATGACAGAGGGGAGTTTTTTTATGATGCTCACAAAGCACACCCATAATCACATTTAAGGACCCCCTCATTGCTCCATGTGCAGGTTAAGAGTTAAGGCAGTAAAGGGAGGTGTGTGTCTCTGTTTCATCAGCCAATGCCCTTTTAATATTGCACTGCTCATCTCAATGTCCAGTAGTGCAACAGAAAAAGGGCAGTGGACAACAACATGGACACCATCAGCCTCCACTGCACATACTGACTCAACTATCCACCTTTTTTTCCCTCCTAAAACAAAACCACATAAATTAACACTGATATCACTAATCATACTGTTATTTTAAAGAGCTGGATTTAATCAAAACTAGTTAGATCACAGAGAAATTAAAATTCAAACTGGATTTTTAAGTTTGCAAACTTCACAAAAATCAGCCTGCTGTGGTGAAATCCTGCGTCTGTGTGAAAGACAGGTAGGATATTACAGTTTAACAATCCAACTTTTTTCAGAGGTGGAGTTTAACTTCCTAAATTAAGCAGCATTGGTTACTCTCTCCCTGGGAGAATGGGTATTTCCCAGCATGTGGGCCCATACTATTCTCTCCAGTGAATGACATGCATTCTAATTTTGGGGGAGAAATGGGAGGTTGGAGACAAGGAGGGGGACACACTCCCAAAGCTTTCAGAGAGCTACACGCTGCCACCCTCCATGGCTTAACTATTAAATACATTTTTATCATTTCAGTGTTGTAATCTCTGCCTTTAAATGCTCGCTGAAAATAAACACAAACCAAAGAAATAAATTTGCTTTCTTCGCATAAAGGATTTAAAAAACTTTAGAAAAAGTTACCTCTACAGTGGTACAGTGAAATTACTTAATTAAATGCAACAGCGCCGAGTAGAAAAGCAGGAGTGTGTCCTGCAAGTTTGCACAATCAACGCGTTGTTACACAACATACAGAATCTATAGCATGAAGGAAAAAAGGACGCTGGAAATCTCTAGAACACCATGCAGCTTTCTGTGTCTGCTCCATCTCATAATTCCTACAAAACACATCAATGTGTCCTTGTTATTTTTTTATTTTTTACCTGTTCTTGAAAGCTTTACGTTTTCTCCGCCATACATCTCAGTGAGCGGCCTATACGCCTCCTTCACGTTAGAAGCACTGGATCTGCTCTGCGAGCCATTCCTGCCAGCTCACAAGCCCACAGTACAATACTGACGACTTGTTAGATTGCACAACAGCCTATAGGCTGCACACACACGTACACACACACATATACACACACACACACGCCACCACGGTGAAAATGTCCCCCTCGGAGACCCATTACACTACGATAACAGCCCAATAAGGTGCAGGACGCGTTTATCTGTCCACAAGGCGTTAAATCGTGTCCTGATCAAGTTTTGAAGCGAGCTTCCAGATGCGCAGCGCGCGGGATTGACTCCTAACTCTTATTGCTGTTTCCCCTCCCTTAAGTCGCATAAATAAACACTCGATCTTCGCATCTCGACCTTTGCAACTTCCAAGTTTGCACTGAGCTCCTGACAATTTACGCAAATATCGGCTACAACTCAACAGCGGACACCCTCCCCCCTCCTCCGCTCCTCTCTCTCTCTGCACAACCACCTCCTCCTCCAAAATCATGAATAGTATCTAGCCAAGGGAGGGACAATCCGTTATAGGCAAAGAGAGAAGGGGAAAAAAAGTTGTCCATAAAACAAAGAAAAGCAACCCTCTCCACAAACCACTCTTCACGGTCCGCTGCTTTGTGGATTCACGCCGTCGTTCCTAAAAGGCTGCGAGCGACTACAGATCAAATGTGCGGAGCTTGAAGAGTGAGAAAAAATCGCAAGTCTTCCATGCACAAGCACACGGCCTCGCAGATCCGGACTCCATCTTTGACTACTTGACATTCAGAGCCTGCCGGAGCAAATTCCTCGTTTGCATGCCTCCCACTGATTGGCCTCTTCTTGCGCTAGTCTTTGCTATATGGTGAGCCATTGGTTTGGTTTCGGCGTGTTCAACATTCCCAGCGCGCACGGGATTGGCTGCGCGCGGGGAAGCGTCACACCGTACAACGAATACCTGATTAACTGTGTCCCATTCACAAATTTCTCATCATCTCTGCCTCCACTGTATCTGGATACTTGATCACTAATTATTTTATTTACTTTTTGGCGCAAAAAGCTTTTGTGCAGATACAAAGGGGATTATAATTAGCCTTTAATTGGCCTCTGGAGGGACAGTAATGCTGCTCATTAGCTCAAATATGGACTAAACCCGGCTTATCTTCTCACACAGGCAGCGCGGATCAGGCCTACAATATTGATCGGGTTAAAAGAATCGAATATAAGACACGAAAGCGCACGTTTACGCATCATTTCCGATCTCTTATTGCGCGTTATTGGCGCGCTTAATTAAAATAATAATCAACATGGAGTAGAAATGGTCGTAAAAGTTGCACAAAAATCCCAGTTTGTGCAGGAACACGCAGGGAGAGCATGTATGATGTGGTTTGTGGGGGATCAATGGTTGGATCAGATCACACGGTGCTGGAGGCGGACCCAGTGGGCGCCTCGGCCCCTCGCGAAGCTTTGATTGACGCACAGAGAGGAGTAGCGGGCTGTGAAATTTGGCATTCCTGGCCAGAGGAGCTGAAATAATGGCATTATCCAGTGGGAGAGGGCCCACTTTTTACTCCCCTCACACCCACCCGACTCCAGCCCACTCAGAAGGGATCTGATTGTGCAGCCAGTCGGCAAAAAAAAAAAAAAAAAATGTTTGATGTAAGGCGGGGCATGATGGATCCGGTGAAGGTTTGGAGCAGTGATGCCCCCTCTGCCTCTTACAGAGACACTCTCCTCAAACTGGACTCTCCAAAGTGTCCTGTCACAGTGCAGGACACTAAACTGAACTTTACATCTCAAAGTGACATTTTGCTTTTGATCTAATTATATCTGCTGTCTCATCACTGCTGCTAACACTGTATTTCTGCACATATTCTCCTTTGCTAATTCATCAACTAATAAAAACAGACAGACAGGAGATTCCTGCTCAAGTGCCTGGATAATAAGGTTATTTAATGAATCTGAAATACAAATTTAAAGCATTAAAGCCACTGATTGTCAGTATTTATCTCCACACAGAGGCAAACAGCAGGAAGAGGTGTTCACACTGTGAAAATTACAGAATCCATATTATGTGAAAATAAAAAGATGTGGCTGTTTTGCACATTGAATCAGATTCATTTCTGACATAAAACAATTTCAGACAGTATTTAAATGAATTAAATGATTTATATTAGCTCATAAATTGGAAATCTGCCTTTATAGAGGATAAAAATGAATCATTATCTACTAGAATATAATTCACAAACACTTAATAAACATTTAAAATGTTTAAGAAATAGCTGAAAAGTATTTTTAAAGGATTATAGAAGTTGAAGGGCTTTAGTTGTTTTTCCCTTCAGCAACACTTGTCTGTTAAAAATTGTTCCACAGTAGAAAAAGGAAGCACATGCAACATAACTAATGTACAATATGAATAAGTGATTTGTTGAAATAACTGGTTGTTAACAGGATTTTGTGGCTTTAAAACAGAACAAACTCAATAAAAGTTCACTCACACATGTTAGTTTATCAACTGTTTTTAAGTAAAATGAAGCAATTTTAAGATTTTACAGCAGATTTGTGTAATTAAAATGTCAAATCATTTACAGATTTACACTATTAAATACATGATCACCCACAAACATTACCAATTTTCCTTTGCGTAATTCACAAATATCTTCAAAATCTTTTTCTTTGCTGTTATTATCCAGAGGATTGTGTGTATCTAAAGACATTTAAACCTTGACATTCAATTGTGTTTAATTCAGATTTAATGTTTTTCATTCTTTAAATAAAGGAAATCACACCGCTGCTAAATAAAAAGAAATGAATTAATAGCAAAACATTGAGAATGATTAATAAATAATTGTAAAACTGTGCCTGTAAAGGTAGAAATCCACTAAAACAATTTCATATGATTATTTCAAGGCAGTGTTTCCTGATTTAAAAGCCACATTTGGCCTATTTTTATGGAGTTTTCCAGATTTAAAAATATTGCACTGCTGTTACATTTTTAAAAGAAACAATTAATTGAGACAGTAATTTCAAAGTAATGGAAGTAAATGTGTTTCAGGGGTGTTTAAATGCAGCTTCTAGTGAAAACAGGCCTACAATGTGAACATACGAAGCAGGGAAATAAGTGCTTTCTTACATTATATATATTATTGTAACACCAAGAACTAATGTTATCCCACTAAATTAGCTCACTACATTATTTTAAAGAATTGTAATCATGTGTGAGCAAATTAAATAATTGTATTTTATTTGATTTTTTGCAAGTTTCCCTGTTAAGTTGCATTCCTACAAAGCTTTTGGAAATTTACTTTGTATTTACAGAACAAAGACACAGCAGCTCAGAAATCAGCTTCACAGGAAAAAATATAATGTGTATAGTTGTGTAAAAAAAAAAGCATGGAGTATTTTGAAATGTACCTTGTTGAAAGCAGATGAGAAACGCAGAGGAAAGAGAGCAAAAAATGTCATGTTTTGGAGAATGTTTCTTGTGAAAATGAGCCTGAGGGGAAAGAGCCACAAAGCACCACTCCCTGCTGAACGGCCTGACTTTAAACTGCTGCCTGTGTGAGGTGTCATGGGGGCTGAGAAAAGCCTTTTAAACATGGGAGTTATTGTTCCCTCTGTTTTTTTTCCAACCTCCCATCCTCCGAAAATGTACCTCCTTTCTTCCTCTGCCCTTTAACCTCTCCCAACCCCCCATCCCTCCATCTCACGTCTCTCTCCACATTTCCCCTCCTTCCTCTCATCGGCCAAAGACCAAACAACCGTGATGGATCGTCATTGATAATTTCCCACCACAAGGAAAAAAAAGGTTAATGGAAAAGCTTTTTTTTTTGCCAGGGTGGGAAGTGAGTTTTCTGCTTCATCTTTTTCATGAAGTAGTAGTAATAGTAGTAGTAGACCCCACCTCGAGCACCGAGCCCCCGTGCACCCTGCCTCTTCCAAAGAGGGCTCCCCTCCTCTCCTCCTCCCCCCACTGCCTCCCTCTTGAAACAGACTCTATGGACTGCATGCATGACATTCCAGCTGTGTGGGTGGCACAGCCTTTTACAGCGTCTCCAACAGTACACAGGGCTCCTAAAGCACAACAGCAGAAGAACCTCCATCCATGATCCATCTTCAGATTCTCCACTCAGGAGCTCGGCTGTGATCTCTCCATCACCTCTAATTTTAACCTGTGAAACTCTAATGAGGAATGTTGGTGTTTTGTTAAAGCCCTGAAGTTCATAGAGCAGGAAGTGTGAAACAATAAGTCACTAAACAACGCATTTATTTTCTGCTTTGCCTTCAACCTGGAGGTCTTCTTCAAGAGCTCAACATTTTGTTTTAGCAGCTTGATACTTCCTGAATTCTCCAAACTGTGTGGGAATATCACTGTTGAACTGGTGTTTGAGACATCCGCTACATTGCCTCCAAAATCACCAGCTGGAAATACAAAATAAAATCTCAATTAAGTCAATGAGGATTTCTGTTGTTGGAGTTAACAGCTAGTTTGTGAGAAGTCTAACAGAGTTTAACCTCACATCCGCATGTAGGAGAACATACTACAGATTCCCATGACTTTTTGGCTAACAAAAGGAAGATATATTTGTTCATGCAAGGGTGTAAGTTTCATTTGAACATTGGGTGGGACACATATAAATTGGAGGGGTCCTCCACCAGAAAATTTTAAGCATCAGACACTTAATTTCCTGAGTTATGTGAATTTTTATGCACCAATTTGTTCCTTCTCTAGATCAATTTATAGTGGAAATGTCTTTAATTTTGTCAAAATAAAAGCCCTCTGCTACTTTTATATTTTTATAAATACTGAAATCCTGTCTATGTGTTCATGAACAGCTCATATAACATGTAAAATATGAAATATTTGCTTATTCAGTGTCACTGCAATACTTAAATGTCATAGGTGGAAAGGTTACCACTTCATTGCAATAAAAAATAAGCATGAAAAATGTTTGAATTTAAAATTATTATAATTATCATTACACAACAGGAGTCCTGAGTGGGACCGATGAGGAAGGTAAGCTGATTTTAACAAACATAAAAGCTAACATTTGTATTTCTACAAGACCACGTTATGGAAATTGTTCAGATTGTAACTCTGTTGTAACTGTAACACTCCGACTTTTAATTATTTGATTAATTAGGAGTTAAAATACTCTACAAATTTTATTAAAAAATGACTGCTACATTTATATGTTCATTACAAAATAACTTCTTGTTTCTAAAGATCTGAGTTAGCTCCAGACACACAGCAAAAAGACACACACGTGTGTGTTTCTACAAAGTGAATTTAGGATCCTGTGGTTAAAATTGTATTGGTTTAATCTTTAAACTGCAAAGTAGAAAAACTTCTGCATGTAATAACTTGTGATTTCAACCTTGTTAATGTGTCAATTTTATTTATACTGCCCCCAATTTAATGTTTGCCTCAAGGAGCTTTACAGGCTGCACAGTTTATGACTTCCTCTATCTTTAGACCAGGAAAAACTCCCCATGAAAGCTTCTGACTTCACATGTAACAGTAATACTTTTATTAATATTACAGCCACTATATTCCTCCACCTTTAGAGTTTATGGGGCAGCAGCCAACCAACCTCCACTTCCTCAAACCTAAACACTTCCACTCCACAACATCCTCCATTAAATCAATTAGTCATGATCCCAGAGGATTATCCCGCAAGTTTTACTGAAGCTCCATATCTGCTGGTGGGAGACATCGATCCTTTACCGCCGCCGATAAACAACAAACCTCATCCATAACTCACAGCCGCCCCGGCGAGTGTACATCGAGCTTGTTTTTCCCCCTTTTCCACAGGGCGAGAGTATGAGCAGAGTCCAAAGGATGAAAAAACTCAACCCCATTAACTGAACTTCAGAGGAATTCCTCACTTTACATACGGAATGCACTTTAGGTCAAAGGGCAAAGGGCCAGAGGGGAATCCACCCGCGCCCAGGCAGGCAGGCCTTATTTAAACAAGCCTGGAATGCCTGGTTGGAAGAGAGGAGAAGAAGAAGAAGGGGAAGGAACCTCTCTGCCATTAACATGAGCAGGGGCCACCGCCAATAAATACCAGCACTTTTTAAATTACCTGTGCTGGCTGACTTCATGTGCTACTGACTCTGAAATTTATTATGAGCTTTTCCCAGTTATATATTCACCAGTTACAGACTGGGAAAACATATCTGCTCCTGTGATAAGAAGTTATTATACTGTATGTGTTTAATGTGTTGCACAGGACCTTTAAATGTAACTACATATTTCATATTTTTGTCTTTTCTTTAAGGCTGAAAAAATCATCTTGTTCCACTCTGTCTGATTCATATTTATTCTGCGCTGGCTTGTTCTTGCTCTGTTTTCTGTAGTTACACTGGAAATATTTGCATCATTCTATAAACATTTCCCCAAATTTCAGCCACATTTCAACCATTATAAAGACATTTCTTGTGCATTTGGCAACTTTAGGATCTCCATTAGAATTTACAGTAAAGTTTTCAGGGTTTGATTAATGTGTAGCTGCACAGCGTGAGTTTGAAGTGACCACCACTGCAAGGTTTGAAGGGTTAAAGGAAAGGATTAGTGCTCCTATTGTTTATTTCATGTGCAGCTTCAGTGACTTTATATTAGAAAAATACTCTTTAAATTTACACCATGAACTTGGAAAGCAAAAGAAGAGAGAGCTCCTGTCCCTCCGAATTAAAACCCTGATGCCTGCAGCACTTGGTTAATTGAGGCTGCCCTATCACCTGCCCGTCTGTAATTTCAGGATCAATGGAAGAGGACCCTACGAGCGCCTCTGAATACAAAACCCTGCATTCCAAGCGTGGGCCAACCTCTCCGTTTTTAGGACCATCTCGCCAAAATTTCCTACAAATGACATGCTACAATCCCCATGGCCGTGGTGGAATTCTGTCCACTTCAGGGCTTCAAAGCTGCACAGGACTCGTTGGCCGGTCTGGCCAATAGGTGAAGAGGGGTGGACCCTGCCTGCCTTGACCTCACCGACCTTCCCCAACCCCCCCACACCACCCAGCCACCCACCCAGTGTCCTGCTCCTCATCCCCCCACCGTCCACTCAATCCATCTATCCAGTGAAGCAGCCGGTCAGTCAGTGGGTCAGGCTGTCCGTCTGTCCGAGGGTCTCTCAGAGCAGCAGAGAGCACTAGATAATGAAATTCACTTCCTGTCAGAGTGAAACCACACATTGTACCTCAGCTGATTTTCACACGGCAAAACAAACATCTACAATAAGATCAGTACTGCGAGACGCCTTTTCAATGAACTGCCTGTTCACAGGAGGCTAAACGGATTTGCTCAGAGTGTGATCACATTTTCCAGAAAACTGTCATTCCTCACGCTGCTCCTCATTCTTGACTTTGCTCATTCACAAACATTTATATCCTGTACTTGTCATGTGATCGTCCACAGACCTGTTACTGTCACTGATCAGCTGAAGTGACTCAAACAGACAAAATGCTTCACGTCCACAACAGATACAAGAACTAGGAGAGAAGATTTCATCACTTCTGGTGGTTGTTTCCAGTCTGCAGCAGCCCCTCTACAAACTCTTGACTCAGCGTCTTTGGGCTGTCATTGTGGCGGCCATTTTCCCACGAAGGCTCACGAGATCTCTCCACAGTGCCCTGCAGGAACCAATTACCTTTCTCTGATGAGAGCATGCCACTTATTCCAGTTAACTGCCACATGTAGAAATGATTTTGTTCCTTTTCTGATTTTACAACTTCTCATGTCTCATAGGACGCTCACTGTGGAAACATGAACTTTAATGGTGTGTCTGCATGTTGGTACATGTAGCTGTAAAGACACAGGCAGTGCTGCTCAGAGATAAGTAATATAGAAAAGGAGCTGATAACATTGGCTGAGATCGCCACACATGAAAACATATTGATCATGGTGTGTTTGAGCACGGAAACCACATCAGGCCTTTCATAATTCTGACTTCTCTGTTTTCAGATGTTTGTACTGTGTCGCCATCTGCTGGACAAAGATGAGTTTGCACAGATTTAAGCAAACTGCTGGTTGGTAAATGGAGATACCTCCAATTACGGCAGGAAGACGCTGATGTACTTTGGCTTCTTCAGATACCTAAAATGCAGCATGAGACATTGTAAAACACTCCTGGCTGGCGTAACTGGGATATAACTCATATTTCATTGGGAAAACTTACAGCTGTATTTATGTAAGGGACACTAGATTTTCTTTTCTATTGAGACAGACTTGACTCAGACAGACATTTTGGACATTATGTGGAGTTTAGATATATTTTTTCTTTGGCATGATTGTTAATAATTACATGTCACAGTGACAAGCTTCTTCAGAGTCTATCAAAGTTTATTGGAGCCACAAAAGATGCTGATGAAGTTTGGTTTTACTGAGTCTTAGACAGTGAGGGTAGGGTTAACATCTTCTTCAGTTACATGGATGTTACAGGTCATTGTTACACTGTGTGCATGACACAGAAGTCTCTCATTCAGACAGTTGTCTGACTGTTTGAGTGGGCTGTATACTGATGTAGATGTAGTTCTCTGTTCAGCTTCAAGGATTTCTCTTGTCATTGCTGATAGCACACACAGTACCTTTACTTGTCCTCCAGCTCTTTTATAAGTCGATTCCAGGGGCGTAGTGGAGGGGTGGCATCTGGGGCTCCAGCCCTGAATGTTTTCTCAAAAGCCCAGAGTCTTCAAGCTTTTTCAAATACCTTAAATTTTGTGTCATTCAGATAATAATATACGCCCATGCTGTTTAGCCTGCCATGGCATTCACTTTAAAAATCCAATGTACTTAAGTAAATGTTCCTCTGTTGGCCTCATATTCAGTTCAGAGAGTTGAAGATCACATTAACTTGGCATTGTTGGGTATCCTTGATGTGCAGGAGCAGCTCAGTTTATAAGGGCATGGGTTTAGATGTGGCAGATTGTCAGGGAAACATTCACTCTCTTCTTGTAATACTGTTCTCCAACAGAGTATAACAAAAAGGTTTCAAGATTAGTAATGCCGTTTATGCCAAATCTAACATTACCTATGTTGTGTACCTCAAGGCAGTGGTTCCCAACTGCTGGGTTGCGGTCCAAAAATGGGTCTCAGGTACATTCTGAATGGACCATAAGTGACTCTGAACATGTCAAGTTTGTAAAACACACTTCATTTTTAAGTATAGTGAATTTCTGGCACAGAGCTTTTATTTCTAAGTGCCGTTTCCTGCTGTAGAGTGAGTGACTAACAGACAGCGACTTAAGATACTGCTCGACGACATGACCAAATGCAAGTATGATGTTAAATGTATTGAAATGTGTGGACCTTGAACTAATGAAGCTCGTATGTTCAATCAGGAAGACTTTCTTTGTGCTCATCCATTCACAGTTCTCTCCATCCCACTACCACTGCTTCCTCTAATCAGCTGACTCTGGGTGTTTACTCTTCTAGTTATCCAATCAAACTTTGCCACGATCTCTATCAGCCAATCAGGATGCTACTGCAAAATTTTAAATCTGCTCTCTCCTCTGCTGCTGACAGCTGTCATTTTAGGCAGAATTGCCACGCCCTCTTCCACCGCGTTCACCTCCAGCTGTCGTATCCAGAGTCCAGGACAAGCTCAACAAAGGCCTATTTCTCTACTCATCCAGATCACCGGCACTTCTCCATCTTCATCACCTCTACCACCACCAGCGTCTAGACCCAGGGGGGTTCCCTGTTCGACTATGGATTCATCACCCTTCTTAAATCATACCATCTCTACGGGGTCTAATCGCCAAAGACTTGTCACATTTTTCATTCTTACGTGCAATAAATATTTCTTCAACTACAAAAAAAAGTATGAGTGATTAAAATGACTAAGGAGAATCTGGACCCTGGAGCTGGACCAGTTGGGAACCATGGACTTAAGGGAATACTTCATCCCCCAAATGACCATTTGTAAATCAGTTACTCACCTTATGTTACACTGAATTTGTGAAGGAGACTTTGTCTTTCTTGCATGCCTCCAATGAAGGAAGAATCCATGATGAACTGAAGTCACAAGGGGCCATGTTAACAACAGCAAACAAAACTATATTAAAACATCTTTTTCCAAACTTTCATACAACTCATGCAGTATAATCCAAGTCTCATGTATCCAGTTGTATGCTCAGTACCTCCCAGACAGCAGGTCAGTCTTTCCAACAGGGACTGAAAGTGAAACTTTTCTATGTTTTCGCTTTCAGTCTCGGTCAGAAACCGAAAGCGAAAACATTGCAAGGTAATGCAATGTGTTTGGGAAGTACCGATTATGTGACTGGATAAACGAGACTTGGATTACTGCGCAAGTTGTGTACAGTTTGCAAATATGAGAATATGATTGTAACGTGAGCGGTAGAAAGCAACCCAAAGCGTTGAGGGACTTTAGGGCACGGAATCCATGGTAGAGCCTGACTACTATAAGACAACACAGTATCTCATCCAGTTTGAAAACATGGTGAAATGGTGAATGTTTGCTGCAGTGTAAACTGCTATAACCAGGTTCTGCCCGACATATGTAAACATATGAACCTGAACCACAAACCGGCAAACTGGAGACGAAGGTTTTTGCCATGACCATTACCAACAACCTACTTACAGTTGATTATACTGAACGCTATTTCCAGTAAATGCGACAATATAAACACGTTTTCTGTTAAAAAAGTGCAAATGTAGGAAGACAGTTGTAGTCACTCATCTTTTAAATGGTTACATCTTGATACGTTTCAGTTCAGAGGAGGACCCAAACGCAGACTAACAGACAGTTTGAGTTTTTAACAAAAAGAAAGCTTTAATGTCACTGATTGAAAACATCCAGAACAGGGAGGCAACACAAACTGAAAACCAACCGAGAAAAACACAATAAACAGGGATGAACGTGGGATGAACACAGACAAACTGACAGAGGGAAACACACAGGTATACATACATAGAAAACTCATCACAAGGGCGAGACAGCTGGAGCAGGAAGACATGGGCAAAAGGAGGGAAATGGAGATTGGCTAACAACAAGGGTGGAGCAGACAAGACTTATACAGGACAGGTGTGAAGAGAAGACTCTGGGAACAGGGAAGGACGAATGAGACAGGTGTGACATAACACACAAAGACAGGAAGTAAAACCAGACATGACACAGAAGGAGAGAATCTACAGTGCGGACAGAGAGGCACTTGCTTCCTGTTAGGACATGGTGTTAGAGCTACATATTTGCAGAGGGAAATATTTTTACTGGACATTATGATCGGAGAGATTTACATATGTTGGAAAGCCAGAGTGCAGCAGCGCTGATGATAAAACTGCTCACTGTGTGAGACAGAGAGAGAAACCAACCAGAGTGAGAATGTGTTGAAAGAGAGGGGAAGAGAAAGTTAAAGTTGGATTGTTGCATGTTTCTTAAAGTTAATAACATCACTTTCTGACCTGCCCACCCAAAACCCACACGTTTGCCAATAAGCTTTCCCAAACTGCCTGACCGCATCACTAGTTCATACAGACTGAGGCTGATTATCTCCTTTATTTTTGCTAAGTACGACTCCTTTGCTTCCTTGTTCAGCTTCTCTCTTGGGTAATTTTGCACTTGCTCTTTGCCCAGATTCTTGTTTTCTGACTCCCTTAAAGGAGCAGGTCCCAAAGTATGGATGCTTCTTCCTTGAATGTAATGTGCCATGACGTTGTTGCCTAGTCTTTATATTCTGGCTGTTGTTAAACGTGGTCCCCTGTGACTTTATTCCATCAACATTTGCCATTTTTGGATTCTTCATTCACTGGAGGCATGCAAGAAAAACGTTTTCCTCACACAGGATGAGTAATGATGTAAAAACAAACAGAACACTGGCACTTATAGATAGATGTACTATTTAATGTGGGCACAGTCATCGTGTGTGCGATATAACAAGCAGGACAAACATGCATGTTTTATCATGCTGTTGATGGCTTTGTACAGGAAATGCATGTGTTGGTTTGTTTCACCCAGATGAAGTGCATTTCTCTGTGACTGCTGGTGTATATTGTTTGTTTTTGATCCTGTGCACTCCTTGTACTGTTCAAGATTTTGGAAGTGTGCACGCTGCTACTTTTCACCATGAGTAATTGATATACAAATGGAAATATGGGGTGTGAAGTATTCCTTTAAAATATTTACACCAGACATTTATTTGTCTCTTTTTAGGTGGCAAGAGCAGAACTAAGTGATCATCAGTATTTGTTGTGTTTGGTTTCAGAATGACGGAGACAGGCAGAAACAGTTAAATACAAAATGGGATTTGGGCTCTTCAAGATTTTTTTTTCTCCATGGTGATTTTCATGTTTTTGTTAATGATGTAAAGATGTTTAGGCATCCTGCTACTGTAAATGGCGTGAAAAATAACACAAACAGCAAACAGCTGCTGTAAATGGGGGAAAAAAATCTACCTGTGGAAGCATGCTCCTGGACCCAGCAAGGTTTGGGCTGAACTCTGTATGTTTACAATGTCTGTCTGCCCTTGGTCGACTCTTGTCTCTACATATTTGATATTTCAAAATGATTTTTTATGTGATGATTCTAAATTTGAAGATTACATTTTTTTCAAATCCAGAATATGAGTTTTTGTTTCACCTGGTTGACCATGTCTCCTTTTCAGATAGAGGCAGTCAATTTTTTTTTTTTTTTAGCAAATATGACAAAAAGTATGTTTTTTTTAATATAGCTGTCACCATATCCTGACAGGTGTACATGAGGCAGATCACCTGTGAAAACAATCACGCTCCTCTGCCTCCTCATAGTGCTCTTAATGGCATTCACAAGAATCATACAAAAAACAAACAATCAGAGTCAAGGAGTGTCTCACACAGCTGTAAATTATGCCAATCATTGCTCGTGAAAATCCCAGACTAGGCAGCACTGATAAAATATTTCTCACCTCAAATGTTTTCAGAAACTATTTCACTGTACTGTTTAGCTGTAAAATGATGGAGTTTGCTGGGGCTGGTGGGCGGTGCCTGTTTTCACCATGGCTGTCAGGTCACCAACTTTCTCATTTTACAGTTTCACAGTTAAGTTAAATATCTGAAAACATTTGAGGTGAGAAACAGGCAATGCAGTTACAAAATCCTAATTCACATTTAATCAGCGCTGCCTAGTTTGACACTTTGACAGCAGTTCATGAGCAGTGATTGAGATGACTGACAGCTGCTCTCTCTGGCTGAATCCAAATGATCAGACTACGCTGCACGTGCAGACTCGTGGACTTTGTGGGTGCGTTCCTGGTAAGTGTGGGAGTGCTGAGGGCTGTCCAAAACCACAATTAATCCAGTACACAAGGGGCCTGAAGCAGACTTTCTGCAGACTGCTTGAGAGTCCGCTTGGGGTGCAGACTTTAGCAGACTACACTGACTGAATTGGCCACAACTCACTGCAATACAGACATCATGTGGTAGTTTATGTTTCAATAGCTGATGAAAAAATGAAACATATGTGTATGTAAAACAGTTACTGTAGCCTATTTAAACACTTGAATCATGTAGGCCGGAAATAATATTTAACAACATCATGACGTGGCAGCCTACACTATAGATTGTGCAGTGTAATGCCAAATATATAGGCTAGAAAAGTGTCCAAAAAACAGCAAAAGACAATCTTCTGATATAACCAACCGGCCAACCTGATTTTTTTAGTCATAGCCTGGTCCTTATTTACACCTGTCTCTGTATTAGAATGTCTACAGTCTGTATGTTATACAGAAATTTATTTTGTTTGCTCACAAAACAACCCTATATATGGGATTTATATCTTTTTATTTACAGGGACAGATGACCAGAATATGACAGCAGTTACAATGATTGTAATCGTCGCTTGCACGTTTCCATGGCAGGGAGTAAAACAGTCTGGAGGGTTGTGTATGAGCGGCTTGCGATCTCTGCCCTTGCAAACTTCACGTGATGACTGAACTCTTCACAGTACGTACAGCTAATGTCAGCGGGGGCTCAATCTGCAAGTCCAGAGGGTGGACATGTGGATTTAGCCTCCGAATAAGGCCTGTGACTAGTTTAAGTCTCCCGACATGAGCTAGATTTTCTTAAGCGTGAGTCTAGTGTTCTTTCAGGCCACTTGATTTACAATATGCTCAAAGTTCAGATGTCAAAATTAAACAGCCTACCCCAGCTTTAACAACTTCATATAAGAAGATAAGTGGCTACCATCCCAAGGGTCTGACTCCCCAGTAGATAAATCTGCGGTGTCATGACACAATTAATGAAGAGAAAGAAGACTAAACATTTCTTTTACATATATTTAGTAATTATTTGGACTTAAGGCTATTTCCCTTTTTTAAATTAAAATGCAACCATGCAGAAGTTGAGGGGAAAACCCTCTCTAGTGGAATTGCTAGCACCTCATTGACATCTGAAACATGACATCTCTGCAACACGTTGGGAACTACTGGTTTAATCTTTACTTTTAATGTCAGGTAACTGCATTTAATAAGCCTATGGTGCATGTTTTTATGTACAAATTTAACCTGTAGAGTAACAATTAACTGTAGCCGTCAAATTAATGTCACAAGTACGCTTCATGAGTCTTCAACAGGTGAGCCAAAGAAAACGACACACTGGTGTTACAGTTAGAGTCATGTTTATTTACAGCAGAATCCTGAACGAGGAGGGAAAGAAGGGCAGAGGGTAAAGGGAGGGGTTAAAAGGAGACAAAGTGTTTTAGATCAAGCGCTTCAGGATTCATGTTTCACTACACAGTTCTTAATTTATTTATTCACCATTTTTCTATACAGAATCCATTCAGTCGTAATATCAATGCACCAACAGAGCTGGAGTCCTCTGCTGGAGGGGAGAAGAGGTGGAAAGAAAAATAAAAAAAACTAAAACACTAAAGAAAAAAAATACAAACGAGGGGGTAAAAAGAAATCCATTTTCTATAAAAAAAAATTGTTATCACCATGATCGTCATCAGTTATTTATGTATGTACATATACACACATATATATGTATATATATGTATATAAATCTATATATTTTCTTGCCATGTCCATGAGGAGGTGAAAGGGGGCTTGTGGTTTCATGATGTCCGAGTTTAGACGACTGCACTGAGCGGCAGGCCGGACGTCCCGACCTGACATAATATTCAGCCTTTGTGAGGTCAGAGCTGACCAATGGCAGTCTTTCTGACCAATTGCAGCCTTTGTCCCACCCACTGACGCTGCTCTCTGTAGCCGGGCTCATAGGTCCAGTGCCTCGGTGACGGCCAGCAGAGACTCAAAACTGCAGTAGCCCTGTCGACTGCAGTCTGAGAAATGATACACTGTACACTTAACATGCACGGCCAGATAGCATAAAAAAGTAAAAAAACAAAAAGCCAGCAAACTGCATCGTCCATACTCCGTCTCTCCGACATCCTGCCGTGCGATCACTCGCACTTTTTTCCAGTATACATTAGATATTAACTGACAAGCACCACGAAAAAAGTGGAAGGACAATAAAAAAAAGACTGTAAGACTGTCAGGGACCAGATGGCGACAGTAAAAACATCCTATGGGTTAGCTTTAAATTCTAATTTCTATTTTTGATTTCTGAAGGGCATGACTGATTTTCTCCCCTCCCTAGGTCCAAACTGACTTTGTGATGTTATGTGACCAGGCGCACACACACACGCACACACACATACACAAAACCATCCACCCAGAGAAGCCTTCATCTGTAACTACGTATGAATCTAACCACAGTACGTCTTCCCTCGTCTCCAAGCTTTGAGTCCAAACTTTCACAATAGTCAGGTCTTCATCGACTGAGGTGAAGTTCAGATGAGATGTGCTGTTCCACTTTTATTAAATCGTATAAAAACTGATCCGATATCATCACGCTCAGACATATATAAACTTGTGAAAGCTGAAATAAGATGCTTATAGTGTTCCCATGGCCCTAAATAGGTGTAAATTTTGGATGTGCACAAGAAATTCAGTACAAAACCCAGCATGATGTATGATGTGGTCTCATGATGAAAAGTAACATACCTTAAAATTAATTCAACATTCATTTATTTGAAAAAAAAAAAAAACACTGTTTACATTTCACCTGTCCGCACGCAGAAAGACTGATAAAAAGAAAATTGACCCCTGTTGAGTTTTCTGTTATTTTTTTTTTTTTTTTTACAAGTTAGACACAAAGTATTTCCATCAGACGCCATGTCTTTGACACCGTTTGATCCAACACGCCCAGCTCAATGGAAACCTGACTATTGTCACTGTTTTTTAACAAGTTCATGATTTCAAATTAAAACCAAGTAAAACAACCGTTCACTCATCTGATTCGCTCTCACACTCACACACACACACTCGCACACAGACACACAAACACACACACTAACACTAGAGCAGGAAACTAACTTTTTCGTCGACCAGCCACCGATGCAGATGTTTTGTTTTTCTTTTCTTCCCAAAGATCCATCAGCTACGTTTCTATCACACACGCCAACAAACTTTAGAAAACAACCTCTAAGTGATGGATGCTCGCCAGTCGACTTGACACAACTGGCAGCCAAAAGTCGCCAAAATTCGGCTGTTGGCTGGCGTCAGTTTCCCACCCTATTCAACATGCTCCCCAACACAAATACAAACTCAAGATACCGCAAATACACATATATACAAATAGAAGCGGCCCCTCAAACGCTGGGGGCAGCTTAACAATTTATAATGCATCATTTCTGTATATGCCAAGAATAAAACTTTTCTAAATAAAATACATAGTTATCTGTGAGGGTGGGGAATGGGGACAGCAGATGAACAGAGAGGAGTGTCAGGGGAGGGCGGGAGCGCTGGGAAGAAGCCATTGTGGTGGGATGATGGGACAGATGAAGAAAGCGGGGGCGGAGGAGACGGATGGAGGGGGAAGACTCTTCTCCTTTATTGTGTCGCTGCTCCCGGGAACTGTCCTTTGCCACTGCAACACTCCGCCTCTTCTCAGTTTGTTTTAATCGTTCCATAATAATAATATTAATAATAATAATGACCACGACAATGCTAAAAAAATATATATAAACCCCAGCCATGTCTCACAACCCTAAGTCCACAAAAAGGGGGGAGGCCTGGCCCTCGAGTTCATCTGAGTCGGTGACAAACAGAGATGCAGAGAAAATTAAAGACGCAGAGAAAGAAGGAAAACGCAGAGAGAAGAGGCCTGACGAATGGAACGAGCCATGGGAGGGAAGTGGCAAATGAGACTAACTATAGAAGAGAGAGAAAGGAAAAAAGTGGGGGGAGGGGGGCGGCTGAACAAAAACAGCATCGGCAGGATGTGCTATAATGAAGAGGAAATAAACAGAAAAGAGGAAGCGGAGATGAAGCGGGAGGATGTAGGGACCAAAGATGAGTCGTGTTGGGGCGTTGTGATCCACACACTGGTGTCCTTCTGAGGGTTTTCACAGAAGATTGGCGGAAAGCATGAACAAGTGATGACAACATGGCCTCACTGTGAGTGCGCCCTCTCTCCTTCCCTCTAATTAAGGTAAAGGATCCGCAGTCCTCCCCGCACTGGTTGTTTATCCCAGGGTGCATCATACCTCCAGGAAGCGGGAGCTGCTGGTCTTGGTGTGGAAGGGCTCGGACCACATGCGCCGCAAATCCCCCTGTGGAACACAGACAGTTTGGACACGAGTCATGACTCACATGTTTCCTGATGTGTCTTCACCCAGAGGGTCAGCCAAGAAAACTTGTATTCTACTTCTTAGTAAACTTAAAATAACAAACTCATTTATGCTCCTGTCGACATATTCTTTCATTACACTCAGCCCCAAACTGTGTTTTAAGCTTTTGTTTTTAAATCTGTGAATAATTATTCAGCCACAATAGGTCAGTGATGACTGGCTGTCTAGTGACTCTCCTGCCTGATCTAAAAATAAAGGAAGAAAAGGCTAAGTGTGAGATCAGCAAGTAATGACACACATACAAGTATGACACTTTTTTTTTTGTTGCGGTTAGAAAAATATTTGCAGCAGAGGCGTACTATTAACCTGTCTGACAACTCATCTCTCGTGTTTTAAATTTTACAATTTACAATCACAATTACAGCCACTTTGCTGCATGAAACATTCTGGCAAGTTCAGAAAAAACCCATGCACTTCAACAAGATGTGTTTCCATTAATAGACCATATGTGTGAATTACATAACTTCAGTCAAAACTAAAATAAGCTGCACTGTTGAAAACAAAGAGTGGAATCCAGCAGTAACATTTATCCCTCTTGTTTGCAAAGAACAGTAAAGGTGTCCTTTGCCTTTCTGTCTTACAAGGGTTCAATTTTTCTTCACAATTATAAAGTTCAAGCAAACTGCTGAATTCTGCAAAACTGCCACCGCTGAACTTTTATCTCTTGTAAATAAGTGACTGCTGCTGTTCTGTCCTTTACCTTCAGGTAGGCCATAGTGAGCAGAGGCAGCAGGGTGAAGGGCACCAGGTAGAGCAGAGCGGGCTGAGCAGCACGATGAATCCTGGAGGCCACAGTGGCAGTCAGCAGACCTGAAGGCAGAATCAAATCATTGATGATTTAAAATACTTCTTTTTTTGTTTAAGTATGCTTAAAAGAGAAAGGATGGGATACTTAAGATTCAAAGTTAACTTTCCAAAAGATCAGTCTTTGAAATGAAACACTTAAAACTACGACTATCACCTCCAAACAACACTGACACAATAAAACCCTTGACCTTTCACATCCATCCGTCCATCCATCGATTGCTTGCTTACCCACAAAGTATCCGATGAGAGTGCAGTGGAAATAGGAGACGCGCTGCATGCGTCCGGACATGTTACCAGGCCCTGGGACTTCCCCATTTGCTTGCTTCTTATAGTTGTCGTAGCGCAGGACGAAGCATAACAGCAGCCCCGGCATCACAATGTCTCCTATTCCCAGCATCGAGAAGTGACTTCCTGTGGAGCTGCACGGACAGGAAAGAAGTAGAAATACGTTTAGAATGGCAAAAAACAGAAACACTAGAAACACAGTCTATGGTCTATGAGTATCTGAATTTCATCACTTCTTTCTGTCTGCAAATGTAGGTCCCGACCAGGGATGTTATGTGAATCCATCCTTTGCCACCAAGTGCATGCCAAATTCTCATAACATAATGGTATTTGTTTTTCTCCTTTACTGAAGGTACCAGGGATGCAATTCTTTCGCACATGACAGGGCAGCATGTACGCCCACAAGTGTTCTAGTCTGGCGTTGAAGGCCAAATGAAGAAGAAGAGAAGCTATCAGTAGGGAAGAACAACAGTAACACAGGCAGCAGCAGCTCTACATCTTGTCAAAAAAAAAACAAAAAAAAAAACCAGGTGCTGTGCGTCTATTCTACGCTAAGCTGCCTGTGTTTTTTTTTTCTGGTCACCCAGAAGCACTGAGCTTGTCACGGTCCCTTTTAACCCAGCTATCCAATCACAATGGAGGAAGGGCGGGACAAATAGTCTACCACGAACACCAGTCGTCACATAATTCATGTACAAGTGCTGAAAAAATAACAATGAAGGAGAAACATGTAAATTTACTGTAGGCTATATATAAATGTGTTTCCTCAAGTAGTAACACTGTGCGTTGTAGATGAGTCATCAAGGATTAATTATAAAATTTAAATAAAAATGAAATTTCAATGTTTTTAATAAAAGGGTCTTTGTTCAAGTAAATGGGGTTTATTGTTTTGTTTCTGTTTTTTAAAATATAAAAGTAACGCACATCAAGAATTATAATGAGGCGCTGATCACTGACAATAGGCTTGATTGTAGAAAACAAGTGTCGCACACTCTGGCTCCATATGCGTTTCTTTTATTTTGTTCAACAAACATACATGTGTTTTGATCTTGAAGATGGCCCAAAGGTCAAAACATCATCAAAATGAGAGAATCGAGAATCGTGTAATTTAAATATTGGCATCGACTACTAAATTTCTGGTATCGCACAGGCTGAGTCCTGACCAGATGTCAAATCTAAAACAGAGGGTCTAGTGCTATGCTAGCTGCCCTGTGAGGCTGTAATGCTCATTACTGCAGAAAATAAAATAGCTGGACTGCTCCCCCCACCCACTTATAGTTCCATCAATCTTACCTGGGAAAGACCAGTTTGCCAGGTAAGGAGAGACGGGGGACGTCGCGGCCCATCCCTGGCCCCAAGTGAAGCTTCCTGGACAGAACGTCTATGGGATTTTCAGCAGGCTGGGTGGCAACTTTAACCATCACATTACTATTGAAGATGTAGGCTGAGAAGAACACCTGGAGAGGAAGAGGAGGAATTTAGCTGGTCATGTTAACAAATTCTCATCTTACTTTCCTGGAGCCAAGCAGTGTTGACGGTGATGCCTTAGAGTAATTTATTACATTTTAGCAGTAACAAGGTACTATAAGGTGTTACCAACAGGATGTCAGGTTACACTATGTGTGTTACCACCTGAAACAAACTGTTTATTGTTTTCATTTTTCATTTATCCACACTGACCCACAGCACTCCAGACAGAATGAAAAAACATCCCCCGAAGGTTGTTGTGTGTTGTCATGACATTTATTATATGCTACCTTACAGAAGGGGCAAGTGATCATGTGCGTTATCATGTCCAGTGTGTTTCCATTAATACACCTACACCATATCCTGTTCTGCTTTTGCGTCCTACGGCTGCCTGGGAGCAGTGGGGAGAAAAAGCTGACCTCTGGTTTGGTTTATATTAGTGTATGTTGGATCCCCTACAACTGCAGAACCGGCACACTGTCCCGTTCTTACGCATAACTTCCTCTCCAGTGCTGCTGTAGCTGACAGGCACACTGGGAATCAGCAGGTGGGTCCTCCAGCTTAAGTGTATTCATTTTCGCTCTTCATAGTGATTTACTCACACACCGTTCTGTTTGATTTGCCAACCTCAATATTTGTTTACTGTGTCTCATATTATTAGTGCACACATATCCTTTGCCTGACCCTCCCTTCGCCCAAGGCTATTCATTTATTTTAAACTGTCTAGGCTATTTAATTGTTCTTTATCATGCTTAAGTGGTATGTGAATGCATGAATGGGTCAGACCTGCGCAGCGCTGGATTTGAAATGAGCTGTAATAAACTGGAGCCTCTGCGCTTTGATTACCTGCTGTGAAACAACATGATCCTCATCCATAATGCCTATAAGCTCTTCTGGGGTCATTTTGGTGAAAGTAACACAAAAGTAATGTAACAGGTAACTTATTACTCTTCACAGAGAGAAATACTGTAATGTGAGTTATATGTTTAAACGAAGGTTATTACAAAAAACACATTTTGAGAGTAACTTGCCCAACACTGGAGCCCAATGAAGTCTTATTACTTATTCTGTCTGACCAACTATCCTGAATCTAATTCAGTTTCTAATCATATAAAGACCATCATTTTGGGAAGCTGTAACCAGTTTGGTATTTGGATAACTTGATTAAATAATTATCATAATGGTTGGAGGCCAATTTAACTGCAACACAAGAGCTGGTGTTACATCATGCAGTATTCCTTGTGTTAAAGGTACAATAGCAATATTTCTACACTGGGATCTCCTTAATGGAACAACCTGCTCCTGCATGACAAACAAAGCAGGATGTGTTAATGGTTCATCTTCGAGGGAGCAAATCTGAATCATAGGCATGCAGTTGCAAGGGGGGCGTGTAGGTTTATGTATTTGTTTGTTTCCATTGATTTGTTTGTTGCTTCCATTGAGGACTGTTTCGGAAATATGTGTTTTTAGTAATGTTTTTAGGTGAGGAGATTTTTGTGTCCTGATACTCCTTTGAGCTGATGTGCTTTTAAATTTCTAATAAAAATCAAATAAAATCAACACTACTCTTCCTATTGATAGTTTCAGAGCTACATTACCAATCTCTGAATGTTCTGCTGCTGCAGTTTGCTGGTTTATCACCTGTACACCTGATTTATATCCAAGTAAACTCAATCACTGCTTCACACAACTTCTCAAAGCAGGTGAGATTAATTTATCCAATTCATCTAATGGTTGTCTCTTCTAACATTATTGTGAACATAAATGGTCAGTGGGGAAATAACAACACTGAAGGCAGTTGTGTGCTGGCAGGTTGCTAGGCACCCAGCACGGTAAAGATGAGAGCGATGCAGTAAATGTACTCACTGGTAGAACATCAGCACAGGCAGTTTGTTGTGCAGTGTCAGATATGATTTGTTCTGCCTGTATTTAGTTTGTATTTGTGTGCAGAACACTGTGTCTGCTCTGTTTTAACATTAGATGGGAATATCTTTGTGAAAGGATCTGATAAAACCTGAGAGTAGAAATCAAACATTTCTCCAGAGCATTATTTTTTTTAATGACAATGTTAGTCATCTTTAATCCTTTGTAAGAAGTAATGGCACCTATTAAAACAAATGTATTATCAGCAGAATGATAACACATCTAAAGCACCCAGGTGTTCATAGATCTCCTGAGCTCTACTATCCTCAGATTGATCACTCATTAATTTGTTCAGTGGCTTCATAAGGGTATACTATGCAGGATAGTCAGTTACTGCATGTAAACACACTTGCCAGCGAAAGTAAAACTCTAGTTTGATGTTACGCCTCGTTATAATTGCATTTTTTCTTGGCGCTGTGTCTCTTGGATGCCTCCTCCTTACAGTCTAAAACCTGGTCGCTACCTTTTTATGAAGCCCCAACCTCACCTGAGCGCTGTGGGGGTACACACTAATTAACGACCCAAACACAGTCAATAAGAAGAAAATAAGAACTTATAGGAAGTGGACACAGTCTCTGCAGATAAATACACCACACACACCCAGCGGGTCATGAGTGATGATTGAGAGGAAATACTTCTGAGAATAACTTTTACACGGTTCCAGTAGGACTCCCACAGATTGCGAGTGGAAATGGGGAGGTGTATGTATGTGTTGCTGTAAGACTAGCCTACAAAATGAAGTACATATACCATCAGCCAAAACATTAAAACCACTGGTGGGTGAAGTGAGGAACATTCACCATCTTGTTACAGTGCAATGCTCTGCTGGGAAATCTTGGCTCCTGGCATTCATATGGATACTACTTAACGTGCTCCCCCCTCCTGAACACCGTTGCAGATCAAGTAAACCCCCTCATGGCAACAGCACTTGTCGATAGCAGTGGCCCCCCAGCAGGACTAAGCCACACCACAAAAACTGCTCAGGAATGAGCCCAGGAACGATGTTCGATCAGACTGGGATCTGGCAGTGGTTTTAATGTTTTGGCTGATCGGTGTACACTTGTGTGCCCTCTTACACAGGATATCCGTGATAAATATGGACATGTTTCACTCTTCATGGACAGTGATGAAATGATCTTAGTCATGTTACATGCATGTCTTGCAGTACTGGAGCACCAGCAGGCCTCTACTGAATGACGGGACTCTCTGTTGTTAGTTGTATTACCTATTCATTTGTTTACTAATGGGTTTATCTTATATATGATTTTTTTGTGTGCTGTTTGGACCCAAATATTTTACTTGTTTTTGTTGATAGCATAACTAACTGCAAGTCTGTACATTAATTTTTAGGAAAATCCTGCATTGCATACCTTTAAATGATGGAAAATACACACAGCAGTTCATCAAACAATGCAAATAAACCCACGACTTTCTACTTCCATCACTTGCTAAACCACTGATGCACATCCTCATATCAAAATTACCAGTCATGATGCTGGTTCCCCTGGCCTTTGATAATATTTTAGTGGCCATTACTTTTGTGTTCTGTGCTCAGTGCAGGTGCTGATCAAATGTAGGGAACGATGCCAGATATGGCTAATAAATCACACCTAAATCTAACAGTGCCCGAAAAAGAAAGCTAGACACTAATGTTTTTTTAATATCTCAAAGGAAGTCCTAATTTTGGACACCTGCTGTCCTTGTCGCATGCTCGCCTTCCTCTTCACCAGTTATCTTGTTCTTTTCTGTAATGAGGACTGAAATATGTAGATAGCTTTCTTGTATGTGTTCAGTCACGGTAGTGAACACGGTATCAATGTTTACCACCCAGTCCCTTCAGAACGGCTGCTGAAAACTGTAATATGCATGACTTCCTAAGCAGAAAATAATCTAACTGGCAGGAGGGTATTTGCTCGTATATGTTGAGAAACACATGTATGGGCTTTTATACACTGAATCATCACTATTTATTATCATTACTAAGGCAGGGTCTTGTACTTCAGCTGTGATGGGGTGAAGTTATGAATGAGAGCATGTCTTACCCAGAACACATCATAAATGAGCAGTCCTGACAGCAGCAGGCAAGACACCTTCAGACTGGGAAGCCGCACAAAGGCTATCATGGCGACGCACAAGCCCATGGCTAAAGCTGCAGGGGGGAAAAGCACAAGATATTTAAAAACACAGTTCCACCTTTCAGAGCGAATGAGCTGTAACAGCAACATGGTAACTGATTTAAGCAGGTTTATTTAAGAAACATTAATTACTGTGCACACAGGCTAATTAATTAGTCAGACTATTCTGGTGACATTCATGTCCTAATTCACTTTGGAGTGCAAGAGGTACGACCTGATGAGACGCAAGATGGTGCTGAGATTAAAACATGGGAGCACGTCAGGGTTTTCATGCATGGAAGATCTGAGTGTTTATTAAAATGGAAACATTTCACATGTTACAAGTGGTTTGTATACCGTGGCATTTATTCTGAGCACGTGTAATGGTGAGAGGAACCCAGAGGGGCACTGCAGCATTATTTTACACACACAGACACATACATTTTACACACAGAATGTCAAGCTTGAGTCGAAATCTTCTACAAATGTTGTGAATCTTAAAATCAGATTTTTGATTTGTGGGATCATTTTCCAATTTGATAGTTTTATCTGTGCGTGTGTGTTTTTACTTCTGATGATGAAGTGTTACCATTTGTGTCAGGGCTGCGTTGTTCACATTACTGAAGAAGACTGCCAGTAATGTGTTTCAAATTACTGAAGTCAACTGGGTCAAATAAAAGAAGAGCACACGCCCACGCACTTTTCTCTGCTTTGTCAGTGCTTCACTGAGATTCCAGTTTTGATCAAGACCAGTTAGCTTAAATGCCAGCTAATGCAGCAGCTGACTGACATCCAGGGGCTGAAATTAGCATCCGCCACTTGCCAAATGAGGTGTAATGGTTGGCCGGAGCGTGTGAAATCGTCAGGCTTAGGGATGGGAATTGATAAGATTTTATTGATGCCAATGCCATTATAGATTCTGCTAATCAGTGTGATTCTTATCGATTTTCTTAATGATTCCCGATCAATTTTCTCTTTGGAAAACCAGCAGGCTGACACAGGTTTTGTTTTATTATCTCTGAGCCTCAACACAGTGTAGAAACAAAAAAGAAAAAAGTACAGCACTCGTTTATATTTAGGTTTTCTTAGTCAAAAAAAAAAAAAAAACCTGCAAAGCTTTCCTGTGTGGCTCTAATGTTATTCTTATCAGATATTAATCCTTATTAACGGACATGCTGCTCGGTTGAGAAGCAGTGGCACTCATGCGTAGTGTCAGACACATGCATTCCTGGAATATAAGTCCATGTTGCATAGAATAATGTTTAAGCATACTGTTGGTGTTTCCTAATTTACTTGGAATTATGATTTTACAGCCATTTCAAGCAGCACCGTTGACACCTTTTTTCGAAAAGGAGCCACATTTTAAACCATTTCATCCTCTCCGCCATGACTCCTCCTTGTTGTTTCCAGAATCGTAGCTGCATTAATTTGATGCTACTGCTTTGCAAAGCGCAACTGTCAGAAAAACAGGCCGACATTGATAGAAGGATTTGTTAAGCTCGTACGCATACTACTCCGATGGATCCGACAATTTGGAACCGCTTCTCGACTGGAAGTGGTTCTCAATTCCCATCCCTAGTCAGGCCAACCACCGCTTAGGCGGGCAGGGAAAACCCACAGCAAGCATGTTTAGTGAGACTGGCGTATGACTGACACACATTTGTTAGTTGCTTGTAACTGCTAGATAAAAGTTACACTACTGACCATAAGGACCTTATTTGTTGTGATTGACAGACAAAGTTCACCAGATCCTAACTAATAACCATCAATAAAACAACACGCACACACATACATACACACGGCGTACTGGTGTTGGTGATTAGAGCAGAGGAGAAATTAGCAGTAAAGTTGTCAAGTGGTTGTAAATGTACAGTGAAAGTTTAATTTTGTCCATGAGTAAACACTGCAGCTTCTCAAAACCCAAGTAAAGTTCCTGTGTCTTGCCTCCTAAAATAAGTGGGCGAGTTCATGTGTGTGCATGTTTGTGTACGGTACCCGTCCAGCCCTGAAAAATATGGCTTTCCCAAAATATGTATAATTCCAACATTGGAATTTACCAGTGGTGGACAAACTTACTTTCAAAATCCATACATGTTATTCCTGTGGTCTAAGAGAGTCCAGAACTACACGTACACATGACCAAGTCTCTTTCAAGACCAAAAACTGGAGAGCTGAAACTCAAATTTGTGACATCATCAAGTATAAAGTCTGGAGCTGCTCACCAGACGATGAAATGGGGAAAGACAAGAATGAGAGCACCCAGGGGAATGTTCTGAGTATATGACAACATTTTCTGCCTTAGAAGTGGAAACACTACAATAGAATGAAGCTCATTTGGGTATAAAAAAGAAAACTAATATTCTGTAGCTACACAAAATCAGGCTTCTATTCACTGTCTATGGAGCAGCGCCAGACATCACAAGTTTGGGACTTATTTCTCTGGTTTCTGGCTTTGAGAGAGAGGAGCTCATGTTCACAAATATTAATTGAACTTTCATAGACCATGGAATTCACATATTGGAACTCTTAATTTAGGTGGTGCTCCCTTTTAAATAAAAGAAGTAATACCACAGTGTAAAAATACCCTGAGAAGGATTATTTTTTACTTGAAACAGAGTATATAAGTAGTAAAATACAGAAAGTAAAAGCACTCATTATGCAGAATGACCCATTTCAGAATAATATATATGTTTAGATTATAATTAGTGATGCATTAATGTGATCATCTCTTTAATTTCGCAGCTGGTGAAGATGGAGCTCTTTTAAATTATGTTATGTACTGCTGTGTAGTTTAATCTGTAAAAATAAATCACCATTTATTAGTTGGTGTCTTATTTTGTATAAATAACCTGCAAACTAACTAATAGCTTAAGTTTTTAATTAAATGCAGTGGAGGAAAAATATATTTGTGACCAAAATGTGATAGAGAAGGAGTACCGTACAATGATAGCACTCAAAAAAAAGTACTAAAGTGTCTGCTATACTGAACATTGAATGAGATCATTCTTTACATAAATGATGTCAAGATGACCTAAATGTTATTCCTTAATTTGGCGCATAGATTTAAAAACTTTCGGATAAAATTTCTGAGTGGCAGACAAAAACAAAAACAAAAACAAAAACAAAAACAAAAACAAAAAATGCCTGCCACAGTGGAAGGCAGTGAAAAAAAGTTTACTTCAGACCCTGCCAACATCAGTGTGTTCTTCCTGCATTAGCATGCATCACACTGCAGTAACAGTCCGAAAATAGTGTTGCTAAAAACTTGATGTTGTATGAGTCATGATGTCAAGTTCCTTCTTCTCAAGCAGATGATACAAACTGATTTTATCCAGACTCTTGCCTTTATTGAAGATTGAGATGGCTGAATTTATTTTTGCTACTCTGCAGCATCAAAGTTAGCAGCTATGCTAACAGAACTTCTCCTCACACGCTTTAATTCGATGTCTAATATTTGGAAATGAAATTAATGTGAACCAAAAGCCGCTGTGCAGTTTAGAGAAATGTTATTAATCTCTGGATCCTCATAGTACACAACCTACTGCAGAACTATTTTTTGGGAACCTTGGGGGGAAAAAAAAACTTTCTGATGTCTACTGAATTCCTGTGAATGGAAACACTGACACAAGAGCCATGACAGAGAGAGACGCACCGTCCATGAGGAGCCAGTGTCCGGTCAGCACCCAGATGAGCACCAACATAACAGAGAGGGAGAAGGACAGAAGCTCAGCCAGAGTGAAACGCCCACAGCAGCCAAAGGAAATCCTGTAATAAGACAAATAAAAGACACTGACTTACTCACACAAAACTCAGATAATAAAACATGAGAGAGGTAAGAAGAGATGTCACAGCCCATCCCTGGCTAGGGCTGCAACTAAACATTACTTTCATTGTCCATTAATCTCTTGATTATTTTCTCAATTACTTGATTAGATGTTTGATCAAAAAAATGTCAGAAAATAGTGAAAAATATCAATTAGTGTTCAAGTGTTCAAGATGACGTCCTCAAAAGTATTGTTTTGTCCACAACCAAAAAATATTCAGTTTTCTGTCATAGAGGAGCAAAGAAACCAGACAATATTCACACTTAAAAAAGCTGGAATTAGAGAACTTAAATCATTTGATCAATTAACAAATACACTGGCTATTTATTTGATAACTGACAACTAACTATCTGTTAAACCTCAAGACACCTTTTACCCAAATTTAGGACAGATTTTTGGACAAATCATGTTTTACTTATTTAAGCACAGCCAGCAAGTAGTATATATGTGGTCTTGTGCAGAGGTAAGTGTTATGTAGGAATATGGTTATTGCTACATAACACTTCAATCTACATTTTGCAAACAGGGAATTGCAAGTATGAAGTAAAATGACAGTATTATAGTTTTTTAAATATTTGTAACATTAGAAATGTGGATTTTTACATAGAAAAGCTTCACTCATTTTCACAAAAAGAAATTTAAAAATGGATAAATGAAATTAGATAAAATGTCTGCAGTAGTTAAGACCTCACAAATTCAAGTTTAAGACTATTTAATGAGCTGCAACATTGAATTTAAGACATTTTAAGACTTTTTAAGAACCTGCAGACACCCTGGATGATAAAACATTTGGCTCGTAATTCCTAAAAACGACTGATCCTGTAGTTAATGGATAGCTGTCAGCTTGCTAATGCTGGCTGAGTTGTTTTTGTTACAACTAAACAAACAAAGTGCAGACGTTTTGTGAGTTTTTGTTTTGTTATCAAACAGCCTCAGGTGCGTTACCACCTCTTTCCGGACTGGTGCAGCGCTGATCCTGTTTTGCATCTCGCCCAAGCCAGAGCTGAAATGATAAGTGTGCTAAATACAGCCTGTGCAGTCTTTATTTGTGAACATATAAAGATACACAAAATAACAACAACCTAAACACTGAGCACAATAAGGTTTTAGGTTGGAGGTTTTTACAGGCAGATGGAAGTCTCTAAATCTGTAACTACACAAGAGGCATTCATATTGGTTACTGAGTAGGTGGGCTGTGTTGTTGGTGATTCCTTGCACTTAAGATGTCCAGACATTTGAGCCCAGAGGCTATTAAAGTTATTTGTATCCAGTAAGTGAAAAAACAAATGTTAAAGGGCTAGTTCGCCCCAAATAACAAAATATATTTCCTACCCGCTCCCAGTAGTGTCAGACCTCGCAGACAGTTTTGGTTTTAAATGACAAGAAGTTGATTTTAAAATATGCTGAAGCACCGAGCTTTATACATATTTATAAAAGACATAGAAAACAGACAACAGATGTGATTTAAAGAAAAACAGAATCCACATGGTTTCCTTACTTGTTCTGTGGGGAGCAGGGTCTGGTCAGATACTGGCACATTGGCAACAAGAGGAATGCAAATGCAATTGTTGCAAGAACTGAGGAGAAGAACAGAGCACAGCAGTGAAACCAGAGGCCTAACACATCTAGACTGCTCATTCCAGACGCTTTCTGTCAGCTTAACAGGGAGACTAATGGTTTTTAAACATTCAATAATCAACACAGACAGACGCCTTTTCCCCAGTATGTAGCTACTGAACAGAATCATCAAGGCTTTATTATGGAAACTCTACCCGATGGCATGGACGGGCATTGTGGGTTCGGGACTGAGTCAGCTGTGCTCACCCTGGAAGAGTCTACAGCCCTGAAGTTAGACTCGCTAAATGTAATGGATGTTGGGAGGTTCTTAAAAAAATTGCAGCTGGATCATCAGAGGAGAGAGAAGAACCTGCAGCACAGATTGTGTCAGTTCAGGCCAGGCTCTCGCAGATGGGTGTATAAAGAGAACTGGATACAGCGTTGGAGGCGGAGCCCTGTTCTTTCCTATTTCCACATAATGAAATGATGCAGGTCTTGACAGCGTGGGGCCTATAGAGCAAGCACACCAAAGACTTACAGCTGCCGAGCAGCTAATTTCAGGTTTAGCACTGCGCTAACTTGAACGGGGATAAAAATGATTTAATTGTGCGGCTCATTCGAAATGTTATCAGACTGAATGGATCAATACCTGTCATTTTGCAGGCGTTGTGACACACGATGTAAGTCTACGGAAAAAGTATTTTTGGGCCCTGGGGCATGATGTGACAGACCAAGACGTAATTCTATGTTTGGCCACTAGGTAAAATTGGCTTTAAAGCTCAGCACTGTTCCTGGGGGCTTGTTCTCGCTCTGCACACAGGCAAAACTCAGGAGTGAGTTACAATGTTTGCAGGCATTGGTGTCACCAGGTCGTTTTTTCAGGGCATGACCCTGGATGTTTTGAGTGTAGGCCTGAAAATAATTTCAAATGTGAGCCAACATGAAGCTTGACAATAAACATAACATAACAGCCTGTCAAAATAAAGACAGGTCTCTAAACTAACTGTGTGTGGGGTAGTGGTCTGGTGTTTAGTGCTGAGTAATACAATACCAGCAGAGGAGAAATGGCAGAATGTACACATATTTTTTACATCACAATTCACAATTAATCTGAAAAGTAAACAGTTCTTGAGGTACACATTTCAATTATCCAATGATTTAGGCATACATTTTGCATGTAAGTAAGGTGTCAGAGTGCATAAAAAAGCATGAAGAGTTCATTTATATATATATATAAAATATCCCCCAGACCCTCCTACAGAGGTCTGACAGAGCTCCAATGTTTACGTCATGTTTACTTGTATCGTTCTGTTGGTCTGATGTTTTCTTTCCACTGACCTGCTAAATATATTAACTGTCAGTGACTTCACTTATGCTGTGTGCAGATAAGTAAAAACCCAGCCTAGTGGGGCTGCAGCCCAGGATATGGAATCCCATCTATGACTTCACGCAATGTGCATATGCTACGTATAGATAGGGAGGACGTGGTATGAATTGTGTAACAACCCTGATCAATAAACTCACATGGCGGTGCCTCCTTTTATGTTCACGTTGGACCCGCTCACAGAAATCAAATGCCCTCCTATAGATTTATGTGAGCCGCCAGGTCTGATTCTACCGCTGTGATGTTTTTGTGTTATGTTAAAAAGCAGCACTCACCTGCAGTGCAGATGGTGAAGACCACCTGTACCGAGTCAAAGAAGAAGAACATGACTAGCAGAGACACTGAGGCTCCTATGGGCAGGAACAGGGCCTGTGTGGAGTCTATAGTCTGAATACCTGCAAAACAATCCAAACATCAAAGTGAGGAGGGTTTAAAAATAAAACAAAAAGTGGTGAGTGATTACTTTAAATTCCAAGAAAACATTTTGTCTGCTTATATCAGGCACTGCCATGTACTGAATACGCACTGTTGTTTGTGTTGCTGTTATTGAAAGCCCCCGTTGTCGTGGGGTTACCGTCTTTATCCTTCTCCTGGTTCTCACAATCCATGTTTAATGACCTGCAGGAGGGAGGGAGGGAAAGACAGAGCGGGAGAGTGTAAACTCAGCATGTAAACTGTTGATATGAGGCTGTGTAGGAGACTTAAAAAACTTATTCTACAGTGAATTAATTAGTGATGACTTTGACTCCTGAAAAGTTTGGGAGAAAAAAAGCTTTCATTTCTTTTATGCTGACTGTAGAATTTACTTTAATCCCTTTATGAAAAAGTAAGGAAGTTTAGTTGAAATGTTGATTTTATTGCTTAACTTTGCAGAGGGTGGGAGGTCTGTGGCTCTATACCGAAACCTGAAAAAGTACCTAATGTCAGCCCACAAAATATTCTCATTTCCTTGCTGTTTTTCTTTCATGCTCATATCTAACATCAACAGTCCTGACCACATTCATGGCGTTAGCAAAAATCAAACATGCTGATAAAATTGTTTTTTCCCCTTCATTCCCTTTGTGTTTTCCTATTTTACAGGGTTTGGCCTTTTTCATAGAGGACATTTTGACATGTCACGGTGGGAAAAGCACAATTAAATGATGGCTGGATTGTATTTAGCTGCTTCAGAGTCAGGGTCTTGGTATTGTGCATGCTGTCACACCGTCACTGGCGTACAGAGACACTTGAATAGAACGAAGTATTAATGTTATTGGTAACACCTGTGCTTTTCCTACTACAACAAGTCAAAATGCCTGCTGCAAATGGTCTCTCCTGACAGCAACAGCCCCCGACTAGAATGAGCTCAGTGCAGCTTGATCTGATCAGTCGTGACTTCTAAATAATAACTTCAATCCACCCATCAACTATAATTTGCCCCAATTTTTTGCCCTTTGTGTTTTTTTCCTGCCATCCTAATTGGCCTGTAGGGTGGAGTAAGGCTGGAGTATCATATTGGCACTGTCCTCGCTATGTCTTTCTACTTGAATGACAGATAAAACAGTTTGCATTAATAGCTCACATATTTTTGCAGTTTATCTGAGAGCTGACACCTGATTGATTCTGCATCTTAATCATATAAATAACAGATGGATAAGCAAAACACGCCTGCCTCTCAATTCAGCCTGAGAATCAAACTCTATCAAGTCATTTATTTGATCATAGGACTCCACTAAAACAAATGTGTCATGGTCAATATCCTAATGCAACTAAAGCAAACAAAACACCATTAGATGCAGGAAGACTGTTGATCGTTTTGATGCACTAAATGCACCAAAATCACATTACTCCTATTTCTCACCGGGTACACTTGCACTGTGAAAGTGCCCAACACCTTATTTTTTTACTCACATCAACCAAAAGATGTACATTTCTACTAGGGATGCCACGGTGATTAAATTTTCCCACCAGTTAATACATTTGTGACAACACCGGTGTTACTAACTACACTGGAGATTTTACAATTAAAGATATTTGGCAATGATGCTCAACATCGATAGAGCGCTGTATTAGGTTACTGCTAATGCAAACCAAACATTTCCAGCTGCTGCAGCTTTACATTACAACCATTTAACTGGTGAAACACGAGTTGACTTTTATTATGAAGTAGTCACAGGAAATGGAGTGTGTTTGTCAGTGACATAAGCACAGCTGCTATTGTTTATCGAAAATGCATTTGAAAAAAATGGTAATTTTTAACATTTGTTGACAGCAGATCAGTCTGAAATATTGCAAAGACTAATGTAACAAACAGGAGCAGACATAAATAGTGAAGCCGATTTGTGTACTTGTGTTTAAAATAGTCGCTATTATGTTTAATGTGTGTTTTGAATCAACTAAACTTTACAGCACTTCAAAGAAACTGCAGGGTGTCTGAAGAATCTAATCCTTCACATTGTCTCGTCAGTCAGCTCAAGTGAAAGTGACTCCTGATACTCTGTGCTGTGACTCTGTTGCTGTACGGAGCACATGTTTTCAGTTTATAATTGCAGTGTCCTTTGTCCGAGTAGTACTGAAAAAAGGCCAAGGGGCAGTGGGCACCACACACCATGTAACACCAGTGACACTGACAACTGTGGTGAGCCTAATTTCTACTTGACTGAACCCTGAGGAATGGGTCCATACATCAACTGCATGGTAAACGAACACTTTTCACATTTCCACATAGTAACTGCAACAAACCAAACCACACCTATTTTCTTTAAGTTCTTAAATTCTTGCTATGTGGGATCCAAGATAAGAAAATTTTACTTGACCCCGTGGGGCAAAAGCTTCTAAAAAAATACAAGGGCTTTCTATATGTGGGGCGGCAAAAGTAACAGGCCCTTAACTCTTTCCCCACCATTGACGAGATATTCTGTCAATGCATGTTTTCACTGTTATAAGATGGGGGGGGCTGTTACACATCTTGTGAAATAGAACAGCACTGATGTGTCCAAAAACAAATGAAGAAGAAAATCTGCTAAAAAAACGCAAAAAGATGTTGTTTACAGAAATGTAGCAGCTTGTAAACAGCATGAAAATGTTGGCACTGATAGAAAGTTTACGGTTGCGCAAGTTGTGGAGATGTTGATGGACTCAGACTCCAATAATTCCTGTTTTGATTAACATTGTGAATCCAATTTGGACAAAGAAACAAACGAGTTGGTGGGACGAAACGGGATCTCCATGACAGTGACGGTGACACTCAGACAAGACAACCACAGAGGAGAGGGAGAAAGCAGAACATTGAACGATCACTGAATGTGGCAACGTGTTCCACTTTACCTCAAAGAGAATATTATCTTAATTATGATTATTATCATTTTCATTCATACAACTCAAACTGACGTGATGAAATGGGAAATAACAAAAAATTTAAATGTGAAATAGATTTTATACTTGAAAATGACATTCTTTCATTCTTTTTTTATGAAAATGCAAAAATTCAAGTGTTGATAAAAAATGAATGGAATAGGATTTTTGTGTTTAAAATCAGAGGGCTCTTCTTTAGTTTCATGTATATACTGTTTACATAATCATAGAACAAATTATTCTGTGGGTCTTGAAAGATTAGTGAATATGACAAAAAAAAAAGCTGGCAGTTGCTGGAAACTTAAACAATACTCTGGTGGGGAAAGTGTTAAGAAACTATACTTTAGGCTACAAGTCCCTGTTCATGTGACAAACAAGTCATACTCTGTAAGTCATTGTCCTCTATCCTCTCGACAGCTTAAGTGGTTGTTTATTCAGTGGCACTCACCTGAAGCTGCCATAGACGATGAGAAGGATGGAGATGAGGAAGGTGGACACCTGGCTGGAGTCAACTAGGGAGTAAGCCCTGAAGAGAAGAGAGAGAAGAATACAAACATGAGACTCTAAGAACAAACGTTATGTAATGAAACTAGTAAAAAGAAAAAATCGACATCACCTTTAGAGCAACACTGAAGACAAAAGTACACAGTGATTTTGCTGCTAAACTAAAAACACAGTTTCCATAACAACTGTCTTCATACTGGCATTACATTGATTAACTGTTACAACATGTATTGTTTACTTTACTCGTTGTCACTTCCTTAAACATCACTTCACACATCACAGCAGGCAAGTAAATCAGCCTTAAAATACACAAATGTTATTGTGAAAAGACTCCAAGACTTTAAGCCCCTGTTAAAGTGCTGCTTCCTCCTATTGTTGGTCCTAACTGGAGTCTTTTGCACACAGAAAGTTCCCAGTTTGCTGACTGCGAGTCGATACTGATGATAATCATAATGTGAGATTTGGCATTTACAACCAAAACACAACCGTTTTATTTTTGAGCACCATATTGCTGATTCATTACAAGCTAAGGTAAGTGAAAACACATTTGTGGTTTGAGTTCAATCCCTGTCCGATGCGCTCAGACTTCCCGTTATCCTTTAGATCAATAACATTTTTCAGTATGTACTGTAATGTTTGATAAGCCTCTCTGATCCGTTTTGAAAGAGAAAAATCTGTCCCTCTGCCATGTAACCCTGCATGATGCTTTTCCAAGCATGATAGTGGAGGTGTTAGCCAAAGGACACACTACTGA
This sequence comes from Cephalopholis sonnerati, assembly GCA_019142605.1. Taxonomy (NCBI): domain Eukaryota; kingdom Metazoa; phylum Chordata; class Actinopteri; order Perciformes; family Serranidae; genus Cephalopholis; species Cephalopholis sonnerati. The sequence continues at coordinate 19,776,438 of JAGQAX010000019.1, forward strand.
AGTTAAATATTACAGCATACTGTTGTATGATTACCTCACTACACATTATTTCTCACAGTGAACACCCGTGTGATGTTTCTGGATAGAACAGAGCTCTGCAAAGGTCCGATTTGCAGACTTGCTCCTAAACCAGAACCATGACATGCAATACCCCTGCCACCCGCACATATGACCAATCACTTCTACAACCTGACCCGACCCACCCACACAAGATCAGCGACCCGATCTTAGACCACCAGTCCTGTAATAATCATGCGCTGTTCAATTGATTCGCTTAGGCAGCACATTCAAAGTGATCATCTTGGGACACACATGTGAAACTAAGATAATATATTTTTTGCTCATTGTTAGAATATTGAGCAGCACATCTCCACAGTTAATGCGCCTGTTAGTAATGCACCTGACTCAGGCAGCTCTCATATTCCAGCTAGTGCAGAGGATTAAAACATTAAAACATTATGTTAAATTTGTATTATTCGTGGGGTGGCTGAGCCAAGTCATCCCCAGTGAGGACCCTCATTTCAGTGGCTTGTATCACTGTCTCATTCTTTCAGTCACAACCCAGAGCTAGCGACCATAGGTGAAGGTTGGGACATAGATGGACCAGTAAATAGAAGGCTTCGTCTTTTGGCTCAGCTCCCTCTTCACCATGACAGTCTGGCGCAGTTCCCTCATCACTGCAGAAGCCACATCAAACCGCAGATCCATCTCATGCTCCATTCTACCCTCACTCGTGAACAAGACCCCGAGATACTTGAACTACCTCGCTTGAGGCAGTCAGTACCTTTACATGCAGCTTGAGAAAATCAAATTATTGGCTTAGTCCCACTGAAACCAGACTTTTAAATGCATGTAAACAGCTTAGTCTGACTGAAACTGGACTATCTGTAGCTCGACTAACACACCTAGATAATTGAAAATCAAATCTAACTATTGCTGCACATTAGTCTGACTGGAGTCAGACATGGCATTCTGCGCATTCACCACTTTTTCTTTTGTGGGCTTTCACCCGGAAGAAGAAGGAGATGACGTAGCAGCAGTTCAGCGGATAGCAGAGACCCTAACTCCCGGAAAAACAATCAAACATCATGGCGACCGAGAAGCAGAAGACACACTTCTGGACGGACGAGGAAACTACATTTATCTTCATTTGCCATTAGCTTCCTCTTCGGGTCAACCAGAACTAGTTCGATACGCACTATATTAAAAAGGACAAAGTGCCACCTATCAAGGTGGAGTCAAAGGTACTTGGTCAGAAATCCAATTTTCTCTTCTGCATACTCAGACAAGAGAGACATCCAACTTGACTGATTAGCTGAGCTATGAGCTTAGCTCGACTACTGCGTGCATGTTAACTCTCTCCCAACCCAGAGGGGGAAATCCACCGGTTTCCAGCAGAGAACCATGGCCTCAGAGGCGCTGACTCTCATTCTGACCACTTCACACTCAGCTGCAAACTGCCACAGTGCATGCTGGAGGTCACGGTGTGATGAAGCCAACAGAACCACATCATCTGCAAAAAGCAGAGATGCAATTCTGAGGTCCCCACACTGGACCCCTTTCTCCCTTCCCCTTCCTCACAAACAGGATTGGTGACAAGGGGCAACCCTGGTGGAGGCCAACACCCACCGAGAGCGTGTTTGACTTTACGCCAAGTGTGTGGACGCAGCTCTCACTTTGGTCATACAGGGACTGGATAGCTTGTAGCAGCAAACTCCGGCACCCAGTAATCCCGCAGTACCCACCACAAAATTCCCCCAAGGACACAGGCAAACCCCCACGACCCCTCCAGTAGCCTCACAAGGGTAGAGCTGGCCCACTGTTCCAAGGCCAGGACAGAATTTTGCATTGCTCCTCTTAAATCCAAGATTCCATTTTTTTTCTTTTAATATGTTTGTTATCCAACATCCAAAATCTGACCTGCATGTTCTTTTGTTAACCAGAGTTTAACCCCCAATAAAGTTAAGACAAAATACCACCTGTGAATCAGCTTTTTTTTTGTGGGTCAACCACCAGGTACCTGACCTAATGCAAGGTTCTTGGGAGAGGATCTTTAGAGTTTTTCATTACAAATGGTACATACATGCTGCTTTATATTGTTTAATATGAATTCTACTTTATAATGACTAGTATACACTGTGAGTAAGTAGCTAAACTAAATGTCCAAGGTTGCACACCAGCTAAGGCTTATCAAAAGGAGCCCTAAACAAATAAGCCTAATGCAAGTTATTAACTGAGGCTTCATTCAATATAGAGACAGCGAGTCAGAATGGACCTGGTTCTCTCCACATCCACTTTAACTTGGATTATGAGAGAAAAAAAAAATCAGAGCTTCAAAACCCTACACTTGAATTGTTTAACAGTGCTAAATTGCAAAGGCATCCCTTCCTCTTTGAATAAGGGTTGTTTTCCCACTCACTTTATAACCAATTGAGACATACACACTATCAGCTCTTACCATAAGGTTTTTTAACACAATGTTGTGGAAAATAAGAAAAATTGAGACAACTATGCCAACTGCAATTTTACTCAATCACTTCAGATGCTGCACTTTGACAATCCTGCATCGATGGTGGCAAATTTATGACCACCGCTTTAGATCTCTGCAGACACACAGGTCACATTTCCCCTCCAGAGCACAGGGCCAAAAAAAGTCTTCCACATCCAAAAATAATGTGAAGTGGAGTAAATGTTACATAAGGAACTAAGATTAGAAGGGTACCATGTGTGTAAATCAAAGTGTTAACTAACTGAGCAGTTAGCATTTCATAACATTGCCAACTTAAATTCAATTTTTGTGTTAGACTATTACCACTGCAGTCAATATTATGAGATTAGGAGAATTTAATATCCATTTCAGTGACTATTTACAAGAACATTTCATACAATGAAAAAACATTTTGAATCCTCCCATAACAGACTACATTTACGTGCACAAATATTCCGGTTTTTGGTCTTATTTCCCAAAAAGACAATATTCCTACTAAGCTTTTTACGTGGCTAATGAAATTAATATTCCCATTTATGTGAAGTCAAGCATACTCTGATTAACATGCCCAAATATGACATTTATCGGGTCAAAACATGGACCAGTGGAACAGCTGCCTCTGCCAGGTTTTTTCAAGTTTTTCATCGGTGGCAGCCTTGCTCGACTGTTCGAACACAGCCTCCCTCTTACATTCCTTCAGCTACCTTCTTGAAAAAGTCGGGGTCATGATATTTGTGAATATCCAAAACCAGTAAATATCGAAGTCTTTCATAATGTTTAAAATAGCCATGTTTCTCCTTCAGGCCAAAAATATGGGCTTTTCTTTTCGACATGCATCTCTACCCCACAGTCTTGCAAACTGTTGGTTTGTGTACAGCGAATCAATGACAAAGCACAGAGCTGACTAGAAACCAGCAAGAAACCATGAATTTTAAACTGTGCTGTATACATGTCCAAAAAATGCTATTAAAACCTGAATAATACCAGCATATCCCACTGTCTTCATCAGAAAATACTACCTGTGGAACGAAGCCTAATTTTGAATATCCTAACGGAATACGGCGTTAACATCATCCTTACAAAAATTGGAATGCTGTCATATTGGGAGTAATAGCTGAATATGTAAACATACCCACTGACACGGCACTACAAGAAAAGGCTGCTGTGTTGCACCGAGCCGTCCCTCTGAGATCAGTGGGCCTCATAATTACACACAAGAAAGCAACAAAGAAAGGAAAGCCAAACAACTCGATGGTAAAATAAGAATTGCAAATTTTGGTGCATTGAAAAAAAGAACAGGGGAAAAAACAAGACATTGATTATGAAAATCAATAAGGTGAATTGATCCATACTGTTATAGGCACACTGGAAACTGTCTACAAAGGAAGGGGGTCTCTGCTCCCAGCAATGGTAATGTCCTCTAAATCTAAATTTTAATTAGGCCTATTGATGTAATTAAAGAGCATATGACTCTTGCATAGTTTGGGGGAAAAAAGCATTAAATACCTTTGATTTCAATGCTTCAAATGTATACTGTTTAATTTTTCTCATATTCTTTTCCGGTCTTTTGTACAAAACCTTTAAAAGGTGCTTTACAGAGTTTAGATACTTAGAGTTAATATTAGTGGAACCAAATTATAATCAGCATTCAACAATATAAAGTGGTATGTATTTGTTGTATCGTACAGTGTATTGAAGGTGTGATATTTAATGAAAAACTATCAACATCCTGTCCTGAAATGTCACACGGATGTGCAGTAACATAACAACATGAAATGCCTGAGCATTCAAAACAAAGTAGTTGATACAAGGACAATGCTGTTCGTGCAAGGCGTTCCTATAAGAGGACCTGCTTCTCTATCCTATCTAGCATAGCAAACAAACACGGCATCTAAAATACAGCATACCAGTCACGGTTTACTGCAAGTAATCTGTAGACCTTACTGAATTTACTCAGGTAATAGGAAAAAAAGATCTAAATACCTCTTGACCTACATCCTCCCCTTGCATCTGTATATGTTATTGTGTTTTGTGAGACAGACTAGACAAAGCAAAGAGAAGTGATGAAGGACATCATATTGCAAGGCCTCGACTGAGGGTTGCTGGTGAATAGAATATCAACACACTTCAGACTGAAGACAGCAGCATCTCCATTCTAGTCTAGGAAGTGTACTTTCTTGATGAAGAATGAATATGGCTTAAAAACTTTACTTATGCAGCTCATTTTTAAGTCTTTTAATCAGTTAAACAGATTTTCTGGGCTCTCAGAAACAAGAGGTTGTCAGATTAAACATCAAACTAATCCTTAAATTTCAGCATTAAGTTTTTTTTTAAACAAATGTGTGGCATAATCGAGATTCTAGTTTGCAGACTAGTGCTGCATCTAAGCACCAAATTGTTCCCATATCAATGATCTAGGGCCTTGACATAGTGCAGACTTGACATGCAACCTTATAATGCGGGCCTTTTTCTGGGGCAAAGACAAGGCAGGCATTGTGAGGAGGCTGCCTTCAGTTAAGAGGTGCAGATTTGACCCCAATCCTGACCTGTCTGTCTCCTGTCAAACTCTCTGGTCACGAGAGGAATGTAGGCTGGAGTTTAAAAGAAAAATGTGGCCCCCAATAATGTCATCATCATCTTTAGCTTCCCAAAATTTCATCAGGCACCAATGCTTCTGCCACTGAAAGCTATTAGCTATTAGCAGATCGATTTGTCCAGCTTGTCAGCTCTATTCAACCAAATGATGACACTGATATTGTTTTAGAGTGCTGTAAACACAATCATGGGCTGTGTCTGAAATTTAGGAATGTACCCGACTCAGAATTATGTCGGTCCAATCAGATTTAGCTGTTCAATACAAATAATCAACTATCTGTTCCTTTTTTTTTCTCCTTATAGAGTTTGAAAGTTTAATCAGCTGGACATTCACGTTATATAGTAAACAAAATGTGCAATAATATTTTTTGCCAATACCAGCTATCAAACAAAAGCCAGAGACTGTATCGTACTAAGTTGCTGCGATCTGTAAATTCAGCTCTTCTAAGCAGAAGGCAGAGGACAACTTTATCTTGGAGGCGAAACTATAACAGAGCAAAACGTCTCTTCCTCCAGGCAGCTGTCTGTACCAAAGAGCAGCATGAAAGTGAGGAGCAATCACTCTGCAGATTTTGCAGCAGAGTGAGTACACTGCACACTGACTGGAGGAAAAAAAAACACAAACAAACAAAAAAAGACTGTGCACCTTAAAGAAACTAAGATGACTGAGGGGTGTCAGACTGATGGTTTCAAACTCACAGGGGGCAGCCCTACTGAAATTCTCCATATTTTGCTACTTAGTGCCATTTTATTTGAGTGTCTGAATTCACTATAGTGCCCTAAAAACAGTCCACAGTGCAGTGTTTCACATTTTATTGATACTAAATTTGCATTTGTGAGTTAGACCAAAGCCCCTAGGAACAGTGCCAGGCTTTGAGGCCAATTTTCCTAGTGGCCACACTGTGTAATTGCAGCTACAGGGTGCATCACGTGATGCCACTGGGCCCAAAGAGACTTTTTCCTTTAAGACTTACATTGTGAAAGAGGCATTTGTAAATCACTGGAAAAATGTGGAAAAATATTTCTCAGTGTTACAACCCTCTTGAAATGATTCATTTCAGTATTAGGATATGATCTATTTGGTTCACTGACATTTCAAAAGTCTAGAAGAGCTGCATGGTTGAATCATTTTATCCCCATTCAAGTTAGTGGAGGCCAAAACAGGAAGTAAGCCGCTCGGCTGGTGAAAGTCTCCAGTGTGCCTGCTCTATGGGCCCAAAAATGCCGAAGCAGAGCTGACGATGCGAGTCATTTTACACACAGAGCTAAAACTTATTTGGCTGTATGTGCCACTGAGCAACTTTCTTCAGAATGAATGGGGCTCCGCCTCCAACGCTGTATCAATTTTTTAAATATATACTAGGGATGTTCCTGGCAACAAATTCAATTTCAAATAAGACTAGTCGACTAGCAAAAAACAGTCGAAATCTAGCACAATTTAAGTATTTGAAACATTGTCACAAAAATATTGTGTGCATTGAGAGCCCTTTGAAGCCTTTAATCACAATCTGAAACAACCATGTTGGATTTTGAATGCCGCTGAAGTACGAGACACTTTGCGCCATGTGGTATGAATGTGAACATGATGGCAACTCAGTCAAAAGTTAACCACTAAAATAACATCTAAAATAAATAAACTGCCTCTGAAATGTGGGGCATATTGAACCCTGTAGATTATCCGTCAAAAATGATAGCAATTGACTTTAAAGTTAATAAAACAACATCTAAATTATAATTAAATTTCAGCTGAAATGAGAGGCATTTTGCACCGTGCAGTATGAATGTAAAACCTTGCACATTATCTGACAACAAGTCACTTAAATTTAACAAATAATATAAAATCTCAAAAAAGATAAATCACTGCTGAATTCATTTTCTAGATCAAAATACTGCCAAACCGCACTGGTTTTGTGCAAGGACGTCTCTCCAATTTCCCACCGTGCCATTTTAAAGCTCCAGTCTACTTGAGCATTACCACGGGGAGAGGGACTGCTGTCTATTACTAATGTCTGTAGTGGCAGGTGGCTACATGACAGTTAAGCAGCTTTGTACATGAATAAAACACTAATTGGTTTAACCGACTAATAATTTTGGAGCCGACTAGCGAGGGGGTGGACGTTTAATCGTTCAGACGACTAATCGCGCGCATCCCTAATATATACATTCATGGTTAGACTGCTAAATAAGCCAATATTAGCTCGCAAATATATCTGTGAATATGTCTGCCAATAAGTAACAAGAAAAGGCAGTACATTAATGCCAAAGATATGTTTGAGGTAGTTACTCAATATTTTGATAATTACAGTCTGTCCTCCACACTGACACAGCACTTCACTGTTCAACTGTAAAATGTCTTTGTATAATACTCAACTATTTGAAGGGATCTGTATCACACATTTAAAACTCTCATATCCAATGAATGAGGCAAAAATAGAAAAAGCTACAGAAGGTGCAAAGTGGCAGAGGGAAAGTCTTACAAGTCATGATGACAGATGCTCCACCCAGGAAAACCACATCGGCAAAAGGAACCATTGTCACAAGATGACCCCTGCCAACACTGACTGAGTGACACTAAACAGGATATTTGCCACACTACAAGATATGGTACTAAAAAAAAAAAAAAAACATCGAGTTGAATCAACATTTGTAACAGCTTCTGTTTCTGCTATTTTCCCCACTACTGCACTCTGGTATTTCTTTGTTATTAAAGGTTGATTTAGTGAGCTCTGGGTCATCTTTGTGAAGGCAACAATGTCTCCCACTCTACTACAACTGTAGCCAGCAACTCAGTCCTCGCTTGGATATAGTGAGGCAACACACAGTGAATATAAATGGTTTTCCTCTGCAACATACTGTATCATGCAGGCTGCATTTCAGATTGTGCTGGCAATGACAGCAACACTCAGAGGAATATAGTATGTTGACATAGGAAGAAAAAAAATCACTGGTAACTGTGTTTAAATGACACTGATAAGAACAGTTAGAAATCCACAAAATACTTACACAAGGGAAATTATAATAACCGTATAGAAAACCCTGGCTACAGAGCATGAACATGGAAGATAAACACTATCAAGGAATGAGTAGGGCTCCCAAGTTAATGCATTTTGGTTTGGTCAGAAAAGGTTAATTCATTTGGATAATATCTTCTAACAACGTACTAAAAAAAGGCTCATTTCTGTGCAGAAAATTCAGCGCATGCAACTAACTCAGCCCTTTTCTGCTGGCATGCAGTGAATACTATTTCAGTTCGGAGTATCGCTGGGCTGCATTACTAGTTTTCTTCCAAGTACTGACAGAGACAACAGCCCTTGCATAAGAAGACCCTGTGCTCCAAATCATTTTTCATTCTGGTGTGCATGTGACGCAGGAATTCACAGGTTTCATTGTGATGCTGAGAAAAAAAAGGCAAGAATCTCCTGTCTCTTTCATTCATTCAGTAGTACAGGAATGACTACAGGGTGTCTAGAAGGGGAGGGTAACATGTAGTTCACTGTGGAAACAGGACACCAGGACAATACTGCATCATGTAGCTTTGCCCCGGTCTTGTTTGTCCAATAAAGGCCTCTATTTAATGACCGAAAAACACACTCCGCAGGCGTCATCTTTACAGATTGGTCAAATTACAAAGAGAGCGGTGTACTTGACCCAAGATGTAGGTCATAATAAACGTCCAACAATAAAGCTGATCCAAATATGACACCCTATTCAGGCAACTGTTTCTTTTTTGTAAGGTAAGAACTAAACAGGTTAAATGTCCTGCCAACAGTTTGGCCTCAAGCATTAAGAAAGTGATTAAGAAACTGACCTTGTTCTCCTACACAGAGACACTAATGATGTCACTGCCTCACTGTCAACACAGCGAGCAGATAGACAGCTAGTTTAATCTACCACAGGCCTAATTCATATTCTAGTATCGAACTGGTTCGTCTGAATTCTGCGCACAGAAGCCTGTAGAACATGGGTGAGATAGATGAATGGAACATTTAAAAACAAAATACAATCCCGGACTGTTGAGGGCTGGATGGCAGCCCAAAGTGCCATAAGACGTCCTTGTTCACTGACAGACTAGGTTTTCAATAACACAATTCCAATACCGTCCTCCATCAAGCCAGTTGCATGCATGACTTGACCACTAAGGGCCAGGTCACCGGGCCACAATGAAGACTTTTACAAATGCTGGCCCTGTGAGACATGGATATTTAAAATAATATGCTACTCAGGACTCTCAAGATTATACACAGGGAGAAAGATTATATAAACTGAAAAATTTTATGCGCCTAGCAACTTCACTTAGCGCTATAATTTACTCCAGCTTACAGTAACCACTGGACGGATTTGTCAGTGGATCGCCGATTGGGAATTAAAGTCCAAAACACAATAGTAATATTTTGTTTGATGTTTTTTCCACATAGTAGTTTAAAAAACTCTGAAAAGGAGCTGCGCCTAGATATACTCTCTCTTCCTCACTGGGAAAAGTCTGCATCTTGCCGTTGCCCCGCCCACCACTGCTGCTTCTCAACAAATTTGCTTTCCGGTTTCTCCAGTGCTGCTTGCACTAGGTTGGCCAGCGAAAGAGGAGTGCGCATCTAGTAGACTTCGGTTGATTTTCAGTTTTGCCGGTTTGGTCTGGTGTACCAGCTTGAACTGGTTTGACTGCATGGAAACGAGCTGATAAAGCATGGTCGTTATCACACATTGTGGCATTCTGACTTTAGTAAAAAGCACTACGACAATATGATAAGTATAATTTTATATTTATAAACGGACTAACAGAGCCACTACTGTCTGAGAGGCCATGTACAATTTACTACAAAGCTGAGCACCTGCAACATTAAGGAGATCAAATTTCAGTCTATACGATACCTTCTCATTTCACTACAATAACCTACATATGGTGTCAGCTGACTGGAGGGAGATCACCAGGGAGCTGAAAGTTTTTGGTGAGGTAAATGACTATTGCTAATAACGAGCTAAGCTACTTGCAGTTGGCTGTACTGTATGCGATTTCCAGTAAATATCACAATATAAAACATGTTTTAAAAAGTTTCATCACAACCATAGGAAGAAGGCAAGTGGGTTACTGACCCATCCTTTAAGTGAGTGTGTCTCCAGTTTGATCTCAAGCAGCACATATCTGCCAGGTACATGGTCTGTTTACATGAGTAACAGAGGTGCATATTTAACAGATTCAATGTGGACAGAGGGATGTGATGTTGCATGATGCTGTGTGACAGTCAGACACTAGTTTTCTGTTGAGACAAGGTGTCATTATGTTCCACTCAGGAGTGGCTGTTGATTCAAGCGGGACACCTGATAAAACACCTGATAAAATCGGCTTTACCGGTCCAGTCCGCTGTTTGGCTCAATATCAAACTCAGCCCAACCCTAGCATCAAGATTGCTAATGTCAGAGAACACAGTGGACAGATTTAGCCATACACATTCGAGCCTAATGCAGACCTAGACTCAGATGAGGAGTCTGTTGTGCACCAAAATCTGCAACTTGCAGACGTACCAGAATGGTAAATGTATTTAGCATCTTTTATTTCTGCTGCTAGCTTATTAGCTTGTAGCCTAACTGGCAGTGGCTGAATCAGCATTAGTGGTTATGAAACATGCAATATCTGTTATGATGTTTTTTTGTAGATATTGGAAGAAAGCTCCAGGGGTCCAGTTTACATCCGCAAACAGCAGACTCTCCCATGTTTGCTGTCAAAACTTTCACTTAGCTAATGCTAACTCTGCTCTCCGTACTGACGAGTTCGCTCTGCACTGGAGGTTTAGGGGTCCTTTCTCGGTGTTATATCAAAGCATGTTCCCTGTCAATTCGTTGACAGCACGTAGTATTGGACAGCAATTGGCTTTCGTATTAGTGGTGTAACTAATCTCATTCTCCAAGTGTACATTTGACTTTTAGATTTAAGTGCACGTACATCAATCCCTTCAGTAGAGGAATATGAAATAACCTCACCAGTGACAAATTTTGCACAGATACAAGTCAGTATAGTCAAGGTCAGACATTTTAGGGGGCATAAACATAAAAGAAACACATTTTAGAGTGGAGGGAGACTTTAACATTTATCTGCCTCCACTTTCTCATCCAATTATGGATATAATGGGTTACATCCTTCAGGAACAAGAATGTAATTTGTGATCAACGGTGACCTTTTTGCTTCCATGAAAATAAGTACACCTCCCCTATATTGCTGCTCTGGTGTGTGTTTACACCCTCCTGTGGCATTTCTTCTTTGTTTAAAACGAGTGCCGATAAGATCTCATCTCATTCACAAATTGACAGCCAAGACTGACGTAGAGGGCATGTGAGGTCCTGGGTTGAGTTTATCTGTGAGATGTTACAATTACCATGTCCACACCTCAGCACAGAGGCACAAAAATCCCCTGCAGTACCACAGAGGCCTTACTTGTGACTACATAGCTCAAACATTCTGTAACACATAATCTAAGGTGAGTATGGGACAATGCTGGCTGTCATTTGTGTTCTGTGGTGTACCAAAGATTCTCATTGCACAAGACTACAGTAACTCCTTTACACTAGATATCACTGTTGATTATGAAAACAGGCTTATTTAAATTGTCCAAAAGCCGACATTTCCAGCATCACTTGCGTTGTGAGTTGTGTGACTGTGTCTAGAAAGGCCGAGCTTAAATTGGAATGTGCTGTGGATAGTCTTTATGACAGGATTTCAGGGTTTGATCTTAATAACTGTGTTTCCTGAGGAAGGAGTTTTCTTAAATTCATTAATAAAAAGGCCAAAGGGGAAATAAAAAAAGATATTTTTGGACGACTACTTAGTGGATGCTGCCAGTATGGAGCTGCAGCCATCTTCTCATTGAAATTTTATATTATTTGATAGTAAAGGTGCATATATATGATCACATTTTTGACAAAGATTTCAGTGTAATAATACTTTCTGGACAATACACTACACTGATCTCAGAAATTGTTGGTTATACACTACAACAGGTGGCTACACAGATGGGGACGACACTGTGTTATCAGTATGTAGTCTGAGGTAACAGTGGTGACAACTAATGGCAGGCAGCACCTAGGAACAACTAATCATTAAGTCAAAACTACAAATCTCTATAAACCTTCCTTTGTCTACAACAATGCTGACTTATGGGACTGCAGAGAAAGAAAATCTGCTGTTGTTGATGGCAAATATATTGACACTTTTGTGAATAACCTCTGCTTATGTCCATAAGCTAAGGTAATTTTACCAGTACAAAAAAGATCACTGTTGAAATCTTTTGAACTATCTTCATAAATAACCTACAGTATGTGTGGGAAACACTGCACATGTTGTCAAGCAGACTTTCAGTTCGATAGATGCGGTTGCTGCTGTTTTCACACTGGAGATTACACTTGGCACTGCAGGCAGAGTGGTTTAACCATATGATGTTTCACTTTGGTTAATTTTTATCTGATTAAACCAAGAGTGAGAACTTGATCTTGAAGCTAGGTGACCACTTTGTTAACCCATGTGTTGTCTGCTACCAATTAGAGGTACAATTCAACAGGTTTCATCGCGACACCATCGATTTTTTTTGGGGAGAATCATACGATATTTGCTGATATCACAAAGTCTGCCACGATACGATTTCAATTCAATTCAATCCAGGGGCCTGCATTCGATATAAGACAATATGGGTAACGGTCACTTTTGTCTTTTTTTTTGGCTGCCACCATTGTGTCGGCCGCTAGCACTGTTTGATTGTTTAGAAATTAGATGTTCTTGGACAGAATTTGTGACAAAGACGTGCCACTAAAATTTCACAATAAAGGCACCTCTTCAAGATGACTACATGCCTCAATGTTTTTTACTTTGCATCACTAAAATTGGATCGCTGATCATTGAATCAATATATTAATCCAGATCAATGTATTGTTACACCCTGACTACCAACAAACACACAATTTACACAATCACAGTTTACTGGGACATCTGATATGTGCACTTGCCACATAACTACACTCTTACCGGCCAGACTTTCAAGATAATATAGTATGGACCCTTTGACTGTTCAACAAAGTTCAACTGAAGCTAAACCAAAGCAAAGGCTCATATCAACTGGACAAAAACAAGCAAGCTACAGCAAAAGTTATGAATGGAAATTACACAGAATTAAGGCCAGTATTTTCTAATGGATCTCCTGTGATAGTAAATGGAGATAAAAACATAATCCTCTCTATTATTTTATTTCCCTCATAATTAGCAGATTCAAAGCTTTCACACGAGGGCATCAACAAGTGCAGTGACTGATCGATGGCTCCCAGATAAAAATACAAAGAAGGGTGACACACAGCATGACATGTGTGCTTTGATAGACAACTAAAATTAGATACTATATGAGAGCTGCGAAGGTGTGCTCTCACCTAAAATATCTATGTGACTGTATACTACTGTCTGCTCCTCAGGAAGCACCACTTTCACAATTTTACCTCAAATGTTATGGTTGAAAAGTTCTGACTTCACACAGCATGCACCAGACAAGCTGCAGAACTTTCGCTGGGGAAGCGAAACCAGGAGAAAACAGCTCTATTTACAAACAGACGTACCAGTGTGATGGTAACAAAAAGCCAGCTAATGATGGAAAGGATTCAAGCAAGCTGCAAAACTAACTGCTGCTGTGATGTTCAAAGTGGCATCAAACAACGACTTGCAAGCTTTCAAACAAGACACCTTCAAATATGCATTACCCACTTGGTCACCACAAGGCTAACCCAAGCGTGCTGTGGCTTACTTATTAGCAATTTTTCCAGGCAGTTATTTGTAGCTGTAAGACTAATTGTGCAAACAGAATGTGCAGATGCTGCCAAGCACAGCATCCAAACCAAATGTCTGTAAACACAATGCCATTCAAGGTCTGTGTATTCTCACACCTGCTTCCATCAAATACCACAAATTAAATAAATCATATTATTTATGTCTGTGATTGCTTAATGTGATGGTTTCAGTATCAATATACATAGTGGTTTTTCAGAATCAGAATCAGCTGATATCAATATACATAGTGGTTTTTTTAAATGCTTGTAAAACAGAACTCTCCCTTATTACATGACAGGTCTGTCACATCTCCAAGTGTTTGCATTTCTGTTTTCAAGGCAATGGGAGCGTAGTGATGCGTTCAATGGCTCAAGATGTGATGCTAGCTGGGTAACACAAACTGACAAAGCTGGGAGAGGTAACATTTCCAAATGGCTTATATTTGCTGAGGATGGTTTGACTTCTGCAATGAGATAAACCTGAATTAAAACATCTTTTTGCATATAAAATACAAAAATTTTAGCAGAGCATATTGTATAACTTCAAATTATTTCATCTCTGTGATGTTGGTATGAAGTGAAAACACCACCTAGTGACCAGGTTATGTGCATGAATACAGATGTCATAATGTTACTGTCGATGTTAGTGACAAACTTAACTGAACAAGTGCAACAGCATTAACATTTATCAACACAATTACAACCATAGCAGTGACACTGCATATGAATATAGTAATGACGTAATTTGAAAATTTTATGCCTTATTCTATAGCTCCCACTGTCCTAAAAGCACACACTCGCCCACAACTCAATGTCACCTGAAACAAGTTCAACTTAAAGGACATACATATAAAAGTAACCAGTCATGTGACACTGTTGTAAAATTGCAGATGACTGTATGTTTATGTGCAATGTAAAAAGGTCGGCGGTAATTTGAACAGGGGCCAGATGTTTTAACAATGTGCCGCAAAAAAAACAACAACAACATGTTTATAAAAGAAGAATGTGCAGTGAGAATGTGTGCACATCCCGCAGGCTAATTTAAGAGACAGATAACATTGATCTTAGGTTATCTGAGAATTCCACTGATTGTTATCATTTTTGCAGGCTGCACAGCATTCTGTAAAATGTCAATCAAAGGCACATTTGCAGACTTCATTTTAAATTATGAGTGATGAATTTCATCACTCTTTTTATTTACATTTGAGCCATCACCTCCCTGTTAATGATTACCTTAATCCTGAATTGTGAAGCACTTTGTAAAGTCTACTTAGCTCTATGAATAAACATTGATCATCCTTCTGACATTTAAAAAAACTGATGATTGAGTTTTTACTGCGATGATGGTTTGCAGAAACCTGATTAATTAGTGGTACGGGCGCTACAAATGGCCACAGCCGTGCGTACTGACAGCTATTCTGGCACCGTTAGAGAACTCACCAATACAACACAGTCTGTGAAATTGCACTTTCTTTGCCGTATTTCTCATTGACAGGTCTAATGAGTGGTAGAGCAGGCACAAGTATCGATACACAAACTTGTGTGGGGGTGTTTCTACAACCATTAATGGCTGACTGGGGGAGTGGAAATGGGGCTGGGGCTGGGGCTGGTACGCCCAGTTCCACAATGATTGAAATTTATAAAACAGAATCAAAGGTGCATGCACCTGACTTAAAGAATATGTATGCATATTTCTGTCTTTGTGCATAAACAGTTTTAGTTGTGCACATCATATAATTTTGTGCATCTGGCTGTCTCAGTCTTTGCACACTGCACAGGTATAAGAAAATGTCGCTTACTAGCTTGGTTGCAAAACAAAACTTTTGCCAACGTGAACATACAAGCCTTGATTTACTTATTTTAGGTTCTTCAGTGATTTTCAAGCCATTTCTTGCTCAAAAGATGATCACTGTCCTAAATAATGTCTCTTTCTGCTTAGCTTGCACATTAACACAAGCAACTACACACATTATTCTGACAGGATTTATTTTGTAGCAAAGGTTGTCTTGAGGAATTAGACAAAAAAAGAGATATCTAAATGTAACATCTACCGTATGTACAATGTACTGCATACAAAGAATGGTCCGAGAGCCTAGCTTCACACAAAGACTCGAGCTACAACATTTCTAAGACCATTCTGAAGCTGCTGGAAGGTGGATTCTTCTCTTTTTTCTCGTTGATAACATAATTTCCCTTTGTGCTAAGCCTGGCTTAACCAGTCAAAACACTGTGTATTTTAAAAACTATTTCCACCTTGCATTAACATGTGATCTGTATCTGGGTATGCTATCTATATAGTAAATATAAGGAAGGAAAAATGAATGACACCACCTGGTTTAAATGCACACAGAACACATTGTCAGCGGTTTGCAATCAGATCAGCCTGAACACATCTGGAGGTGGTGAGGTGCCATGTGATCAGATTTTAGCTCAGTGCATATGCAGTCTGTATAGCATGATCATATTAATCAGAAAAAAAGATCCACTCAGCAGGTTGAAATATCATTAAACTCTTTCTCTCCCTGCTATATTAAGCAAGCCTGGGAAAAGCTACAAGTCGCAGCAGTGGCTTGACAGTCTCCCCTCACAAAAATGATTTCAAAAATAAATGACAACCATTAATAACTTTGCTTTGTGTGTGACATGTTTGTTGACAAGACCACCAACCCTGCTACAGTAATTTGCATATTGAGATCCAGTCACAATACTGGCAGAATGGAGATAACGACAACACTTATTAATACTAGATATAAACGCAAAGACCTGTGGATTGATGTCAATATCTGGGTAACGTATCAAGGTAAGGATCACACGTGTAAATGGTTTTAGTTTCTTCATCCTCTGATCATAAGAAAATGCCTGTCACAACCCATTACTGTTAAGACATACTTGATGCAACTTTTGCAATAAAAAAAACCTTACATATCAACCAAACCAACTGGATGGGATACTCGAAAACAATGGCTGTCAGTTTGCAGTAGTTTTATCAGAAAAATGTAGTTTGAATATTGGTTATAAAAACTTATGTTGTTATTGTTGCACCCCAACCTTATAGACTAAAGATTAAATATAAAATAAAGGGAAAAATGAGCTCCTATATCAGTATGCTAGATGAATGAGATGGTGGATAAACAGTTCATAAATGTGAATTGTCTGTTAATTTAGTCAAATAAAACATAACATTTGACATTATGTAGTGGTTGGGCTTCTCCCTCGTGTAAGCAAATTCCTAGCTATACAGCTTTA
The DNA here is from genome assembly GCA_019142605.1 of Cephalopholis sonnerati. Taxonomy (NCBI): domain Eukaryota; kingdom Metazoa; phylum Chordata; class Actinopteri; order Perciformes; family Serranidae; genus Cephalopholis; species Cephalopholis sonnerati. The sequence continues at coordinate 19,793,557 of JAGQAX010000019.1, forward strand.
TGACAGGATGTTTATGAAAACTACAATGATTCATGGTATATTGTCAAAATGAATTGTTAAAAGTCATGGTGTTTACAGACATCCTAATAGCTGGATAGGCTTTGCTTAACAGATCTTAAACTGATATAAGTGATGTGAAAGAACTATTATGACTGGTATTTCCAGAAAAAAAAAAAAAAAAAAGTACGATAAGATCAAAACACAGTATTTCTCTATACTCCCACTATTCAATGAAGCTAGTCTGCTGTTGGAGAGTCCTTGGTTTCCACTATTCATACATACACAAGAAGCTGCTGCTTTAAAATGATTGCTATTAACATTTAACCCGTGTTGCTTGGATCAAACACACAATTTAGCTTACATTAATTGGCTAGGCCTCAACAAAGTCAGGTCATTTTCATTCATGGGGACAACGCATTTCAGTGATCACATCATCTCTGCCTAGCTTCGTTCAATCTAGACTTGACTAAACACTGAAATCCAACTGTAACGTTAACCTGACTTCAAGTGTGTATATTTACATCAGAATCCTGCCAACACGATTTGTGACAACCTGTCGTGTATCACAATGCCAAGCTCACCCTGAAACTGGCATTTTGGGACATGACTGCGATGCCAGTTAGCTAGCTTAGCTCTACGGCAGAAGCTTTGTTATTGTGTGCAGCAGGTCGACGACGAATGCTAGCCATCTAATCAGCTAACGCTGATTTGTTGGCTCAGCTAACGTTCAATAATCTGCTTGACACTGTCATACAACGCTGTGTTTACTGTGCGAAATTACAATTTTCAGAAGACAAGCCTTTATAATGTGTGCGAACGAGTCATTCACCAACTGGCTAACCCAACGAGCTTCTCAAGCCGTTAGCTAGGCAGCTAGCTCTTTAGCATTCGCTTCACAATGGTACCATTGGAATTGACCGAAGCTGGGTAGCGTTAGCATAGCGTTAGCTGGTGGAGCTGATTAGCCGCTGCTAGCTAACCAGCCCGTTCAAGTTAGCTGTTAGCAGTATCAGAGATGCAGGGGAAAAAATTGGATGTGTGACATTTTGCTATCTGGACGGTGATAAATGCATGTGAAGGCGTCTGTGTGGAGAGCCAAGTATTTGTGTGAAATGTCAGACATATAATTCATTGGTTTAGTGACCTAAATGAATCGGGCTTAGCAGTAGCAGTAGCTAACGTTAGGTAGCTACTACTAATCGGTAGCGCGATGCCTGTGCGCACTCACCAAGATGAGTAGCCCTGCTCCGCCATATCGCCGAAAACAGTGGGTTCCGCGACTGTGGCTAACACAGATTCAGGTCCCGGTGACAACCCGATGGGACCTCGGAGAGGTTTTCTGCTTATCCTTCACAATCCAACGTCCTAGCAGTTACTTTTAGGTGACAACATGATGATACATCCCGGCGGCAGCTAGTAGTCACTAGCTGAATATCTTGCAATTGAAATGGGAATGATGGTTTGCTATCGTTAGGTGGACAAGACAAAGCACCCCGAGAAAAAAAACACTGATGTTATTTTCGTCGGTTTTGCTAATGTCCTGCCGTCACCCCAGCCGAGAAGGCTCGGTCTCCAACGATGCTACACCCACTGTAAATCCATATTCAGCATGATGTATCCAGAATAAATTCGGATATTCCTCAAGTCTGCACCCCTAGCTGTTATGGAAGACGTTCAGCTTTGTTTTCTATGGCGAGTCACGGGAACGCGCAAAATCGCCCTGCTGTAGAGCTTCAGGACGTGCACTGAAAATGCTTGCAATGGTTTCCCTTCAGCTGGCAGCATTGCAGCCTATCATATACACCTACAACTAAAGCCGTGAGCATTACGTCGATTATAAAATGTAATTTATGGTTATAAATATTTAATTCATTGCCGAATCATTTGATGTAACATGAAAGATTATTTTTTTATTGCTGACAAAATACTGAAAAACGGACAACCCCTCAATATGAGACTCATTTAATTGACAATTAAGATGAGAAACGATTCAGGAAAAACATTGTATAAACAAAGAAGCAATAAGATTAATACGAAGCAGAACTGGTATAAAACACACGTGCTTTGGGTCTTTTATATTATTTTGGGGCCTCTGTCACAGAAATGGCTTATAAAATTTTCTGTAAAAGCTTGTTTTAAATCAGTTCATGCCCCAGGATCTGAAGGGCCATATTTAATTTACAATAAAACACCATAAAACCAACACAACAACTCGAAATCAAACATTACAGCATGTTGCAATGAGCCAATAAATTAAAATATATTGGAAATGTGTTAGTCTTGCTGTTTTTTTTTCTTTTTTTTAATGTTTTGATTGGTCAATACATGTGTCGCCCCCTTAGGTTGATCAATGTTACCACAAAAATGCTGGATCCAGTGCTGGCTGTTATTCCCCTGTGGTGAAAATGCCCCAGTATCTGAAGGGCCCTGTTCAAAAGACAGATAACTTAGGCTGTAATTTACAATAAAACACAGTAAAACCAACACACCGACTCAAAATTAAACATTGCAGCATGTTGCAATGAGCTAATAAATTAAAATATATTAGAAATATGTTAGCCTTGCTAATTTTAATCTTTTTTATTTTAATGTTTTGACTGGTTGATACATGTGTCGCCCCCTTAGGTTGATCAGTGTTACTACAAAAATGCTGTATCCAGTGCTGGCTGTTATTCCCCTGTGGTGAAAATCAAGTTTGGTTCATTCAGGATTTTGCAGATGATGAATAGAAAGGTAAAAAAGCACTGCAGTGCCGCCATTAGTCCAAGTAGAGCTCTCATTAGTCTAGGTAACTGCAATTTGCAATGATTGCAGAAATTGCTAGAATGACCAATAAGACACAGATCCCAAGAGGGTCCGCTGATGAATGCTGGCAAACCTGTAGAAGAGGACTTATGCTCACTATACATCCCAGTTCTCCCAGTTTTCCTTATACTTGTGAAGCTATCGCAGCTGGTTGAGCTTTTAAGTGAGAGCTCTTGTGGCCAATCACTGCAGTCAAGCTGTTCTGGCTTATATATTACTGCATCTACATATGCCTGAAGAGCTTTAGCAAAAGGGCAGGTCCTTGTTGTTGACATATGGCACGTATAGATGATAGATAATTTCCCCATGACATTTTGATCAGCATTGCCAGAGATTTCATGTGTAAACAAATACAGGCCAACTGGATTAAAGCCCCACAAGTAATCCTAAAGTATGCAATATACAACCCTCAATATGAAAGTGATGGATGGACCAAACAACATGCAATTTTTTACTAGCCACACCAGAGGCTCTAGGGATGGCATTGTCAGTCAGTCAGTTCAACTTCCAAACTGATACATCTCAACAACCACTGGATGGATTGCCATTTAATTTTGTACTGACGTGCATGGTCTCGAGGGGAACTCCTGACGTGATCCCTGTTATTTTTTGTTGCACCACCATGATGTTGACATCGAGGGTTTTTAGTGAAATGCCTCAACAGCTATGAGATGGTTTGCCTTGCATCTAGGTGCAGACATTCATGGTCTTTCTGAGCTTGGTGATCCCCTGACTTCATCTGGAGTCATCATCATCTTAAACTTTCTATTTGTGCAATAATTACAATACCTTTCTGTCAGCGGCTTTGTAATCTTTTACAATGAGTGTTACCACCTCACAGAGCTGTTAGCATGTCTGTAGACTGAAAGACCATGGGGTCATTAAAATCAGGGTTTACCCCCTTTGGAGGAAACCTAATGGGTTAATAATAACTCATAACGAGCCCTGATAAGATTATGAGATATTTTAAGTGCCAAGTTGGCATGATGTCTAAAGGTGCACAAAAACACAGATGATTAAATCTTGTATCCACTGGGTGCTCAGTAAATTCAATGGCAGTCTGCCCACTTAAGGCCCCGACACACCAAACCAACTTCTAAGAACTAGCGTTGATGAAGGCCTCTTGCTGCCACGCCTTAGGTTGTCTTGTCTTGGCCAAAAAGTTGCACATAACCACACAGCAAAGACTAAAGCCAACAGGTCAATCAGCATGTACATTCTGTGTGAGAAAAAATAACTCTCCACACCAGCAGACAGCGTTAGTCCATAATTCTCATTCATAAAGGAAACTAGAAGACTGTCACGACACCAGTTAGCCAGTTAGCACATTTTCAAAACCTTACAATGTTGAACGAACAAAGCATATTTATTGTGCACCAGGGAACAATAACACAACCCATCACAATATGTTTCTGCTAAAGAGCTCAATGGCTAAAGAAAAACAATCTCAACTCATGTAACCAGTTTGTTTTGGTCTCACTCCCTCTCGATTTGAGCTCATTGTTTACTTTCCTCACTTCTGTTTCTCTTCTCCTGTGCTAAGTTGAACTGCATCAGAGTGATTTAATTCAGCGACAGGCCCTGTCACTGATTCAACATGCTGAGTCAGCTAAAAATGCAGACTAGCGCTGACTAGGGGCTAACAGTGTGGGACACCACACCAATGAGGGTGGCAGACCCTCACCAACGGCCCAACTTCGACCGACGGCCGACCAATGGCTTGGTGTGTTAGGGCCTCTAGACCTTAATGTCCTCAAGTGGATATTTGGCTAAGTGGTGGTGAGAGAGTGAAGGTTCAGGGGTTCACCAAAAGACATAAGTCCTCCAGGGATTATCAAAGTCTACAGAAAAATTCAGCCAAATCTAGCTATCCTGTGTATAGCATTGACAATTTAATCTAGCCATGGGATAGAAGGAGGAGTGGCCAGAGTAGAAATGGTACATCTGGATGTAATCAGTAAATTTCATGGCAAGCTGCCCATCAGATTTCTTTTGCTTAAGTGGAAATGTTAGTGTAACAGACAATACATTGGGATTCATTTTCTGGGGACCATGAATATCTACTATGAATTCTCATGGGATACACTGTTGTGGTGAGTCAGTGGACATTTTGATGTAACAAAAGGTCATGAGAGTAGAAGCTACTGAAATATCTTGCTTTGTAAGAATGAATACACAAAGTGATGCTCAGCTGGACGCATGGATGGCTGGATCAAGTAAAAGAAGGATACATATCTTACAGTGTGTTTCATTTGCACTGGGAAGTTGGAATTTCTGAGTTCCCAGTTGGACATCTAACTGGAACACCCCCTGAAGTTGGATTTCTGACTCAGAAAGTCGGAGGAGCCTAATCAACCATGACCTCAACTTCAAGATGGTTGCTCCGTGTATCAACAGTAGTGGCAGCTGCAGCGATATACTGTTTATTAGCACTTCTGTCTGACTTGTGTCACATTGAAACAGTCATATACACAGCATTGTCCAAATTCTATCTGTACACATGTTGCTGCAGCGTTTGTGCATGCAAAATACATTGAAACGCCTTGGTATCAACCAGTATTGCCAGCAGTGGCTAATCTGGCTAGAACTGGTATGGCTACCAACATCTTGATTTTCCAACTTGTTCTAATGGAACAGGATCAACTCGGGTGTGACATCCCTAGTCATATTTCTCTGGTGAAATCATTCCTAGCTCCTTCCAAGGTCAATGGAATGCAGCATTTAGTACAAAGCGTATAAGAGCACAGCAGCAGTGCTAGTGCACACACTGGTTCTCTTCAATATTGAATGTTCAAAAGCAACCTACTTTGGTGTGTTAAACAAGAGCAATGATGTAATGTAAAAGAAGAAGCCTAAGGTCACAGTTATGTGTGCTTGACAGTATTGTTGCACGAGTCAGTATTGTTAAGAATGGTGTTGGCTAAAATGAGTTCATACTACAAAGGCCAGACAAGTAAAAAGCCTGATTTCTTCAGCCATGTCTGTTGTAGACACAGCTTACTGGGTCTATTCTGAACCCCGTTGTTCAATGACATTAACAAAACAATGCAGACTCATGATTTGGCTGTGAAACCATCCATGTGAACCCATGAGAATGCTATAGATCTTGTGCGGCCATTTCCCTCTCACTGATAGTCGACCATTACACGGCTGCAGGCATACCATTGCAAAGCCTTTAATTTCCCGTCCTGATTAAGTCTAAATAACAAAGAAAAAGTGCACGTAAGCCTTGTTTTTCCTTTCCACCATCCCAGCTGTTAAATATGTGTATTGATCTGAGGTGAGTTTTAAACACTGACTCAAGCCCAGTGGAATGAATCATCGAGCTTGACAATAGAAAACTTTCCTATAAGGGCTTAGCCGATGCCAGGCCGGACAGTGTCTTTCCTGTAGATAAAGATGGCATTAGGGTTTAGAAAGGGGTCAGTGGGATTCCCTCTAGCCAAAGAGTGTAAGGATTACCAAAGTCTGCAAAGAGCTGATTTTCTTACAGATTATGTACAATCTGTTCTCAGCAATAGAACCGCATAAGACACAAGAGCAGCATTAACCAAAAGCTTCATTCATCAAAAGACAAATGAGTTTTCTGCAGCATCCATCCAACTGCTACCTTGTGATACTAAACTAGTGCTTCCTGAGTTTTATTTAGTGTCCATCACTATGAACCTAAAGCCAAGCCACAGCTAAATGCTCTGGGGTTTGAATAGAGACATTTACAACAGCTACTTCAGTAGATGTACTTAAGTTAATACTAATTTAAGATATCAAAGAACCACATTAGTGCACATGATCACCATGATGTTAGGTAAGTAGATCATCTGAGAAGAATACTGGTCTCTGTTTGGTATACCAAAATACATTTTTTTATTTAAATTCTTAGAAGTCATAACTACAGAGAGGGAGTATTTATTGCAACTGTGATGGCAAACGTGGCTGCATCAGCAGGGAGCCACACATTTCACAGCATCAGTGGCTTGAACATCAGCTGACGGTCTCAACCAAATACTGAAACTAAAGACTGAGGGCTTGCAATTGAAAATAATAACCACTATTGTGGTTCTAACCATGGCTTAGATTAGTGTAAAAATGTAGGATCTATTGTAAAGGTTGTTATCAAGTCTTGATTGCTGACAGGATGTTTAGATTATAGACTTAAAGGGGATTACAATCCTTTTAGAAACTCATTTTTGTTGTGTACCGATCTGAAATTGCTGCTAGGCTATTGCAGAATAATGTTGCTTATAATGTATGTGTAAATAAAAAGAGGTAAAAATGTAGATAAGAGTGCATTAGCTAGCTCACTTTTTTTTTTATGTTAACAGCGCTTCTGATAAGCACAAAGGTGTAGCCATCATTAAGCAAATATATGAGCAGCTTAAACAGCTCAGGCACTACATTTAGCACAAATTACTGGGTCTTTCCTTTTCAAATTTAATTTAATCTGTGTGCATGCAGTGAAATTTCTTAACTTGAGGTTGAATTGTCAGGGATTTGTGTTAAAAACTCAAAATATTTTACTTTGGAATTAATGGAAATCCTTTTTCCTCACTAAATCACTTTTGTGCTTAAAACAAAAACATGCATCCAAATACAAAATGCTCCCTCTTAAAAGTGTAGTACACAAGTTTGGCCACGAGATGTCAGACTTTACTTTGAGAAAAGTGGATAAGGCAGACAGAGGGTAAGACCAGAGTCAGCCAGGCAAAGAGTTGGACAAAGAAGAGTATTTATACAGGCTTATCTTCAACCTTTTGGTCTTAAACTTTTTTATGAAATATTATTCCGTGCTGTATTTTAAGCAGGCACCACATCCGGTACTCTGATGTAGGTTTTGTTTGCAAATGTTACATTTTACAGACCAGGATTATGAACACAGATATTATCACACAGAGTTTGCCCTCTGCTGACTTCAGTTGAGGAATGGAGCTCATTACACATATCAGATGTTGCACAACGTGTACACAGACTGGCCCTGCTAAATGTTTAATTTCTCTAGCCCATTTAAAGTACCCAATTGCACATCTGAACTGATTTAATGGGGGAAGACAGAGTCAGTATTGTTGTAGATCTGCAGAGAGCTCCAACCTCCAGGTCATGTGGTTGTAAGAAGCATAAACCATTATATGGCGTTTCTGTAGCAAGGTTGTAGGCTCTGCGATCTACTCTTTGAAGCGACTACAAGGAACTTTTTGTTGTATTGATTTTGGTGGCCCCTGTGGACAAAGGTGGTAGTGTTTCCCGGAATTATTGCCTCCTGTCGTTATTTTGATCTTAACGACATTTGAGCATTTCTTTGGTGGCGAGTTGATAAAAAATACTTGTTTTAAAGACTTTGTTTTTTTTAATTCAGCTGCTTTCAGGATGTATGAGGATAGAGAAATGTATCTATTTGTGGCTGCATATTAATAACTCTAATCATAATGGTGAAAAAAGGTAAGTTGTTCTATTGGCTTTGCAGTAACAGCAGCTAATGTTAGCTACATTCAACAAATGTTGGGCAAAGCACTGATAGCTATGTTCAAATCACCAACGTTAAGTCACACATTGATGCAAAACCACGTCTCGCAATATATGTTATAAATAAAATAGACATATTACATACGTGTCTAGGAGACAGAGGGCCAGTTCTGGATCAGATTTGAATCCTATTAAATCCCTCAATTCTCTCCATCTATTTAATGACCGACCAGGGTTTACTCGTGTTTCGCCCATGCTGTATCACCGTCCTTTTAGTTTTTCTTATTCTTCGGTCAGTTCTTTTCTTTTTCTCTTTGCTTTCCTGCCCAGTATCAGCCATAACTACAAAATATAATGTCAAAAATAACATTCTCTAAACACAGATATCTTCCTGCCTCCTCCTTTCCTCCTTAACTGGCTAACATACTACTCACTGCCAAACTTTGCCTGAGAGAGTAAACACAGTCTCTGTCGGTCTGCGTGCTGTAAATCTTTCCGTGTAATTTCGCAGAATTGGACCCAGGGACAGGCATTACGAATTACTATACAGAGCTGGCCAATCTTCTCGCTGATGGTCTGGTTTGCTCATGTAGGTCAATTCAATCAATTCAGTTAAATTCAATCAGTGCACTTGTCACATGAAATAAATTTGTGCATTTAAAACAGTGCAATAATAATAAATATATGTCTACGCAGGGTCTTCATGCAGGATCCTTGTGGCCTAAGGGGTAGAGTCTGTCAGTGCTGGACTGGTTTAACCAGTACCTTCTTCTCGACCTTGACAGGGTGAAAAGGCCGATAACTGGGTGGCTGGGATCTTTAATGGTTCTCCTGGCCTTACTCTTGCAGTGCCTGGTGTAAACATCCTTCAGGCAGGGTAGAACAGTGCCTGTAGTATGTTTAGCTGAGCGAACCACTCTTTGCAGGGCCCTGTGGTCCAGTTTGGTGTTGTTTCAGTACCAGGCAGTAATGTTCACTGTCAGGACGTCATATCGAGGCATCCGTATTAAACTGAAACTGTTTCATAACCAGATAAAAAGTCCTTGTATCTGCTTTAACACGATCCTAATCTGATAACGTAGGAGAAGCTTTCCACTAAGAATATCTGTGTGTATGTAAAGTTTAAATAAAATTAGTTACTATGAGAATGCAGTGTTAAATTAGTTGGTTACTTTGATATTTGCGGTGTCGGCTCACATACCAATGTGGCATTAATTCCAAGTCAGTAAATACATGTTTTACAATGGTCGCCCCTTTTTAACACAAACTTGAAATGAAAGCAGCAGCTTGAGTTATTGTGTTGCAGTGACCATTCAAACATATCTCCAGGGTAGGATGCTTGGATTAAAATGTGGGCACAGGCACAAATTGCCTTGGCACAATTCAGTTTGTTTATTTATTTATTTGGACTTTGTTAGACGCTCTGTGCGAAGCTGACCTTTAAGGAAAGCTAATTTTCCTGCACGATGCATTTGTGCCACAAGATCACCAGGTGTTTTGTGACATGCCTCCCACTCAGGCAGGTATCATCCCTGGCCGTGGATCACAATACCGAAACACCAGTGACACAGATTCAGTACTCGCTGTCAAGGACACAGCTGACAAAAGCAGAAGTGACTTTCACATCCCTGCACTGTACGCTGTTCTCAGCCTCAAATGGTGTTACACTGGCTGCTGATCTCTTTTCCCACAGCAAGTTCAGCTCATGCGGAAAAAAGACAAATCCAAAAGCAAAGGTGCCATCACAGATAAATTGTGTTAAATCAGGGTGTTTGCTAAATTAAAAAAGAGATGCTGATGACAGAGTCTGTAGCTGGCGGTTGAGACTTGAACTCTGCAGCCTCTCTCTCCCCTTCCTCTCAAGCAGAGTCAGGGGGTGAACGCCTGTTTGAAGCTCTCCCCCTGGGCTCCAGGGTTCTGTGGGATCCGGGTGTGCTGACACTGTTAGCACGCCTGATATGAGAGCCTGATCAAAGCTGGCTCATTCTGCCTGACCGATTTCCACAGGATTAAGGATTAGGGAGACAGGAAGCTGGGAGAGGCACAGAGACAATCTGGGAGAGACAAAAAGGGATAGTGAGGGTTATGGAGAGAGAAAGGGATGGAAAAATGTTGAAGGAGACAGAAGGGTCATAAGGCACTGGCAGAGAACATCTTGAGAAACTGAGGACAGAGAATGAAGTCAGTGAAGGGATTTACCAAACAAATGAATCACTTTACCATTAAGTAGAACAAAAAGTACACTCAAAAGAACATTATAAAAAGGCTTTTTTGGGAGAGATTTAAAAGACAATGCAGCTCTAGTTTTCCTGGCTTGGAAGCTCAGCCACCTTCTGTTACCAACAAAGTTCTCCCAGAAGACCAGGCTGTGCTGCAGCTCGTGAAGTGTTAAGTCTGATATGTAGCTGGGAGACAAACCCTGCTGTGCTTTAATAGTGAAATCTTTAGATCAATTCTGAAACCAACAGGCAACCAGTGTAGAGCTGCCTAACCGGGGGTGATATGATCTTTTGTTCTTGATTTGGCGAACATCCTCGCTGCTGCAGTGTTGCAAACAGGAAAGAGAAACTGATAGTAGTCAAAATTAAATGTAAATATAGGAAGGCACCAATCAGGTTTTTAAGGTCAACAAATGACTAAAAACATGTTATTTTGGAAATAGTTCTTAAATGAAGGAAGCAAAGACTGAGCACCTTTATCATTAAATCAAGTATCAGAATCAAAGTCACGTCACCAAGTTGTTCTCTCCCTTATACCAATCATGAACTCCTGGTTACAGTTCCTTCACTGCTCAATGTTCAGGAGGTTTTTACCGGGAACTGAATTACCTGCAGATGTTAGTCCTCTCCAAAACAAACAGACCACTGATTTAAACCAGTAAAAACAACCCCAAAGTCGTTGAAATCCAGTGCTTGGGCAGTGACTTGCAGCATCAGACACAGACGAAAAAGCCATCCTTTAACGTCAGCATGATACGGCCGGTCGCCATTATAGTGCACCAGCGCTTTGTAGCGTCATGGGGAAACACGGCAACAAAAGTGCGAGTAGGGTAGGTGGGAGGGGTGGTGGATGGCTCAACAAACATCGACTTTCACCTGGGAGAATGACTAACGTCCCGTAGGGTTAGGGTTCTTTTTTCCTAAACCTAACAACATGCTTTTGTTGCCTAAACCTAACCACTTATGTTAGCTGTTGGAAAAAAAACCCATCAATTTGCAGTGTTGTACCAATGTAGTGCTTTTATTTTGAAGGAGACTGTATGTAAATGGTACATTTCCTGTGAAAGTAGAAGTGTATTATAAAAGAGGACAATGCATGTAACACATAGCATAATACAGCGTCCCAGAACGTCAACAGCCAACGCACCCAGGGTACCTTTTACGTCGTCCCTGGACGTGGAAGGTCCACGACCAAACGTCGATATGTGACGAGGCTGGTAAAAACACTGAATAAAGCAGTTTCACATTACACATTACTCTGATGCTGCTAATTTCAGGTCGCCCTCTAACTATGGTGGATGATGCGAAAACGTGCATGGGCCTATCTGGCTAGCTAGTATTTGCTTTGTCAGTTCTGGGCTACTTCAGAAACATTTTTGATTTTCAGGTGATTATACACTAAAGAAAACATATGTATTATATTATATTCTCTTTCTGCCAATATATCTCCCTAAGTCCTACACACTGGACCTTTGTGTCATTCTGTAGTAAAGAGGGAGGCTCTGTGATTGTTACAGAAATGTTCTTCAGTGGACAATACCATCTTTAAAGTAACAGGAGACCAAGATAGAAGTTTGTAAGTTAGTGAAAATCTAACAAGTTTTGTCAGGGACGTGACTGATGGTTGAGATCTTTTATTCACGAGAAACTGAAACTGTTTATTTTCAAGAGCATCACAATGTGCGTCATGTTTCTATTACGCCTGGAGATTTATCTCCTGTGTGATGTGATCTTATCATCACAGGTTCAACAACTGAAGGTGAAACAACAGCTATTGAGCCAAAGTGGAAACAACCTAGTTTAGAGCCCGAGCTATTGTACGTGACATCTCTGAGCAGGCACTTCCTTTTTACGTATCAAAAATGATGTCCTGTTGACTGTAAGGTGTGTTTACATGTGATTTATATGCATAGGGACATCCCAGCGTGGGCTTTTGGTGGTTTTGTTGCAGGTGTCAGTTTCATACACCTGACTTATGTGAAGTTATGGCACAATTGTCTGAGGTTTCTGTTGCTCATTTTGGAGAAGTTGAAACAGTTCCCTCTATGCTAACAATGAAACCGAGAGATGGTACATTTCTGCAATACTAAATGGCTGCTAAAGAGGAAGGGAGTGTATGTTGAGACTGAGTGTCTGTTTAAGGTAATTAATGATCCCAGTGAAGGAGAAAGTGACAGGGAAAAAGAATGGGGACAATACACCACCTGCTTGCCAGACCGGATTAAAAGGGCCGTATGAAAGGTCAGGGAGAGGCAAAGTTGCTCACCCCCACCAGATGTGCGCTCGCTCTGGCCTATAGCCGATTAATTATCTCACAGTTCATGACACCAGGATTGGTGTCCAGGCAATTACATTACACTACACACCCTGAGCAACTTGATCTGGGGATTTTTTCCTGTTGGATAGTGTGTGTATGTGTGTGTGTGTCAGGAGGAAGGGAGGAGTCTCTTTACACACTGGTGGCATCCATAATGACAAAGCGATAATTCACATCGTGCTCCAGCTCTGCGATCATTACGTCTCCATGTGTTCATGCATGTGTTCTCTGTGGCTGCAGTCGAGCAAAACACACATTTTGTTTGGTTGTTCCCTGAGATTAACAAGAAGTGGAAGGCATTTAAAAAAAAAAAAACACCCATTCACACCCCATGGCATGCTGCCTCATTTGCCCGAGCCTCTATCAATTCTTGGTTATAGCCAATAGCAATAAAGGAAGTGGTCCCACTGTCACAGAAACAGTTGGCACGGAAACAGCACATTACACCATCGTCCAATCCCCCTCCCATTCCTTTGTCGTCATTTCTCCCCTCCCCTCCCTTCCTCTCCTCTCCAGTCCCCTCCTCCTCCTCCCTCTCTCCCTATCTTGTATGTTTTTTCAGTCATCAATGAAATCACAACCAATCCTGCTGCTGGCCTGTCAGCAAGCATATAACACCTCAAGAAACAGATCTACTCACTGTATCATCTCCACTCGAGCCGGCAGGGCTCTGATTCCTTAATGGCCGATGTATATTTTATTATCATGGCATGAAATAAAGATACTCTGGATGCTGCAGCTACCCCGTCAAAGCCTGTTTTTTTTCCTCTCTCTCTCTTTCTGTTACTCTCATGATTTAATCCTGACCATTTCCCCCTTCTCTCTCTATCCCTGCTGACTCCTCCCTCCATTTCTGTCCTGCACTCCCTCTCTCTGCCTCTCTGTCTCTGACACACTCAAACACACGCACACATATATACACGCCCTCCACCCCCATCGCTGCAGTGTCTCAACTGCCTTGGAGCAAACAAGAGAGGATATAGAACACAGACGTTAATAAGACAGAGAAAGAGGGGCGCTGAAAGAGAGAGAGAGAGAGATGTACGTGAGTGTGTGTGACCCTGTGAATATGAGGAAGATATGAAGATGAAGCAGCAGGACTAAAGGTGGATTGCACAGAGCCTTTCTCTCCCTGCAAAGGCTTGTCTGCAGTATCCTTTGTAAATGGATGCTGGCTTGTGAACACGGTAAGCCTGACTACTCTCAAACAGACACAAAGCTGTTTTTTTGGTAATCACCGCAAGGCTGAGTCTGGTTTGGATGCAGAAGAGGAGCGAGATGCTGTTTCATTATAGCTGTTCTGTGGAGGGCGAGTGGGTTTTCCTGATAAAATGGGGAAGGTGATGTTCAGAGATGGCACCAAGGCAGGCAGCCTGTCCAGTCCCCTCCTCCACCCTGCTAGCTCTGTGCCAGCGGACGCTGCTATCTTATGCTTGCAATTTGACTCATCATCTCCCCAGAGCATCCTCGATCCTTATAGAATGCTTTTATCCAAATGCAGTGCTCAGTTTGTGTAATTACTGTATGTAGGACAAGTGAAGGATGCATCAAAGATGTGTGTATGTGTGTGTGTGTGTGTGTGTGTTTGCATGTACGTCTCTGTGCTCTGTCCAGGCCATAAGCTATGAAATGGAAAGAGGGGAAATGAGAGAGTAAAAGCACACGATCAGGTGTTCAGTGCTTACAACTGGCTTTACGAGACATTGAATGTGAATTTGCAGTGGGAGGTGTTCAAACCCCACGATGCTGGCGGGCACTGGGATAAGCGGGCAAATTGTGGCCCTGACAGCGGCACAGGAACGTTGTAGGATTTGACAGTGGGGCTTGCTGTCTGCTGTTCTACAGTAGAAATTTACAGTCATTAATAATCTCGAGCTGGGATTTATTTGGTTCATTTGTGTCTGGTTGTTTGTGTCCGTTTATGACTGTAAATCTACACGGCGAGAGGGGGAGCGAGCGAGACAGCAGATCATGTTTATTACTCAGCAAGCAAAACGGGATGATTTGTGACATTTTGTGTTTCAACAATCAGATTTTCAGCAGAGCGTTTGTGTATTTTTTTCAATGGGGGTTGGGATTGGTTGTGCAGCATCAGGAGAGCATGTGTATTTGTGCGTACTGTATGTGTGTTTGTGTTACATGCTTGCGAGAGAGAGAGAGAGAGAGAGAGAGAGAGAGGGAGAGAGAGAGAGAGAGAGAACCAGTGCAGGGAGGGGTCGAGGGGCTGGGGGGTTTAACAGTAGGGAGGCAGATGGGGCAGAGGGGCGGAGGTTGATGCAGCAGAGAGCAAGAGAGAGAATGAAGGAAAGAGAAGATTTGGAACAGATTGGATGAAAGAGAGGGGGGGAAGACCGTGATAATTTCACGGTGGTAGATAGACAGTGCTTTTCTGAGCATGTGACACAGAAAGAATGCTGGATGTGTCTGTGATAGTTCCACCGGCAGCAGCTCACGTCGAGGCCCTGAGACATCTGTGAATCAAGGCAAAGATGGTGGATGAATTCCACCATGCCTTCATCTCTTGAGCGCTACTGATACCAAAATGGATCAAGAATATTAGATTGATACTTCTGCTGAACCTGTGTTATGTAGCCCGATTGGGATTTGTAAGAAAACTGGATAGGAATATTGATCGCTGTCATTGTTTAATGCTGACAGATTGAAATGAGCCTTTACGAGCAGCTGCAAGTCGAATTTACTGTTCTTCATTTAGAAAATTCTTTATTTTGGAATTCAGTCAAGCACTTTTTGCAGCATACAAACCATTTTTTTTCAGGTTGTGTAACTAACGAATAGCCAAGATGCATCTATATCTTGCTTTATGTTATCTTTTTGTCTCAAATTGCCATTGTTGACACATCAAATTAATTATCATCCATGTGTTTTTAAAGGTGGAGACAACTGAAAGCACTGATGTACTAATATCTCCACCAAGGTGGTTTCAGTTCTGTTTGTTTATTTCTCAGCAGAAATACGGTAAAACTACTGGCCTGATTTTCATGAAACTTGATGGAAGGGTGTAGCACGGACCAAGGAAGAACCAAAACATTTTAGAGCGGATCTGAAAAACAGGATAGAACAGAACAGAACAAATCATTTTCACTTTCGTTAACATTGCAACACAGGGCATTTGGCATTGGTAGAATAAAGACCATACTCAGTAGATGGCAGTTAAGTCCAATGGCGTCGAATCATATGCAATTGTAGAAATACGATGAGTCCAAATCACGATAACATCATGGACGTTCTGCTCGGTTGGGAAGCTGAGGCACTCATGCGTAGTGTCAGATACATGGCATTCCTTGAATTTAAGCTCATGCTGCTTAAAACAATGTTTCAGCATTCTTTCTTCACTGAAATGAAGCCACACTTTGGACCATTTCTTTCTCTCTGCCATGACTCCTTCTTGTTCCAAGTTTGCAGCAGCTTAGATGCATTAGTTTGACGTCATTGTCAGAAAAACATGCTGGCATCATTAAAAGGAATCGATGAGTTCAGAGGCATACAATTCAGAGGGATCAGACAATTTGAAAGAACCAGTGATCGATTCCCATCCCTACATATCGTGCAATGAATTAAACGCTTACTCACATCCAAATGCAAATTGTCTGCAATACACTTCATCACAGATATTAAAGGGGAACACCACCTAATTTAAGATGTCCAATGTTGTTTTCATGGATTAGTGAAGTTCAATCTTTCGTGAACATGAGTGACTCTCCCTCAAAGTTACAAACCAGAGAATTAAGTCTCAAACTTGTGATATCACCAAGTAAAAAGTCTGAAGCTGCTCCACAGACAATGAATGGGTGCCTGATTTTGACGACCCACAGAAATATTGTAGTGCTCTCAGTTCTGACACAGAAAATGAACCCATTTACTCGGAATATTCCCCTGGGTCAGGGGTGGGCAACCTGCGGCTCTTTAGCCCCTCCTCAGTGGCTCCCTGTGGCTTTGAAAAAAAATCTGACTGCATGAAAATGAAAAATGGTTATTTAACATTTTAATTTTCATTAATTATTGTTGTAGGCCCTAAAGCAATTCTGACATTCTCCAACTGTAAATAATGTGTAGCCTATACACTGAGTTTCAAAAATTTAAAAAAAATTCTTTAAACAAAATGTGCGTCACACATCTACGACCTGGCACCTTTTCCTCTAAGTTTTGCCAGACCTCAAGAGCGGTGACTAGCCTCAAATCTCTGTGACTAAGCTAGCTATTGATTCAATCTCCAAAATAGAGAAAGTGTCTAAAGGAAAAGAGGGAATTGAATCATGCTCAGACAGATTTGTTTGCTATCACTGCAAGAGCTGCAGAGTAAAAGTACCAAATAGTCATAAACAGTCCACTGCAGAGCAGCTACCTTGTGCTAAAACTAACAAATGAACTCTCATTTAGACCTATTAGTAACATTGATAGGCTAATGTATCTTAATAGGCTGTGTTACCTTCATTATACGACTTAAATATGTTTTGCGGCTGGTAAATGTTGCGACCTCTGCCCTCAGAGTCATCTATAACATTGCTCTCAATTCATCGTCTATGGAGCAGCTCCAGACTTAATATGTGATGACATCGGAAATTTGAGCTTATGCACTCTAGTTTTTGGATTTGGGAGAGTGTTGTTCATGTTTACTAATATTTTTGGACTGTCTAAGACCACAGCAATAACATGTGTGAATTTGGAAAATGGGCGTAGTTGCCCTTTAGGGAATAATGTTTGGACTCGAGAACAAGCAATAACATTGACCGCAGTTTAGAGGTACATAATCAATGCACAGCTGACATGATGAGGCTTCAGCTAGGCTCCATATTTTGACATGATTCTAGTAGTTTTGGAAATATATCCAGAAATACAGCATATAGTGCTTGTGCTTGCAGATTTGCTTATCATAGAAGAGGGGACTATTGGCCTTGGTTGAGGTCTCTGAGTTCCCCTCCAGTTGCTCAGTGCAGTATTGGTTTCATTAAAACTTCAAGGGGTCTGAGTTGTGATTTAGGGTGGTTACCAAAATGTGCAGATACTTAATTCCTTATGATGCCATCTCAAGAGAAGATGCACGTCATGCTGCTGGCATGTCAGTTAATGGAAGAAAAGAAAATACTGGCCTATAATATCACAGCCAGAATCAGAGCTGGGTGCATGGCAATAAATGTTTTGCATGCAAACAACACTTTGCAGGCAAGGCAGTGTCTCTCCGTCTGTGTTTGCGCCCGCAATTCATGGTGTCTTTGATGATTTTGTCCAGTTGTGATCCTGTTGTCTTCTGAATATCAACTACAATAGTCTCAGTCACCGGTTGGGGACCATTAGAAGACAAACCAAGGTCACATCCACTGTGACAAAGCTCCAAACCCTAATTATTTTAGGTGAAATTTCCAGTTTGCTTCCTCAACATGTCAAAAAATGTCAGAGGCCAGTGACGACCTTGGCTTTTAAATGACGGACGATGAGCTTTAGTGCGACGGTTAATCACATCCTTGCATAATGGGGCTTTGTGAGTTTCACACACAAACACTGAAAAATGTCATCACACCCTTATTCAGACTGTTTGAACTTGATATTAGAAAAAACAGAATAGCTCTGACTTTGATTAAGTAGTTTTGTTCAGCCAAATACACAAACCTCAACAGGGATTTTTAAACTAGTAGAATACACATCACATAAATTAAGCATTAGGCTTCTCTCAACAACATCAACAGCTACTGTTTTTGTCCTTTTTTGCATTAATGGTCTTGTGCAGTATGATGCCACTCAAGCGACCTTTATGCATATAAAAATGAGGGCGAGAGTGTGACAAAACCTATGAGTTGACCTCCTTCCACCTCCTTTGTTACTTGCTACATCCACTCCACTGGGTGACATAATGGCAGGGGACAGCAGGGACAGACTTGGTTTTAAAGTGACAGTGGCTGTTATTGAGGTAGCAGCTTTTGCGCTGAGGAGGCCAATGTCGACGTCCAGAGCACTTTTAGCCATCTTTAACCTTTTAGGTGAGCACGAAGCCGACTTGGACAATTAAACTCAGCTCTATTACAGTTAAGTACCAAGGGGGCCGAGCGCAGTTCCCTCGGCAGCCTACTTAATAAAATGATTAATCTAACATGTCACTTATTTCCTGGAGAGGGAGTGCCAGAACGAGTCTTACACATTTGCTTTAAGACTTGTGAGAATTACCGTTAAAATTGATCTTGTAAAGGAAATGAAATATCCTATAAAACCATAGAGGAGATATGTGTCCATAAAGTTCAGGTCTCTTAGCTGCTTTGTCACTCTGTATGTTCAGGCAGGGCATTGCTCTGATTCAGCTGGCTCAGCAGTTGTGTTTGTTTTGGGTCTTTAATCCTTGCCAGGTACTGGGACAAAGTGTCAACTAATGTGGCTGTGAGACGCTGTTTGGCAGCCATTTCTTTTAGACAGGCGCTGATGGGGAGAGGACTAATAAATGACTTAACAGTAAGGCATCAGTGAGGAAAGCTGTCAGCTGAATCGAACCAAATCTTAGGGCGGGGCTCTGTGAATGAGTAAGGATTAAGTTATCTTTGGGTGTTACATGAAATAACATCAGCTCAATTCATCCCTCTCTTTCTCTTTGCCCTCCTTTCCTAATCTTTGCTGGTAGTCGCATACAGGGGCCTGTCTGTTTCCCCGAGGCTGGCGAGTGAGAGGGCCTTACTTCCAGCACTCAAATCTGAGAGGGCAGAGCAGAGGGGACTAACAGAGCAACTTTGTGTTCCATTGCACACACATAACAGCGGTCATATGACAACAAGGAGGTGGAAGAGAGGGAGGAGGGGGGTGTTGAGGGAGTGTATTGCCTACTACCCACTGGTGAGAGGTCTGTGCTGAAAGAAAATGAAAGCAGTGTGTGTGCATGCATGCATGGATGCACGTACATGTATTGTACTCTGAGATATTACTACAGGCTTTCTGGAATACGGCCAAAAAATGAGTTTATAGCACAACAATTAGCTTGCCTTGATGGGGGCATGCAGGTCTGCTTTTCCAAGCTAATGCCTGAAAGTGAAGTGAAGCTGCTGGTGTATGCCAGCGACCTCCACAGGCGTTTGCTGTGATCTTGTAGAGCAGTGCTTCTCAGATATTTCTGTGTTAAAGACCCCTAAATTGATACACATTAGGTCACAGGCCCCCATTTGATAAGATTTTGCTTCAGGGACCTCCGTCTGAAAGGATTTTGGATGTAAGATGACTAAAATTCTATAGTTAAGAAGATAACTGTGGAGGAAATGAAAGCTATCACTAACATAGGTCTCACTTCTTTAGTGAAACAAATAGTGAAAATAAACTGTTCCCTATTTTTCCAGGGACCCCCTTGAACTCCCTCAAGGACCCCTTGGCATTCCCGGACCTCTGGTTGAGAACCACTGCTGTAGAGAAATCAATTTTGATTCCCAATGTTTAACATGTTGTACAATTTCCTTTCCCTGTTTGAACAGGTGACATTTTCTCATATCTCTCCCCTCCTCACACGCTCATCCTGTAAACACAGTACAGTTAAACTGTGCTGGCATTGTTGGCTGGCATCTGCTGAGGGCTTGGCAATATAGCAAGATTACACATAACTGAATTAAAATATAGGTGTGGCTTTTTTGGATGGCGATTTCATCATTTGGTTTAAATCTTGCACAGTCTCTGCAGGGGCAAACGCCCTAATGCGACATGTAAGATATTTTATTCTTTATTATTCCTTTCAGCATGCACTGCTTCATCATTGTCACTACAGCATTTATTTTACAGTGCTGATTGGGTGGGTTAATGGCTGTTGCATGTGCAGCATTATGAGTTATTTCTCCTTTTCCTGTTCCAGTTATCAAATCACCAACTGCAGATAATGTCTGTGGGTTGTAGAAGCCTGAAAGTGTCCATTACCCACAATTTCCTTCTGTTGCAGAAAGCGTTTATCTTATCTGTCTTGACCCAAATGAATATAAACGGAGTGTCTGAATGAAGTTTAGACTGCTTATAATACTAACCTGAATAGGTTTGATCTACGTGATACACGCTGTAGTGAGAAAAGTTCTCGCTATGAAAGCAGAAAAACGTCTGTATGCACCAGCAGCCACAGATCTGAACACAGATATCCACAGTCTCAAACGTGTACTCACATTTGCTCGTACACCAGAACACGCACAGCACACATGCACAGACGCATGCACACACCAGACCCTAGTGTCCACCTTGTGCCATCTTATCCCTTCACATCAGACAGCCTACCCATAGCTCAGCCTGCGCACAAACATGCCATTGTCATCGCTGGCTGGCCTTGTGACTCAGTGTGACCCACTGGCTTGGAGAAGGGGGAACACAGCCATTGAGATCAGGAACGTTAAACAGAGCATTATCACGAAAAAGCATCTAGCATACAGAGACCTCACCCCCACCCTTGTCTCCACCCTCTAAACAGCCCACTGTTTTGGGGGAGTGAGAGAGCAGAACACTGCCCATCATTGTTTTCCATAATGAATGAGTAGTGTCCTCACATGTGTACAGTATACAGGCATCTTTTCTCTGAAGTTCACATTCAGGACAGCATGTCAGTGGCGATAACGTGAAGTGATAGCATGAAATGTTGAATAAACAATTGTGAGAGACAAATGAAGAGTTAACAATAACTAGCAACTAGCAAGACAATGACAGACAATTCAGTTTACCACCTTCCATTGGATACAGCTTCAACTCCCAGGTGATTTGGTACATTTATAATGAATAGGAAGATTCACAGTGCTAGAAAAAAGCGGATATGACAAGCTGTCATGTATGTAGTCCTGAGCTAAGAACACTGTTTCTCTTAAAGAATTATTATTTAATTTGTGCCACTAGACAGCAAAAAACTGCGCTTAGCTACATATAAGCACCATATACTACCGTGTTTACTGGAGAATCTAATATCCACTTTTCCTTTTAGCTCCGTTTTGGTCTCCCCCAACTTTTTTTTTGGAGGATGTTTTAATTTCTTCAACAGCTAGTCTTTAACATTGTCTGTCAGTCCAGTCCAAGAAAGCCTGCAGAAAATGTTGGAATTGTACGTTTCTGCAAACCACGGATACATTAGTTACATTTGCACATTTCTTAGGTCTCATATCAACATTTCTGAAACACATAAGCAGAGGGGATGATGCATGGGATAATTCTAGGTGAGTCTAGGCTGTCTAGCTGCAGACCAGTGTTTGAGACCTACAACAAAAATCAGTTGTTTATCAGCAAGAAATCGCAGCATTTCCACCAGCGTTTGTGCCATCAGCGACACATTGCTGCATTTCCAGTGGCAACTGTGCAGGTACTTTAAGCCAAAACCCAATATTTTTCTCTCCATATACAAGTATTTTTTGTGCCTAATATAAACACACAGCACTGATGAAATGTAAAATGTCAACACATCTGCTACATAATAACATACAAATGTTATATACCCGTGGTTTGCAGAAAGGTACAATGCCAACAATTTTTCTGGCGAATAGGTTGTGTCTGTCTACTATTTTAAAGCTTGGCTTTACTTTTTTTTGTTTGCTGGAAAAGACTGCCAACTAGTCATACAGTAAATATGTTGGACACAGAAGTAAAACAATTTGCCAAACGAGGCTATCAAGCTCTGCAGAGCCGTAGAGCAGAGAAGGATGGTATAGCTCTACGTGATTTTAACCACTTTTACATTACACAGTCATTTCATTCATAACAAAGGTATAAGTGATCTTGGGAGAATTTATGTTCAACTAATGGCTTATTCATGCTCAATGTTAGACATGTATATGGACACAGACGGGGCCTTCTGTTTGTACTCTGCATTCATTTCGACCGTAATTGTGCACATTTTCTAAAATCTTACGGATACAGACGAAACAGAACAGTACCACTGCAGATTGTGGGGGAAGTGTAGCGTAGTTCAAGCGAGAAATGACCGTAAGACACGACATAGACGTTTTAAAAATGCCAGAAGGACATGACTTGGTAATATAGTGAAACCATTTCTCCATCCACATGTCATGATGTACTCAATAGCCTCATAGACCACCGTCATGGCTGTTTCTATTAAACGATACATCACTATGACCTCCTTCAACGTCACCTTGTTTGTTGTTGTCAGAAACTTTTGACACTCTGGTGCCATCTATTGGATATATCCAAGCCACCATAAAGGACACACAGAAGGATGAAATGGTTATAAAATGTGAAAAGAATGTTTTATTTTTGCTCATAGAGGGATTATAAATGAGCCTCAACAGCTCTACTTCATGGTCCCTGACTATAATAACGCCATAAATCTAAATTGTGCATACTGGGTAATCCACTGAAGGCAATGTCACCTGACATATGATTTTCAAGTGAAGGTGCTATCTGACATGAGAGGCTTTCAGACACCTTCCCCCAGGAGGCTTCTTGTGGAGAAATCCTAGACACATACCAGAGTTGCTGACAGGCTCAATCTTGAGACTCTTTGACAGCCCATTTAAAAGTGTCTTCACTACACAAGTGTGGTTAACTAAGTATCCTTCTTCAGCCTGAATGACAAGGTCCCCTGCTTCTTCAATTTCAAAAAGGAGACAGAATTTAATGTTGGAAAATGGACTAGATTATTGTCAGAAAATGAAGCCCAGACTGGACGCAGCTCTTTTAGGATCAAATGCTAAATCTTGCATAAAGTGGTGTAACAGTTGAATGGTGCTGAGGATTACGCTGCCTGCGACCTATATCTCATATGATTCTGACGTAGGATGTAGCGACCACAAAGCTCTGACTCATCACACAGACGCAGGCCCTCTAAGTTGGAAGGCTTCATTTAGTGAGGTATGCACAGAAAAACATACACTTGGTTATTACTTGCAACAAGAGACAGAGGATATGTTTCAGAGGCATCACATGATATAACGTTATCTACAGGATCTGTGTTAGCGGCTGGCATTGGGATGACATTGATCTATCATTCTGCGGCTAGAAGCATGAAATTGACTGTCTGCCTTTTGTCCTAGATTCCACAATGTTACAGTTGCAGTAGATCCAGCGTGTGGACACAGAATCCGTCTGTGTCATGCCCTGCAGATATACCTGTACTTTGCAGCTTCTCTCTGTCCTTTGACATGTCGGAAATCTATCCATAAACATGCTGCTTCACATTACAGAAGATTCAATACCGATCAAAGTAAACGCCTTTGGATCTGGAACATAACCCTGTTGCTCACTAATCAGTTCAAAATGCCTTTACCCATTTGCTCTTAGTTAACATCTTGTCCTACAGTAAATACAGGCTGGTTAAAAGATTATCAGGCGTATTGGAAGGAGTTAAAGGACAACAGGCCCTTTTTTATTTATTCATGGTTCCCATGTTTAGGGTGGCGAAAGGATTTTCACAGATTAAGATTATAATCACTAAAGTAGCCAGCTCCATCTTATCAAAAGCTCCCATGGTGCACAGTATTAGCTTTTAGACATAGAAATTCCTGGAAACCTCACCAGACAGGTAACATCTCCAGTGGTCTTTTCAGTAGCTCTAGCACAACTTACTCTGAGGCAGTAGGCCTAAGTAGATTGGAGTTGGGATAAATCAGAGAACACAAACAAGAGAGTATGATTAAATAGTACACTCATCCAAGTGGGTTCAGATTGGGTTGTATAACTGCTATTATTGCTCTTAGCTAATTTGTCAATGATGCTGTCTAAAAATATTTTTACAACAGTCTATTTCAATATATTTTTCTTAATTAAAATTCAAGGATCCTACTTTAAAGGCATAGTTGGGATCATTTAATGTTTTATCTATAGTCAGTATGTTACATATGTCAGTCAGTTCACCCCCAGTTTGGAGAAGCAGCTAGAAACACCACCACAGAAGCTAAGAAATGTACTGCTGTTGATGGGGGCAAGAGCAAAGTGTATTTTAACCACTTAAAAAAATCAATATCAGTTTAAGTGTACGCTACATTTTGAATATTTCCACCATTTTACTTTGCTGTGAAACAGCAATTTCCGATAGGAAACTAAAGCTGTTCACAGCCAGACTCCATTGAGGAAAACAGTGATTTAACATCGCTGAACACAGGGGTTGCTGGTCTACCGCTACATAGCTTGGCTGGTTTGTTTGTGTTATTGTGTGACTTAAACATTTAAAAAAGTTAGTTGGGATTTACCACAGTTACAAAACAACATCTACAAACTAACTAATTGAGACAGCTGGGTGAACAGCAGCTCCTGTGTTCGATGGAGTTAAAATGACTATTTTTTTCAATGGAGTCTGGTGGGTTTGATGAGAGCATAGGCTTCCCTGTTGGAAATGGCTGTCTGACGACAAGGTGAAGTGCTGAAAATATTCTCAATATAGCATATACTTCAACTTATAATGATTGTTTTAGGTGGGAGTTTTTTTAGGTGGCTAAAATACATTTTATTACTGACCCCTTCTGAGCAGTACATTACTTCTGTGTCGGTACTCCTGTCTGCGTCTCTAAACTGGGAGTGTGCTGACTGACATCCACTGTATGTAATACACTATGGATAAATACCTTATACAACCCCACTTGAAAATATTCATACTATCCCTTTAACCTTAAAGTTAAATGAGGAGTAAATAAAAACAATGCTACATGTTAACTGCAGATATATGTGACTCAAATGTTATATATCTCAAGTGAACAGTTGCTTTATTGCTATATTTATATAATGTCTGCCCTCTGTCAATTTATGATAAACAGAACAAATTAAGTTCCTATGTCCATCCTTTATAATTTAGTCTACACTCTATCAAGCTGGTCAATATTGACAATGGCAACCAATCAAATACAATGAGTCAGCAGTTTATAAGGTATACTTATACTTAATGTAGTCTCATACAATGACCCCTGCAATAAATCCTTCCTTTGTCTAGTCTAGTTGTGTTGACAGTGTCTGACCGGTGTTGATTTAAGTTCATGATTAATTTAGAGGCTGCACTTTGCTTTGTTGCTAACATAATGACCTCCTCATGTACTGACACGACATGAGAGCATCAGAAACACCTTTAAATATAATACATTTCCCCAAAACAATTACTGGAGTTGCTTTAAAGGGACAGTTCACCTCCAAAGCCTCTAAATCAAAAATAAATTATACCTCTCTTACCTGTAGTGCTACTTAGTAATATTGTTTTGGTGTGAGTTGCAGTGTTGGAGGTATCAGCCGTAGAGATGTCTGCCTTCTCTCCAATATAATGGAATTAGATGGCACTCTGCTTGTGGTGCTCAAAGCACCGATAAAATACATTTGAAAACTCAACAGCAATGTCTCTTTCCAGAAATCATGACCTGCTACCCAAAATAATCCAAAGACCTTGTTGTGAGCAGTTTCATGTAGGAACTATTTTCTGTCTTCTGGACAACACCCACCAAATGTATCATCACGCAGAAGAAAGCGTGCATCTACTGCTAGCTCACCTGAGTTAGCTAACATTACAACTCAGCCAAGGAGAATGGAATTACTGTTTACATCTCATGCTGTCACGAGCATGAGCCTCTTATTTATGAGTAGATGCACGCTTCCTTCTGCGTGGAGATTCGATGGGTGGGTGTAGTTCAGTTGAAAGAAAATAGTTCCCACATGAAACTGCTCACAACAAGGTCTGTGGATTATCTTGAGTTACTGGGTCATGATTTCTGGAAAGAGACATTGCTGTTGAGTTTTTCAATTTTCTGGTGCTGTGAGAACCACAAGCCAAGTGCCATCTAGTTCCATTATTTTCAAGAGACGGTAGACATCTCTACGGCCGATATCTCCAACACTCAGCAACGCACACCAGAACAGTCTAGATGGATACATAGCACTACAGGTAAGAGGAAACATATATAATCTTGATTTAGATGTGAACTGTCCCTTTAATACAAAAGGTATCCTATACATTAAACATGCAGCATTATATTTGTATTTGGTATATTTGTATTTTATATTTGGTATTTGGTAATATAACTGCATTTATTGTAAGGACTGTGAAATCTGTGCGTGTCCATAATCATCGTGTCAACACAATGTTCACATACAAGCCACAAACACCATATGTATTACAACACCCTCTATTTTTCCAACAGATTTCTTTCATATGGGTATCTGGTTTAGTGAGTCTTAAAGTGAGTTTTCTTTAAAGACTTGATTTGAGTCATGTGCAGCCCATCAGCCACAAAGATGTTGTGGTTCACAGTATTTGGCACAGTACTGCAGAGATTGAAACCTCATGTCTAGAGACTGAAATTGAGTTTTTGTTTGGAATAAAAGTAAAATCCAACATTCTCTCTAATGAAAGGATTGTACTTTTACATTGATTCACGTAAGGTTGTAATCGCTTGTTTGTTTGCTTTTTGTTTTTTTGGATCATACTGACCCCATCTGTGCCCATTTATATGATAAATGGGTTATTGTTCTCTTAGAATAATTCAATTCTGTTTATTTGTTTCGGTTCAGGAAAGCTGAAAAACTGTTTGCAGGTGAACCTAATATTGGTTCCAATTGTGGATTCATTAATCAGTCACAAAGCAATAAGGAATACTTTCTTTCAAAATATGCAAATTGAAAATTGGTCCTGGGAATATTTACAGCTACAGAGTTTTATTGAAAAGGCAAGAGCTGCTAGAACATGTCTGCTTCTGATTAAATATTTAAAAACCTCCAGTGATTACAGCCTTAAGACTGTGATTGCTTTGTCAATGGCCAACCAAGCAGTGCTAATATGTGTCAATATTCAATATTTTACCCCTGCACAGAAATTGTTTTGTAATTTTCTCATTGTTGTCTGCTCTTGCAAAAGGAGAGCTCTTCTTGTGTTTACCGTTATTGCAGTTGCTGATGATAGTCTGATAGTGTTTGTTTCAACTGTCAACACAGTCACTACCGGAGTTTAGATTTCTCATCCCTTTAAAAAAAAAAAATGCCAACGCTCATGGAAATTTCAGGAAACCTTCAGCAGGTGTGTAGTGCTGATGTGCTGTTGTAGCTCAGTAATATCAACACAGCTACAAACAACGACACAGAGCCGTGAATGTCACCCTGACCTCCACCTATACGGTCAGCAGCCTTATTCGTGAGTGCAAATCCACTCAAGTGCATTTTCATCATTTCACGGCCTGTTCTTGCCTGCTACATTTCAAATCACTGCCCTGCGTGGAAAAAATGCCAACAATCATGTCTATCTGAAAGAGGATTAGTCTGCCCCAACATCCGTTTACCAGATTTTCTGTTATATATGCCTTCATTTGGGAATTAAAGCTTTCCATGTATTCATTTCTGTCCTTTCAACCTAATCATCAACTGCTGGTCAAATTCCCATTTCTGACTTCTGCAAAACTGTCAGCCGTGGACGGATTACTGAATGGGCCTGGCAGGCGAAAGCCCAGGGGCCCAAAGTGTAAGGGGGCCGCCCTGGCCTTCACTTGCAAACTGTCAAATGTGAAATTAACATATACCGACCAGGGACAGACTCAGAATGACCACAAGGAGAAGCACAAACCCACAAAAAGCTGCATAACAACCACAAAGACACTCAAAGCCACCACGAAGACTGTGTGTCTTGCTCCTGTGTAGGAGAGGTTGTGGGGCCCTTCACATATCTGTGCCCAGGGGGCCATTCTCTCATAATCCCCCCATGCTGTCAGCTCAGTCCACACCAGTCTTATCTGTGACCTTGTGGTGACTGTAAAAGATGTTTTAAGACAAGAGTAGTTAAGGAAAGCATGCCTATTGATCACCTCAGATTTTCTCACTAATGCATTGCTCATTCACTGCCTCTGTGGCATCACATAAATTAATAACATCTCACCAGCAGAGCCTCTTGTCTCGCTTAGAGGCTTTCTTTGCTCGGCTGGGCAACCTTCTGTCCCAGGAACTTCACAAGGCTGTTTTTTTTTTATCTGTGGATTTTTATACACCTCTTAATCTATTACAGTTAGAGTTTTATACAATTTAGAGAATAAAGACTATAAATCCAGAACTGCAAAATCGCATATGGTTAGTCTTGTCAGTCGCCAAAGAGCTCATAAATATCCGACACGGCCCAAAGGTTTGATCACAGTTTCACTCTAACCGCTTAATCTTGACACAATAGCAGGACTTAGTACAGATCTGGGGATTAGCTACTGTTTCACTCCTGGGGTTTTGG
The DNA here is from genome assembly GCA_019142605.1 of Cephalopholis sonnerati. Taxonomy (NCBI): domain Eukaryota; kingdom Metazoa; phylum Chordata; class Actinopteri; order Perciformes; family Serranidae; genus Cephalopholis; species Cephalopholis sonnerati. The sequence continues at coordinate 19,822,481 of JAGQAX010000019.1, forward strand.
ATATTATTGTAAGAATCACTCAGCTAGATTCCAGTAAAACTCCGACACTGTATATGGACACTGACCAGACAGCCTTAAGTCTTTCAGTAACCTCTTTTTGTCAGGCAGCCAGGGGAAAGAAGGAAGCAACCCTCCAGCCACTAAACCAGCTGCCTGTGGATGAGAAAGGCATGAGCCCTGTGCAGCTGATCGCAGGGCATGTGAGCTGTTTTGTCTTCTGTGTGCATATACTGTATGTTAGATCGCTCCAGGGAGTCTGGAATGCTTCTTGAAGCAATGCCAACATCTATCATTAAGACAGAGATAACATTGCGCTTTTTATTGGTGTTTATATAATAACATGTTTATGACACAATGCTAGGTCTGTTGTGAAAAGCATAAATGATGGTGATACACAAAGTTCACTAGGTCTGCTGAGCCATGGGGCATATGGATATGCATTACCACGCAGTCATCAGAGTCACATTTCCATTGCACCATACTGTTCTGATAGTCAAGGTTATATCGGCCATACATGTGCTTTTCTGTATTATCCTAATGAGACTATTGAATGCAACAGCATTTTGTCTGTGTGTGTTTTCTGATAGTTGCAGGGGTTTTCTATCTCTTGAGCAAATACCACAGCCCTTTTTCTGTTTTCTCTAGTCATATAGCACCAGCATCTTTCTGGGCTCTTTCTGCTGCATAGACAGCCCAGTTTTATGAAAAGACCATCTTTCCAGCGGTGAAATACTCCCTTAATGCAAGTCTTTCCTGTTGTGTAATGTCCATTTTGGTTTTACAGCCATTGCAGTGTATGAGTTGCACCATGGGGTCTATGATCAGTGGTGATGTGCGATATATTTCACAAATATTAATGGAACTGCTACAGAAGCTGCAGATGAACATTTAATACCCAATAAATTTACATTATAGACACTATCTGTGCGGTTTGGCCAAATTTAATAGAGTAGATCTCGCCCTAGTCTTGTTCATTCACTTTCCCAACACAGGTGCCAGTCCCCAGGTTGCTGTTCAGAAGTCCTTGGCCTGCTTAGCTGTGATGAATGGGCTATTTTCCTGCGTTAGTTGGTTTTGATGTAAATGGTTAATAAAGTGGAAACATGATTGCTTGCTGGTCCCCTGCTGAAGACAACAGTTATTTATGACCAGCAGATTTTATAAAGCACGGTATTCTTCTTGCTGCCTGTCCGCTGCAGGGTTATTCTCACTGGAACACCTCATCCGATCCCTCCTGAAATGCAAGCCTGCTGACCACAGCTCTGACACACACACCTGCACGCCTCATTCATAAAGCATTACAAGATGACTAAAAGCACACCCGCGCCTTTCACCTTTTCTTTTGACAATGCATACTTTGGTTTTCATTCATAAAATAATGCATTCGCTGCATTTGTTTCTCCTTGTTTCTCACACACCTGAGCCCGAGTGGGACTCATATGACATCACACCACTGCGCCAGAGCCTCACGTGTATTTTTGCCATCCTTATCTTGAAATCGTTTAGTCGTTTAATTTAATTTAATTTAATTTAAATCATGAGTCTTCAGTGGCACACAGTGAGATATATCTCACAGCAACACATAATGGATTGAACACGCTTGTGTCGCTTTTTAAAATAGCTGCTGTGAGACACAATTGAATGTTCTATATATGCTGAACAATGGCAGTACTGACCTGGAACACCCAGTTCACTGTCACCATCTACCTGGCGAGGTGCTCACTGAGCCTGAAACCAGATGAGTGCGTAAGAGCCAACTTTCTCTTTCATTTCCTCTTCCTTAAAGGTTGTTTTTTGTGGCTGTTTGAATATAGTCGACTACCTGAACACTTAACAGGTTTTCTTATCTTCTCAGGTGTTAAGTGGTTGCAATATCAACACTATTCAACACCTTCTTTGTGTGTTTAATTATCAATGTGAGATTTCTATCTTTGTGAGTCCTAACTGGCATGCCAAACCATTTAATGTATTTTTCTTGTAACAAATTTTGTGTGAGCAATAACACTGAGCCTCTCATGGATTAAAAACACCACTCAATCTAATGTGATTGACCCCAATTTTAATAGCATTTTTGTGGACTAAACAACCGCAGCAGGAGAGAGCAGACTGTTACACAACAGAAACACGCTGTGACTACATGTACTCATCTCTAATAAAGGGCGGGATTGTAATTATTTGCAGCATGGTGAATTAATAATAGGAGGTAAGCACCTGGGAGAGTGATGGAGGGAGAGCTGATGGGCCGTGTGCAGCAGGAGCTGTAAAGGAAAGGCAGGAGAGTGACCACGCTCCATCTAATCTTGGCTATCACGTTACCTCGGCCCTCATGATACATCGAGGTGCTGGCCTCCCTCCGTGGCCCCTATGGCTCTACGTCCACTCTTTTACTCTTAAAGTGACACGCCTCTTCTTCGTACCAGAGCCAACTGTGTTATAGCACGGGTGTCCTCTGCTTTTTGGAAGCTGGTTTGACATATATGAGGATAGATAAGAGAGGAGGTAAGCCTGGAAATGTATCTTTATTAAGTACAGGTGATAGCACTGCAGGTATCATGTGGAATAGAGATTGTGTTTTATGTTGTCGCCTGCATTGAGAGCTATTTCAACTTCAAATTAGACTATTTGTTACAAAGAGTAAGCTTGTTTTTTTTCCTGTAGGCGCTTTTTTTAATTAATTTTTGTTTATTTTTTCAAAGTTCCAGGCATTTTGTCCTGCTGTGTTTTGCTCTAGTTATTAGGGTTTAGGTCGGCAACAGACCACGTTTTTGTTCTACGCTGTGTAATAGCACGGGAAATATTATTAATACAAATTTAATGTGATAATAATATACACTGATTTTGCACTGCTGGCACACTACTTCCTTAGCAATTATCTAAAGTGGTGTGACTTCAAAAAGTGGGGAAATGCAAGTGCTGCATATTTCTGAAATAGCAAATTGAAAAGACTTCACACACACGGCTTTAATGTGTTTCATAGGCTCTCAAAATCAGTGATGTGCATTAACCGGTTTGGCTGGCTATGCCATTTTCAGAGGGTAGTCAGGTGCCTGGAGCCAGGAAACAATGCTCTCCACTCTGTTTGTGTTGTGATGCTTTGTTATGGCTTTGTTCTGCTCTGTTTGTCCTCTCAGTCATTTCAAGAGTGGACCTCACTCACTCTGAGAAATGCTCCCTCTCTCCTCTCTCTCGCTCTATGTGACAGGTCTGCAGAGTATAGTTTCGCCAACAAAACTAGGCCACAGTATGATTTCACATTTGTTCCTCAGCCAATAGCATGCAGCCTGTTTCAATGTGCATCTATTTATCAGAGTCCCACAGGCATTCACTGCTCCAAATTTGTTTTTGCTTTAAATTCATCACATACTTTAAGATATTATTTTATTTGAATTCATGTCTCCAAACTTATTAGAATTCAGTATTTGTTCTATTAAAGTAACACCTCCTGAAAAGCTAATGTATCAAAGCAGGAGCAGAGTAAAACTATCGCAGTGTTGAATCTTAAGGATAACAGCACAGATGTCTGGGCAAGAAGACAGAGCTTTACAGTGGTATGAAAGCATGAGAGGCACCTGCTGGCTTGAGCCTGTTATTTTCCACTGTGATAGTAAATAAGCATTTTATCTGATGCCGTTTTGCTGAGCAGCTCTGAGAGTACGGCAGACCAAAAAGACGACAGTCAGAAGTGCTGCGTTGTGTGAGCAGCAGAAGATGCTATTGGTTACAGGGAAGCACGTCTTAATCCTGCATCCGTTTCCTTTTAAGTAGTGGAATAGTTTGCTTTTCTCGGCATGATTCTATGTTTGACCTTGATTGTGTATATAACGAGTCTCTGTGTGTGTATATGTGTGTGTGTGTGTGAGTGTGTGTGTGTGTGTGCAGTGGTGTTAAATGGGTAGGCGTGGTCAGCTGAGGTCTACTCTGGTTCAGGGTCTATGGTAACACAGGACTGCAGAGGGAGAGAGCTGGGGTGTGTAACTGTTAGGAGCAGGAATCTCAAGAGGCAGTGCACACAGACTCAGGGTAGCGTGGCAATGGTTCAATGGGAAATGTGCAGGTTAGTGTGCATGTAACTGTATTTACTTTCATTGCTGATTAGTCAGTTTACATTTGATGAATTAAGCAAAGTACTTTGTGTGACATTTTTCGTTTTGTTCGTTTTTATTCATTTGAAATATGAAGCTCGGTGTTACTGTCATGTCAGTGGGTTAAAGGAATACTTTGCTGATATTTAACCAGCTTAGACTCATTACAATGTGGGTAGTATGTGTAGATGGTCTGTAATAAACTTCCCTCCGTCTTACCATCACCCAGATCTTTCTGCTCATCTCTCAGCTCAAATCCGCCAGATTACGTTTGTTTCCGCTGGCTCTAGAGTTGCTGATTGATTCCTACAGATTACATTTGTGTGTGCCGTCACCACGGACACAAAGAGTATAGAGATGAATCGAAAAAGAGAGCCGTTCTTCTGTCTCTCACGCTCATAGTCCAATCAAACAGTAAAACTAGGCAGTGCTGATCAAATATAAACCAAGACTCTGTCACTGTGTTGCCTATTTATTGCCTCAAATGACTTCAGAAACATATTTTAGTTTACCATCTGTAATTCAAGATCGTCTCTTACCAGCCAGCCACCATGTTGTTTCCTGTGCCAAAGACCACCAACCGGAGCACACTGTATTCTGGTAGTTGTAGTTTTTCTCCTTGTTGAGAAAAAAGTGAATGCCACGGCCATTGTCATCTGTTTTCTCTGATCATGTAGCATCAATTTCAAAAGTATTTGCGTCTGTCTACTGCATAGACAGCCTAGTTTTATTGAAACATCATCCTTCCAGCAGTGAAATGCTTTTTTTAAGTGTGAATCTACAGCCAGGAGGCAATTAGCATAGACTGGAGGCAGGGGCAAACAGCAAGTCTGCCTTTCTCGTTGAAAAATGTGCTTACCAGCATCTCTAAAGCTCGCTAATTGACACATTGTATAGTGCTCTTTTAATCGGCACAAGTGCGAAAACAATCATTTGTGGTTTATACATCCACCAAGCACTTCTGTGCTGAGTGCCTCTGGCATTACCGTGGGTTGCTAGATTCACTCGGTGCACACAGGTTAGGTCTCAATACACCCACAACGGAACCTGGTGACCTGTTTGTGCAGGAATTTAACAAGCATAATATGTGATAACGAGTGAGCATCAGAAGTGATGGTCAACGCATTTTTAAACTTTGGAGGAAGCCAGGTTTGTTGTGTCCCCTTGCTTCCTTGCTAAGCTAGGTTACCTTCAGGCTCCAGCTCCCACTCTAATGCAGAGACATGAGAGTGCAATTACTCCTTTCATCTCCAAGAGAAAGCAAATTAGCTTATTTTCCAAAATGTTGAACTATTTAACTGTGATGAAACTGTGCTTATTTGTCTTGAACATTCATGTCTCTTCTCTATCTTGTGTGTTTGGCAGACTCGGAGTCCTTCAGTTGCTGGGGAGATATCAGACCACGGAAGAAGCAGAAAAGATTTTATCAGGAAGATCAAGCAAAACAGGCCAATATCTAACTGAGGTGGATGCTAGCAGAAGTCGAGTAAGGGCAACGCACCACAAGAGCCATGTGGGAGGAGAGTGAGGGAGTTTTGCTATTCTCACACATCAAGCCCAAACACTTTGTCTACTGATATACGCTTAACGTTCTCCAGCACTCTTCCAGAGCTTTTCCTCAGGGGGAGCCCCTGCTATGAACCCCAGCTCCGTTGGCTTCAGCAGGCAGACCAACCTCAGTGCCAGGCTCTGTGTGGGCATCCCGCAAGTCTGGGTTCTGCCCACACAGGACTCACAGACTGCCCCAGAACAAAAAGAATGAAATACTCCTGAGTCACTCCTCTGTGTGGTGGCTCTCCTGTCTAGTGTTAAATTGGTCTGTTGTGAAGTTTTGTCTGCCTCTTCACCGACGAGTTCCTATCTTTAGTGGAAACCCTCTCCAACTCTTCCACCAGCCCCTTCTAGGTCACCACTTCGTTATAATTTGCTCTCCCATCAAGCAGCAGCACGAGTTCCTTTGTGCTTACCACGTGGTGGAGGACCATGGGATGCCGTCAGAGCTCGGAGGAGAAGGAAGCGGCGCGGCGCTCGCGGCGAATTGACCGCCACTTGCGCTCAGAGAGTCAGCGGCAGCGGCGTGAGATCAAGCTGCTGTTGTTGGGCACCAGCAACTCGGGCAAGAGCACCATAGTCAAGCAGATGAAGATCATCCACAGCGGAGGCTTCAACCTGGAGGCTTGTAAGGAGTACAAGCCCCTCATCCTGTACAATGCCATCGACTCGCTCACCCGCATCATCCGCGCCCTCACCACTCTCAAGATCGACTTTCACAATCCTGATCGTGCTTACGATGCTGTGCAGCTCTTTGCCCTCACAGGGCCGGCTGAGAGCAAAGGGGAGATCACTCCAGAGTTGCTGGGGGTCATGAAGCGTCTGTGGGCTGACTCAGGGGTCCAGGAGTGCTTTCAGCGATCCAATGAGTACCACTTAGAGGACAACACTGCCTACTACCTGAATGACCTGGACCGCATCTCTGCACTCGAGTACATCCCAACTGTGGAGGACATCCTACGGTCCCGCGACATGACCACCGGCATTGTGGAGAACAAGTTCACCTTCAAGGAGCTCACCTTCAAGATGGTAGATGTGGGCGGACAGCGTTCAGAGAGAAAGAAGTGGATCCACTGCTTCGAGGGCGTGACTGCAATCATTTTCTGTGTCGAGCTAAGTGGCTATGACCTCAAACTCTACGAGGACAACCAGACGGTAAGAAAAATATGTTTTAAAGGGCCCACATTTTCACCCAGAGTGTGTGCGTGTATGCACATGAACACATGGATGCACTAACACATGCTTTCACAGGGCAGCAGCCACTCAGTGTAAAATAGTAGTCTGAGGAGAGAGGAGGCAGATCTCAATCCAATTAGCAGAAATTATACAAATGTTCTATCTTATTAAGTTTTTTTTTACACCATTCGTGAGAAGAGGTGCAGCGTCTATCTCCCACAATGAGTTGAGATAAGTGGCGAGAAATATATCTCTTTTGTGAGACAGATAACACCTATCTGACTTGCTGCAATGATCTCAGATACCACGAATCTTGCTATCTAGATTCTGCTCCACGCAATTTTTTAAAGGCATTAACTGTTAGGTGCACAGGTAAATAAAGAAATATTCATTTCACAGCGTTATTTACCACACCAGTCATTTTTTACATAGACAATAAAGGCAAAATGCCATGAGGTGTCAGTCTTATAAAACAAGTTGTATAAAATGGTTTAACATGTCTAAGAAGCAAAGAGCAAACAAGGCTGATCTGCTGTGTCATTTCCTCTGTAAATCCCCGTCTTTAATACAACATCCATGTGGTTACACTGATGTAGAGATCACTTTTTTTTTTTTTTAATCACTTCACACGCATATTACTTGCTACATGTTTGTTGTTGTTTTTAACATTGAGGCTATTTGAAATAATTAGGGGTAATTTCAAAATCATTATTGCAAACTGTGTTGTTGGATTACATCCAATTTACACAATAGTCTTTTTTTATCAAAGGAAAGAGTTTGAACATTGAATTTTGCTGCAAAAAAAAAAAGGAATTAAAAATGTAATTGTTTTCCCAGCACTTAATTTCAGCAGATCAGGTACATTTCGTCCATTTAATTTTATTGATTTCTCTTCACTTTGGTGGCAATAAATGCACAATCTTTAGCTCACTGACAGATTCCTAAACCACCAAACTGCTGAACAGCTTATGACCTGAAGTAGTAAACAAATAAGGTGTTAAAGTTCATTCTACTAAGTGGACTGTTTAGTGGACCTTGAGTTCAGGTCTGCAGCTACAGGATGCAATTGCATAACACTTTAACGTGCGAAAATAAAATGTCTACCCACTTTCAGAGATCAGAAGTTGCATGAATGGTATTTGGAGGTTTGCCACAGGCACCAGAAAAACTTTCCCACCCTTTTTTGCTAGATAATCATTACAGCTCAGGGTGACCATTGATACTGCATTAAAGTCAAAGCCATACCGTACCCATGGAGTTAACACTTAAGGGGGCCATATTTACCAGGGGTTTACCCCCCTCTCCCCCAATGAATGCAATGAATTATAGAATTAAAGCCACTACTGTCTACATAAACTACACATGCAACGTTACATAACTGATTGACACTTCTTCTTCTGAGAGATAATGTAACAAAGGCATTAACGTTTTTTGAATATGCCCCTGAACCCCATTGTTGGTTGCTGGGTGATTGTGTGGCTAACTGCAGATAACTCAGTAACATATTGCTAACATTAGTATGGTTAATTAATTGGCATTCACAAATTGGCCAAATGCCACTGCATGCATTACTGACACTTTTTAGCAAAAATATGTTTTAATTTCACCGTGACAGTTCAGTGCAAAATGAAGTTTTGACATTAACATTACTTTTTCATGCATGTCCTGACTGAAGTGAAGTGTTTTTATTGGTAAAGTGTATAATATGATGCAGAAAAACCACTGCGCCACCTGGTTTTGTCTTGGCAAGGTGCTGGAAACATCAGTAAGTCCAAACTGGTAGAAAAACATTTAAGCACACTTACATCTATGAAGTGTTTCACTTTATTGCTGAGCTTTCGGTCTATTTGACTCAATTGACTTGATGTATGGGGCGACACGGTGGTGTAGTGGTTAGCACTGTTGCCTCACAGCAAGAAGGTTCCTGGTTTAATCTCAGGAGGGAGCGTGGGTTTTGTCTGGGTACTCCAGCTTCCTCCCACAGTCCAAAGACATGCAGGTTAATTGGTGACTCTAAATTGCCTGTAGGTGTGAATATAAGTGCGAATGGTTGTCTGTCTCTATGTGTCAGCCCTGTGATAGTCTGGCAACGTGTCCAGGGTGTACCCCGCCTATCGCCCTATCCCAGCTGACATTGGGCGATAGGTTTTGTACTTATCGCCCAATGTCAGCTGGGATAGGCTCAAGCCCCCTACGACCCTCAAGAGGATAAGCGGTTATGAAAATGGATGGATGGATTTGATGTATACACTGATAAAGGTCAAATAGACCGAAAGCTCAACAATAAAGTGAAACACTGCACAGATGTAAGTGTGTGGAAATCTTTTTCTACCAATACGCCGTTTCAATAAAAAAGTTTCCCATCAACTGATGGCAACATTAATGGATGCAAAACTAGCGAGTGGAATATGCCCAGTGTATGTGCTGTTTGCTAACTAATACATGGAATCTATGCTGACTAACAGTTTGACAAGTATGTAGCATACCACTGACAAAAACTATTACAATCTATAGTGATATAGGCTTTTTTTAAATTAAAATATTGGGGATGCCACCCCTCCCATATATATATTAGTTACTGCCTTGATTAGAGTGCTGAACAGCTACTCTTTCCTGATCTAACAGGCAAAAGACTCAAATTGCAGTGGGCAGTTTTCCTAATGTCCCCACAGGGCATCCAGGAACACTTTCTACACCCTTTTCACCGTTTTATTCTCATCCTTAATAACATAACTACCCTCTGTAATTCATCTACATTTAATTCCGTTTTGCTTAATAAACAATTTGGAAAGCCTTATCCAAATGTTATAGTCATCTAAAGTTCTTTGGCTAGAGGCATGAATGGATTGATTTCGTAGAAACATATTCACTTTGCCTTAATGTGGGAGCAAAGCTATTTCAGATCTGTCTGAATGAAGAGAGGAGAGCGGCCGGTGTTTGTTATCTCCCCTTCATGGTTCTGGAATTTGAACGATTCGCTATCCATAGCATATCTGCTTTGTTATCTGAGTGTTTTGGAATAGTTGGGTAGTTATTGCTTGTTTAACTGCATTTTTGATAATGAAAGCTCAACAATAGATACTATTTACTTTTTTTGGTCTGGACCAACTATGAGAGGTCAGCTATTTTCTATTTCTTTATCAAGCATGATCACATTTTTTCCCTAAAGTGGTTCCAGTATCCGTATTCACCGTGATGTCTTTATACACACGGAATAACTTGAGAACAGAGGAAACTTTGTCCTTCCTGTAACTGAACTGGCCTGATAATTCATGGGTTACCCTGATAAAACAGGAAGTACACTGTGCCGGGTTGGAACATGAAATCAATTAGTTTTATAGGTTAAAAATAAAGTCTGGAGGAGAAAAATGCAGTGTGGTGTTAATTGAGTTCACAGAATAAAGTGTGAGGCTGTACCTGTGAGAATTAGCAGATTGTGAAGGCACTGTGTAGCAATGGGAGTTCACAGGTGCTAGAAAAAACAACTTTTATTATTCTAAGATAGATAGAGGAAGAAGACAGCAAAGGATCAAAAGTACTAGAGAGAAAGACCGTGAAATTAGAGCAGTCATTCTGCTGCAGAGCTGGCTATGAATACGATTTCTGAGAAATGCTGACATTTCCAGGGTTAGATTGTGGTTAAATTAATGACTTCATTTCACTTTTATGTCCTCTAATAACAACAGGGTTTCTTCTGTTGGTAAACTTGTGACATAGCAGAACTGACATTAATGCTGGCTGTGATTTTCAGTGCCCAGACTGTGATGTGTTGCCTTATCTGATTCAAGTGAAACCCTTTCTCAAATAGCCTGTCTTTGTGTTCCCATTAACTGCATTAGCACAGAGACTCACCAGACATCAGCTGAGTGTTACTGTGGGAACATCTTGTACATTTTTAGGTTTAGATGTACTTTAAAGTTCTTTATATATGCCATTCTTGTCTGTATGTTCTTGCTGAGCGCACGTGGGTAATGTTATTCTTCACTACAAGATTAATGCTATTCACATGCAGTCATCAGTACTAACAGAGCGAAACCTGCCCTGAGGTCACAGTGCCAACCACTGAGCCACATCAAGTAGTTGTACACATCAAAATTATTGATGAAAACATGCATCTGATAAAATACCATGAATTCATCTAATAATGGTCAGGCATTCTAAATACTATACTGTGAGACCAAAAACAAAGCAAATAGCACACCATTGATAAGCAGTTTAGGGCTCTGTGCATGTTGCTTACAGACTGGCAAACTAGAGACTCATTTGCCAAAAACTGCGCACCAACCAGGGGTGTAGTGCTGCCGGAGCACTCTGGAACAACACTCCATCACTTTTTTTCTCCTAGTTAGAAAATAAAACAGTGCGGTTGAAATCATTTTACACAAGAGAGACAATAAAAAACAAATGAAAAGGTCAGACTTGTCAAACTAACATTTAAGGTGTGTGGACTGTTTCACGACATCAGCTCATGCATTAAGTAACATGCAAGGAAATATTCCACCTTAAAAGTTGCTGGTGGCTGCCGGCAGTAGCCTCTACAGTAAAATACATTATTTTTTTTCAGTCTATAGCCCACCAACTGTTAACTAGTGAAGATTAATCAGCAGCAAAATACCCTTCCATTATATAGTTGACTATAAACTTGCCAAAGTAGCAACAGTAGTTACATAACCTTTAGACTGAGCGACGAACTAACTGTTCACATGCATGTAGAGCTGCCCCTGACAAAGTATTTTTCTCGTCGACCAGTAGTCGTCATTTAGGGCCATTAGTCGACAAGTCGCCCGCATGTTTAGGATATTAATTTAATTATTTAATTATAAATTGTGGGCAGGGCAACACAATGGTTTGAGTTGAAGGTGTGAGAAAGAATAGCATCAGTAACATTGTTAACACTGTGCTACATTACAGAGAAATACAAAACCGTACTAATGAACCTTCAAATGATCCCACACTTTGGATTCCCTGTCCGACATGTTATTAACTAGCCTGTGTAATAACCACAGGTATCAGCCCTGTAAATTAACGTGACTCCTGTCTGACTGCTGAGCGTGGCCACTTCCTGTGTCTGTCCTTTCAAATTAAATTCCCACATGGTCCAGTCACATCGGTTTTGATTTATTCTGACAAGGCGCAGCTCCAAATAGAGTTTCACTTCTTTTTTTTTTTCTTTTTTTTTCTGAGACTAAGCAACCAATGAATTTTTGCCGACTAATGACCTTTCTGGCCGACTAACGTTTGGTCAACTCTTAGGGAGCAGCCCTACATGCATGCATATGCACTCCTGTACTTAAACAAATAGCACTATAGCCGTGGTGCCAACAACATCCTTCAGCCAATTCCAGGGTGAGCCACCAGTCTCACTCCACTGCACACTGACAGAAAATGTGGAAGATAAACAATTCTTAATAAAGAAACTGTGAAATACTGAGCCAAAATGAATAAGTACAGATTCAAAACCATACTGATGGCAATAGCACATAAATCCAAATTGAATATACGTGACTTTCAAAACATTAAAACCAACATATCAAGTCATGAAACAGGAAAAATCTTAATTTTATAGGGCACATGTAAAGCCATAATTATAAATAGTAGGATAAACATTATATAATCTGCAATGGTTTTATAACAGATGTGACAGCATCTTATGCCCCCAAGTATAATTATATCTATATACAATACATATTGAATGCATAGAACATGCATACATGTGCCGACGTGTATCAGGATGCAGAGCTTATTAAAGTATGACATACAGAGATAATCTACGCATAAAAAAGTACAGTATTCATGTGGCTTATAGTAGTATTTTGTATTTAGTAAATTTGAACAGTCAGTGACAAAGTACTCTTACAGTAGAAGTACATTCATCTCAGGGCTGACATGTTCCAGTCATCTGCAGTATAATGTAAGCTTAACATTTATATAAAGCCCTCTGCAGATTTGTGAAAGAGAGGCTGTTTGAGCATTCAAACCACATAATGGTGGGCATACAGGGCATCAGGCCACACCCTCATAAATCTACAGCACCATCAGGCAGACAGGATAATGCAGCAGCAGTTTTAAATGTCACAATCGCTGTACACCTAATCTTAGTGTTACTGGGTTGAGTGCAGGTATGTCACAGTGGTTCCTTTGACAACTACAGAGGCTCAGTGAATTCCTGCATCTTGGAGCCGCCCGCTTCCATAACCACTGTCAGCTGACACAACACTGCTGTTACCTAACACATAGTGTAGCCTCTACATGCTCGATACATCTGCACTATGAGACACAGTGTTTGTATCTGTGCTCTGTATGTCTCTGTTTACAGATTTTATAGCAGCTGATGGTACATAACAGCAGTGAAACCAAGCATCAGTTAAGATTAAGGTTAGGTAATAGGTGGAATGAAGGTCAGTACAATTTGAGGGTAAAGGTCTGGGTCATTAAGCTCATTTGGGTGCAAAGTGAGAATACTAACAAGCTACAGTTGCACAGAAAATAAGAGAGTAAAATCAGCAGATTAGCAGAGATGTCCTTTAGAATATACAAACCAATATACAGTATGATATACGTCAAATATATCCAAACGCCTAAAGTATGTCAGGCAGGAAATATGCTTCTAATACACTTACTAGCCAAAATATGTCAGCCATCATGCTCCAAGTACACACAAGACAACCCATTTCAAAAGACTATTACCAGAGCAAAAAAAGATGATAAATGTTAGAGTATTACACAAGGAGAACGTGTATATGTTTTTAAGAAAATGTCTTCCATCTGTTCGCTGGGTTTAGTGCAGAAATGCAGATTTTCGATAAAGAACAAAAACTCAACCACATCCTTGCCTCACACTTTTGCAAGATACCTTGGGGCCTAACCTTTGACAAATAACCAAAACTGAAAGCCGTATTTATTAGGTTGTAGAATACACACACTAGATTTCACATCTGGGAGGCTTGACCTATGTCTCATGTATTGATTTAAACTTCCCATGAAGATACATCTCAGAAATTTTGAATACATTTGCAGTGAAAAATATTGCACAGCGTTTACACTGATTGCTAATTAACAGCTCTTTTACAGTAATGTTGTCAGTGTGTTCAAGATCTGCATTGTTGAGGGGGGGCCGTCATTTTCTAAATTAGTTTTTACAGCCTTAACAGTGGAGGTCATTTTCCTTTAGCGTGAGCAATTTTGACTCTTTGACTCAAAGAAAATGCTGACATCTGATTAAGAGACCTTCCTGTCACCATGTAAGCAGAGCAGAGATGTCTATGACCTCTTTTAGCCTTGCATTTACGCAACTGAGTCAGAAAGTACAATGTATTCTTTCTAATATGTATGCATGAAAAACAGCTAATTAGTTGATGTGAAATAAACCTTTGTGAGATGAAAAAGTCATTTAGCACGCCAAAGTCACTGATTCAACTTTCTGGACCAGAGATGACTCAGCAATTTTAGTTGAAGTGCAGTTTTGACTCGTCTGTCACTTAGTCTAGAACCACAGTGGCAGAATGATTTGTTGATGAGCATGTTTCAACAGAGGCGCCATGAGTTTGGTCTTATCTAATAGAAAACAACACAACAGGGATTAAAGCTGGGATTGGCAGAAATCTGGAAAAAGCAACAACAACAGCAACATGGCATAATTTAAAAAACACACTCTCCCCCTGCAGCTCTTCCAGCTCCCATCTCTGCTCTCTACAGCTGCATGCAGCACATTCTCTCAGCCCCTTCTTGTTCCACTCTCTCTGTTCATCAGACCACAAATAAGACAAGAATTAGCTAGCTAGCCACCTCAGGGTCCCTCTGTCTCACTCCCCGCCGCTGTGGCCTGCTTTTCTGGGAGGAGAGTGGGTAGAAGCTCGGGAGACGGACCTTCAATCGGCGGCTGTAGCAGCTCTAATTTGGCCAACGCAAACTCCTCTCTAACGGCAGCCAATAAAGTTTGCTGATCCGGCAGGTAGTCTGGGCTATTGGTCCCTCAAAGCTGCAGGTTGCGCTGGATTCGGGTGGCTGCAGCTGCTGACTGGGGTTTAGTCAGATTCCACAGCTGCTGCCTGCTTTCCTCCCGCTAAAATGCTGTGTAGTGGTGGGGAGTGAGGTGGAGGACACACTGTGATTCCAAGCTCTAGCTAACATTAGCTCCATAAACATGTACAGCTGTTAGCCTTTTGCTACAGTCAGCAGAAGGCTAAACTATAAGCAACGTTTTCTCTCTATCGCTGAAACACCTACCCAACATTGGCATGTGTCATTTATTGTCAGACTCTCTTTAAGACTCTCTTTGATAGATTCGTCTTCCTTTTTTGGGTTGCTTTGCGGTGGAGGTACGTGCACATGCATCTGCAATTTTAGAACAGCCGATAGAAATGCCCACTCACTGAAATGACCTGTGATTGGCCACAAAAGGCTGGGTTTAATAATAAAGCCTGAAAACAGAGCCAAGAGGAGGTGCAGAAGTCTAGTTTTCTCTCAGACCACTTAAATTACAATATGCTCAAGTTTGTTATGGGATCTTTGCCCACTGACGCCAAAATTAAACTGCCTACTTCAGCTTAAGAAGTTAGATTGGCCTCCCTAAAGGCAGTTTAATTCAGTTGGTTTTACAATTTTCATTAAGAATTTTGAGACAGTCATCCGTTTTTATGTGCATGTGTATGTATGTTAATCACTGATTAATGGAAATCAGTCATACTAACAAAAGACCGTTGCTTTGAAGATTCCTCTTTAGAGGAAAAAGGTGTCGTTTTTATAACAGTTGGCTCGTTTCCAGTGATCACCGTGCTGATCTAAACCTTCACAGCTTCATACAATGTCAAGTGAGCAAAAAACAAACTTCCGTCGTCCAAGCAGATCGACGGCGGTTCAGTTTCAATGCACCAGCTCACACAAGACAGAAAATACACCATAATAATTACAGTACAACATTTACCCATCAACCCATTCCCTGATGCATTTTCCCTGTCCCATCCCTGTCTTCATAATGAATCGGTTGCCGTGGTTACTGTTGCTTAGCAACAGGCCAGTCAAATGCTCCTAATCCTGCGCTGTTGACAGTGAGCTGTGACTAGGGAAGGGAGGATGAGAAGGGGAGAGGAGGGAAGAAGAAGGGAGGGGGGGGGGGGGTGTACAACAAACAGCAGCACTGGAGAGAATAGATAGGAGGTGTATATGTGCACGCGTGTATTGTGTGCCCGCGCGAGTGTTTGTGGCTGCATTATTATGAATGTGTAGTGCAGGTTTATATGCAACGGCTGAGGCTGAGCAACTGCAGTGAATTCTGTGTGTATGTGAGGTGAAAATGAAAAGCCCAGATGTGAGGTTAACCGTTGTTTAAGCTTGTGTTAGCCAAACATCAAGGCAGACACTGACTGCAGTGTCAGCTCCATTTCTATTGTCTCAATTATTATTTTATTAATCTCTCATACAGGAATTAATTACCTGTCACACGAAAGACGACTGGAAGTTAATTACTGGTGTTTCATGTCTTTATGTCAAAGTTTGTCACATGCACTTTCCTTTTAAGCCACAGCAAAGACGACGTATGAACTGATCTGAATATAAAATGACAGTTTCCCAGATCGGAGACTTTAAATCACATTACGTCCTTTCAGAAACACAGAGGAAGGTGTCAGACTGGTGTCTCAAAATGTATTCAGGAATATTCTCCCGCACTCAGCTGCAGCATCTTAACTGCCTAATGGGTTACCAAAGGCATTACTATCATGTAATTGAATTGCTACATATGACATAATGGTGTTTTGAAAAGGAGCTTTCCAGGAAACGGAATGAGACTGTCCAAGGACACACCATGAGAAAAAAACATGTCCTGCTTTTTTGCCAATATTTTCCTGACCCTGGTTACACGTGCTTACATAGGTATCATTGTACCATTATTTTATGTTGGCCAGATTCAGTTCATCTTGAAATGCTCTATGATGACCTCCAGCCTGAAGATTTATTGTTGCACATCACTATCCTTGTTAAAATTCGTATTAAGCAATTACAAGGTTATTTTATTTTGTGTTTATTTTGGCGGCCCCTGTGGACAAATCAGTAGTGTTTCCATGTGAACCATCGCCTCGTGCCGTAAAGATCTTGATCTGGCTAGTACATGTATTGGTTTTGGAAGCGAGTGAAAGAAAAACTTGACTTAATTTTAATGCTGATTTCCTTTTTTTTAACACAGCTGTTTGCAGAATGCATAGAGACAGAGCACAATTAGGTCCCGCCCACACTGGAGAGGAAACAATTCATCACTCTCCACTGACTCTGTATTGCATAAAGGTGCCTCGTTGTCACTTTCAGCTGCGTGAAAAGCTGCTGTGTGGAGGGATACACTACCAGCAGGGTAAAGAAGCCAGAACTAAGGTTTTAAAAGCTGAGCTTTCAGGCAATAAGACATGAGGCATCAGTGGGAAGAATGGAGAAACAGTGGGATCCTGACACTCATTATGATGTCTGCAGCAAGCATTTTGCTAATTTGGCCAGACAATCTGTAGAACCTGAAGCTGACCAAGCAATACAGGGCCTATTTTTATGTTAAATGATGATCTTACCAAATGATTCGATCAAATATAAATAGCAAAGTATTTCACTTCTGGCCAGTCTGTGAGATCACAAGAAAGGTAAGGAGAAGGGACACTGAGATAGACTAACAATACTGAGTTTGTCAATATAACTTTTCCTTTCAGCACAGGGTGCTAAAATAATCCTTTGACACGCTGTAATCTAATATTTACAGCTAACTAAAGGCACTTTGACAGCGTTATAGCCCTTGGTTGCATCTTGTGGTGCCTACAGTCATGTGGTCGTGGTTTCCAGAGTATGAAGCATTGCGCTCTTTCTCTATAATGATGACATAATGTACCTATTTCTAGCTTTGTATGATTATAATAACTTTAATAACTGTAATATGACGATGGGGAAAGAAAGAAAGCTTTGTTGTTTTTATAAATAAAATATAGACATATTAGCTGTTTAAAAGGAAGAAGGGGAATTTAGGATCAGCTGCGAGTCCTTTCAAATCCCACATCGGTTGAATGACCAACCAAGGTTGACTTGTGTTTTCGCCCATGCTCTATCACTGTATCACTTGAAGCTTTTATTTATTCTTTGGTCAATTTTTTACTCCGAGTGAGGACATGTTTACCTTTATTGGACATGTTCACATCATAAACAGACAAATATACGACACTGTCATTCAGCTGTGCTTTACTGATATTAAAAAATGTGAGTCTGGTGAGAATCTAGAGCAAGAATAGTATTATGTACAACTGTAATGTGTTAATGTTTGTTTGTGAAATCTGAACCCAGCAGTGTTGCTGCCCACAGTAACCGAGACATTAGTAATTAAACGGAGAGGGAGAACAGAAAGGGAGAAGCCTGAATAATGCAATTTTCAGGTACAGCTGAGAAAAAACACGGCGACAGAGAAAATCGTCTCAGTAGATAAGAGCAAAGCGTCCCTTCTTGTAAGACCGTGACATTTAAAATGAACCTTAATGAATTACGTTGTGGTGGCTGCACACTTAAGTGATTTGTATTTATGGGAAACATAGCTATGACACTGCGTTGAACTTCCTCATTAATACTTAAGCTTAATTAAGGCCTGCGCCTCTGGACTACTCTGACAGGGGGAGGTAAGGGGGGAAGCTGTGTGTGTGGGTATGTGTGTGTATCTGTGTATCAGTGGGTGTTCGAAGCAAAGGAAGGGGGTCTGCATGCTTTAGTGCTCCTGGATGTTGCTCCCTCTCCTCCAACTCCCCTATAAAGAAACTCTTACTGTATGAGCGCTGTGGTGGCCCGGTGAAGAGACGAGAGACTCCCTGGGCTCAGCTGGCTGTCTCCTGCCATACTCTCTTAGCAGCTGGGCTCTTGTTTTCACACCCTGGAAAGAGGAGGAGTGAGGTCAGAAAGTCTGACATGACTGTGTAATGTACAATGTTTAGGGGCCAGACTTTGTCCCGGGGGACGCATACTTCTACAGAAAGGGGAGCGAACAGAGCAGAGAGAAATATGTATGGAGGAAGAAAGGGCAGATTAAACCTTTTGGTGCAGAACTGGGGTTTGCTTCTCATTGCATTCTTTAAGCAGTTTGTATTAAACCCTTCCTGTTGTTTATTAGGACAAATTGGGAGACACTGGGCATCATGAAGCAACATTCTCATAAATTTATCCTATATTCTATTATTCATTAATTCATCATCCACAACCACTATTCTATCCCAGCTAACACTGGGCGAGAAGTGAACAGGTCGCCAGACAACACAGACAACCATTCACTTTCACAAACCCATAGACATTTCAGAGCCCCCACTTGACCTAACCTGCACATCTGAGTTAGCAAACCCAGAGAAAACACGTGGAGAGCTTGCAAAACTGGGGCCCCAGCCAGCTGGTGGGTTCGAACTTGGAACCCTCTTGCTGTGAGGTGACAGTGCTAACCACTGCTCCACTGTGCCGCCCTTCTCTTACTTTTCTGTTCATAGAAACAATAAAAGAACTCAACTCTGTCAAATGTGCTCTGACCCAGGCATGAATGATGAATCCCACTTATAAAATGGAGGTGCCTGGACGATTGCTTGTTTCTGCCATATGTAACGCCCCCTAAACTTGATTAAGGGCAGGTGCTGTCCCATGTGCAAATACTCCGGCACATGCCCAAGAATGGGAAAGATGCGGGTGTAGAGGCATGGGATTTGACCGCCATGTTTTGAATAAATTGAGGCTTCACCGTATTGCACAAAACTAAAGGCAATCTGAAGCGGCTCAGCAGCCATTCATCCGTCTCATCAAATAGATCTGTGCGATCTCTAAAAATGCATTCTCTGCATGAGGCCTGAATGGCCAAATCATCCAAGAGTAGTATGCAAGCCACTCAGAAGCTGAACACAGGGCATGTCACCTGAGGGTTTTTAAAGTCTTAATTGGGATCAATGGACCAATTGTATTTAATAGCCCATGAATTTAATATCCCAATCATTATAATTACTCTAAAACATATAATAATATATATTTTTTTATGTTCCTCATATTTAAAACTCAGGCTGCTCTCACAAACTGTTTGTATGTTTTTCTACGAAAAGTTATATTTTCCTTGGAGTAAAAAAGGAAGCAGTCCCGAGAGGTCTTGTAAGGAGGCAGGTTGGGGTGATGGATGGGTCAGAAAAACCCAGACTTCCCCCAAGACTCTCCCGTGGAGGTGTGTGTTTGGAAACGAATGAATTTTGAGTGAACTCTGAGTTAGTTCAAGGTACGTTCTCGACATATTTCTTTTTCTAAATTTAACCTCAGTAACTTTACATTAATTGCATAACTGTTGGTTAAGGAGGTAACGTCATTCATTGGGCGCTAATTCATAGGATATCATACGAACTGTCCTATGAGAACATCTTGTTAAAACAAATGTTTCCCTGTGTTCCCTGTGTTGTTTTTCTCTTATTTTGGTGTTCTGGGCCACTCATAAAATTGTTATTGCCTTAAAAAGAAAGAAAAAAATGCCAGAAATCAATGGGTACTAACAAAATGAGAATGAATGGTGGATACGAACAAAAAATGAGGAAATTTGTCCATAAATCGCCTCCTGCATGAGGCCCAGTTACAGTATCTAAGTTTACAGTACATGTGGTTCAATAGACATCAATTTATCATCAGTGTGTTTTTGGAAATCTTTGTTCCTTCTGCTGTTTTCCTTCAGGGATGTATTTATTACTATGCCTGCTGTAAAAAAAAAAAAAGAAAGTGCAGGAAGTAAAGGTTACGTGCCGTTTTGGTTTTCTCATAACTGCAGCCTTTTTCATCATTACCCAAAAATAGTGCACTTACAACACTAAATAATCAGGGTTTTACACTGAATCTGTATTATGATTGTCTAATCCTTAGCTACTCCCCTCAGTATCTTTTTTTCATGCTGTGCAGATCTTGTGATTTGCTCAGAGCACCATGTTGTTTCCGTAACCTTTTAAACAGCAGCCTTCCATCTGACAACCTCCCAGTCACAAGCTGCTGGCCAGTCGCCATATGCCAGCAGCTGCCATGAACAGATCAACTCTTTTTTTGCATTCTTTTCTCTTATACATTCAACGTCACATGAGCTCAAACTGTACAGAAGCACATGGATGCATACGTGCACGTACACACATAGAGGCACTTTTTCTTCCATACCGAGACCAGCAAATTAAATGTAAATAATCAAAAATAATAATTTTTTGTAAGGTCCTGTCCTGCATGTAGTGGAATCAAATAAAAAAAAAGATAAACAAGTTATATAACATCAAAAAATTAATACGTTTTCAAGTAGTAAGATTTTCTTTTAAATAAAATGTCTTAATTAATTATGGCCCACTGCTGAAAGCCACTGCATTTTTAGTATTATGAAGTGGGTGTATGAGAATACTGTTCTCGCGCACTGTTTGTACATATACCTACGAAAGGTAATACATTAGAATTCGTACATAACCCATGTAATCAGGAAGGCTGCAATCACGTTAGCAATGCACTACAGGGGGGAAAAAAGAAGGAGTATGAAAAGTGAAGGTCAACCCAGTCTCACTCTGAAGTCTTTAAAAATCTGACGCTTGGTCGGTAACTTTCGGCGTCAGACACCGACGAAAAAAGCTGTCTTTTCACATCGGCATGATAGGCAGCTGATCACCTTTATTGTTAAATGGCACCTGGCAGCATCAGGGGAAAATGTGGCGGGACAACAATTAAAGTTAAAGCGGTAAAAGTCCAAGAGGGGTCGATCTTTCATCCACCAACTTTCACCAGGGAGGTCGGTGTTCGCTTCCTGTAAGATTGTTAAGCCAAACTCTGTTCTTTTTTCCTAAATCCAACAATGTGCTTCAGTTGCCTAAACCTGACTACAAGCGGGTGTTGGCTAAATATAACCACGTAGCATAATGACTTTCAGGAAGTCAGTGTTTGCTTATGCGAAGCTGGTGTTTGCTTATGAGAACTCGGTGTTTGCTTCCCAGAAGACTGTAAAGCCAAACCCCATTCTATTTTCTTACACCCAACCATGTGTGTGTGTTTGCAAAACAAAACTAGTGTGTTTGTTGTTGAAGGAAGTACTTTGATGTGGAAAGTCCATGACCAAGCATCAATATGTGACAAGGTTGGAGTGAGAATGTGTCACGATCGTCCACATAAAGAGGCAAGTTGGGGTGATGGATGGGTCAAACAAACACAGGACTTTCCCCCAGGAGACCAGTGTTCATGAAATGATTCTTTTCCTAAACCTAACCTAAATAACTTAATGTCAAGCATACAGGGTTACACCATTTGTGGGACGCTAAATTGTTACATATCATACAAACCATTGTATGTGCATTTTGGTGAGATATACAAACGTATGAGAACATATTGAACCAAAACATACATACATGCACACTCACACCATGGATGTATAAAGAGAACTGGATACAGCATTGGAGGCAGGGCCCTGTTCAATCCTATGAAAGTGGTACATGAAGCCAAATCTGTTCAACTTCCTGTGTATAAAATTACCCGGATCAACCGCATCCATGGGCCCAGAGAGCAAGTGCACCTGAGACTTCCACCACCCGAGCAAGCTAAAATTATGTCATTGTGTGACTGTTCTATACTTTCCAAATATGATCGGACCGAATGGATCAAATCCCGATAGTGAAGCAAGTCATTTTGCAGGGATTGTGATGGTCAAAATAACGTAGCCACTGATTTACAGACGTCTCTTTCACAATGTAAGTCTACGGGGAAAATGTCTTTTTGGCTCAATGGCATCATGTGACAGACCCAGAAGTTGTAATTCAACTGGTTGGCCACTACATCAAATGGGCTTTAAAGCCCAGCGCTGTTCCTGAGGGCTTTACTCAGACACACACACACACACACACACACACACACCTATGCTGTGGTAACCCTTTCATCACAGGGCTTAAACAACAAGATGGAATAAATACATTCACCAGCCTGGTCTACCAACAAACACGCTGCAATTACAGCTTATCACCACAGGTGCCGCCAAAGACAACAGAGGTTTTCGCACAGTCTCGCTTCTACTCATCTTCCCTTTATGTATCTTATGATTGATTTATTTATCTGCAGGACATGACAGTAGTCAGTGATATCCATTATAGAATTGTCAAACAAATCTAAATAATTAACTTTGGAGGAAAAACATGTGACACCTAATGTGGTCCCTCTGGCTTTAAATGATAATGCATCAAGATTTGAGGGACTTTTATTGAGATTTATTAATGAAACTGACGGCTGAAGAAGAAAACAATATCATAAAGCCAGAGAAGTTATGATGCACTGGAGGAGCGAGAATGTTAGAACAGTCTGTCCTCTGTGTAAACAGCCTGTCAATACAGTCTTTGTCCCTGCATCCATCTGATCCATTACAATTTTTATATGACAATTATTGCAATATTTACTACTCACAAGACTATAATATTTCTGTAGTGAATAAGATAACAACTGACATACATCATCTGTGACTGACCACAGTTTTGGACTTGGAGAAATATAGTGGTGGTAAAGAGAAGTAATCAGCTGTTACAGCGGAGAATGTAAGAGTTCAAACGCAGGTCTTCATCCGTCTCAAGTCTCTGTTGACATAACAGAGAAGCTGTACTGCTGGCTAGCCAGTCAGTTATCTTGTCCTCATTTTCATCCTCAGCTCTTGCCTTACATGGTCTAATTTCCTCTCGCCAGATTACATGACCCTGCTTGTGAATGAGGTCTGATTGGGCTGATTTGAGTTGCTGCTTCAATGTAAATACAACATGTTCCTTAGCTGTGAAATCCCCATGGTCTGATCTTCTTCTTCATTTCCTCTCTCTTCCCACATCTACACAGAGCCGCATGGCCGAGAGCTTGCGCCTGTTTGACTCCATCTGCAACAACAACTGGTTCACCAACACATCGCTCATCCTCTTCCTCAACAAGAAGGACCTGTTGGCTGAGAAGATCAAACGCATTCCTCTGACAGTGTGCTTCCCTGACTACAAAGGTCAGAACACCTATGAGGAGGCAGCTGTCTATGTGCAACGGCAGTTTGAGGACCTCAACCGCAACAAGGAGACCAAGGAGATCTATTCGCACTTCACCTGTGCCACTGACACCAGCAACATCCAGTTTGTGTTCGACGCTGTCACGGACGTGATCATCCAGAACAATCTCAAGTACATTGGGCTGTGCTAGGACCTGATGCTGGGTGGGGGGTTGGGGGGTGGGAGGTAAAGCGGGCTGCTCGGCAGCAGTTGGCCCGCCATCAGGCTGGATAAACAAAAGGCATGTCAGTCTGCCTGACAGTTTATCTCTTTGAAGAGGTGCAACAGAGACCTGCAAAGGAAATGAGGTAGTCAGATGGTCAGGGACGGATGATACTGTAGATTTAAGTGTTTCAGTTGAAACAAAAGAGCTGATGGGCCATGGTCAAGATGGGATTTTTACCCAATGTGTTTGCACTGAATATGAGTATGCAGAGACACCCAAACACACACGCACACACACTGACACACATCCTTATGTTTGCTCACACACAAGATCTTTGGATTAACAGTCAGGCACTTGTTTGACAAGGCAACACTGGAAATTTTAGACAACTACCCCTACCTGCCTGCCAAACCTGAGGTAGTAGGTCTGTACTGGTGGTTTTCAGTTACTTTTGTCTCCTTTATTTTATTTGCCAGAGTCAATTAATGCTGCTTTACATAAAGAATTTTGACAGAATCAATGTTCTCTTTTGGATTTTCACCCTAACAATGGTAACCAGTGAGTGCACCTGATGAGACGTAGGGAGAGCCTGTATTTCTGAGGAAAAAAAAAAGTCAGTAGACATGATGTCACAGGGTTTCTGCCTAAAAGAGGAAACTGCCACAGTGTAAAGCTGAAGTGAAATACGTTTTCTACACACTATTTCTGTTCTGCCCCCTGGTCAACTCTCTATTGTTGTTCTTTCCCCCCTATTTCTTTTCTCGTTTTTTGTGCTTTAAAAAAAAAGAATATGTCTCATAAACCTGCCTTTTATAGCAGGTCACTGACTTATGATACCAGGAGAGTGTTACACTCGGTCGAGTCAAAAGTATTCTTTATGATCATTCCAGTTTCCAGCAAGAGACAACAAAAACAGTGCCAAGACCAATTTGTAAATAAAACCAGATCCCATCCATTACGTTAATTTTTGTTTTGTTTTTATGGACAAATACATTAAAACATGCATGATTTTGTTACTTTGGGATACTAATATATTTTCTTTGGAATTATGTTCCTCTTTTCTTAGGTTTAAATAATATATTCCCAAAAATATATATAAAAGTCAAACACTGTGTACGATTGTACAGTTGTCAGAGAGGAATCTATTGAAAAGAGTTATATCAATATAATAACAGTGAATATGATGTTATGATGAAAAAGATGACTGATGATGATGATGATAGCGGTGATGATGAATAATGTCAAGGAAAAACAAAGTTAGCATGAGAGGAGAAATTGGATCAAAGGAGAACAAGACTGTAGAAACTATGAAAACGACGAAGCAGATCTTGACAGTTCAATCTTCCTTGCATTATCTAAGTGGAAATTGTTAAACAGCCAGTCAGTATGATGTGTAAATATACTGTAAGGTACACTCTTTGTTCAAACAAATGAAAATAAAGGTTGAGTTGGGATACTGTAAGTGAGATAAAGAGAGAGCGAGAGAAAGAGAAGGAGGAAAACCCCACTCCGCTCCTCCTCTTACCCTTTCTTTTCAGTTCAGAGGGTGATGTGCAAACAACTCAGCTAAGGGCTTCAGGCTTGACTTTACGGGATGTCCACTTCAACAAAAGACAAAACAGTTAAAAAAGAAATATAAAAAGGACAATAACTATGAATAAAACAACTTATGCAAATTTTCACGGTGTAGTAAATGTGTTTTTGGGTGGTGGTTGTTTCAAAAGTGCTTTAAATGTGTTGGGGAATGTTCATAGACAATGAGCTGGTACTGGCCACTGGCCTTTTTTATGCTTTCATCGCTGTGCTGCATCAAATGATTTACAACCTGGAAAAGGACGTACTGTCCGAAGTCCATGCTTCCGTCCTCCGTGTACAAAATCATGACATAAAAAGTGTTTGTCCTCACCATACAATGAAGCCGCTGGGGCAAGAATAATTTGGACATAAAGTATGCAATTAAATTACTCCTGAATGAACTTGGCCTATGTGTGTTGGGGCGACAGGGTACAGATTCCACTCTAATTAGTGTATACGACCCAGCTGACCCAACATGTCTGTTAATGTGTCTGTCCACAAATGAAAGATTTGGAGAGTTAAATATCACACTAATCATACAATTTAAAATATATTTAATGCAACATTTATGCAGAGAATCTTTGGCAAACATCAACCACTGCATAGAAGCTGAGGATTTCTAATGCAGAACACAAAGCATGGTGAGTGTCTTCCAAAAGACATATAGGCTATACTCAGACTGCAGGCAAATCAGATTTGTTTCTCAAATCAGATCTTAAAGACAGACTGTCCGCACTGTTGTTTGCAAGTGATCAGATCAGATTTGTGTGTCCAGACCACAGACTCTATTAAAATAATGGATGTAACCTCTGTGACTGGTTTGTGGACTTCCATTTTAGGCTTCGAGTATGACATTTTGGCCGACACTATCTCAGATTTCTGGAGTCGGAAGTGACCTGAGGTGATCATATTTGAACTAGAGGATTGAGCTGTGGTGGAGTGAGGGGTGTATGTGACTCATAGGCTGCAGTGACACCATGCAGATGGTCACTCAAAATGGCTACGCACTTGATTATGCATAACGTTAAGCGCTGTGAACCCCTGAGAGAATAGCAGTGCTTTAGCCACAGCTAATGGGGATTCTTATAATTGAAATGAAATAACAGGTGAGTTATATAAAAAAAGTTCCCCCTGCACAGTTGTCATGAAGGGGGAAATTAGCTGCAGAGATCAAAAATGGTTTTTGCACCAGGCTGTAAACGTGTTTATTTCTGCAGTGAATATTTTAACATGGGGGTCTGGGGGTATTGACTTTTGGAGCCAGCCTCAAGTGGCCATTGGAGGAATTGCAGTTTTTGGTACTACTGTGTTGGCTTCATTTTTCATCCCCACAGGCTGCTGCCCAGTCCAGATGTCAGCAACCTATCTGCATTGGTTACCTATGGTAACAACATGGGCATCAGTAACTACGTAGCAACACTGGTGATGCAGCTCTCCAGACAGGTAGCATGAGAAATGGAGGTCCATTATTTTGCCCTCCAAACAATTGCTCTGTCGAGTGGTTATTTACTTCCATTTATGTTCTGTCCTGTTGTTCTCCATGTTGTTCTCTTCAGCACCGAGCATGTGTTCTGCTCAGCATGTCTGTCCCTGTGGAGCTGACGTCAACATTGTGTGTTGTGTCAAAAAACACTTTGAAATCTGATTTGAGCGACCGGTACATCCAGACTAAGACCCATCTGTGGAAAAATAGTTGGAATTGCATTTCAAACCACCTCCAAATGTGATTTGGATCTGATTTGCTTAAACTGCATTTCATCTGGGTTTTGCTGTCCAGACTGTCTAAAATCTATCTGGTTACAATCTGGATATGTCAAAAACAGTGTTAGGCTGGCAGTTTGAACAAGGCCTTTGACAAAAAACAATGTAATGACACAAACCTGTAACAAAATTAAGTTTCTATCAAGCAGGCCATCTTGTTACATCTCTGTTACGCTCCTGTGGTATGAATATTTTTCACATTTAAACACCATTCAAGGTTTGATAATGATTTTAGTAAATGAGACCGGGGACCATACATGAAACATTTTAGTACCGTGTGTGGCTGGCTGATGTTTTTTTATTATCAATTTTATTTTTATACATCTTATTTTTTATGATTTTGGCCTAATTTACTGTGTTAAAAACATTTTCAGGTCATGGTGAGTATTGATTGCAGGATTTAAGCAACAGTGGGAATTTGTTTGAGAAATGAACATAAATAAAATCCACTCTTGAGAAGGGAGCTGAAATCATGCCTTGTGACTGTCATGTGGTAGGAGCGAGTTACAGAACAGGATAATAGCTGCTTAAAAAATGGTATAGAGATATCTTTATTCATTTATTCAAATAAATCATGTAGTGATTTCAAGTGAAATTGTAAGTACAAATGGTGGGGCCTGAGGTTTTTTTAAGGACTTTTGTCACAAGTTGGAGCGAAGCAGCCGATAATACAGTAAAGTAACTGTACACTGTACTTACTCAAAGTAGAAAAGCAAGGAATTAACACAAATCAACAATACTACATAAATGCACAAGTACAAATACTGTATCTCATACTCCTATTTAGATTTGTTCACATTAAACAGCTATAGGAAAGGGGAACAAAATCCAAGCAAACATTGTTTGTGGCACATTATAAGAGTATTAATACTATAATATAACTCGAACACAGTGTATGTCCAAGTCTTAGTATTTACTGTGGAAGGTACAGTCTACAAACTTGTGGACAAACATATTACACACGAAGGAGCCAAACACTGAAAACCAACTGAATTCTAGCTGAACATTTATACAGGTAGGATAAAGAAGACATTCTCAAGACCAAACACAGACTGTGCACATATTGCTTAAATGTGTACAACTGGAATCCCATTAAACTGTGGCATTCATGACTCAGTGCGATAAATGCAAAGAAGACTGTGCCCTGATTCATGGACAAATTGACAACTCAGAGTTTCACTGAGATGGGCAAATATAGTTAAAGAAAAAAGCTCAACATAAAATGCAAAAAAGGTAAAGAAATGAGACTGAGAATAAGGTTCCTTTCTGCCACTCTGCTCCTCAACATAACATAAAACCACTGTCAGTTTAAGTGAATAACATTGATCATCTTGTTACAGTGCAATGTTCTCATGGGAAACCTTGGGTCCTGGCATCCATGTGGATGGCACCTGACACACACCACCTTTGCAAACCAAGCACACCCCCTCCTATGGCACTCTTTGATGGCAGTGGCCCCCACAGCTGGATAATGTGCCATCCCACACCACAAAAAACCCTCAGGAATGACCCTGGGAACATGACAAATACCTCAAGGTGATGACCTGGCCTCCAAATTCCCCAGATCCCATTCTGATCAAGCATCTGTGGGACAGGCTTGTATTCCACCTAACAACTCTGCCAGACTCCTCAGGACACCCCCAGAGGTCCATGCCTCAATATGTCAGAACTAAGTCCAATCCAAGGAGGCCTCACCGGAGACTTTTGGTACCTCTGAGGTACTGGCACGTCCCACAGATGCTCAATAAGGTTGGGATCTGGAGAATTTCGAGGCCAGGTATGCCTTGAGCTTTTTGTCACGTTCCTATGGCCCTTCCTGAGCAGTGTTTGCAGTGTGACATGGTGCACTGTCTTGCTGGAGTTCCACTGCCATCGGGGAGTGTTGTAGCCATCAAGGGATGTTTGGGTGGGTGGTGCGTGTCAAGAAACATCCACATGAATGCCAGAATCAATGGTTTCCCAACAAAACATTCAATTGTAACAAGATGACTAATGTTATTCACTTCAACTGCCAGTGGTTTTAGTGGTTCTGGTGTAAACGGTTTTATCGTGGATCACCATAAAAAACACTTACAGTAAGATGATTGTGGTGAATTTCCATCATTGGGATAATCGTGAATCTTAATCAAGCATTGGCATATTTCATATTGAAAGATATAAGACCTTTTAAAATGGTTTGTTTTTCATCAAAATGTATATTTATTTTTAAAAAGATGTGTGTCTTATCTGTGATACAATAAAAAATAATTGTTGCTTATGAGGTTAATGTAAAGTAAACTGAGTATGATTAAGAGCCATTTTAAGACTTTTAAGCATATTGTGACGATTATCTGGATGATAGCATGAATCACAATTATTTTGGCCAGAATAATTGTGACATGAAATTTTCATATTGTCCCAAACCCAGTCATAATGGTGAATTAAATAAGTTAAAAAAAGTATATCTGCCAGTATACTGTTCAAACAGATCAAACAGACAGCCAAAAAAATGAGATGTGATAAGATATTGTAAGGAGGAATGGGGTGAAATAGGGATAAGACACAAGATGAAGATATTATGTGTCTTTTTGTCAACCTGCATGATGCAGCGGGTGCTGATATGAAATCCAGGTGCCAGGGTTGTGCCACTTTCATTTTACAAATCACAAGCAGATTTGTAAACATGAACTAGTCTACTTTTGATCTTTATCCAAGTGCACTTACAGCAATTTCTCTGACAGGTTGCTATAATGTTTATGAACCCTGAACAGAAATACTTTTGTCTTTACTTTTAGATTTTGGAAATGTCACAAAAGCTTTGTCCGTAGATGTAAGATTTAAGCTGGGGCCATGCCAAACACAGATTTGTCATCTGTATTGAGACACCCGATATCTAATAAGGAAAAGGGATTGAGGACATTTCTAAAAATGTAAGTAGTTCACAAACAACCATCAGCACAAATAGAAATTCTTGGCCCCATGATGACAGTTCTGAAACAATAAATATCTATAATCCCTGGCATGTTCTATGGCCTGGTCTATTTCTAGACCTCCTTAATCATTCAGACGTTTTCTCAAAGAAAAAAAAGAGAGAAAAGAAGAAGGCTCTTGCCACTAGTCTTTCTTGACCCTTGTCGTCTTGTTGACCAGCACTTATTTCCCTCTCCATTCCTCTCTGTAAGACCTCTTCTATACTGGTTTTCCTCACACCACCACCACTGAGAATATCTTGTGATTTCCGCCTGCCCTCAGCTCCCTTCTCTGTACTCCCTCCAGCTGACTCCTTCCTGTATCTCCTCTGTGACCTCAACATTTATACCTGCCCTCTTATCCCCTCTGGACCTTTTCACCTTTCATCTGAGCTTGTCTATCTGCTCCCACCTGCTCCTTGGCTGTAAACCACCTGGTCGAATCAAATGGTCAGGCCCTCAGGCAGCTGGGAGAAAATTCCATAAGTCTTGCTTTCTTGAAAGAGTTTTATCATCTCTTCTCTCTCTCTCTCTATCTGAAAGCAAATCTGCTATTTACCACTTCCAGTCTCATCCTCCTACAGAATTTATCCTCTCCTCGTGTCTAAGCACTACTCCTCCCTCCTCTGTTCGCTCCACAAAAAGAGTGATGACAGCCGAGGCTCATCCTCTGTGCCACCCTCTGGCCACCGTCCTCCTCTGACCCCTCTAACATGAGCTTAATGTCTCCCTCAACCCATCCTAAATGAAGTCTTAAAGAAATTCCCATGAGCAGAATTAACTTCTGCCCTCTTGAACCCCCTCCCTTCTCCCCCCTCCCTTACCATCTCTGCTGATCTGCTTTACTTCTTGACTGATATCATCAACCCCTCCCTGACATCTGGCTGAGGACCATCTGTCTTTTAGAGTCGCTGTTCTCCACACAAAACCTTCTTTTGACCCATCTGACATCCATTATAGACTGCTGTCAGGCCTTTCTGGGCATTCTCGCTATTGCTGCGTGTAGTTTTATCAGTACAGAAACTGAACTTGCATCTAACACAGCCATGTTAGACCACTTAAAGATAAACGTATAAAATGTTGTCAAACAAACCATTTTTATTCACATTGTGTTCAAGTTAGTTATGTGTGAGTCCAAATTAGTGGCTTTTAAAAGAGAGCTATAAAAGCCTTTGCTATTAGTGCAATGAAACACAGCCTGTGGCCAGTGAGCTGTTTTTACCATTACATGTCTTTGAAGTGTAGACAGTGTTTAACCAGCGATTTAGGAGCAAAATCAAAATGCTAAGAGCTGTTAATAGGCATTTTGAATGCTACAAGACATGTCATGAGCAAAATAAGCAGTCAACATCATGGCTGAGCATTTTCACCTTGATACTGCAGTGAACCTATGACAGTCTGAAAAACACAGACTCAGAGAGCCAGGGTTTGTGATGTCACAAACCCTTGAACCAAACCTAAGGAACCAATCCTGTCAACTTGTGAGTAGGGGCTTAATGCTCCAGGAAAAAGAGGGGTATCAGAGGAGAAGCCATGTTTTGCAAGCTAAGTTTTACTGTCATTTTAAACTGGTCAGAGCTGGCAATTGGAAGAAGGGTTGCCTGACATTAGCATTACATTATTAGCTGTTTAATAACATAGTTAAGCTGAAGGTTTATGTTATCTATCTAAAGGTGAGCAGGCACGCTCAAGCTCCAGGTGAGTGACTGAGGGGCGGGGCTAATCTGCATATCCATAAATACATGTATACTAAATTAAGCAAGGGTGTAGAAATGTTTTCAGTTTATCCTAAATAATGATGAACAGGGTTTTTAGGGGTGTAATCACTGTCCTGAGAGGAACTTTAAGTTCTCTTTAATACAAATAAATACAAAACTAAGCCATGCTAGCAGGTCTGGGAATGATGTCAGTAAGTTAAATGCTAACATCAACATGCTAACATGCTTACAATGGCAATGCTAGTGTTTTAGCATGCTAACTTCAGCTAATCAGCCGAAGGTAGAGCTGAGGCTGATGGGATTGCCAGTGGGTTAGGCAGTGCCATGAGTGGGTTTTCAGGTATTAGCCAAAATATTAGAGCAATCAAAAATTTACATGGTGATAGCACGAGATAAAACATCTTAAGTTATCACGATTCTTTCTTTAACAATTGTTTTTATGGCCTTTTGCCTTTATTCCATATGATAGTTGAAGATGGACAGGAAAGGGGGGAGAGAGGGGGAACAACATGCAGAAAAGGGCTCCAGGTTATAATCATACCTGAGCCGCTGCTGAGGACTCAGCCTTTAGTACACTGGCCACATGCTCTACCAGGTGAGATACTGGGGTGCCCTGGTTGTATTCACAATTCTGTACCAGATTCATGCTAATGCATCAAACAGTTGTTGAAACATTTCTTTCCAGAAATGTGAACCACATGTCGCTAGAGGTAAAGTCACAGGATCACTTTAAGTCATTGGGATTCATCATTTGGGAGACATGAATGTCTGTACAAGATTTAATGGTTCCCAAGATATTTCAGTCTGGACCAAAGGGGTGGACCAGCCATCCAACTATCCAACACACAGGCCAACCAACAGGCCAAGCCATGCTGCTATCATGGCTAAAAAAGATATCTAACAAACCACAGGAAAGCATCTCCTGCTGATGATTCCTTAAAGATAAACAGCTAGGCTAACAATAATGGCCACATTTACTTAACATCAAAGGTTACTATTGCCTGCCAGCTTATATGTACATATTACAATCCCAGAGAAATGTGTTGTGCTGAAATCATTTCTTTTCATCCACAGCCAACTTAATGCTCTCTCTGCAGGCTCTGTTGTCATTTTGTTAGCCCTCCTCTTGTGCCAGCTGGATATGCCAAGAGACTGCAAGCCCTGCAGACAGACTGGCAAGTGAACCCTCTACAGCCTTCCTCTACGGTATACAGTAAACGTAACCTCTGTCTTTAGCCCTTCTTCATCAAGTCCTCATACTTGTCTTGTTCTCTTCTGGCGCCAGAAGTCAGAGTCAGCTTGAGACTGAACTTGTATTTTGAGATTACAAACAGCAGAACAGCGCCTGGCCTAACACCGTAATGCGTTTGTTGTGCTGCTATGAGGAGCTAAACCCGCACCCTCCACTGTAGCCTGGATGTAATAAAAACACGGGCCGACCTTACTAGGCCTTTGGAGATGCTTAAAGCCTTGATCAAGTCCATCTCACTGTGCTCCTGAGCCAACATTCCTGCACTGAAGCAAAGGGTATAAATGTGACTGATATTTTACGGCAGAGCTTTAATGTGATAGCACATGGCTGGCAAATATAGACTGAATCATAAAAATAAGGGT
Source organism: Cephalopholis sonnerati (assembly GCA_019142605.1). Classification (NCBI taxonomy): domain Eukaryota; kingdom Metazoa; phylum Chordata; class Actinopteri; order Perciformes; family Serranidae; genus Cephalopholis; species Cephalopholis sonnerati. The sequence continues at coordinate 19,856,102 of JAGQAX010000019.1, forward strand.
TAGGGCTCGGCCACACCTAACTTCAGACAGAAATTCATTTCCATGGAATCAGGGTTCAACTTCCTTTAATTTTGAAAATGTACACTTGCCAGTTCACTTAATGTTGCAGCAGTGCACCAGACCAACACTTGCTGCATCTTGATTCCCACCATTTTGATAGCAACTTAAGAAAACACTGCAGACAAAAAAGACGTCAGCAAACTGGGAAACTGATTCAACAATTTGACAATGCAGTAGCCACAAAGAAAGACACTGTAAATACAGACAACACAAGCAAAAGCTAACACCCCAAACCCTTGGTAGCACAAGTAGGCCTGCCAGCTTGCATTGCAAGTCCTGCCTAAATGCCATCTGCAGCGTGGGACCAGACTAAACTGGAACATAAACTGTCAGACTGATGGACAGAGACAAAGAGACTCAGACTACGACAGCTACGCCACCACACCCAACAGAGTGGTGCAGGAATGAGTCCTAAAACCTGGAAATGAGTTAGCATTTTTGCACTTCTGTTTCCCTCGTCTGGAAGTCATTGGTTTTTTTAATGGGTTTTTGGTTAGATGCCCAAAATAAGGTCTGTGGTCATAACAAGCGTAGGAGACTTTCACATGTTGTTCTTTGACATGAAATATGTCAGTAAAAACCCTGCTTAAGAATTCTAAAGCTCTTTTGTGTCTTAAAAAAGTGGCTAAATTAGACTACAGAGCGCCATCACAGCAAACACTCCTTTACAGCCTTGTTGTGGAGGTGATGATAGAATCATGCGACCATGGAACAGTTCTAGTGTAAGCTTTCTACCTCTGATGATTGCATTTACACTTCAAAAATCATGAAAGTGGTGTTTATTTGTGAAGATTCTCTTGCTATACAAAACGTTTGCCACAGAGCTTATTTTCTTCAATAGTCCAAAATTCAATGAATAAAAATCCCTTTGGCTTTTTGTTGAGGGAAGCAGGGCGATGTTAACTGGCCTACAAAAGATGCCATCCCTGCACTGCTCTATCTGAGCAAAGGAACTGATCACTGAAATGCTAGAACGCTAACACTGTATTGATATTTCTCCTATTGCAAATACCCCTTATTCATTGATTGTATTGGTTGCTGGAAGTGGTCGTCCATCTGTGAATGTTTCTTGTTCTCATGCCTCTCTTGAAAATGAGATCTTGATCTCAGCAAGAATACCTGATTGAAATAAAAGTAACTAAACAGCACCATAATAACGTCCTACAGATAATACTATGTCACATTATGTCACTATTATGCAGTTATTGTTTGTAGATAATGTGTTCAGAGTTATCATGCATTTCTGTTTCTGTTAGGTGAAGTCGTCTGCCAATCATGGGTTCAGGACAGTGTTCCTTGTGCTTGGCAGCTGGTCCAGTACTGGAAGCCTACTGTATTTTCTGTTTTCTAACTTGTAGTGGTGTCTATACAAATAAAAAGCACACAGCTTCCACAGGGTGTATCATGTCTCCTCAGCCTCACTATGCTGCTGCTTTTAGTCCAGCCTATTTTTTGTGAAGTAAAGGCTGTAAAAAGCCTCATTTTGGCAAAGTGACTTTATGAACAGCTTGCTCTGAATTTAACTGCAGTACTTATCCAGCTCTTAGAACAGTGGAGGAAAAACATGTTCGCATTGCCATAATTTTTGCCAGTCCGTAGCAATTACTGTAACTTCTAACACTTTTTGGGTGTTTGAATGCTGGCGAAATGGCCTGTTGGCATTATTAGAGTAGGTAAAAATATACTGACTTAAGTAACTCCACCAGTCATTTCCTGTGCTGCCTACCATGCACAAACACACAGTATTTCCCTTATCGTAATGCTGTTAGGCTCTGTGCATCTGCTGTTCTGTGAGTGAACTGGTGTGTCACTTTTCCATGAGCATGACCCTGATTTGCTATGGTCCTCTAGTAAATCGTCCTCATGACTGACTGACATACTGATGTGCATGTGCATAAAATCAAATCACTAGACTGCTCTTGTAATACTAATACAGCTCAGGGAGGGGCTACAGCTGTGAAGCAAAAATTGCTCTGCACCAGTCACAGGTTTCCAAGTCAGAATTGCTATTCTCCTTCAGTTGTTGCCTTGTTAGAAACTGTGCCATCCAGATAAAGACCTGACCTGGTTGAGGCACTGCTGACTCACCCCAAGACTCAACTCACCCTTCTTTTACTGGATCTATTTTATTTCTGTCTGCTTGTTTCATTTCAGCCAAGAAGAAAATGTTGGCATTGTATGTTTCTGCAAACCATTAATATGTCACATCTACTGTTTCATATGCATTTTATCAATGTTTTTAAAGTGACGTAGTAGGTTATATAACCTGACTTTGTCATCTGGAGGTGGAGATGATGGTGGATAGTGTGACACCTAGGCAAGATGGCTGCCAGGCTGAAGACCACAGCTTGAGACCAACAAACAACAAAATCAGTGTGATTTAGTGACTTACTGCTGTGTTTGTTTGTTGTTGTTTTCTACCGAGGCATTACTGCTTTTCCTGCTGGAATTGTGCCCCTAAAACCTGTTACTTTAAGCCAAAACAAGATCTTTTCCTAACCATAACCAATTGATTTTTGTGCCTAGATGTAAAGTTCAGCGTATCCGCTACATTAAAACAAGCAAATGCAGCTACAGTATCTGTGGTTTGCAGAAACATACAATGCCAACTTTTTTTTCTGGCAACTGGGTTGTTTATTTTGCGTTACTGCAACTGGGAACCGAATCAATGCATCGCCCCAACCAGCTGATATTTCAAAGCATGAGGCTGGTGTTTCCAGAAAAAGACCAAAACCAGCATATTTTCCTCAATACTCAATACTTTGAAGATGTAAATTTTAAAGGAATGACTCATATATATATAATTTTATTTTTTTAAAGGCTCAAAAATGTATTTAAACAGCTGGGCAATGTAGTGTGTAGTAAATGCTAGTCAACAGGAGTAAATAGTGCTTTTGCTGGGCTCTATTTTTAGTGGCAGATAAATGTTTTATGTACAATAGAGGTATAAGCTACAGTATATCAGGCTTTAAAGGGACAGTTCACCCCCAAATCAAAAATACTTATTTTCCCTCTTAACTGTGGTTCTATGTATCATTGTAGATTGTTCTGGTGTGAGTGTTGGAGATATCTGTCATAGAAATGTCTGCCTTCACTAGAATATAACGGAACTAGATGGCCTTCGGCTTGTGGTGCTTAAAGCCTTTACCCTTTTTGTGAGCAGTTTCATGTAGTATTTTCTTTCTACCTAACTAACATAAAACCAACCAACTGTATCACCTTGCATGACAAAGCGTGGATCTACCGCTAGCTCGTCTGGCACCACTGAACAGCTCAGCTGAGAAGGATGCCATTAACATTCACATCTCACGCTGTCACAAGCACAAGCCTCTATCAGGCTCACAGGGAATAGACCCCATGTGCACGACTCAGACGCAGATCAGGTAAGTGATAATCAAAGTCTTTGATAAAAAAAAAAAAAAAAACAGTTCCAGTATACAAGTGAGTCAGCAAGGCAAACAAATCCAAAAAGGGCAAGGCAAAGGCAGAGTCAAAAGACATGGACATGGAACGCTTGCTACAAAAGATGAAGACAAACTGGCACAGAAGGAAGGGAACGCCCAGCTTACATACACAAGGGGATGGAAAGATAACAATACACAGGTGCGGCAATCAGATGGAGTTGAAACACATTAGGGCAGGGCTGGTACGGGTATCAGGAGGTAAACTTGACAGGATGTGGGGACCTGACACGATATGAGACAGATATTAACAGAATAAACAAACAGGAAATAAACCAAATGAAGAAATAAACTAAGAAATAAACAAAACATAATCTGACACAGAAGCTTGATGGCCTCTTCAAGAGAAGATGCACACTTCCCTCTGTGTGGTGATACAGTTGGTGGGTGTAATTTGGTAGAAAGAAAACAGTTCCTACTTGAAACTGCTCACAACAAGGTCTGTGGATTACTTTGGTTAACCGGGTCATGATCTCTGGAAAGAGACATTGCTCTTTTGGTGCTTTGGACAGCACGAGCCAAGCACCATCTAGTATCATTATACTGGAAAGAATGGAGACATCCCTATGGCTGATATCTTCAACTCTCAACAACTTAAACCAAAACAATCTAGACTGATAAAGAGCACTACAGAATAATATGTATTTTTGATTTGGGGTGAACTGTCCATTAAAGCCTGATGTACTGTAGCTTGCTGGATTGGGTCTTTCACAGGACTTGTTGACAATAAGAAAAATGTGTAATATAAGTCAGAAGAGGAAGTATGTATTTTTGGTCCTCTACATTTTAAGAAGGGCAAGATATACTCATCCTGGTCACACAGCTGGCAGCAGTGTAGTTTGAACTGTAGGTTTTTGGACTCTACTCTGGTCAACTATAACTATAACACCATTCAAATAGGAGATGAGACCTCTTTCTGAACAGGGTGGCTAGAATAAAATTCCTCCCTCCAGGTAAATATCTGATACTGTGAATCACTTCTTTCTGGTAAATAACCAACCCATATATAGTAAATCCTACTTCTCATCTACATGAAGAGTGCAGCTGAAACCATTTTCCAATGTATCTTCTATTTATCTCATTTCCATGGTGACCCTCCATTTCATGATCCCACTTAAAGAAAATGATTCATTTTGAGCCTCTGTAAGTCCTTGGGTTGTCATATGTTCCATTACTTCAAAAAGATACGATTTGAGAGAAGCAATCCACCTATAATTAATAGGCTTACTGGCTTCCAAATTCTGGGCAACCTGCCCCACTGCCATACTTTATTACACCAGCCTAAAAATGCCTCTAATGCTTTATTACTGACATGATCCGATAATTTTGATATTGAATTATCCTCTTCTAATAATAACAGCTACAACAACAAAAACATTACACACTTTCTTTCGTTGTTACAAGGGGTTCCTGGTTTGAACAAGATGGGGGGAACCTGGGTGGGGGGTTTGAACCTAGGGTGGGGGAGCCTTTCTGGGGGGGAGTTTGCATGTTCTCCCCGTGTCTGTGAGGGTTTTCTCCAGGCACTCAGGCTTCCTCCCACAGTCCAAAGACATGCAGGTTAATTGGTGACTCTAAATTGGCCATAGATGTGAAAGTGAGTGTGAATGGTTGTCTGTCTCTATGTGTCAGCCCTGTGATAATCTGGCGACCTGTCCAGGGTGTACCCTGCCTCTCACCCAATGTCAGCTGGGATAGGCTTCAGCAACAGGATAAGCGGTTATGGACAATGAATTAATGAATACATTTTGTGTAACCACTTTCCCTGTTGGGGGGCGTGAGTGTGCTGGAGCCTATCCCAGCTGACTTTGGGCGAGAGGCGGGGTACACCCTGAACAGTTCCCCAGACTATAACAGGGCTGACACATAGAGACAGACAACCATTCACACTCACATTTACACCTACGGGCAATTTAGAGTCACCAACCTAACCTGCATGTCTTTGGATTGTGGGAGGAAGCTGGAGTACCCGGAGAAAACCCATGCTGACACAGGGAGAGCATACAAGCTCTGCATGGAGGGGCTCAAATCTGGGGGTTCCAACCTGGAAACCTCTTGCTGTGAGGTGACAATGCTAACCACTGCATCACTGTGCTGCCGCTTTTGATATATGAATGGTTTACAAATGGTTAACAGTATTGCGTGTGAACGCACTAAAAGAGTGCATTTATTGAACATAGTTTGGTGAACAGTGAACTGAATGCATCAGTTTGCAACTCCAGTGGCATGACAGTGAACAACACTTGTTTTATGGCACCTGTAGATTTACAGCACCTGGCATACAGTCACAACACTGGCATTGCTAGTGTTAATAGCACTATAGACAACTCAGCTCCTAGCGCTACTGAAGCCAGTTCATATGGACATTTAAAGGACTTTTATGAACAAATCAGTAATGATTCCAACAGAAAAAATCCCACATTTATTCAAACTGTTCCTACTGAGTATGAAAAACAAGTCAAATGTAACCAATTTGAGATGACACAGTTGAAGCATCCGACCAGCCTTCGGAAATATCTGCAAGTGGGTGACAATCATAAGATTTTGTTATAAAATGACAGAGGAAATGAACATGAAATAGGTATTTTGTAAGCTAGCTCATGAATAGTGTGAATATGCATAACGCTGATGGTTGCATAAATGTCTTCATAACCTCAACTAAAATTTCAATTGGAAATTTGCTGTGGTAAAATCAAAAGCCACCATCAAAAAGTCTGAGAAAATGTATTGGCTACTTGTTATCACCAGCTGGTATTTCTGCTATTGTGAATGCCCTACCTGGGGAGTAGAGAGTAATCAAACATTAAGAAAAAGGTATGGTACACGCTTGACTTTGTCACCACTTTTCTCTGGACCACTGTGAAAAGCTCCTTTGAGCCACAATCCCTACTGCTGAGCACCTTATTTACCACAACATTCAGCAATTTTCACCTGTCCTCTCCGCGCCATCGATCAATTTTCTACCACTCCACCAATTTTCCACCATTCCCTACAGGCGCCGCTCAGGTCAGAGGTCAGTTTATGCACAAAATAACATGTTCCAGTCAGTTTATATTGTAATTTCATTTTCAGTACCTCCTTACTGAAATGCTACTTTCAAATGTCTCTAAGTCACTTGTACAGAGGAGATCAAAACCACCACTGAAGATATTTTTCAAGCAAAAATGTAAAACATTCATTGGTTCCAGCTGCTCAATTGTGAGTGTTTGCTGTGTTTCTTTGTCTTATGTGATAATAATCTACACATACATTAATACTGCTCTGACAAACAATACACGATAGGCATTTGTCTCCTCTTTTTCTGACAATTTATAAACCAAACTATTTGTAGATTAGTCAAGACATTAATCAAAAGATTAGTCAATACATTGAGGAACCCAGACACCACAAAAGCTCCAGGTTCACTGTGCCAATTGGTCTGTTGTAATTTAACTAACAGCAAATAGGCCTTTTTCACAGCAGTCATTTTGACATGTCACAGCAGGAAAATCACATGTGTAACTAATAACATTAATGATGGCTACATTCCATTTCAGTGAGTCCAGGTATTCTGCACACTCACTCACGTGCCTGGGTTTACTGGGACACCATTGCTAAGCTGTTGTTAAAAGTATTGGTTCCACCTGTGCTTTTCCTGCTATATGACAACTCAAAACATCTGCTGCTTGTCTGGGAGTCCGCAATACTAAAGCACAATGTTAACTGAAATAGAAAGGGTGTTAAAATGGCTCCTACATTATTACCTCATCTTAATATTTTAGGTGGTGTAATTGTGTGCTCATATGGCACAATATGTTCCTGCATAATTTTGTGTTTAATCAAATTGCCACACATTAATTGATACGTGGCAAACATGGGGTCAGGCGGGACTACTGATTACATGGACTGATTGGATTTTTGGGTTCAAGAAAAATCGTAATTAAGCTGCCATGTAGAGTCTGCTGTTTGTACTGACAGGCACTTGATGGTGACAGGGTACATATAGGCAATCCACAGAGAGTGGGAGGAATGGGGGCGTCATGTTTGCCGCTGGGCCCCAGTAATGTGGTCATGCAGTTTTTGTAAATTTCTCTTTACATGTAAAAACATCAAAGATTTACTGCAATAACACCATGTCTATTCAAAAGTATCTTTTCTGGTTTAATGATTTAAGCAACTTATGACGTGTTCCAGAAAAATATAATACACACTATTGTGATTATGGCACTCCTAGATGAAAACATGTCAAGCATATCTTTACATATTTAATAAACCGGTTGACCAATTATCTTACTGTGGCTTCAAAACAGAAGGTCCAAATACTTACAGGCTGGACTGTCCCTAAACTTTGTATAATTCAGGCTTCTCTCATTAAAATCGACGAAGTCCTAACGTAGTTCCCTATTTGTTTTGGTGTAATCCAAAGATCAACGTTGACCAGATTGTAGCATGAATCCATTGACCAATACGAAATAATATTGATCTCCTGTTAATGTATGCTCACAGGTTCAGCACATTGGGAAGGCTCAACTGAACACTGCAACACATTCTCATTCTGACCTCTTCACATACAACGTGCGACCTCTTCACATACCCTGGGTGCGTTGGTTATTGACGTTCTGAGACACCATTTCAAGCTCTGCCTGTTAAAAGCATCTTCTTTCAAACTACACTTTTGTTTTCACAGGAAATTTAACGTTTACATACAGTCTTTTTCAAAATAAAGGCAATACATCAGTACAACACTGCAAATAAACATTTTTTTTCCCTCAACAACAAACACGTGGTTAGGTTTAGGAAAAAAAAAACAGGGTCTGGCTTAAGAGTCTTATGGGATGCGAACACCGCTCTCTCGGGTCAAGGTCAAGGTTTGTTGGACCCATCCACCGCGCGCCTGCCCCAGTCAGACTTAACTTTTGTCCTTGTCCTGCTATGTTTCCCCCTGACGCCACCAGGCGCTGTTAAACTTTAACGGCAATCAGCCAGGTATCATGCCGACGTTAAAGGATGCCTTTTTCTGTTGGTTTCTGACGCTGCAAGTCACTGCCCAAGCATTGGATTTTGACAGCTTCACATTTGTGCTTATGAGGGCCTGGTATCAGGTATCAATTGAAACAGAACAAAGGAGAATCAAAACCTCTCCAATTAAACCTAACCTGCATTTAAACTTTTTGTACCCAGATTAAGAAAAATTAACTATTTGTATGGTTTTGCTTGCAGCCAATCACCACAAAAATTCTTTGATTCAAGACTACATGTGATCGGCACACTACCACAGCAGCTACAACCCATACGGTCCGTAACATGATGAAGTCAAGAGCGGAATTTTGGACAGAGTTGGCAGTTCTGCGTGCTGAGAAGCCACCAAAATGTTAAAAATATGGTGGCATATTTATGCAACTTAATGTTCCCATTTAAATTATGGGTATCAAATGAAGAAAAAAAGTGGGTATCAAACGTAGTACTTTGTTGGTATCAGTATCACTGAGGTGACTAGTATTAGTACTGCTATCATCTTTTTTTTTTTTTTTTTTTTAAAGATACCCTTTTCTAGTGCTGAAGCACCACATAAAGGTAACAAGAAGATACAACCAAACATCCAGGGCCCATTCAATTTAAGGTGCTTGGCTTATGTTGATCAAAAAAGACAACATCTACACTTACAACAACATCAAAACATGCAGCACATTAGCCTACTAACGGGAAGACAAAGTTTAGAGCAGCTACATGTAAGCTTGCTACCGTACAGGTTACTTTAGCAGAGATTACATTTCACTGGTAGGAAATCTGATATGAAAAGTCAAAGAGTTCAAATGGCAGGTGATAAGCAAGCTTGGGAACATACATTAAATATATATTTAAGACTCAGGATTAAATCCCAGAGAATCACTGCCATCAGTTTCAAAGGTTGTTTTATGAAAATAATTATTTTTAGTGGGTGATATTTCCTACAGAAAATTGAAAAGATTGAAGGTGATAGGGCCTTAAAAGCAGGAGACAAAGAAATAAGTTCCTGGAGTTCAGACAAGACTGAAATTAGTTTAAGAAGGTTAAGAGACAGAATAAGACTGATTTCCCATGTATTATCTTTTATACTCTGACAGGTAATGTTATGATAAGGCAGGGAATGATCTCCTGTCTGTGATGGAAGGTTCACTTCCATTCTTACATCTGTAGCTTAAATCTGATTTAATCAATACTTTCTCCATTTAAATGCCTGTTATATTCCCATTAAAAATATCAAATGTGAAGTGGGCAACCATTTCCAGCAAAGAAAAACAGTCTGATAAAACCTCTGCACTGCACTGCATGTCACCTGCCCAGCAAAACAGCTAGCTTGCACCTAGATGGAGTCAGTGGAGACCAAACAGCTGAATAACCTCTCTGTTAGCCGCAGCTTGGATCATACTATGACACTGTGTAAGGTAAAGTCAGTAAGCTTGAATTTTACTTTCCTTTTTAATGTCACAAGTTCAGGAAGTTCACTGGAGATAATATTACATTGGCTGCAGTTCTTGCTAAGTTAAAAGTGTTGTTAAATCTCACCTTTGTGTATCTTGTCCTTGTTAATTGCAGCTAGTAGGCTTCAGGTTTCAGTCTGTATTTCTTCCATGAGCTGTCCTGTCAGGTATTTTCGTAGTAGCGGGTCATTTTTGGAAACAAAAAGCTTTTCTTTGAGTGTTAGCCTAGCATTAGCATCGTCTAAGCTAACATGACGTTCTATGACGCCATGTTTCTTGACCCACTTCACAGTTGACCTCTGTATTTCTGCTACAGCAAGGTGATATTTTCTAGTGTTTAATACTATCCAGAAATTAATTTCCTTCATTATAGCAAAACTAAAGAGAGCAGAACAACTTACTGAACACATTTGAGGCTAATTAGCAAAGCACAGCTGGACAGATATAAACTCATTAGCCTAGCAACATTAAAGCTACAACGCTCACGCCACCTGCTGTTGTAAAAGGGTACGACAGGCAGCATGAAAAGTGTTTCAGGGCAGAAAAGGTATTTTCACACCATGGTATGGTGTTTAAAATGGACTGCCTACACACTTTATGATTCACAGCCATCAACACAGCCACTAATGACAATGTAAATGTTAGATATTGACTAGTGCCATACGAAATCTGAAGTTGAGTTGCTGCCCAACAGTGCACCAGCTGAGAGATAGCCTGTGACCTACTATTTAAGAATACATAAAGAAATGTAGTTCATGGAGTGAGGTAACATTTCTAAATATATATTCCAATTTAAGAATGTTTTTTGTCATGTAATCTCATTTTTGTGCTACCATGCTGTTTCATTTTCTTCCCCCTCACATCAGTGATGCACCATTTCTGCTGTGCTGTACTACTGTGCCACCTTGTGGCCGACATATCCTTGAGAGTATGTTTATTAGTTTATTTTGTAAAACTCTGAGGCTTTACAGCTCATAAGACAGATGGTTGTCCTGATATATTGAAAGCTAAACCTAAAGCAGGATGAGTTACTTCATAGTTTTGATTTGACCGCCAAAAAACTCCACTGCACATCCTGTACTTTACATGTTTTGTTCTGAATACATTTTGCTCACTGAATCTTGATAGCTTTTGCCAATATCAGAGCAAATCGGTTAAAGTTGTAAGATGTTTTTCACAGCAGACATTTTGACTTTTTATAGCAGGAAAGGCACAGGTGGAACATATCATTAACGATGGCTCAGGTCCAGCAACAGTCCAATGCAACAGTTAAGGATGATACTAGTTACACCTGTGTTTGACAAGTCAAAATGGCTGCTGTGAAAAGGCCCCCAGAACCACTACTCTGAGTGGTGTCCTTCCATTTCTGTTACCCTCATTAATGTTGAGGGTAAGTGCCTGTTAATTGATGAGGCACATGCAAGAGGGGCATTAGATGCCTCGTCCTCAGCTCCCACTTCTTCTCATGTGAACACTATCCTTACCAAAAAGAAGTAAACTTCAAGTTTACCTCTCCAAGTATACTTAAGTGGAGTTTGAGTATACTTTATCAAGCATACTTTACTGTACCAAGTATACTTATATTTATGTATAAAGTATACTTACCTAAGTATTAGTTCACAGAAAGTATACTTAGTTCATAAAAGGTATACTTATAAGTATACTTGAGTATACTACTAGCCTGATCAGAGGGAGGGGGCGATGTGGTTTTGACTAACAGGGGAGGCTCACCTACCATGACTGCCACGGGGGCGTGTGCAGGTTCCAGCTGATCATCTTAAAACACTCCCTTCCACCCCTTCCTGTATGAAATCAACAGCTAACCTGGGTGAAAACCCCACCAGCCTTTGTCACCATCACCAACCACCAAATCAGTGATAGTTTGTCACCACTGGTGTCACTGAAGTCAAGGATATTCTGATGGTATTCTACAGTATCTACGGGTGCCCACAATAGGCTTTTTTCACAGCAGACGTTTTGACTTGTCATAGTAGGAAAAGTGCTCAACCATGTCTCTTTTAAAGTGTTGTGATAGTGTGACAGTGAACCAGCATGCACAATACTAAGTTCCTGAAATTTAGGTTTTTCACAGCATCACACAGCTTTTTCAATGTGTCATTTTATTTAAAGCAGCCAATGTTTTCTATCAATGTGTTAGGAAAGTCAACAGACTTTAAATTTGCTAGAAAAAGGTCATCCATCCCAGCTAACTTGTTTTTGGTTGTTATTAATGGTTCTTGGTGAGGTCAGGTGTTCATGAGATGGTGATGGAAACAGACGAACAAGCAAACTTGGATGCTGTGAATGTAATCATGTATATTTGTTAGCTTCGGGGCAACCACTGTTGGGCGCCTGCTCACCTGGTAGAGCAGCCACCCCATACACAAAGGCTGTGTCCTTGCAGCAGCAGCCACCATGGGCTCAGTTCCACTCTGCGATTCTTTGCTGCATGTCATTCCCCCTCTCTCTCCTCATTTCATGCTGTAGCCTGTCCTATCAAATAAAGGCAAAAAGCCTCCAAAAACATGTTAGCTTCATGCCCTGATTTTTAACAGTTTATTTAAAGGTCTGTTGTGTAGGATTTACAGGCACCTATTAGCAGAAATTGCATTTGATATTCGTAATTATGTTTTCATTTGTTTATTATCACTTGAAACTAAAAAAAATGTTGTTTTTGTCACCTTAGAATGAGCCGTTTATGTCTACATATGGAGAGGGTCCTCTTCTACAGAGTCTGCCATGTTGTTCTTCAGTAGCCCAGAACAGCCATTTGCATTTTTGCATTGTTGCGTTACCCACCATAGTTTCAGTTCTGCAACCTCACTGCAAGATGCCGCTTAATCCTACACACTAGACCTTCAACACTTCAAAGTACATTTTTGCCTCTATAAAACAGATATCTGCATATGCAGAATCTGTGGGCAAGACTTTGATGTTGGAAGTGTTCTGGTTTCCATTTGTAGTCTGAGTACTACAGACCAATCACGTCTGAACTGCAGGTAAACAGTCTGTGTTCAAAGGTAGAACGCATTTGCCAAAAAGCAATCACATCTGACGGCAAGTTAGCTTTATGTTAGCTGTTTCTCTGAATTTATGTGCATTCATGTGCAGATATCTGTTCATAGAGCTGAGCTGAAATTACCAGTACATGGAAGAAAACTTCTAGGCCTGGATGTTTGCCAGCTACACCGCATCAGCCTGAAATATAGAGTAGGTATAGCTGCAGCTGGAGCAACTACATGACCCACCCACCATACCTACACAATCTGCCCCCTTGCTCCTTGGTCTGCAAGCAGAAGCCCTGGAGAAAACTGTAAGTTAGTTTAGTTGCCGAGTCAGACTGTAGACTTGGTGTAGGGTTAGGGTAGGGTTACATCTCGTCACTTATAAGGTGAATCACAACTTCATATATAATGAATAAAGTAAATGAATTTAGTGGATCATTGCTATGTCATGCTGTAGCAAGGGTAAAATAAATGTTGGTTTGTCTTGTAGGCTACTGGTGTTGGGCGCAGTTTGTAGGGGTGTGTCGTGTGGGCTTTAAATGGAATGTGGCTGCAGCTATACATGTCTCTAAAATGTTGGTCCTCGCCCCTTAGAGGTTGAGTCATCATCAGACTGAGCTGAGAGGTTCTGAGATTGAGCACAATGTGAAGCACTCACCACTGGTGTTGAAGTCACAAGATATTTACTGACCGTAAGTCTGTTTCTAAGGCCAGACTTGCGGGTTTGTTTCCTCATTTCAGTCGTGGGGCTCCTCTGATCATGCCAGAGTCTCCTCTGATCACAGATATGCAGACACAGGGCGAAGTGTATGAGACCCAGTTGTGTCTTTGTTGACTGCAGGACACTCAATCACTGCTCCGTTTGCCAGAGACAACTGCAGTATTTTCCCACACAATAGAGACTTCTATGTATGACTCCTGCAAGAGATCAATTTCTCGCACTAATCAGCAGGGTTTGTTTGTGGTCTTTGCTGCCCCGAGATGTAATCGGCTCTGTGGTGTGTTTATGTTTCATAGTCCTTGCCTGAGTTATGATCAGATTTCAGTCTTGGTGAACATAGAAATAAACTGGGCCACACAAAATTAAATAAGTTGGAGAAAATCTTGACCTGTCTGGAGACGTTAGAAGTCTGAAGGCTCCTCTCAGGTTTAATATCAGGACTGAAATCAGCGGGTGTGACCGAGCCTTAATCCCCACAGAGCATTGGCCTCATTCCAGTGATTGATTCTCATTCAAGTGAATATTGATTGTCCCCATTTAGAAATTTCAAGCAGCCATTTGTAACAGTACCAGTCTGATAACTCCCCCATCTCACTCCCTTATATCTCTTCCTCTCCAGGGTGTTACATTTCTGTAGGAGGCTGCGGTGGTCACTTTAATTGTTCGCTGTTTTTTCATAAGAAATCCACTCTTTTGATGTGAAACATTAACACAACAGAAATCACACATTTATGCTTTGGCTCCCTGTTCACTCTGATTATTGAATAAAAATAAAACAGTAAGTGTTTAATTTGATGCCACCCCTTCCTTCCTCTTCTGATCTAGAAATAATGAACACTTTGCCTTTATATTTTGCAGCTCATCATGATTATAAATTTGCAGGACTGTATTGGAAGTTCATCAGTTCATCAACATTTTATATCGCAGGACATTTGCAGACCTGAAAAAGAAAATATTTGCACAAGTAAGAACTGAATTTTAACAGTGACTTTTAAACGTAAGTACAACCTGCAAAATGCATGTGTTTTTTTTTTTTATCCAAATATGAAACCCTAATTCTTCTCGTTTATTACATACACAGGATTTTATATGTCTACTATACAGTTTATCATAAATCATCTTACCTTTATGCCAGACCATTTTTTAATTTCCTCTCCCTCTTTCTCCTCTGCTCTTTGCCCAAAGCATCAGCTGTGACAGAGCACTATAACCTTGGGCATGGATGTCAGCCTTACAATGATAGATAAAGCTGCGAGCGGCAATTCACTGGGTCGAGGCAGTCCGGAAACACTGGGACATAAGTGGTGAAAGATGACGCAAATGTTGAAGGTAGGCCGCTGTATGAAATGTGGTGCAAATTGGATTTTGTGCAGCTGGGTTACCGCTAGATCTTCCAGGAGTTTAAATGAACTCATCTGTACACGGAGTCACGAGACTGTTCGGTACACCTAATGCAATTCAATAAAACATCCTTCAATAAACCAATCACTGCTCACTGAGTGCAAATTAAATGTTTTTTTTCAAGTGATGATTGCTTAAGGCCCTTTAATTACAGGATTTGATTACTTAATTACTTTCTTAATTAAATTAGGTTATAATTAGAGTAAGATGCACTTACTATAAGGTCATTGTAGAACAGCTACAGCTGGGTTTAAACCTTGAAGGGTGTTTTCCAGGTCTGAACCTGTAACCACAGTTTATTACAGGTAATGTCTTATGTCTCACAGCTTATTTCCCCAGTCTATCATTACATTATTGCTGCATGACCTAAAAAACCTTTACAAATGAAATAAAAAGTAAAATACTGACTATTGTTCTTAGAAAAAGTCTGTTGTTGTTGACGGCTTTGTACAACAAGCGTAAATATAAATGAAAGGCAGCTTTTGTGTTCCTCTGCATTACTGTTTGTGTCATAGCTTAATTCATTTTCATTTTTTCTTTGACAAGGCCAGAGCCCACTGCATGCTGGAGCCCTGGGCGAGCACCCAGGCCGCCCTAAAGATACATCTGGACCTTATACCTCCAGTGAAGTTGGAGCTGGGTGGAGCTGTGTTGGAAATTACATGATATCACCAAACTATAAAAGGTAATAACAGTGATAACAGTGTGTCCTGCCCCAACCAGAGAGTGAGGGAGCTGTCAATCATGCAGAGTCCACAGTGTCCACAAAGTTTTTAGAAGAGATCTAATTAGGCAACATCAGTGAACATACCTGTGTGGGTTGATTTTGTATAAGGTTTGTCTCTCAGACGTGATGCAAAGAAAGAGTGAGGAACAAACAGTGATGGGAGAAGTTCACTGTAGAAATACTTTGTTTCAAATAAAAGCCCTATGTTCAAATTTTACTTGGAGGGACAGTTCACCCAAGAATTACCCGTTGTCTCATCTGTAGTGCTATTTATCAATCTAGATTGTTTTGCTGTGAGTTCCAGAGGGTTGGATATATCAGCTGTAGAGATGTCTGCCCTCTTTCAAATATAGTGGAACTAGATGACACTTTGTTTGTGGCACTCAAAGCACCAAAAAAAAAAAATACATCTGGAACTATTTTATTTCAACCAAACTACACCTGCTTACCACGCAGAGAGAAGCATGAATCTACTGCTAGCTCATCTAGCACCACAACTCAACCAAGGAGGACCCCATTAATGTTTACATCGTGCACTGTCCTGAGCACGTTCCTCTCATCTGTTAGTAGCTGCACGCTTCCTTCAGCACGGTGATACGGTTGGCAGGTGTAGTTTGCTAAGAGAAAATAGTTCCTAAATGAAGCTGCTAACAACAAGGTCTGTGGATTATCTTGAGCAGGCATGTCCAAAGTCTGGCCTGGGGGCCAGTCATGTCCTGTGGACCAATTGTAAACAGCCCTCGGCCCCACACAATATAGGTAAATATCAGGCAAGATCACTTTCCATTTGTCCCCCTCATCTCATGATGGCAGAACTATCATATAGTTTGCAGACATGCATCAAGTAGGAACTATGCAGGTGGAACTGATGTGTTTAATAATCAGACTGGAAACAAGCAAACAGAGGAGTTACCTAATAGCAGAAATGTCCTCAGCGTGTCTACAGGTCCTTAAAAAGTCTTAAATTGTCTTAAATTCAGATTCTATGGGTCTTAAATAGTTGCAGTCACATTACTGCAAAAATTCTCCAGCCTGACAGACCCAATGACTGTTTACAGTCATTAGACAGACCAAAGATTTGCAATAATGAAGAGCTTTTATGACAACAATGAGATTTTATTTTCTTTTTTCTAATTAACACAATAAACTTAAACTTTCCCAATTGTTGTCATTTTCCTTACTGTGTACATTATAAACTGACTACTATTATTATGAACTACTTGGAAAGAGAACTCACACGTATGTGTCACACAGACGCTCACACATATACATATAATGTGTATTTCCACTGTAGGTTTGGTCTTACATGTCATATAAGGTGGTATTAAAAGGGCTTAAAAAGTCCTTAATTTACCCCTTAATTAAAGCAGCCAGCCCCCAGGTATTTTCACATTATGTTATCTGGCCCTCATTCAAAAAGGTTTAGACACCCCTAATCTTGAATGACTAGGTCATGATTTCTGGAAAGAGACATTGGTGTTGAGTTTTTTAAATGTATTTTTGAGCACCACAAGCAAAGTGCCATCTGGTTCCATTATACTGAAGAGAAGGCAGACATCTGATAAATAGCACTACAGGTGAGAGGAAAAATATGTATTTTTGATTTGGTGGTGAACCATAACTTTAAGTAAAAGTACAAAAATAGTAACATAAGAATATACCAAAAGCACCAAGTGTAAAAGTAAAAGTAAAGTAAAGCACAAGTACCTTGACAGTGTACTTGAGTGAATATATTCAGATACTTTCCACCATTGGAACAAAACCTATTTTTTAATCAATCTGTTCTTCATTCCTATGAGCTCATGGTTTCCTGAATCCTGGATTAGTTTCACTGTCCTGTAGAGACACCTAGTGGCTCCTCAAAGTACTTTATTTTTATACATTGATGTGCTTTCATTTTTCCAAAAAATCATGCCTTTTTTAGAGGTAGTTCACCATGAAGACAACTGTAGCAACTAATGATAATATGTGTTTAGTCTCTTTTGTTCTTCAAACATTGGCCTTCAGACTAATAATTAACACACACATAAACACTCACGTCCTCTCTGTGGGTGGGGTGAAGTCGGGGTTAAGTGCCTTGTATTTGTACTAGACTTACAGTAAATGAGAAAATAGTTCCTTGTTGGTGGAGCTATTTAGAGATCAAAACTGAGATTTTGCAAGATTAATAATAATATTTGCAGTCACTCATTTGTGCCTCTCCCTGGATTACTCTGCCTTTGTATGATCATAAATGGCCAAAAATGTCCTCTGATACTCAAATTATGAGCGAGTTGTGTCATCAGTGGCTGTGCTGCTCGGAAAGTCCTGTTTTACTCATTGACAGAGGTGAAGTCAGTGTGAGGGAGCAGTGAGAGGACTGTGTGACAGAGCTCTTTATGATTTAACATACAGTAAGTCTTGTTTCTATCAGGAAGCAGCAGTGGTGGAAGATGTCCTTATCTTTAGATATCTTTACTTTAATACCACAGTGGGGAAACGCTCTGGTCCAAGCTCTATATGTTCAAGATTTCACTCAAGTAAAAGTACAAATGACCTTTAAAATACAAATTGCCCTTAAAGTATTAAAGTAAAAGTATTTGTTGGACAGGATGTTCCCTTTCGGAGAGTTATAATATTATATACATGAATGATCACTACATTCTTGTTGCTAAAAAATGTTATTGTTAAATGTCATGTTAAAATCACGTCCTGTTGATGTGTTCAAAGTCTTTTATATCGTATCCCCTGTTTTTTTTTTTTCTCTTTTTTGTTTTGTGTATGTTGTTTTTGTTTTGTGGTTTGCTTTTTTGTGCTTTGTTGTGTTTTAGGTAGCCTTGTGTAGCATCTTGGCTAAGGGACTACAGATGAAAAAAAAACATTTGGCTAAATCTGGCATTTTTGTACCATGTGTATTTATTAATTTGCACTAAAAAACTACCTGCTACCTGAAAACACAAGTAGCACTTTAATGTCACAGCTGGTGAAGGTGGAGTACATTTTCACTACTTTATATGTTGAGTTTGGTTTTGAAAAGTGTCATATTGGTCTATGTGTGTGTGTGTGTGTGTGTGTGTGTGTTTGAATTGATTTGAATTTAGCTGCAGTGCTGATTGAGTCAGTCATTTGTTTTAAAGGAACACCTGTCTCTTTACTTGTGGTATTTCCTTGTGGGTAAATCATTAACAACATGTTTTTAATCCGCTGAAAGGTTACACATTTTAACACATTTATTTTCACAGACATGTATCGGCAAGGTTTATTTGCACATTCAGATACACTTTAAATCAAACACAATATCTGGTCATTTATCAGACAAACACAATCTCCACCTCCCAGCCCCCCACTTTTCCCACACTCCCTCTCACACTCACTAACACACCTCAGCCAAAGGTACATAAGTGTCTGTGCAGGTGCTTCACTCAGAGAGGAGCGACTCCAGCAACACTCCTGTTCTCCGGTAACCCATCCAGCAAAATGTCTCGGGACTATTTTGGATTCTCCTTTATAAGGAGCCAAGCAAGAAATGGCACAGCCACCGTGGCTCTTAACAACCCAGCAGATATTGCCGTTATTGTGATTTACTTTTTGGTTGTCTTGGCTGTTGGAGTATGGGTGAGTTGTTCAGTCTTTCAGTTTGCCGTTCTTTAAATCCCTCTTCCCTGTGAATTGTTAACTTCTCACCAGCATTATAGTTGCTTTAGTTTGTTGACTTCAATCTAATAAAATGAAGAAGCCTGTCTATGTTAAGCTGCAAGAGAAAATGTGTTAATGATTTATATATTTTTAGTTGTGGAGAATCCAAGATAATAATCTTTTATAACTGAAATAAGGCATTTTAGCACCTTTAAAGCAGCAGTTAGGAGGAAATTATACACAACAGAGTGGAGTTATATTGTGCAATCACATCATCTAACTCAGCAGTCTGGTTCACAGTATTTTATAGCAGATCAAAGTACTTTCTGAATACATATGAGGAGTAATGTTATTGTCATACTGTTGAGTTGTGTGCAGTGATTTTATCAGTCACTCTTACAGCAGCTGTATATGAACTAAAATGTAATCGTTAACAAATATGCACTGACAGTTGAAATAAAGTGTGTTTCTGTTTTGCACTAATGCATTTATAGATTTTCTAAAAATGTGCCCATCTCCTGTTGCAGGCTATGGTCCGCACCAACCGAGCCACTGTCGGCGGCTTCTTCCTGGCGGGGAGGAGTATGGTGTGGTGGCCGGTGGGTATCTTATTGCTGAGAATAAGACAGAGAGTCTCTGTCATGGTTATTGAAAAGAAGCTCTGTCCTGAGGGGTATTATGTCTGAATAACAAGTTTTTATTGTTTTGTGCTGGTATAAAATATGATGCAGTGAGTCTCAGCGGAGGCCCTCAGTGTAACATCGGGAATTATTTGGGTAATTAGGTGTGTAAATTACCTTTATCTTATCTATGTCACTGGTGACGTGACATCCCATAAAAAAAACAGCTGGCTGGAAACTATCAAATGCACTAAAAAAATTATAAATCTAGAAATTATCCCTGCATGTTATTTATAAATATAATGATGCACTCCACAGATTGGAGCATCACTGTTTGCCAGCAACATTGGCAGTGGCCACTTTGTGGGACTCGCTGGGACTGCTGCAGCTGCAGGCATCGCCATCGGTGGATTTGAATGGAATGTGAGTAATTACGCCATTGTCACCTCTTACACAAATGTATTTCCAACCTGTGACAGATATCAGTTATCTCTGTCAGGTGAGCTGATAAGTGCAGCTTATCCGTTGGAGGTTATCTATATAGGAACATTTTGAGTAAATGGTAGCACTGATAATTTATTGGCTGCGTCCTTGTATGTTTGTGTGTTTCAGGCTCTTATAGTGGTCGTCATTCTGGGATGGCTCTTTGTGCCCATCTACATCAAAGCTGGGGTAAAGTCTTTAAACACTAATATCTCTATCCAAATATGTATTAATAACCAATGTAAACTTACATTCAGAGGTGGGATCAAGTCATTGTTTTGCATGTCACAAGCAAGTGTTGAGTCTTTGCACTCAAGTTCCAAGTCAAGACTGACAAGTCCAAAGTCCTACACTTCTAGTTTTGAGTCCTAAAACAAGTCTTGATGCGTCCAAGTCGAGTTGAAAGTCTTGTTTGATTTTGTCAAGTCCAGTCTGAAGTCAGTTAATCTGTGACTCGAATCTGACTCAAGCCATGTGACTTGAATCCACACCTCTGCTTATATCTATATAGTTCAGTCACTGAGTTCATAATATATGTTTTCTTTTTAAATGCAGAATGAAAGGGTATTTGCTGCAAATAATTTCTTTTTTCCTGCAAATACAGGAGTTGGGAGCACATACTGGGATATAAGTTTCCTAACAGATGTTTAGTGCTTTATCTGTGTGATTTTTCTGAAGAGGATGTTATTGCAAGTGGTAGATATTTGATCAAAATACTGCTAGTAGCAAGCAAGACAGCTATCACTAGGAGCTGGGGTAAGGAAACACCACCAACAGAAGAGCAATGGCTAGCAAATGTGGAAGAAATCTTTTTAATGGAGAAACTGACACACATACTGTGAATACAAGAAGCACAACTAGAAAGAAAATGGGAAAAATTGACTCTATACAGGGCTCAAAACGACGACACCTGGACTGGAATAATAATTAATAGAATTAGAGTTGTAAAACTGTGTATCGTGTATTCACCCAAGCAGTTTCTGTTTTTTTGGCTCTTATTATTTTTCAACTATTTTATTATTTCATTATGCTGCTATCACAAAAAATGTTTCTAGAAAGATTTGAGTGAAAAAAAGGACAAGAGGAAAATAAAGACAAAAAAAATCTCATTTATTATGGATGTGTTTAGGTGGTCACCATGCCTGAGTACTTGAAGAAGAGGTTCGGAGGACAGCGTATCCGCATCTATCTCTCTGTGCTGTCCCTCTTCCTGTATGTTTTCACCAAGATCTCAGTAAGTCCCCTCATGTTAACCCTCACTGCCATGCCCTCTATGTCAACATTGTACCAGTATTATTGATCAAAGTGATGTTTTCTCTTCTCTCCACTCAGGCTGACATGTTCTCTGGCGCCATTTTTATCAATCAGGCTCTTGGGCTCAACATCTACCTTGCTGTTGTCATACTACTAATGATTACTGCGCTGTACACGGTCACAGGTCTGACCTCACAATGCTTTCACCTCCTTTTACACTGAACTCACAGATCACTCATAAACTCAAGCCAGAAGTCTTATCTACTTTACAGTATGAGAGGAATCAGGACTGGGGGTAAAGTCTTCTCAGTTCCATATGTGGAGATGTACATACACAGACACTCTTTCCTACTGGCTGACTTATCAGTGGTGTGTTATTGTGGTTAATTACCCGTGAACTGTGATAAGCAGGAAATGGCCTTCTGTTGCTGTTTTGTAATAATGCATACACACCTAAACTTTAGCTTTAGAAAGAATCTGAAAGGTGTGTTACATAACACTGAATTGTGTCATGCTATATTGTGTTTATTTGAAATAAAAAATGTATAGACTGATAACATCACATATTGTATGTCAGGTGGATTGGCTGCAGTGATCTACACGGACACGTTACAGACCATCATCATGATCGTTGGATCATTCATCCTTATGGGCTTTGGTAATATGGTATTTTCCTTTTTTTAACCTTGTGCTCATTTTTATAACTCAGCGTGACAAAAGCTGAAAAATATGACTGTAAGTTAAACTAACTTCTACACATGTCCTCAGCTTTCCACGAGGTGGGAGGTTATGAAAGCTTCCAGCAGCGCTACATGGAAGCCATCCCTTCTGTTACGACTAACATCACTGCGGAGTGCTACGAGCCTCGGGCAGACTCCTTCCATCTTTTCAGGGACGCCATTACAGGAGACTTGCCGTGGCCTGGCCTTGTGTTTGGACTCACCATTCAGGCCACCTGGTACTGGTGCTCAGATCAGGTCCGTCAAGAAAAACTGGCAGTGTTGTTGAGCATTTGAATAACCCAAATCCATGGTCACACACATACACACACACTCAGACTCATTCAATTGATTCTCACACATTTGTACACACATTTATAAGCCTTTATCTTCCTGTTTTTGCCAGACTCACTCAAGCGGTCTGAGGCGGTCTGCTGTGAGAGGAAAGACGTGCTTTTAGTTAATGCACTTCCAGAGACTGAGATAAGATTAACAGGCAGACTATTGCTGGATTGCTGTGAAGATGCTAATTGACATGTTGACATCCAGCACAAACACATTATAGTCTTTATTTCTGCTCAGTTAACAGGAGAATACTCACCAGCAATGGTCCATTTTGCTTCTTTGGCTTAAAGGGTCAGTTAACCCCCAAATAATTATTTTACCTGCGGTGCTATTTTTCAGTCTAGATTGTTTTTCTGTGAGTTGCTGAGCGTTGCCTTCTTTCAAAGAAGATGGAACTACATGGCACTCAGCTTGTAGTGAACAAACAGGCAAAAACAAATCATTTTGAAAAACTCAACAGCAATGTTTTCATCCAGAAATCATGACCAGGACTGACCTTGTTGTTGCAGCCACCAGAATACACCCTCCCAACATATCACCACACAGAAAGATGTGTGCATCTACTCTTGGACGAGAGGCTCATGCTCGTGACAGTGTAAGATGTAAACTTTAATGGCGTCTTCCTCAGCTGAGCTGTAACGTCAGCTAGCTCAGTTGTGTGAGATGAGCTAGAAGTAAATGCACGCTTCTTTCTGCTCACAACAAGGCCTGTGAATTGTTTGGTTTCTGGAAAGAGACATTGCTGTTTAGTTTTTCTAAATGTCTTTTTTTTTTGGTGCTTTGAGGACCACAAGCCGAGTGCCATCTAGTTTGACCTGGTCTCACTCAGAAGTCATCAAAATCCGGCACTTGGGCAGTGACTTGTGGCATCAGACACTGACGAAAAAAGCCATCTTTAACGTCAGCATTAAATTAAGCTTAATTTAAAAAATAGTATTTCGAACTTTCACCCAGGAGAGCGGTGTTTGCTTCCCCTAAGATTATAATGCCAAACCCTGTTCATTTTTCCTAAACCTTACCTCGTGTTTTTGTTGCCTAAACTTTACCATGTGCATTAGTTGTTGGTGGGAAAAAAAACATTAATTTGTGTTCTTGTACTGACGTAGTGCTTTTATTTTGAAAGGGACAATATGTAAACATTAAATTTCTTGTGAAATCAGAAATGTATTTTGAGAGAAGACAATGCATGTAAGAGACAGAACTTGACACAGCGTCCCAGAACGTCAACAACCAACTGACCCAGGGTACCTTTCGCGTCTTAAATGGACGTGGAGGGTCTATGACCGAATGTCGATGTGTGACGAGGTCAGAGTAAAAATGTGTTGTCTGGTTCCATTATATTTGAGAGAAGGCAGAGATCTCTACCACCAATATCTCCAACACTCGGCAACTCAATCAAGACAATCTAGACTGATAAATAGCGCTACAGGTAAGAGGAAAAATTTTGATTTTGGGGTGAACTCTGCCTTTCACTGTTGGACTTGGCATAGAGAGAATAGTTTAGAGTCCACTATAACTTATGTTTTTACATACATTTACCCATCTTGTTAACTGATTATGTCATGGTAGAAGTGATCTTTTCTCATTTGTGACCTGCTGTCTTTCTGTAGGTGATCGTCCAGCGTTGCCTCTCAGCCAAAAATTTATCGCACGTTAAGGCAGGCTGCATCTTGTGTGGCTACCTGAAGCTGCTGCCCATGTTCCTCATGGTTTTCCCCGGGATGATCAGCAGGATCCTTTATGCTGGTGAGTGTGTTGTGCCAAGTTTATCATGTGACTGGTGAAGGCAGAAGCAAGCTCACTGGCTGAAAGCCACTATTGTGGCTCGTACACATCTTACTTCAGACACATTGGTAGATTTCCTTTTTTTTTTTACATCCTGCTGATCTCCTTCATTTTATTCTAGATGAGGTGGCATGTGTGGACCCGAAAGAATGTGAAAAATACTGTGGTGCCAGTGTGGGCTGCACCAACATTGCTTATCCCAAACTGGTGGTGGATCTCATGCCTAACGGTGGGTGGCTAAAGTCCTTTGTCTTGTGTGCTAGGAATGCAAACGGCAGCCTTTTTCATCAAGTGATCTTCCCCCATTTTAATCTGTTATTCTATTTTACTTCAGGTCTGCGAGGTCTCATGCTGTCAGTGATGCTGGCCTCTCTGATGAGTTCACTTACCTCCATCTTCAACAGTGCCAGCACTCTCTTCACAATGGACATCTACACTAAGATTCGCCGCTCAGCCAGTGAAAGGGAACTCATGATTGCTGGCAGGTAAGACACATCGATGTTCAGTTTGTTATGATTTCTGATGAGGAGAGAATTCCTACCAGCCTGACTGCCACTGTCTTTGACTGTGTCTAGACTGTTCATCTTGGCCCTAATTGGTGTGAGCATAGCATGGATCCCAGTGGTGCAGTCAGCCCAGAGCGGTCAGCTCTTTGACTACATCCAGTCCATCACCAGCTACCTCACGCCACCTGTTGCAGCTGTCTTCATGCTCGCCATCTTCTGCAAACGTGTCAATGAGACTGTGAGTTTCCCCTTTATTTACATGTTTTAATTCAGTTTCATTTCAACATTTTAAAGTAGTGCAATCTACTTCCTTTTCCATAGAAACAAGACTAAGTCTGCAGCCAGGCTGGCAGCTGTATTAGGTTGTACAAAGGTGCAGTGAGCTAAGTGCTAATGTCAGCATGCTGACATGCACACAATGACAATGCTATTCAACATTTTGGTTTTGCCCTGATGATGGCACTAGCTGAAAAGTTTAGGGATCTGAAAAGTGGTTACATATGACCCTGAAGGGGACATGAATGTGTGCACCAATAGGCATATTACCCAAAACCACCAATGTAAACCTGATGGCGCTAGAGATGAAGTCAGGTGATCACCAAAGTCATTTGGATTTATGCTCGGTGCACCATGAATATCTGTACAAAATTTCATGGCACTGTATCTAATAATTGTTGAGATATTTTAGTCTGGACCAAAGTGGTGGGTTAACTCACAAACCGACAGATGTTGCCACCCATAGAGTCTCTAGCATGGATGAAAAGACGTGTGTGGTCAGATACAGTCCATTATAAAGAGCTTAAGTAATTACTGGCCAAAGGTCTTTGGTAACACCTTTTTACTGCTTCCTCGGACTTCTTGTGTAAGTGGTTGTCTTCTGACCATAAAGCAGTTGAGTAACTTGGACGTGTGTTATGTGATATGAAGAAGGGTGGCTGGGGTCAGACGACTCACTTTTACAAGGTGGCGTGAACATGGACCCCCTGTTGATATGGTTCCTGCTATCATGTCACATTAGTTGAGGCAAAACACTGAAGTTATGCACACGATCAGCTGATCTGTGTCAGTCATCAGCTGATTCATTCCCCCTCAGCCTCATATGGAGCGACACCTGCGAGCTAGTCCAGGCAGTCAATTCGAGCTGCACTGATTCATACACACACGTCATACGTCGCTCTCCATATGTCACCAACAAAGCACACCCTCCCAATGTGGCAGTCTATTTAAGCTGCAAAATCTTCCCAGCTCTCCCTTTGCATTGTCTATGACTGTCTGGCTGCAGGCTCCGGCTAAGGGAGCGAATATTCAATCATTACTCCATAATATCTCATGTAAACACATCTACAGAGAGCAATGAGGCGGAGTCTAGACACCAAACTATGTTCTGCTGTTTAAATAAACATTTAAAACATGTGTTGTCTGACTGAAATGTACTTTGTGTGTGGTGCTAGCAAATGTTCGCATGCTAATACACCTAAACTAAGGTGGCAATCATAGTGAATGTTACACTGAATAAAAATTAGCCTTGTTATCGTGAGCATGTTGCCATGCTAGTGTTAGCAGGTAGCTCTGCTGCTATAATGGCTATAGTGTCTTGCTAATACATAATATACTGACAGTTTTTCCTACTTTTTTCTTTCCTCAGGGTGCATTTTACGGCCTCATGATTGGCCTGGTTATCGGCCTGTCCAGGATGATAGCTGAGTTTGCTTATGGGACAGGCAGCTGCGTTGTACCCAGTAGTTGTCCAACCATCATATGTGGAGTCCACTACCTCTACTTCTCCATCATCCTGTTTGTTGTCTCGTGTGTCCTCATCCTGGGAATCTCTCTCATGACCAAACCCATCGACGACAAGCATGTACGTGACCGCTGTGGGACGAGGCCAGATAAATAAATCATCCCCCTAACATAACTGGAAGACACTGCAAATACCAACTTTATAAATAATTTGCTTCACCTGCTGTGTTGTGTTGTTTAGCTGTACCGACTGTGCTGGAGCCTGAGGAACCGTACGGAGGAGAGGGTGGACCTCGAACAGGATGATTGGACTGAAAACAAGGAGTCCAACGATATGGACATTGAGGGTAATCAGCCGAAATACAATCTAACCAAATACATAGATGCATTCCTTTGAGTAGATTTTCTTCACCGCCTTTGTCTCTTCCGTCGCAGAGCCCGATGAGGAGCCAGGCTTGTGCAAGAAGGCGGTGATGTGCTTCTGCGGCCTGGAGCAGAAAAAAGCGCCCAAGCTGAGCGAAGAGGAGCAGGCAGAGCTGCAGAAGAAGCTCACAGACACCACAGAGGTGCCACTTTGGAGGAACATCGTCAACGCCAACGCCCTCATCCTCCTCTGTGTGGCTGTCTTCTTCCATGGTTTTTACGGTTAAAGAAACTGACCTCAGTTGCTCTCTTAATTTATATTTAAGTGACAGGATTTTATATGAATGTAATTTATGACCACATGAACTATTGCCCACAGAAAAACAGATAGGAGACCTCTCTACACTGTATCATTATTACTGTAAGTTATGTGTGGCAACTGAACTTCTCCAGGACAAGTATTTGCCTGTCTAAAACTCTTAAAAATATTTCACTACTGTAAACACATCTGGCGTAAAATTTCTTAATGTACTACTTTAAAAGCATAGCTTTGCAAGCTACTAATTACTTTACACCGGAAGAAGCTGAAATACAGCAAAGCTACACTAGGGAGCAATCTGGTTTGGTTAACTAAAGCTACCTAGAAATGGTAGTTCAAATACAATGCAAAAAAAGATACATGCAAGCAATATAAAAAAAGCCACTACATTGAGTTTATTGCCCATTTGTTCACAGGTCATACGTAACCACCCCGCTAAAATATCAAATACTCCACTATTCATGGGAGAGTGTGAGGAACATCAGCCCTTGCTTTGTATACAGTGCCCATCAGTCAGACACCTGCCTTTCAGAAACAGGTCTAGGTGTGGGTATTGCATCAAGCAGGATGACTCAGTTAGCCAGGTAGCTTATAAAATAGCATGCGACAGTTTCTCTGGACATTTGTTAGTCATATTCAGTACACCTAACACCAATGCGTTGCCTTTGCATTCACAGCTTACGGTAGTGAAATAGACATCATTCCCTTTCTTTTATTGTAATTTCAGTAATTAACTGCAGAAAAATGAAGGGAAACAATAATTTAACTACCTGAATCACTATGCAAATATGACTGTAGTTGAACTACCAGGAAGCTACCGCGAAATGTAGTTAATCAGTTAGTGTAATTATGTGTAGTTCACTACTCCCTGCATGTATATGAACACATATTACACTTAAACACGTCAGTATTGCACATAAATATTCATGCCTATTGTCCTGAGTGACCCCATGCACAGTTGTAGGTCTCCCAGTGTTAACTGTCAGCTCTCTTCCTTGTCATTACTGTTGCTGTTTGTGGTTGTAAGCATAATGACAGAGGGCAAGAGTGGCTCTGTAAATCAAAACAGTTCATGAATGGAGCTGGACCTGAAAAGAGTGCACTCACGCTGCTCTTAGGAGCGGGATGTATTATTTAATTTGCGCTAATACACGGAAAATAATCAGAATGCTTTTAGCTGTTGTAGTAATGTGTGTAACGTTTGATCATAATGAGCGTCTTATCGGATTCAATTCAACTACAGTACTTACTCTCACTCAGCTACAGAAATATAAATGCCTCTTTATTGTGTCATGGACTTTCTAGTTTACATCAAGTGAGTTGAGTCACGTTAATATTCATGTTTTTTAGTACAGAACACTGCCTTAAATCATAAAACAGAGAGATCACATGTGAAACAAAATATGTAGATTACCTTTAATACAAACAAATATGGGTTTCTGAGAGGATTTTAAAATGTCTGGTAATTGCTACTGTTTGCTACCTCATTCTACATAAGCCTTTTTTTCCCATAACATGTGCTCAAAGTCCATGAGTGCTGTAATGTCTCAAATCTCTGCACCATACTGTGTGTTGTTCTAGGTGTTAATGAATAGCAACACCTCAGGGAAGAAGGGTTGTAAAATACTCAGAGCACTGTTTGACTCTCTTTGCTGCCCTCTAGTGGTTCACTGTGAAAATGTAAGATCACTGGTTTGCTGTTTATTTTACTGCGACATTAAATTCCTGATAAAATCTGTTCTTACCGGGGTTATATTGTATTTTTTATGTACTCAGTACATTAATGCTGAATACCAAACACACATGGTCACTTTTTAATGTACCGTAAGTCATTCCCATTGTGACACACCTATTATCTGGCTCTTATCACTGACTGTGGTTAATGTGCACTAATGTAGGCCTTGAATGTGTGCATGATGAATGATTTATGAGCTCTGCCTTGGACTTGCATGCAGTTTTATCTCTTTTGTCCCTGCCTAATTCTCCAGAAGCTGCATACGACTTCATGTCAGTTTGAATCATACGTCTGCCAGTAATCCTGTTGGCCTGTTTAGTGACTAAGTGCAACAAACCACAGTCAAAGGTCAACACGGAGGCTCGTCTCGCTCACAGCAGTCAGAAGAGGCATTTTTGTTTCAGTGGCGGAAACCAAACGCCATCTGTCAACCACCGTTACCCACAACGATGAGTCATGAAGACACGACATGTTTGGAATTCTTTGAAAATTGCAACCACGACTGAGTCGATTGTGACAGATATGGACAGCCAGAAGAGGAAGAGCCTAAATAAACGAGACTACTGATCCCCTTTTTGTTTAAATAATAGGTCATATTATACTTTTTGGGGGAGGAACTAATTATGTGTTACTTTTTTTCATATGTGCTTTCTAGGTTTTGTGAATCCAGGCTGCTTTCTTAGCAGTCAGTCACTGTGTCAACTGTGGAGTCTGTCTACCTGACTCAGTCTGAGACATAGGTATGGCTTTCCACTCCACAGGGGCCACTGTGGCTATTTGAGTTGAGTTTCAACATGTAACGTCTTTCAAAATATGGCATCCAAAAGCATTCCTATGACGGAGTAACACACAACATAAAGAAGCACAAGTGTGTTCACAGACTGACCAGTTAGATTTTCAATCCCTGGCCCCTGAATCTACATGTCAAAGTGTCTGAGCTGTTTATCCAATGAGCAGGTGGCCTCAGCTGAATGTGTGTGTGAATGGCATTATCATCCAGTGTCATAAAGTAGAGCTAGAAAAGTGCTGTATTAATATGGTCTATTCACATCAATAATCTTATTGAAAACTGTGCAGGTGTGTACTACTGTTAACTCCTTTGAGCAGTGTGACATTCCTCTGTCTGATACAAGCACACATAAATCATCCACCCTTTTTTCATCATGTAAAAGGTATCAGTGCACAGAGCATGAGAAGATGGCTGCAACACAGCGGCCCACTAGTGGCACAACAGCCTCATTACACAGACATTACAGATGACCAGACAAGACAGACCTTAAATGGCTTAAATATTTCTACTGTACAAGTTATTTAGGCTGCAGTTTATTGAACTTTAAAGGACATATCAGCCTTCACACCCCAGGTCCAACGGCCCATACATAATAGTCATATACAGTGTTTAATGCAGTTGTAAAATGGTGTTCACTCCTGCACTTTTTGTTAAAGCTGTAATGTCTAATGCCTGGCCAAGTACTCCAAACTAATAAGAGGCAGCATTTCACCTCCAGGCCAACTAGTACGAGCTCTCTTAGCTTTTTTAGTCTGATAAATAAACAAAATAAAATCACAAATGCCAAGAACAGAAATATTCTTCCACCTATGTTCTATATTAAACATAAAAGCAAAGCATAGTATAACAAAAATGGGCTTTGAGATTAGTAATGCTGCTTACACACTGAAGTTCCTACCCTGCCTTTTGTTATGTAACTTTTTTGTTATGTAATTAGTAACATCAGATGAGTTTTGCCTCTTTTTAGGAGGCAGGAGGGGAAACTCGTCATCCTCCACACTGTGTTGTGTTTCAGAATGATGAAGACAGTTGGAGAACAATAGGACGTAGGCTCCACAGGATGATTTCTTTGCTTGGCAACTACCAAATGAGGCGGCACGGTAGTGCAGTGGTTCGCTTTGTCGTCTCACAGCAAGAGGGTTCCGGGGCGGGGGAGCCTTTCTGTGTTGAGTTTGCATGTTCTCCCCATGTCAGTGTAGGTTTTCTTCAGGTACTTCCTCCCACAGTTCAAAGACATGCAGGTTAACTGGTGACTCTAAATTGTCCCGTAGGTGTGAATGTGAGTGTGAATGGTTGTCTGTCTCTATGTGTCAGCCCTGTGATAGTCTGGTGACCTGTCCAGGGTGTACCCTGCCTCTCACCCAATGTCAGCTGGGATAGGCCAGTATACCCATACCCTAACAGGATAAGCGGTTACAGAAAATGAATGAATGCATACATGTGCCCTAAATGGGAAAAAAATCTCTCCAAGGGGAGCTTGTCCACAGACCCCCTATAGGCTTGGGCTGAGCCCCAAATGTGTCCAACGTCTGGCTCCGCCCCTGATTATATATAACCAGTACGTCTTCAATGACAACACATGATTTCTTGTCCTTTTCAGTCTGACAGCTGTCTCACAGGTGGAGTACAAATCAGGGCTTGTTGAGAGAAGTGTGCCTCGGGGCATGTTGGGCCGTCTGTGCGTGTGACAGGTCTCATTGTCCCAACAGCCACAATTACAGAGCTCCTCAGTTCCTTACAGCTTCCTCTGAACTGCACTTCACCTCTTATGACAGCACTAAGAAAATTCTTTAAGGAGAAAACAACTCCAAAGGCGTTGACTTCGCTATAAACCTCTTAGCTCATGGCCAACTGAGTTCACTCGGCCATAAACCTCCCACACACACACACGCACACACATACACACATTGCTGTAATGCTTTAGTCCACTGACATTTGGTCATAATAACAGCGTTCTTGGTCTATTCTTAAACATTTTGCACTGCTGAACGTGCTTTTTATATGAAAACCTTCCACTAGTTGTACACCTCATATACACATATTAATGGGGTTCTAATGATCTAAATGGAAACCTGAGGTCCTCTTCTTGTGCTACATGGTTACATTAAAATATTAAAACATTGCCACTGGTTACAACTAATTTATAATTTGTGATGATTGCATATTTCAGAACTGGAGCGGTACATATACAGGATTTGAGCACATTCATCAGCCATGACTATAAATTTGGTGGTACTGAAATAACTTGATGTGTGTGTTTTCTTTTATTACTACTCCTTCAAAAAGAATAAACACTTCTGAAAATGTATTTTGTTAGTCAGCTACTTACTGTAAACAATAATGCACACAAAAACACTCACTTTCTGCCATCGTTCAACAAGTTTTCGTTCAAATCTAATCAACTAAAGGGGCAGATCAGTTGACTTTATGAGAGTTTTAATAATATTTTTAATAAAAAGAGGATGTTTGTTTTTTTCAGCAGTGTGCCTTTGACTGACGCTTCAGTAACACTGAGCAAACTTCTTGAAAATTAGGCACTCTTATTTCTCATGAAAAGAGTGATTCCAGCAAAACAATGTTGCATCACTTCTCACTTCAGTTGCTTTGCACAGCTCCTTTAAAACCACTTTTGAGCAATTTAAAAGCCTGAGAAAACACAGAAGGGGACATTGTGGTTTAAAGAGCAGTTAGTCTTGCGTTACACTTGGGGGTATTTACCGACCATCAGCAGCTAACTTTAGCCCTGGCTGCATGCAGCTGCAGAAGTCCTGTCCTCACCATGAAGCCTCTAAGTCAGAACAAAAGCAGGTGACGGGCAACTTTCATAGTGTGAATTTTCTCCTTTTCTACAGAGACTAGCTGCATCTCCATGTCAACCTAATGCATTTCTGACCAGTGTCTGACTGAGCCCACAGAGAGGAAGGAGACATCAGGGCTCCATCTAACTCCTGGTAAGACTGCAAAACTGAATATGAACCCAAATGTCAAAGTAATGCAGTATTACTGGGAATAGTAACTAAAATGTAGTCACTTCCCCTATTTAGCTATTATATGCAGGATACCCACAAAAAAGGTTCATAACACTATAATGTAGGGAAGACTGGGAGCTATTTAACAGTTTTTGGTTTTACAAGATTACATTGAACACACCATGAGAACGTTATAATTTACCTTCACCCAACACTCATTTTTACTGAGTAGAGCTTGAATGCTTCACAATGTAAATCAGTGCAACCACTATGAGCTGCTCGTGGCTGCCAAACGCTAAAACTATAGGCAGCTCTGAGCACTCTCCTTGGGAAAAGTCCTGTGTTTGGAAACCCATCCACCACCCCGTCCTGCATCCTCATGTGGACTGCTTCCATCTCTACTCCTGTCAAGGTATTGGTCACATGATTTCAGCCCTCCAGAATACATGGGTTATGCACCTTTTGTAGGTACATGAGAACAGCCTGTTGTGATGGGTGCAGTTTGAGATGTTGCAATTGTCCCTTGTGACAATTACCCCTGGTCTCCCCTGCTTGTAAGCAGCTTTTTTAAGTGCATGTTGATGTACAGTGTTCATCAGCAGCAATTAAAATGTCTCCTATGATGACATTTTATTTTGTTACAGTTGTCTTTATACTCTTAAGTATTAAGTATCTGTTTGTGCACCAGCCTCCACCTGGACGCCCACATGAGGAGTTATAGCTGCAGTAGTTTCTGACAAATACATTATATCTACTGACAGCTACATTATACACTCACCAGCCACTTTATTAGGTACACCTGTTCAACTGCTCATTAACACAAATACTTTATCAGCCATTCACGTTGCAGCAACTCAATGCATTTAGTCATGTAGACATGGTCAAGACGACCTGCTGAAGTTCAAAGTTCAAAGAAAGGTGATTTAAGTGACTTTGCACGTGGCATGGTTGTTGGTTGTTGGAGTATTTCAGGAACTGCTGATGTACTGGGATTTTCACACACACCCATCTCTAGGGTTTACAGAGGATGGTCCGAAAAAGAGAAAATATCCAGTTATTGTCAGTTCTCTGGGTGAAAATTCCTTGTTGATGCCAGAGGTCAGAGGAGAATGGCCAGACTGGTTCAAGATGATAGAAAGGCAACAGTAACTCAAATAACCACTGGTTACAACCAAGGTCTGCAGAAGACCATCTCTGAATGACCAACATGTCGAACCTTGAAGCAGGTGGGCTACAGCAGCAGAAGACCACACCAGGTGCCACTCCTGTCAGCTAACAATAGGAAACTGAGGCTACAATTCACACAGACTCACCAAAACTGGACAATAGAAGATTGGAAAAACGTTGCCTGGTCTGATGAGTCTGGATTTCTGCTGCCACATTCAGATGTTAGGGTCAGAATTTGGTGTAAACAACATGAAAGCATGGATCCATCCTGCCTTGTATCAGCGGTTCAGGCTGGTGGTGGTGATGTAATGCTTTGGGGGATATTTTCTTGGCACACTTTGGGCCCCTTAGTACCAACTGAGCATGGTTTAAACACCACAGCCTACCTGAGTATTGTTGCTGACCGTGTCCATCCCTTTATGACCACAGTGTACCCATCTTCTGATGGCTACTTCCAGCGGGATAACACACCATGTCACAAAGCTCAGATCATGTCAAACTGGTTTCTTGAACATGACAATGAGTTCACTGTACTCCAATGGCCTCTACAGTCACCAGATCTCAATCCAATAGAGCACCTTTGGGACGTGGTGGAACGAGAGATTCACATCATGGATGTGCAGCCAACAAATCTGCAGCAGCTGTGTGATGCTATCATGTCAATATGGACCAAAATCTCTGGAGAATGTTTCCAGCACCTTGTTGAGTCTATGCCACCAAGAATTAAGGCAGATCTGAAGGCAAAAGGGGTCCAACCTGGCACTAGCAAGGTGTACCTAATAAAGTGGCCGGTGAGTGTAGTGTGTTATAAACCATTTATCAGTTTTTATATACTTGTTACACAGGGGTACTTAGAGTAAAATGTTTTCATAATCCGTTGTAGTACTCTGAAAAACATGACTGTAATGCATTACTATATAATTAATTACTGCCCAAAACTGATGATGAATATTTCATATTAAAGAGAAAAATCTGTTGTTTCCTAAGAAGGGATGCTGGGTTAAAGAAATGAGAGACACCGCAAAGATACCAGAGAAGTGAACACCAAATATCCTCTGAGTTTGAAGAACTTATATTGCGACAATGACGGGTTGAGCACATACTGTGAATCTTCCTCAAACTTCTCACAGAAGAGCAAGTTTATACAGCGCTCACTGCGAAAGCCCCTTCAAACAGGAGCTATGTGGCGTTCAGATTATCTCATTACATTATGCATTTGATGCCCACATTATATAAGCATAACCCTCTTACACTGATTGAAAAAATTGCATCATGTTTTTTTCCACTTTGATCTGAGGATTATTTATCGGTCAGCATGAAGGCTCGAGCAGATACAAAACTTATTAGGATCCTCGTTATGCAACATCGCTGAATGAGCAGATCTGTGGTGGGAGCTTACAGGATGCTGCTTTTAAGTTTCAGGGTGAGCTTATAGAAACTCAGCAGAGTCACATGTAGCCTTTTTTTCTGTGAGTATCGAGGGGAAATGAATACAAATGATACCTCTCGGTTGTGACGCTGTCAACATTTTTGTTTGTGGGAATCCATTTCTGCAAACACGAGTGAGATACATGTGCCTGATGTTGAATATGATGGATCTGCTTTTCCAAAAAAAAACTCCCAGTCAGCAACCTAAAAGACAATTAATTTAATATATGAGTGGATTTATGTTTTTTTTTTTTTTTGCCTTGTCAGATTTGCTGCACTCCCTTAGATTAGATGTATTTGCACCAGCGGCCTATATTTCCTGTGTGCATAGCTGCTGTACTTAACTGTGTGTGTGTGTGTGTGTGTGTGTGTGTGTGTGTGTGCATTGCTCTCAGTGCAAATCCTTCACATTCATACTCAAACACTTAATGCAAACATGCTCATATATGAGACGCCCGGTGTGCATGTTTGTGTATAAATGAGCATGTGTGTATGCACAGACATGGGGGGTGTGGGGGTGTGTATAACGGTGTTAACGTTCCTCATTGGCTGAAACATTTTCTCTGGCAACTAGAAAACGTGATCCTGCCTGCAGAGGCACTGCAGTGTGTGCTGCAGCGAGAGAGAGCAGCGAGAGAGACAGAGAGGGAGTGTGTGTGTATGTGTGTGTGTGTTTGAGAGAGAGCGAAAGAGAGACAGAAGGGGGTGGGCAGGCAAAACAAGCCACATGCATAAGGAGGGAGCCAGAGGCACGGAGACAGAGAGGGAGAGTGTGTGAGTGTGCATCATGTATGTGTGAAAACACTGCGCATGTGTGACTGTGAGGCGCACTGAGTGGAGCAGACGGAGAAGGAGAAAGAGGAGTAATGAACGGCAGCTGAGGCAGGAGGAGAGATAACAGCACAGGAGAGGGAAAGAAGGAGACGAGAGGTTCACCTGGAGAGCAGAAGAGAAACACAGGAAGAGAAGAGGAGGGGACGTACATGCAAAGAAACAGCACAGAAGCTTCACCGCACAGAATAAGCTGAATAATTTGAGAGGTTTAGGAAGAGGGATGGAGAAAGAGAGACCAGAGGGAGACGCTCAGCCACAGCTCGGAGGAGAAGGGGTGGGAGAGTGAAGGACAAAGGTACCAAAGAGGAGAGGAGAAGAGGAACGAGGGATGCGGAGCTCGACGAAAGCAGCCCGAAACATGACGCATCCACCTTGCAACAGCTTCCTCCATCTTACACCTCCTCCCTCCACTGCTGCTCGCTGCTCATCCTGCTAGAATCGAATGGGTAGGAGAGAGCATCCTCCCTCTGGTGAGACATCCCGCTGAACAAAGAGACTGAGCGGTTTATCTTCAGAGAGCAGTATCAGCAACGTCGACAGCAACGACTGGAACAGGAGGCGAGAAAGGACTGGAACAAGACAAGTGCGCAGTCACACAGGTGAGGATGAGAATCGGCTTTGCATGTCTTTTAGAGAACATACCGAGGTTCTTCTGTGTTTGTTTTCATATTCTGCATCTGTGTGATGTGTATGTTTCAGATCTGTGAGGTGTGGCTCATCTATGTTGGGTTTCATACTAATGCTCTTTTTTTTCTAGCTCTCTTTGTGCGAGACAGAGGTGGTCTCTGCCTTTTGTTACGTTAAGCTGGGATTTACATGGTTGTTGCATCATGGCCGTCCATTTTGCAGACGCACACATGGATGCATGAATGGAGACGCACAGATATGCCACAGACACACACCTGCACGCCTGCGTATCTGCAGTGAACACAAACAGTGGTTAGAATCCAACACAGATCGTGATGATGTGTGAGTTTGGGTGTAGATGGTATCTTCAGGGTGTCATGTCTCTAGCGGTTATGACATTTGACAGACCTCTGCACAGACAGACAGCGGGGGGGGGGTCGGAGAAAGAGGAGGACGGGATGTGATAGGGACAGGGCAGGAACGGCCTGTTCTGTAGCTGTCAGCAGCATTAAGGCATCTCCATATTGGCCATACATCGGCGCTGCAGTGAGAGCGCTGGGTACACCATGCTGCGATTGCATAACTGCTGCTCCCGAATGCACCCCTCCCACATGCTAAAGCCGCTCCATCTCACACGGTCCAAGTGTGTTGGCCACCTTGCCTCTATCTCACGGTCCCTCCTGAGTCTCAGCTCACACAACATCAACAATGCCGTCCACCTTAACCCCCGTGCTGAGGCAGCCTCCTTAAAAAGAAAAAAAATCAATCACCCTCGTCAATCAAGCCTCGGCTGTTATTGAAGAGCTGGACATTTGCTGAACCCTTCCCCTTATAAATCTTCCATGAGGTCTGTGTCAGGCAGAGCGATGATGGTTATTGCTTTTTAGTTTTCTGCTTGTGTGCAGCTCTGCCATGTTGCTGTGGGAGATACGGAACAAAGAGCACTTGGCTGTAATGAATTGCGAGGCAAAATGGCCGATGTCTGCCATGAATGACGGCAGGCTGAATTATTAAAAACAACACCTCCCTATATACTCACTAAGCACTTTCTGCCCATGCGAAAAACCCAAACATAACACTGCTATCATACAGCAGCCTATGGAATAATTGCATGTAATTGCAGCTTGATGGATTGACTGTAAATATAATAATAAGAGCCAAACATCATGTCTGCATCTGAA
The DNA here is from genome assembly GCA_019142605.1 of Cephalopholis sonnerati. Classification (NCBI taxonomy): domain Eukaryota; kingdom Metazoa; phylum Chordata; class Actinopteri; order Perciformes; family Serranidae; genus Cephalopholis; species Cephalopholis sonnerati. Next base: position 19,894,397 of record JAGQAX010000019.1, read on the forward strand.
TCCTGGGAAAAGATGTCTAAATGTATTTAAATCCTGCCATTTGAATCATGTCATGTTAACCTACTGTGTGTTACATGTGAAAGAAATACATTTTTTTGAGAATCGGAAGCAAAAACCCATTGAGATAAGCATGTCATTAAAAATATATATACATATTTGGCTATAACGGAGAAACAGAAAACAGCAGGAATGTAAAAATAAGCAAAACTCAGAGTTGCCTCTGTCATCTGCATCTATATAGTACCACACATAATACATCAAAATCTGCCACAGGAGCAAATCCTCCTTTATTCAAATCATTCACAATATTTCTCTGAATCCTCTGATGTCCTGCAGCCAGCAAACATACAGTAAATCTGGGGATTTGTCCTCAGATCACGCTAAGGTCACAACATGTTATGTAATCAAAATACAAACATAATATCCCACGCAGCAGGTCCGAGGAGAGATGTGCCTTTTTTTCTTTTTTTACCAGCCGAGGCATGAATGTGGATACGCATCTCAACATAGCTGGCATACCTGACATACTGCTGGTGTGTGTGGTGTTGGGGCACAAAGACCCCGACCGTCTGCTCTGTCCAGACCAAGAGACTGCTCATGTGGATGGATGGATGGATGGATGGATGGATGGATGGATGGATGGATGGATGGATGGGGAGATAGAGAGACAGGCTTTCATTGAGAGAAAAGAGGGTGAGACAGGCAGGCGATGGCGAATGGGCAGGGTCTCTATGACTCATTCAGAACATGATGCCCTTCCCGTGCTCTCCGGTCTGCACAGGTGGATTCTATCAGTGTGATCATGATGACCTGTGCGTTTGTGTGAGTGTGTGTGGGGTAGTGTGAGAGGATAGGAATGTTCTTGGCGTGTGAAGCTGTGTCTCTTCGGGTGTATGTTTGTGTCACTTTAATCCGGACTGATAGTCGACACATTTAAAAATATTCCTGTTAGAGGCTCCTATCTGTTTGTTATCTGTTTGTTTGTGCGTCTGCTGGAATGTAAAGAACGGTGCCGAGTGTGTGATGGGGAGTCGTCTGAGGGTGAGAATGTTCTAGGATGTGTGTGTGTGTGTGTGTGTGTGTGTGTGTGTGTGTGTGTGTGTGTGTGTGTGTGAGAGAGACTTTATTTGGTGTATGCAGCTCTGTGTGTGTTTAATGCTACGAGGAATGTGCTGCTGAGACGAACTCCTCTGACATCCCTGTGGTCAGCTCTCCTCTTCCTCCTCCTGCCTGTGATGACGAGGTCAAATGCCTGCCATGATTTCATTAGTGTAATAATTCCTCTGCAGGGAGAGGATCCAGAGTTATGCATGCACACACACACACGCACACATCCACACAGTCAACGTAACGTCAAGACTGTGGGAGAGCTGCAGCACTGTGTTAATATGGTGTCCGGGTCGGAGATGAGCTCCTTACATAACAGGAGAGGGCTCCGTCGATTAGGAGGAGGCTGCGCCAAAGCCGGCCCATCAGCAGGCAGCCTGCATCAGTTATCAGCCCTTTTCATAGCACTGTCACCAAATTAGAGGGTAATTTTAGCTGCTTCATCTCCCCCAGGCTCAAAGGCTCCTCGTGCAGCCTGGTTGCTTTATCAACTCGACCCCTGCACACTGCCAGGCAGACGCGCTCTCACAAGCTGTTTATGTCCACAAACAGTGTCTAGACATGTAATATCTGAGATGATTTTTGAATACCAGTATTGTTATGTGAGAGTTTAAAAGATTTGAAAATGATGCAATGGATAATTTTATCTTTTCTTTTCCACACAGACATAAAATAAACAGACGCTTTGAGATGCCTTAAATTAGTTTGTACTCTGCACTTGATTGATTATTGGCAACATTACTTAACTGAAGTACCTCAAAAGAGCTGTACTTGTACTTCTCGTTATGTATTTGCCCATATATATACCAATTCAGATACATCTGCAATAAGCTAATATGTCCTGCTTTGATTCAAACAATCATTTGTTTAGTTTACAGTTCAAAATTCAGGCCTGAAGGTGGGGGTGGATGATATGAAGAAAATCAAATATGAAACTATTTTTGATCAAATACCTTGATATCGATATTGTAGCAACATTGTGGGATTGACCAATGATACCTTAATAAAATATTTACACAATGAGATTTTTGATAAATAATCCTCAGTAATGTGAATATAATGACTAAGTGGGTAAAGACAAATAACAGAAAAGCCTGGTAGTTCAGAAAATCACGTCCCTTCACTGTAACGCAGCCTTTGAAAAGAGGAAAAGACAATGATATTATGATATCGAAAATCTAAGATGATGTCTAGTCTCATGTCACAATATTAATATATTATTGATGGTTATATTGCCCAGCCCTGACCTGCAGCCACACTGGTGCACTTATATAGCCATGTATAGAGCTGGGAAAGATTGCATCTCTTCAATGCTGATCTTTTTTCTGAGTTTTAGAATTGATATGATAATGTTAAAATTCCGATAAATTATTTTGATGAATTCAAACGTGTTTTTCTACATAACACTTTTTTATTTAACAAAAATTATTATTATCTTTCTGGCCACTCTTGGCTCATAAAAGGGGTCTCATGGATGGAATGAAATTAGATTGGGGAACGTGGGTACTCTTTGTAAAAATAAAAATACCAACTGTTTTTCTAATTGTACCACGAATCATCACTTCTTTTTTCAAGAAAACATTTTGTGAAGAATTATAAGACAAGAATCTGATCAGGACCTACATTCCAACATTTGTTACTTGATAGTTTCAGATACAACATGTCACAGACATCTTTCATCTTTCAGCCATAATTATGACATCATGAATATATTGTGTGTATTATTTTTCATTTGTCCAAATTAATGATTACAAAGAATTAAAACATGCATACTAACAAAATGATAAGCTAAATGTTTCTGTGTAGGATTCTGTTTCTTACGATACAACGATTCGATTTGATTGAATATTAATAATAATTCTTATGTGATTTGGCACATATCCTCCATGTATATGATTCATATAAATATAAAACAGTAATCATAATATTGTAATATATGAAAAAGGTTGTCTTTTTCTGATCCTACAGGCTGAGTTACCATTACATAACAAACATTTTTAAGTATTTTTAAAATCATTTTTCTTCCTGCTGTTAATGCGTGCACATGTAAGGCCAGCATATACATGTTCATAATGATTGTATCTTAGACATGTCTTGCAAAATTATCTTCTAAAAGCTGCTAAATATATCACTATCTGTGTGAAAGGTGTTTGAATGCATACTGTGAGTGCAAGAGGATGAGAGCCACAGAGGCTATTTTGGGAGAAGTGTTGCAGCGCTGCAGAGCTGGAGGAGCACATTTGGTGTGATTGCGAGGGATTCTGGCTAACAGCTCTGTGTGTCTGAGTGTGGGGTGAACAAATATGTCAACAGACTCATTGAGGAAGGGTAAAGGGGAAAAAACAAATGTCTGCCTGCTTGCCCAACATGGCTCGCTGCGTCACGTGGGAGCAACGGACTAAAGCACTTCCGCCTGTTAGGTACATCTCTCTCATTCAGCGTGAATCTTCAGCAGGGGGTTGGGGGCAGGAAACCACTGAGAAGTGAATAGATAAACAAACCATAAATAGAAACCAGGACCAGCACTGTGCTCTCTCTCCTTTCTTTCTCTCCCTCTCTTCTTCGCCATGTAGGTCACCTCCTCTGCACAGTTTTTTTTTCTCTCTAATGAATCATCACTGTTGACAGCCGTGGAGAGAATGAGAGATGTGTCATCCTCCCTCCTCTGCTGGTTGGCAGCTATTGTTTTGGTCAAGCTTGAAAGCCTCGTACATACACTTGTTCTTTTTCATAAACCCACACACAGTATGACACAAGCCCTCGATTCAGAGTGGAACCTGTTCCCACGCGTGTTAGAGTCTAACTGACGCAACTCACCGAGATGTGGCAGGAAGCAGAAAGCATGACAAGAGCGGGGCCGCAACGTGTGTCACAATCACCTGCTCTGACCAGACTGTGTGACACCATTTGGCTTTCAATTACCTGTCAGTTGCATTGCTGTTTTTGAGCATCTTAAAGCACCTAATCTTCTATTAGTAATGATATTGCCACATCTTCAAAGGGTTTAAATGTGGCTTTTTGGGTGCTAGCTTTTCACACCACTCACAGATTGGTACATAAATTATTTGTGCTGTGGTTGGAGGTGCAGCAGACTTGTACTCATGACATCAGTGTTTCTAAAATCCCCTTTAAAACATACATTTTAATGAATAACAAACACTAATCATTTTTGCTACCTTAAATAAAACAAGTCTGTGTGCTAATACATGACAATAGATATATTTTCAGAGAATCTACTGTATGACAAAAGCTCAAATTTATAAAGAAATATCACAAACAAATATCATGTTGCATATACACTCAGTGCTCATGTTATCAGGTACACCTGTACAACCTAATGCTGTCAACACAACAGCTCTGCCCTAACATCTGGGCTCTCATTTATAAAACAATGCGAAGGATCCATGCTAAAAATATAAGCACAGACAAAAGCCAAAACTGGCATGTGACAGTCAGGCTCCCATCTCACCATCTGTGTCGCCACTTTCCCATCTCCAAAATGTTCCAGAGCGTGGGTCAAAGTTTCTCCCATCAAGTCTTCTTTTATAGATCACAACATTTATGTGGGAAGTTGTGTACGCCTATTTCAGGCCTTGTTTTGTGCGTACGCAATGTTTATAAATGAGACCCCTGGTCTTTACAAGGCTCATAATGTTCTGTTTTTTGTTGACATGTTTATGTATTTATTACTGAAGTCATAATTAGAGGTGGATGACATCATATTGAGGTGTTTCAGATGTTTTTGTCCTCTCTATTTACATACACGAGTACGGCAGAATATTAGTAATACTTAAAATAATTGTGCAGTGCCATTGCTAACTATGACCTTAATGTAAAAACACAGAATTTAATTGACCCTTCGCCTGCCTAGTGATGGCCCATAAAGTTGTCGGAGCTAGCGTGGAACCCATGTTGTAACTAACTGCACTCCCTGAAGAAATATTATCATATTTTTGGAAAAATGACGAAGAGATTTCAGCAGTAAGCAGTCTGTGTTTGAAGGATATATCCAGGATGTCAAACTGACTCAGCAGCAACAACAGGTTAAAAAGACAAAGATAGTTAGAAGCTAAAACTATAGGCTACAGATCACAGTGTAAAAGTGAACCACCACATCATTGCTGATCGACACTGAAGACAATGAAAATAAAAGGAAACTCTGCTGATATTGAACCAGCTGTGTGCAGATGAACAGTGTTTGGATTTCCCTTGTGCCATCAGAGCTGGCTGATGCTATGCTATGATTGGCTAGTCTGCATTCGAGGGGCTGGATTTAGTGAAGGGTCAATTAACACATGTCGCCTCAACAAAAGCTGAACATTATAGGCATCATAAAAGTAAACGTTATAGCAGAGCAGTTGTATTAGATTATGATATGACTCTATGTACATAGTCCTCTCTTGTATATGTATTACTTCATTACATTTACACATGGTGTTGTCTAATGTGGTGTGTTTGCTGCTCTGTTGTTGTTATTTTCATGTCTGCCTGCCTGGGGACAACAGATGCAAAACAGCTATTAGCTATTAACAGTGGTGCAGTTAATTTTAATTTTGTGCTCTCCCTGCAAAAATACACAATAAAGAAGAAGAAGAACTGCTCAACAGATAATTGACAACAATTTTAAGAGCCGATTAGATCATTATTTATTAAACTAAAAATGCAGAATATTTGTAGCATATCTGTTTACCGGTATTTTACTGTTTTGATCAAATAAGCCGTTGGAGGACAATATTTGGCATTTGTATTTGCTGAATTTCTATAGACTAAAAAAATATTTTAAATAAATGAAAAATGATCATTAGTTGCCTCCCTAAAAAGCACATTATATAAGTGTCCTGAATTACTCTCACAGCAGACATAAGATACACAAACTGCTTTGTTATTCGGTCTAAACAAACCAACATAATCTTCTGACTTTGCAGCATGCCGATTGTGTTTAGTCAAATGAAAGGCGTGCTCCCTGTGCTGTGCCCCAGTGCATGTGCCAACATGATAATGATCTCACCCTTTTAAGAAACACCTTTGAGCTGAGGCCAAGATGCAAAGGTGACAGTCTCTGTCATTGGATAAACACAAAGAAACCGATCTTCATACAGCTACAGTAGATTCTTTCAAAGTCAGTCATAACAGGAAGGTCGGATTAGTGTGTCACAGTCAAACTATATGGCAGATAATATTCTTTCTATGAAACACAATGAAGGGAGATGCACCTACCTGTCTTTCTAAAAGTGATTTCTTTATTATTTTGTCTATTTGTGAGAAGCTGAATTCCATCCTAAATGTGATTAAAATTCACTAAATCTTATTTATGTATCTTTATTGTGTTGACAGGTAGATGGACCAAAGGAATCCTGAGGACACGTTATGAGTCCGAGACACTGAAAAAAGGGAGACAAGCACAGAGGCATCCTTCAGACTGTTATCACTTCTTCTGCTCAGTTGGGAGGACTAATCTGAAAATAAAAAAATCCCTCCACTCCCACCTCTGAGGAATTCAGGAGCCTTGGAGCTTGAAGGAGTCATTCCAACAGCTTTCTGGAGCATTATAGGAAACCTCCCCCAAAAAAAGACCTCCTCCCTGTTTCTTATCAACAATCCACTGAGAGGGTCAAACAGGGTCGCCTGACCAAACTGGACCAAGAGCAGAGAGAAAGACTGGAGCTTGCTCTTTCTTTCTCACGCACTCGAGTCGATGTGTAACACACCCGCAGCCAAAAACAGGAAGTAAAGCGGGCGTCTAAGTGAGAACCACGTGTAAAGGCTAGTTTGAAAAGGCAAAGAGTTTTCTTGGCAGGCCACAGGATTTAGTTTAAGACAATACCTCTTGGACTTTTCTGAACTGCCTGAACTCAATTCTCCCCTCTATGCTGTGAATGCAGAAATCTACCAACCTGTACTGTATGTGTAAATGTGAGCATCTGTGTGCATATGAGATTATTTATTAGTGTCATCACTGAGTGAGAACATATCTTTGTGCTAAACTGTCCTTGTGTGTGAATATACATTTCTGCAAATAGCCATCAGAGACAGCACAGGAACAGGAACATCAGCATAAGTGAGTGAAAACAACAAAAAACTACCTTTAAGTAGTCAACACTGGTCGCATACTGTAAGCTGGACTGTTAAATCATCTGTACATATCAGCAGTGACAGAATAAGAGCTTCAGATTGTGGTGCTCTGGCTGAGCTCCTCTATCTGTCTTCCCCTCATAAAGACTCAGGCTGAGAGTAGCGCCCACCAGGCGGGGGATCTCTGAGGGAAACATGGAGGCAACCATCCGTCCTCATGTCCCCTCGAATGGCTGACTTCAGAGAAAGAGCCTAATCCTATTCCCTTTGCCCAGAACCAGGCAGGGGTGTCCAGTGCTGATAAGAGCCACAGCCCGTCTCTCTTCCACCTCCAAAAACGTGCGAATGTCCTGCCTCAGGCGTCAGCCCGTCACCATCCCCATGGACACCGTCAAGATCATCCAGTCGGAGAAGTTCCCCAGAGAGTGCCCTGTGCCCGTCACCCAGCCGCGCTATGCCCCACCCCCCAGAGTGGCTTGGGATGGCGGAGGTGAGGGCGAAATCATCGTCAACCAGGCCTGCAGTGACCTGACCCTGGACATTACAGGGTCCCCCCGGCCTATGGTGTCCCCCTCGGCCCCCGTGATGCGCAGGGAGCAGAGCTTCCTGGCGCAGCGCAAAACCAGTGCCAACGAAATCTGCTACCACCAGTTCCACTACAAGATGGAGGACGTCATAGTCAACCAGTACGTGCTGCGCTCCTCCTCCACCTCCTCCTCCACTTCCTCCTCCTCTTCCTCGGGACCAGTCATGCCCTGCGAGCCCCTGGACTGCCCCACCTGCGGCCACACCTACAACTTCGCCGGCAAGCGTCCGCGCATCCTCTCCTGCCTGCACTCGGTGTGTGAGGAGTGCCTGCAGATCCTCTACGAGTCCTGTCCCAAGTACAAGTTCATCTCCTGCCCCACGTGCAGGCGCGAGACAGTGCTGTTCACTGACTATGGCCTGGCTGCTCTGGCCATCAACACCAGCATCCTGAGCCGCTTGCCCTCTGACCCTAACGGGCCCGTGCAGTGGGGCGGGGACGCCGACCGCAGCTGCTACCAGACTGTGCGCCAATACTGCCAGTCAGCCTGCACCTGCCAGATCGCCAACCCCTTGTCCTCCTGTGGCATCATGTAGACAAGGGGGGACACTGCAGGCATGACTCGACGCTGCCCCCCCACCGCCACCACCACTCTTTTCGTCTATAAGCTATACCCTCTTTGCCAACCCCCTCTCTCACACACACATACAGTAAATAAATCCCTCCACAGATGTTATCTCTATATATTTAATAGCACAGATGGATGCTATGTGGGACTTATGGATGCCGGTGGTTCAATAAATAGTAAATAAATGTATTTTATGTATGGACTGGAATCCTATTCACCCTCTCTCGTTTGGTTGGACGTGTTTGTCATTGACATCTCTTTACATGGGAATGCCAGGGGAGGTCTGTCCCCCCAACCTAGGTGAATAAAGATTAAATAAATGATAAAAGTAACTGTGTGTGGCCTGCACTTGTTATCTGTCAAGCAAGGGCATAGGCTTTTTTAACCACTGGAGGGTGGGTGTGTGGCTGGGGTGGGGGGATGGGGGCTCTGACATACATGATACTGCGGGGAATAAGGGTCCTCCAGGTCCACCAGAAAAAAATTGAGTATCAAACACCAAATTTCCTGCGTTCTGGTGAATTTTAATGCACCAATTTGTGCCTTTTTGCATCAGTTTATAATGTAAATGTCTTAAATTTTTGCAAAAATAAAAATTGTCTGCTACTTTCATGTTTTTATTTAGAGGGGACAAATGCACATGATTTAAATATTGAGGGGGACATGTCCCCTGCGTCCCCCCCAAAATCTACACCTATGCTGTCAAGCTACAAAAAGGATTCAGCTGCAGGGTTATGGCTTTCCTTTTTCAGATTTAGACAAGTGCACGATGAGGCTGGATCCCTTGTTTTGTTTTGGTTTTTTTTCCATTGAATATTTATGTCAATTTTAAGGGGATCGCTAATGGATTAATTAGAGATTTTCTCATGTGTTTTCCATTCCTTAATTTCTTCTTGAATATGTATGTCTATTTTTGGGGAACGTTTATGGATTTTTTTTTTTTTTAAGGGTTTTCCATCCCTTAATTTTTTTTCTTTTTTTTGTGAATATTTATGTGGATTGTTATTGGATTAACTAGAGATTGTGTCATGGGGTTTCTATCCCTTCATTTTTTTCTTTTGCCTTTTTCTTTTGCATTTAAGATGAAAATGAAGAAATGGCTTTGATGCTTAACGTATTTTTTATCCCTTACAAAACCCTTAATTAACAAAGAAGACCCATCAATATTATTTAGGATAACTAATTAATTTATCAGTTAATTTACTGCAAACTGAAACAATTACTTTACTGATATCATCAGGAATTTTGATCAGAACTTCACCTCAGGCTCTGGAAAGATTTTGGACATTTTATAGACTACAAAATTGATAAGATTGATTGTTGCTGCCCTATTTATTACTTATTTGCAGTATATATTTTATAAATGGATCTATTTTTAGATTTATCAGGAGAGCCAACACTTGCAGAATGTTATTAGAAAGCCTATCAGCCATATCAGATTGTGTCAGATCATTATTTCATACTGTATATTGACGAGCACGCTTCTCTTTGTTGCAGAAAAACACAAAGACAAAGTGAATAAGAATCTTACAGTTATATTTACATTATATTACATTTATAGTGTGATATACTGAACAGTGCACACCCGTATTCTTCACCAGTTTGCAGCTTTTTACAGATACAAATGTGTTTCTAAAATGAAATCAAGCTTTGTAGTGCTATGACATAACATTACAGAGAAATCTTATTCTCCATCACAGTGTTATATAAAAAATCATATTGTCAGTATAAAAATGGCAAGTATACAGCGGCTATAATAAATACACATGGCATATTGCCTCATCCCATGAGCTGAATAGGGAGTCAGTTTGAAAGCAGCAGCAGTGCTCAGACCTTTAAAGGAGAGCTTCTTCCTCTTCAGATCTGAAACCAAAATGTCCAAGCATCTCGACAGACACACTGTGGCCCATCTACACAGGCTGAGTTTTCCTCCTCCACTTGAACAGCTGGCTCAGCCGCCGTCGGGCCGAGTTTCTCTCAAATGACTGCATCTGTTGGCTGTACAGATAAAAAATTCATCAGACACAGCTGAAGCAAGCCATTGTAGAAAGCTGGAAGCAGCATGTCAGCCGAGTTTCATGAAAAAAAGAGGACAAAATGTTCAGGAGGAACAGGCTGAAAATGAACTCCCACCAAAAGCCTCTTCATCTACTGTGCATTAGCTCTGGACCACTGCGTCAGCCTGTGGCCGGCTGCCATGTTGGAGCAGCACACACATTTCCTCAGAGCATCATGCATCATATGAGATTAATAACACTGCCCCCTCAGAGGGTACAGTTATAAATGCAATGTCTTACCCCTTTTCATCTCTCCATCCAGAGTCCTGTTTTGACCAAGACCCAAATTTTAACCTCCAGTACTTGTGCGTTTTATGCGTCTCCCCTTTTCCAGACTCCTGAGAAGACAAATAAAACATTTGTGGACCAAAACAATGGAATAATATGAGGTACAAAAATGACATATTTCTTGTAAATCTCACTTGAACATAAGGCAGATGACACAGCTTATTTATTCTTTAGCTGTGTTTATTACTTTACTACAAATTCAGCGTTGTATTTGAGTGTATTCTACCTGCTTTTCGTGTTCTTCCTCTACTTCCTCCAGCAGGTCAGCTGTACTCATATGCTGCCCTCTGCAGTCTGCATTCAACTTTCCTGCACCAAGCACACACACAAACAATTATAGCTGCAATGCACACAAGTTTTTTTAAAGACTAGCAAAATATTTTCATATAAGAATATATTAAATATGCAAAACCACAAAAGATGAAAATGTAAAGAAACAGGTGGACTATGAGTCAACACTCAATGACTCACTTAAATGCAGTTTTGACAGATTTGTGTCTGAAGCTGATCTCTGCCGAAAATGTCCATAGTGAAAATCTTTCCGCCGCTGGGGTTCACTGGAAGTCTGCTCTGCACTTTCTGTATTTTCAGGACTCTGACAGGAAGTGAGATCCTCCTCAGGAGCTTTAGTGTCCTCCTGACAAGTGTCGAGAGCCTGAAAGAGAGTCAAGTGATGGGGAGAACGATGTTATCACGGTTTGAACCCTCAGGCTGCACGAAGACATCTTGTCATCACCAGTTTGACAAGCTTCTGTCATGTTTATAAACCCGGTGAAGTGAGGAAAATGTGACAGCATCTTAATTGCCTTGCAAAGATGTGATACATGACTGTGTTCACCTGGCTCACCTCCATGTCTTGATGCTCCCGCAAGGTATCCATCTCCATCTGTAACGCTCGGCTGTGCATCTGTTGTCTGGCAACTTCTTCTAACATTTGGCACACCTGCTCCAGGTAGCAGAGCCCGGGACTCATTCCTGTCCTCGCCTCCTCACCAAGGTCCTGCACACATCATTAGGCAAGAAGAGCTTGATACAATAACAATGCAGTGAACAATGCAATGAATACAAGGTTAGTTTAGTGTTTTCACTGCTGCTATTCAAACACTCTGAAAGCGTTCCAGAAGCAAAGTTTAGCAAATGTTTGCATGGTGATGATCAACATGGTAAACATAAGCATGTTAGCATGCTGAAGTTAGCATTTAGCTCAATGCAAACCTGTGTTTACGAGTACAGACTCCCAGACAGTGGTGCCCCCAGAAATTTTTCATAAGAGCTGGCTAGATGGGGCCCCTAAAAATCTTGGGGTGGCACACGAAAATTAAAAGTCATAACTGAATTTCAGGAACACTGTTATGCTACTGTAGTTTTCAGGCTAGTTAAAAACAATGCCAAAATGGAAGGTTAAGAAAACACATCCTAACATACTTTGGTTTCCCATTTTACAGTTAATCTCACTAATTGTCTGATTTGCATTAACTAGGGCTGTCGAGCAATTTAAAAAATAATCAAATTAATTACATGGTCAGTGATTAATTAACCTAAATTTATCACATGCATCAATTTTTGCTGTGAAAGTATTTTTTAAAAATTCAGTTCAAATTAATTTTGGCATATGTGTTGTGGTAAAGCTGCTGGATTTTGGACACAGTTGTCCCCCTGTCCTCTACCACAGAAACTCATCTGCAGTCCATTGCAATTTATTTTGTAAGGGAATTAATTAGTTGATCACAGGTAGACTTATTCAGTTTGTATCTGAATGCCAATTCATTGTTCTTCAAGACTGGTTTTCTTTTTCTTAAAAAGACAAATATACAGCGAACAAAAAATACACTTTATTTTGAAATACGGTGAATTTCCAGCACAGAGCTTTTACTTTGGAGTGTTGTTCCCCACTGTCGAGTGAGTGACTAATGGATAGGTACATGACGCAGACAACAAAGTAGCTCAATGACATGGTCAAACGCAAGTATGACGCTGACGACAATAAACTGTGTGGACCTTGAACAAATGAGGACTAGTGCCAGGGGGGCTCCCTGGAGAGCGCCGCTGCTCACAGAGCTGTTAGCAAGGCTGTAGATTCACAGTCTTCTTGATGAATAGAATTTGGTATGCAAGTAATGATTTTTATTGTCAATTAATCTGTTTAATGTTTTTTCAATAAATCATCTATGAAATAAAATGAAAAAATATTGGGTATTGTTGTTGTTAAATTGAACATTTTGTCAGACTGACATTCCAGACGTCAAAGAAATTCAGTTTATAATTATAATCAATTTATATAATTTACATTGATCATCGAACCTTATTCAGCACTTACTGGAGTAAAATAGAAAAGAACAGAACAGAGTTAAAGGTAAGTAACAAATCAATATAATATCAAAATTGTAATGACGATAGATATTCTAAGAGAGTCTGATATTAATAATATCAGCATATGAGCTAAAGCATTGTAATAAGCTTGTGTTTTCCCATGAACTCTGAGATGGACTTAGAATAGAACGAAATGCCCAGCCTGCTGAGTCAGAACACACAGATTTAGCTGACTGACTGCCTTTCATTTTCCACTGATGCATCTCTGCATATATATCGCATGAACTTTTTATTAGGATAATAAAAGTATAATTGCTTTTAATTACTAAAGTATATAATTACATAATTATGTATACTTGGCATTAAACGTCCTTTCAGTGTTGCATCCATCAAAGCTTTTTAAATCTGGCCCTCGTACAAGGAAACAAACAGAGTGCACACACACCTAGAGACTAAAAAAACACAGAGGACTCAATTAGACATAAACAGGACAATTAATCCTGTTGATTCAACACCTCTGTGTGATGTCAGCATGGACTGGTTTTCACAAGGAGCACACTAACATCATGGCAAATGTGAAGAGGAAAAAGCAAACTATTTTTTTCTATCATTTGGTTAACAACATGTCTGTCACGTGCAGCAAAAATCCCCACAGACTGCCCAGCTTCCCCCACACGCTTGCATCCATTCTTCTCGTGACTGTGGGCGTAAAGTCACCTGGGCAGACTGGTTTACGATCCCTCACACCGCAGACGAGCGCATGAAAGAGATCCTGTATGAGTAATGACATGCCTGTCCTACTTTGAATTTGAAAGCAACTTGGTGAAATGTGTGTTGCAACCCTCACACTAAGGTTAAAGTAGAGACCTCGTTATACTCCTGGGGCTTTCTTTAAGGCTTTCCTTTTGCACATGTGAGCCTGCGCTGTGCAAGACCATACATGTTACAGCGAAACTTATGTAATGCTGAAACTAGCCCAGAACAAAACAGAAACAGATATCAAAGAAAGTATAGAAGTGTTTTTATCTTTCCTGTTTTTTACAAACATAAAAGGATTTTTAGAAATTTAAAGACAGCTTGGTTTGTGTCATAAACAGTATCTCACCTCTGATCTCGTCTGAGCTGGCTGCGTGTCAGAGCCCATCGACATAGGCCGTCTGCACGTATCTGACATCTGCCTCAAGAGCACTGATGGGTGGTCTGTCCGCCTGAGGCCAAAACTCTCCGACCTTTGACCTCTCACTAACTCTGACGTGTGCCTTTTGGGCAAAAAAGATGCTCGAGGCCGTCGCCTGAGCACCTCCTCCACTGTAAGGGGCTCGGGGTTTTTCTTTGAACGATGAGAGTCCGTCTTCTGCAGCGCTTGCTCCACTTTTAAGTGCAAGGCCGCTGAGCTCTCCTGAGGTCTGCTGGGAAGGAACTGTGGAGAGGAAGATGAAGGAGGGGAAGGCACAGGAGAGGAGAGGACAGGAGATTGTGATGTTGAAGCTGGAGTGAGTTCTTCTCTCTCTGGTGTAAAAGCCTCCATTTCTGCGTTATCTGTTGAGATGGAGCAGGGTGTAGGGGGAAAGGATGTGACAGAGCTGGCTGTCTCCACTCCAGAGTCCACCGATTCTGAGCGCAGGTTTGTCCCCACGTCGGAGGAAGGTGTAGAAAGGTCTTCATCATTATTTGTGACCCATTCTGGATCCAAACACAGGCCTCCATCCATCACCCAAGCCTCCATTAGATTCCCAAAGCTCTTGTACAGATTCATCTCCCCTCTGTCCTCATGAGCTGCAGCAGGAGAATGAACAAGACACCAGCTCAGTCGTTGGCTGAGGTGAACTGGTGAAGTAGAATTCAAAACATCCCCTCTGATCCGCCTCTGCTCCTTCACCACGCCTCTCCCCATCATCTGTCCTGTCAGAGAGCGGAGCTGCATGTCCATACCCGCTCCTTCCTGTCACTAAATCCTGGGAAAAAGAGTGACTCATCTGTTATTTGAAATGGTTAATTTGTCCCCACACCTGTAAGACATAACAAGAACAAGCCAAGACATAAACACAGATTTAACCTGTGTATTCACGGGCAGTACTTGTGAATGAAATAACACAGAAACCTAAGTCATATAGAGCTTTTCAGAATGAGTAAAGACAAAGGAATACATTCAAGTGTCAGAGCTGCCATTAAAATGTTTCCCACAACTTGAGATGGAAACAAAACTCCCCTCTACATGCCTTAACATACCTGACCCAGTCACTCATGAGTGTGAGCACATATGAGATGCGTAATACAATATGTTAAAATTCCTCAGTGGATATACAGCATTATGGTATGTGTGTGAAACAGTAAACGCCGTTTCGTCATTTCAACGAAGCGAGATTTATCTGAGAGCGTAGGAATGTGTAGAGTGGACACTCCTGTCTGCAGATATGATCTACATTCCCCAGGTGAACACAGCGGCAGCATCTGATCAAACACACAGGATCATTCACAATCCTGGAAACAAAACAAGAGAGTTATTTTGAGCCGGTGCCCACAGTCACATCTATTGTTGTCCTGATGAAAGTTGTCTGTGATTGAACTGCTCCTCCAACAGCTGCTTACTTATGTTCTCATTTTCTGTACTTTTCCATAGACAGGTCTAAAACTATGCTAACATATACCCAGACCACACTATTTGTCTGCCTGTTTGATACGTGTCTTCTACCTGTGATGAAATTTGTTTTCATGTTTTTACATCTATGTTGACAACAATATACACACTATGTCTTATCCCTTGATATTTTTTGTTTGTTTGTATTTAAATAAAATAGAAAAAAGCCTCACCCCACTCAATAAATAACTAAATAACTATCCCTCAGGATTGATCACATGGTTGATGTTTCATGGGCTTTTAAGGTCTAGTATGTAGGATTAAATGGCATCTATGGTGAGACTGCAGAATTCAAACTTCTCCTGGGTGCTGAGCGTGTCGGAGAGCTATGGTGGCCGACTTAAAAAATACGCATGGCGCTATCTAGAGCAGTGGCTCCCAGTTGATCCAGCCACAGGGTCCACATTT
Source organism: Cephalopholis sonnerati (assembly GCA_019142605.1). Classification (NCBI taxonomy): domain Eukaryota; kingdom Metazoa; phylum Chordata; class Actinopteri; order Perciformes; family Serranidae; genus Cephalopholis; species Cephalopholis sonnerati. Next base: position 19,910,431 of record JAGQAX010000019.1, read on the forward strand.
CTCCCTAGTCAATAGTTCAAGGTCCACACAGCTTAATACATTCTCATCATACTTGTGTTTGGCCGTGTCATCGAGCTAGTTTGCTGTCTCTGTCAAGTTGCTGTCAGTTATTCACTCACTCTACAGCAGGAAACAGCAACTCAGAACAACAGCTCCGTGCTGGAAATTCACAGTACTTAGAAGTAAAGTGTGTTTTTTACAAACTTGGGGTCCACTCAGAATGGACCCGTTTGTCTGTTCTGGGCTCCTGTAGAGCAACATGGCAGACACCATTGAAGAGGCCTTGCTCCATATGTTTAAATAAGTGCCTCATTCTGAGGTACCGAAAACACAATGACTCTTATTTTCAGGTGATTATAAACTAATGAAAACATAATTATTTAAAAATTACACACCATTTCTGCTGATAGATGCCCCTAAACCCTACACACTGCACCTTTAATAAGTTTAAAATCGGACTTCTTTACAGCAAACAAAAGGAGAAATTCAATAAATTCATTAATTCATTTTCCGTAACCGCTTATCCTCTTGAGGGCCGCGGGGGGGCTGGAGCCTATCCCAGCTGACATTGGGTAATAGGCAAGGTTGGACAGGTCGCCAGACTATCACAGGGCTGACACATAGAGACAGACAACCATTCACACTCACGTTCACACCTACGGACAATTTAGAGTCACCACTTAACCTGCATGTCTTTGGACTGTGGGATGATGCAATAGATATCGTGCGTACAGAGCAGATCAACATAAACTGAATAGAGATAAATCACTGTCAGGATGTAGAAAGTTGTGAAACAATGTCCTTTTAGTACTTCAAGGACATGGACTGAGTAATACTGTATATCTACTTATTCATTTATGTATGCTTCTTCATATATTTTTAAACATTTTTGTCAGTAATTTTACTTGACCTCAGCATTTTTTAGAATCCTAAATTTCTGATGTCTCTATGTTCACTGGTCACTGTAAACATTCCTCCTCCTCATACTATCATAAAAACACAGGAAGTCGCTAGGGGGCGTCATTGAGCGTTCCTTAAGATTATCTGTCTTACTATAAAAATCACTTGATAAGACCCCCACTCCCCTTTTTAACACTATACATAAGAAAAATACAAGAGTCAGGTATAATGATGTTATAATAATACTTACAGCTGAGAACAGCAGCTTCTCTGATGACTTCTCTGTCAAAGAGGAAATGTAGGAAGCTACAGGCATCACATCAAACTGCAGGTCTGAGGGGTTACTGCGGTATTTGACCCTTGAATATTAAAATCGGGCACCAACTGATGAGAGACTGACAGCAGGACAGTCACTGATATGTTGTAATGAGTACTGTAAATATAACTCTGTGTACTTCTTTACTCTGTAATGACAGAAATACTCTACTATTGTTTTCTATAATAGTAAAGTGGCCTATTATAGAAAACAATAACACTTCTGTCCTTACAGAGAATATCTCGGCACACACGTCAGTTTAATGACACTGAGCTCCATCAGTGTGTTTGTGTGTGATTCTCTGTAGCAACCAGCAAACACCGCTCTGCACAGCGACCTGCTGCGTCTGGATCAACATGGAGAAATACGCTCCTAAATTCAGCAAAGTTCTGCTCACACCTGATCCACATTATATACCGGGGTGAGTATATGACTCCTCAGACGAGATTAGGGAAGAAATATCCTTTTAATACAGAAGATAAAATAACATATGTAGCATGAGTGCGCAGGGGTTAATGGCTGCATGGGCTCCTTATTACTGTTAATGATTACAATTAATGGGAGGAGAGCGTGTCAAATATAATGTAATGTGCAATTATAATACAGGTTTTTTTTTAGTTATTTAATTAGTTTCGTCAGAGTGGTGTTAAAGGGACAGTTTACTCCAAAATCAAAAACACATATTTTCCCTCTTACCTCTTGATTGTTTTGGTGTGAGTTGCTGAGTGTTGGAGATATCAGCCATAGAGATGTCTGCTTACTCTCGAATATATGAATTTAAAGGGCAAAAAAAAAAAAGAAATTTAAAAAATGGGAAAAAATTAAAAAAAAAAAATCTGAAAAAAACATTGAAAAAACTGTAAGGAAATGGAAAAAAATGGAGGAAAAAAACAATTAAAAAAAGAAAAAAATTTAAAAAGAAAAAAAAAGAAAAACAAAACTGAAAAACTCAACAGCAATGTCTCTGTGCAGAAATCATGACATGGTTACTCATGATAATCCACAGACCTTATTGTGAGCAGTTTCATGTAGGAACTATTTTCTTTCTCCTGAACCACACTAGCCAACTATATCACTAGGCAGAAAAAAGTCATGGACGAGAGGCTCGTGCTCGTGACAGTGCAAGATGCAAACATTAATGGCATCCACCTCAGCTGAGCTGTAACACTAGTTAGCTCAGTGGTGCTAGGTGAGCTAGCAGTAGATGCACGCTTCCTTCTGCACAGTGATACTGTTCGCAGGTGTAGTTTGGTAGAAAGAAAATAGTTCCTACATGAAACTGCTCACAACATAATTTCTGGAAAGAGACATTGCTGTTGAGTTTTTTAAATGTCATGTTTTGGCGTTTCAAACACCACAAGCCGAGTGCCATTTAGTTCCACTATATTAAAGAGAAGGCAGACATCTCTAAAGCCCTCAGCAACTCACATAAAGACAACATAGATAGTCACTAGCACTACAGGTAAGAGGAAAATCATGTACCTTTGATTTTTGGGTGAACTGCCCCTTTAAATCTAGGCTGTATGGTATTTTTTGCAGTCTTATTTGCCAGTGTTAATGTACATATAGAATTAAGTGTTCCTGTTAGTTTTGTTTACCCCGCTCCCTCTATTGTGTTCAGGTATGCAGGGTATTGTCCACAGCTGAAGTTCAACGTGGGGAAGTCTTACGGCCAGCTCACAGCCGAGCTGCTGACCAGTCCTGAGGTGAAACACTCCAATCATCTGGTCCTCCACACGGGTCATGTCCCCTCCAGAGAGTCAGACGCCGGTCTGATACTGAGAAGCTTCTCTGACAGTAACTTGAAGAAGATGATACCAGGATACACAGGTAGGTATCACACACACACACACACTAACACAGGGGGGTGAGCAAAGAAACTGAACACCTCAGTGAAAATGATTTCATACTGGGGATGAAATTTGGTAACATTTAAACTGATAAGTTGTTAATGACGTAGTTATGATGACTGAGTGGCAACAACAGTGTCAGTTATGATTAAAATCTGCCTGTAAATATGTGAGTTTTCACAGCACAATAACATGAGACAAGGAGAACATGAAAATAATCTGTGTCCATCTGCTAAATTATTAAACATAAATGACCAGGTACGTGGAACAGTGTTGAAAATCAAGATAACAAACACCAAGGAGCCATATTTGTAGCAATGCTGGCAGTGATGATTTCAAAGTTGAAGTCATTTTTTCCAAGTGTTTACATTGATTTTTCAAATCCTATATGAAAAGTATTTGGCTGAACCCTGCACACATATATGAACGGAGCATTTTAAAGGGTCAGTTCACCCAAATTACAAGAAAAAAAACCAATATTTTTCTAGGGATATTGAGCCATTTAGATTGCTTTTGGTTTTATTTGCTCTGAGGATTAATGGCAATGCATTTTGGGCTAAAGACACACTGTGCTGATGTTGCCGATATCTTTTTAAAAATAGAACAGACAAACAACATCTATTCAGCTCTGCTGTATTGAGGTGGAGGTAGAAAAGGCTCAAAAGCTGAGCAAATAAAACCAAAATTATCCTCATGACTAAACACTGCTATAAATTTGGCCGACCCGAAGCTTTAACGTCACTTGTTGCTGTTTCAGGCTTCATTCCAAAAAGTCAGAACCACTTTGCCTGCAGCTACTCTGAGGCATGTCGTAAAGCTCTGACTGAGTTTTACCAGGACAGGTGTGCGAAGATGCAACGGCAATCCACAGACCTGCCAGCTGTTGTCAACTACACCAACCAACAGTTTGAAGTAACTCTCTATCACTCTCTCCTTTCTTTCTATTGCCCACACACACTCGTACATGTTGACATGGCACCTTTGAACAGGTTCACTCTTGTTTAATTATCCATAGTGGAACTCCAGTGTCAGTTCACTGTAATGTAATCCACCCTGACAAAGACTGAGAGGCAGAACTGGTCAGCTCTATAAGACGACCGACCACAGATTCATCTGTTATGTCCCTGAGATTCACCTGAGTTAACCTTTTCACTTACATTACTGACATAATGTCGACTGGAAGCTGTGCTACATGTTGTTATGTAGAATCTCTGTTGCCTTTAAATTCCCTGTGAAGGCACCCAAACATGTTTGTCATATGATAATTGTATGAACTCTGAGTCATGCATGCTTTAATGGTTTCCTGTCATCATTTGACCCAGACACCACGACCCCCCTTGACACCAATCTCCAACAAAGTGTTCTCCTACAGGCCCTTGAGGTCCTTCACCCCCACTGCAAGACCATATTTCATGGATGATGACAACCCGCACAAGTACTTTATCTCAGGTACAACAGGGGACTTTAACAGCTGTTTAAAATGCATTTAGGCTTTAAACATGCAAAAGCAGAGTTTTTGGAGGCAGGGGAGGATCTCTGAACACAACATATCAACTTTTAAGCTGGTAAGAAAAACTTGTTATCAAACAGTTGCTCATTTACACATCAGGCAGATATGTGAAAGAGAAAAATTAGCTTTTAGTTAGAGTCATGTTTCACTCACCCTTGTTTTGGTCTCCGCTCACTCCTGAGGGAAATATCTGGCTCTTTAGCTGCTAAATGCTCCACTTTGTTCACCAGCTTGCTGCTAACTTTGTCTGCCATGTGTGCAGAGCAGGTAGAGCAGCGGTGCCAAAACCAGCTGGCTCTGCGGCCAAAAACCACAATCAAGAAACCTCCAAAACAAGATGACAGATACGCAGTTCTAAAATATGATCGACCAATACCAAGATGTAACGGCAACATTTTAGTGAACAATTAACACTTCCATTATACAGAGAGCAATAGTAGGCTTTCTCAGCGTCTGAGTCATGTTTCTGGCCAAATAAAGTCATACACAGCAAGTAATATTCACTTACCTCCTGACAAAAACATTTTGATCTTGATGTGCTTGATACTCAATTTTACTTTCCAGTATTGTTAACTTGATCTGCTATTTGGTGTGAGCAGCAGGGTTGTACACATTCACACCCCGAGAAAGCTAGCTCAAAGTTTAGTCTACACATAGTAAAATAAACTGGTTCACATTTATAGTTCACAATTTTGAACAACTTCACAGTCACAAAAATGAACTAGTTTAGCTTTAATTTCTTCTACTTTTTTTTTGTTTTACTAAAATAAAATGATGTGATCATCATTCACTTGCAGATGTTGCCCAATACTTTGACGCTGAAATTTTTCCAGACCCAGTGGGCACAATTTGCAACAAAAATTTGAGATTTTTTTTCCATCGGAATCTGTTCTGATTTGTTGATAGAGCTGCGTTGTCTGAATTGTCTGAAAAGTCTGTTCCTCCACTGAATAATGTTTCCCTTTTGTAAAAAATGCCACCCTCTGTGTTTGGGTAAAAGGAAAAGGTTCAGCTGTACGTAGCAGGAAACACATTATCGCAGAAACAATCTTCAGGCATACAGAGTGCCGTAAATTCCGTAAACAGTGTGTGAGTGTTAACTGTCGTGAACGGACACGTTCAGTTCACCGTTCACCAAAAACATGAGCACGAGCTGCTGAATATAACACCGCTGAGCAGGCAACGTACAGTGGGTTTTTAGAGCACATTTGCTAAAAACGGCTGCGAGCTATGGCTGGAGAAGCAACCAGGCGGACTGCCAAAGCATACATACAATACTGATACTGGCTTTTATACTTTGTTCTCTTGCACACCATGCCAAAGGATTTACACATTATTCCAGCAGCTCACTGAGTGATGTCTTTTTACAGGTTTTACAGGGCATGTGCCAAAATCTCGATTCCTAATTGGCAAAGGTTTCCCCATCACTACGAACCAGGCACTGATCCAGTTTGGAAAGCAGCGGCGGACTGACCGCACGTCCCGGGGGAACCCAGTGAGGGAGGACGGCACAATATCTGCCATGCCCACAATCTATCCATCAAACAGGGGGATGGTGCCGTCATTCACAGGGCACATCCCAGGTCAGTGTTAGCAACACATCTGCCTTGTGTTTAGCTTTTGTACAAAAGTTAACTCTGCACTGTCCCACAGGGTACCAGTTCATGTACGGGCATACCTATGGTCAACTTTCCCAGAATGCACTGGAAAAAAGTGGCATCAGGAGGATCCTTCAGTCATAACACCATCAGTATAATCATTACTGGCAAGATGAGGTTGTGAGATACGTCAAATCTAAGTAGGAAGTCCTCACATTAACATGAAACACATGAATAAACATTTGTGTTGTTCACTGTTGGCATAAGAAGAAGTCTTTATTGACAGACTTTGATTGTCACTGGGCATCAGAGGAAGCATTCAGAGGTTTAGGAAATGATGCTGGGTGAAATAATTACACAGACCTCACATTATTGCAGTACAAGAAAAATTCTGTATCAACACATTTCCTTTTTTTTCCTGCCCCTTATCAAACTACCGCTCTATCAAAATATACCTGACACACATTTAAATACCTGAAACAGCCACAAGATGGCTTATTTTTGTGCAACTGAACAAACCTCACTGGAAGACATATCACTGCATATACCAAACAACTCTACACATTTCAAAGTTCATTGCCAGAAAATGTCCAAAACCCAACTCTACAGCTATAAAAACATTAAGTTAAGAGATCTAGTACTGAAGCACCTACTGTATGTTTGTTAACTCATGCACCTACAGTAAAACCATGCTGGGGATTTGCTCAAGAAAGCCGATTACTGGAAACAAAACATCACCGAGAATCCACAAGGCTGGTGTGTAGTGTCATATTTGGCACTAGTAAGAGTGGATTGCTTTCTATTTTTCCACCTACAGATGAAGGTACAGCTATGGAGAGAATGACAGTGAAATGTGAGAAATGAAGTTTTGCACCACGAGAATGTCCAACAGTCTAAAGCAGGTCAATATTCATATTATATGATTGATATTCGCCTACAGGAAATATAAAGGAAAGTTATTCCAGAGTGTAATTGCAAGTAAAGGAAGTGGCCCTCATTCATCAAGCTTGTTCTGACATTAAGAGCTCCAGCCCCTTCTGATCGCATTCATAAAGCTTTACAACTTATATGACCACAAATTACAAAAGTACACTGACGAAACAACAACCAAGGGACATTTTAAGATCAGGAGCCGGTCACACCAGGAGCCTGTTGCACCAGCTGTTCGAAAGTTCAAAGTTCACCCAGTTATAACAAAGTTAAAGTCGAGATTTATGCATCAATAGATTAAAATGGGTTGCACCACACAAACTAGTTCTTACATACAGAGTGACTGCAATAGTTACACCTGGTAACTTCAAGGTGTAATTCTAGCATTAGAAACGTTAGCTTGCGAGCATATGATCTGTTTAGGTTAACATGTACGAGATAATATGAAATATGTTCAAAATATCTGAAATCTGTTTAATATTGACGCATACTGGGAAGATTTTAAAATGACATCTCACATACCTAGCATAATATATCAATCTAAATGGCTAGATTGGCATTATATTCACCCTCATTAAAAACTAAATACTATACTAAACACTAACTAAAAGGACTTATTTCTCCATGTATATATATGTATAAAATAGTAGTGGGCCCTCCTAACATTTACAAATAATTGGCAGTTAGATCTAACAATAGATTGTATGTTAAAATTGTTATTTTTTGCAGTTATACTAGTTTGAGATGCTACAGCGACTTCTTGTTTACAGAGTCGATTGGACAGCCATTTTCTAATACACATTAAAGTTTTACTAATTGAGACTTTTCTTTAGATTAAATGATGCAACCTGATTTATTAAGAAACTAGCTGATCCTAAGTACCTGAAAAGGAATCACAAAATTAACGCCTGATTTACAGATGAGCCCTTGACACTTGACATACGAGTGTCGCTTGACAGAAATGATGTAATTTTGATGGAAAAAAGTGTCCCTTGACACTTTCCTCTCATGATGTGCACCTGGAGGATTTTGTTGTCATGGACACTGTCATATTTTGTCCCACATTTTTATTAGGTAGTCACATTGCGTCATATATTCACCCTGTAGCTCTGTTGTTTGGTTCAGTGGACGCAGTGACCACCTCCTTTTCTTGTACTTTTATTTTCTCCTCAGTAGAAGTGAGTTTAAATCTCTTCCTAGAGCCGGCGTCCCATATCTGAAGGCAATGTCTTTGCTGCAGTGTCCGCGGGTTTGATTCCAGCCTACAGCCCTTTGCTGCATGTCATCCTCTCTTTCTCTCTCCCCCTTTCACACTTAAACTGTCCTATCCACTAAAGGCAAAAAGCCAAAAAAAAACATCTTAAAAAAAATCTCTTCCTCTTCAGTTAACTAAAAAAAAAGAGAGGATACAAAGCAGCACAAATATAGATACAAAACAAACAGCTGTCAGAGGAATCTATTTACAGATTGGGATGAGACAATGTGACTAAACAAGCCGGCTGGAGGACAGCGTCTGGTTACCACGGAGACGGCTGAAACCTTTCACCAAAGCATAAACTGCAAATGTCGCACGGCTCTTTAATTTCTGTCGAGCAACACTCCTCAAAAGTGTCAAGCACCCTGCCATCAATTAGGCTTTGGTAACGGATTTATGAATAGCTGGTGCAACACAAAGCGTGATGAATGTGGGCCATTGCCAAGCAGTTAATCCTGTATTTTATGTGCTTTCTGATCAGTTCAGCACTGTGTACTTATTATCATGCAGTTAAGACTTTTTGTTTTTACAGTAAATGGGCTCCACTCAGTCTTCCACCCACAGAGAGTTCAGTTTTCAGCAGTCCTTGTTAGTCTGCGCTCCTCCGAGCTTCATCGCCCTGATGGACTGAGCCAACAGTCCGAGCTGTGATCTGTCAAAATGCAACCACTGTGATGGTCGCCTGCACCTGTGAAAGCAATGATATAGAGGTATTGGTGTAGAGCAGGGAGTGGATAACAAATCAACCAAAGACACATTAAAGTAGTGTAAAAATCAAACAATAAACTCTGTACTTGCTGCTTCTTACCTTTTGGTTTGTGCTCCAATGTGACTCTGAGAAACTGCCTCTGTCCTGGTGGGTGTATCAGCTGCTCCAAACAGTTTGGCCCAGCGCAGCCCACCCTGACATGGACTCTCAGCCTGGACACAAGTGGACGCAGTTGGGGTCGCATTGTCTTTCTCTCCCTTATTCTCCTCTTGCCTGCTATCCATACTTATTTGAGACCACGTGTCTCCATAATTCCGGCTACAGTCCTCCCCTTCAACCACACCATCCATTAGGTCAGGCTCTTTCGGCCACCACTCTGGAATAGGAGCTAACAATGGACTCCTGTTAGTCAGCATCCCTCTGCAATCCTGCTTGACGCAGCTCTGAGGAGTGAGAGCCTCTTGGTGATGCAGACCTGTGTGGGGTGAAATCTTGTGGCTGCTGTCTGCCTTTCTGTCTGCTTGCAGTAGTGGCCAGCTGGTCACTAGGAGGGCTGAGCACGGCGGAGGTGGAGAAACACCCTCTTCCTCCGAACACAGCTGTCTGTTACGTAACAGTCGCGGCTCCAGGAGCAAGTTGAGGTCGAAGGGCAACACGGAGAGCGGCTGCAGCAGAAGTAGCAGCTCCTGAAACAAGGGCTGACACTGACCCAGTGACATGGACAGGAAGCCCCAAGAGTGGTAGTATGTTGTCACCACATCTGTGGAGACAGTAACAGGTGTGAACACATACAGATCCAAACATATGCAGTAATTCGTTGGTTTAAGGTGCTGTCGGCTGATACCACACTCAGAGTATTAATACAGCAGTGGAGCAATTCTGTGTGTGTTGTGATCTGAGCCTCTTTGTTGATGTTGACGATCCAGCCACATGTGTATGCTATACCCTTTTTCCATTTCCACTTTTGGCTGCGCCGAGTCAAGCCATGCTGCACAGATTTGTTTTTCCATTGTCAGTTTAGATAACGCTGTGCTGGAGACAGACCAAAAGCCGGGCCACCCGCCCTCTTCTGAGACAAGCCATGTGTTGCAAAACTCTACTCACCTCTGTCTGCAGGAGACCAGAGAGAAAGGTTTTCAGCTCTCAGTACTTCTGTAACCTCTAACTGAATCTCCGAGGTTAAGAGTTAAGTTTCTCTCCTGCATCCCTGTTTGTACTTTAGATATCTGCTTTTTTTTTTCATGTTTCATGTTCACTATCAGCTGTATAGAAGTTTTGTGAGACAAAAACTCACATTTCATTATTTTGCTGCTTCATAATAAAAGCTGACAAAATAACAGGGGACTTTTACTGTGAAGAATCTATTGGAAATTAAATGTGTTTATCACTAAATTAGCGGACCTTTGTTAGCAGCTCTTCATCAATAAAAACAAGTTTACTAACACTGTAGAAAGGAAGCGGAAAAGCGGAAACAGCCACAGGCTTCACACAACAGGCTCTTACTGCACCTCTGCACACAGCTCACCTCCAACAAGTAAACTTAATTTACCTAGATAAAATATCGGCAGACTTCAGTTGTGGATCAGCTCACCTCTTTTTAAACATCATTATTCAAGACAAACTGTCATCAGTTAAGGACACACCCTCAAGCAGGTAGCCCTGCTGTAATGGAAAGCAAACAAATACTTCCTTTGCAGATCACCTGACCTGCCATGGAGGACAACTGAGATAAGACTTTTTTGGGTCAAACTAACAGCCAGGTGTTTAGCAGGTTGTGTTTATCATGTTTATCATGTTAAAGGAGAATAATTACGTGCACATCACATCGGTGCAAGGCTATCAAAAAAAATGCACACATGAAGAAGAAAACAGTAAGTGTGCATTCTCTTTATGTGTACATGTTCATCATCTCAGTTATGCTGATAATTTGCTAATTAGCATTAGCATTAGACAAACCATTTTTTGACCCTATAAAGGAGCTGAATTCAAAGTCAAGAGGACACAGAGGTTTTTTTTTTTAATTAATTCTGTGAGGAACTTGAATATTTGTCCTAAAGTTCAAGGCAATAGTTCCTGAGATACGTGAGTGTAGAACAATGTGATCGACCCACTCACCAGCTGACATTGCAATGTGGCGTTTTGCCATGCTGCTAGTACACTTAATTGACTGTGTGCTCACCTTTTTGACTCTGAAGGTGACTGAGCCAAAACTCCAAAGCTCTCAAGCTGAAAAAGAGCAAATAATCAACAAAAGATAAATGACTCTACAGTAAATGCAGTGAATTCACAAGCATTCTTTATCATCAGTAACATGATCAAAAGTAATCCTTTACTTCAGCAGGCCCATGATGAAGGCCCTCAGTCTCATGCAGTGGCTGGTGAGCTGCGGACACTGTCTGATTTTAGAGACGAGGCTGTGAAGAACCCTGGTGGATGGACCTGTTGCAGACAGAGACCAAAAAGAGTGAATTAAAGAGCCCAAAACAAAGCCCCTGCACTATTGACACAATCACTCTAGTTACATTTACCGATCCTAGTAGAGACCTCCACCACACTCCAGGAGTGGTTGCGGCGCTGCCCGATGATAAAATCCAGCTTGTGATCCCGAAGACCGTCCTCTAAAATATTCTGGATCGCTGGGCACAAATGTTCCAGCACCAGACCGGCGATCGTGGGACTGCGAGAGCTGTTACCCAGGCGCATCTGTGGCAGAAGGAAAAGAAATGTGATACAGTGTATTTCCTGCTGACACAAGTTATTTGACTCCAGAATGTAAATAATTTCAGTCTGGCGCTTTTCCATTGTGACACATCCTTCAAGCTGCTCAGCTCAGCTGCCAAACTCATACCTTTTCTTCAGGGTCTCTGCTGCTGCCAAAATGAGCCATGATCAAATCCACCGCCCTGCTCACAGACCTCAGCAAGCCTACAGACAGTAGATGAGGAAACAGGTTGGATGAGTTGAAGTTGTAATTAATGCTTCACTGTTTGGGCACATGTAAAACACTGATGTATTATTTATACAATAAATACATTACATTGTAAATCCCCATCTGATGGGTAGACCTTTTTTCAGTTTGGGTTCCTTATAAACCTTTGAGTTTTGATATAATATGCTGTCAGTTTCTCTCTAACACTCGTTATAGGACATGCCATTCGACAGCTGGTGCTGCCCGCCTTACAAAACTTTCATTATAATGCTCTGATTCAGCATCCAACTTGTATGTAGGCAGGCTATGTAACCTCAGTGGGCTGTTACAGAAATGTCATTGACCAGCGATCTGTTGTTCTGTGAGGGGCAAGTAGCAGACGTCCCAGTTATTCATGTGGTGTCCGAATGATCTGAAAAATTAGCTCCCTTGTTGTACACTGCTCAAAAAAATTAAGGGAACACTTAATGGTCACAGTATATCAATCTGTCCATTTGGGAAGCACAAGTGATTGTGAATTAGTTCCACCTGCTTTGGTGCAAATGAAAGTGACAACAGGTGCAATGGAGAGGCAAAAGCAAGACAACCCCCAAAAAGGAAATGATTTTACATGTGGTGTCCACAGACAGTTGCTCTCTCCTTATCCTTCCTGACTGATTCGTCTCTAGTTTTGTGTTCTGCTAGTGTCCTTGTCACTACTGGTAGCATGAGATGGTACCTGCAGCCCAATCAGGTTGCACAGGTAGTCCAGCTCCTCCAGGATGGCACATCCATACATGCGGTCGCAAGAAGGTTTGCTGTGTCTCCCAGCACAGTCTCAAGAGCATGGAGGACATACTGGAAGACTAACCGTTACATGAGGAGAGCTGGACAGGGCTGTAGAAGGGCATCAACCCAGCAGCAAGACCAGTATCTGCTACTTTGTGCAAGAGGAACAGGAGGAGCACTACCAGAGCCCTACAAGATGACCTCCAGCAGCTACTGGTGTGCATGATTCTGACCTAACTGTCAGAAACAGACTCCATGAGGGTTGACTGAGGGCCTGACATCCTCTAGTGAGACCTGTGCTCACAATGTACATCAGTTAGGTTTTCAACATGAATAATTTGTTCATCAAGATCTGATGTGTGATTTAAGCATTCCCTTCATTTTTTGAGCAGTGTATATATCTTGCTGTTTGAACTTGAGTCCTATTCAATTGCTTCTTGTTAAGTCATCGTAACCGGCAGCGTAAACAGTAACCCGTGATGACAGCAAGTGGGCGAGTGGGAAATGTTTGGGATTCATGAGCACTAGGAGGCTCGTCAGGTTGACCCAGCACAAACCAGACGCTAAAAAGAGCTGTTCAAAAGATCAGATTTTTTGTTTTCGCCTATCATCACAGTACAAATTGTTTCTTGATTTTTATATTCTGATGCAGTGATTTCTCTTCTTGTGTCTGTCTTGTCATTTCTGTAAAATTCTTTAAACATCTGTGCTGGAAACAGATTGAACTGATGTTACTGCACTGTCAGATGTTTCACTTGTTTTAGACTCAATAATGAACAAATCGCACTCGATAAGACTTTCACCTCACTAACTGGGTCAGTGCTTAGAAATATGAGAGATTTCTTTCAGGGTTCATTATCATATCGCCAGAATGCAAATGTGAAAGTGAGCTGAAGATGAAAGAGTCCCTTTTAGCAGCAGTCCTCATTGACTTGCTTCCCCCTGCCTTTCTTTCTTCATCTCACACCGACTAGCCTCTGCAAATGTCACGGTAAATTCTTTATGCATGTTGATGCTGCCTGCAGTGCTGCACCTCACTGACTGTGCACCACAGTGTCTCCACTGTTGATTATCCATCGCAAAGGGCTTATATTTATATAATCAAATTTGCACCCAGTGGCCCCTCTGGTAAAACAGAATGATTAGGTGTGTTATAAATCATTAGCACTGTTTCTACTGCATCATTCTCCTTCTTGGAGCTCGCAGTCGCACACACATAGGCTACAGAGCAGAAGGCTCAGCCAATCCCGTACAGGGAGAGTTAAAAATAGGTCATGTTTGAGAGGAAGCCCCTTCAGGGTATTGAAGGCACTGCTGCAGCACAGTGAGTTTTATTGCTGCTCTCAACAGCTCAGCTCTGGATAGACAATCCAATCAAGGAGGAATCCTGTCATTATTGTTACTGGGTCATGTTTTTTTTACTCCATTCAGATTTCAGTGTGTATACAGCATTTAACATGTTTTACACACAGTAATATTCGTTGTCCTCACCTCTCCTCTGAAGATGGCTGATAGACATAGACTCATAAGACGTATCTGGTGAGAGGCAGAACTCCGTGGGCGGCTTGTCACTCAGGATCAGAGATTCACTGTGTTGACTCTGACTCGGCTTCCCACTGAGCCCTGCAGAGTCCTGGATTTGCAGCCCAGAAGCAGCCAATGAAAGCAGAGAACTCAAAGACGAGAGAGGAGCTACGGAAGAGAGGGCAGCTGTAAAACTGCCGTGAAAAAAGCCCGAGTCAGCTGCAGGTGCAGCCTGGTACTGAGGGAGCTTTTTCTGTGGTTGTACAGTTGCAGGTGGAGACAAGGACACCTGCAGGTTTGGGTGATGGGTGTCAGTGGTTAGCAGTAAAGTGGGGGGTGTATGGGAGAATACTGGAGGGTAGGGGGTGTGGGACTTCTTGGGATTTTTGGACTCATTGTTGGCAGGGGTGAAGTTAATAAGGTCCTGATAGGTGGGGATTTTAACCAGGTTGGAGTGATTTGGGGCTGAAATCAGATTTGAGAAAGTGTCAGTCTGAGTTTTGCCTGAGTAGGGGCTTGTTTTATCTTGCTCCTGAGTCAGTCTGGGCTTTGGGCTGAGGCGGGTTGGATCCAGGCTTCTTTTTGATGCACAGGGACTTGGACGTCCATGGCTTCTGCTGGACTGGCTCCATGCACGTCTGCGGCTGAAGCACTCTGGACTGGGCGTGCAGGTGGAGCAGGTGTCAGAGCTCGACGGAGCCTCCAGGAAGATGGGGCAGTGGCTGCCCAGTGGTGATGGCTGAAGATTAGAAAAGCACTGACTGCTTTTGCCCTTGAACTTAAGGCCTGGTTGGGAGCTGCCAGACTTGTTGCTCTTCTGGTTCATGTACTGCTCCAGAAGACAGCCCAAGTGCTGGGTCTGGGGTTTGCCTGCAGGGACCAGAACAAAGGGCTGGATGGGCAGCGAGGTTGGTCTTTGGGCCTTACTGTAGCGCACCACTGCATTTTCCAGTGAGCATGCTCCTGAGATAAAGGTAGAGGATGAGAAAATAGTTAGAAAAAAAGTGAATTCACTTCATTTTTATCTGTTGTTGTATCTTAAAAACACCAACAAATAAACAAAAAACTCTTGTCCATTGCTTTACCCTTCTCAGCAGCATCAGTATCACAGTGCTCCTGGTGCAGAATCACAGATGGCTGTGTGGACGCAGCGCTTGTGCCTTGGCATTTACTGCTATGTGGGCTACACTGGCTGGGGCACAGCGAACAGGGCGTGTGGGAGAGGTTTTGGAAGCTGTCTGTATGTTTCTTCCTGCAGAGGGCTTGCTCAGTGGAGGTGGAGGCAACTTGGTAATCATAGGTCTGAAACTGAGAGCATTCAAACCCGGCGCTGTGCTGAGCGGAGAAGAACCTCTTTTCCTTTTGTTGGTCCTCTTTCTCCTGGTGGAGATGCAGAAAGGACAGAGCTGGTTTAACAGCTAAATCACATGCATTTTTACACAAGATGGTGAAAGCACTGTCTGACGAGAAACCCTTTATAATGAGGTTTATACTGTGACATACATCTGTTTTAAGTTGTGTGGTAAATCATTAACCAATACTTTCTCAAACTATCAATGTATTTATCATTTTCATTCCCCCCTTATTATTTACATTTTCAATTTTTTTTAATTTTTTTTTGGAAAAGGTACATTAGTATTATTATTATTATTATTATTATTATTATTATCTTTTTAGATTTTTTTCCCCACATACACAAGCATACACATAAACACACACACACATCACACTCAACAAATTTCCTAAAATTCCAAAACCATCATCAACCATTTCATCCTTTTTTCTGTTGTATGTTATGCTATACATATTATCTATGTCTGTCCTTGGATATTTTTCTCTATCATTGTTGTACCTGTAAAATCACTACTGTTTTATACATTCTTTTTTGTTTGTACCAATAATAAAACAAAACAAAATAAAATAAAATACAATAAAATGAAAGTAAATTAAACAAATTAAATCAAATTAATTTAAATTAAATCAAATTAAATTTAAATTAAATGCTTTCTCACTTAATCATAACCCATTAAGTCTGCAGTAGTAACTCTCATTCATCAAGATTTTCCACAACAATAATATCTGTAAAGAAGCTTGATAAGTCTTTACTAAATGGACCTTGGTCTGGGTGTTCTGCAGCTGTATCTTCTAAGACTTCAGTAGTCAAACAGTCCATCAAAGATCTATTTTATTAACTTAAGAGCAAGCTAAAAACACAAAGCAAGACATACAGTATGCTGATCGTGGATAAACACCAGTCAAAGGATTTTTTTACCCAATTACTCTAATAAATGGCTTATAACTGATCTATAAATCACGAGTATGCGATTTATTAATTATTAAAGGTATGCTATGCAGGATTTATAGCGACTGTTTGTACACACGCTCACCAGCAAAAGTAAAGGTAAAGGCCAACCCCAGGTTAAATATAATTTGGTGATTTGCCTCGCTATATTTGTGTTTTTTTCGGTGCTGTGTCTCTTGGATGCCTGCTGCTTATAGTCTGGTACCTGGTCTCTATCTTTTTTTAAACCCTGACCTCACCTGAGCGCTGTGTGGGTACACGCCCATAAATGTCCCAGACACAGAAAATATAAGTAAAGCAGAGTCTTTGCAGAAATATACACCACCACACACTTCTAGTGGATCCTACGTGATGATTGAGAGGGATAACTTCTGTATGAGCATGTTGTTTCTTAGGATAATCCTGCATAGTATATCTTTAAAAAAAATGGAACATATGAGAAAGTGGTACTGAGGTGATGTTTAGGTTGTTCTATTGGCAAACAGTTGCTGTCCTGTAAAACCCATGTTTCTACAAAACAGACATTTCACGAGCTAAGAAAAACAGCCTTATTTCAGGTTCGTGATAATGCATTTTTCAGGTCATCTAATGTGGTTTTAAATGATTTATATTGCTCAAGAAGTAGGGGAATTTTCCTAAGCCAAGATTCAATTAACTACATTTAGAGATACATAGTTCTCCCTACTTTTTTTCATTACTGATGCATCATGATTCAGCGTTTTCCCTATTAAAGTGATATTTAATATCCTAGCCGTCATAAATCATTTAATTCAGTACTAAGAGAGGAGCTGTTTTATTGCTACATTACCTTCTTGACGTCTTTGTCTTGTCCTTCTTTCTTATGATCAACACTGAGGTGCTCAGACGGAGGGAAGGGGCTACTCCTGCACTGACCCTCGGGGCAGCTGGTGAGGCTGGACCAGGCCGGGCTGGGCGACTGGGAGGACAGGTCACAAGTCACAAGCTTGTAGTACTTCTGGTTGGTCCCCATGGCCAGTGTGGCCTGGCTCTGGAGACAGGCGGCCAAGTCTGACACCTCCAGCGAGGAGAGACCCGGGGGTAGCGGCTCCAGGGAGTAAAGATTGCAGTTGGAGTCGAGGCCCTGAGGAGACCAGCAGGAAGCAGAGGGCGCCGTGTCAAGCTCCTCTTTAGGGGGGGAGTTAACTGTCATGTCATCATGTTGGAGGTCCTCGGCTGGAGTCCGAGGAACAGGTTGGAGGTTGAGGAACACAGATCCCTCAGGTGACTGGGAGGGGTGAACTGCAGGACTGCTGAGGTCATGAGGCGTGGCAGGGTTGTTGCTCCTGTTATAGATAGTGCAGAAGTTCACCAAGACGCCGTCAGAGCTGTTACAGGAAGAGTCGCTCACATACTCTGCGTGACTGTTGGAGAACAGCTCTGGGGAACATTTGTGTTGGCTGTGGATGCAGCAGGACATGTTATCCTTCAGTCTGTCTGCATCCTGCTCTCCATAAGCCATCACCACGATGCCAGATTTGCTCACATGACAGCACTGGCATTCAGTCTGCACTGAGTCTGGGTGGTGAGGCTGGTTAGAGAGCCACTCTCGGTCACTCTCAGTACCCAACATGGTCCCTTCACTGCCCCATTCACTGTCCATGTAACCGTGGGACATTGTATGATTTCTGGCACCATTACTTAGAGGCCAGTTGGAGTTTCCATGCAACACAAAAGATGAGTCCTCATGATATCTGTGTAGATTATCTCCATCACTATCTTCATCTTCCTCCTCCTCATCAAGCTCTGTATTGGGGAGAAATGAGTTGTGTGACCGCAGACTGTCTCTGGCTCCAGAGCTCTCCTTCTTCAGATGGGAACTCGTCTCCTCCGGTGATGAGTTGGAGTCGTACCTCCCGCTGCTGTCGCTGCCCCCCTCCTCCTCCGCTCGGTCCTCGTTGAGACTACCGTAGCTGCTGGAAAAATGTCTCCGCCCACCAGTGAAGGCATGCTCTCTGTTCAGAGAGTCTTGCTCCGGGAGGGACACAGCGCGGGTCAAGCCCACTGAGCACAGCCGGCCGGGCCTCTTGGCAGAGCTGCACAGGGCCTGGACAGGAAGTTGCCAAGTGGGAAGCTGGACCACAGGGAAGTGGCACGCTATCAGGGTGTCCCCTGAGAGACTGGACGCTCCAATCATACTGCTGAATCAGGCTGGACCAGGGAAACTGTCCCCATGTTCCTTCAACTAAACCCTGCAATAATAAAAGAAAACAGAATCACTTATAAGTACAATAAGTGTTATCCGTGGTGCACAAACATATTCACGATGACGCATGGGAATGCATACAAGAGTAGAACGGCAGATTAAATGAGTGGATATAAAAATATGTGAAACGATCAATTGCAGAGTTCGGTTGTCTAAGGTGATGAAAAATGAGCATTACAATAAAGAATGCATTAAATAAGTCACAAGTGTTATGGCTTCTGCAAAACATTTCCTGAGGCTCATCAGACAAAATGAGCTGGACGGAGAAGAATTAGATTCTATAAGGGATTCTGTGAGGGACGTCTTAAAGGAACATTTCACCCCTGAAATGATCAATTACTCACCCTGTGTTACGTTAAATTTGGGGGGAAAAAACCATTTGTTTTCCTTATGTACATCCATGTTGAGTGAAAAATCTGTCTGTCCATCCTGGAAAAGAGATCCCTCCTCAGCTGCTCTTTCTGAGGTTTCTACCATTTTTTTCCCTGTTAAAGGGTTTTTTGGAGTTTTTCCTTATCCGCTGTGAGGGTCCAAAGGACAGAGGGATGTCGTATTCTGTAAAGCCCCCTGAGGCAAATTGTGAATCTTGTTCACCCTAAAGGCATGCAAGAATGATGATCATTTTGGGGGTGAAGTATCCCTTTAAGTTACGGCCTGGCCCTAAGAGCAAAGGTATCATCATGAACCCTCTGAATTTAAGAGAAAACGTTCTCAGTTTTTCACAGTTGGATCACAGAGACATGTTTTAAAGCTTCTTATATGTATTCAGGATAGCTTGTGTGCTTGTTGTTGGTGTCTGCATATGATGTGTTTATGTTTATCTCCCGCTGGATCTGCTTCTTGATATCTGGACTCAATGACCCTCCCAGCTGTAATGCTGTGACAGGCTTAAAGCATCAGGGACCTCATTACAGATTTTAGTGGTTAGTAAAAGAGAAGTGCATTTTAATTCGGGGGTAAAAGCATCCCTACAGAATTGAAAAAAATAAAAACATGAAGCACAACTGCAGGCTACTGCTGTCAGAGTCTGCTTCCTCACTTCACACCACTGGTCCTCCAGTCAAAGTCCTACCGCGTTGTCTGCTTCTGGCCCTCAGCACAGCCTACCCTCCATAATTCAGTCAACCGTTAATAAACTCCTCCTCTCGCTGCCTGGGCCAACCACAGTCTCTCACAGTTACTCAGCTGCTCTGTAACTAGGGCAGCTGCACTGCAGAGATGCTCCGCTGGCACTGCTAAGAGTAAATACATTTTCACATCAGTTTAGTTAATTCAATGTGCTCTACATCCTCATTTAGCGTCTGATTTTACAGACATCTATACACAGGAGGCAGCACAACAATGATCATTATCCCTCACTGACACACAACCACGACTACTACTGCCAAGTAAAAATAAAAGTAATTACAAAGCACATAAAATATTTAAACACCGGAGTGTGGATGACATTTAATCACAAAATAATTTATTTAAGTTATTAGTAATAATTAATGTTGCTAGGATACAACCACACACCATTTCCTGAGATCTGCAGTGTTGTAGTCTTGGTGCTCTGTGGTGAATTTAAACTAGACTGAAAATCATGTTCAGACAATTCAATATTTAAGACGCAACATCCTCAGTCTTCAGACACTGTTCGGGGCGTTATGTCACACATCAGACAGCCATCCGTTCAGAGCTGTCACACTGTTGTGCTACTGTCTGGATGAAACGTGTGTAAACAAACAACATCTGTTGCAGATGACCATGGAGAGGTAATCCTCTTTATCATCACAACCCAACAATAAACAACATCATTACCATGGCAACAGATAGTAAACACATCAAAATATGCTCTTAGGTAGAAATATCAATGTGTAATCAAAGTTTTTATTATGGCAAACCCATATACTGTATACATTTCACACAGTCAGACTATTTCTACTCAAGTATTTCCAGTTACAGCCTCATCAGATTGCACTATTTTATATTTAAATGTGGCCAGATATAACAACACATCTCTGTGGAGGAAGTGCAGTTGACTATCTTTGACAGAATCCTTTTAAATCACGGCATTATCGTTTGATTGTTAAGATTAATGTCTGTGATAATGTCATACAAGGGAATATAATACTGGAGCGGATATATTGAATCTTGTTTTATCCCGTCCCCGCTTATTTTCAACAGTTCAATAGTTCAATACCGCAGGAAAGTAGGCCAATGTGACTGACTAGTCGTCTGCAGAGGACTAACAATTTCACTGCAAAGCGGATACGTCTCTCGCGAATTATGGCCACTGCTGTAGGTCCCCTGACGTGAAGCTCCGTCCTCTGGGCACTGAGATGGCTGTGATTAACTGATTTCACTGGAAATGTCTGTCAGGTCAAGTCAGTGTCTGCGTGGTTCTGTGAAAGCAAAGAGTCTGAGGTCCACCCTTGTTTTTGTGGTTGGACGCAGAATCAGATCGTGATGCTGCTTGTTATCAGATATGTCTCTCTGACAATGGGACATCGTTACAGCTTGTTCGTTTACATTCATTTAAGGAAAAGTTTCAGTATGAGAACTCAATAATAGTTTAACATCTGTGACATCTGATCTAAGAGTAAAAGATGGCGGAGACAAGCGTAAGGTCACAGACGGGGGTTGACTGCACGAGATGGACAGGTACCTAGAGGGGACAAATTAAAGGAATTACATGAATAGAAGAGTGGAGAACATATCAAATGCAGTGTGATCATGACATGAATCAAGGGTGTTGGTTTCATTTCAGCATTGGGGGAGTGACACACATATGAAACAGGGAATTGGGGTCCTCTGCCAGAACATTTTAACACTTAACATTCAATTTTCTGCATTTATCTATCATATTCAGCCTTTTCTGCATCAATTTACAGCATCAATGTCTTTAATTTTGTCAAAATAAAAGCCCTCTGCAACTTTCATGTTTATACTCAGGTGGACAAATGCACATATTCTAAATATTGCCCCTGAAATCTACACCTGTGATGTAAATAAAATGCTACAGCCTTCACAGATTTTAACCCAGTTAGATGCCTATGGAAGATTTCGGCACGTGTAAGACAATGCTCTCCACCACCGCCACCAAAAGACCAAGTTATATAATATAAACTTTCATCTTCAAATCTATTTAGTGATGTCTGTGATTGTCTCCAATGCTATATGTCCTGTTTCTTTTTCTTACTATCTGCTGTATTCTCACTTGATTTCAATAAAATTGCCTGATTACAGTAAATACAGGTTGTTTATATAAATGAAGGGATGTTGTTCATCCCTCTAATACAGTTCCACAGACTTGGCAGGAAGCACTCAAGCTGTTCTGGAGGCTTGTGGTGGACCACAAAGACACTTCATGTTGGTTTTTCCTTTAATTTGCTCTCCCATCTGTGTGTGTGTGTGTGTGTGTGAGTGTGTGTTCATGATGAAAATGAAATATTCAAAGTGGCTGAAGTAGGACATGCAGACAATAAGAGATGCACACGTGCCAAAAGAACCACCCATGACAGAAGTAGCATCTCCCTCTCTCAGGAACACACACATGATTACACACACATGCAGACTTAAACCCCAAATAAAGTAGGACAGAAGACCAGGATCAATACAGCTGAATAATTGACTTCAAAGTAAACAGAGCACATGAAAAGACAGGCGCTCGTGCAGCACCAGCCAGTCTCCTCATCTCCTGTTAATATTATCACCTACTTGATAAGAGTGCTCAGTCAAAGGTGATGTCCATCCTCCTCTTCCAGGTGATTTCAATACATTACATCCCACATCAAACAATTCTTATAAAAAATCACGCGAGTGCACGACGCACCTCTGACGTCAAATGTGCAAGTGAAAGCCAGTATGTCCAGCTCTACTACCTGATTTCCGCGATTAAAATTAAAGCCTTGTATCTTGATTTTATAACTCTATTGTAGCGTAATATGAAGCCGGTCCGACATTGAGGTCCGGACAGATACAGCTGTCCCCACGCCGCCGCTTCAGCACCGCTCAGCCTGACGGAGCTGTGACGTCACGCAGGCTTTAACCAATGAAGAAGCAGAAGCGGCTGCCACTCAGAGCATCCAAGACTCCGGGTAGGAAAAGAGTTCATTATAAAGGCCTGTATTTTTTTTTTCTTTTCAAAGTATGATAAAAATAGACATCATGAGCTGGCTTATACCTAGAGATAGCACAGTGACTGGAATTATGATTTTGTATGTTACAGTGATGAGCCACAAATATGACACACTAAATCATAATTTTGACGTGGAAAAAAACATAATTATTCTTTATTAGGCTATCAAATCAAGGGGAGACACCACAGGTAAACAGAATTCTTTTAATACACTGGTTAATTTGGAGATTTTGGGCTATTTTGCCTCCAAAACACGTCTTTTAGACTATAGGAAGTCCAAAAAATACACAATTAGGTGTAAAAAGGTCTTAAGACTGAATATTTTGACCATTTTTAGACCACAATATATATATGTTGTTTTGTTTTTTTTCATAATTTGAGCCAGAAATCTCCACTTCAATAGCACTAACATACACCATATTCTGAAGGTTTGTT
This sequence comes from Cephalopholis sonnerati, assembly GCA_019142605.1. NCBI lineage: Eukaryota > Metazoa > Chordata > Actinopteri > Perciformes > Serranidae > Cephalopholis > Cephalopholis sonnerati. The sequence goes on from JAGQAX010000019.1 coordinate 19,933,801, forward strand.
TATGTCATTCATATTTAATTTAATTTAATTTAATTTAATTCAGATTAGTTTAGTTTAGTTTAATGTAATTTAATGTAATTTATTTTTTATTTTATTAATTAATATATATTAGATTATTTTTATTGTTATTTTTATTTTAAATTTATTATTATTATTATTATTATTATTATATTTTTATGTATTTATGAAATATAGAAAAAATAGCCTATCAAAAATTCCCTTTTGAATAATGAATCAAGAATTTTGAACCTGGCTTTATCAAATGTTTAGATTTCTGATCTGGAAATTTCTAAAAAAAATAATAATAAACAAATAAATAAAAAATCTGTATCAGAACACTTGTAGGCTAATACAGAAATAATTGTCTTAATTTCAGTAATCGACTGCTTAAGTTTCATGGTGATTTTTAGTAGTTAAAGTTTTACTGTATTCACCTGTAGTGTCTCCACTTTACATCGTGGCCATATTACTTGTGAAAGTACTAATTTCTAACTTTTCATCCTTTTATTATGTAAAATAAGCTCATTTTAGATAATCATCAACATCAAAAAATAAAATAGTAAGAATAATTAATGATCAAATCAATAAGAAATCATGTTAGCATGCTTGTAGAACTATTCAATGTCATTGTTTAATCCCTTGACACTGATGAGACAATGATGCATAAAGTCACAATTCTCTTTAAACCAGGGGTGTCAAACTCATTTTAGTTCATGGGTCACATACAGTCCAATTTGATTGCAGGTGGGCCGGACCAGTAAAACCAGTGCATAATATCCTATAAATAACAAATACCTCCAATTTTTCATTTTTTTCTCTTTTGTTTAAAGGAGTACCTCTTTGCCTTCACAAGTGCATCACCATTAGGAGTGCAAAGTCATCCAGTGGGCTGGATTGGACCCTTTTGAGGGCCGGTTCTGGCCCCTGGGCTGCATGTTTGACACCCCTGCTCTAAACTAAACAATTAGCAGAACTTGGTCAGAGCCTATCACAAATGTGCTGGTGGCATATCCATCTCACTAAACCTGGCTCAGCTCGCCCTCCAGTGGCCAAAATGATGCATGGCTTTTCAAGGGCGGTTGTGCAATATGTGTCATGTGACAACCTCTATGTCACATCTGAAGCCATTAAACACACGGTGGTATTGCAGGTCTGTGGGTATCAGAAAAAGGAACCCCCAGTGACCCAGCACACAGGGTTTGTCACGTCTTTCACAACATTTGGGTGGTTGCAAAGAGGTCTGAGAGTCAACCCATCTCAACATGGAGCATAATCCTGAGCATCAAACTCATGTGCATGTGTGCATATATTAGAGCATGGTTAGAAGGAGGAAGCCTCAATAAGTCTACCATGTTTAGGTGCTGGCCTCAGCCACACACATCAGTACAGCAGTGGGCAGATATCATACAGGCTACCATCTTTTTACCAAGTCTAATCAGCTGTCCTCATCAGTATAAGACACACACACTATGAAAAATCCCCAACCACAGCTATTTCTTGACCTTTGCCACAGTAACATTGGCCAAATTCACTTTGGTCTCTTTTCACACTTATAGGCAACATTTATGCATATTTTTTTAATATATTTTTAGTTTTCATCACAAGAGCTTTTAATGGAAAACAGCAATAAAAATATAATAATTCAAAACATGTAAAAGCAGTGAGACCAAGCGTGTCCCTGGGTCGGTGAAGAGTTGGGAATCACCGCATCGCCACCTTGTGGTATGTGGTCCTTGGTGCTTAAATACAGAAATATTTTATTTGAATTAAAAATGTGGAAATACAACCTGTTATAAAAAGTATACCTAAACATCTACATGGTTTACAATATGTACAAATAAATATATAGTAACAACATAAACCAATAAACTCAGAGCATCTCAAAAACTTTGCATGAATATTTATATTTTCTTATTAAAACATGTTATACAGCCTGTCTGATGTCCTGCGTTTGTTTTAGACGAACTAGATCATAAAAAATCAATAGATGGAGCCGTTTGATTGTTCATGCGAATGCAGCATTTACAGCTCTGTTTTGCTGCAGTGCAGTGCCAGATCAGATTACTTTAACTGAAGGCCTGATAAAGTGCCAGCAGGTCAAGCCAGGATATCACAGCAGCGATTTCATAATTTTGAGTCAGGTCGCTTTGGTCCATGAGGCGGATGTTTGCTCTGATGGATTGGTTTGTTTGTGTATCCTCTTCAGGTGGAGTTCCTGAAGGAGCAGATATTTTTCCTGCAACAATAAAGAACAGCATCATTATTGATTTATTATTATGTCCACACCATGCGAAATGCACATGTGCAAAATTTTACACGCTACACAGATACAGCACAGAGATATTATTGCAAAGAGTCTGTGAACACTATGAAAAGGAACATTATGTCTGTTTAATATCACAGGATGTCATCTGAAGGAACTTATCTGGTTTCACATATATGACAAAACACTTAAAGGACCAGTGTGTCAGATTTAAGGGGATTTAGTGGCATCTAGTGGTGAGGATTGCAGATTGCAATCAGCCGAAACTTCTCCCAGTTTGATTTCCTTCAGTGTTCATTGTTCAGGAGGTTTTAATGTGGAGCTAAATTATCCGTAGAGATCTCCTCCTCTCCGTAATGTTACAGTTCATGTTACAAGTCAGTGTTTTCTCCTATGCTGTTTGGCATGTCGGAGGCTGTTAGCCTAGCGCTTGCTAATGTGTGCACACCTTTTTTCTGAGATAACTTAAGATCCAGACATTCAGGAGGCTTTTACGTGAAGCCTTATTATCTACAGAGGTCTCTTCCTCTCCAAAACAAATAGACCCAATGATTTAAACCAGTAAAAACACTCAATAAAGCAGTTTAATGTTAAAAAAAAGTGTGTTTTTCCATTGCTCTCATCACAGAGGGGCTGCTAACTACAGTGGCAGATGCAAAAACACAGTTGTCCCTATGTAGAGCAAGTGTGAAAACACAACTATTCTCATTTTTAGGTGTTATAACCAAAAGCTATACCTAAAAAATGTACTTACTGTATCATATCCCCCCAAATTCTACACACTAAACCTTTATGAAATGCAGATATTAACACAAGGAGCCTACAGCAGCAGTGGAAACGTTTCCTAAATGTCCCACATAAGCCTCAACATTTCTAAGAAGCTCTGCCGTACCTGCAGTATTTTGTGCCACACTCTAGGTTATCCCTGCAGCTGGCACCCACAGGCTTCATGCTGTTCCAGCGCCACAGGAGTGAGCGCTTGGTCCGCAGGATCAAACCATTCCAGTCTTCAGGTACAGGCAGTGATTCGACCTGTGAAGGCAAACATGAAATAAAATCCTTTAAGAGCTGTGATGACCCTCATGTGATAAAATCCAGTTCCTTAAAAAATTCAAAGACGTGATGTCCTATATTAGCTAAAAATAGATGGAGCAAACTCTCAGGACATGAACAGTTAAGTGTTATTAACTTACCTGAACGGCACAGATCAAACACAGAAAGACAGAAAGAACGATGATTCTTTCCTGAAGAGTCCTCATGCTGTTTGCAGATTAAACTCAAGAGAGAAGCAGCTCTGCGGCAAGGCTGCTGTGTTGTTCCATGCCCCCTGTATTAAAGGCTTTAGTTGGGTTGGGGAGGAGTTACCCTCTGACAGATATCAAGTATTAATTCCCCAATTTGCCACTTTAATGACTGAGGCAGAGGTTTGGCAGGGAAGCCGATTTCAAGTCAGAGTCAACAATGCAAACATATTTAAACACTTATCAGTTTTATAATGCCAGGTAAAGTCAAAGTTTATCGGCAGGCAGCCAAAGTACACTTTAACCCTGTAATTAAGGGCAATTCCACGTCGGTCGTATCTAACTGAAACCTTAAGATGTGTCAGAGATTGTAAAAGTGTATCCATCCACCACTTCACCCCTGGAGCCTCCAATTTATCCAAGGCTCACGGTTTGGACTGATGGGAGGTAACTGAATGATGTGAACACACACATTACACAAGAATAAAAGCATGTATTTTAAAAAATGAACTATGTATTATTTTGCAAAACCCTATTGACAAAACAACAATACTAAAATGATAAATTAAACAATCCACATTTTACTATTTTTGATTTACTTAGGTGAAACCAAAGCGCAGTAACACAGGTCCACCTTCAGTGAATGCATGCTCCCACAGCCAGGAGCACACTTCTTATCAGAGGGAAAATACCTCAGCATGACAACAGGCCAGTGACCTGAAGAAGTTTCCTCTGCAACCTGCAAGAAACAATTCCAGCATGTAACTCTTTGGTCACTTTATTAGGTACACTTATTCAACTGCTCCTTAATGCAAATAGCTAATCAGCCAATCACGTGGCAGCAACTCAATGCATTTAGGCATGTAGACATGGTCAAGACGACCTGCTGAAGTTCAAACTGAGCATCAGAATGGGGAAGAGAGGTGATTTAAGTGACTCTGACCGTGGCATGGTTGTTGGTGCCAGATGGGCTGGTCTGAGTATTTCAGAAACTGCTGAGGATGGTCCAAAAAAGAGAAGATATCCAGTGAGCAGCAGTTCTCTGGGTGAAAATGCCTTGTTGATGCCAGAGGTCAGAGGAGAATGGCCAGACTGGTAGAAAGGCAACAGTAACTCAAATAACGACTCGTTACAACCAAGGTATGCAGATGGACCGAAATCTCTTCGGAATGTTTCCAGCACCTTGTTGAATCTATGCCACGAAAAATTAAGGCAGTTCTGAAGGCAAAAGGGGTCCAACCTGGTACTAGCAAGGTGTACCTAATAAAGTGGCCAGTGAGTGTATCTTCACATAAAACAAGTTGTCATTCTTACAGATATTAGAGGTTATTTAGAGAGTTGTGTTTGTGCTGGCAGACACATTTTTCAGTCTTTGGACAGAGCCAGGTGCTGTTTCCACCTGCTTCCAGCCTCTATGCTGAACTATGCTGATTGTCGCTTCATGTTTATCATAACTTCTCATATAACTTTTGGCAACAAAGCAAACATGAATATTTTCCACAGCACTGAGTTATTCTGGTATGAAACAAAACCATTCCCTGAATCAAGATTGATAAACAAAAATATATAGGCAATTTTGAGCCTTTATAAACATGGAGTGACCGTAAATTGACTCCATTTATTTCTAAACAATTACATATACTTTTAACTTTGTTTTCAGCTGTGATGACACTGAAAATATGTTATATTGTAGTGAAGTGCTTACATAACTTGAGGCAGTGTCAACTGGGGCTGAAGGCCTGTTAAAAGTTTTGAAGAAACTCCTCTGCTTAAGGCTACAGGCTTGGGGCGGCAGTAGTTCAGTCCACAGGGACTTGGGTTAGGAACCGGAGAGTCGCCATTTTAAGTCCCTGTCCTGACCAAATATGGAGTGTGGACTGGTAGCTGGGGAGGTGCCAGTTCACCTCCTGGTCACTGTCAAAGTGCCCTTGATTGGGGCATCAAACCCCTAACTGCTCAGGGTGCTTGTCCATGGGCTGCCCCCTCGCTCTGAAACCTCACTAATTAACACATGTACAGATTATGTTTGTGCATGTGTATTTCGAGCCTGTGTGTATATGACAACAGAGTGAAAATAATTGAATGTCTCCTCATGGATAAATAAAGCACATCTTCTTTTCTTCTTCTTCTTCAGCTTGAGGCTACATTAGCACTAGCATAACACACCTCCCACACATTGCATACCTAACAGTCAGCACTCACAATGCATTGTGGGTGATGAATGTGTCAGGTGTTAACACGGATGGAAAATTAAACTAGAATTACCACCTTGCTGCTGCATGCCTCTGCCAACCAGTCAAGTTGCAGTTTACATCCATGACTCATATGATAGGCTTTATGTAGAGAAGAATTTGAAAGAATCTAATAAAGGGTATTTTATTATTTTGGCCAAACATGGATGCTTCACACAAATCTTCAACCTGGCAGCACAGAAAATCTAGACAATCAGCAAAGTTTCAAGGTGGACACCCAAAATTAGCGTCACCACTTCAGTATGTGACCAAATGTTTCCCTTTTTGTTCCCCAGTCATGATGCTGAGTAATGGCCAGAGGTGTTTCTGCAGATCATTATGATGTCACAGTTAAGTTGACCTTTGACCTTTCGGGTATAAAACGTCATCAGCTTACCCTAATAGACATTTATGTGACCTTTTATCATAATTAGCGTATGAGTCCAAGTGGATATTTGTGCCAAATTGGAAGACGTTTCCTCAAAGTGTTCCTGTGACATCATGTTTACAAAAAATGACGGCGCAGTTACAATTAGTAGTTAGAAGAAGTTTCAACACCAGCTTTCAACATCTGCAAATAATAAATTAGTCAGACCAGCCCCTGAAGTTAGTCATAAGGCGATTCATGCTTTACTGGTGACCTTTATACAAACTTGTCAACACTTCAATCAATCATTTTGTAATGTGTGAAGCAGGAAACATAAACACGTCTTCAGAGAATGAGAAGCACACCAGGTTTATTGAAGCTGTAGCAAATGACAAGACAATGTGCAAACAGTTACATGTGACCTATTGAGAGTACGTAAACAGCAATTACATATGAATTTTACTATGCAGGTGTAGTAGTGTAAACAGTAATGTCTGTTACATACAGTATGAAACGACGATGACAACAGTGTCAGTGATGTGTGTGAAACAGTGGTTATTACACATTGCAGTGCAGATTCTGTGTAGTGCAGGAAAGAAAATCAGTTATATTTTCAGTCAGGGAATTTGACCAGCAAGCCCAAGAAAACCCCAATAACATAATTTTTAACCACACATTTTAAAGGTATACCATGCAGTCCTGATGTCACCTACACTCTTTGCCCAGAAAAGCAGATGAATAAACAGCCACGTACTTCCAGTGGGTCACAAGTGATGATTGAGAGGGATTACTTGTACATAAGTTTATACATTTCTTTTCTGGGAAAATCCTGCATAGTATACCTTTAAATAAAGATACAAAAATCTCAATAAAAGCAGTTTAAAAGTGGGAAATGTAACCATAAAAATCATAAACAATTCCAAGTGGTTAAAAGTTTAAAAAACCCAATTTTCTATTTGCCAAAATATTTATCAGTAGTGTCACCAGCATGAAGCCATCCACACACTGATTTCTGCCTAAGATCAGTACAAAAATTCAAAATGACACATTCATGGCAAAGAATTGGAATCAGGGGAAAGAGAATATTGCACATTGCTTCACGCCATCATGAGACAAGACATCGCAACACGCACATGGCAAAACCCTTCCCTTTATTCTGCTGCTGTTGAAGTAATACTATTTGGATGTAAATCCACATTATGCTGTTGGCATATAATGTGGATTACTGAATTTCCACTGGAGGTTACAACAGAGTACGTGGTTTTAAAAGGAAGATGAGCTCACTATTATGACATTACGAATACAACATCATGCCTGCAGTCGTTTTACACAGCTTGACTTGGTTATTTACTTGGCTTATGCTTAGCAACGATACAAAAATGTGAAATATTGACTTTTTTCTTGCATTTTAACAGCTTTATAAACTTTCTTCTTACTCTCAACAATCTCGCCAGACCATGCAGAAAACTGATGACTGGGCCATTTTAAAAAAACACACATTGACAGTGTTATGGACACACACACGCACACACACACACATACACTCACACACTCAGAAAAGCAGCGATTTCACACAAAAACATGGGCTATGCTCAAATAATGGCACAATACATTTTCACTTCAACTCCTGGAGGTTTGATTAGTTTAGAGCTGACTCTCTTAAATTATATTTGGTGGGAGATTTAATTTACTTAATTCACAAAGTTTTAATTCAAAATCCCATATTAAGAAAGTAAAAAAGACAAATATTTAAGATTTCAGATTTAATTTAAAAAAATACGTATTTCAGCATCATTAAAACTGACGTGTGAGGAAGACATTAACCCCAGCCCTGTAACAAACTCTTCACTTTTGTTCCTAAAGCCATTGGATTTTAAATAAAAGCTGATTAAAAGGTGGAATTCTGGTTATTGACATAAACTATTACTTGGGGGTTAATGGTAAAAACTGCAGATCCATTGAACCCATGAAATGTGAAATGATACTGCAAATAGGCAGTCCTCCTCCTTTCTACGTACTGTTTGGTGCTATGATGAGAGCAGGGGCTGTCGTTCAGCTGCAGTGCTCTGAAAAATAAAACCAGACACAATAACATTACATTAAGACACTGCTGAAAAACATGCCTATTACTTATGTACAAATTAAGAAAAACAGAATCAACACTTTCAGTTGATAACTTCAGCTGCAACCATAGAAACAGAAAAAGGGTAGGACGGACATACAGGTATACAAGTGGAGGCACGATAAGGTCCTTAAAGAAATCGCCAAATGGGTGTAACAGCAAAGCGTCAACGCCAACAAGAACCAGACATCACCATCCAAAGCCATCACTTCCCTAAGTTAAGGCGATAATGCTCCTAAGGCAAGAACAATAGCGAAGAACCCGCCTTCTATTTTGCAGTATGCTCCCGACGGGGAGATGCAAGTGGACCTAAAGCAGAAACCTTTCTTCCCGCAGGGCATAGCAGTGACCTCCATCTGACTAGACATGGTTCTACTATCTAGGAGCACAAAAACCATCTTAGTAGTCAAACGTACTGTGACCTGGGAGGGCAGGCTAGCCACTTCTTACCAGCTCAAGGAAGCTAAGTGCCAGGATTTAATCGATGTGGCTTTCATTAAAGGATGCCACGCAACCACTTTCCCCATGGAAGCCAGCTGCCGTGGGTTCCCAGCAACATGCTATTTCCTCCAGAAGGTTGGCCCGGAGCCCAAACATGTGGAGAAAGCCACCAGGGACACAGTCTTGGCAGCCGAGACCAGCCCAAGATGGTTGTGGTTGATGAAAACCCATCACATGATGGGAGCCCACAGTTGGAACCCTTCTTCAAGTGAAGGCTAATCGATGTCAGGTGAGGCGTACAGGCTAAGAGGTGAAACGCCTGTGACCTTGAGATACATGCTAATGATGTAGAAGGGTTTCCAGCAATGTGGTTGCTCCAACCGCCAAAGGAAAACCACCATGAGAAGAAACCTGCAGCACCATATCTTGTGTTGCTCCTGCAGTTCCTTTGATGTTTATTTAACCCCACTCAAATTAACATAGCAGGATGGTCAGAGTGGCAGCCATTTCTATGTGAACTGTTGCCACTGCAAACAACTGTGAAGGCTGTAGCAGGTTGACTTCAATATAAACATCTGTACAAACTGAGTTGATGCAAATCACAGGCTGTCTGAGGTGAGGGTTTGCAATAACAACCGAACAAGCAGTGGAGTAATACAAAGCCTGGAGAGGCGTCTTCTCTCTGTTGCCTTCCTGCCTGAGAGAAACTGAGGATTGCTGGATTTAATTGCTTTATATTTTTTATATTCGTAAGTAATCAAATTCTATTCATTAGTTTCCCAGACTAGTGAGTGTGCTACACTAAAGCGCCACTGACATTTGCTGTCACCATAACAACTAACAACGATCTCCAATCTCTTTTGATCCAGCCAAATGACCACAGAAAACAGTTTAATGTCTGTTCTACTCTCATTCTGTTGCTATGGCTGCAGCTCTAATGATCACACAAACATATTAATTTCCGTCTCATACACTCACCTCGGGGACCTTCTGTCGACACATCAGGAACATGAAGATTCCTCCCAGAAGGATGCCTAGACCAATCAGCATGAAGGGAATGTTCACCACCACGTTCTGCTCAACCATGATCCTGTGCAGCTTCGTGGCCGAGGCGTCGTCGATGACGACGCTCTGAGGAGATGGTAGGAGGGTGACATTAGAGGTTCAGTTCAGCATAAAGAAAGAAACTGCCAGAGCTAGTGAACATAGTTTGTTTTGTCTGCCATTTCATGTCTCATGACTAAATGAAGGAGTGTGTGTGTGTGTGTGTGTGTGTGTGTGTGTGTGTGTGTTTGTACCTCATTGAGATAAACCACAGGAAAGATCACGGTCCTCACGTTTCCTGTTTGACTGAAGAAAAAAGAATATTCAAAATGTCTTAACTACTATTATAAATATGCATTTTATTAGCAATCTGAAAATTCACTTTCAAGTTAATGACAGAAAAAAACTGCCTTCCAACAAACACATTTCTGAGCATGCTGTCCACATGTAAAGTACATTTAGTTCATGCACATACAGTTTGACAACATGTACATCTGTCTAGACTTATATCAAGATGTTCGTTCCTTCGAGTGCCAGGTAGATGCACAACGAGTGTCCAAAAGTCCACTTCTAATGATGATGGTGGCATAATTGCTTTACAGATATCTTCCTGGCAGCCCTACCTAGTCTCACATCTATCACAGCTTCATTAAAGCCAACATGGTGACAGCTAGATTTATGACAACACGTAGGCCGTGCAGTAATAATAGACTAATGAAGGTAATGGACTGATTACCTGAAGGTTGGGATTTTCTCGACATACACGTTGACCTGCAACCGCTTTGCTGCCTGCAGGATGATTCCTGTTAGCTGTAACACAGAATCAACACATGGTTTCAAATAAACTTCACAGCACTGATCTGTGTGCAGATCCATACTCACACCTGTTGCTCCTGATATATGAACACTGATGTATGCCTCATTACAGTGTCTTCAGTATCACATGTTGTGAAGACAGTGTGCATTATGTTCAACATCTTTATGCTGCAAACATTTTTCAGTAAACATACTTTATGAGTCTGGTTGGCAGAAATGATCTTAGAGCATCAGCCTGCACATAATGTACATACAGCAGACATGTAACTGCATGCATCTTTATTATAGGTGGCCCAAATGAAAATTCTATCCCTGAAGCTGGCAGCAGGGGGCGTTTATTTTACCCAAGACAGGGCACTGAAACCCAGTATTTATGACAGAAGTCACAGGACTTTGACCAAACTCAATAATCTCATGCAGTGGCACCGTGATGATTACACTGTAGGAAGAAGGATAAACAGCCCAAACAGTAGCTTGTTTACTGGGTTCAAAGACTGATCATGGAGTTGATCTTGTGACGCCACCACCTTACACGTCAGTGTTAATGAAGCGTACAGGACTTAGTGTGAAAGGAAAGTGTGTGTGCCACAGTTGCAAGATGAGTTAGACTAAATGTCCTTGTCTGCATATTTTTATATGAACTTTTCCCTGAAATATTCCATCACAATCCAATGACATTTTGCTTATTTAAGACTAAGCTTAAATTTACTAAATAACACTCAAAGTTTTTTCAATTATGATTTTTTTTTTTCAGGGAACTAACCCCTGACAAGTGCAAAACATTTTAGGTAGAAAAAAAACCTTTATAAAAAAATACAATACAGCGCTGCACCATTTACTGAACAACCTCCTTACTGAAAAGCTACATTTTAAATGTTACGAATCCATCATTAAATTCATAGCTAACCAATTTTTTTTGTCATGCAAAAACACTTCAACAGCATTGTAGTTGCACTTACAGTTTAGTGATACAATTATTCTAGGAACTATGCATGACTGATATTTTCTTAATTAGCATTGAAAAAAAATCTCATGTACCCCTTTAAGCAGGGATAGGCACCCTGCAACTCCGGAGCCACATGCAGCTCTTAAGACCCTCTCCATTGGCTCCCTGTGGCTTTGGCATACAATTATATGTAAATGAATAACCTTTTTTTTAGCATTCAGTTTTTCATTTGTCATTATTGTCCAAGAGATTATTGCATTCTACAACTGTAAAAAATGTGTAGAAATGTTTTAATGTTTCACTGTCCATGAACGAGGACGACACGTCTGAGTTAAGTAGAATGAAGGACAAGGTCAAGTAAACCCAAAATGTGATGTCCTCGTATGAGGACACAGGGTCTCAGGAGGTTAATGAACGTTCCTTTAGACCTATTGGTAATGTTAATGGGCTAATTCTGGTTTAATAAGCTGTTACCTTTATTGAAATATGTTCTGCAGCTACAGACAGATTTTTTTCCCTTTTTTTGGGCCAATAACAGTTCTTTTCATAGTAAAGGTTGCCGACTCCTGCATTAGGGGAACATGTACCCCATTTTAGAAAAACTTAGACAAACACAGCAATTATATCAATGTAGACATCTACAAATAAACTGCAACAGTACGTTAAATAACACAATAATGCAACGTAAACACTGCATGGCTGCCCGAGAGAGATCATCTTTAGAAAGACTCAAACAGAAATCTGTTTTATAATTAGAACATTACTTATTCATATTAACTGTTTACAGTGTGACTTTCAGTGGTCCAATTAGTGTTACAATCAGGACCAGGAAATATAAAGCTACACATTCTGTAATAAGGGTTAATCACTGTGAGCAATTTATTAGCTCCTATTTTTATGGCTGTTAGAAAACATCCTCTGATAGGTGGACTATTACATTACAGCATCATTTACAGTACATCTTTCCTTGTTTTCATCTTTGATTGAATCTGTCAAATATTGTCAGCAGTATCTCTCATGGATTTTAATGTTATTTTAAAGTAATTAGGTGAAAAATGACACTACTGACACAAAACACTGAAAGAAGAGGATCTTGCATTAAGGTATGTGGCGCATTATACAATATAGCTCTTCATTTCTTCCTCAGATTTACGACACTGTGACTGGATGTGTTTCTTTTCAGTTTGCTTCCCTTTATGATGGACTTACCACATTGACTCAACCAAGTTACTATAGTATTGATAATAAGAGCAGATAGAGCTTATCTTTGGTGACAGCTCCGTCCCATGCACCTCTGCTTTAATCTTTAACTACTGTTTAAAAAAAACAAGCTGTGCTTTGTGGGTAATTGCAGACTAGCAGTTACAAAGCTGAGAAAGTTCACCATCTAGTGGTGAACATGAATGTCACTGTCTTTGTGCAGAGTTTTATACCGTAACTTTTAATGTCAGCTTTCTATACTGCACATTTTTCTACATGGAAAAATTAATCATATTAAAGGGACAGTTCCACCCAAAATCAAACAAGCATATTTTTTCTTTTGCCTGTGGCGCTATTTATCAATCTAGATTGTTTTGGTGTGAGTGGCAGAGTGTTGGAGATATCGGCTGTAAAGATTTTTGCTGTCTCTCTCGTGTAATGGAACTAGATGGCACTTGGCCTGTGGGGCTCAAAGCACCAAAAAATACATTTGCATTACTCAACAGCAATTTCTCTTTCTAAAAATCACAACCCACTTACTCAAGATAATCCACAGACCTTGTTGTGAGCAGTTTCATGAAGGAACTATTTTCATTCGACCAAACTACACCCACCAAACAAATCACCGTGCAGAAGGAAGCTTGCATCTAATGCTAGCTCACCTAGCTAAAGCTCAGTTCGGACCAATGATTCGCGACGAGACAACCATTTTAGAACGCTGCAGAGAAAAGTTGCAGCTGTGTAAACTGGCCATCTGAGCTTGAGTCAAGCTGGCTGATGGTGTCACCTGCAATCCACTGGTTTTAGGACATAACACACGTCACCTGTTTGTACAGCCAGTAAGTTTGTTGTGAAGTCCACTGGTCAAGTCAAAATTATTGCAGACAGTGTGTTCACTTGCTGTGGCAGGTACAGTCCATCTGATGCTCATTTTGTTTGTTCTTCACCATTTTATCACTACTACAAATGCAACCACAGCCAGTATCTCACTATCACTATCCTCATTCATATCTTAAGACGCTACAAATTATACTCGGCCACAAGCTGAAAATCAGAGCGGAAGTACAGAGAGTTGTTGCATAGAGATGATACACCATCTCATCTAGTTGCATTGGTGTGAACCGGCAGGTTTTTAGAACGTTGCAGAATGTCGCATTGCAAGTAGTTGCCTGTTTCTTTGGTCTAAACTGGGCTTAACATTACAGCTCAGCCAAGGAGGATGCCATTAATGTTTACATCTTGTGCTGTCATGAGCATCCATGAGTAGATGCATGCTTCCTTGTGCGCAGTGATTTGGTTGGCGGGTGTAGTTTGGTAGAAAAAAATAGTTCCTCAGTAATTTCTCAGCAAGGGAAAACTGACTGAGTGAACTGGTTAGTTAAACTTATATCCTGTCAGGAGGCTCTTTAAGAATTAAAGTTCCTACCGGATTGATATCAATCGTAGTCTGGTGCTGCTCCTTCTTGGGCTTCATGCCAAATACATCCTGAACAAATTTCTCATCTGCCTGGTAGAAGTGTGGTGAAGACATAATGATGGGCGCTCCTAAACACACAAAACATTCAGTTAGAATAACACCATGACAGATATTCAGCTGAGCAGATTCAGGAAAACAACGGGTCATGATGAAACAGTTTTCTAGAGAGCATTACGCCATGTGACACTGTTCTTCTGGTCTTTCATACGGACCAGCTGCTTAGTGCACTTCCTACCTTGTTTACATAGGCTGACATTCAGCACGCCAGAGCCCAGGCAGTTTCCAGCAGGGACACAGAAGCCTGCGTTGGATGGGTTCACGGTCACATTGGCAAACACCTCGCTAGGGGGACTGAAGCGATACCCAGGGATCCCCTTCACTTGCACGTCCTCCTCATACAGAGCGTACAGAGACCTTTGAAACAGAGACAAAAGCTGGTTAATCTTTGCAGGCACAAATTATTTCTGCAAAGCTGTGAGTTCATATGAGCTTTGTGATAAGCTGATTTACTGAAAACCTGCACTGCACAAGCAGGTTTTACCAAAACTCTTAAAAAGGCTGGTCATTGACATGTTACTGCCTCATAAACCTCGGCTGTCTTTTCACAACCTCAGTCAGCAGTTAGCTGACATGCTGCACTCTCAGCCCTGATGTAAGAAGAGCCAAGGAGGGGTGATGGTTGTTTTAAGCAGCACTAAATAGGTAGTAATCTAATGGTAACCTCATTAAAGAGGCCAACACCGGCCAGGCAGGCTAAATTAGCATCCATAATCCCATATCAGACACAAATAATGACGAGGGAAAGGCTTAGGAAGACATTCTTAGGATGACTGAGGGCAGGGCTGTTTCACCAGCTAACTCAAGCCAGGCAGACAAGACCAGAGAAAGAATGACTCAGCAGAAGGGGAAGCAGAAAACCACCCTTAAGTAAATTGGTTTCATTTTACCTGAAGCTGTGCTCAACAGGCAACCAAACAGAACGAATGAGAAATTTATTGTAGTGTCAAAAGTTTCCCATTCAAGCTAAATTTAAACCTGTGACATGTCAAGGGGCATGGTGCTAGCCCAAAAATCTCATTTTAGACTGGAAGACATCAAATCCACCATGCTTCAGAAACTGGCTGCGTGAACTTGTTTTGATTAATCACATGGAACAACTATGATTTACTCATCCAAAATGTGAATATAAATGGGAAGAATCTTTGGGTCCTCTTTGGCGACAACTGGACTCAATGATTGTATCTGGGTATACATATTAACTGGATGTTTTCCCTTAATCCTTTATGGTTTTCTTGTTCCTGCGTACTCTCATCCATGATGGGCTGTGTCTGATAATCATACACGGATGATATGTACTGCTATGTGCTTTTGTGTTATTAACAGCTTGACTATGTTGAATTTAGGTGTCAAGATCCCTCTTTCGTGTGTGTGTGTGTGTGTTATGTATTTGTGTGCGTGAGTGTTTATTATGGTTGGGTTTTGGGTGGGGATTTTTGTCTGGTTTGTATGTTCATGTTGAAATACATTATCAACAATAAAAATAATATTCAAAAAAACCTGTGACATTAGTGGTGAAAATAAAATTGAAACTCACATTATCTTAAATGGTCTTTAGTCTGGGAACACATTTTTTCCCATACTCTCTTGTCTTGTACTTTTCCATACTGTGTAAGAACCCTGTTAAACACTTTGCAGTCGACTCACCTGCACAGGTCAGAGGAGAACATGTAGAGCGTCTCATTCTTGGTGACAATTGGATGGAAAGATGCTCCATTGGTTCCATTGATCATATTGCATTCATCAGACGTCCACCAATTCAGCGTGCTGCATGCACACACACATTAAAAATAGATTAAGACGTTTTTTGTGTTTTAGCAGTTTATCATTTATCCATTTCAAAATGAAGTTTCTAGGTGTTTAGAATAGCAAACATCCACCCCTTAATTGAAGGACTACTAACCAATTTGTCAGATTAAGCTCAAGATCAAGATTTACTTAATTTTAATTGTCCCACAGAGACAAAATCAAAATCATACCTAACATAGAAATAAGAAACACAAAAAGATAAATAAATAAATAACATCATAAGATAAAAATACCTCTACAAAATTGCAAATCGGCAAATCATCATATTCCAATGTCAGTTCTGAATTTATCTGCGGATTTAAAAAAGCTTTACAAACATAGGTGTGAACAAATTTTTAAATCTGGTCAGTCTCCAATAAGGCACTCTTAATCTCCTCGTACTCTGTATGCAGAACATGAGAGGAGTCATTGATGATCTCATTGGCTTGACTTACAGTAGCCTGTTCAAAAATAGTCTGCTTGGAAATGTGCTCTTTGACACCAATTATTTTCCATGCAGTGTGAAGCAATCGAAACACTTTGTTTTTTAACTGCGCAGTATCAAGCTATGATACTGAACCTGATCAGGCTGATCAAGACTGCCTGATAAAACATCAGGCATTTTAAAAACCGTGGGCTTGCAGCAGATCAGATCAGGTCAGAAAAAACCTGGCTAAAGCTGCTGCTCCTTTTCCAGAACAGAAGTCCTTTGTGTGTTCAAGGAACAGTTTGACATTTTGGTCTTTGTGCTAACTGAGCTAACCGACAGTATGAGAGTGGCATCAGTCTTCATCCAACTCTCTGCAAGAAAGCAAAGTGTATTTTCCAAACGAGAAACTACAATTACAGTGCTAGCTAACTAGCAAGTCCAGCATGGAAGATCACTGTTGTACCTTAGCGACAGACACAACAAAAGAGTCTGACACAATTGCTGTAGGGGTTTACAAGACAAAGATGAAAGAAAATCGTCAACACAAAGAGGATCAACATTGGTGTGAGTTCCTGACATGATTAATTAAAGACACATTAACTGTAATAATGACAATGGCAGGAAAACACTTGCTTTGTGAGGCCTTAATGTTATCAAACGGGGTGAAACAAGCCTTGATCATCTACCTTCCTGGCACTGATACAATCACTGTACATCTCCCATCCATTAAAACTGCACGTAATCAGTGATTCTCACTGATTGCATTCAAATAGCAAAAGATAATTCTCATTAATTCATTGTCCTTTCTTGCTGGAGGTGAGTGGAGATAATTACCTTTCACCCTTCCATGTATCCACCCTGGCAAAGTCCCTGTAGTTTTGCTGGCCAGTGAAGAAGACATATTCACCATCATTGGAAGCATTGCTCTGTGAAAAAAAAGGTATGTGTTCAATAAACTGTTGCTGTAATTCCAATAAAATTTCTGTGCTATTATCTTATACCTCTTTATGACTGAACACACCCAAGTCTGTACAAAGTGTACAATAACATATTCATATGCTTAAATGAGACCTTGTAGAAGAGCCCGAAAACATTATCCAGGTCAGGTTTTACAAGACTGAGGGCTTTGAGCAGGGCGTCTTCATAACCCCACAGCAGCTCTCCCACTGTGCGCGTGGTGAACAGGCCTTCACCGCTGGATTTCATGTAGGCGGAGATCAGATTGGAAATGAAAGTCGAGTCTTTGAACTGCTTCATCACCGTCTACAAGGAGAAAGATGGGAAGACAAAATGTTGTGTAAAGCACTAAACTGAATAAGGTCCATAAAAACTTAACAGAATGAATCATTTACTTTAATAACAATTTTAAAAAATCCTTTATGAGAGTTCACATTACAGTAGCACACAACAGAACATATTATCAATCTCAGTGCTGCAATACATAATTTACTGCTACGTTTTAGTAGCAATAAAGGAAAATGACATCTAACATAGCAAAATAAATATTAACTAGGAGAAAAAGATTTTCAATTCTGTGTCAAATAAAGTTGAATGATTATCAGTAGAATCTGAAAGAAAGACAAAACATGCATCATATAAATTATAAACATTTTAAACATGATAACTTAGATAATAATTTGACTCTTTTGTGGCTGCCAAAGTCATCTGATAACTCTGTGGGAAGGGGAGTCACTGATTTATTGTGCATTATTTAATAAATGCTGTAATCTGTGAGTGCGTTGTTACGTCATAAAGTGAATTACTTCTTATTTATTTCAAAATATTACTCCTTGTAGTTACATGGGAGGCATATCAATCTATTCATCTTTCATATCTTAGTAAAAAAATATTCATTGAAAACTCACAAAATATTAACAAAACTTCTTCGTCTGTATGTTGCTGACTAATAAAGCAAACAGACAAACCTAAAAATAAAACTACTGCACTCATTAATGTAATGCAACACTTGTAGGTCATGGATTTCTGTGGCTCACCATTGCAGGGATGTTGACCGTCCTGATGAGGTCACTCTCTGGTCCTCGGGACATGTTTCGCTGGAATATGTAGGTCTTCGTGTTGACAGCTGCTACTTTAGTGCCATTGTCCTGGAAGTCCACTTGCTCCATGGGCCGGTACTCTCTGTGGAGGAAATATAACATCTGGGTTAAAGTTGAAAGAAGTTGTCTGTTGATAGTGCCTTGTTAAGGTGCGGCTGCCAAATATTTAAAAAAGTCAAACAAGCTGTTTGTTACGTTTACTGTACAGGCAGCACCTGTGTCTCAGACTGCAGAGAAAAAGACTGTTCTTAAACAATTATAAAGTTGTGTATTGAAAATCATATATTTGGTTTGAAGATGGGGTAGGTTGTTTTCAAGAAAAGGCAAGGGAGGAGAGTGGGCGGTGGCTCCAGAGACAGAACTTCAGCCAGCAGCTGAAATTTGTGCTGGTTTAATTCCAGTTGCCACAGCTGCTGACTGAAGGCCTGTGCCTGTAAAGCACTTTAAGATGGTACACTGATTCCACACTATAGCTAGCTACATAAACACGGACTTGAAGCAGCAGCTGTGAGCCTTTACCTCCAGTTAGGTGAAGGCTAAACCATTAACAGCATTTTCTCTCCATCTCTAAAATGCTTCACCAACACAGACGTGTGTTTTATTTTGTTTATTGTCAGGCATTCTTTGAGACTCTTTGATAAGCCTCACATATTCAAATTAAAGACTATGTAATGGCTTTTAAGGACCTGTAGATACCCTGCTTCCAGGACCCTCTGCCATTGAATCAGGGTTTCACTATCTGAAGGAAAGCGCATGCGCATCCATATCTGTAGACCAGGCAGCCCTCTGAAATGACCTGTGATTGGCCAAACTCTCCTGTTATGGGCTAGATTTTCTAAAGCTTGAAAACAGAGCCAAAGAAAAGGTGCAGGAGTCTTGCTTTCTCTCAGTCTACCTGAACTACAATATGCTGAAAGGTTATTGTGGGATTTTTGCCCAATGTTACCAAAATAAAACTGCCTACCCCAGCTTTAATTATAGCATCACGTGGGAAGACGATGTTTCCTTTAATGTCATTTCCTTTCCTGACTCAACTTCATGTGACTGTCAAAAAAAGAAAAGGCGTCTTTGCAGTTGTTGGGCAATGGTGAGAAGCTACTGTGATGTTCTTACTGACAGTCCAGGAAAATGAAGCTCATCTCCACAGAAAGTGAATCCACACTGCTCTGAATAAATGATCATCTTCTCAGAACTTCAGGCACATTAATGTGATCATTTAGGTCAGGAAGTGAGTAATAACAGCCTTTTCTCAACAACTCCACAGGGGGTC
The DNA here is from genome assembly GCA_019142605.1 of Cephalopholis sonnerati. Lineage (NCBI taxonomy): Eukaryota > Metazoa > Chordata > Actinopteri > Perciformes > Serranidae > Cephalopholis > Cephalopholis sonnerati. The sequence goes on from JAGQAX010000019.1 coordinate 19,953,551, forward strand.
CCTCAAGTGCTCCGATTTAACTGAACAGAGATTTCGCAGAAGATCTGTACAGAAAAATCTGAATAATAAATGAAATTATAAAAGCGAATGAGTCACAGGGTTGTTGCAGATAATGGACTGGCAAATAAAACTGCTGCTACCATTAAATTTAAGAACTGCCGTTTGGCACAGTAAAATGTTTTTTGGCAGACAACAAAGAAGGAAAATAGAAATATCTGAGCTAGATAAACAGGCAGCTGTACAAAGCTGCTGTGTTTGTCCTCACGGAGAGGCAAACAAGTTGCCTCAAGCTGGCCAGAGACAGGACTGCACCAAGATCTCTGCTTCTGTCTCTGCAAGTCATCATTACCATTGGCAAACACACAAATTATATTTTGTCCACTATTTACAGTGGGTGGTTTTGTTTACTGAAAGATGAGTGAAAGGGAGGTAGTCACACTATTTATGTAGACCTCAATTTACTATAGTACCCTTCAGGCTGTAAAAAACCATTTAACTTCAAATCAATCTATCATAATAGTTCTTGATAGATAATCGATAGCTATCTCTACATATATTCTGACATTATGTATTATCGTGTATAATGTAGTGCTTGTTCAGGTTTCACTTCCATGTGCACCACTGCCCTGTGTATCACTGGGTCTTTATTTCCTCATTGTGCTTCTGTTAATCTAATCATTCGCTAATTAGCACCTTTCTATCTTGACGGATGACACACTTTTGTTTCCATTGTGTGAGCTTGATTGTTTTTTACTGACTTGACAACTGGGCCTCTTCTGCTTATTTCTATTCATGTCTGATGTTAATAGTGAAGAAGCAGGCTGGCCTCTCTGCCCCCCCTCCTTCAGATCTGTGTGGCTTTTTTTACTGTCACATTCCCACTTCTGTTTTATGAAACAGAGAAATAAAAGTAAAGTCTTTCTCCTCTTCCTCTCTCACCTGTATGTATAAGGTCCAATCTCCACCACAGCAGGCCTGTCCCCACCCAGCACCTCCTCTGGGTTGGTCAGGTTAAAGAAGTAAAACTGCATGTAGATCGGGGCGGGTGGATCCGCCCAGGCCTCGAATGCCTCAGTGCCATTCTTCAAAACCACTTCCTATGGGGACAAAGGGCAGTGGGTTACTTATCCTGTACAGCTGAAAAAAATACGTGACTTCAGACAAATACTTTGCTGCTGACTAAGCTGTCCCCACATCATATGACAAATGCTGCTGTATAAATGTGCTGCCAGTAGGCCAATGAGGTGAGGACATCGCAAAGCAGAACAGACTACAATAATATATACAGGTGATAATGATCTTCACATGTAAGCTGTAACAAAATAAGTTCATGACTACTGACACACCAAATGTCATCAGGTATTTCACTTTTCAGTTTAAACTGACACAATAATATACTCCTTTAAGCCCATCCCACCCAGAACAGCTAAAACATTTCACCAGTTAAATAAACTGACTGACTGTGTCATGTCTAACTGAGTAATCACATTCCTAAATGGGAGTTATTAGTAAAACATTTAACTCAGTGAGTCAGCTTAAGCCTTCCACCAAACGTTATCATAACAAAACTCAGTGGAAGCTGTAACACAGCAGACTATGGCAGGCCTTTCAATGTGTAATAACAAGACTGGATGTAAGCCTGTAACATATATCTGTAATTCAGTTTTTCCTAGTCAACAGGAATATGCCAGACACCAACTATAACATTCTTACTGTCCAAAATTATCATTTTTGATATAAACACTGTCATTCTTCCTGGGGAGAAATGATGTCACTCTTGCCATTCATGTGTATTGGGATTTCAGGTTTACAATTGCATTTATCTGCAATAGATTTTGTACAATCAAATATCTATAATCTATTTGTTACAAGTCATCATTTTAATATTAGAAATCCAAAATGAAAAACCATTCCAGATATGCATTATGTAATCTCAACAGATATCCTCAAGTGCATTTATTTGTAGTCACTATTTTAACTGTAAATATCTTAAATTGCATATTTACTCCGTCATGATGCCAACTGTTTATATCTGTATTGACATTTTTACTGTTAAAATGTATTTCTGCATATTCAAATTGTCATTATGGATATCTGAAATGGTTTATTTCAATATCTAAAGTTAAAATCATGGTGTACATATTATCTTAAATTTAGCTTAATGTAAGTTCTAGACATCTTGAAACATAATTTCGACTGAAAATGATATTCTGGAAATCTTAAATTACAATTTTGACTGGCGGAAATGCTATTATGTCTCTGATAGCTAAAATTGAATTACAGATAGGCGTGTGGTTCTGTATCTATAAACGGCTTGCCACAGCTGACTGTCCTTACTGTTTTACCGAATAAAAACATACACAGCTCACATTAACTGTACCCAAAGTGTGTAACGTTAACTTATAACGTTATAACGACTACCTAACTGACGTTAACGCCTTTCATCAAACGTTAGCCTGAGAAAGATGTTTACCTTTTCAACCATGGACTGCAGGAGATGTGGAAACACGTTGGATAATACCAGAGAAATACCGCAGATCAACAGTAATATAGAACAAACTCCGGTGCTGTAAATGCAGCATGATTTCAGTAGCATGGTGACACAGCAGATTGCTATTTAACTAACCGCAGTAGCTCTTACTGACATTAGCTTCTGTGTGTGAGGGCTGTTTTTGTTTTCATCGGCCAGGAACTTTCTCGGTCAGACACAGACAAACATCCGGAACGAAATACTTCCCTATTACCACTTCCGCTTTGTTCGACAGTGCTCGGCTTCCTGAAGCATGAAGCCGTGACGAATACAAGGATTTTAAAATTAGAAAATTCCATTTAATGCCAGTTGTACTTTTCAATGCGAAAATGTAGTGATGTGTAAATATCCATTAGATGGTATACAAACCGATAACGCATTTTAAACACTGGAAGGCTGTTGAAGGACAAATGTAGGGAAAATATCTGTCTTGCAGACAAACACTCTTTGTTTGTAATCGCATGACAACAACGTCATTTATTGAACCTTAGTCTTTTTTGTTATTTTAATTTTTTTTATTTTTATTTTGGGGGCCTTTTTTCCATGAATTGATAGGACAGACTTTTGTGTCTATTTATTTATATATATATAAAGTGAACACACAGCAAGGCAAGGTTATTTATATAGCACCATTCAGACACAAGGCAATCCAAAGTGCATTACAGGGGCATATAAATACATACGATATAATACATTAAGAAAATGTTAACATTGCATTCAAAAGATGATAAATAACCAACATGCAAAAAAAGAGGAAAAACAGAAAAGACAATAAAAATGACAAAAAAGCAAATAAAAAGTTGCATATTAAAGAAAAAATAATGTCATTAGAAAGCCACAGTAAACAATATTTTTTAAATCCCAGTTTTAAGAGAGTATTAGCAGAGCTCAGGTATATTAAGGGAGCTTGTTCCACAGGTGGGGAGCACAGAAACTAAAGCAAAAGCCAAAGACAAACAAAAGTTGACCACACACACAAAAATACTTAAAATACTTGCAGGTTGAGTGTTATTGAGAAGTCTGTTGATTCATTTAATTTGAGACAACAAACACTAGACGTTAAGACTTGTGTAAAAGATGTATTTCATAAAATTACATTAAGTCTGAGCTTTCATGTTATCCGACAGCTGGAATGTTAGCATAACCATGCTGAAACTCAGAGTAAATTCAGGTTATCTGAGTGTAAACAAAACCACGAAATTTCATTGCATCATTGTTTCTGCCTAAAAAAAGAAAGATAGAGACTAGATTGCCAGGTGTAGGTTCAAGGCTGGATACTATGATCAGCAAAGTGCCGACTTAACGCAATTAAGTTGACTTTACTTGCAAACTTAAGTTGTCTTCACTTAAAAAATTTACTTTTTTTTTACTTACAAAAATGTATGTAGTTCATACAAAGACTTGCCTTGCGTGTCCTACATAATTATCTGATGCCAAAAGTTGCCTTAATTTTCTTTACTAATATATTTTTGTGCTTGAGGTACTTTAGCAAATTCAGCATATATTATCTGGTCAGTCTGCCCAACAGATTAAAATGTGACCTTCCAGGCTTGTGACATTTGACCAAAATGTTAGCTTTACACAAGACAAAATTAAGAGGGTTCATTCCCTGGGAATCATGAGTACACCCAGCAGACTGAGTGAGGGTGGCACTAAAGGAAAGGAATAGGCCTATTCATTTTGTCACAGCTGGTTTGTGGTTATTTCATTAACTGCATTTTTTTAAGTCAATATGCACCCCTTAAACAGAGTATCACAGAAAGGCCTTCCAGATGGGCCCTGAATTATTATCTGGCTTATCTATGTCTTGTGTAAGGACGCACAACAGTGTTTAGAAATGACCACAAACAGGTCAATATTGGGGCAGACCTATTTTTTTAACCTATCACAGATAAATCCATCAATATCTGGGCCTGCTTTATTTTGGACACAAGGTTTTGTGTATTTTCCACAGTTTTGTTCAACATGTAGATACCTACAATAGAAGTTGTCAGTGCTTAAATACCCTTGAGCAAGGACCTTAACTGCCTTTAATCATTCCATGACCTAATAAAAGACAATTGGTATCATATGTATCATACATTTGGACCGGTTTATACTTGGATAATTGGTCATTCATATTATTTACTAAGATAGATCTTTGTAAGATAGATATTTGGTGATTACTGTTATATACGTATACATGGATTATTTTTGTATGACAAAGTTAAGAGGTAATAACAACTGTATATTTAGAAAAGTCTCAGGTTTAAGTTTATCTATATAAGGAAGCTGTCTGTTTCACTTCACTCAATAACCTATGGAGAAGGGATTTGATACATTTATACTTCCTCCCACTGCTTTTCGAATGTGTAAATCAAAGTAACTATACACTGACAAGTGCTTTTTCATTATGCTTTTCATTATTTGTAAATGCTGCTTTCTTTCTGTCTGTCTGCTTGTTTGTGCGTATCTTTTTTACAAGTTCGAAATAAATATCAAATAGCATTAATAATAGTATAGTAAAACTAATTTCTTGTTACCTTCTGTAGCATTCAGGTCACACCAGCGTTAAATGCTTACTTACCTGAAGGGTGCAGACAGGATCTAGAAGTAAAGACACTCACTTTTGCTAAGGGTTCCTAATAACATAGAAACCAAGCACCTGGAATTACATTTTTTGATTTGTCACTTATGTTATCGTCAGTGACACTCTAAGTTGATAATATGAATCAGATATTTTTTCACATATGCATATAGCCTTGTCTTTATGGTTTGTGTGACACTTTTGTGTGGAGATAGGACACATTTTAGCCACTTTTAGAAAGACATTTTCCAAGTATGTACTATTAAATACGCTACTCATAATACAGAACAACAATGTAGTAAATATCTTCTCCACTAGGTGTCACTGTCTTGACATTTACTGAGACTTCATGCCACTGCCTACATTCTTTGCTGGCCCTATAAACTGCAGTCATGATAGGTGTTGAGTCAAAATTTCATATAAAAGGGGCCACACCAATTATGAGCAGGCATCTCTCTCTCTGTGTCACATGATCTCATTTTTTCCTCTGATTTTCCTGTCTGTAATTGTTTAGATTACATAATTACATAATTTCACAGACACTGCTCATACTCATTCAGAAAATATGTTCAGATATGCCAAGACAATCTGAGCAAACCACCACAGAGTGCACGGTAATGGTATGTGCAGAAACACTGGCTGTAAATCATAACATCTCAAAATTTGCAAAAATGGTTTTGGTTTATTATGACAGACACACAAACAAGGTGCAAGCTCAGGTAGCATTATCTCATCTTACCAAATAGCATCAACATGACAGGCTTGCACCTCAGACACGTTCTTACCTGCTTTAATTAGTTTCATTGCAGAGCTGTTGCGACATAGGCCCGTATCATCAGCATGACTTGTTTGACTGGCAGAGTGTCTCAAATGGAGATGATACACACTGATTTTGCACAAGACAAGCTGGTTAACACACTATGAGTAGGCTATTGCAGCCTCTGTAAACAGCTGTATTGAGTCTTTATCGAGTCTGAGATGCATTGTGGGAAATGTATGATCCAAATATTTGGAGCTTGAATCATTGGGAGTAGGAGCTGTTGCAATAATGTTGGAGTGTTCTTGTTAAAGCCAATCTGATGCAAGTCCATTTTTGGAGGTGCATAACATGCTGGAATACCTCTTTAAGCACATACACATAATTTAAAATAAATTGTATGGTTATAAATTTGTGATAGTTACAGTGGAGCCCCATTTACACATAAGTTTGTTGCTTAAAAAAACATGACAGCTGGTTGTTTTGGGGGTCATGGGAGTTCAGGGGGACTAGTTAAAAGGTGACTTAACAAAATGTTGTGTCGGGAAAAGATTATTCTATTATAATTTATTCTACTGTGGCTGTGTGAGTGTGGTTTTGTGGAAAACACCCCTTTAACCAGAACATGAATGGGGCACAATAGAGAACAGAAGAGGGCTCGCTCGCCGCGGTCACGAGAGCACAGGGGGAGTGACGTCACTTTCCTAAACCGGGCAACAGCCGTTGAGTAGAGTCCCGAGCGGAGAGACACAAGCAAGAGTCCGTGAACAACTTTTAATGTATGCGGGCCACTGTTTTCTCCTCCTTTATGCATCCTCCTGCTCGACTTAGCTCGACCACAGCTCGCTGCTTCCTCACCGGCTCCGTAGCTCGTCTGTTTTTGGCACAAAAAGCGGTTGTGTGTCAGTTTCTTTTATGTGTCCAGCCCTCTCCTGCGACTCCAGCACAGAACCGGGTAAGTGCGTCCAGTAATTTCATATCATGTTAGCTGTTGTCGGCGGAAATAATGGGAAGTCATTTTCACAAAAGCCTCACAACTAGCCATTTGGAAGTCTCAGCGGTGAGTTAAACGCCTACAGCTCCTGTTACAAAGAGTCCAGTCTGATTGTTTGTGTACAATGATGCACGTCGCGCGCGTTTGATTTGATAGCCTACTTTTTGTGCTAAACGAGCTGCAGCCGTGTTTGTGCATACATTCATGCACAACTTCCATTGTTTGAGGGGCAGTATGCAAACACTCAGGTAGCTACTTTATAAGATGTTAACTCAACTGTTTGTTGGCAGCAGTGGATTTAATTCGTGCTCCAATAGAAACTTTGACAATGGGTTCACTGGTTAAGTTTGCAGCCCAACAGTGAGACCACAGCTGTGCTTGATTGCTCCGTTTTAAATTGGCGTCCAGTGCCTCTAGAGGTGTTCACAAGCCGCTGCCACTTATCAAATGTTGTTTGTAACACATTTGCCATTGATGGGCTGCTGATATCTTACAGAAAAAGCCTTATGAATGTGTTAAGCAAATGTATGTTAATCTGGTTGCTTAAATGCTGCCAGAGGAGCCCAGACATGGCTGTCCTTGATGCACCCACCTACAGTACACCCCTCTAACACATCAGTATCCACCCACGTAGAGAGTCTTTAAACTTAAAATGACTCTTTTCTTACTTGTGCTTTGTATCTGCAAATTATTATGTGCACATATTCATGCATAACTTTCACTGTTTGAGGAGCAGTATGCAAATACCCAGAGAGGTACTTATTGAAATGAGGTCTGAACTGCATCTTGGTTGCAGTTGACTTAATTTGTGCTTTAGTAGACACTTTGACTATGCATTCAGGAGTTCAGTTTGCTGTCCAACAGTGAGACCACAGCTGTGTTTGATTGCTCTGTTCATTTTTTAAATTGGCGTCGATATCTCTAGAAGTGTTCACAATCCATTGCTACGCATCAGTTGTATTCAACACATTTGCTATTGATGGGCTGCTGATATCTTACAGAAAAATTGCCTTATGAATGTGAATCTGGTTGGCTTGAATGCTGCCAAAGGAGGCCAGACATGGCTGTCCTTGATGCACCCACCTACAGTACACCCCCTCTAATACATCAGTATTCACCCACGTAGAGAGTCTTTAAACTTAAAATGACTCTTTCTGACTTGTGCTTTGTGTCTGCAAATCCTTATGAGCGCTCACATAGCTTACATGGTCCTCTGTGTTGAAACACAAGCAGACACAGAGGAACCTGGATATAATGATAACGAAGTAAGACTAATTTCACTGGAATGCTCACAGTGATACTTTGGGAGTAAATCACTGACATGGTCATTTCAGGCATGAAAAACTGGAAATCGCCAGAGGTGGTTAAGGCACAAAAATACAGTTACCAGACTTCCCCAAGGGTTCTGTAAAACATCCTTACAGGAAACAATACAAAGCCAGATACCATTTCCAGCAACAGGTTTAAATTAGAATTGCACGTGGTTAAGTCCGCTCCTCAAAGCACCCATTGATTTGAGAGGAATAGTTGAACGTAAAAGTGCTTCAGAATTGTTACAGCTCGAGTACAGAGTGATGTGATCAAACTCATTGTGATCATTATTCATAGTTTTTGTCACTTAGCGTAGTACTAGAAGTCATGCTGCTGGTGAGGATTTGATAAACAGCATATGTTAGTCTTAATAAGGAAAATTAATTAAGGCTGTAGATTATTGCCACAGTAAATCCCTGCTCCTGCACTGCACAGTGTCATACTGAATGCAACCTGGGTGGATAAAGCGTCACAAATCAGGCAGTTTAGTCTTATAGAAACGCTAAATCACATTTGAAATGGAGGCAAACATCACCGAGGCTGAGCTTAAACATCTGCGACCTTTTTCCTTCACAGCCTTGACTGAGTGATTGAGTGAGTGACTGCATGGACCGGACTGAACATGAAGAGCCTCAAAGCGAAGTTTAGGAAAACTGATGTAAGTACTGTAACATGTGTTCATTGCTGTGTAGAGCTTGTGTACACACAACCATGTGTGCACATGTGTATGTGCATGGCTGAGTCAGCGTCTGTGTATGCATGGCTTGAGCAGTTGTGGATGATTAATGGTAGAGTTCCTCAGTCCTGGGGTCTGCAGCAGCCCGCAGCTTGTTGACATTCTGCTGTTTAGGAAAAAATAAATAGACCAGAAAAATAAATTAAATAGATTTTAATCATGTCTGTGTAATCCATTTAGAGCTTCCTCCAGGCTCTTATAAACAGAAAAAGTATGCCATGCTCAATTTCACATGACAACTTGTCAGCTGTAATTGTAGGTGTCATGAGACTCGAAGGACCTAAAAACAGGGTCATGAGCTTGAGAAACCATGATTTATGGAGTTACGATACAACACAAACTATTCTACAGACATGTTGAGTCACTGTGAGAGGAGTCTGTGAATGTGATGCAACTTTTTCTGAATAATCCTACAAAGACCATAAACATCCTCAGATACTCTGCACTGCTCCAGATAAGGATTTGATCCCGCTGACTATGAATCAGTCTATTGGGAGTAATTTCTTCGTGTTGATTCAGTCATTCATTTGGTCACAGCCTAAGATACACTCACAGGAAGTGAGGCGTCTCCACAGCGTCTGACTCATCTGTTGTCACGGTGACCGTAATGACACAGAGCCAAAAGCCAGACAGGAAAAAGCTGGAGGGTTGCTGGATGAATAGGATAAGTTTTAGGGGATGGAGGGAGTGTCAGAAGTAGAGAAGTTGGCGAGTGGAGAAAAGAATGCCTACTAAATGAGATACATGGTTTATGTAGAGAGTTTCCATGAGATTAAGAGTGTGTGGCAGGGCAGGATGGTGAGCTCTGGTTAAATGGCATGTTCTGTTGAGAGAGAGAGAGACTGTCCTACAGAGGAAGAATTAGGCGGAGTACATCCCTGCTTTTACTCAATTATAGACACAGTACACTACAAGGCATAACCAGTGCATGGATGTGTGGAGAGCAAGATCTCTGTTGAGTTAAACTCTTTAAAAGGAATACAATGCAAATATCCAAATGCCTGATTTAATCTTTAACAGCCTGCAATTTTACATGCCTAATATTTGTAAATTACTGCAAATTCAGTCAGCTATGTGGGGGAGTACAATAGTGTCCATTGTTCCAGAAAATGTTGAGTCCAGCATTGGGGAGCAAGGTCACAGTAGTTCCTCCTTAGCGTGTAATATGGACAGTGGCTGTCTCACCTTTACTGGGTGCTTTCCAGTCAAAACCCGTATCATTACAGTAAGAGTTGTTCACTGTTTGAGATGGATGCTTTTGGAGTAGAATGCTTGTCCTCACTGAAATAGCCAGACGTAGGCGGCATGAGAGAAGAAAGGGAAGAGCAGTGGATGTGAATGTTGCTTAGAAACACGACTGAAGCCATTTGCAGTCATGCATGCCTTTGCAGACCTCACACCCACCCACATTGTTGCACTTTGATGGCTTTGATGTCTGATGATTTTCAGGTTTTTCTTTTAATTGTAAGGAATCTGTTTTCATACCTGTGCATGGATATGGCACTGGAAACAAGTGAACTGTTGGTACACAAACACTTTAGATTGATGTACCAGTTTTCTTGCACTCCACCTGCACACACATTATATAGTAAAGTGTAAGTTATGAGGCATTATTATTTTGCCAAAGACAATTACATAATTTAATAACAGATCTGACTACAAAAGCATGTTTATTTCTCTTTAAAAGCACATCTAATGAGCTATTTTCCAAGTCTGGACAATTTTCTCTTGAGCAGTTTTGTGTTTGTGTCCTCCACTTAAAAAATATCCATAGATATACTTTTAAAAATAAATAACTTTCACCACATTTATTTTTCATACAAAGGGATCCTGGGTAAAACAGTGCCAGCACTGTAGTGCACTGGTGATTAAAATTAATGGTCATAGTTTAGATATGCAGAGAAATGTTTCACAAGCCAGCTTGTTTATCCTCGGAGCCAATAGTCATTCCATTGCTTTTTATAGAAACCCTGAACAACCTTAATAGAAAGAAAATATCTTGTTGGTGCTATTTTAGGCCGTGTGTGTCAGTGACAGATTTCTCAGGAATGTTCCCCCGTCAAAATCCAAAACCAGACCCTCATTTTTTTCAACAAAATAACAGAAACGCAGTGCCTTCATAAATAGCTTTACTATGAAGTAAAGACATTTCCAGATAGTGTGTAATGGAATCTGCGTTTCAGTGTCAAATCTGTACTAACTGCTCCACTTTGGGGATCTACCCCCAGCCCAGAGAATTGAGTGCATCAGGCAGCCAAACCTTTACTCAAACACCTCTCCAGCATGAGGCCTAAATAAGGTAGAAAGATTGAAAACGGGACTGAAGGAGAGAATAAGATGTGTTATCACTGTAATCTGATACAGGCAGCATAAGGGCTAAATGTTGAGCTAGATGATATGACCTGATGATAAACCTTGATTGTGGATAATTCAAATTCATGGATGGTTCATAATTTCAATAGGTTTTTATGCCTCTGCGTCTGAGACAACCGTAACCAGAGGCGCTATGTTTTCAGTTTGTCCGTCCATCCATCCATCCCCTTCTGGTAAATGTGTTATCTCAGGAACTCTTGGCATAAATGTCAACTTGTACTCAAGGATGACCTGATAAGATTGTTGTGGTCAAAGTTCAAAGGTCAAGGTCACTAATGACGTCACAAAACAAGTTGTTGGTCAGAACTCAAGAATTCATATGCTAATTATGACAAAATTCCTCCCAAATGTCTAATAGGATAAAATGGTAACACTTTATATCCAAAAGGACAAAGGTCAACTTCACTGTGATGTTTTCTGGCCATTATTCAGCGCCATAACTCACAGGAGACATTTGATCGGACACTGAACTGAAGACATTAATTCTGGGTGCCCACCTTGAAACTTTAGTGATTGTATAGATTTTCTGTGCTGCCTGGTTGAAGATGTGTGTGAATTATCCATGTTTGCCCCAAAATGCACTTAGGCTTTTACCTTTTTATTTAATTCCTTCAAAGTCTTCACTATATTCCCATATATGAGTCTGGATGGACGTCTATGTAAATTGCTGTTCAGAGAAGTTTGCTTAAAGGGCTTTCTGCCAGAGAGGAATTTCTCTGTTAAAGTTTGCAAAAAAAATCATGCTTTGGGATCAAATGAATAGACTTCGGCCAGAAAGGACTTTCTCAAGCTTTCCCCATGTGCAAAGAAAGTGCAGCTTGACTGGTTGGTGGAGGCGCACAACAGCGAGGTGGTTATTCTAGTTTTGAAACACCACAACTTAATTAAAACACATGCATAAAATAGACTTTGTATTATTCATCAGCCACACCTACCATTTAAAATCACACCTCAAATTTGAATTTCAACTTTAAATTCCATTCCACGTCATGAATTTGAAAGCTGATCTGCAGGTAGTGCTTGACTTTTTATGCACAACGCATCTAGAAGTTTTCGTTTGATGTGATGGAACGGCCATAAATGATATCTTGGGGTTTGAATATTAAACTTATTATACAGTAAGGATGATCGTTACTAAGAGATAGATAAAGAATATGTATATGACGTCAGATTGTCCTTTATACCATTAGCTAATGAACAACTCAACCTCTGATAAACACTCAAGCGTATGCACTTTTCATCATGTATGAGGCTTACAGGTCTAGTTTGTAAGGTTTAGTGGCATCTAGCGGTGTGGTTGCAGACCTGAAACGTCTCCCATCTGCCAAGCATGTAGGAGAAAAACAGTGACCGATACGAAAACGCCAGTGGCGCTGTCTAGAGAGGATGTCTGCTTTGTCTGATGCGGGCTACTGTAGAACACCATGGCGGACTCCTTGAAAGAAGACCGACCCCATATGTAGATATAAACTGCTCATTCTAAGGTAACAAAAACAAAACCTTTCTTAGTTTCAGGTGATTACAAACTAATGAAAACATGGTTATGAATATTATATACCCTTTCTGCCAAGAGATGCCTCTAAATCCTACACATTGGACCTTTAATCCCTCATTCTTCAAGAATTCAGATGGTGGGAGTTTTGTCTGTCGGTCTTATTTTAGTTGTCTGTTCCATCTATACTTTTATATTTACAATAGTTTTATAGGTTATTGTTATATTTCTTCTTTACTATCGTATGTGCATAAGATTTTTATACCTTAAGACCATGTTAAATGCCTTGCTGCCAACCAGTTTCCTCCAGGATAAAAAGCGAAAACTTTATGTATGTCACACAGTGGTACGCTTTGTAAAAATCTAACTTTATAGGCACTTAGAGAATATTGAAGGTTCGTTTAATTTATCACCTTGTCCTACACTATACTTAATGTCTTGAGCTGCTGTATTATTGATTAGGCCGCTGTACCAGATTGTGTCAGCCACAGAAGTAAAGGCGATTATTACCGATAGGGGTACGTGCAGGTCAGGTTGTGTGAAGATTATCAGTGTGGATTTCCAAGACTAAACACACTCTCATACAGAAAAAAAGCACCCATTGTACTGTCCTAGTGGGGGTAGTTTTTGTACTGGGATAATTGAGGCAGTGGGCTGCAGAGTGCAAACTTCATTGTCAGACTGTCTTCAATATGCATTGAAATGAAACTGGTACTTAAAGCCGTGCTTGAATGACTTTCACTTCCTTACATTTGTTGCTCTTTCTTTCATTCTTCACCATAGCTTTACTAACTTGATACTGAGACGCTTAAAATACATCATCTTTTTTTATATGTGACAAAAACAGCCCTTTCTTACCACACTTGAGGTATGCTTGTAATTATTTTTCAATCCTCCAGCATATTTGATTGTTACATGAGACTATCTGTGGCTGCAGAAATACCATGCAAACTAGCTTAAAACTGTACGGCCAGCAGACTCAGCAGAATGTGTCACCAGGTTAAGTAGATCGGCTTTCTCAAATGCTGCCCTGTGAATGCACTGTAAGACTAAGTAGTGTGAAAAAGGCGCCTACGCTTAAGGTGCTCATGCATTTCTAACCTTGATATGAAACAGCTTTATTGCTGCACAAAAAAAGATTATAAGAGAACTGAATGTGTGATTTTCTCGCAGATTGTACTGCACTGGGACCATCATGGCTGTGTTGGGCTCTGTTTTTTTTTTCACATTCAACTTGTCCATCAAAATTCTGTGCATGCCAGTACCTAACAGGGAGTCACACCAGTGTTGCTTTATCAGCAGGTGTGTAGTTATGCAAGGTCAAAGTGAATCAGAGGAATTCTTTCAAGTGTGTGTATGTGCTTCCATGTATGTGGGTGTTCTGAAGTGTTTGCATGTCTGTCTACTAGACTTGGTGTCTACATTTGAGTGTTGTTTCTGTTTGTCTGTGTCTGCCTGAGTATGTCCTTTTGAATATATCATTGACATTTTGGGATTCGTTTGTGGATCATCTTGGCTAAGCCTATTTTGGCCCAACATTCAGTGTAATGAGGGAGGTTCTGTCTGTGTTGTACGTATGTGTGTGTGTGTGTGTGTGTGTGTGTGAGAGAGCTGTGTTCAAGACAAGCAGACGCTGTAATCTGGTTTCTGGGAATAGGGCTGGCAATCAGCCACAGGGAGACTTAAAGGCATTTTGCTTCAGCCATGTCTGAACAATCAGCTGTCACAGATGGTTTTGTTGTGACCCGTGATGATAATGTCAATAAGATTGGTTATCTTTGTTGTGTTATGTGTAGGCCTTATTTATTTAATGTTACATCAGAATACAAGAAGATTCATCTTGGTTAAAGCTGAGCTACTGGTGATAAAAGTCATTGTAGCATGTATGTCATTGTCAAACCTACAATGCTGTGTTTCTGTGCCATTACCCTACTGATACAACTCTTAGTGGGCTTCAATACCTAATGGCCTATACAGTATTGAATAGATAGAAAATATGTGTCCTTCTTGCTGGAGGACCCGATGACACTTGTTGCCACAGAAGATATTGACACATCAGTATGCTGAATGGAGATGATGTGTTGGATGAAATTATGTGGTTAATAAACTGCTTTTGTAGTTGGAATAAGTCATCTCAAAATAAAAATGGTTATACACAACAGTACATTGCTTCAATACAGTACCTCTGTATCAGTTTAATAGATGCTTTTTTTAGGATATTGAAAATCATACCTCAATAAATAACCTGGCATACCATAATTCCTTGATACTGCCCAAGCCCTACTGGATATTGCTCGAAACTTTGTGTAATATATAAACTTCTGAAATAATCAGGTGTACAAGAACTTTGCTAAATCTAAGTCTAAGTCTAAATCTGACAAAATTTTGATTTAAAGATACAGTTGGTAACTTACATGAAAATAACCTTGTGTCATACTTGTTGAAACTGTCACTACATTCTGAAAAAAGTACATGAGACTGTGAAAAATATCACATCCCTCCTCCTTTTCCTACTGCTTCTAAAGATATTTGCCCGAATCAACCAATCAGAGCTGGGTACTCTCCAAGGCAGCTTTCAATCACTACTTGTATTGTGGTCATCTGTCAAACTAAGCAGCACTTATAGATATGAATCGAGGTTGTGTAACTGTATTGCCTATGTCTTGCCTCACACTTTTTCAAAAGCACATTTTAGTGTACTGTTTAGCTGTAAAATGAGAAAGCTTGTGACCCGGCCACCAAGTTGGAAACAGTCGAGCAATGCATAAAGCACCACCCACCAGCCAGAGTAAGCATTCAAGTTTTTCATTTGACATCTAAAAGCACACTAAGATATCCAAAAAGACTTATGACCAAAAAAATTGGCATAAAAAATCTAAATGCCAATTTTTTTGGTCAGAAGTCTTCCTCTTCTTTTTGGATATATTCCCTTCCATGAGCACCGGTGGTTTGAGGGACACCAGCAGCGCTCCAGTCACCTCTTTCTCACACTAAGATATGCTTCTTAAAAAATTTAAGGTAAGTAATGCAGTAACAGAATCTTGATTCATATCTAAGCAGCGCTGCCTAGTTTGACAGTTTTACCACATTACACGGGCCGTGATTTATATGATTGACAGCTGTGTTAGAGACTACTTGGCCCTGATTGGTTGTTTTTGTTCACATGCAGTAAGGCCATTTGAAGTACTACAAGTGCTACCGAATATAACTTTACATCAGAAACTTCAAATCAAAGAATATGTTAACAAGACTACAAATCTGAAAAAAAAAAACTATTGGAATTTGAATACTTTGTGCTACAGGCACATTTTGTTGAGAGCAAGACATTGAGGTTTGATAACTAGCCCTAAATAGTACTCTGTAAAACTTTACGTAGAGTAAAACAATGCAACCCATTCTATAACATAGAAAATCAATCCACAAACATGAGTTTTTTTTCTTGAAACAACCTTAATTGCAGAAAAACAGTCATGCGTAATTAGTGTGAGGAATCTTAATTAAATCCTGCGGTGTGCGTCGACCCTTTGAGACATCATTAACGACTCCGACCCTGCTGTTTGAGCAGAGCTGCTCTAAATTAGTTAATTTGCTTACACTGTTATCTTACCCTTACCCCCTTACTACCATCCCCCCAAGCACATTACTCACTGGCTGTGCTGTCGTGAGCACACATGCACACACATTCTACACACACACACATACACAGTCTGTGCTCGTTATTACGTGTGTACTCCATTGTTGACAGTGGTTCTAGTATTAAACCCTCACCCAGCGCTTCATACTGTCACACTACTTAAACCTGCTCCCCCAGCTGCTAGACTATAAGCAGGATTACTCGAGGCTTTAACACACACTTTCCCATCCATGTGCATAGACTGGTATCCACAGCATATGCGCAGACACACACACCCTCCCCTTATCATCTAGTCTCTCTGAGTCTAATTGATGTGTGGATTATGCTGTCTCCTCCACTCCACACAGCTGTTTCATAGCTTCAGTTTGTCTGAGCTACAAGACACTGGAGACTAGACTATACATTTACTGTTTGCTGTAATTTCTGACACTTATTTAAATGTATAGAATCTGAATTTAGCCATGTTAACACTGGAGGAATGTCGTCTGTCTTATCAGGAGTTATGAAATGTGAGTGCTGTGTTAACTAGAGCAGCACAGCGAAGACAGTCACATGCTGATCATCTGAAGATTTCTAGAAAATGTGCACTGTGTGGTTACAAACACTAAACCATAATATTTCCCCTCCTTCTTAGTACGTTGAAGAAAAAATGTAACACCCTACTTTTTCCATGAAAGCTGAAACATACGGCAGTCACAAAATATAAAATCATTATATAGTTGCAATAATGCAGCAGCCCCTTCAATTATAGAAGCTTTCTTTTAACCGAAGCACAGCCACTTGGCTCTGTTTGATTTGGCCCAGTCGGACTTGGTTTGGCATGGAATGGTTTGTTCTGGCTGGGTGTAGTGAAAGGGTATTAGTGCTGGTAGTGACAGTAAAACCTCAGGGACGGCCCAGCATTAATCTGGCAGAAGAGGCGGAGGAAGGGTGGATGTGCATGTTTGTCAGTTGTCAGCAGGAGATAGTACAGCAGTCCAAAGGATAACTACAGTATGGGCCTGTTTGCACTGACTGTTATATTCAAATGTAAAGTGTATTCAGATTCTGTCTGCATCCAGTGTAGTGTCAACACTGATGTAAAAATACATATGTTGAGAACACAGAGAACATGGTATGGGTTGACAGCACTTATCAGTTGGATTTAACCGTGATTGTCAGGAGGATGAGCAACTTACTAGGGGTGTAAATCACCAGTTTCATCACTATACGATATCATATCGATACTATGAACAACGATACGATATTTTCCGATATAACAAAGTGTGCCACAATATGATTTCGATTCAATACGATTCAGGGGTCTGCGATCGATATTAGGCGATATTAAATGCCCATTTAACACAGTCTGTTACAGAAGAAGCTGACACCCCTTTCTTTTTTACTTTTGGCCATAAAACACCTTAACACATAAATAATAAATTCAGTAAAGTGCACTTTAAACTGACTCCACTGACACAAAGAAAAAAGCAAATGGGATAAGTTAACCTTCAGGGCTTTCTGACAGAGAAACCTTTCTGGAAGAAAAAAAACATAATCTTTTTCATAAAATTTCAGGAATATCTGGCTTAAAGCCCTGAAGGAAAACTTCTCCCAACAACCATAAAACAGATTAACAACAGGACCATTCAAGAAAAAGCGTAACATTCAGCTCAGTAATAACTGTCAAGGGTCAGAGACCTGTCAGTTGTTTTTTGCTAATCACCCATTATTAGCTTTGGCATGTTTCCATTGCATAAATTAGCCTCTTCTCATAGCTTAACAAATGACACGCAGCAGTAATATTTACCTTACTCACCGTTGGTTTAAGTCACTGCATCTCCCGACAGAACAGCTCGGTTGAATTTCAGTCTGCATGCACGGTTTTTCAGACGAACATTGTTAAAACAGAGCGGCTAATGTTGCTAAAGCAAGAAGCTAGCGGAGTGAGATACTCGTCCAGGCAGGTAACGTCACGTCATGTTCTGTCTCGTAACGTCATTGTTTACATGCGCCATGTGCTGTCTGTTGATCCTTCTTTTCTCCGAAATCCATAATATTTCCACTATGCTGATTTATTCCCGAGTAAATAACGTTGTCCTCATCGTCTTTCTCTTGGCTGCTAACCATCTGCCTGCCGCTGTTTGACAGTGACACAAATATTCAAGATAAAAGCCTATGCTAAAGATGACGATATGATCGATGTTTCCACTTTGCATCGATGTGATTGGATTGTTGATCATTAAATCGATGTATCAATCCAGATTGATAGATCGTTACATCCCTACAACTTACCAGCCAGTCATACATGTGTAATGCTGTGGTTTGGGTTTAGAGCTGAAACGATGAGTGGATCAATCAGTGAGCCAATCGACAGAAGTGATAAGTGATAATTGATAGTTGTATTCATTTTCAAAATTCTCTGGTCCCCATTTGTCCAGTATTATGATTTGTTGCTTTTCTCTTTGTCTGGTTTTGGACTGTTGTTTGGAGGAAACTGAACACATGAGGACATGATTTGAAAATTGGGATAGTAATTTTTCACTGTTTTCTGACAACCAAAGGATTAATAAGGAAAATAACCAGCAGGTTAAAGCCATCCTCAGGGTTCCACTGACCCACGGCATGGACAGAAATAGAGCTGAAATGATTAGTCAGTTTATTGATTGTCGCCTGACAGAAAATTAATCAACCAGGTTAATGACTGATAAATCATTTTACTCATTTTTCAAGCCAAAATTACAAATATTGTCTGTATGCAGCTTCTCAAATGTGGAGGTTTGATGTGCTTTTCTGTTTAATATTAAAAACTTAAACATCTTGGAGTTTTGGACTGCTGGTAGGAGAATACAAGACATTTGAAAACGTTGTCTTTGGCCTGAAAAAATTGTGTTGAGTGTTTCATTCTCTAGACCAGACAATAAATTTACAGTAATAAAAGTTGGTTGCAGTCCTTAACAGAAATAAAAACTACCTGACTTTTGAAAAAACATTTTCAATTAAGAAAAAACAAAACAAGTACAAGATCTTAATTTCAACAAACTATAGAAAGGCGTTTGCTAACTAACTTTCTATAATTGATTTTAAATGGAAGATTTAACCGACATAATGTTATACAGACTATTATGGTCTCATCAGGCGCACTCAGCCTTTGGCAGTAACCTGTAATCATCTCAGCAGTGTGTGACATTATGTGATTACTAGTTAAAAATACATAATTCCTATGCCTCTCAACTGCTTCATGTGGCATATTCAAAGGTATTATAGTAGTCCTTGTCATGAGTTCAGTAGGTCAATCTTGACATGACACATAAGCACAAAGTAAATTTCTTATAGCCAAATGTTATTCATGTTCCTTTGTCTCTATGATTTTACTAGTGTTGCTTACAGTTGCTTACTGTATGTAGCGTGCGAATGATCAGTTCACATACTGGAATGCTCGCCACGGTTAGTTGTTGATTGCACTAGCCTCTGTGGTCATTACCCTAATGCTTCACCCTGTGTTTTTGACCCCAAGGGCCTCTCAATGAATGTTAAAAAATACAGACTCAAACTAGTTTAGATTAATCCAAGCACAGGCTGAGGAAAATGGCTTAGAGTCTGTTTAAACATGGATCCAATTAAAGCAGGAACTGCCCATGGGATCTCTTTATTCCTTATCGCCTGTGTACATGAACTACAGATGTACGGCCAGAAAACCTGCTCGTCAGTAAATACATACAGCACTGTGCATGGTAAAAGCAGGCGGGTGTAATCCTTGTGTCTGTGCATGTGTTTGCATGCTCATTTATGTGTGGGTGGGTGTTTGTGCATGGGCTTGTTTGTTGTCTGATGTGGGTGTGGGGACATGATGCGAGGTGCCCGTCCACTGCTTTACATGTATCTTTGTAGATTTATGTTGAGGAGAATTTGTTTGTAAAGGTATATTTATCAGTGTGAGTTTAACGATCCTAAGAAAAGTGGCTCTACATGCAGTATAGCATGACTCACTGGACTGTCTTTTGACATGGTTCAGAATTACATGTGGATGAAGTAATGGTGCAAGACATCACTAATCACTGATAATGATGGCGGGACTAGGGAGACAGACAAAAGCAAATAAGGTGGATTAGAGGAGTTGAGTTGAAAGGTTGTGGAAAGAGGGAGGAGTTGTAAAGAGTAATAGAATAGAGACAAAGATGAAGGAATGATAAGGAGCAAGAACCGGATTAAGGAGGAGTGATTGAGGATGATGGGGAAGAGAGTGAGCCGAAAAGAAACCCTAAAAATGAGCAAGAAGGACAGACTGACTCCCCGCCCACAGTCGGGTTCAGACGGTTGTTTAGTTTGGCTTGCACCGAACAACTGGAACAATATTCATGTTAGAAGATGGATGGAGGGAGGGTTAGACTCAGTTCACCTGAATCAACTCTGAGAACTTTCCCTTATGAAGGACTTTTGGCATTGCACCGCTTGATTTGCAGTGTACTTCCGAGAGCTGTTTTTGCTCACAAACGTGTTTTTAGTTCTGTCTAATGATTTAAGTGATGGCAGTGACAGACAGTTTTATAGCTACAGCTTTAAAGTAGAGTAGCCAGACAAACACTGTTTCCTGTTTCAGACATTTTTGCCCCCAAATTTGTCCTTGGAGTTCAACAGAATGATATATGAGACTGTGTAAGTTGTATATTTTTTGTTTGACTCTTTGTACACTAACGTCTTTGTGCATGAACCGTATCCTGACTGAAGTAAAGGATACAGTATATTTTTGCCCTACTCCACTGACTTTATGAGCAACCCTCAAGCGTAATGAGGCTGGTTGCTTTCCAAGTCCAGCAGTGTTTATTTATAGGGCAGGAAAGGCTATTTGTGTAAGGAGGAAGTGTTGTACGAGGGTTATTTTTTACTGGAGGTTTTCTTGCATCTATAAATGTCTCATGCTGGACTTCTGCATCAATCCCTCAGCTTTTAAATAAGTACATTTGATGAAGATAGTTGTGTAATCATTTGTATGCAAAGAGTTTTAGCAGTGAGAACATGTACATGTAGTGGGCTCCTTTTTTTTGTGCCAGCTATAAACTGTTTGAATAAATGGATGTAGCCATTGTGACATTATTTTTTTGTTTGTGGCCTCCAATTATGAGGCTTTAAGTTTGGCATTTTGGCTGTCACCATCTTGGATTTCTGGAGCCAGAAGTGAACACCTATGGGTGAGAGGGTGGAGCAGTGGAGGAGCGAGGGGTGGATCTGGCTGAGAGCCTGAGGACACTACCTGCAGACAGCCTGTCACTCAAAGCTGCCACTCCCTTAGTTATGCTTAACTTCAAGCTCCAAGTGGCCATTTGAGGAACTTCAGCTTTTTGCACTTGAGGGTTGGCTTGATTTTTCAGCCCCGGAGGTTGCCGCTTGTTGACAGCCTGTAATGCAATAAGCAAAACACAGTATATACTTTCAATTGTCACAATTCAACTTCTAAAGTCATGGTGGCCTCACAGTATTCCTGTAACTATACAAGATGTTTATGAGAGAAGCACAAGAAAAGCAGTAAAATAGGAGGTGACGCCAGCAGTCAGAGGGAAATGCCCATTAATGGGAGTTTTTCAAGCTTCAGCACTGAAGTAAAGTGAAGAGAGGGTAAGGAGGGCTGATGGATGACGTGATGGCAATTTTGTTTTCCTCTTTGTTAAGTCTTAATGTACATACCCTGTCATCAGTGGAAAGGCTGAGAAAGAGAGAATGACTTTTAAAACAATAACAAGATCATAAATACAATGGCATTCATATGCAGTTTTACCACCATAGGAGAGCACAGTCTAATTCTTTGAAATACTGTAAATGTGATGTGTAAATATAGTGCTTATTTGGCATTCATAGTACTCCCATCTGAGAGTCTCCACTACACTAAATTTAGCATTTACTCTGAGTGTTAACAAATGCAAATGGAGGAAAGCTTATAACTGAAATAAGGACCAAAACGATGTGCATTCATAACATTTTTTGCATTTGGCATCCATGTCTTACAAATTACAACCAACCACATAATGGCAGACCTGTGATCTAAGATTAATTTATACGGTAACTGCTATTTGATTCCTGTGAATCAATACACTGATTTATCATCAGTGTATGTTGGGCACCGATATTCTCCTTGGCAGTCTCGGATGTTGGCAAAATTGGTGCACAGAAGCATTCTTGGCAGACATTGCGTGTTGATAGGGGTGCCATTCAACTTGGCCATCACTGGTGTCTCCAAAGGGGAACTCCGCTGATTTTACACATCAAAGTCTGTTTATAGATAATGGGGGGGGCCCTACTTTATATGTGAAAAAAGTTCTATTAAGGAAACATTAGCCACAACCTAACTGTTGGTTGTTGGGTTGCATTGTGAGTAATGTAGGTGCCAGGTTTCGACAAGGAAGAATAAATAAATGAGTACAAATATCTCTGGTTCTGCCACAGACTGTGGTCCTTTTTTCCCCAAACTTTCCACTGCGAGTGCAACAATGTTATAAGAGTGCAATGCTAAATTGGTGGAGTACTGTTCTACACCATTGGCTGAAGGACAAGGTACCAACGTTTACTAGTTTTGAGGGGAAGAGAGTGGTTCAAGTAAATTTGCAGTTAATCTAAAACAAAGTCACCAAATGAGAAAAATGTTCTCATGATGTAAACTTATTTCATTATCTAAACGTGCGGTCCAGATTGGGCAGTATTGTGAAATACACGGCTGCGTCTCTCATAATGAGAGCAACCATCTGGTCTTTGTTTAACAGTTCTGTCTACTAACTCTGATTCTGGGTTTGAGTTTCAGAGTCTAGTAAACTATTGTGGTGTGTGTGTGATTGTACTACAGAGGGCAGTAAGCGGTTTCAGCTGTGGCCTGAGAGAAAGGATGTATTGTTTTGAGGACATTTGAGCATCTGCGTTGTTGCAGATAAGGGGTTTGAAGTTAACAGCCGCTACTGATCAAAGGGCAGAGTTATTGTAGATGTGTCACTCGCTGTCTTTCCTCCACAGTTTCTTTTTCTTTTTGTTCAGTTCATTGTTCACTTTTCCATCCTCTCCTCTACTTCCTGTCTGTACTGCCCTCCTCTGTCTCTCAGCCACTCTCCCAAACAAAGAATATTCTCGTAACCTGTATAGATGTAATTCCCCCCTGGAGTTAAGTCTGTGTTGCTTGTGTGTGTTACCTCCCGTCTAACCTACTTTTCTCTCTGTATTTATTTAGCTCTGCATGTAATCCCACAGTCAACATAATTCTCATTTACACAAGAGACAAATCTGGTTTAGTGTGTGAATTGGAGCAGTGGATGGTGTTTTGTGTTCATGTTTAGTCACCTCTCTGAGAACCTATGAGATGAAAGGACTTTGATACAGTTTCTCTGTATTTTCATCCTCATAATCTTGCTTGGCTTGTTTTTTCCTTTTCCACTTTCCATTTCCTTTCCATATTTCCTGTCCATGCTTTCGCCTTTTAAGCTTTTTTTTTTTTATACGAATTACCGATAGTGTCTGGAGAATCAGGTGGGGACATTATCCGGTGTTTCTGTTTCACTCATATTGCAAATAACAGGAGATTAGTCTGTGTCAGAACTTTCTCACTCTCTCTCAAATACTCTGACTTAGTCAAGGGGTAGCGCCTGGGTAGGGCATGGAGGAGGCAGTACCTGACATGGATTACACTGTGGTCATGTAGCCAGTTCTTAATTTGGTCATGAATTACAAAGTCTGTTGCCGTTCCTTCAATTTATTTGTCGATTTTGACTGGAACCCTTATGGGCAGATGTTCCTGAATCTCTTCAGTTGGACATTTTTTTGTCTGCTTTGTGGTAATGACCCTTCTTCCTCACACTGTTCCAGTTTTGCTTGAACCCCATGGTAGAAACATCATCAACAAACCCACTTGCTTGCTGTGAATTCCTGGACAATTACCAGCTCTATTCACTCAGGGACTCAATCAGACATTACGCAGACTTTGTACTAGGGAGCTGGCAGGATAAAGTCCATTTAATGTCCGGTCCAACTGATTCAGACATGTGCGTTCTCACATACTGCTCCTGCGGGTAATGTCTAGATAATTTCAGGTTTGTAGTGCATGTGTGACAAGGGCTTTAGCAATTCACTCTATGTGCATTATCTTTAAAAATAATCCTTTAACCACTCAGTATATTCTGTTTTTGTCCCATCTGTTTCCCTTCTCTCTTCTTTATGTTAAACTTTTTTTGTTTTTTATTTGCCCAGCTAACAGAAGGCTGCAGTTAGTTGGTCTGCCTTTCCAACACTTCAGTCCAGAGCAACATTTCCTGACAATTACTGCCCAGATCACCATGAAATTTGTTAGGGTTTTTTTTTCATCCCCAGAGTATGACTATGAATGATGTTGGTGCCACCGTCAGGTCAAATTTCCCTTCAGCAACATCACAAGGCATCTGGAAAAGTAATTCCTGGATTTCTTTCAAATTTGCTTTGGACATACTGGACATAGTCCTGGTTTTACCTTTTACAATTTTTTTCCCTTAGAAAGGACTTGCTTTGTTTTCTTTCTCAGTGTCAGAGTTCACATAGCGCACAGATACAGTACATTGACAAACAAAGTCAAAAGGGCTCTTTGCTTATCAGGTCAAATGTAACTTAGTTTTAAATTAGTTTTGTAAGCTTTTAAGTAAAGCAGCTGTATTGAAATAACCTGTAATCCTCACATAGTGAAGGCAAATAGGACTGCCCAGAAAATTTAAGAAGAACAAACTCCTTTTTATCCTTAGATCAACCAACATGTTTTTTAGTCTTTTCTTTAGGTTTTCTAAATTTAAGGTCTTTCGGTGAAACTCCACCTGCTCTTAGTGGCTGAACTCTACAAACATACAGAATGTGATGTAGGAATTACTGTTTCCTGATCTTTGTTTGTTTTTCCTTCAGAGAACTGAGGAAGTTCAGAGAAGCAGAAAAAACACTCTGAGCAGAAATATTTATGCACAAACTATTAGTTTAACAAACAGTCACACACACTTGATGGGCACCTGTTTTCTTTGCAATTTATTCTCAAACTGTAGCAGTGACTGGATGTTTGAAGTAGTGAGTCCATAATTTTTTCAAGACTCCATAAATAGAGGGAAATTAACACCTGTGAGACACGTGAGGAGAGGAGAGGGAGCAAGAGAACAATGACTCATTAAAATAAAATATAACTGTAAAGCAGCACACAGAGCATAAATACATAGCCAAGATTCTGGTTTATACCCGTCCAGTGCCTCTCTGTCTCTTTTTGTCTCTCAGCATGTCCTGACTAATTAATTAAATGCTTTCTTGTTTCCTCACCTCTGTTGCTCTTTTTGCTCCTCGTTCTCTTGTCCTTGTCCTTGCAGCCGGCCTCAGGCCTGGGCAAACAGGAAACACTTAGTGTTATCAGCCGCTTCTTTGTGTGTCTTAATGAGTGTCAGGCCAAAGACAGAGAGAGAACACACACTACCGTCCACACCCTGATCCCACTGTAAACACACTTATCGTAGCTCAAGAAACAGAGAGAGAGGCAAAACCTGGAAGAGAGGCAGGCGGACAAACAGAGCCAGAGAGGACAGGGGGCAGGCAGGGAAACAAAACTGAAAACAAGAGAGGAAGTGAGATCCTTCTTTACTTCCTGGTGGTACACAGAGCAACGGTGGTCTTACTGGTTTATAAACACAGGATTAGTGACCCATGACTTATTGCTGGTGCAAACCAATGTGGGCTAAATCCATACTGACCAGTGCAAACCAATGTAGGCTAAACCAACAGAATTCAGTACAAGCAGATATTGTCCAAAGTCATTTAGAGTTCATGTGTCAAACACTGGCTTTGACTGTGTGGTATTTGTAGAGTATTTGACATGCTCTTTACTGTGTTGTGTCCAGATTATACATCATGAGGGGCAGGGCTGCAAAAAATTATTGCTCCTAAAATCAATACTTTTTACGGCCTTTAAACACCGGAGGCTTTGTTTTTGTGCAATGAATTTGTATGTCAGTATATTTTTTTCAAAGAGTTACTTTTGTCATGAGTACTTTCACATAGAATTTGAACATGTGGTAAAAAAGCGACAGAATTTTTTTGGAAATAGGTTGACTTTTCTGATTTCACAATGGGAATAAAGGCATCAACCAATCATGTCATGCCTTTACTTATGAGGAATATTAAATAAAACATGGAGGCTCCATAGTCTGAACTAAGATGGCAAACTGTGTTACACCTTTTAACTCTGACAAAGGCAACACATACCAGATCCACTCCTTCCATTTTGACCTATCACAGTAAAAAACCCAAGACGTATACACTGCATAACTGTTTACCAGAGGGAACTCCAATTCACTCGGAGCACTTGTTAAAGGGAAAATCATTGAAAAATCTTACAGTAAGTTAGGCTATACAACAACTTACCACAGACAGACGGTACCTGGGGTCAGTAGCGTCTTGGTAGTTGTTGCATTGCTGCTAACAAATGGATTTGCATCAAAATCTTTATCGTATTTATTGTAAAGTGGTGCAAATGTCCCAAATTTCCATTGCTTGTTTTGATGTAAAATATTTGCAGGTGAATATTTTGCATTTTTGTGTTGTTTATTTGTCTTGACTCTAAAGGCCTTAAAGGCCTTAAAACTATAAATATAACAATTTAAATGGGTTTGCTTGTAGTAATGAACCTACAGAGAATTTTCACCCACATCTGCAGGTCCTCTTGGCTTTACTGAGCTTTATAGAAAGTTTTAGCTGATGTTAAGATACTCTCACCAATCTCAAAGCATTATTTTCGGCCATAGCAGGCAGCTGTTTGTAGCAGAAAGCCCAGTGTACGCTTGTGGAAACTAAGGACAGCTTAAAAAGAGTGACTATTGGACTTAATTTTGTCAGGTGATTAGAGACACGACTTCAAATGAATGCTGATTAATCTGCTGATTCTTTTCTGTTTTATTTGAGAAATCGCTTGTCCAGCCAACAATCCAAAACCCACAGATATTCAGTTTACAATCACAGAACTGTTCTGTGACACAAAGAAAGGCAGCATATTTTCGCCACTGAGAAGCTGCACGAGGCAGAGTTTGGCTCTTTTTTTGCTTGAAATGGTGAACAGATTATGAAAATAGTTGCTGAGTTATTTTCTGTAGACTTATTGTTTCAGCTTTAATGAGGAGTTTAGAGGTTGCTCTGATGACAGCGGCTATGGCTGGCCTGGTGTTATTGTGTTTTCTGGCAATTATATGAGGATATTAAAAAATAATCAGTTTAAATATAACCCTTTTTCAACGTGTTTCATAAGTTCAGAGTTTAGAACGGGTTCTCAAAATCTAACCTCATCAGCTTCTTTTCCCCACACCTGTTATCCCAACACAGAAAAAAAAAACCTTTCCCATGGGAACCACATATTAAGTTTCCTACAAGCTTTCTGTTGCTAGTCTACATCAGCCTACTTTTCATCTCTTCTTGTTATTAATATGTGTACAAGAAAGCAGCACAAAGGACATGAAGGTATTTTCTCTATTGGCACACTGCAATGGTATGGTGCACTGTTTGCTCTCTCTGAACAGGCAATTATTCTTGCATCGTGCCCCTTTTCGGCTAAGAAAACTAGTAAATACACTTTGTTCAATCACTTTTTGTTGGAGCCAAGGCCCGTGCTGATTTTGCACCATCTCTGCCAGCACATGATTATTTCATCAGCCTCCCTGCGATGACACTATTTGTGAATGCGGCCGAAACTGGAGCAGTGCCTTCCGCTCCACTTAAACCTGTCCATTGCAATGTACTGTAGTCTCATGCTATCGGTGTCATGCTGCTCTTTCGTGAGGGCGCTTCATTTTTTGATCAGCCCACAACCATTAGTGCTGGTTGGTAGGGGGTATTTGTGTTGGTCCGAGTTCAAAGTCTATTTCAGTTTATCT
The DNA here is from genome assembly GCA_019142605.1 of Cephalopholis sonnerati. NCBI lineage: Eukaryota > Metazoa > Chordata > Actinopteri > Perciformes > Serranidae > Cephalopholis > Cephalopholis sonnerati. The sequence goes on from JAGQAX010000019.1 coordinate 19,981,811, forward strand.
TCCTCATGCAGCTCTTGTTAATGAGACCACGACAGGAACATCCTCTACAAATATCAATTGTAAACTTGTCAGTTTTTGGAAAGACTTGCTTCTTTTAGAGTAATATTGTGTTCAAGAATTAAAATAAGAGCAACACACAAGCCATTTACTTTGACCCAAAAAGTCACCCACTGAAATTTTAATTGCAGTATGGAAATGTGTGGAGCTGCAACGAGCCTGTTAGTGTTACAGCGAGTTTGTTCAAGTGTGACCAGTGTGATGCTTCAGTGTACAAAGAGGAAGTCCTGCACAATATGAAACAAGTGAAATTAATCATAAACACTGAAGAAAGTCCACTTTTGAGAGACAGATGTGTGAAGCATATAAAGTACACAAAATTGTGCAGTTGTTGTAGTGCTGGTTTCTTTGTCCTATAAACCCCCGTTGGGTATAATAAATGCCATGGTAATAATAAGTTACAGTACATATTTGTGTTTGATAGAGAAGGGGAGTGTTGACTCTACTCTGTAGACGTAGCTGAGGTTCAGTTGAGGTCAAACATTTTGTAGAGTTGCATACTTTTAGGGTGAAACTTTTGCCTATGAGGCAGTTGTTAGAACACACAGGGTAGTGGGCCTTTGTGCCATTTCCTTTTCCCTAAATGCTCCTGCAGTTTCTTGATTCAAAGCAACTGACAAGCAACCACAGCATGAACAAATCTTTACTGAAGCGAGGATACGGAGAACTGGCTGTCTTACTGTTACTGGTAGTGCTTTTTAATGATAGCAGAAAGCGAAGAAAATTTACAGTACCCAGATCCCTGGACCTTACTTTTAAAGCACTGCAATAGCTCATACCTCTTTTCTGGTTTTCCGTCTCCGTAAAACCGCACTCTAACTTACTATTTGCCAGGTTATTCCTCTTACTCTCCTCTTAGGTTGGACAGGTTTGTGTGGTTGACCATCTTTCATGGCAACTCCACTCAGCCTCAGGGTTTTTCTGTAAATCCTGGGTGGGTACATCTTAAGGTTTAACACTGACGGTAGTTTCATAGCATGGTGCCTTTAAAAGCCTGTATCCTCTATCTGTGAGTCATTTCTCCAGAAAACCCCTGTACTTAAAATGAATTCCCAACTAGGCATTTCACCAGAATTGTCTTTCTGATATCATCAGCTGTGACATGCTCCTCCGGTTAGGCAACTCTGAAAATCATTTCGTACCAGGAGTTAAATATTTGCTGCATGAGTGGAAACCAGGAACTGAAATGTCCAACGTCATGGGGGAAGATCTAATTCCTGTACTGCTGTATGCCAGTGTTTGAAGGAAAAGTGTTTTCAGAAAATACAGCTTGAAATAGACTAGGATGCAGGACTAAATTATCTAGAAAATATACTGAGTCTGGTTTGATCAGATTGGTCACAGGGAAGCTGGAATCAACTCCAACATGCACTGAAAAAAGCAAGTTGGACAGTCAGTCCCAGGGCTTCACATATACAACTAACTTTACTTTCAGGTTTAGATATAAGGAATAGGAAGATTGAGATCAGTTGGCAGACTTTTCATGCAAATATTAACAAGTGTCAATTTCCAGTAAATTCCCACATAAAGTGACACCTCACCATCTGCAAGATGTGTCTGCTCCTCTTACTCAGTCTGTCATGTATAGGAGTGGGTTTGTTTTGCTGCTGTGTCCGGATCATAAAGGCACTCAATTACAGCAGCGAGTTCCACCCTTCCTGATGTCCACACAGCATGATAAGAAAAGTACTGGGTACCGTGTTGAATAATATAAACAAACCTCTCTCCAAGTTCCTCTTAACCTCTCTTTGAAGATTTTGGCAAAACCCTTTCAACAAAAACACTGTACAATTATATGTACATAAATATTTCTTTGCATTTTCTTCAGTAATGTATTTTTATCTTTTCCTTTTCAGTTCTTGTACTGTATCTATATTTAGTATGTGACTTCCTCAGTGCCCTGCACGCTGCCTGAACAACACATGACTTTCTGTATAAAAATCATGAGACTATTGGGAGGCAAATCCAGCCCACCTCTGTGAAAACAAGGGATCTTAAGTACTACACCATATGGGATATATACCTTCATAGCCTTAGTTATCTCCTGCTGTGTCACGTTTCACTTCACATCAATCACAGCAATGGACAGATGCACGTTCTCTTATTTCTCGTTCCACTTTCACTTACCCCACACCACCTTTGTGCGTGTTTCTCTGCACAGCACGGGGTTTCCCCCCAGAAATACTTCAGCAGAGGTGCTAAGCCGCCTGACCCAGGTCCTTATACAGCTCATCTAATGACAGCCAGTTATTTGATGATGTTTGCTGCACTCCTTAGACATGTAGCATTTGCTTGTGAAATAGCTTCTTTGTTCTTTTTTTCTAAAGGTTTGGGTTTTATTTTAGAAAAGTGTATAGATTTTATAATTGGTGGTGGTCAATAGAGGTGGTCAATATTTTAGGCAAGGTGGCCAAAGACTGGAAATCAGAGCAAAGTTGTCCATGTAATGAACCTTATTGATGCATGGCCGTATTTGCGTGTTTTCAGAAATGCCTGCATGCACAGTTTTTATTTATTTACTTTAAGGATAAAAGTACAGTGGATTAGAGTCATCAAAACACCTAAAGGTGCAGTTAACAGTTTGTAAACAGTTAGTTATGTTTACATCTAGTCTTTATCACCAAAATGTACTGTATGTTTTCTTGAGGCCAAACGAACATGTATAGTCACAAAGTGTACCCTTCCTTGCAGAACATCTGCAAATCCATTTTTTTTAATTTAAATTTGTGCAGTGTTTACCTCTATCTTTGCTAGCTTGCAGTCTTCTTTCTTTGCCTCTGTTGGCATGAAACAGGCAGCATGAATGTGTATCAGGTTGCCCACATGCATGTGCGTCCTCGTGAGTGATGCAAACAAAACCAAGATTCACAAGTGAACACATTACTCCACAGCGCTCCTAGCGGTCAAAATCTCCACAGGGTACCTTTAAGAAAACCTAAGCAAATACAGAAACACTTAAAGTCAACACAGCAGCAGTTTTTGCAGAACACTGATGAACATGCTAGTAAAAACAAAAGGGCTAATGCCAGGTGTACTGCCAGTATCTCTAATAATACAGGGATCATGCAATTAGAATATGGAAATTCACATTAACTTGGTGTGTTCATGAGTTTTCTGTGATGACTTTGCTGAAATTCATACCACTGTACATGTTATACCCTGAGCCTGCATTTATTTTGTAGTAACCATAAATCTGTCTTTGATATTTTTGGAAGTACTTGAAGTGTGCCCGTAGCTGCTCATCACAGACACAGAATAACACCTGGTAGACACATATATCTTTTTCACATGTCTCTGTCAGTGCTCAGCTGAGTGTTTTTATATCCAATCCGTTATTTCCAGTCTGTCAGAGAACTTTCTCAGCTTACATCGCCTCCTAAATAGTATCTCACCTCTTGCTCCAGTGCTTTGAAGCCTGGGTCACAAAGAGTGTGTGTGGGTTTACAACAACTTTCCAGAGCTCCTTGCCAGAAAAGCAAGAACATTTCTCCACTCTCAGTCATCTTATACTTTATTTTCAGTTTGCAAAAACACCAACAATTTAGTATTTTTAATTTCCTCGCTGGTCCACATTAATGACTCTGTGGCTAAGTCTGCAGAGCCCAGTGGTCATCCTAGCTGTTTCAGTGACACAGGGGATTTTTATAGCCCTGCAATTTTCCACCAGCTGTGCAAAATGTATTGCAGTGATTGCATTTGGGTGTTTGCCACAGGGGCTATTTACACCATGTATTGCTATGCTGGCTTATTGCTCTCTCAAAATAGGGTACAGTTTGCCACCGCAAGTATTTCTGGAGTCAGAGGGTTCACCCCCTTATCACGTGTAGGTCAGTAGGCTATCGGGTCAAATCTAATACTGTGCCACGTCCTAATATGCACAGATGGTTGCGGGGAGAGCTGACTGATGAAACTGTGCCGCCAACATGTTGGGGGTGCACAGGTTCAGTTCTGCTACCAAGTTAAGGCGACAATTTCATTTACAGCCTTAAACAAGAATTGCTTCAATTGCATGCTCTCATCTGTCTTTATGTACTAAGTTCTCCTTTAAATGAGTGACTACTTCTTTCCTAGTTTGATATTTCTGAATTTAGTTGCTTATAGTTTGTGAGTCCACCGTCTCTTTCATATAGATGTGTTTTAATAATTAAGTTTTGTTTTTTGCCAGAGGTTAAGGCTGTAGTGTTCAGCTCTGAAAGCTTACTGTGCTCTATTTTGTGCCATCAAACTGCAGTGTTGCAAGGCTGTCTCTGTGTGAGATCATGCTTGAAACTTTGCAATAGCTGACTTCTCTCTGTCGGAACAGTCTGTCACTGATGCAAATGTGGGGCCATTTGGTTTGTGTATGTGTGTGTCATTGTGCGTGTCTACATTGAATGTTTCTTGTGTGTGTGTGTGTGTGTGTGTGTGTGTGTGTGTGTGTGTGTGTGTGTGTGTGTGTGTGTGTGTGTGTGTTCTCACATATCGGAAACAAATGTTTTGTGTGGGCCGAAGCAGAGCCAAAAAAACATTCTCTCCACTTAGAAACATTACTCATATTAGGGGCATCTCCACCATTTTCACTGCAGGGTAAGATTTTCCTCTGTGTCTGTTACTGTCATGTAATGATGCACGTCATTGTTGGGAAGGTGTACATTCTTATTATAGAAAGAATAATTGACTGATACAACATGCTTTCTTAGAGTTAAAACCAGGGATACACACATTACAATAATAACAGTTGTTTTCTTTCAGCCTGTTAAACGTCTTGATGATGATAATAATGGTTTTATCTTTCTCTCATCCCCTTTAGACCAATGAGTGGAACAAAAACGATGAGCGCCTGCTTGCTGCGGTGGAGCATGGCGAGGTGGAGAAGGTGGCATCACTTCTTGCCAAGAAAGGCACCAGCGCTGTAAAGCTCGACAGCGAGGGCAAATCAGCGTAAGCATTCTTAGTTTTTTTTACAAAAGAATAAAGGAAAAATGGCTGTGGCACAGATTTAGAAATTAAGGGAATGTTTTTTTAGCACAAAACGACTTCTGCAGAGTAATTCATTGACAGACTGTAGTCTGCAGGGGTGTAACTGTCTATCGATATGGATCAATATATAGATTCGGTGATCAACCATCCAATATTATCAATGCAAAATGAGAACAGTGATACAAATCGTCATCTTTAAGATATGCCTTTATTTTGAAATTCCCATGGCACATCTGAGTCGCAATTTCTGTCCAAGCGCACCTCCTTCCTAAACATCTAAACACTGTTAGCAGCTCAGCGCCAGGCAGATAATCGTAAGCAGCCAAGAAAAAGACAATGAAGATATTTACTGATATCGTCTCATATAGATCGCAGGCCCCTGAATTGAACTGAATGAAGATTGTTTTGTCGCAGACTCAATGATATCAGCAAATATCATATTGTTGTAGAAAGAATCATGATGAAACTTCTGATTTATGCTCCTAGCCTGCTGTAGGATGGGTAATGTATGAGCTGGGGGAAGCAGCTTCAATCATAAAAGAAAGAGACTTTGATTCAGATCTGCTACACTGACAAGCCTGCAAACCAAAAACCTGAGTAGAATATAATGTGCAAATCCCCAGTTTGCAGCCTGGTTTAGTAATATCTAATAAGTAAATACAATACAAGTGCAGCTATTCAGGTGCTATCTGAAACTCAGCTCACACTTTCATGACAAAGGTGTGATAAGATACAGTGTGATTGTGGTAAAATGAAATTGGGGGTATTCAATTTCAGGGAACTATTATCCAGTCTTGGTTATTTTTGTGTTTTCCTCTCGGTTTTAGGATTACATACTGTGTTTATCTTTACAGCATATGCTCAAATTCTCAGGTCTTTGGCTTATGAAACTACTTTCACGCTCCACAGAACAATGTTAAAAATGAATGGCCAATCTAAAAATACAGCTGTTCCTCTCAGTTCCTGAAAGGTTGACATTTTCATCCATTCATTCAGCCTCCCTGACATTCAGTGTTTTGAGAGCCGGCTCATTTCTGCAGAGGCGGTGAAGCTCGTTGCCTCACTAGTCGAGATTGCTGATAACACAGAGGCTCAGTGTTAATATTTGACCTCCTTTCTTTTTTCTGAAACACAACACCCACTGACCTCAATGTGTTGAGCAGCTCCTGCAGAGCCAGGAACATCAAAACACAGGAACAAATGCAACGAGAAACGAATGTGCAGATTCTCACATGCTGAAACAAACACACTGGCTATTTTGTTCCATCAGTAGTTCACATCCTTGACCTTTTTCTCTGTGTGCAACCAGAACACAGAAACACACACACTGATGCACGCTCACAGCCTTTGTAAATCACGATGAATGTGGTGGTTTGGGATCTCAATGCTCCAGTCTTTTCAGGATGCACAAAGACGAAGTCTACAGTATCTCTATGGTGATAAAACCTGATTGAAAGGCATGTGGGCATAGTTGTGTGAGTGTGTAAGAGTGTGTGAGTGTGTATCCTACTTACACACCAAGGGAATGCTGGGCATGTGTAGTGGTTTTTTTGTGTGTGTTTTTTTTTTTTTTTCATTCTGCTCACTGAGCTGGAAAAGGGGTTGTATTGATTGCCAACTGCACACATACAGACAAACAGACAATAAAGCAGAAGAATTAAAAGTTATGGTTTTTCAGTGGATTGTGGCTGTATGAGCACGTAGGAGCACTATTTTGCAAAGCAGCAGTTTTTAAGGATGTTTAAGTTCCCACATCATGAGATCTTTATTAATCTGAAAATTAGAAAATAGTAAAATAGCTCACTTACAAACTTCTCTGCTGTTGTCATTTTATGACTTTTGACAGTTACTGCTATTCTCATTCTTTGCTTTGGGTTTGTGTGTAGTCTTCATGTGGCAGCAGCACGCGGACAGACAGACTGCCTAGCTGCAATCCTGGCCCATGGAGTTGACCTGTCAATCCCTGATGGTTCAGGTATGTAGTTATAATATAATACTGATAAATCATATGGGGATTGTTCAGATTCTGCATTTATTAGGGGTGGGAATCACCATGAGATGCACAATACGATATTATCACGATACTGAAGTCATGATTCAATATTATTGCAATTTTTAATATGGTGCAACATGCAGAGTATTGCGACAAAATATATTGCGGTTTATTAGCTTTTTTTAAACTGTAAATTATGTCACCAAAGGAAAACTTTGTCAACATCTGTTTTATCTAATAAGATTTAAAAAAAAAATCTCACTTAAGCAGCAAAAATGTATCTAGTGAACTGAAAATGCAATTGATTTAATTATTCTCGTAAAATATAATAATCTTAATTTATAAGGTGCTCTTCAAAACGAAGTTATAAAGTGCTTTACATGTCAGCAATTAACAGACCAGACATGAAAACATTAACTTTTAAAAGAAGTAATAAAAACACTTTGTCACATAAAAACTGAGGAAATAAAAGACAGTTTAAATGAACTTAAAACTCAAGTAAAATCAAGAGAGGCTCTGGGATAAAATTATGTTTTAAGAAGGGACTTAAAGAGATCGCTGACTCAGCTAATCTGGTTACCTAGCAGGCTACCAAAGGTTTAACTTGCATTTTTAATACTAATAATTCACATAATAGAAAAATTATATTTTGCATTTGGATGATACAGTATTGCCGCACAAAAACATTGTGATACTATGCAGTATGGATTTTTTCCCCCCACTCCTCCTAGTATTTATGCATGAATGCAATCATTTGTTTCAGTAAATATTGTAAATAGAAAAGTTCAATGTCCGCATACTTTCTAGTCCCACTTCTAAGAAGCTGTCTTGTAGTTCGGTTACAACAGTATGAGATTTTCACAGTACGATAGCTCTGGAAAAATCCCGGTTTCACAGGATCATAGTATTACAGAATTTAAATAATTATCAGTCAGAATGACCTTTAAACGAATGAAAACAGAAGGCTTATTGTTGGTTGAACAAACATTTTATTAGTATAAGTGAAATTCGAAACCAGTTTGAAACCCTTTAATGGCAGTATGTGTAAAAAGTCTCCCCCTGGAAAGTACTTGAAATAAAGGGGAGATACAATGTCCGGTTGCAGATTTTTTCAATATCATAGATAAGCAAATGCACATGGTATGATAACCGTCAACTTTTATATCACAGTATACCTTGAAACCTGTATATCGCTGCAACCCTACATGTAGTTGTCCTCCTTTTTATTTCACTGCATTGTCACAAAAGTCTTTGGCCTGATAAAGATCTTAACTAAGGACTGTCTTGATTTATGTTCAGGTTATAATCCGTTACACCTGGCTGCCAAAAACAATCACACGGAGTGCTGCAAAAAGCTCATTCAGGTAAGGTGGATAAAGTGAAGGAGGCTTTTATAGATAACAAATTGTGATTTGTATCCCTGTATTTGCTTTGTCATATTTAATACCCTGAAAATAATGCTACAGTTTGCTGCAATCTATCAACCCATGTATTTTAAACACAATATGGTCCCACAGTGATAACATTCTTCATGGTTTTTGATTTAATGTAACTGCAGTAATTCAGGTTCACTGAAATCTCTTCAAGATGTGTTGTACAAAAATAAGATCTAGAAATATGGAGCTAAGAATGTTTAAATGGCAGAGCATCAGGCCACCCAGCAGGACTTCTTCTTGGACGCATTACTTCATGCAGCAAATAAGGAATGTGTGAAAGCAGGAGCATGAACCATATGAGGCATACACTCTGAATAGTCCTGCTATCTGTTTAGATGTCTGAAAACCAGACAGTTTCACTGCTTCATTTCTTCCGTCTGCTGATTGTGTGTGTGCAGATCAGCAGATCTCAGCAGGAGGAGACACACAAACACTCTTCTTGCTCTGATCTGCTGACCCAACTGTCCCATGACAGTCTGTAGCATCTGGGCAACACACACCTTCCCGTTTAACACCAATCTGTAGTTGACTGGTACACACAGCAGCAATTTTAAAGCTCTAAATGCCTTTTTTGCCATTGTGCCCCAAACTGCTCTGTACAGTAAGTATTTCTAAAAAGATTGTAGCAGGTCACCACTACCAGCAAACTACGGGGAGAAAAAAACCAAAATGAACAATAATAGAAGAACTAATATATTGTTTGCTGCTCATGTGTGCATTCCCAGTGCATATACAGTGTTGTCCTATATCAGATGAACATTTCACTTATGTAAAGCACCACCAGTAAACAAATTTTGGTATCAGTTCCCCAGAAAATAACAGTATTATTATACGCTGATACTTTACACAGGCATGAAATGCAGCCACAATTCATTTTGAGTTTTGATGATTATCTGGACACATTTTGGGACACATACAAAACACAGTCAGGAATATTTAAGAATTCACTAAATAGGCAGTACCTAGTAGTAGTTGTAGTAGTAACACGGCAGATTAGTGGAGTAACATAGCAAAGCATAACAAGCATTGCAATGTACTGCATCTCACAGATTACTGACACACATAAAGTGTATTTAACAGTATTTAGCAGTCAGACTCTCCTTTTCATAATCATTCAAAATTCATGTACAACATTGATTTTCAGGTCTAACATGTTTCTGTTTCCCCTCCAGAGTAAATGTCCTATAGATGCTGTAGACAGCTCAGGAAAGGCTGCTCTGCATCACGCTGGTAAGTGTCTGAGTGTCCTGAAAGTTAATTAAACAAAAGTGCTTTCATCGGAGATTAGTCTGCTTAGACAAGGACGTGGGAAAATATCTTGTGTGATTACATTTAAGCTCAGATTTTATTTGGATGAAATCCTATACCATATTCGGAATTAAGTGATTAAAGGTGATTTCAGCCCAGTTTGTTTCAATCAGAAGTTCCCATAACAGTCTTACAGGTTTTTATTCAAACCACATACTAAGTGGTGAGAGGATTCTCACAGTCAGTCATTTTTTCATGAGACTGTCTCTAAAAATGTTTTTCAACATCGTCTGCCTCCGATGAGTAGGACAAATCTCTCTTGAGCTTCTGCTCAGATCATGTTACAATGCTGATGTTAGTTGACAGCTGATTTTGTAAATTATTAGAGTTCTTATGTATTTATTTGTCAGTGTTGCACTTTTAAAGTAGAGGCAATGACTTACTAGTGTCATGTGTTACAACATTGCAGCTACCATAAGCCTGAAAAGGAAAGTAGACAGCCCAGTCATGTTTAACTCATTTTAATTTTAATTAAGTTGGTCTTTTGGAAATCAGAGAGCGAGATGCTAAATTAAATCCTTGACACCTTTGTGCTTCATTCATGACTGACTTTGTTTTATTTTACCCGCAGCTGCCAGTGGGAGCATCCAGACCGTCCAACTGCTGTGTGAACTCAAAAGTCCCATCAACCTGAAAGATGCAGTATGTACTTTCATTATTACTTCCACTCTCTGTCTTTCCCAGACTTATTTTTCCTGGCAGGATAGTGAGGGGCTCTGAAACAGGATAAAGACCACAGAAATGCTCCATTCATATTGCTTATTTACAGAGAGGAATGTGTTCAAGAAGGATGATCACTGTTTGTACGCTTTGGATTTTCTTTAAGATTTACCCGTGTACTGGTCTGTTGTTTGCAACAGGATTCTTCCTGTATTTCTCTGCTGTCAAATATCTTATTTCCTGAACTATAGTTTTGTCTCTGTCCCCTTTATGTGCTTTTTAAATTTAACAGCAGTCATCTCTCACTGCTGTAAAAATACAATCTGATGGATCCCCATTAACTGACATTTCCTCTCACTTGTAGTTCTCCGTTTAAAGATTGATTAATAATGTACATTGTGTGTGTGCATGAATGTGTGAATGTGTGTGAGGTAGGGGGTCAATGTACTGGGGGAACTCTGCTCTCAAGCCGCAGACATGTGGTCTCCATTGCAGTGACGCTCCATGCCTGTGGTTTTTACCCAACTGGGCTGTGTGAGCGTGATATTTTGTGTGTATGTGTGTGAGTAATAGAAAAAGAGAGCAAGTGAGAGAAAAGGAATGGAGAAGAGAATGTGTTGCCCATTTATTTCCCTTTTTATTATCACGCCACAGCTGGCCTGTTGGAGATAAACACACACACACACAGAAACACACACAGTGGTCTCTTAGCCTACATGTGAAGAAATTGTATTTATTTCTAATTAAAATGTATTGTCGCCTCACCCTTGTTTAAGCCTTTGACAAGTTGTATGTTATGGCTTTGGAAACTGGTTCATGCTGCCACTTTGTACCGCCAGCTGTGAGGATTTTAAAGCTTAAGTATAGTGTTTCTGAAATCCTATTGCACTTGGAGCAGCCCCAACCGGACTTCTTTTTGTGACATGTACATGTAGTCTTTAAACATTTCTTCCCGATCAATCCAAAAATTACTAAGCATGTTTTTGTAGCTGAAAGACAGTGTTTAGTGCTGTTTGCTGTTGACAGGAAAACAAAGTGTGATGTCACTCTCGTCAAACATCATTCATTTTCCCAGCCATAATTATTTGCAAGTGTGTGTGTGTGTGTGTGTGTCTGTGAGAGAGATGTGAGCAGGTCTGTCTGCTGTTAGCGGACATAAAGACTAAAAACCACAAAGACGTCTGGAAAATATTCCTGTTTCAATGCTGAGCAGAACATGCCAGCTTGTTAGTCTGAGGCATCCATCATGGCTGTAACCAATACCTATACGATACAGAATGAAACCGTGGAACATCTGCCAGGTCTCGCGTATGTAGGACAAGAAATGTTTACAGAAAATCAAGTGAATGTAAACTTAAATTCTGCTCAGAGACAGTGGTACTATGTAGTGTAAACGCTTCCTTATGTTTTCAGTTGGAAATAAATATATTTCTCAGTTACTTCGAGGAGCTCAGCTTCGACACAATTCACAGACGTGGCCTGGTTATTCTTTGGCATCCATGCGTTTTGTTTGAATGCGTCCAAGAGTCTTGGAAGACTACAAAAAGACAAGTTTGAATAAACATGATCCCACGTTCTTTACCCTAGAAGAGTCATGTAGCTGATGATATACAGACAACTACTATGCAGAGTGGAGCCCCACCGATACTTGTTTTTTTAGGCTGATTCTGGTTTTGCTATATATTTTAAAATCCCATAATATATTCGCACATAGTAATGTTTTTGGCGGCATGGTGGCGCAGTGGTTAGCATTGTCACCTCACAGTAAGAGGGTTCCTGCTTTGAACCCAGGGTGGGGGAGCCCCTCTGTGTGGAGTTTGCCTGTTCTCCCCGGGTCAGCATGGGTTTTCTGTGGGTACTCCAGCTTCCTCCCACAGTCCAAAGAAATGCACATCAGGTTAATTGGTGACTCTAAATTGGCCGTAGGTGTGAATGTGAGTGTGAATGGTTGTCTGTCTCTATGTGTCAGCCCTGTGATAGTCTGGTGACTAACAGGATAAGTGGTTATGGAAATTGAATGAATAGTAATTTATAGAAAGTATATAAACACAACATAAACAAACAATCTTGCTACAAATCCCTAATATTTTTTTGTGATTGACCAAGAGATGTTTTGAGCAGGACATTTTACAGCTGAAAAATCAACTTGTCAGCGCTCATATGTGCAATTAGCTAATATTGGCCTGGACAATTTATCTGTCTGGCTCTGACTGTTGAATCCAGTCAGGGTGTCTGCAGGTCCTTAAAAAGGTTTAAAATGTCTTAAATTCAATTTCCTAAATATTAAGCCTTTAAATGTCATTTTGTCAGTTTGTGAGGTCTGAATTGCCACAGTATGTGGAAATGAGTCAAGCTCTTTTGCGTCCATCATTTCTGGTGTTACAAATCCTCAGATTTTGTCCATAAAATCAGTCTTAATTTTGGCTAAAATTTATCTTAAAGGTATCAAAAAGCAATCAATTTAAGTGTCTGATACCTGTAGACACCCTGCAAATATTGCAATATGAAGAATTAAAAAGGTCTAAAAATACAACCCTCTGAACTGCTGGAACGATGAGGTATTATGTGAGCTTATAGCATGTTCTACTAGTCAAAATGGTAGCACTCATCTTAGCTCAGCACATTTAGTAAGACCATCTTAACAAAAGTTAAACTCCATACAGTTCCAGTGTTCTGTGGTCTGACTGGGAACCAAAGCCATAAGCGTCCTACACGACAGAATGACAGTATGCATGTGTGCTCTAGGCAGTATAGTAAAAGTTAAATCAGAGTGAGTCCGTTCCAGGCTGGTCCAGTGAACATCCACACACCAAGACATAGCTTGATGAGTGATTTATTACTTTCCTCAGCACTGAAATACAAGTTGAGTGGTTTTCAGATGGAATGTTTAGCAATGATTCCCAACCTGGGAGTGAGGACCTTGCACAGAGTGGTCAGACATGACAGAAAAGAAGAAAAAGAAACCGTTTTTTCACACAATATTGTAAATATTTCTCATTTTTTTCTTTATATTTTGCAATAGTTTTACCTCTTCAAGCCTCTGACATTAGTGAAATGAAACAATTTGATCACTCTTTGTTTCAACAGTTCACAGCTCACTGACATTTGCAACATGTGAAGAGGGATCACAAATAGACATTACTGCATTTTATAAGGTCACGTGCTAAAAGGTTTATAGCAGCCTATTCCTCATTCGGCAGCACATGAAGTGACAAAGAGAGCACAACAAGCACTTTCCTTTCCACTCTCCTGTCAGTTTTTATGAGTAAGAGCTGGTATGAAAAAATGCCTTTCTAAAGTAGTCTGTCACATGTTGTACTTATTAAATATACATTCACAAGGCTGTTGTACACAGAGACACATTGTAAGTACAGCATTTGTGTCTCTTAGTAACCACAGAGAGTTACAGATATTATGATTCATTCACTCTTGAATTGTTTTTTCTCAGAAGTTAAGTTTTAAAGCCAATTTCAGCTCCTCTAGTGTGTGTTTTCATGGCAATTTTGATAATTGTTGTTCCATTAGAAGTGTATTCAGCTTTAAACAGGGGCATGTTTGTGTGTGTTTGCTTTGATTGACAGGCCTCCCAAATGATCACACTTAGCTGTGATGCTTTCTGCTCTACGTCAGCTCTGCCCAGTCCTTACCTCGCTGCCCAAATTTGGTATTCTGGCTTTAAACTGACAAGATGACAGCAAGTTGTAAACGGAACTCAAATAACAAGTGTAGACAAACATTTATACACCTGCGCTCTTATATTCACCCACACAGACACTGAATCTATTACCCTGAGAAGAAAAACTATAATTCTGTCTTTTAGATTGCAGAGTAGGAACAGTTCAGCAGGAACACAGACTGAGCAGAGCAGACACAGGGCTGTTAAAGTCTTTAGCAAAGCTCAGAGGAACCCACAACATAGTTTTCTTCTCTGTGGTGTGTGAAGCTGGAGCCTTGTAATCTAAAACACGAAGCTATGCTGACACACTTTACTTGTTTCTGGACAGTCTCTCTCTTTCTTCTAGTTGTATGTGTAGATTTATTTTCCCATTGTTTCACTTTTCACATCATTAATACATAATTGAATCAATCAATCATAAATAAATGGTAAATACAAAGTCAGGTGCTAATTGAACTAAGTATTAACCATTAACAAAGTGTTACAAATATCTGGTCCAGTCATGTACATTGATGTCTTACAAACAGTTTTGTGAAGGTTTACAAATCATTTGTTGATCATTAACAAATACCTACTATAGTATATAAAATGTTCAGCCTGTTTTCATTCACAGGGTATCAAATATGGCCTCTTTGTCACACCCCTCTGCATGTGATATCGACGCTAAACGGACCCTTTTAGCATCTTTATGAGATGCACCGGATTTTCAGCTAACTCCAATATAAACTCAATTGTGGCAATACTTGATGCTAAGAGCAAATGACATAGTATAATAAGCAAGAAGGTCCGCATAGTTTGGGAGGAACGTGTTTGGGTCAAACAAACAAGTTTTCATCAAGGACAACACAGTTTATGTTTCATGTGAAACCAAAAGTCAGTGGTGTTTTAACGTTAACGTTACACAATGTGACGTGACTTAAAGAATGTACTTATTTTAACCAGAGGATGAACTTTTTCCAAACTTAACCACAACCATTTAATAACATTAACTACATGTTACAATATGTGTCAGCTCCATCACATAAATGCTTTTTACATAGAGATCACGTTTTAGGGCCGGTACGAAGTCCCTTCTTTATGCTGCCTTTGCATTTTTACACAGAGCCAAACAACAGCAGCAGCATGATGCGACTTTAGTGTGTGATTTTAGACAGCATGTTGGCATCATGGAAGCAAGAGGCCTCTAGTGTGGCATATAACACACATGCTAGCAGCACTTTATAAACTAAAACAACAGCATAACTTGGCAATAACAGTCATTTACCGTCCCTTTTATATGGCAGCTGATCTAATCCTCTGCTCGGAGGTTAAGGAGTTCCCAAACCTCAAAACCTCATTGTTTTCCCAATTTGCGGACATTTTTGGCCATTGCTTTATTTGAGCTAGCTCCAAACTGCTATCAACTACTTTTTATATCTCCCACAGTAGGTAGCCGCTATGAAATGTCGTCAAAACATCACAGCTGTGCTGCCCATGATCCTTTTTAGCTGGCTGTCCTGTTTATACAGACAGTGTATAATTCTGTGTACCTTTTATACAGAGTGGAGAGGCAGCGTAATGGCGTGATTTCCTGCCTTGAGGCTATGGACACGTGAAAGGGTGGCGTGTCTGTTGCTATAACACAGTTAGGGGTGTGACAAAGCATCTGTATTTGATGACCAGAGAATGAGAACAGGCTGAAGTGTAAAAATGTGTGCAACAATAAACTATTAATAGTTTACTAATTTAATCAGAATCTTATTGTTGTTACTAATAATTGGTAAACATGATAAATCATTTCATTGTTAACAGCAGAAAGTTAAAGTTGAATTAACTATCAATTTACCATTTATTAATGATGGTTATTATAAAATGTTACCATCTTTTCATACAGTTTTAATTTTGAGTTCCTTATCTGTTGTCTAATGTCATCTTAGTGGAGATGATGTTTGGGCAGCCGTTCCCACCAGGCTGTACACCACCCTCCACAAGCCCAGCCAGTCAAATGTTTAGTTTAGATTTAGGTCAAAGACGGTTAAGTTTAGGTTAAATGTCATGCTTGGGGTTAGGATCTGTCAACCCTGGGTGAAAAATGTGGGATGACGTTGCATAAAATACTGCCTCAGTTGCCCAACTCAGGGCAACTCTACGGAGTCAGCCCATTCATTTAGAACAGCAAATCTATCATTTCGGGGATTTTCCCCAAATCTACGCCTCTCCTGAAAGTGGAACAGCTTTTGCTTTTCTGTTTCTCTGCTGGGAAATTCATTTAGGAGACATTTCACTCCTTTTTCACACAGATCTGAGATTTCTCTCACCACACAGACACTTACAATACTTCATGTCCAGGCCCACGTCCTAATGTCACATGCAATAAGTTATGTGTGTGTTTGTGCTGTGTTAGTTTGTGGTCCCTCCATAGGATGATTTCAGTCATATCTAATGTTTGTAATGTCTGTTTCTCCAAAAGGACGGGCTCACCCCTTTGCTGCTGTCAGCCAAACACGGTCACGCTGAGGTGTGCAGCGCTTTGCTGGACTGCGGTGCTGAAATCAACACTTCTGACAGCAGTGGCAGGTACAAACACAGTCAAGACACACACTGAAAATTAATACAAAAGACTTAAAAGAATAAACAGTGATGGCTGATTTAAGTAGGGCTGTATTGAATGCCTTTATTTCACAATGCCAGACTTTTATTTAGGCTTTGCATGTCATATCTTATGATGTTAAGGCCCTAACTATTTTTTTTCTTTTAAATCCTCGAACAAAACCCTCAGTCTGAAAAAAGTGATTTATCAGATACATTTCTTTTGGAAATATTTGTGTCAGCAGTCCTATGCGGCCACTATTGGAATCTAATCCTACAATGGTATAATACTCATGATTTTAGTGTAACCTGATCTGAACTGCTACTGCACAGAAATACCAGGTTTAAACAGAATTAATAGACATGCAAAGAAGGTATAGCTCCAGATAAGACACTTGTGTTTCTGGATGACGGATAGATGTTGCATGGTGATCATTATTTGTCATATTTTGTGTTGCAGGACAGCCTTGATGCTGGCCAGTGAGTCCAACGCTGTTTCAGTTGTTGAAGTCTTGGTTCAGCGAGGAGCAGATCTGTCGGCTGTAGATTCACAAGGCCATGACGTCTTACACTACGCCAAGCTGTCAGGCAACGCTGAGGTCAAAACTGCCCTCACTGCTGCCCTGAACAGACAACAGGTCCCAGGTAAGAGTCATGCAAAGTCACACAAACACAATCCCTGTGTGATCATGGAGTGTTAGTGTGTATCTTCACCATCTGGACAACCACATTTATAACCAAAAGCCCACACACTTGTTATGTGACTTAAGGACATTGCATTGACTCACATTCTTTCTCTGGAGACTTACTCTGAGCGTAACCACCATGGGCCTGATCTTAGAGCCAAACTCAAACCTTCACCAAAAAAGTCTGAATGTTTAATGGCTGATCTTGTGAGGACTAGCTCTCTGCCCCCAGACAAGCACCGAGTCCCCATAATGTTCCTCCTCTTAGATCTTTGTCCCCTTATCATGATCAATAGTACACATGTACACAGGTATCGCCTCTGTGTGGTGGAAAGTTGCACTGCTCTGGTTTCAATACAAAGTCAACACTGCCATCTGGAGGAGTTCTGCTGTCAGTGTTTTTTTTTTCCTGTGACAGGGTTCCTCAGCACCTTGAAGTCCTTTTTAACTTTTGTGAGTTTTAGTGAAAAAATCAAGGCCTTAAAAATGTTTGAAACATCTGTCTTTATCATATGAGACTCAAGAGAAAAAAGCAGGTGATCTTGAAGAAAAGGGTCAGCACATGGGAAGAAAAAAGTAAACTTCAGACACTCATGCGTAGAGCAGGAACGCACTTGAATTAAGGTAAAAAGCCTTTATCACGAAATATGGCTGCTTACACTGACCGGTCTCGACCCTAAGGTCTTTATCAGGGTGCAAGAGGGTGGGCGCAAGTCAAGCATAAATAAATGCAAGTGAGTCCTGCATTCTTTTATCAATTAGGACTGGGTGACACCCCTTACCAAGTTTAAAATGTGTTCAGCTGTCCAACCTCTTAAACCCTGAGGAAGACCTTAGGGACGAAACCGGTCAGTGTCTTAATGTAAGCAGACATATTTTTTGAATAAAGGCTTTTTAACTTCATTGAAGTGCATTTGTTCCTGCTCCATGCATGAGTGTCTGAAGTTCATTTTTTCTTTACAAATCAAAGTTCTTTTGATATTGTCAGCAGTCACCTGCAGTGTAGCACAGTTGAGAAGTGCTCACACATCCAAGTTAAATTTATTTATATAGGCACATTTCATACAATGGCATAGACTCAATGTGCTTCAATGATGATTCAAGCCTCTCTCTCTCTTTTTAATTGTTGTCTGTGAGCTCCTTAGTCTCAGTTTGTAACAGTTAAAGTTAGCCTTGTGTTTGGTCCTTGAATTTGAGGGCACTGGGCCTGGAAAGTCTTTGACTTTGAAGTTAAAGAAGGTGTGGAAACCCTGCTATGAATGCGATGTCACCTGTAGTAGAAAAATGTGAATTATCTAAAGAAAAAGCTGTAATTATCACTTATATTTGATTTTTTTGTGTCCATTTTGACTGTTCTTTTTTTCTCCTTTGACAGATACAAAGTCTCCTAAAAGTCCCCAGGTAACACACCAGTCTCGTTTTTCAATACATTTCTTTACAGGTCTTCACAAACAGGCAACCAAAGTTACTAAAACACCTTACTTTATTATAACAGCCAATTAATTATTAGTAGTAAGTTTAAATTAGTTTTAAGTACTTCAGTGATTCACAATAAGAAAAGAAAATTAAGTGAAATTTTGTCTGTATCATGGATTTTAGTTTAGTATCACATTTTCTTATGTGTTAATGTGAAATTTCATCAGCCTGTAAAAATTCTTTTATTTGGTGTTTTTGGAAAACAAACTTGTAGTCCTAGTGTAGCCCTCATTGATTGACCCTCCTCTTACTAACCAGCACTGAATCCCTGCTTTCTTTTTCTCTTTCCGTTGCCTTTCTTCTCTGTCTCCTTGCTGGCTCCTCAGCATGATCAAGTAGCTAAACTAAGTGATGAACGGATCACAACTCCCAAAAAACGAAAAGCACCTCCACCTCCTATTAGCCCACTGCAGGTAAATGCATGTCTCTCTTTGTATCTGTCTGCTTGTATCAGTATGCCACCCTTTATATTAATGCATGTCTGCAGTGTATTCATAAAATGAGTAGTCAGACCTGTATGTGTCTGTTCTGCTGACACTTTATCTGTTATTTTTCAGTCAGTTGGTCTTTTATTAGCTTATGGCTCGTCAAAGTATTTTACTAATTTAGTATGTTTATTTAATGTATGTACTAATCTGCCTTTTGTTTTCCCGAGTTTGGGATTTAAAATGTACTTAATGAAACATCTTGGGTGCTTGTTACACTAACATTTTGAATCTTAGTCTCTGGGGTTTTTGTACCACCAGATTATAAACACACTGCAGTCATTTGTTCTTAAAGATGGTTGAGAACAACTGTTAATTTTGTCAAATCATATCATGACAAGGGTTTGAGAAGAAAACTCATTAACTTTATCCTTCTTCAGAGCTCTGGACCCTCTTCTCCTTCAGTCGTCACCTCTGCTGGGACCCCTGGATCTAACAAAAGTGACACTCCCAAAAGATTCAACTACAAGGTAATAAACAAAAACAACCGTCACTATGCAAGGGATAATGTACACCAAGCGGGTCATTATTGTAAGATGAACTCCAACAGGGTGATCTTAAATCACTCCAAAGGAGTTCATTATGCAATAATGACCCTCTCACTGTACAATATTCTGCTTATTAAAAAAATCAAAGAATTGACACAAAATATTGATTTTTAAAAATATTTTATTGCTTAGCGTCTTTGATCAGAATGAGTTTTCAACAAAGCTGTGTAATAACATGAATTAGAGGCTAAGGATGCACCGATCCGATATCTGGATCGAATATCGGCCCCAACATCATCAAAACAGATGGAACGGGTATTAGAAAATGCAACCGCTACCTGAGCCGATCCTTTCCCTTTAAATCTATTGCAACACGAGCTACATCATACGTCAGCAGCAGCACGTGTGCCGCATGCCGTGAGAGTTGATTAGCCTACCTAGGCAAGCGCAAACAACATGGAGCGAGGGAGAGAATCTGCTGTGTGGAGGTATTTCACACTGAACGCTCCAAGGTATATAGCTTTTTAGGTCAACCATGGTATCAGATCGGTATCGGGTATTGGCTGATACTCAAAGCCACAGCATCGGGATCGGTATCAAAATTAAAAAAGCTGGATTGGTGCATCTCTAATAGAGGCATGGCAGATTTGCAGAACAGTCTTTATTTAACAACTTGTAGTCTTTAGAGCTTAAGACTCTTTACAGATGCAGGAATGCCAAGATGTACAAAATTAAAAGTTGGATAAATATATAATTATTTGATTATATAAGTATATGAACATATCAATAAGCCCTAAACTTGCAGGAAATGTGTTTGACTCTGTATCAGTGTTAATACAGTAAGAACAAGGATACCCACAGATCCATAGAAAAACAGCGTATTAAGATAAAATAATTCTTTATTTGTCCCACAGCTTGGACATTTGCAACATTACAGCAGCAAAGAGATGCAAACAGGAAACATCAGTAGAAAAACAAATACAATACATAAAGTAAGTAAACTGTACAAAAATAAAGAGCAGTATAAAAACAGAATCAAAAAGAAGCAGAGTATAATTAAGAGACAGACTGAATGTACAATTTTACATCATTGACCATGGAAGTACAGATATTGCATTGAGTCATTGATTGTAAGCAGTAAAAAAATACAAGCAAGATATAATAAATAAATAGACAGGCTGAGTGGTAGAATTTACATTATTGCACGCATCAAGTGTAGATATTTCAGTTTGTAAATACAAATACTGCATATGAGTGATGATGTTATGTAGTAACTTTAACTAACATATAAAATATGAGCAGTGAAAAGGTGTAAATACACAATAATATTTATAGGTAGGTTAAATCTCAATATACAGTTGGACGAGACAGTCAGGCAAAAAAATGTATGAAAATAGATGTAGAAAATACACTACACTGTGAGGCAAACTGCTCCTGATCCTTACAGATTTGTAAAATAAAAACCAGTGGACAGCAGCATTAACATCACTGATGAAAACAGCACCAGACATATTCCTGTATTTTTCAATAAATGTTAAATTAGTCCTCAAGTGTGAGATCCTGATTGAAAACATGCAAAGATTTTTCAGGAATTACAAATATGCAACATGCTTAAATTTCCACTCTAGAGGGAGACATTTTGTACATAATTAAATTATGGTTCATGATACAGTATCATCTCATGTGCTGAATTCTTACCTTCAACCTTCATACTCTTTTTCCTCCTCACCTTTTCTCTCCTTGCTCTTCTCCCCGCCCACTCCCTTTTCCCGCCACTCCTCCTTTTTCTCATTCCGAAGGAGGATGAGGTTAGAGGAACGGCACTGAGAGAGGAGGTTGAGAAGCTGCATGAGGAGAGAAACATGTTGCTGGAGACAATCGAAGACCTGAAGCAGTCGGTGGAGCAGACGGTGACTGGTCCTGAACTGGATACAAAGGTGAGTAATGACTGAGCAAAACTATAGTGACTGTATTTATGTCACAGATGAGCACATTTATAAACAGATGTGTTGACCTGAACTGTATCAGTGAATGACATCAGAGTTTTAGTTTATAAAGTAGAGCATTAAAATGCAGTGTGGTGTACGACACATGCATTAAATATGATTGATATGTAAAAGTATCATTAATGAATCTTGAACTAAAATGTCTTCCTGTTTGGATATAGAGAGATATTTTTACATGGTGGCTATTTTTCTTAATTCAAGCTTTGTATGACAAGATAAGCAAAAGTCTTCCTGGTTGTTAAGATTCTTAAATCAATACGGCTTTGTAAGTGTAATTCTATACTCTGACAACAGACAGCTGCATACTGCTGAACCTTTTCACCTTGGGCATTCTTGGAGGAAGTCTAACCTAAGCTTTAGACGTGTCACAACTCGTTTTGTTTTTCAGGAGGTAGCGAGTGGTCTTAAACATTACTTTTCTGTCTGTGTGCTTCTGCCTGCGAATGTCTGTGTTGACAGGTCGAGCAGACTTTTACAGCATCTGCAGCTCTGGTTTCTGCTCTGCAAGCCAAGGTTAACGCTCTCACTTTGGAGAATCAGCAACTTGCAAGCAAACTCAAGGTATGTAAGCCATTCATTCATGCTCATGAGTTAACCATAAACCAATGAATGAACATAACTTAAGGTATGGGCAGCACGCTGTATACATAGGCTGAGCTGCACAGTCTTAATGTGAGAGACAAAGAACCTAAACTATAGCAAAAATATCGTTGACTTTTTGAAGTTCTATTTTTATGTAAATGTAACAAGGCAATGTACAAATAATGTAGTTATTATGTAATATCATAATTGCAAATTAAACTAGAAAAAATTGCATTTCCTAGCGAAAATGCAGTGGGAATGCTCATTGCAGAAAAGAATTTGAAAAACACTGCTGAAAATGCAGAAATCTCACATAAAATGCCTGAAATTGAAAACTGAAGTAAAAATCCATCACACTGTAATGCTGAAAAATGTGGACGCTGAAATGTGTAAAACTAGCAGAAATGGAAGCTAGTAAAGTAGTAGAAGTAGTGGTAGTAGTAGTAGAACTAGTAGAAATAGTAGTACAAGTAGTAGGAATAGTAGTACAAGTAGTAGGAATAGTAGTACAAGTAGTAAAAGTATGAGATAGTAGTAGAAGTAATATGTACACCAAAACCACAAATGTCATTCTTTTGCTTTATTATGCAAATTAATTTACAGACAATACTGATAGTAGTAGAAGTAATAAAAGTAGTAGTAAAAGTAATAGAAGTTATAGTAATAGTAGTAGAAGTAGTAGTAGTAAAAGTAATAGTAGTGAAATAATAGTAATAAAATAGGATAATAGAAGTAGTAGTTAAAGTAATAGTAGTGATGTAATAGTAGTAGTAGTAAAAGTAATAGTAGTAAAGTAGTAGTAGTAATAGTAATAGAAATAGTAGTAATAGTAGTAAAGGTAATAGTAGCTAAAGTAATAGTATTAATATAATAGTAGTAGTAAAGGTAATAGTAATAGAAGTTGAAGTAACATAAATAGTAGTAGCAGGAGTAAAAGTAATAGTAATAAAAGTAGTAGTAGTAATAGTAATAGAAACAATAGTAGCAATAATAGTAGTAGAAGTAACAGAAATAGTAGTAGCAATAGTAAAAGTAATAGTAATAAAAGTAGTAGTAGTAATAGTAATAGAAACAATAGTGGCAGTAATAGTAGTACAAGTAATAGTAATAGAAGTAGAAGTAACAGAAATAGTAGTAGCAATAGTAAAAGTAATAGTGATAAAAGTAGTCTTAGTAATAGTAATAGAAACAATAGTGGCAGTAATAGTATTAAAAATAGTAATAGTAGTAGAAGTAATAGTATAGTAGTAAAAGTAATAGAAGTAATAGTAATAGCAGTAATGGTAACAGTAGTATAAGGAAAAGTAGTAGTAGTAAAAGCAATAGAAGTAATAGTTATAGTAGCAGAAGTAATAGAAGTAATAGTAATAGTATCAGAAGTAATAGAAGTAATAGTAGTAAAAGTAATAGTATCAGAAGTAATAGAAGTAATAGTTGTAAAAGTAATAGTGATAAAAGTAGTCATAGTAATAGTAATAGAAACAATAGTGGCAGTAATAGTATTAAAAATAGTAATAGTAGTAGAAGTAATAGTATAGTAGTAAAAGCAATAGTAATAGTAGTAAAAGTAATAGTAAGAGTAGTGGAAATAATAGTAGTAGTTACAGTAATAGTAGTAAAAATAACAGTAGTAAAAGCAATAGCAGTAATAGCAATAGAAGTAGAAGTAATAGTAGTAGTAGTAAAAGTAACAGTAATAGTAGCAGAAGTAATAGTAGTAATAGTAATAGCAGTAATGGTAACAGTAGTATAAGGAAAAGAAGTAGTAGTAGTAAAAGCAATAGAAGTAATAGTTATAGTAGCAGAAGTAATAGAAGTAATAGTAAAGTAATAGTAGCAGAAGTAATAGAAGTAATAGTAGTAAAAGTAGTAGTAATAGTAGCAGAAGTAATAGTAGTAAAAGTAATAGTAATAGTAGCAGAAGTAATAGAAGTAGTAGTAGTAAAAGTAATAGTAATAGTAGCAGAAGTAATAGAAGTAGTAGTAGTAAAAGTAATAGTAATAGCAGTAGAAGTAATAGGAGTAATAGGAGTAATAGTAGTTGTAGTAGTAGTAATAGAAACAGTAGTAGCAATAATAGTAGTAGTAATAGTATTAAAAGTAGTAGTAATAGCAATAAAAGTAATAGTAATAGAAGTAGGAGTAATAGTAGTAAAAGTAATAGTAGTAATAGTAATAATAGTAGCAGTAATAGTAATAGTAGTAATAGTAGCAATAAAAGTAGTAGAAGTAGTAATAAAAGTAGTAGAAGTAGGTTTGAAGATTTCTCCCATAGACTTCCATTGTAAAAATTTGTTAAAAAAAGTTTTACAGTGTAAAAACTATAAAAGTTAAAAAGCTGAAAAGTAATAGCAGCAATCTCCTGAAAGAGCTGAACGTTCTGATAGTTGAACGGTTTTAATAGCATAAAGTATGAAGGAGTTGAAAGGTGTCAGAAAAGGGACGGAAGTAGAAAAATAACTAGAAAAAATTGCATTTCCTAGCGAAAATGCAGTGGGAATGCTCATTGCAGAAAAGAATGGCTAAGTCATAGTAATAGAAACAATAGTGGCAGTAATAGTATTAAAAATAGTAATAGTAGTAGAAGTAATAGTATAGTAGTAAAAGCAATAGTAATAGTAGTAAAAGTAATAGTAATTGTAGGAGAAGTAATATTTATAGTAGCAGAAGTAATAGTAGTAAAAGTAATAGTAGCAGAAGTAATAGAAGTAATAGTAGCAGAAGTAATAGAAGTAATAGTAGTAAAAGTAATAGTAATAGTAGCAGAAGTAATAGAAGTAGTAGTAGTAAAAGTAATAGTAATAGCAGTAGAAGTAATAGGAGTAATAGGAGTAATAGTAGTTGTAGTAGTAGTAATAGAAACAGTAGTAGCAATAATAGTAGTAGTAATAGTATTAAAAGTAGTAGTAATAGCAATGAAAGTAATAGTAGTAGAAAAATAACTAGAAAAAGTTGCATTTCCTAGCGAAAATGCAGTGGGAATGCTCATTGCAGAAAAGAATTTGAAAAACACTGCTGAAAATGCAGAAATCTCACATAAAATGCCTGAAATTGAAAACTGAAGTAAAAATCCATCACACTGTAATGCTGAAAAATGTGGACGCTGAAATGTGTAGAACTAGTAGAAATAGTAGTAGAAGTAGAAGTAATAGAAGTAATAGTTGTAAAAGTAATAGTGATAAAAGTAGTAATAGTAATAGAAACAATAGTGGCAGTAATAGTATTAACAATAGTAATAGTAGTAGAAGTAATAGTATAGTAGTAAAAGCAATAGTAATAGTAGTAAAAGTAATAGAAGTAATAGTAATAGCAGTAATGGTAACAGTAGTATAAGGAAAAGAAGTAGTAGTAGTAAAAGCAATAGAAGTAATAGTTATAGTAGCAGAAGTAATAGAAGTAATAGTAATAGTAGTAAAAGTAATAGTAATAGTAGCAGAAGTAATAGAAGTAATAGTAGTAAAAGTAAAAGTAATAGTATCAGAAGTAATAGAAGTAATAGTTGTAAAAGTAATAGTGATAAAAGTAGTCATAGTAATAGTAATAGAAACAATAGTGGCAGTAATAGTATTAAAAATAGTAATAGTAGTAGAAGTAATAGTATAGTAGTAAAAGCAATAGTAATAGTAGCAGAAGTAATAGTAAGAGTAGTGGAAATAATAGTAGTAGTTACAGTAATAGTAGTAAAAATAACAGTAGTAAAAGCAATAGCAGTAATAGCAATAGAAGTAGAAGTAATAGTAGTAGTAAAAGTAACAGTAATAGTAGCAGAAGTAATAGAAGTAATAGTAGTAATAGTAATAGCAGTAATGGTAACAGTAGTATAAGGAAAAGAAGTAGTAGTAGTAAAAGCAATAGAAGTAATAGTTATAGTAGCAGAAGTAATAGAAGTAATAGTAATAGTAGCAGAAGTAATAGAAGTAGTAGTAGTAAAAGTAATAGTAATAGCAGTAGAAGTAATAGGAGTAATAGTAGTTGTAGTAGTAGTAATAGAAACAGTAGTAGCAATAATAGTAGTAGTAATAGTATTAAAAGTAGTAGTAATAGCAATAAAAGTAATAGTAATAGAAGTAGGAGTAATAGTAATAGTAGTAAAAGTAATAGTAGTAATAGTAATAATAGTAGCAGTAATAGTAATAGTAGTAATAGTAGCAATAAAAGTAGTAGAAGTAGTAATAAAAGTAGTAGAAGTAGGTTTGAAGATTTCTCCCATAGACTTCCATTGTAAAAATTTGTTAAAAAAAGTTTTACAGTGTAAAAACTATAAAAGTTAAAAAGCTGAAAAGTAATAGCAGCAATCTCCTGAAAGAGCTGAACGTTCTGATAGTTGAACGGTTTTAATAGCATAAAGTATGAAGGAGTTGAAACGTGTCAAAAAAGGGACGGAAGTAGAAAAATAATAATAAAGAACAGAAGAACAATAGTGGGAATGCTATGAGCATTCCCACTAATAAAGAACAGAAGAACAATAGGTAGGTATTAGGCTTGGGCAGCTCTCTACTATTGTTGACTGGCTTTTTAGTAGTCCTGTCTAGTTAACTGCACTGCACACTACCCAGGTCTGGTGCAAGCTAGCTAGCAGCGCTGCTCATTCTGCAATTACCTCTAGTAACACCATCCCGACCCAACAGAGTAGTTGTGGACACATTTTGCCCACCCCCCAGGCCCCCCCTGTCAGTAATCAACTCAATTTTTAGCCGCAAAACCCCTTTAGCATTGTTAACTACTGTTTGCTCTGTCAGCAGTGTTAGTGGTTCTAACATAGGTAACAATGCTTAAGGGTTTTTGCAGCTTCGCAACAACGCCATCCAGTGTAATTGTGAATGAGCGGTGCCGCCAGGGGTACTGTGTTTCCGCCTGTCTGTCCGCAAAGGGAAAAGAAAATAACAGAAAAACCCCCTCTAAATGGATAGCGCTTTGAAATGCAGCGCTAAAGCTCACTGAGTGAATGGAGAACTGGGCTACAACAAAAGGCCTCGTTTCTGTTTTTTCCTCAAACTGAACAGCCAGTTAATGGGGGCTGGGCTTTCAAAGGCAAAATTAACTGAAACTGACATCCTTACCTGTAGCGTTATCCCCACCACTCGCAGTAGCCGTCTCTCTCAGCTTAGCTGCCCATTCCTTCAGTAAAGCGTGACCTCTGGTGGCACGTGCTGTGCACTACATCACCTCAGCATCTCTGTATGAGTTCAATAGAAAGAGAACCATCAATACTTTCGACAGTAGTGAAAATCATACTGTCGAGATTTCTGAACTCCCTCGCATAGCAAAATACCGCTCAAGCCTAATAGGTACACATTTTCAACTTAATTAAAGCAATACTCATATGCTCACATTTACATTTAAAGACTTACTGGTCATTGTAATCATGAGGTATATTTAGATTGCCATCCCTCTCCTATTTCTGCTTTATATGCAGTAAATTACTATTAATTAGTGCTGCAACTTAGAGTCAACGAGTTGATTGACAGGAAATTGGTTGGCAACTATTTAGAAAATTTGAAAATTTGCTAATTGTCTTGGTCCTCTCCACGTAATGAGAAACTTAAGCTACAAAATTTTAAGTCATACAAGTGGTCTGTGCTTTGTTCTTGGGATTTTTATTTTTTGAATCCCTCACCTTACAGAAACATCCGTCCGTCCAAGGAAGCGAGGATACCAGTCGTCCAAACAGCATGGCCTCCAACTCCTCCTTCCACTCCACCCAGGATGAGTTTGAGTCACTGCCACAAGTGGAAAGGGAAGACGGTTCAGGTGGTGTCTCTGTCAGACGAGAGGAAGAAGAGAGTGAAGGAGGCAGCAAAGAGGAGATCAGACTGTTGAGACAAGCGCTAGAGAGCGTACAGGTGAAGCTCCTAGAAACCAGGAAGGAAAACCGCTCGCTTCAGGCCCAGCTGAAACCTGAGCGAGGCAGAGAAAGGGAGGAGGATGGAAGCGTGAGGGAGAAAGGAAGAGAGGAAGAACTGATGGAGAGTCTTGCAGAGCTTCAGGCCAAGCTGACAGACACTCAAGAGAGATACCACCAAGCTGTGGAGGAGGTGGAGGAGCTGAGGGTGCGGATTGGAAAGGGAGAAGGTGAGCTGACAGAGAAACAGGAGGTCCAGAGACTTACATCATCCGCACTTGAAAATGAAGTAAAACAGTTGAGGGCCCTGCTTGCCCAATCTGGATCTGAGCAAGAGAACGCAGCTCAACGAATCAGACAGCTGGAGGAGGCGCTGAGGAGGGTGGAGGAGGAAAGACGGAGTGTAAAGGAGAAAGAGCAGAGGACTGCACAGATTGAGGAGCTGTACAAGGAGGCACAAGAGGAGATTAGGATGCTCCAGGTGAGTATGGGCCTCTTTTTTTCTCTCCAAGACTCAAAGGGGAATTCCATTGATTTTATGCATCATAATCTGTACTACTTCAAATTAAGGCTGGATGATATGGCCAATAAATTATAGATATTTTTAGGCTATATCACGACACACTATATAGATCTACATGTTAAGTAATGTCCCCTCCTACTAAATTACTAAATTACTAAATTAAGTATTGTTACAAAAAAGTTACAATACTGTCATAATAAAGTCAATGTGCTGTGACAATGAAGTTAAATAAAGTACAGTAACAACAAAGGTTAATTAAGTTAAATAAATTACTGTTATAAAAAAGTTAGATTAAAAAAAATAAAGGTTCTGTGACAATCAAGAAGTTTAATAAAGTACAGCTGTTAAAATAATAGTTTGTAAAATACTGTACTAAAGTCAAATGAAGTACTGTGACAAAGGTTAATAAAGTACTGTTGCAATAAAGGTAAATTAGGTACTGTTAAATGAAATACTGGTATAATTAAGTTAAAGTACTGTGACAAAGGTTACCTAAGTACTGTTGCAATAAAGGTAAATTAGGTGCTGTTATAATAAAGGTATGTACTGTTAAAGTACTGTACTAAAGTTAAATGAAATACTGTTATGATAACGTTGAATTAAGTATTGTGGCAAAGGTTTATTAAGTACTATTGCAATAAAGTTAGATTGGGTGCTCTCATAATAAAGGTAAAAAAGGCACTGTTTTAATTAAGTTAAATTAAGTACTGTTGCAATAGAGGTAAATGAGGTGCTGCCGTAATTAAGGTATGTACTATTAAGAGGAACACTGACCATAAAGGTTAATTAAATATTGTTGCAATAAAGGTAAATTAGGTGCTGTTATAATAAAATTAAAAATAGTACTGTTAAAATAAAGTTAAATAAGGTGCTGTTATAATAAGGGTAAAAAAGTACTGTAATAAAGTTAAATGAAAAACTGTTACACTATAGGTAAATAAAGTACTGTTATAAACCAATGGTGTTCTTATGGACTAGGGCCGAAAGCCTACCCTGCATTGCAAGTAATTTAGACGAGAAGTATGCACATAATAAAAACTACTACATCTCTTTTTCTGCTGCATTGCCTTTGATGTCTATCTGTTAATTTAAAAAAAACTCTTTATTTTATCTTACCGTACATCACTTACTTCCTGAGGTCAATTAAGTAATATACTTTGTCTCATGAATTTGTCCCATCTTGTTTTTTAGGAGGCTCTGAGGGGCACAGTGCCAGTTGAAGCTGCAGCCAAAGACTTTGAAGAAATGAAGGCTGAGCTAAACGAGGTAATTGCTGGGCTGCAGCGCCGCCTACTGGAACTCTCACACTCCTACAGTGAAACCAAGAGTCAGCTAAGTGCTGCACAGAAGCAGCTGGCTGAGAGCAGCGCAGCCTCATCTCCCTCGTCAGAACAGCAGCAGCTCAACAGCAAGCTGGAGGAGCTGCAGACGTTGCTAGCTGAGACAGAGAAGAAGCTCGCAGCTGCTCAGGAGGAGATTTCACTGCTGAAGCAGGAGGCAGAAGCTCAGGCACAGAGCTCTGTGTCCCTCGCTGACCACACTCAGGTGATGTCATCTCTGGGAAATGCCATCAAAGAGTTGGAAAGCCAGTCAGAGGCCCTGAAAGAGCAGCTACACCAGAAAGCCTTGCAGGTGGAGGCTCTTCAGAGCAGGTGAGGAGGAAAACTGATATGTCACCTGCAGTTTAGAGATGCATCTTAGGCTACAACTAGATGCTGAGTTGGAGGTGGAGTGTATGAGCAATTAGAAAAGCAGCTGAGGAATGTAACTAAATACATTTGCTTTAACACTGTACAATTTTGAGGTCTTTGTACTTGAATATTTTAATTTTATACTCCACTACACTTCAGAGGAAAATATTGCACGTAACTTGTTTACTATTGTAGTGACGGGTTTATCAGCGTGACTATGGCATTCTTGTGTCTACTTCACCATAAGGCTTACAGCAGAGAAAGATGTTACCTCAGATGATTCAGTCTCCCGGGCAGAACACGAGACCGCGCGAGAGCAGCTGGAGGGTGAGGTGAACCACCTGACGCAGCTCCTCCAGGAGGCCCTCAGGAAGCAGGATGAGATGGCTCTGGAAGCTGCTGATGCGTGGCAGAAGGTGAGAAGGAGGAGTCGTCTCAGACGAGGATAAAAACCAATCTTAAAATGTTGAGTATTAATCTTTTTTCCCCACACAGTGCAATTCTTAAAACTTACCCATCCACACTCAATCCATCTTCTAGGCACGGGATAATCGTGCAGAGCGGGAGGCCCTGCAGGAGCTGGTGATGTCGAGGGAGAAGGAGAACCAAACTCTCACCACAAGGCTGGCTGAGGCTCAGGATGCTGTGTCTCAGCTTAAACAGCTGGTGGAGAACCACACTGCCTCAGAGAGAGAGAAGAACAAGAGGGTGAGTAATAATCTGATAGACACCGAAGAAATACCATCACTATTACAGTTTACGCCTGGTTCACACTACACAACATTTTTGTCAGTTCAGACAGTCACTGTGTCACAATACACGATTGTGGAGTCTTAAAATCATACTGTGACTTGGCCGACAGACATGGCAGACTGCACGATGGTCTACACCAATCATCCTCGGCATGTGATGTCATAGGGTTATTCTTGTCCTATTTTTATTTTTATTCCTATCATTTCAGTCACTGTGTCCTTCTCATATCCCAGCTGAAACGTTATTGTAGTAACGTAAAAAGCACCACCAGATGGCAGGAGCTACATCTGAAGTAAAATCAAAAGCCCTCTATAACTTCGGTTGACAGAATCCCTTCATTTTATAAACAGGCTTTTATTGTGAAACATTTGCAGGAACTTGTGAAGGATTCAGTGACTTGCATGTTTGCATGTGGTACTTCAAATGTTGCTCCTCCCATCTGGTGGTGCTTTTTACGTTACTACAATAACATTTTGGCTGGCACGTGAGCAGCCACAGTGACTAAAATACTAGTAACAATAATAAAAAATGGGACAAGATTAACCTGATGACATTTTGCACAACGTGAAAGACGACCAGGGATGATTGGTGCGGACCATTGTGTAGTCTGTCATGTCTGTTGGCCAAGTCATGGCACGATTTTATGACTCCACAGTCACCTAATGTGACATAGTGACTGTGGGAACAGACAAAAATGTTGTGTAGTCTGAACCAGGCAGTAGAAATTGGTTGTGATGTATTTTTAGACAGTCTAACCAGGGCTCTGTTGTTTTTCCTGTTATCGTTCAGTAAATTAATTGTTTCATTACCTGCATGTTTTATGTTTTACCCCCTCAGATAGATGACCTGTCACGCGAGGTTGGGAAGCTGAGGGACGCCTTAAACAGCCTATCACAGCTCTCCTACAGCTCTGGTTCTCCCTCCAAGAGACAGCAGCAAAGCCAGCAGCTAGAGACATTGCAGCAACAAATCAAACAACTGCAGTACCAGCTAGCTGTAAGATTGGGTCAACATATATTTTTTAGATAGAACAAACAATAATTCCTATTTTAAAACATGATAGCATACTGTGCTTTGAATATTTAAAAGTAAAGGTGGAAAAAAGTGTATTTACCTCATGTTCTCTGTGTAGGAGTCAAAGAAGCAGCACCATGAGATCGTGTCAGTCTACAGGATGCACCTCCTCTATGCTGTCCAGGTAAATCCATCCATTTGATTGCCTAAAGAGTAAAAGTTGAAGGTTAAGTTTGATATGTTTTAACCTGGGCCCTACTTTAACATGTTATTGTATCTAAGGAACTAATAGGAACAGTTTTTGAGAATGGTCCAGTATTGAACAAGACAGGGTGTCTGCAGGTCCTTAAAAAGACTTAAATGTCTTAAATTCAGTGTTACAACAATAAGGCATTAATTTACTTAAGGCCTTCCTATGTAAAAGTCCACATTTCCAATACTGAAAATCAATAAAAAACTATAATACTGTCATTGAACTTCTTACTGGCACTTACCTGTTGGCAAAACATAGATTGTCTTAAGTCACTCAATAACCATATTCTTATATAACACTTACTTCTGCACATGACCACATATATACATTACTGGGCTGTCATGCTTGCTATGCGATGCTTAAAGAAGTAAAACATGATTTGTCCAAAAATCTGTTGTAAATTTGGTTAAAAGGTGTCTTGAACGGGTCTTAAAAAGCATAAATTTAACTGTCTGACACCTGTAGACACCCTGCAAGAGCACTGCGGAAGGCAGTGATGAAACAAGCTGCAATATAACTGGTCTTTCAATCTGTGTCCACTAAATGTTCTTGTTTTTGCCCTTAACAGGCTCAGATTATTTTAAGTGTCTGACAACATTATGGAAAGGATCACTACAGAAAAACAGCCCCAATATCGCTGTCACCAAACTCACTAGACTCCATTTCTTTCTCCAGTCTTGGTTCATCTTAGTACTCGTCTAACAATTAGCAATGGTGGTTTGGTTTAAATAAACTCTTAATTAATCTGGCCAGATGTGAAAATAGTTATGCTGGCCTGATGAACGCCAAAATTATAGTTTATTAAAATGCAGTCTTGTGAGTTTGGTGATGCCGATTCTTGGGCTGTTTCTGGTTAGCCTAGACAAAAAATATTATACACTCAAACAAAAAGATCTACTTCTGTAAGAATAATTATCATAATGTTGTCAGACATGTGTAAATACAATTTGAGCTGGTCAGTGCCAAACAAGCACTTTAAGTGGACATAAATTGATGTAGGGAACATCCCGCAAGTCCTTACATTGCAGCCTGTTTCTCCACTGTTGCCTCCAGCCCTCTGGCTCAATACTGACCATTTTCAAAAGTTATTTTTCCCAATAGTCACATAGACACAAGCATAGGAAAATGTAGTCCATGTTGACAAACACTGAGCATACCATGTACGTTTTTAAATCTAAATTTTAAAAGGACCGGTTGTGGTATCCAGCCATGCAAACAAGTTATTCCCTCCATCCCAATACAATGAAGGTGAATGTAACTGTATTTGAGGAGCTCACAAGACTGAAAAATAT
Source organism: Cephalopholis sonnerati (assembly GCA_019142605.1). Lineage (NCBI taxonomy): Eukaryota > Metazoa > Chordata > Actinopteri > Perciformes > Serranidae > Cephalopholis > Cephalopholis sonnerati. The sequence continues at coordinate 20,015,559 of JAGQAX010000019.1, forward strand.
CTTTGTAAAATATTCTACAGCATATAGGATCATTTCTGTGGTGGGAAGTAGTTCCACTGAAAGCTGCTCATAGTGAGGTCTGTTAATTATAACTACAAACAGTTATATCCGCCTTCATTTTATTGGTGTGGCAGCACAAGACATCTTAAAATCTGGACAAACCAACTGAAGTGTTCTGATTTTTGTGTGCCTTCAGGGTCAGATGGACGAGGATGTTCAGAAAGCCTTAAAGCAGATCCTGATGATGTGCAAGGTGCCAAGCCAAGCCAAGGAGACCTGCTAAGACACGCTGGGCCTGGTTTCCCAAAAGCATGTTGTGAACGAAACTGAAGTGAACTGCTGCTGTCACCACACATTCTCTTGTCTGAATTCACACGTTGCTTGTGCTGATTACAAGTAAGGCCAACTTATGGTGCCTCTGGATAAACCTTAAGTATTTGTTGATGAGGAGCAGGTTTACAGTCATATGTTCATTGCCTTTGCTAATGTCAGGACCAACTAAGATCCAAAGGTCATCAATGTTACGATGGGAGATGTTTTTGGGAAACCTCAGCCTACTGACCATTCACATGAATAAATGAACCAAGTGGTTCCAGCCAAACTTATAATCTCAGTATGTGCATGTTAACACTACTCTGTCAATGTGCAGTAACCTTAAACCACATGCAGTTGGACAAGCGTGAAACATGTGTACTCTGACATAAACATACATGTATGTGCGCACTAATCAGTCCACTGAAAACAGTGAGTTTGATGTGGTTTGTTTCTGTTACAATGTGCGCTTAGAGAAATAAAAGACTCGCTGCTGTTGGTAGTATCTATTTTATGATACAACAGTGTTAGTATTATTTTACTTGTTGTCTAAAGGTTTCATAGTGGTCAACATTTTCTCGATGCAATCTAAATTATTTATGCCCTCTCAACAATGCATGTGACTTTGCTCAACGCCAGCCCAAAAATCACATAGAAATGTTTTTCTGGCCGCACTTCTATGAAGAAAAAGCATGATACTGTTTGTATTGCTATTTTCCTATTAGCACAAAAATTTATAAAAATGTATTTTACAGAATTGTATTACCATGCCATGTTTTCTAAGATACTGTACTTTAATGAAGAGGTTTGATAGCTGTATTTTTGATGGCCTTGTTTTTTGTTTTGTGTGAATGAAATTCCTTTTCCCCTGAGTATAACAACGCACTATTTGGTCTAGTGACACCTGAATTAGCTTCCTGTCATTCATATTTTACATAAACGGGGTTGAATGATTGTTTACTGTATTAAAAATCAGCTGTAACATGCCCTGCAGTATGGGCTCAATATTTTTGTCTTTGTCTCAGTGGATAGTAAGTTAGGAGGTAAGATATTTACATTTCCCTCCTCTCGTCTAATCTTACATTTTGGTCTTTTGTTTAGAAATTCCTTACTTGAAAAAGCATGCAAAATGTGTTGGCTGAAAGCAAATGGTTGAGTGTGCCGTCACACGCCTGTCTGCAGTACTTTCACCTGAGAATTACCATCAAATATCACAATTGTTGTAGACGCCGGTTTCAACAGGCTTCCTTGTGCTTCCTTATTAATTTATTTACATTTACCAGGAATGTTTTTTTCTGTCTTTCTACTTATGATACTCCCATCTCTTTCAGTGTTTCTTTGTAGGTACGGACTTACACTGTACAGAATACATTTTAAATGCGTTTCTTTGTCCTCTAGAGGCGTCTGAACTGTTGTCACATCACACTCCTTTGCCTTAGTACTGTACTTGGAGTCATACGCACTTAGATAATCACCCTTCTTCTGTACAGAGTCTGAGATTATTGAGAACACACACCCAACAGTAACGCTGATAAACTTGACTGACTGAAGCTACCACCCTTGTCTCTCACTCAGGAACTTTTGTACCGAACATGATTAACACCTGACTGAGCTTTGTTAGACCCTGAGTAGAGCTCTGGCTTTATATCATAGGTTGTAGAATATCATCAACAACTTCTCTCTCTTTTCCTCGCTAGGCCTTGACTGAAATGTTTTGTAACAAGAAAGGGAAAAGACAGAAACAGCTCTTCTGTTGGTTGTTTCTTCACTAACAGTTTTGTAGTGACATGAAAAAAATGCTTGTTTGCCAACTGCTTTTTGCCCACATAAATAAATTTTCAAGATACTGTACCAGCGTGTGTCAGTTTGGTTTTTCTTACTGAAAATGACCTCATTGTTGTAAGACAGGTAATATTAAACTGAAACCTTAAAGGGACAGTTCACCCCAAAATCAAAAAATACATTTTTCCTCTTACCTGTAGTGCTAACTATCCTACTAGATTATTTTGGTGTGAGTTGCCGAGTGTTGGAGATATGGACCCCAGAGATGTCTGCCTTCTCTGTAATATAATGGAACTAGATGGCACTCAGCTTGTGGTGCTCAAAGTGCCTAAAAATACATTTCAAAAACTCAACAGCAATGTCTCTTTGCATAAATCATGACCCTGTTACTCAAGATAATCCACAGACCTTGTTGTGAGCAGTTTCATGTAGGAACTATTTTCTTTCTACCGAGCAACACCCACCGACCGAATCAGCATGCAGATGAAAGAATGCATTTAATGCTAGCTCATCTAGCAATACCGACATAGCTAACGTTACAGCCCAGCTGAGGAGGACTCCATTAATGTTTACTAGTGCTGTCCCAAATACCAGTTTTGGGACATTGAAGCTTGTTGAGAAATATTTGCGATTAATAAATGGACATAAATTACCATGGCAACAATCAAAGCATCAAAGCGTATATCTTGTGCTGTCAGTAGCATGAGCCTCTAATCCATGAACTATACCCGCCAACTTTTATCACCACCCAGAGGGAAGCGTGCATCTACTCATGGAGGAGTCTTGTGCTCGTGACAGCCCAAGAAGTAAACACAAATGGCGTCCTCCTCAGCTGAGTTGTAATATCAGTTAGCTCAGTGGTGCTAGCTGAGCTAGCAGTAGATGCAGGCTTCCCTCTGCGTGGTGATACAGTTGGTGGCTGTAGTTTTGAGGACAGGAAATAGTTCCTACATAAAAAAGCTCACAACAAGGTCAGTGTATTATCTTGATTTCTGGAAAGAGACGTTACTGTTAAGGGTTTTTTTGGTGCTTTGAGCACAACAGGCCGAGTGCCATCTAGTTCCATAACACTGGAGAGAAGGCAGACATCTCTACAGCCCATTTCTCCAACACTCAGCAAATCACAACAAAACAATCTAGAATAAACAGCACTACAGGTAGGAGGAAAATATATAATTTTAATTTTGGGCTCAACAGTCCCTTTTACAGCATTTAGCGTCAAATGGTCAGTGACTGAATGAATTAAGTTTTTGTTATTGTGTCACAAATACAACTACAGTACGCTGAGGGACGCCTTAAACAGCCTATCACAGCTCTGGTTCTCCCTCTAAGAGACAGCAGCAAAGCCAGCAGCTAGAGACATTGCAGCAACAAATCAAACAACTGCAGTACCAGCTAGCTGTAAGATTGGGTCAACATATATTTTTTAGATAGAACACACAATAATTCCCGTTATCAAAACACAATAGCATACTGTGCTTTGAATATTTAAAAGTAAAGGTGGAAAAAAGTGTATTTACCTCATGTTCTCTGTGTAGGAGTCAAAGAAGCAGCACCATGAGATCGTGTCAGTCTACAGGATGCACCTCCTCTATGCTGTCCAGATACATCCATCCATTTGAGTGCCTAAAGAGTAAAAGTTGAAGGTTAAGTTTGATATGTTTTAACCTGGGCCCTATTTTAACATGTTATTGTGTTTAAGGAACTAATGGGAACAACAATTTTTGAGAATGGTCCAGTACTAAACAAGAGCGCATCAGACGGCCGTGACGAAACAAGCTGCAATAAAACCACTCTGTCAATTTATATCTATTAAAAGTACTTGTTTTTGCCACTCAGATTATTAAGTGTCTGACAACATTATGGAAAGGATCACTACAGAGAAACAATTGCTTTCACCAAACCCACCAGACTCTATTTAAATGAACTGTAATTTTAATCATTGTAAAACACACCACATGCAAAACTGACAGAAAAAAAATAAAACTTTAAAATGAAAATATGTCATTGAACTGTCACTTTTACAGCATAAAATGAGATGAGCATGAAAACTAAATGAATTCAGTTTTTGTTACTGTGTCATAAATACAACTAGAGCACGTCCAGCCTGCATGTGTTTACAAGCCTCCACAGATGGATATAAAACCCAGATTCAAAAATGCCAAGACTTTGAGACAAAGTTCATCTGCGGCCAACTGGTACACAACATACCATAGTACAAACACTTAAATCACCACATTATGTCCAACACAAAAGAAAATGGGACAAACACAGCTCACATGATCTATTTTCCACCTGAACATTTTTCTAATCTGCCAACCTCAATGGTCACAGGAACAACACCAGGATCTCGACTGTGCAACACGATAAAACAAATGATTCAGAGCTTTACATCAGATGGAGATTTCCAGCAAAGGTTTTATAATGCAGAATAGCTGCCGCTCCACCTGGCTCAGTCTTGGCAAAGTGCTGAGAACATTAATGAGTCCAGATTAATAGAAAAAGATTTCCTCACACTTACATCAATGCAGCGTCTCACTTTATTGCTGAGCTTTCAGTGTATTCGACCTTCATCAGAGCATACATGTGGCAACAATGGACAGGCTGGTAATCACTGGCTGTATGTAATACACCTGTGTGCAACCCTGTTGGTAGGAGCTCCACCTTCTGGGGGTTGTAGTTGTTTAATACTGGATGGCAAACTGAAAGGCATACAAATGGAAGCCATGTTTGTCTTGTCATACAGTACCACAAAATAAAACACAGGTGGAAAACAGTGAAAACATTTGAAATCAGAGAGCACCTTATGACCAGCAAAGGTTTCATGAAACTGAATGTATAATGAGCCTGTGACAGAGACAAAAACCTCTATTAGCCCAAAATGGGCTGAGAGGTTTCTTTGTTCTTCTGAGAGACACTGTAAAAATTACTTAAACATATGAAATTAATAGCAGAATAAGGCTGAACACGCAATAAATGACCACTAGATGGCAGCCTCTGCCAGAATTGGATCTCCGAACTCTCACATAGGGCCGACCTGATCGTACACTAAACAGATGGGGGACAAATTGTAGAAGAAAACTGAATAATGACATGACATGACATAAATGGTTGGATGAGTATAAAAATTATGTAATGGGGCCATAACAGTCACTAAATCTTTACCTAACTGAACACTTTTGGGATATTTAGGACCGACATGTTAGACAGACTCTCCACCACCATCATCAAAACACCTAATAAGGAAATACCTTTATACAAACTGTGTTTATACAACCTCTTACCATGTCCATTTATGCATTTTTTTCCCCTTTAATTTGTCCCAATATATATATGTATAATATCTATTGTTCAGTTTCTGTTTTCATTCTCTAAGAACATGCATCTTCTCTAACCTCCTCCAGAATCAGAGTAAGAAATATAAACTCTGAGTTTGAAATACTGGGTGAATTAAAAAAAATCAGATGTATTGTTTATCTTCCTGTTGGGTTAGGCACACCATCCACCATGTCAACACTCTGTCCTCCCTCAATGTCCACTCAGCTTTGGCTCTCAGAAGTCCTGCCAGCCCAACTTTGGGTAATTTATCTGCCGTTCTGTTTCCTCTAACCGGTGGCACAACCACTTCGTTTCCTGCCCTGGCCCTGTGTTCTGCCCGCTGGGCAAACACACACATACACATATGCACGCAAGAAACTACACACACATACAAACACACACACATACACCTCTGCCTTTACACGACAACTTCCTGTCAATCTTGCTTTCCCACACGTTCTGCCCTCAGGCCTCGGGGGTTAGTGGAGAGAGATCTAGCGCTGTGATCCTAATCCAGCCAGGCCCATATTTGACAAGTAGCCCAGTCTGTGAGTGGCAGGATGAACTCTGCTTGGCTGAACTGAAATATTCAATTTGACAGTATTTGACGAGGATGTTCAAACACTGGACTGTTTTATATTCATTTCTGTGTTTCTGTTGCTTATTTAACTAAGATGAAACTGACCTTTCAGTGTTTTGCTTCAATGTCTAACGTCTTTAAGATGTCTCATATATGTTCTTTATCTGCTCGATCCAATAGAGGCAGAGCTAAAACAACAACCCATTTAAACAAATACTAATAAACTTTGATAATCAGGGAATCTTTTATATCATTTTTTAAGCAAAAAACTCAAAATTCATGTGTTGCAGCTACTTTTCTTTATCCAGTATGATTGCAAATTGAATATATTAATTGAATATATTTGGATTTTGGACCATTGGTCAGACAAAACAAGAAATCTGGGGAAAATGTCAGAAAACTTATCAATTAAAATATTATACAAATACAATGAAATGAAAACTGATTTACTGAGAAAAAATATCTGTAGATTAATCTGTGATGAAAATAATCTACTTCAAAGCAATATTTTCTTTATTTAAATATTCCAAACCATATGTTGAGATTAGTGTAAACTGTGTGTTTCCTATGTTTGAATTCTTGCGCAAGATGATGTGGACTAGAATTTAAAATAGAGCCTTTGTAACGATGACTTGCCATTGAAGCAATTAAGTTCAGCGGGTTAATGGATTTAGCATTTAGACAGGGAATGATGAGTGGACCCAGAAATGAACCCTGAGGAACACCAGAGCACTCATAAGGTATTTTGTGACTGACTTGCTTTCCATATAAATTACAAAGAAAGACTAACTTATGAAAAATAAATGCAGACAAAGTAACTGAACTGATTCTGGATTATTCTCTGTGTAGAAAACAGCTCAGAAATGAAGAGTGGGGAGTTTACGAAGTCATAACAGAAGGTCAAAGCACAGGAGAGGAAGACTGCGGCTGAAGGAGCCCATTCGGGGAGGAAATGAGTAGAGGTTGTGGCCAAGAGAAAAAACACGAAGAAGCAGGAGTAGCAGATCAGGAGAGAGGGACAAGTGTATACGCTGAATCACTGGAAGGATGACTAATCTGCCACTAAGAGACTCCTCTGAAGTGGCGTACAAACCTGTACAAGCTGCCAGAAGCACGAGATGAACAAGCTGAGTGGAGAGAGGAAGCTGCTGATGAAGAGGTGACTTTTATAGTTAGGTTTCTTGACAACCATGACTCACATGTGATTAGGCACGGCAGCAATGAAGTAGTGCCGTTTCAGCTTCCAAGTTGCCACTTATAGAACATATTTTAAATTTGTATCCGTGTCTTGGCTAACTATTTGTTTATACTGTGTGTTTCCTACTAATCAAGGACTGTGGGCTTAGTAAATATTGTTGAACGGCTTCTCATAAATGTGCGTCATAGGCCGTGTGCTCGATCTCAGTGAGCAGGCCTGTGTTATCTGTTCAAGTGCTGGTACTTGTATCTGCCAGTATGTGTTGTCTCTGCTGTTGCCTTAATGAAGCATTTCCTAATATTTTGGCTGCAGTTGAAGACATCTGGACTGGAAATCTTTTAGGTAACTATGACACATTTACAGAAATAGTCATTAACGTACATTGTTGTGTTACAAACTGGAGACAAAGCTGAGTAATTACCAGCTGCTGCAACCTACATGTAAAGCCTTCAAAGCTGAGAGGTTCCTCTGCCTGGTGACAACCTTCGACATATCTGGGTTGCAGCTGAACTCTGCCCTGTGACTGATCAAACTGTGGTTAGCTGAACCCACAATAAAATGTAGTATCAAAAAGACTGTTAAGGAGCATCACCCCACTGTGGTTTGCATTTTCCACCCACTGTGGGAAATACACAGATGTGCACACGCACTAACATGTGTGTCACAGTGATAATATCTCTGTGAACTGAATGTGTGATTTTACAGATATCTGCCTCTGGTAGGATGGTATTAATCTAATATTACATGTTTGCTACATCACAGACAACATCAATAGAGGCTCATATTCAGATTCCAGAAAATGAGCAGGCAATTAAACATACATGGTCAGACCCATGAGGCCAAAAGTATGCAGACACCCCTTTCTGCATTTTCGCTCTTGTGGTGTGGCGCTGGTTTGTGGAGCTGGGTGAATCTGAACATCGACTGCAGAAACCCTTTTTCATCTCCTTAATTAGGTTGTAGTTTCCCCATTCACTAGCTGATCAGCTCCAACAGCACCCTTCAATTGCCATAATATCCTCCCATGCACTAGAATCACACAGGCGAGTTCATGTTGCATACAGCACACAAGATGTACTAACCTCAGAAAACTGTTCATTCAGTGTACCTGTGGTGCATGTTTTAGCAGCGTGATTAACTGCTCTGCTTCATCATCAAACGACTTTGTGAGGAGGGACCAGAAAAAGTGAAATTTTGAAAAAGAAAGCAGGCAAAGAGAGAGTTGGAGACCATCTGTGACATGCAGTGCTACTCAATAAGCAGTGCTGTTAGCCAGAGGAAAGCACCCCGGAGCCGAGCTTTTAAATAAAATTACCCCTACAATAATCCCACAACCAGCAAAGGAGCTTAATTCAGAGCTGGTCAATCAGGATGCAACTTTATGTAACTATTTCTTGAGCTCTTTGTCTGTGTTATAGTCTCATATTGTGTCTGTTATTGTGTCTAATTTTTCAAGGTTTTACAAAGTTATCTGTTGTCTATTTCTTCATCTGCCTGCCCTCTGTCACTATTGGGTCCTATCTACCAGTCCTTTCAGACAGCTGGATATTATAATCACTATTTTAAAGTTTTGTAGTAGGTAATTAATAGTAAAAATTGACTTACAAATGCCACATGTCTGCATCTGGCCTCATTTATTACAAATGCCATAGCCCTACCCTGCTTATGGAGCCTCACTGGCCAACATCAGTGCCTAACCTCACTATCTATTGGAGAACCTTTCCAGAAAAAGTGGAGGTTGTTACAGCAGCGTATTATCGCCCATGTTTTAAAATACAAGATATTTAACAATTACATGAGTGCTAGTCTTCAGGTGTCCACATACTTTTGGCCATGTGCTGTAGCTCATGGTGCATTAACGTCGCTACCCTCTCTTTTCAGCACCAGAAATACAGTTGATTAAAATTATTATTTCATGCAATTATTTTGCATTTACCCCCAAAAAATGCTTTTCTGATAATCAGGCGCATTTCTTAAAAAATTATTTGTTTACTTTTATTCAGTAAGTTGTTGTCTTGATGATTTTTAGGATAATATGCAGTGGTCATAATGCACAGTGCCACATATTTCACAGCTTGTAATACACAATTTGGTAATTGAAAAATGCGATTAACAATTTGTAATTGCTCTTTTAACACATACTTAGGTAAAATGAAAAAAATTGCGACAACATTCAACCTTAAACATTATATTGTGCTCAATTATGGCTGCTTTATGAGTGTTTTCTTACTTTTAGACCAGTTGACTATGCTGTTTAAACTCATCCAAAGCCAATCCAAATTTATTTATAAAGCACATTAAAAGTTGGCCAGGGTGCTGTATGTTTAAAAAATGGCAAAAACAACACAAACAGCACAAAAAACAACTCCCAAAAGCACAGACACAGAGGCCAGTTTAACAGACAGAAAGAACAGTAAAGTAGAAAGCCATCACTACTTGTTAGTTAAAAGCCAAAGAATTTTAAACCGTGATTTAGAATCAGGCAGTGTAGGGGCCAGCCTTACATGAAAAGACAACTTGTACCAGAGTTTGGGGGCTACAACTGAAAAGGCTTTAAACCGTGTCAGGTAAATCAGTCGTTATGGACATCCCTACTTATCAACCAACACTCAGGTTATTAATTTGAGACCAAACCTAAATCTACTAAAGAATATCAATTAAAAAATGTGCTTCAAATGAATGAAACACTAACAGTACCATATATCATAACTGAATCTCATACAACTGTCTTCATTGTATAACTTTCCTTATTTCCACTACACAGCCACACTGAGGCGGCCCAGGCCTTTCCAGTACGCTCATTGTCTACATAAATAATACTTATACTTAGAATACTACAAGACATTATTTGTTTGTTGACAATCTGTTGAACTGCAGTTGAAAATAATTATGTTGTGACATTTAGCTGTGCTAAGTGCCTCTTAGCAATGTTGGGGACAATTGGCTTTTGGCATCCAGGCTCCTATAAACAAGGGGAGGCTTTGGTATGTCAGTAATCTCTGCCATGATAACTACTTGCGTGGTTACAGTTGTGCTGTCATTGGGGAAATTTTCAGTATCACTGATCCGCGGCTCTCTCCTTGGCAGAACATCGTGTGTTTACATATGTATTTTTACGGGAGGTCTGACGGTAATGAACGCTGTGGAAGTGAAGGAATGAAACTGACAAATAAAACGGCTTTGACACATTTCCAAATGAAAATTTTCATTCCTGGCCACTAAATTTCAGCAACTGTCATCACATTACAGCCTTCACCTAATCTCTCACTTCACCTATCTCTCTGTGCTTTCCTTCGTCCTCCTCCTCCTCCTCCTCTTCTCCTTCTCTTTTTTCATCTCTTCCTTCTGCTGCACATCTCTGGTTTGTCAACATTGTTAACATGCTTACGTTCCAATCTAATACGACCACATTTTATTGTCAAGTAATTAACTTATGTGTGCAACATGTTGTTGCTGTGTTCACCCATCTAGCCACCAGCCACCAAGCCGTCAAATGTTCTCAGTTTGTATAATGCAGGCTGGCCTTGAAACAAGACCCCGCGGTAGACGAATGGAGGGGCGTAAGAGACGCATGCAGCTTAATTGCTGCAAGATGTAACCTCGCCTGCAGCCTACTGTGGCCCACAAACACACTCACACACACATTCATGCACATGAAAGCATGCGCATACACACACACATTTAAAAAAAGCATGCAAACACACAATCAGACATGTGTACACATTGTAGTTGCAGCAAGGAAAACACAAACTGCTTTAAGTGTTTTACTAAATTACAGCATGGCTGGATTTGTTGCTCCGCATCGCGGCACGGGTCCAAACTTCATAGACACATTTTTTGTTTGTTTGCTGGTGAAAAACGAGGTTTTAATTCTACTACAAGGCTGTCCTTTGATGGAGAACATTCAAACGTCCCTCTCTCTGAAGCAAACCAAATGGAATCAAACCAAATCGAAATGATTCAAAATCTACGGGTTTAGTTTCCTCGAGGCATCTTAAGATGGTCTTTGAACCAAAGTCTAATGGATAAAAGATGATATTAATGCAAAGATGCTTTTCAGTAATCTACATTTGGCTCTTAGTAGAATCCCATGAAGCATTACTGAAATGACGAGAGGGATCAGAGAGTAGAGAGACAGTAGAGAGGCTCTGGCCTGATTTGATCTTATATACAATGAACTGCAGCTACATGGGGCTCGTCTGGATTACACCATTACAATATAATATTTCTAGGATTTGTGGATTCATACACTGTATGCTAAAATGTAATGCAGTCCCTTGCAGTCAAAAACGATAAAGAATCTGTGACCAGCACGCGGGTGCATAGAGAATCAATTGGAAAAGTTGGAACAGGTGACTGTAACAGTACGCTGGAACATTTCCTCTGGGAAAACGTGCATTTTAATGACTCAACATCACCAAAAGATCACAAAAAAAAAAAAAAAAAAAAAAAAAATCACAAAATTCAGTCTCATCTTGATTGTCGCTCCGGGCGGCGCACCAGGTTGACATCATAGATTACAGCCTCGGCTCTCCGGTTTCTCGCTAAATTCAGGTACCCCTTAAAAAGAGATTTGACGGTGCTACGCCGTGATGATAGCAGATGTGATTTCTTAAATTGACTGGTATTCCCCCTACAACCGCAGTGCTACACCATCCCTGGGCACTGCTGGTGCATTCCCTGACATCACTGAGCTGACTGCAGATCTGCTGGCGGCTGTAACCTGGGTCACCGAGATACAGTTACACTCGCGACTGTGGAAGACCACAACACAACAGACCACAGAGAGGTTCACCAGCAAAATCCTGCACCGAAACACTGCAAGTGCTGTACTGTAAATGGCAGTAAGAGCCATGGGTACGCTCATAAAATCGCACATAGTTAGACTGGGAATGTGTCTTTGTGCTACAATAAGAATTCAGAATCAGAGAAGTGATTTTAGGTTACACTATTCCTCTTGTTCCTGTTTAGTACAAGTTTCATTAACCGCTGTCTCCTTTCTTCACTGTCTACAAACATCCAATTGTTGCATGTGTATTGATGACATTCAATAACACACCATCATGTGCTGCATCCCAGATCTGAAGTGCTCTTCCTCTGTCTAGAAGTGGGATAGTTGGATTGGATCCCTGATCTGAGAGAGTTTTGGCTACAGATCCAAACCCCAGAGATGTTTATTTCTGCATCTGATTTAGCACAGAATGATTGCAGCAATACTGTCTGGAGGTGGGGTAATAGCAGTGGGCAGAACAAGGCCTTTGATCAGGCTATTTTCTTGTTTGTGTTTTACATTATGGCATCTTACAAATATGTTAATAGTGATGTCGACTAACTTGTGTCCCAGGGCACCTACACTTTGTAAACCAATCATATAAGACAATATAATTCCATGATCGCTTGGATATTGTGAAAAAATACGCGCATGTAAACATTTGGCAGGGAGCCATGAAACTAAAGAATCTGGGGGGGGATGTTTTGCACAGCGTGCGTTCATAGATCACGTGAAAGAGGTCAGGAAAAACATCTTCATTTGACTATTTATTGTTCGAGCTGGATAATAACGTTTCACAGCTAATTCTATCTTTCCCACGAGTCCTTCTTATTCCAAACAGACTTTGTGAGTTTTCATATATCACTGAAGTGTATACCTGCACTCTGAAATAGTGGAGACCCCGTGATTTAATTACCCTGCCCTGTGCCGCCGTTCCCACTCCAGGCCAGGCTTCCCAGTTTCGGTCCCTCGCGTTCACTCCGGCCTCCCCACATCAGGTTCTGATGAGTCTAACTGGAAACACGTGCTCCACGCTGGCTCCCCCGACAGATGGGACAATATCATATTATTAATGACAGAAAGAGAGAGACAGAGGGAGGGAGGGAGAGAAGTGGGGAAGGAAAATCCTCCCTCCTCAAAGGCTTGCTGGTCTTAAATAGCTCAACACTGAGCTGCCGTCGCTTCTGAGGAAGTTATTATAGGAAGGCAGCGCGTCTGTGTTTGCATATGGAATATCCTCTCAATCTAACTCAATACTCAGCAGGCTTAGCCCCGTGTCACTCCTCTTAAAGCCACTGAACTCTGGACCCTCTTGAACGCTCATGAAAAGATGTGTGCTACATGCTCAAAAGTATGTGGACACCCCTTTGGTGCAGTTTTGAGGCTGTTTCACAGTTTAGTTTACTTCTAATTAGTAAAAATCTTAACATTACAGCTTCCAGTGATATATTGCACATTAATGCACTTTTGTAGCTGTACGTTGGAGACGGCCCTCTCCTGTTTCAACATGACAATGCGCCCATGCACAAACCAGAGTTGGTGATTGCTGAAGCATACACCTGCGTGAATATTAGGGCTGCCCCCTAATAGCTGATCAAACGTTAGTCAACCAGAAAAGCTATTAGCTGGCAAGTTTTCATTAGTCATTCAGTCGCAGAAAAAAAGAAACAAAAAAAGTAACAAACAAACGTGAAACTCTATTAGGAGCTGTGCCATGTCAAAATAAAGGAAAACCTATATGACTGGACCATGTGGGAATTTAATTTGAAAGGACAGACACAGGAAGTGGCCACGCTCAGCAGTCAGACAGGAGTCGCATTACAAACCAATCATAGCCGACATAGCTTTCCCTTCTTCTGTAAATATTCAGACTGTGTTTAATAAGGAAAAGTTGATTTATGTAGAGCAGGGCTACCCAGAGCTTTACATCTGTTGCACAGATGATAGACCTACACACTGATAAACAATGCCTGGAAGAAGATCAGCTCTGCACTCAGGATTTTGGGTTAATAGGCTAGAAGGTGTTGTTAAGCCATTAAAGAAGCGGCATGCGTATGGCCCCTAACTTACCTAACTTACAGGGCTGGTACCTGCTGTTATTACACAGGCTAGTTAATAACATGTCGGGCAGGAAATCCAAAGTGTGGGATCATTTTTAGGTGAAGGACCAACCCAAGGTGATATGTAAACTCATCTTCATTGGTCGACTACAAACATGATGTATCATCTGAAACATGCAAGTAGCTACATGTCCATTAGCCACTTAGCACAATCATTACTGCTTTGCTGACAGCGTCATTAACAGGTGGCTCGCTCAGTGTGTGACGTGCACTTGTAGATAAAATATAGGCCTATATTAATGAAGGTTCATTAGTACGGTTTTGTATTTCTCTGTAATGTAGCACAGTGTTAACAATGTTACTGATACTATTCTTTCTCACACCTTCAACTCAAACCATTGTGTTGCCCCGCCCAAAATATATATTTAATGATTAAATTAATATCATAAACATGCAGGTGACTAGTCGACTAATGGCTATAAATGACGACTAGAAAATTTCGTAGTCGGGGGCAGCCCTTGTGAATATATCAGCGATCACCGGTTGCTTGGCTAACGCTCTTGTGACTGAATGGGAGCAAAAGTTTTGACTACTTTAATGCTGCAGGTTATGAGTTTACAGACAGTCATTTCAGTTTTTGCACACATCATCATCTACAACAGTTTTATCTCCTGCCAAGACGAGAACAAAATAAGAAAGAAGAGAAGCTTTTTCATTGTTATATTACTACGTCTACTGCCATCAGGCAATATTCATCATCACACTGACCCGGATTACGAGGAGAACATGCTTGTGCTACAGGCTGAGTCACAAAGGCCGGATTCCCCTGCACTGAATTACTCTAGGAGCCTGAGGCCATGTATCCCGCCAGCGCAGGAAACACAGAGCATTTACAGATTGTAGAGGTATGAGGGCAAATTGCAGCAGAATGGAGGCATCTTCTCTCTTTTTAGGATGCCAAGTTGAGCTCTAGTGGCTGAATGGCAGCGAAATCTTGCCAGTTGCATAAAAGGTTTTGGACTAAGGCTTGGGTGTCCACATACTTTTGTGTCTGTTGGTGCAATAAACAGACAAATAATTTCTCTTGAATTGAACTGCACAGGTATTGTGCACAAAAGAGCACATGCTGAGCGGCAATTAGGTGGTCTGCTGCTTTAATGGCTTCTTTCACCCTCAGTCACCACTGATTCACTTTGTATCAAAGTACCGGAAACGACATTAGCACTGAGTCAAACCGCCAGAAAACACCTCTGTCCACACACACACACACACACGTGTACAGTGCCATGGCATACACACAGGAAGGGGTCTCTGAGTTTGCAGCCAAGTGACAAAGAATTTACAGGCGTGTTGTAAGGACCTGTAGATCTAAGTGTGCATGTGAGTGTGTGACAGAGAGTGTGTGTGAGAGGGAGAGAAAAAAAGGTCTGACACTTGTCTATGAGTGCCTTATTAAAAAGGTGAGAAGTGAGTGCAGTGTCTGGAGGAGGGGGTTAATTGTGCTCTTTAAGAGGACTTCAAAGGGAGGCTGGTGTCAGGGCTGAGGGGCATGGGAGCGAGAGGGGATGAAGAGGAAGAGGAGGAGGAGGAAGAAAAGATACTGTAACTAATGTTGGGGGCTCAGGGGGATCACTGGGAAAGGGCAGAACTCAGGGGAAGGTGGTGATGGGGTTAAACCAATGATTTTGAGATGTTAAGGAAAATAAGGAGGGAGAAGATGTCGTCAAAGCAGGGCTCCACACTAACTTCTAGAGGCTGGTAACCAGACATCACTGCCAAAACTAAAAATATGGTTGCCATTTTTAGTCAGCTTATATTTTGAGTAAATTAGATAGCATGCAGTGATATGTCAGCTTAATAATAAAAATGTACCATAAAAGAATGCTTTAGAAAAAGCTTGTTTACACTAACTAAATAAAGGTCTTTGAGTTTCTGTTTTATCTGATACTTCACAGAATTTAAATCTTAAGTACAACTTAATTTGCTGTGCAATTGTCAGAATGATGAATACTGCAACAAATAATAACAATTTAGGCTGTTTATGTTTTAAGATTTGGAAGCTTTTTATAGATTATTTTTGTGTGTTTTTTTCCCTTACTTGACAGGACAGTTTGAGCATGACCAGGGGGTTGAAGGGGTATGACATGTAGCAAATGGCTGCAGGGTGACATTGAACCAGCAGCTGCAGTGGTATGGACATGGGCTTTGTACATGGGATGCCTGCTCTACCCAGTGAGCTACTGGGCACTCTATTTTGTGATGTTAAAAAGTGGTTGCCACTGGTGGTAACCAAGGCCAAGAGCTGGTTGCCATTTTCTCAAAATGGCAGAATGGCAACCTGGCAACCCTTACTGTTGAGAACTGCGAGGGATAAGGCAAGAACAATATCAAGGAAAAGCAATGCATTGGTAAGAGATGGTTGGTGAAGATTCTCAGTCATCCAGGTCATGGTAATCTTAAGTGCTATATCATAGGCAACTGAACTTGCTTGAGTTTCTTGAAGACGTTTCACCTCTCATCCAAGAGGCTTCCTCATTTCTAACTGACTGATGCAGAGTTGCAAGCTTTAAACCCTGTGGGTGTGAACCCTTACAGAGTTGTTAAGGTCACATTGTGAAACATCTTCAAGAAACTCAGAGCTAACGTGACTCCAATGATTGCATTGCATTTCATGTCTCCATCTGCTGATGAGCCATCATGATAACAGTATGCATGCATAATATAATGTTAATTCCAATACAGAAGAGACCTGATGATCACTAAAATAAGATAGGGAAAAATTGGGTATATCGACATCAGTATCAGTTATTGGCCAAGTGAGTTAAATATTGGCATATTGGATATTGGCAAAACATCCCTAGTTTTAAGCCTTGCTAATGCTGCAGCTATGGTGATGGTGGTTGATTGGTTAGGCCGCTAGTTCGGTCCAGACAGAAATATCTCTACAAGTAATGGATGGATGGCCATGAAATTTGGTTCAAGCATTCATGGTGCCCAGAGGTTGAATCTTAATGGTTTTGGTGATACCCTGAATTTTCACCATGAGGCTGAAATTTGTGGTTTTCAGTGAGATGGACGGATTTGGATGGACTGCCACAGAATTTGGTGAACACATTCACGTATCCCTGAAGGAGGAATAGTGATGACTTTTATGATTCCTTAATTTTGCATCAAGCTCCATTATCAGGTCAAAATTTGTCAATTTCTTTGGTTCACTACCTGCAAAACTAAAGACACTCCAGTCAGCCTCAGCTGTTCTTTGCATTTCCAATGTTAGCAAGCCAACACAGAAAACTAAGATGGTGAACATGGTAGCCTGTTAGCATTGTCATTGTGAGCATGCCAGCATGAAAAACTATCTCAAAGCACAGCAGCTGTACAAAGACTTTAGTTTTGTTATTGAGTAAATAACAACAAATTATCAGAATTGATGTGAATTAAGTGCCTGTCCATGAACTTTATTTGACTCACTGGATACTTGAACAGACTCAGAAGTGTCATGTGTGCACATCACACATTAATTGTCTGAATATCTTTGGATCATTGGATCGATATTTATTAAATACTGTTTTCTATAAATACAAACAAATTGTTTCTATTTTTTAAGGTCAATATTAGTAACTAAAATGTTATAAACCACTTAACTCTTTGACAGCAACAGCTCATCTCATGAGCTTTAAGCCCTCGTGCTCCCTGACCTCCTGATTGGTTGTGTTAGATGTTAGCTTAATGTAGCATAGATGATTGGACATTATCATTGTTCTAATTAGCCCCTCTAACAGGCAGCTGTAAAGCAGATGGTGGAGTGCGGCTCGCAGACTAAACACTGCAGAGCCAGAGGAGACCAATTCACATTCTCTAATATCACTGCTGTCGAGTAAAAACAACCTCACATCTCCAAAACCTTAACTTTTTAGTAAATAAGAAAAGCAGCTATTGTGGCGTGATGGCCATTTACTGGATATTTCTGTTCATCCAGCAGGTTTTGAACAGAACCTATCAAAGACAGTGTCAGTTTAAGCAAAACGTAACAAAAATCAGAACCACAGGGTTTTATGCAAAGCAATGCAATAATAATTTTATAAGTCACGGCTGCAGAGAGAATCTCTGCTGCCTGAGGAGTTACTGCAGTACATCTTGTTTTAACATCCTCTAGTTTGTTCTTTCCAAGAATGTATTTGTTTAATTTTTTAGAAGTTCTTGGCAAACTTCCTTAAAATATTAAGCTTTTTTTTTTTTGAAAAATGTGACATGGCTTCCTAGAAAAACAGTGGCCAGTCATCAAAAGAGAAAAGCAGATGCACACATGCTGCCTCAATGCGAAGAAAAAAACATTCTGAAAAGAAGTTTCTGCTCATCATTATGTGACATTCCCTTAACTTTTGTGATAAATAATTTAGAAGTACACAGTTACTTTGCAGATTTCAGTTTTGCATACAAAATGTAAAATTAGCCTTTACAATATGATGCATCATCAGGGATTTAAATTCCTATAACTATGGAAGGCAGTTCAATGAGCTCTACTTTAACATTATGCAGACCCTATGCCAAAGCCTACACTTTGTGAGCATTTATACTTGTGCTGCGGTGTGTCCATGTCGCTCTGCAGTTACACCTCCAAAACACTAGTCAGTGTTGGGGTTTCTGTGAAGTGCTGTAAAGTTTAGTTGATTCGTAGCACACCCAAAACACACATTTAACATGGCTTAATAGCAAAAATTTCAAACACAAGTACACAAAGCGGACTCACCATAACTCACAGCATTAACACCCTAAAGCACTTGTCTTTTGCGGAATACATTTTCCATAAAAATACAACATGCTAATGTTTTAAGCACAAGCCTGTGGCATTTTACATTGTATAAATTTGCCTAGCAGTTAGCAATCTTATCCTCTTCTTGTTAGCCATAGTTGTCTATTTACACATCCAGCAGTTGCAGAGCAACATTAACTTTTATTTTCTGTGTCTGGCCACTTCTCATTTTAGCTCCTCTTTTGGTCTCCACCAATTAGAGTTAGGTGTCAAACTTGGTACTTTTAAGGGTACCAAACGAATTATGTCTTTACTACTGAGTACATATTCACGTTAAATCATCCTGGGTCAGAATGTCGGGTTCAAGCAAAAGGGTAAACATACTGTGAAGGGCTTGGAGGGCAGCCACAGAGCTTTACCACTTCCCAAAGAGTCAAAACTACCTGCAGTGATAGTTTCAGTCTATCGTCTTTTGTATTTCTTTTAGCCTAGTATCAGTGCTGCTTGTGACTGCAAGCAGACAGACAGAGACTTAGTGATTAATATTAGTAGAGAGCGGATGAGCAAAACTGCTTGTTGACCGGCGCAGAGAGAGCAAGCCTATGTCCCCCCTGCAGCTAAAGTTCCCATATCTGCTGTGAGGGTTCAAGGACAGAGGGATGTATGTTGTAAATAAAACTTAACTGAATTCAATACTGAATTCCAGGTACCAGTTCAAATGTGAGTGGTACCCAACGCTAACACCAAATCCCGAGGGGAATATCTGTTTCGCTATGCTTCGCTATGTTCAACAGCCATTATCTGTTTTTGTATGTGTACTTTTGTTGAGTGCGTACCGAGGGATTACAGTGACAGTTATTACATTGGACTGTAATGACAATGTTGGGACAAAAGACTAGCTGTGTGTTGTCTTTCTGTAGACCAGTGAGGAAAATTTGCTTCGCTCAGCTCTCTCTCAGCAGATTTGTAATGGAATTTAAACTCCACAGTGAACAAATCGTGTCTGCACAAATCATTCAAATCACAACCATTTGAACCTGCACAAGCGACACATACGAATACGCACACTTAAGAATTTATGGTTGGAAAATAAAAGATATATCACGTCCATTAACAAAATGTGAAACACTTTTAGGCTTATGTGGACCACCTTGTGCTCCCTGGGAGGGAGAAAACAGGGACTCAAATAACTCCAGGTGTTGGACCTTTAAACTGTTACACTCTGTAGGAAACGGCACACAGTGGCAGGTCACATCAGCAACAACAGACATGTTAAAATCCTGAAAAACAACACTTTCTAGGCGCCGACTTCAAGGCTCTCAAAAGAGCTGTCCAAAGCATTGCTTAAGATTTCCAATACAGATTTTTAATCAACATTAGAACTTTTCCAGTGATTCATGGTCCATCCATGTTATTTCACCTGACACTGATTACTCTCCTCTCGGACAGATGGTTTTGCAGCAGTTGCGTTGAGGGATTTTACCCAACCGCAGCACCAAAAAATGAAAATGAAAATATCATTTGTAGCTGAATCAACTTGGCCTGCAGCGTTTATGTGTCTTTTTCCATCTTTGAAAAAGTATTTCAGCGCTGTTTAAACCATTTGTCTTGTGTAATGATATGTTAGCAGGTATGCCATCAAATATCTAGAGAGCTTCTTGGAGCACAGACCATATTATGAGGATAAATACTGCTCAGATGAGTTCATAATATTCTAGATTTGCCATTTGCTTGTTACCTGTATCAAGAACTTCACCGCCTTAATTGCTTTTCTTTATGCTGTTTAACTTGTGTGTGGATTATGAGACAACAGGCCCCCGGGCTCAGACAAAAGGCCCCACCACCTCTACTACACAGGAGCAAGACACACAGACTTGTGGTGTTTTTTTGTGTTGGGTGTTTTGTGTCATTTTGTGTTGTTTTTTTAAGATAACTTTGTGTCTTTTGGGTTATTCTGTGTCTATAGTCATTTGAGGTCTCATTTAGGTAGTTTTGTGTCTTTTTAGGTTGTTTTGTGTCTCTTTGTAGTCATTTTGTGTCTGAGATAATTGTGTGTTTTTGCCATTTTGTGTGTCTTTGTAGTTGTTTCCTGTCTCTCCCTGGTGGGAACATGTTAATTTGAGTGACATTTACAGGTGAAGGCCAGGGACAGTTATGCAAAAGACCCACCACCTCTACTACATAGGAGCAAGATATACAGACCTTGTGGTGGTTTTGGGGAGGTGGGGCTGAGTGGGTGTAGTTGTTTTGTGTCCTTAAAGGTCACTACTTCACAATACTAATACTCTAGCCACGGAACTAGTAATAACCATTTTAAGGTCATAAAGGTGGTTGCAACAGTCCTTGTCCAGTTCTAGGCATTTGCACATTTAGGTTATTCATGAAGGTTAGGAAAGAAGACCACATCTTGTAAAAGTCCTCAACCTTCCCTCTTGCCATGTAAGTCAGTTTTTCCAGTGCCAAATTAGATGACAGCTCTGTAATCCATTGGCCAGAGGTAGGTCCCTGAATCTCCTTCCATTTTAAGGCAATTACACGTTTAGCTTGTAACAGACAGAAATTAATTAGTTTACGTTCCTTTACAGTCGCTGGGAAATCCTCAGGGTATATGTGCAACAAACATATCTTAGCTTCAACTGGAACAACCCTTTCTGTCAGCTTAGAGATTAAGTCAAGAACCTTTTTCCAGAATATCTGCAGTTTTTGACAGCTCCACATGCAATGTAGCAGGGTACCAACTTCGTCCATACATTTGATGCAGTAGTCGGGAATATTGGGATTAAAGTGGTGCAATTTAACGGGTGTGATGTAAGTCCTAAGCAACCATTTATACTGAAGGAGTTTGCATCTTGTATTTGTTGTTGGTTTTTTTAGGTAACTTTGTGTCCTCTTGACCATTTTATGTCTGTAGTCATTTGGTTTCTCTTTCAGGTCATTTTGTCTGTTTTAGGTCTTTTTGTGTCTCTTTTAGATTGTATCGAGTCCTCTGAGGTTGTTTTGTGTCTCTTGGTAGTCATTTTGTGTTTTTCTAAAGTTGTTTTATTGTCATTTCACGTCTCTTTGAGCTTGTTTTGTGTCCTTTTAGATTGTTTTATGCCTTTTTTATGTCATTTTGTATCATTGTGGTCATTTTATGTCTTTTGAGGCCATTTTGTTGTTCAGTGTCCTTTTAGATAATTTTATGCCTTTTTAGGTCATTTTTTTCTTCTCAGGTTGTTTTGTGTCTTTATAGTCATTATTTATTTTATTTATTTATTTACCTAATTTTGTATCTTTTTTGGGGCATTTTGTGTCTGTAGTCATTTGGTGAGGTTGTTTTGTGTCCTTTCAGATCATTATGTGTCTTTTATGGTCATTTTGTTTCTCTTTTAGATCATTTTGTGTCTTCTTAAGTTGTTTTGTGTCATTTTGTGGGTTCTTTTTAACCGGTATTCTTGTATTGGATTCTTTAGTGTTGTCATTCAGTGTCTTTTTGAGGTCATTTTGTGTCTCTTTTAAATGGGTTTGTGTCTTTTGGGGTCTTTTGGGTCTCTTTTAGGTTGTTTTGTGTCTTCTTAGGTTATGTGTTTTTTTTAGGTGCTTTTGTGTTGTTTTTTTTGTCATTTGGTGTCTGATTGAGGTCACTCTGTGTCTTTTTGAGATACTTTTGTAGTCATTTTGTGTCTTTTTGAGATACTTCTGTGTCTCTTTGTAGTCATTTTGTCTGTATTTTAGTCAATTTTCGATCTTTTTTGGTCATTTTGTGTCTTTAGGGTGGTTCTGTATCTTTTTTCGCTGTTTATGTCCAATGGTAGTCGTTTTGTGTCCGTATGTGAGAATCTTTTGTGTCTCTTTGCAGTTCCCTTGCATCTTTTTGTAGTCTTTTTGTGTCTCTCCCTGGTGGGTACGTGATAATTTGAGTGACATGGCCCCTGAAACTCTGGGCCCCTGGGCCCCTGCTCGGTAGGCCCCGTTCAGTAACGGTATAACCACATACACAAACTCAGCTTTAGAGCCAAAGCGGTGCCCTTGCTTACGTGACACTGTAATGCTGGCCTGAGGTATTCCCTCCCAGCACCCGTCTGACAATAATTACAATGATTCATTTAGTTTTATTACAGAACAGACATCTCTCTTTGTGTGTGTCTTGGCCTAGGGAGACCTAAGTGTCTCTAAGTGACGGGTCTTTAATTACAAGCACAAACAAACGACACCACGTACATATGTTCTGGTTTACTGTAATGAGTGAGACACCAGCATGAAAATAATGTTGTCATCGCACAAAGGATTACTGAGAGAGAGATATCAAATTCTCTTTTTTTAAATCTCCCCCTGCCTCTTTCTCTCCGCCTCGCTGTAAAAAGCAATCATCGTGACTGTAAGTTCAGTAATCCAATCTGCTGATATTGCTTTGATCCATTGCTGTTGCTGCGGCAATGAATCTACATGTACTTACAGTAATGAATTAGATCTAGAGTATCTGGCCCTTGGATTCACTTCTCATCAGGGCCTCGCAGCAGTTTAACCATGTGTTTCTGATCAGTTAAATTAATCACTGTTGATCTGGGTATGGTTAATTTCTCACTGGGAAAAAAAACAAAACAAAACACCAGCTTTCTGTCCGTGTCATGCTCTCTGTCTCTGTCACCTGCTGGAACTTTGCTTGTCAAATGCTCTGAGGAGAGAGGGGTTGAATTACAAACCAAACTTGGTCTGCGAGCTGCAGTCAGGTAACAGGCCAAAGGAGCCTGAGAGTGGTATGCACACATGTACAAGCTCTAAGTGGTGTTTTTGTGCACGAGGGAGGGTATGCATGTTTTTCTGTACGTGCGTGCACGTCCGTGTGTGTGTGTGTGTGTGTGTCAGCGTGTGACCAGAAACACCAGGCGGTGTGAGTAATGCCTTAGCCTTTGGATGTCTCTCATATGAAGCGACGTCAGAGCCTGTTAGTAAATGATTAATCAACAACGTTATTTGGGCTAATGCTGTCTGATAGCATTTTTCCTGGAAGCTCTGGAATTTGTCTTCACAGCTGGACTTTTACAAGACCTCTCTGCTCTGCAAGGGAGTGACAAAGGAAGAAATGCAAGAGCGCTGCAGTGTTGCAACAGTCGAGAAACTTCTTGGCCAAATTAGCCGATACATAATACATCAAAGACTGAGGACATTTAATCTCAGCTCCCAAACTTTGCAACAACATTGGATGGCAACTATCGTTAATACTAATGATTAAAATAATATCAATAATAAAAGCAACAAACTTAAAGTTTTTTTATGATGCACTACAAGCACACAAAGTGTTTCTTTCTCGGCTAAAATCCAGCTAATACTGACTTGAGGTTATCTTATCTTGTATCTTGGTGATATATTTTGTTGCATTTAACTTCTCTGTCTCTGTCTTTCTCTCTCCATCTTTCTTAGATAACAACTTCACCAATTGTCTTTATCTCTGAGACAAATTGTTCTCATGACATCATTGCTTGTTACATATATCACAGCCCACCCACTCTTCTCAATACTCCCCCTCCTAACACGCAACATCCCTGAAAGCTTTAGCTTTACTTTATCACAAGCCATCGTCTCTCTTTGGGATGGCTGGGACGAGTTTAGGAGAACTGAAAATGTTTTAAAATATAATTACCATGACTTCTGTGAAAATAATGTTTAATCTGAGTCCCTAGATGTCTGAAAAATGGGGAAATATATTTGAGTAATAAGTTTTCAAGCTACTGTTGGGACAGGAAAAAAACACAGTTTTTCTTCATCACAAGCTGAGGCACCTTTTTCAACCTTCCAACATCAAGAAGACTCCTCTTAATTTCACGCTAGTGGCTGGATATGCTAGATGTGAGGGACAGACGTATATAACGTCAGACACACTGACAGATTTACCACTGCAAGGATCACTGCATCTGCTGGGTTAACAGTGGAACAGATCAGCACGCTGGGAACCGGAGTTTTGAATTGACTTAAGTTTGTAATTTGACAGCACCAAACAATTTTAGGTAATTAAGATTGTTGTAACTTTGTCAGGAACCTGACAAAAATGTCACAGCTATGTACTTGTGTGTATGAATGAGAAAAAAGGAGAAAAAAAAAAAGGCAGGGAGGCGGGCTGACACAGATATACTGTAGGCAAAAAAACAGACATACAGGGAATGAGAGAGACAGACAGACAAATGTGGGTCACTCTCTCCTACTGAGCTCACCGGGCTGGCATGACCCACTGCTGGAGGTCCCACATGCTGAACAGACACTGTCTTTAATCGGCTCCACACAGGCCTAACAACACTGTTCTGTTATCATTAATCCAAATATAATAAATAATAGAAATCTGTACTATCGGACATTAATTTGGCAGCTGCTTTGAAATGTTTGCCTTTTCAAACCTAACAGCGCATTTTTCTACAGTAAAATATATCCATATATCTCTCCTCAAAATGTGCTGTCTGGAGTGTGCTTAATCAAAAAGGACTCCTCTTGAATGTTACAAAAGGAGCACTGATGATTTTTCTCAGCAAACAATTTACAGATTCCCACAGAAACAACAAACACAAACAAAGTGCAGTTGGAGAAATCAGACATGATCCCTGTTCTGTTATGCAACTCCAACCATAAACTGTGGGATCAGACGGATCAACCTTTACAAGGATCTAAAACAGCTGGTTTAGGATCTGGTAGAAATTGTCTCCCCCTTTTTGGACAAAACAGGTTCAAAAATCAAAACCAAGCGCATTTTACAATGGGACTGTGCGTGCAAGTGTGTTAGTCCATGACTGCACCAATGAGCGACAGTCATCGCAGCTGCTGAAAGACAAATTTTCCTCTTTATGAGACTTCAGTAGTTACACTACAATGACCCTCTGCTGTTATTGTAATCGAGTGCAGCTCAAGACCAAACACCTAAATCCAACCAACTGGCACTCACAAAGCTCAACGATTAAATGACCAAATGCATCACTTGTGGCTGCCCTTAAAGAATGACAATGGCATATGTGTTTGACGCCCACATCAGCAGGAGTATGTTATTTGTCTCAGCCTTCCACATGCATTACAAATCAGCACTGCAACAAATATTTTTAATTTGGGTTAAAATAACAACTTTGTTAAGGTTAGGAAACCTTCATCATCGTGGTTATAATTAGGGTTAGGTGCCATTCACATTGGATTGCCGATTCTCAGCTGTACCTTTTTTCGGTACTTTACTCTCTTGGTAATAACAAAAATGCTATTTTTGAAGAGGCTGCAGGGGTGACTGTCTCTGTCTTCTCTCTATACTTGGCACCAGTCAGCAAGTGATTCTGCTCTTTCCTATAAACACGCAGAGCTGTGTCTCTGTTTGTGCGTTCTTGCTCGTGTATCTGTGTGTCTGCTTATCTGTTGCTCTCTGTTCAGACACAACGGACAAATATGTGGAAATAGTTTAAAAAGCAACCACAGACAGCAGTAACACTAGGCCAGTGGTTCCCAAAAGGTGGGTCGCGGTCCAAAAAATGGGTTGTGGAACCATTCTGAATGGACTGCAAGTAACTCACGAACATGTGAAGTTTGTAAACTTAATTTGGAAGTACATTGAATTTCCAGCACAGAGCTATTATTCTGAAATGCTGTTTCCTGCCGTAGAGTGAGTGACTAATGGACAGCTACTTGACAGTGACAGCAAACCAGCTCGACGACATGGCCAAATGCAGATATGACGCTGAATGTATCAAACTGTGTGGACCTTGAACTCATGACTAAGGAGAAATCTGGACCCCGTGGCTGGACCAGTAGGGAGCCACTGTACTAGGCTATTTATGAAATAAAATAAAAGTGAAAACAGATCAGACATAAAAACTATTGGTGCTGCAGCGACAGTTTCAGCTTGTTGAGAGGCCTTCCCGCTGCTTCCTCATCCTGTCTGAACACACCATTCTCACCCAGATGTGCTCTTGAGCACCAAAATTTGGCACCAGTTGTTTCAAAATGACTCGGGACTCAGTAGTACAGGCAGAATTTGATTAGTTTCCAGTCGATACCCTTTAAAGTACTGTTATGTTACAGAATATCTCGTGCACAAATTAAAGGTTTGCTGTTTTTTTTCTATAATGGGGCAAACTCTTGTGCAACAGTGGTGCTGGAGGAAAGTCCAGAACGATCTGTCCTCAGCCAGCCTCTCTTACACTGTCTCCACTTTTCTGCTTTAACCTCCCTTCATGAATGCCTGATTTACCAATGTTACACTTGGGTTCACAGCAAACCTTTCAGGCATCCGTCTTTGCGCTGAATTTACAGTTACAGTGTTTAATTCAAATGTGGTAAAACATGACTATTGTAAAGAAAACTTTGTGTTCTTGCAAAAATATATTATGCTAATTAATCGAATCCATAGACTGGCTGTCTATCACCTTGACGGACAAAAGACGTCTGAATTTGAGAGCGAGTTTCAGTGGACCATGATCCAGGTCCCTCCTGTTGAGTGAGCGGATGTCTTGTCTCGGTCCAGTGGACCAGTCCATGTCAGGTTCAGGATTAAATCCATAATCAGACACGTTATAATGAGGTTTCAAACCAGCAACCCACCGGGACAAAATACTGTAATCCCCACCAGTGAAAGGTTGAGTAGTCATTGAATCATGTGTGTTTGTTTTAGGCTCAGCGGGAAATGGCTGAGGGTTCCATTAATGTTATTTCTCGGATTAGTTTGTTGCCTCTCGACAGGCAAATGTTAACTGTCAAGTTTATTATAAATCAAGAATCAAAGAATTAGTGTCTATGGGGTACAAGTGTGTTTTGTGTGGTCTTTGGATGGATGAAACTGATTCATCAGTGAGAGGAACTCAGGTCATGGACTTTAAACATAAATAAGGAGAAGTGGACAGAGTCAGATAAAGAAAAAAGAGAAGGAAAAGGAGGGAGGGAATTTGTGGATATATTTTTCTTTGTCTGCACATTTAGTCCTAGTTTATGAAAAAAAAGAAAGAACAAGACATACGAGATAAATATAAAAGGTTCAGCAGATAGATAGAGCTACATGCAGGTAGAATGGGATCTAATGTATAATATGCCAGTGCTGTGCGCAAAAAGTCATCTGAGTTTTTCTTACAATTCCCTCCTCTGCCCTCTGAGTGTGGTAAATTTCTCACAAATCCACAGCTTGCTTGCACATTTGCAGGAAACACTGCCTTCACACAAGGCCTACTCTAGGTGTGAAAATGCAAAGTATCCAGGCAGCAGGATTACAAGTGTCCGTGTTGAGTCAGCTGAGCTGCTGGAAAATTACAGAACCAACAGTTATGAAGAGAGGGAAACCACTTCAGCAGAGTTTGCTGTTGAAGAAAAGATCTGTCGGCGACAGCAGCAGGTGGTTAATGTGTCTCTGATGACACAGTTTCATTTATTTAGTCTGGCTCAGCTGTCTCGGTCTGTCATTCCACACGGTTGACAGAGATGCTAGGCTAATGCTAGCTTGTTAGTCTGCCCATAATATGCCTCACTTACACCAGATGCTTGACAGATCACATCAAAGATACACTGCTGACTGTGTCTAATCTCTGAGTTATTTTATTGTTACCCTGCCACATCTTAACAGAATGTGTCGAGCTGATGTAAAAGACCGAGGCAACAGTGTGGTATTTTTGTCAGGTCCTACAGGATTCAATGTAAATATATGCCAAGAGAAGGGCCACACAAACAGGTCTAACCATGCTGGGAAGCCAGTGACACAATTAGGATACACCAAGGAAAGAGAGGGGAGGATAGTGATGATGTAAAGTATTACTGAAATGATCAGCTCTAAATATCACATTCACGTGAACAAACAGTTGTCTTATTTATCCACACATGCCAACTGAACTAACTTCATGACAAAACGTCAAAAGGCTCTGTGCTATTTCAAAGATATTCCTGCTCAACTGCAGGTGCACAAGTTGTCACTGAAAAAATATGACATGAAATTCTTAACAAATCAGAATTAAAATTTAAGACCTCCAAATTAGACTTAGCAGAAATTTGGACTGAAAACAGCTCTACATCGAAACACTGCAGGGGCGCGTGTTGGTGGTTTAAGACAGTGGTTCCCAACTGGTGGGTCGCGGTCCAAAAGAATGGACTGTTAGTGACTCGCAAACGTGTCAAGTTTATAAAAAACACACTTTATTTTAAAGTACAATCAATTTCCGACGGATTTTATTTTGAAGTGCTGTTTCCTTGCTGTAGTGTGAGTGACCAACGGATAGCTGCTTGGACACTGAATATATTTAAACTGTGTGGACCTTAAACTAAGGACTAAAGGAAGAGTCCGGACCCTGTGGCTGGACCAGTTGGGAACCGATGGTTTAAGGTACTAGTGAGACAATGCAATACAAGGAGTCCCTCCGGAATTCAAACACTGTAATATTCTGTGGATTTCTGGAAAGTTATCATGGCTGCAACTAGTTTATCTTTCTCCACGACGATCGCAAGGTAAAGGATAATCACATGGCATGGCATCTATGCTTGCATGAATTTGATTGGCCAACGCAGAGTCTTGCCAGGTGACATTGCGTCCCAGCAACAGTCCAACTTTTTAGGGAAACGTCTGGCATTGGTGCCTCGACCACATCGACGGTTCATCATTGAAATGAATGACAGGGCTGTGTTTTATCACACATGGCTCAAGTCGGTTTGAACGTTAAAATCACCGACAGCTAAAGTGGATAACATTGATCATCTTGCTACAACACAAGGTTCTTCTGGGGAATTAGGAGGCCACATCTTGACACCTTGAGCTCTTCGTCACGTTCCTCGGGCCCTTTCCTTAACAGT
Source organism: Cephalopholis sonnerati (assembly GCA_019142605.1). Taxonomy (NCBI): domain Eukaryota; kingdom Metazoa; phylum Chordata; class Actinopteri; order Perciformes; family Serranidae; genus Cephalopholis; species Cephalopholis sonnerati. The sequence goes on from JAGQAX010000019.1 coordinate 20,045,097, forward strand.
TTTTGTGGATGTAGCATGGTGCTTTTTCCTTCTATGGGGCAACTACCATTGGGAAGTCCCCTTGCCATTAGGGGGTGTGTTTGGATGGGTGGTGCGAGTCAAGTGGCAGCTATATAAAAGCCAGATTGCCGATTGGTGTGTATATTAATAAAATTCAAGTTCAAATTCCTGTAACTACACTGCTGTTTATCTGTAGTGCAATTTGAAGACAAAGAAAAAACAACCTGAATATTCTCAGTTTGTGTGAAGATTAACGAGGATTGTGAGGGCATTTATAAAAGATTAGAAAATAATTATTGTAGCCAATTAGTCCTCACAAGGATTTCTGTAGCTTGTGTAATTCTGTTGCCTTAAAATGAGCTACAGGTGGAAGGTGATGTATTACTGGTTTGAGTAATTAGGCCATAACCCCAGCAGTGATGTGAGTGACCTCACTTCACTGATGTAACACACATACACAGCTCCACTGAACAAACACCGTGGTTTTCCGCTCTGGAAGCTCCTCTGTTGTCTCATCACTCATCAGCATCTCAGACACGACCAACAATCAAAACCACTGTACAAACAAATGTTACATGTCATGTTTGTTTGTTGTGTATTAAGTTCATGACCTGTATTGTGGCAGTGCCTGTTAATTCCTTTCTGTTCTATTAGCCATTAATAGTCTCTTTGGGAAACATGTGGCCTCAGTTGGGTCTGCATCCAAAACATCAAAGATACTTGTGTGTTGTTCCCTCCATATGAGGGAGTTGGCCTCAGCAGACACTTCTCCTTTTACTTATTTCATGACAAAAGGGTACTGCAGACTGTGTGTGTGTGTCTGTGTATTGATACAGTACAGAGAGAGTCAACTCCAAAAAGGAGACAATGAGACAATGTCGTTTAATGTTTTGTTGCCTCCATATGAGGGAGTTGGCCTGTGTGTGTGTCTGTGTGTATTGATATATTGATCCAGGAGGGAGAGAGTGAGAGGCAGTTGAGGACTGTTGCCTCCATATGAGTGACTTGGCCAAAGTTGACACACACTGATAGCGATGACAGAGAAGTCAACATGCCAGTTGCTGGCCACCATATGAAAGAGACCCTTTGAAATTCACAAAGATATGTCAGAGCTCCAAATACTGTATGTCACTGTCATATCTGTGAGAGAGTGTGCACATCTGAATTTAAATGCATTGTTTAGTTCTGTGAATCCAAGACGACTACAGCTGCCGTCCTCTATGAAAGAGCAAGACAGACTTTTCACAGCCATCCTTAAAGCCTAGAAGAGCTTTGACACATGTACTCAAAGAACGAAGGGGCTGCCAAATATTTTTACTATTGTCAACAAATCCCACAAAGAGACTAAAACTAACAATACCTTGTTTTGTCACTCAAAGTTTTCTGACTTTCCTACCCTCTCTGTGGCGCTCAACCTCAAGCCTGTTTGTAAATCAGGCCACAGATGTACAGATGTCTGTTGGCTGGTCTCTCAACAACTTTGGTCCAGACTGACATTTCTTTACAACTACTAGGGTCTACATAGGGTCCTTAGAGGATTTTAGTAAAATATCTTGATAACTATTGGATGGATTATAATTAATATATAATTAACTAGATTATATATTAAATACAGGAATGTTTAAAATGACGTTTGACTTTGAGGACAGTGCCGAAATTTTTTAAAGGCTCAAATGATGCACTGAAACAAAGCCGAGGCACCTCACAGCCGGTTGCATACTGTACGAGTCTGTTTAGATCTGGTATTAACATGCATCTTGTGTGATCCAATCATAAGTGGACAGTGCTAAATACAAGTGTAAACAACCACCAAGAAGCATTGTGACCCGATCAATCAAACCACTTGTCGAGGTGGACTGGGACGCATTTGACCACATAACTTTTGTAGTGTAAACTCTATGTGTCCTGGTGCGGACACAAGTTGGACAAAGTGGTATGTGAGCGTCCACCGTTTTGCCCTATGGAAAGAGACATTTTGAGGCAGCTGTGGCTCAGGCGTACAGCGTGGTCATCTGCTAATTAGAAGATCTACACGTCAAAGTAATCTTAGGCAAGATACTGAACCCCAAACTGCTCCCAGTGGCTGTTCCATTGGTGTGTGAACGCATGTCAGTGGTTACTGAGCAGCAGGTGTTACCTTGTAAGGTATGCTCAGCCACCAGTGTGTGAATATGTGTGTAAATGGGTGAATGTGGCATGTAATGTTAAAGCGCTTTGAGTGGTCAAAGAGACTTGAGGAATGCTATACAAGTGCAGTTCATCTCCAGCTGTACTGACACAACTGCTAACATGACTAGCGAGCAAGCTAGTGAGAGTGGACGTAATAACTGTGTCAGGGCCCTTCTAGCGTAAGTGACATAGACAGGAATAAAATCTGAACACGTGGTCAGCTGGAGACGCATGCCAGACACAAGTATGAATGGCAATGTGTCATCCACTTGTGTTTGGATCACTGAAACACATGTCAACACCAGACATAAACAGGCTCCATGTCCCATTCCAGTTGTGACCAGTTCAACAAAACCTTGTGGTAGGTCCCGACCCCCAAGTTAAGAACCACAAGAACGCCAGGGTATAGCGGGATTTACCTTCAATCAGGACATGTGAGGGACAACCGCTGTGGGAACCCGTGAGTCAAGACATCAGCAGCTAAACAAGGGGGAAGCCCAGCCTCACTGTCCTCATTACAGGCAACAGACCGTTGTGATGATGAAGCGTGATGACTCCTTTTATGTCTCATGTCTAATGGCCCTATCATTACTGGAGAGTGTAAACAGGAGAAAACACTACATACAGACATGGGATTAGTCCTGGAGTAAGTGTTTGTTGTGGTTTTGGAAACCGCAGGTTCATGTGTGTGTTTAATGTGTGTCTGCCATCTCTGGTAGCAGTGCTTCTTCTAACGCCGTAAACGCATTTGTTGTTGTGAGCCCCAGTGTGGAATCAAAGCGAGTTAGAGCACACGATCGCAGGTGTTCACGCTGGCCTTGTAAAAACTTGCAACACGCTTATTACAGACAAATGACAACTTGTATCGTCAATCAGCCGTCACTAAACACATTTAGACTGAAGGGAGAAAGCATGACAGGTGGTAATAATACTTCACTTCTCTATTGAAGACAGAGCAAATATTTTGACTGTAGAGGTTACTGTGGATGTACTCACAGCTCACACACTATGCTACATCAGCACACAAGAACTTTCAAATGACTTACGGAGTGCACAGTGCAGCAGAAGTGCAGTAAGTAGTGTTACATAGTTTTTGTGAAGGCAATGTTTATATTAGTTATGTAGTGGAATTCAAGAAAGTAAGCATGAGATCTGCGATGATGTCATACTTTGATTTAAAGTTGCAATAAAAAAATATTCCAATGAAAATCCCATGAGTCTCAAATACTTGCTGACTGCAGCCCTGAAGGTGGCTTTGAAAAGATTATAGCAGCTGTAGTCAGCTCCAAATTGCAATAGTAACATTTCAATCCAATCACAAGAAAAACCTCTGTCAAAATGTTTCGAAACATCCACATAAACCCAACGACCCACTCCTGCAGCATAATTTACTTCTCTGTTGGTGATCCGTATGTTTAGCAGGTTCCAAACAATCCTCTGTCTCACCAGTAAATGCCTAAAAACACTACTTTCAGTGGAGCTTGAGAACTATGAGTAGGCAACAATGTGGCAAGAAAGTTGTGCATTTCACTATGTTGTGGGGAGACTCCACCAGAAGAAGTGTTTTCTTTGAAAAAAAAAAAATACAACTGGAACTTATTGATGGATCAACAGAGCCAAGTGGTTTGAGGAGTTTCTGTGGACGTTTTGATATATTTTAACACAATTTTTGTGGTGACTTTGGCACTTCAAAGCCACTTCTCAAGCCTATAGGCGAGCACTGGATACTAAAAATGAGGAGACTCAAGCAGAGTAATCCTTAAACTGTCCTCACATCAATTACACTCAGAGTCTGACATGCTCCCTTCAAGGCGTCAATTTAGGGCCCTTAGGACCAGTCAGAATATAAGAAGTCGTTCAACCCCTATGCCATACAGGCAATGAACAGAGAGTGACTGTATCAGGGAACACGACTATCTTTATAACATGTGCTCTCTTTTACAATTTATAGAACTTCTTGCTCCCACTTGCCTATTTGCACTATTGTATCATATACACCGATCAGCCAAAAAATTAGAACCACTGTCGGGTGAAGTGAGTAATTGATCATCTTGTTACAATGCATTGTTCTCCTGGGGAACCTTTGGTTCAGAAATTCATGAGGATGCCACTTGATGTGCTCCACTTACCTAAACAGCTCTGCAGATCAAGGCCCAATCCCATTTCTACCCCTTAAATCTTCCACTTGGTATCGAGTGCCCTCGTTTGCGAGATAACCTTTGATGAGGGAAGTGAGAGGTATTAGGGTAAAGATCTGTCCCTAAGAAATGAGACATAACTTTATGCAAATCGGCGTGGCCGACGTGCAGGCATACGTCACGTGTAGTAGCAACGCAAGATACCGGTAGTCATTCAGGTTTGCCGGCCCCAGCGCTTGTGTTACCTGTGGCGTGTGCTATGTTCTTCTCCATCTGATGAATCAACGGAGAAGAAATGCTGAAAACAGGAGGCGCCTACAACATCTTCTAGTTCTGATCGATTTTGTTCGGGTAAGTCGATTTGTTTAAATATTTTGACGCTGTGTTCAACTTAGCTGCCGAATTCACAAGGTGTTCTGGGAAATTTCGTCTCCCACTTCACTGAACGTGTGGGTCGGGGCTCCCTTGGAATCTAGGGCGGGTTTCAAGTGTTGGAAACCACTTCCACTACCTCAATTCTGTTTTGGGACACCACTAGCCTAAACGTGAACACACACAACCAAGTGCAAGTGGGTATTTCTCGGAGAAGTGTGGGTATTGGAACAAGCCCCAAGTATCGCTCCTCATGGCAGCAGCACTTCCCAGATGGCGGCGGCTCTCCAGCAGGACAAAAACTGCTCTGGAATGGCCCGAGGAACATGACAAAAAGCTCAAGGTGTCGACCTGGCCTCCAAATTCCCCAGATCCAAATCTGATCTAGCATCCATGGGACGCGCTGGTACCTCAGAAGTACCCCCATTCCACGGTGGGGCCTCCCTGGATCGGACTTGTCTCTGACATGTCAAGGGATGGACACATGACCTCTGGAAGGTGGCCTGTGGTGTCTTGCACCAGGGTGCTGGCTTTGGATCATTTGAGACCTGTCAGTTGTGAGGTGGGGTACCAGCACTTCCCAAGATGCTCAATCAGATTGGGGTGTGGGAGATTAAGAGGCCAGGTCGACACCTTGAGCTTTTTGTTATGTTCCTCGGGCCATTCCTGAGCAGTTTTTGTGGTGTGGCCTGGCACATTTTTCTGCTGAGGGGGCCACTGAGGGACGGTCCGGGTGGGTGGAGGGCATCAAGTGGCATTCGCATGAATGCCATGACCAAAAGTCTCCCAGCAGAACATTGCATTGTAACAAAATGATCAATGTCGCTCACCTCAGCCACCATTGGTTTTGATGGTTTGGCTGATGATTTTAATGGTGTACTTTGTCTATCTATCTATCTATCTATCTATCTATCTATTTACATGCATGGCAGTCTCAACAGCAGTGTTATAAAAAGGGCTGCAACTATTATCTTCGTGATCAATTAATCACTTTGTTCGTGTCTTTGTGTAAGAAAATGGGAGAAAAAATGCACTTTATAATTTCCAACAGCCGAACATGTTCTCAGTTGCTCATTTTATGCCCAAAATAAGCCCAAAATACTATCACATACTATCAGTATCACTTTACTATCATCTATGATTAAGAAAATAATCAAATCTTCACATTGGAGAAGGTGGAATCTGCAAATGTTTGGTATTTTTGCTTGAATCAATTCACAAAATAGATGCTAATATGATCAGAAGGAGATGAGAGGAAATTAAGACTGCAATATTACTACATTCAACATAGACTGGTGAGTGAACTCTCCACATTCACTTATCCATCTGCATTAGGGAAGGTTTACTTCATTAATCCTGCAGGGGGAAATCCAGTTTTTTCACTGTAGAATATAGGCCTATACCCACAAACAGGCCCACATGTACACATGAACAAACAGGACCTATTCACATGCATTATGTATGGAAAGATGTCAGAGTGAAGGGGCTGCCAAACAGACAGTAATGCTCCAAAACTGCACACAAAACGTCATTGAGGCACTGGAGGAAAATAGTTGGGCTTAGTCCTCTGGGAACCATGAATGTGAGCACAAAATTTGGTATTAATCCACCTGGTTAATGTTGTCATGTTGATGTCGAGATAATTGATAGTATAAGTGAAAACTTGGACCTTCTTGTGGCGCTACAGGAAAAGTCAGGGGATCACAAAGTCAGCAGAATTCATCCTCTGGGGAGCATGAATGCCTCTACAAAATCTCATGTCACTCCATGCTGCAGTTGCTGATTTCAGTCTGAACTAAAGTGGTGGGCCGACTGATGGCCATTACCATCCACAGAGGTTTTCTCTAGCAAAGCTGAAAACACTTACATTAACCTCCCTGTTTGCAAATGACAACAGGCTTAAAGTACCAGCCTGAACACTAATGCACTGGACATATTAGCACTGGTGAAGTAACACAAAGATGCAGTAAATAGAAGACTTTCCGCAGACTTAAACACCTCTCGTTTCTAATTAACCAGTGTCAGATTGGTTCTGGCGCTCATGCTGCCTTTTAATGACGACCACTGATTCACAGGCCTACTCTGCCTATGGCTTACCACCTGGTGAAATAAACAAGAAAGCCATGAGAATAAAGACAATTACCTTTCTTTTTTTCTCTCTTCTATCCTACACAGTCACCCTAAAACCTCTCCTCTTCTCACCCATGTGGTATACCTCTTTCTTTTGTGTCTCTCAAGCTACATACATGTCTGGACTGTGCAAATGTGCCAGTTTTTGTTGAATGTCAAACTTCATTATGGTCATGTGAAAGGCTCTCACTTACATGACGTGCTTTATGGGTGGAGTCTTTTTCAAGATGAACACGTCTTGAGTATCCACATGGTGCTTTGAGTCTTCTTAGCATCCTAGAAAAAAAAAACATCTTTAAGTACTTCCTCAGAACATACACAATCCTATAAAATAATCTGTCTTGATTGATTTTTAAAGTGGAGTAACCACTACTGAGACAAGTGCTTAACAAGTTAATTCAAGTGCATTTCAAGTGCTTCAAAGTACTTTCAAAGCTTTTTCAGCTCAACTATTTTTGTTCTCATCTCATCTACTGTGCTAACGAATGTCTTCATCGTCTCTGTATGGACTCTTTCTGCTTTGGTTTGTTCGCGTGTCTAGACAGAATGCATTTTGCGGGGCTTTGAGTCGACTGTCTATTGTGTACCTGTGTACCCGGGGATGGTTGGATGGCTTCACCACATCACAGGGCTTTGTCTGCCTGAGTTTGTTCTCTCATCAGAGACCAGACATAATTGCCTTTCAACTCCCGTCGCCCTCTCTTCGCCTCCTCACTAATATGTCGTGCGGGGGAGGTGGAACGTCTCTACCTGCCGTGCTTCTATGTAGAGGATAAAGCTACGCAGGTCACCTGCTGACTGAGCGTGTGCAGAGAGGTTAGCAAAGGGGAGGGAGGGGGTTATTGGCCCACTTAAACCTGATGCCTGAAATTCAACCTCAGGACATGGAACAGGACAGGTGTCTGGTTCCAACTATGGCCAAGGTAATGGACGCGAGTGGTGGTGGGTTGGTGTGTGTGTGTGTGTGTGTGTTAGGGCTTGGCGTGGGAGGTTACAAAACCCTCATTAACATTAGGAAGGCGCTGATGGAACTTCCCATGTCTCACTCTTTCCCCTGACCTCTCACCCTCATCTGACCTTTACGCAAATGTGTGTGTGCGCACAGACGCGACAGTGTCCGTGTGTTTGTGTGTAAGTTTGGAGGTGCATTCATTTGAGGCAGCGTCAAGGTCAAGAGAGCACCAGAAGCTATCTTTAAAACGAAGCAGGCTGTGAAGTCTAAAGCAGGTCTAAAGCAGGATGCTCTTCGTGCTTGGTGGATCTGGGAGCATTTTAGTGAAATAACCCTCGAGCCTCTGCTCACACACATGCACACCTGGCCTCCATTTTACCTCCTGCCTGACGCAATCCTGCACGTCATGGCAGCCGTTACATAGATGTATCCCCTGCAGAGGATTTCTCAAGTGAACTTTGATTAATTTGAATCATGGTGGCATGTTTTAAACCAAATCAGCATCTATGTTAATAATGGATTTATTGTTTTAGTAATTTTTATGCATGAATGCCAGACCAACTCACTGGTGCCAGCTTCTCAAATGAGAGGATTTGATGCTTTTTTGGTCATATATATAACAGTAAACTGAATACCCTTTGGGTTTGGACATTTAGTCAAATAAAACAAGCTACAAGAATACAACACCTCAGGCTGGGAGAAGTTACAACAGGCACATTTCACTACTTTCTGACATTTTATAAACCAGCCGATTGATACAGAAAACAATGCAGATTAATCAGTAATGAAAATAATCATTACTTGCAGACCTCATGAAAGCAATGTGAGAGCAGGTGTAGACTGAGAAGTAATGTTTCTCTTAGTCAAGTAGATGCATCTCAGCTGTGCTTCAGATAAGCAACAGATGACCTTATTTATCCCGTCTAGGAGGGCTGGGTACCAGATACGGTACTTTTAAGGGTACCAATCAAATTATGTCGGCACCCACATGATTTTGCTACCTGAGATACCAAATTTCGGTATCTCAGGTACCAAATTTGGCCCACACTCTCTCACTTGTGAGTGAGTAAGTGTGGGCCATGTTTCAACTGCATTGTGACCTCCATAGCTGACTGCAGTCGCTCTAGACCAGTGGTTCCCAACTGGTGCAGCCACAGGATCCAGATTTCTCCTTGGTCCACAGTTCAAGGTCCACACAGTTTAATATATTCAACTCATACTTGCGTTTGGCCATGTCGTTGAGCTAGTTTGTTGTCTCTGTCAAGTAGCTATTAGGGCTGTCACTTTTTCAAAAAACCAAGGTCGAACAAATTTAAAATGACCCGAAATTCGAACCCCGCCCGCCAAAAAAACCCCTCCCGCTCCCCTTATATCCTTACATATACATCTTGCTATCTTATCAGTGACGGTCTTTTTACAAGCTCCTGACAAGGGGCCTGCTGAGGCTGAGTGTGCTGAATAATACGCATTCAAACGAGCCTTATCTTTGTGCGTGACTTTGACATCTACGGTGTAGAACCCAAAATACTTCCACACGCTGCTTCTCAGATGTTTTGGTGTCGTGATTGTCCGCTCAGAACGGCTTTGCTCGCTATTGTCCTCCATTTTCGTGGCAAAACGACACATTAACATTAGCTTCATTTAGTGATGGGTCAGTAGGGCATGCGAAAGGTCAACATAATAGTTAATTCTTAGAGCACCCTCTGTTGAATCAAAAGGCAAACTACATCAAATTGTCTGATGCACCTTTTGAGACTGCAGCCGACATTTTGAACAGGTAATTACAGCTCGAACATGAACTTTTCACCTCATGTCTGAACGAATGTCCGAAACTCAAATAAAATGACAGTCCTGGTAGCTATCCATTTAGTCACTTCGTCTACATCAGGAAATAGCACTTCACTTCAGCTCTGTGCCGGAAATTCACTGAACTTTAAAAAAAGTGTGTTTTTTTTTACAAACTTGACACGTTTGCGAGTCACTTGTGGTCCATTCAGAATGAATCAGGGACCCATCAGTTGGGAACCACTGCTCTAGACAACGGAGGACGGAACAAAACTAGGTCTCAGCGACATCAGGTGGAAACCTTCCCCATGTCTAGACCACAAGCGTATCAGGCGTGCTTTTTACTTGCACATCTCATGCAACAGATACACACTCAACTCTAGGCTCACATCTCAGCTGTGTCTCATGGGCGTGACCTCAAGCGTTTATTTACACTTCACATCTTTTTTTTCTCTATTTGGCAATGTTTTACTTTCTCCCTTTAGCTGGAGGGTCAGACTGAAATTACATTTTTGTTATTAAAGATAGAGTACCCAAAAGACAACAATGCTAGGTACTAGTGCTGAATTCCAGGTACAAGTTCAAGTCACGTGAACAGTACTCAACCCTGCTGTCTTTTTTTTTTTTTTTGGATCCCCATTAGTCACTACTAAGGTAGCAACTACTCTTCCTTGAGTCCAAACAAGCAAACTTTACTTCATAGAGTCGAAAAATATATAATTAAAAATCCATGGCAAAATAAACAAAATGCAACCAAAAAACAGGAAAACTACAAAAACAAAAAAATAAAAACAAACAAAACGAAAACAAACAAACAAAACCAATAGATTAACCACAAAATAGTCAGAAAAAAAAGATAATAATAATAATAATTTTACAGCTCAAAGGTAATTGCAATACAAATAAAAACAGCATATACAGTTATCGAGAGTAGAGAAGACCAGGAAAGCTTCGCATTAAGATTCGCACAGTCAGGTATTATGTAACAAACCCTATTTGCGACGGGCTGGTGTTCTTCTGTAAGTTAATGAATTCAGTCCCATTATAATGGATGTTTACTACAGACATTAGTGGACAGATTAAGTGTAGGAACAAGACAAGAGTCTACAGCTACACGTGTAAACAGCTTTACAGACTTAAACACCTCTCAGATACAGACAACATGTCTGCCTCACACTTGTCTCGTCTTCTAATGAACCGGCATCTGATTGGTTCTGGCACTCCTCCCGCCTTTAATGATGACCACTGATTGGTCACAGGCCTACTCTGCTTTCAACCTCCTGCCTGGTGAAATAAACAAGAAAGCCACAAGAATCATCAATCATCAAAGACCATTATCTTTCTCCCTCCCTCCCTCTCCTTCTTCCTCAGTCCTCCAGAAAACCTCCCCCTTCCTCACTCGTGCTGTATACCTTTATTTAGTCTCTCTTTAATTACGTACATGTCTGGACTGCGACAGATGTGCCAGTTTAAAGTGAATGTCAAACATCATTATGGTCACTGGGGGTGGGGGAAATAATCGATTCTTACATGCATTTTAATTCTTTCTTGAAAGATTATGTCTCAATGCAGAAAAGTCAGTGACTGAAAATGAGAGAAAAATAAATAAAATTCTCAACATTCAGCTTTAACAGCTTGGCTGAACGTTTCTCACAGCCGAACTAATTGGATTGTGAATTTAAACGGACCTAAACATGTGCGTCATGTTTAAATTCTTTCATTTGTTACTAGTAATAACAAAAGATAATAGAAGTTAATTCGTATCTTTATTTTAATTACGGATGATGAATATAATGTAGCAAGTTATTGCTGGGTCTTAGACTGCAGTTAATAAAAGTGTAGATTTGCTGAGGACAAGTCATGTTAGTCATATACGCCTTTAATATAAAGCTGCAAGGTCCCAACTGCAATGACAACAAAAGACATCTAAATTTTGAGGACGTACTTTGAGATTTCAAAGTATCTGTTTGTCATTTCTGGGTTGTTCGACTGAGTAAGTAAACACACATTTGTATGACAAGCATTTTCTCGTCTTCTCTTTTTCTGCCTTTAATTCTTTCCGAGAGACGGATGGAAGGAACTATAATCATTAATTTATCCATCCGCTCGCTTTCTCTGAAACCAGAACTAATCCACCTGTTGCATTATTCACCCGGAACCAACACTCCCAGTCCCTCCATCAATATTTCAGTGAAGACCATGCACCTCCACTGGACAGCGTGATGAGATAGATGTGGAGGTTGGTACGGTGCATGGAGGACAACATATAGCCCCAAGGATAAGATTCTTTATGCCCAAATACAGCAACACTTGAGTCCTCGTATTTAGCATTCATGAGCAGTGTACAAATATTTAAGAAATTCTTTACAACACATAATAATGTGCCTTTATGACTAAATTCTTACAACTGTAAATAAAATTTGAGATTAGATGATATCTACTTTTTTTGGCTAAACAGGTCTGAAAGATTTTTTTTTAAATTTGCCTTCAGTTAAGAGTTTTCCTGCAACAGATAGTGAATAAGCCTACATTCATGTATCTGACAGGATCTCTCCTGGTCACTGAGTTCATTTCAGTGACACTCAGGTGGCTGTCAGTGCGTTCACAGCCAGCCAAGAGAGGGAAATGACCCTCGCCTTGGTGAAATGTTATTTGTTATCATGGCAAATGCATCATGAGAATTAGCATTCCAGTGGCAGTTGTGTTGAACATTTCAGCTTTCTAGTCTCTTGCGCGGGGCCACACGGTAATTACTTCCATGTAGTTATTAAAATATGGAAGCTATCTCAGCCTGTGGAAGCACTATTAGAAGAAGCTGTCAGTGGGGAAACATTTCAAAACTTTAGATTTACATTTCAAAATGTAAACTCGGTCGCAGCAGCGGCACCATCTGATATGAGGAATTATATCTGTAGTTTAAGCCATTAGCTGACAAATTAAGTATGAAAGTGGCTGCAGACGGATGTGATGAGGTTTTGTGATGTCAGACTTAGAGTGCATTTTTTGCTTAAACATGGTGGTTACTGCTTCTCCACATGTGCCATATAGAAACCAGGGCCAGTTTCATCGATTTAAAAACTCTGACTGGCTTGCTGGCGCTGCCACTGACAGTAATTCTTTATCCTAAACTACATCCAGCATCAGCGATGATGTTAGTTTACTCTGACCTTACAGAGCCAACACACAAAAGAAGCACCAAATACTTCCGATCGAGGTGGTCCGCAGCCATTAATAAAATCAACACCTGCTGCACACACTTCCTATGTCCTCTGTGAAGTCTATGTTTCTGATTGTTGTTTGACTGTATAGCTCATTATGGCATCAGTGCTGTTGGATATATCTGTAAGGCAGATGTCAGAGGGTTATGTCTGTTTCACAGATGCACTGTTTGGTGTCTAAAAAGCAAAATATGGCAGCACTTTCCTTCAAATGTATAATTAGCTCCGTTATGACTTCATATTGAGTCATAATTTTCAACATGGCCTTAAGAAATAAACTATTCCCTCTCACTGTCGATTTTACAGGACAGTTGCGGATAAAGAGGAACAGCAGGCCTGAATCAGACTGCTCTCCGTGTTGTTTGTTTCCACTGGTAGTGACCCTTCAGTCGTCTGACCGACACAGGTGCAGTCACTCGGAAGGATCAGAGAGTCTGTCTTGAAGAATTCCCTGCTTCTGATACCTTTATCTGATAGTCATTTGAATTAGTGAAACAAACATGCTTGTGTGGCTTGTATGATGTTGCATAATATCACCCTGCATTCATGTGGTGTCGGAATAATTGGGAAAACAAGTTCCTGACTGGAAAAATCAACGTGGCTGCCCCCTCAGGTCGGAACAAGTCATAAAGTCGGAGAAAATTTAGGTACATGAGTTCCAGAGTTGATGTCAGAAACATGGTGGATGAAAGTAAATGTTCGACTGATGTTAATGAACTTCTTATTAATTCACATATTGCAATTTTTTGCTAACATGTAATCTGTCATATGACATTAGGCTATAATTGTTAGTTGCTGGCCACATAAAGTAGCCTAAATTAGTTGGAAAAGTTATTTATTTGTATACTAGATTTAAGGGCAGTATACAACGACATGTTAAAGACGTCAGAGTGAGCTGGCCTCTGGTTGGTATACAAAACCTACAGCACTGAGAACATGAACTGAACCCGTACTGTTAATTCATACCCTAATCTCATATATCCATATATCCCTCCCACCCTTACTCAAAGTGATAATAATAAAAAATATATTCAGATTAACTTTGGACTTTTAAAGGCCAACTTCATAATGATGATTTGAAACAGGAAGAAGCCAACTGCCGATTAATCGGCTGATATCAACCTGCCGATCCCGACCCTCACCATAAATCTGGAACTGAACATCAAACTAACTCTAAAAAAAATTCATAGGTCTGAGTGTTCTTTATTTATTTGTTTATTTTTGAGCCATAATTTTTCTTCCAAGTCAACCTGAGATTCTCAGGTACACATTGGCATTACCTCGACTTTGTGTATGTATCCACCATGCAAAACGCTTATGAGAAAAGGGCAGTATTTCTGTTACTTGGATTTTAAATATGAGGCCTATTTCAATTACTTTAGAGTATTTTGTAATTGTTAAAAAAAAATCAAATGTAATTTTAAAGAAGATACTTTCCAGGTGAGGTTAAAATCCTCAAAATACTTTGTCAGTGATTCATAAATCATAAAAACCAAGGCAAGGTCAAAACCTAGTGTATAGCTGAACTGTGTATAAAATACTAGATAGCTTTTGTTTTGAAACAGAGGCTTTTAATTTGTAGCAGGAAGTGGCAGCCTTCACTTATTTAGTTTCAGCGATAATAGTACTACAGCACTGGATCAGCTATTGTGATTTAGGTAAAACCTTCATGTAAATACATGTTAAAATGAAGAACAACAAAGAATTTCCAATGATCAGCTACTTTTTGCTCCATTCATCACAATCCCCCTCTCTTGGGCTCCAGTCTGTGTAATATGTCCCCTCATGACTGAGGGAGGCTGCACAGCCATCAGCCACGATCGGATGCAAGTTCCGTCAATAGCAATAGTTTGTAAAAAGTCGACTAATTGGCGATTAATTGGTCAAACTGATAAATCGGTTGACCCCTAGTTTTATGGGTTTGTACCTGTGAAACAAGTCTGGGATAAAATCACTTTGTAATATGAAGCGTCAAACTATTATCAACCTGTTGATGCTGCTCTGAGCAATAAAATACATCACACCTTCTTTGTAGCGTCCATGTTGTTTCCACATTACGACTTAAAGCTCATGAATACACTAAAGTATGAACACTGACTTCACGGGAAGCGGGACCATCCGAGGCGCACATGAACGCAGCATACTTAAACAATAAGACATTCCTGTGAATGACAGAAACCAGATCGTCAAGACTTTAATATGTGACAATCGTGACGTTAACTGAGAGACATTATTACGTGAGGACAGAGCTGCCTTTATGTGTCCTTTGTAGCTTTAGGAGAGACGTGTTCGTGATTATAAACCTGCCTATTTTTAGAAAATCACCATGAGGAGACCATCAGAAATACTGCAGTGTGTGAATCATACAATACCCTTAAACCAGAGCAACAGTCTTATTGTTCTGTGTCACCGTCTCAGAACATCTTTGTTTATGCGATCTGAGGGTCGTGTCTCTTCGCTCAGGAGTCTGGCATATCCTCTGAGGCGGTCTGAGAAAGAGGTGTTTACTTGTGTTTCTCTTGGTGCTGCAGTTAACACGCTGATCTGTGTTTGTTTCCATTTCAAGTGTAGTACATTCCAAAGGAATGACAAAAATAATGCACTCAGTGGGAAGGGCAACAGCGCCGAGCTTTAAAGGGACTCATGTTGATTAATTTAAAATCATGACATCGAACTGAAAACAGATCGCAATCAAAGTGCTCCGCGTTATTAAGATCGTCACTGATGTTTTGCGTTCGCTGAGAATTATCTATTCAGCAGCTTGACCGTAACTGTAATGTATCTGTACGTTATCGCAAGACCTCCTTTTTGTCTCTAAGTGCTTTAATGTGTCTGTAATTAAAGTTAACTGCCAGGGCCATTTCTGCAGAGCTGGTTTGAAGACCATAATGCGTTCAAAGCCACCAGCTCAACCGCAATGAAACAATTAGAATCACTGAGCCGAACTGCTGGTCCCTAATGGCGTTCTCCTCCTAGGCATGAGCAATCAAGACTTATCCAAGGCATGACCAGCGGAGCCAGAGGGGGACCCTGTGTCAGCTCATCTGGGCCGCAAAGCCGCTCACATTCACTGATCTAAAACCCGCGTAGCTCTCTGGGAATAAATAAGATCATAGCCATTTGCTTTGGGTGCTGACCCCGGATCAGCACTTCCACTCCGCTTGACTTTGAAGTTTGGCCTCAGATTGCAACGGCAGTTTAAGCCAAAACCACGAGACAATGAGACTGACTCATTTCTTTCCTACGAGGAGGGGGAAAAAAAAAGATTTTGAGAAATGTGGCCACATCTAAAAAAATGATATATTCATCATTAGAGAGGCACTGCTTTAGCGTCATGACGTAAATGTAAGAGACCTACAACTGTATCTATGCATTAGAAGCATCGTAACTATGGTAAGTCGGATGTTTTTGTACTCCTTAGTTAAAATTTTGAGTCTCTTGTGAAACATTTTTAAAATATTTTTCAATTGCTGGAAAATAAACTGTCGTAAAATCATGTAATTCAATTTTGAGCTTTGTGTAAACTTTTGTTGAGCAAAAAACATTTGAATTACAATCCTTTCCAGAGAGGGAAGCCCCTACAGCCTTCTTAAGTAGTTCAGGGGGAAAAAGACGAATATGCGGTGCTTCGCTGCATCCAACAAATTGTTTTCTGGTGTGACGAAACATTTTTTCCCTCACGGACGACTGACTTCCAACATCTGAGACTTGTTAGGACTGTTATACAGAACAACAAGACTGCGGGGCGAGGCAATGAAGAGATCAGTCGGTAATTGATCAGCAACTGATAATTACTTCAACAGTGATTCGTGCTTACTATTACAACACAGCAGAGATTAAACTGTTTTTAAATTTCAGCACAATAAAAGAAGGGTCAGAGACATAACTCTGTGTATTTGTTTTTGTGTTTGTCCATGTGTGTGGGTGTGTGTTGTGTGTGTTGTTATTCTACACCCCAAATTCAAGCCACAGAGCCACTGACCAGATGTTCCTTCTCTCTTTCTCCCTCTCACTCTATCTCTTGGCATTTTGCTGTCTCTTCTTCTCGCTCCTTTGTTCTTTCCCTGAGAATTTCCATTTTTCCCATTCATTCATTTAGCCTGTGCTCTGCCTTTACAGCCACATTTAGCATGCTATGCACAATGTATGAGCGTCTGAGATCAGCATTGTCCTCAGCCCCAACTAAAAAATATGTAACTGCCTATAAAATTCAGCCAAAAAATATCACATCAATTCTGCAACTTACGAGCATTTTCTGTTGATTATTTTCTTAACTATTTAATTTA
The DNA here is from genome assembly GCA_019142605.1 of Cephalopholis sonnerati. Taxonomy (NCBI): domain Eukaryota; kingdom Metazoa; phylum Chordata; class Actinopteri; order Perciformes; family Serranidae; genus Cephalopholis; species Cephalopholis sonnerati. Next base: position 20,062,147 of record JAGQAX010000019.1, read on the forward strand.
TCTTTTCATCCATATAATGTTAGCAAATTATTGGTCATCAGCTAAATATTTGCAGATTAATTTCTGCCCAGGGACTCGTTTCATCAACTTACTGTATCAGCTCTGTGAGACTTACAATAAATGTTTTTCATTTTAATGCAGTAATAGTTGCATCATCTATAATGACTGCAAAATTACTTTTGAAACTCAGTTTTTTTAATCTTTTTCATCTTTGCACCTCTTGACTGCACTTTTGATATTTTGAATGGTGACTTTATGGAAAATTGTACATATTTTGGTAACTAATTTTACTTACTGCTTACCCTTTTTCTCTTTATTCTTATTGTAAATCTGTGTCCCTTATTAGGTCTATATTTTATTGCACTTTAAACTGCCCTGGTGTATGAAATGTGCTATACAAATAAAGCTGCCTTCCCTTACCACACATCAGCATAAATAAGATATAAACAGAAATATTATTTTCAGCTTTCCACAATGTCTTAAATATCAGATTCAAGGACTTTTCAAGGCATTTCAGTCCCAATTTCCTCAAATTCAAGGACCCTATATGGCATGGTTTTTAGACATGGATCAAAGTTAGTTAGTGTTACAACACTGAACATTTTAAGGAAGAGATAGCAGGCTCACAGGCAACAATTAAAGGAGCCTATTTACTGATGTTAAAGGAACACTATGCAGGATTGCCAGTTACTGTTTGCAAACACACTCGCCAAAAAATTCTGATAGTAAAAGTCAACTGCAGATTCACTCTCGTTTGGCGTTGCGCCTTACTATATTTGCATTTTTTCTGAGCTGTGTCTCTTGGATGCCTGCTGCTTACGGTCTGACACCTGCTTGCTACCTTGCCCTGACCTCAACTGAGTGCTGTGGGGGCACACGCCCGGGGTACACGGGCAAAGTTTCTGCAGAAAATATAGCACCACACACCTCTAGTGGGTCCTAAGTGATTATTCAGAGGGATTACCTCTGTATGAGTCTATATATAGTATAATTTTTTCTAGAGACAATCCTGCTCAGTATACCTTTAAGTAAAAAAATATCAAAAGAACTTTGATTTCTATTCCTGTACAAAATATATAAATTCAAGTACTTTCAATGATCCATGTCTGTTTATGTTTATTTTCAAAAAAAATTACGGCCTTAAAGGATTCAAGGACCCGTGGTAACCCTAGCAACCAAAATGCAGCACGTCTGTTTGTCTTCTGACAGAAACATGTCGGTACATGTCTGCTTCCTCTTATGGCACACTCAACCCAAAAAAATGCCACAAAGCGTGACACATTACTACAGAAAGTTTACGATCTCTTAATGTGAAGATCACACATACGCCGTGGTGAAGAACTACATCGTAAAGTGCTGTCCGTGGTGCTGAACTTGATCTGCAGGTGTTGACCTGAATAAATACAGCACAGATATTCTCTATGAATCATTTGCTTCAGAAAATGTCAAACCAACAGTCTAAAACTCAACTTTTGACACGTAAGAGAGAAACTGACACATCCTCACGACTGAGAAGCTGGGATCAGAAAATGTTTGTGACACGTTGACGTGAATGACAGATTGTAGGCAGCATCCAACAATAATAGCTACAGTTAACCACGTTAGAGAGAAATGCTGTGTATATGAGCTGTTGGTGCATTGCCAAAAGGGATTATTTGAAAATCCTGAAGCACTTATGCATGATGGATCAACACTGAGGGGTCAAATGAGGGGAGAAACCCAGCAGAACGTGATAACTTAAATCTATCTGCTGCATACTTTGGACAGAAGTTAGTGGTTCCAGTAATAACTGACAAACTTATGAGGAGGAGAGAGGAGGAGAAGCAGGGGCGGAGATATGGCTGTTGTCTGACAATGTGAAAAGGAAATTAAACAATGCTGAAACCAGACAGCAGACCTAGATTCTTGAAAGGTGAAACGCAGCAACACACGTAAGGTACAACCTTTTCCATCCAAACACGAAGAGATGTTTATCTAAAGATTAAGCTCCAAGTAAAGAAATCACTTGATAGGATCTGTCAAAATAGCTGAGGGGGACTTAACTCAGCTCAGAGCTGGTCTGTGCATCTTCACGGTGAAGAAACTTTGGGCTGTTATCAGGCAGAGGTAACTATGAGTCATGGAGGACGGAGGATTCATAGGTTTTTTTTTAACACTGTCACAAACACTACAGGAGATAATTTTCATAACAAGCATCCCTTCAACTGGAGTAGACCTGATCTGGAAAATTAGTCAGAGTCACTTGTGTCAATAAACTGAGCCTTTATAGCAAGTTATATTTGGCAGAACAGACTCTGCTCTTCGAGGGAGTAAAGACGACTCTGCTGAATGAACAGCAGTTGCAGTGGTGTGAGGTGTCAGGTTAAAAATGGCCGTGCTGCACACCTGCATGAATATGATTGGATGTCACAAGTCAGCTGGCAGCCGCAGAGCTATGAATGAGCCAGTGATTGTGAAGCATGAATGAGGCAGCTGATGCCAATCAGCTAATGCAACTTCAGAGCTCTGCTTAAACTAACGCTACGCTCATCTTTTATTTATAGCTGAACTCTGAACTTGTGGAGGAAGGCAATCACCTGTTGCTCCAGGGGAGTCCAGGTCACCGTCCGCCGCTGCTGCTTGGGCATATGACTGCGTCTGGTCTCCAGCCCGCTGATGATAATGTCATTCATCTGAGTGTCCTGCTCCAGGTCTTCCACGCGAGCTTCCAGGAAAGCCATCCTCTTATCTTTCTGGGTGTTTGTCTCTTCAACTCCTTGACTTCTCCCAGTAACTCCATTATCATCTTCTGCTGCTTCGAGACAGTTGTAATTTCTTCCGACATGAAGTTCAGAGTCCTCTTTATTTTGTCCACTTCCTCGTCTGTAATATTACAGTTCGTTTTTGGCTGTGGCATTGTTTCACTCCAAACTTCAAACTGTCATTAAGGTTATGAATCGATATGTACTGAAAACCAGTAGAGGCTATGACATGTACCTTATAATTCGGGCTAGGTGATTTGGAGAAAACCAAATATTGTGATCTTTTGACGAAATACTTTCATAAAAAAATTGCCACAGGTGCTTTCATGAAATATTTACACAATAAGAAATGTGGATATAATGACGAAGTGGGTAAAGACAAATAATAGAACAGCTTGGTAAGTTCAGAAAATGATATCACTTCACTGTAATGCAGCCTTTGAAACCTGAAGAAGCCAACAAAACATTACGACATCCAAAATAAAAGATGATTTCTAGTTTCATATCACAGTAGACAATATCTGCCCAGCCCTACTTAAAATGAAGTTCAACACTGTTCTGGTACAAACCAAAATATGTCCCAACACAGCCTATAGAATAAAACACTGTTTAAAGGTGTCAATAAATTAGAGCTGCAACAAATAATCATTTCGTTGCCAACTATTAAATTAATCACCAAGTAATCAGATAATCAATTACAGTAATTTTTCAAGGAAAAAACTAAAAAATCTCTGAATTCTTATCTTCTTAAATGTCACTGAGCTGAGTATCTTTGAGCTGTGGACAAAACAAGACATTTGAGGACGTCATCTTGGGCTTTGGGAAACACTGATCGACATTTTTAACCACTTTCTGACATTTTATAACAGCTGATTGATTAATTGAAAAAATAATTGACAGATTATTTTTAAAATAATTGTTAGTCGCAGCTCTAGTCCTCACCTCGCCTAAAGAATACAGAACTGTCCAAAGGAGTGACTGAATGGATCACAGTCACTATAGCCTGATTTTAAATAAAATTTTGCTAGTTTTAGACTGTGGAATTTAGGCAACATTCTTGTGATGCACATTCAACATTTCAGAACTGTATATTCATTTGTTAAATGAAAATGAAAAAGTTTTGGGTGGAAACACAGAGCTATTTTGGTATTATATGTACCAAAACTCAGATATCTTATCAGCAGTAGTACTAAAAAAATTCAAACAATACACAGCACTAATTGCGAAGACAGAAATATTAGAAAGATGGACCTGAGAGCACTGCAAAAGGAGAGAGATATGAAGAAGGGTTCTCTCTCGGACCTGCTCTGCTCAACTGGTGGGGTTTTGTCTGGGAAGGGGAGGAGACAGAGAAAAGAGGGAGAGGGAGGGAAAGAGAAAACGGGGTGGGACAGATCCCCCCCCTGCGCGCACACACACACACACACACACACACACATACATGTGCAGACACATGCACGCACACATAAATGCACACAGCTCTTCAAAGCCAAGTGGTTTTCATAGACATCCAATTACACTAAGAGATGACATCTGGGGAACTGCAGCAGATAAATAAGGTGAAAGGAAAGACAAGATTCAGTCACCTTAGAGAAACTCCAGATAACCAGAGAGCGCACCACTGATAGAGATAGGAGAGAGGGAGAGGCAAAGGAAAGAGGGAGGGGGCCAAAGGAGAGGGAGCCACACACAGGAGGAAAGAAGAGAGGCAACGCACTGCTCCAGCGCTCAGACTCCGAGAGGACAGAGGAGAGATAGGGAGCTCAGCTCACTGACAAGACGCACGACAAGAGAGGGGAGAAAGACGAGATCTGCCGGGGCTCAGTTACACACTCAAGTAACTTCAAACCAGCTCCGACAAACCAAGAGAAACAAAGAGAGAAAAGAAGAATAGAAAGTCTGGATTCTGTGACTCTTTTTTTTGTGTGGCTTGGCTTTCGTGGATTTCTCGGGACATTTTATGAGAAGCAGCATTAATCATTGTTTTGACTTCCTGTTTTTATTTATTCAATTTGTTCTGAGCAGTTTGGCATCTTTTATCCAGGCCTCCTCCGCCTTCCTGTGATCCACCTCCCTGGACTGGAGAAGATCAATGGTTTGGGACATGTGTGTGGAGTAGATTTTTAGCAGTGTATATGAATGAACTGTGTGTTTGTCTTTGGATGTGAGAGAGTAGGTGTCTGGTCAAACTTTTAAAAGGGATTTTGGAGTGTGTGTGAGCGTGTGTGTGAGCAATCAGGAGCAAAGAGCAGCAGTTCTGGGAGGAGACGGAGGAGGTTGTGAGAGGTCTTTAAAGGCGAACCCCCAGTTGCTCCCATTGCGAGGTGATCTGAGTTATGGATGTTGACGCATTCCTGCGGCGCTTCTGAGGAATAAACAGCACCGGGGACTACAGCAGAGTCAGCCACAACACTGCAGGCTTCACCACCAGCAGCTGCTGCATCACCATCACCACCAATATTACCGATAACGCTACATCACATCTACCGCAGCCAGCCATTCCACAGGTTTCAGCACCTACAGTCCCAGTGAGGTTGTGGGTCCCCAGACAGAGGAGGTGCAGTCGGTCAGTCAGGGGGAGTTTCTCCCACTCTCGTTCCCTCTCCCTGCACCCAGCTCAGCATGCCCCAGCCCCTGAGCACATCCACAGCTCTCCCAGCTCCACTACCATGTGTAGATGGACAGTGACACAAGGTGCACCGGTCGCCTGGGTCTCCACCTGCCCCTGCTACAGACCTCCTTCACTCATCCTCTCCCTCACCTTCCTCCTCCTGCTTCTCCTGCTCGGACCCTCCTCGTCCTCACCCCTGTCCGCCTCACCGTCAGACTCTGAAGGGAACCACAATGCACCGCGTGGGACTCCTCCTCACGTCTTCATCTCACGCCCGCCACCCTCCTCATCACCCGCACCGCTGCACGCATCCTCTGCGAGGTTGCCACGGGCGACCAATGTGTCATCGTCCTCCGCGACGGTCGTCGGGCGCCATGTGCGGAGCAGCTACAACCATCTGCAAGGAGATGTGCGCCGGAGGAAACTGTTCTCCTACCAGAAATTCTTCCTTCGCATTGACAAGAAAGGAAAAGTTAATGGCACCAAAAGTGAGGACGATCCATACAGTAAGTCAACTAAAAAATGTCTCTCTTTGGTTCTTTATATTTCACGCTGTTTTAAGCATGAAAACAGATCATGAGAACTGGAAGGTCTTTCAGGAATTTCATACGCTTTTACTGGATGTTGAGTGATTTAATTTCCTCTTTAAACGTTTTAGTTGTGCTAAGAATTGACAGAAGAGCGCAAAGGGAAGTCCACATTATGAAGTCTGCTATGAAACAACATTTTCATGCCCATAACCACCAAAAAGAACACTGTAGCAAATTATGGACTGGTTTTCTCCCACTGCGTCTCGTGTGTTTATCTGTAGAGAGAGATGTTTCTGGTTTTCCACCCTGGGCAACCGTGCACATTAAGACAGGTGACTGGGCAAAAGAACAAATAACAGAGCTGCGTGCTTTGCAGCCCTTTCACCATGTGCAGAGGTAGGCCAGACTACAGAGAGTTAGAAAAGGGGGAGCATGACAGCGGGAGAGGAGAGGAAAAAACAAAATGAGTAAGCCAGGAAGATAAAAAAGAGAGATGATCCACTGGAACCAATTAGAAATTGCCCAGAGAAAGTTCTTCTTCTTTGAGGAAATATCTAAAACACAGCTATTACCAAACCCCTGGGGAGAATGACAAGTCCACTTACTCCTCACTGCTATTGTGCTGCAGCTATAATAGTGGTGGGCATATGCTAAGTATGAGGTTATTCAGACTCAGATGTAAAGTAGTAACCATGCCATTCTTGCTCCTTTTTCTGGTTGCACATTTTGAGGGCTGTGAAATATGATTTTAACCTTTATTTATCCTGAGAAGGGTCACAGAGCACACATGCTCTTTTGTCAGCACCACTCAGTCTCACATTCACACAGTTACACTCTTTCACGCTGGGAAGACTCCCAGCTCGTAGTCCTCCACTGTGGGGCACTGAGAAACTTCACTGGTACCTTTAAAGCACCTTGAGATACCTTAACTATTGGATTTGAGGGAGGAAAGCGCATGAGTGCATGATGAATGCAAAGTGCATGCATTTTGTGGAATCTCTTAAATAGGACTGAAGATGCATGTTAAGAAAGTTTGCTTTGCTTTGAGTTACTTAAAAACCAAACTGCATCACAACAGCTATTTGGTGGCATCTCATCTCTACACTAGGAAATATACTTTTTACGACTTGTAAAGGTCATCGTAATCATTTATAAGTGATCCAGAACAGAAAATCAGCTGTTATCATTCTGTAGTCCACAACTTTATCTTCTCGTTAAACACATCTGGAAGTTCTCCAGGACTGCCACAGTTTTTTTGCTCTCTGCGCAGCTCAGAATAGCTGCATCGCCTGAGGGCACATTGACAGTAGTTGTTGAGGGAGAACAGAACATTACTCCCACATTTACCTGCACAGAGTTCCCCTGCCAGCTCACTGAATGAGATGGGTGACGTCCAAAATGCCAGCTAATTTCTTTAAGATTATACAACGGGCCCCTCGCTGCATTGCTGTATGTGTTTGAATCTGTCACAGCATGTCAAGTGTGTGTAAGTCTGGGAATCTAATCTTCATAAATGGATCTTTATCACTTGCACAACTCCGTACACATGTCGTAGGTTTGTATGCATCTGTCTGTGGGTCTGTGGTGCTGTACAAGCCTCTCCTGCTAAGAGCGCACACACACTTGAGCACAGAGAGGCCAGTCTTGCACATGGCCTCCATATGGCAAAGCCCACTTTTATTAGGGCCAGGGCCAGTGTGAATATGTGTGTGCATGTGTGCGTGTGTGCATGTGTGTGTGTGTGTGCCACTCAGACACCAAGGCTCTGCCAGACATGGCTGAAGGAATTTCAATTAGCGTCTCTTCCTCCCTCCCCTTGCCTGCAGTCCTCTCTGACACACACATGCACATGTGCGCACACACATACACTTTTACACACACATGCACATAAAGCGCTCAACCATTAGGGTGCAACGTGTCACTAACTATAATGGCATCAGGTCATGGCATTAGAAGCACAATCCATCAATTTCAACAGCTCTTGCCACTTGATTGTTGTGGGAAGTAGGTAAGAACTTTCTAGAGGGGAAAGGGAAATCTTGAATGTGAGGACTTGGCCATGGAGGCCAAACCTATCAGGTCATATTTTGTCTTGACATGATATTTAGTAGGTATTTCATCAAGTTGTGTTCCAGATTAAAAGAAGACGGGTGGACATTTTGTGATAAACTGTAGGGGTCTGGCTGTGACGTAATAAATATTAAACAATGCATGTGTCTGCACACCATCATATTACATACATGGGTGCACAGTATTTAAATCTGTGCACAAGCCTGCATGTACAGCAGTCTGTATCCTTACTCGCCACCTCCTGCTATTTTGCATGTGCTCTAAAATCAGCAGAGAACAAATTGTACCCTTCAAACTAAACCAAACAGAACATAATTTAATTCTCCTCCCCTAACAGAGAACATGGATGTGGTATTTGACATACTAGAGATGATGTTTTTTTGCGTGACCATTCCCGCTCAGAGGTTTCAGTAAACGTTTGCTTATATTTATATGCCTGAACATTACAACATTGTTCATTTATACTGTATAGTTTCAGAGCTGATAGAACCAAAACAAAGCTGCACACAGACTTTTGGACAAATTAGGTCTTTGATGCGTGTTTCAGGCCTTTATGTGCTCATTAAAAACACATGGCTCTTTAAAGATAATGCAGAAATCCTCTACTTATAACATGCACATCATATTATACCAGCATAACACAGTGTACTAAAATGGCTTCAATGTGTCAGAGCAAACTCAGGTGTTGCACGTCCCTTAGTTCTTTGATCTACTACTCCTTTAGGGAAAGCGTCGAATTAAAAACTAGTGAGGGGGCAGTTGTTAGTGTGGTTATCATGGTCTAGTAGTCTGGTAATGTTCAGGAGGTCATACTGCAAATGAGCGTCATTAGATGGTGTCAGAGGTGATGAAGAAGTTTCAGCCCCAGCTCCGGGGTCGAGGCTCTCCTCCAGAGCCGAGCCTTTCTAATCATGTTGTCAAAGCTGAGGGCAGTACATCATTCAGGGTTTAGGGCCTGTATTGTGAATGTGTGCTCACTGGAGCATGTCAGTGTTTGTCTATTCGTGGTCACGTGATCAATGCCCATCTATCCATCTCGCCTCACGAGGCCTTCAAAATAAGGCGCTCTCAGGCTGAGTATGGAAATCCCGTCGGGCCGTCATGTGATTAGCATTGATCCTGCCCCCGACCGTTAGCAACAAAACTGTCCTTGTTCTCTTCCCTCGCTGTCGTCCACGGACTGTCACATCTTGTTTACAAACAAACGAATAAAGCAATGAAACAAATGGACATGTGTTTGCAGTTGGACCACAGACTTGTGGTCGTGCGTAGCTCAATTAGTATTGAATGGTGCCAACTTGACCACAGTTGGAGCTTTGATTCTCACTGTGGCCACCCGGATTGTAAAAGCTGACACACATACTTATTGTTAACATTAATCACAGCAGACACATTACCCACTGACATGAATGAATCGAGCGCACCACGATTTATGGGGAGTCTAACACTCTAGACATTATTCTGATTTAGTGCAGCTTTTCCATGTCCAGGCTAATTACACAGGTCTGCCCCCTCTGGTTTGACCTCTAACTATTGACCCAAGTCAGGAAGCTTTGTCAACGCAAAGGTCAACGCTACACATAGTGCATCACTTTTGCAGGGCTCTAAATACCACATGCACATGCGCAGTAGTGAACGTAAAATTTGAGCTGTGCACGTAATCCTCAGCTCTACATGCATCGGTGCACGTAGCATGTTTAAGAAAATGTGAAAATGAAAACTGTGTAGGGCTGCCAACTGTCACACATGGACCTTAATGCCCACTTAATTGATACTTCTCACATGCCACATGCCCATTTTCTCATGCAGCGAAAAACAGATTTGCAACTGATAACGTTGCAGCACGAAAAGAGGGCACTGACAGCGCACAAACAGACAAGACAGAGCAGCACAGCGCAGCAACAGCACCGTAAAACACTACGGTCAAGCCAACCACCACTTGGATCTGGATGCACATCTATTCCTGTTGTTATGGTACCAGTATGCGGAGCAGCCACAAAGAACAAAGAAAGACTCACATTTCAAATAATTTATTACACATTGTATTAAATAATTCCTCTTGAATATGTGACGCCAATATATGTGAAGTCCAAATATTAGATTTACTGAGAAGCACAAAATGTTCCTATGACCATACCAGATTTGAAGTAGTTTCACTGCACATTACTGTCAAGAGAAAAGTCATCTCGAATGACACTGACACATTGAAATTATCCTCATTTTTTAACTGTCATGAATTAAATTAACAAATGTTTTGCTTCGGCGATTTGCTGAAATGTCGGTTGGATCCGGCTACGTGCCGAAAAAGAGGGACAAATACACCAAATTGTGCGGGGGAAAAACAATAGGCGCATGTAATTTTTTAAGTTCTACACACCAATGCGTGTACACAGGCCAAAGTATTTTGAACCCTGTTTTTGTTCTGCTGCTCTGCCATTGTTAATGTGGTGTAGCTAGGGAATGCAAACTTCACATTCTGTCTGCAAAACTATAAAAAATTGGTATTTCCAATTATATCTTTTCATCCAAATTGTGCTGGCAGAAACATTCTTACAGTGCTGTTCATTCTGAGTCTCCGAGTGTTGTTTTCTTAACATAATGAAGGAAGCAATTGAGAGTGTCAGTATCCTAAACCAGACAAAAATAAGACTGATCACAGCACAAGAATGAAGGAAAATTACACTTGATTCCAGAAAAGTCATGTTACAAGAAGATTTGTATTGGAAGCGTTAAACAGATTTCACTGCATTGGCAGATTTTTCCACTTGTTTTGGGAACATTTGACTATTGGGATTAGAAGATGGAAATTTTTGGAGTTAGACTCCAGATTACAAAAAGCAACATGTGCCCCAGAATGCTGTAATCAGTCTCTTTCTCTTTTAAAACATGTGGAATGTAAATTTGTGTTTCAGGAACATTTGAATAAGGTCTTCAAAACCGCAACCACTTCTTCATCTCTCTCCTCTGTATCCACAAACCTCCAATGACTCAGCAAGGTTAACGCAGCACAAAAATGTAGCAAGTCCGTCCTGAACATCTTGAAATTCTCCCCAGCCTTTTCCCCTTTTTCAGTTTCTGTGTGTCTTCATTTTGCTCTCGCCATTTCTCCCTGGTCTCAGCGTGATGAGCGTGTTTAGGGTTCTCGTGGGAAAAGGTAACAGTGTGGCCCATAAAAGAGAGTTATGAGGAGGTACTGGATGCACCAGAGGTTAGTGTCAGCGTTGCTTTTCATTCAAAGTAACTCTGACATCTTCATGGACTCTTCAGTCCAACAGCCGTAAATAAAAGTGGTGCGCAAATGTCGCCGCGCAAGCTTGTTCAGGAAATACTGAAACTATCATCAAGTACTCCTAAAGCCGCCGGAGCCAAGTTTAACATCAACAATTACATTCAGCTGCACTCTGAAGACATAAACATATACTACCTGAACACACATCTCTGATCCTCCCTCCAGCTACACTAACATTCATTCTACTTATGGCTGACACAGATAAGAAGCGCTCCTGAAACTGTTTAAGGTAACAAGTGAAATTCATCAGGCTCTTAAGCTCAATCACCTTATAACATCTTATGAGCTACAATCTGCTTGTATGGACGAACCACTTATTAATTCTTTTTCATATGCCACTTTTCATTCATGACTCTTTCTACTGGAATCCACAGAGAAAAACACTGTCAGTGTCCTGCAGAAACATTACATAATATAGTTTCTTTCTTACATAAGAGCAATGCTATTTTTCTATAATGAAACCAAACCAAAGCAGTGACAACACTGTTGTAGACTTTGGAGAAAAACAGATAAACAGGCTGTTTACTGGCATTTACTGGAAGTGTAATGGCACCTCACACAAATTATCACATATCCCTTTTTAATGCTTAGAGCCTGAGACGTTCAGCTTGGGTTAAAACTCAGTCAGAGTCCTAGAAATCAGTCAAATATCAACAAAGGTGAGACTCCTTTCACTGGAAACCTGCATGCACTGATGTGCACGTTACACCGTGAAACAGAGGCTGTGAGCGAGTTAGCATCGCAATTTACTGCTTTATAAATTTACAACTCGCTGTCATTTAAAAAAATATTAGACATAGTCTGACACTTCTGAAACTTCCAAAGGCTCCAATATGAGCTGTTACGCAAGAAGTTCTCTGGCTCGTATCGTGGCAAGATGTGCAGCGCTCATCGCTGTTTGGCAATTTCATCTCCTCATGACTGCAACAGTTCAGCGATGGTCTACATGTTGTTGTGTAGTAATAAAAAGACAGCTGTCAGCATTCATTTGTAAAAACAATGCCCATTTTTTACTTCCAAATTTGATTAGAATTGAGTGACTAAAATGTAACAGTCAAATGCAATATCTTCATCTAAAAACATTTATTTTTCAACAATAAATTTTAAAATTATTTGAGAAAAAAATGTTTCCAATTCATTACCAAGGCGGGATAAGTAAAAACACCTTTTTAACTTCTCATCTCTCCCTCCCAACATTTGTCAGCACTATTTTCCATCTCCCACACGGGGGTGAATGTGAAGGTCCAGAGGTCCAGATGTATGACTGCTCTTTGACCCCATGACTGCCTGAACAGAGTAATTTACGGAGCACGTGTGTGTTCATGCTTTGGATGTGTCTGGGAGAAACATGCAGTGCTGAAAATGATCAGAACAACTCCTCACAGTTAATAAAAGTTCACCATCAAGATGCTGGTTAAGATATTTCTACATTTTTGAAGTGGAGTCATTATCCTTTTGAAAGCTCAGTGTTTTTGCCAAGAGTCGCTGAGGACAATGACAGGATCCGTCTCATTTTTCCATCACTGTTTACATATTTCCTATCATCGCTGCTTGATACATTTTCCCATCAATTCACTCCTCTGTCCATTAATGTGTCAGCTTCAACAAGACTGAAATAAGAGCCAGATTTCTGTAGGCAGACCGAGGCGGCCCTGCCACAAACCCCAGCAGTCAGGCACCACCTTAAACAAAAGTCTTTCAGCAGCAAATCATGTTTCTGTAAGATCTTCCGCTGCTTCGGCTCTCTGAAGAGAAAATGGCTCCAAACATCAAGAGTCGATTACTATCCACAAAGAATCTTAAGTTGGACATCTTTGTTTTGATGGACGGCCTTTTTCATTGTTTATGTTATGTGGAGGATTCTTGCAGAGTACAATCATAAATATCCTTGAGAGAGGAAGAGAAAGAGGAAGGAACAGGGGGAGATTCTCTGACTTACGACTAGTTCTCAGTAATCAACCAGATTTCTAAACAACCATCAAGATTTAGCGTGAATCATCATTTCCATGCACTTCATACGTGGTACACAAATCTGCTAAATAAGCAAACGTACTTCACAAATACCCTTATCTGGAAGTTGTGTAGAAGTTTTGGATACGTCAGATCCTTAGTCATACTTTCTACATGCCAACAGACGCTGTATTATCAATATAATGAGGCATCTGCTGTATAGACGCAAACATGTTGCACATTCGGCTCAGTTTCTGGCTCGTCTCAGTGCTGTCCTAACAATAATCCAACAGTTTGTTGTTGTCTAAATAACAAATCATTACATTTGGCAACAAGCTACAAAGCCGGATCACAGTAATATTCACTTTGGATTAAACAATGATGGGAAAGTTGTCCGCATCATTTACAGTTAAGAACCAGAAATTGCAGTATTTGCCATGTCAGCCAGACACTTTTCTCCACGGCTTAATGTCATAACGTTGTGTAATCTCAGCAAAGTTGGAGCCAGTACTGCGTTGTTCCAGAGAGGATGTCATAGCGAAAAAAGGAAGAAACATCAATGTAAAACGAAACTCAGATTATGAAAACTGTTTTTAGTATGTACGTGTAATTTAATTGCTTCATCTGCAGCACAATCAGAAGTCCATGAGACGACCCTTTATTATTTAAACCGTGCTGAACAGTGACCTCTTGTAGCAAGAAACCAAACAACTTTCTGACTCATTAACTTGTACATATGGATTCATACAAAATGAATCCCTTTCAATCACCACTTATGACCCACTAGAAGTGTGTGGGGATGTATTTCTCTGTAGAGACCCTACCCTCTGCCTGTATTTTCTCATTGTCTGTGTTCAGGACTTCTACAGGTGTGTACCCCCACAGTGCTCAGGTGAGGCAGGGACTTTATAAAAAGGTAGCAAACATGTGCCAGAGTGTAAGCAGCAGGCATCCAAGAGACACAGCACCAAAAAAGTGAATCTAGGTTCGGCTTTTGCTTTCTCTTTTCGCTGGTGAGACAACAGTAACTGACTGTGTAGTATACCTTTAATATCCCAGAAAACGTCAAAACAGTCGAGTCTGTTTTAGATCTAAAACCATCAGCAAATTAACTGATTGGTCGTCAGAAATAAATCAGAAACTTTTTTGATATTCTTTAAGACATTTTTAAGCTCAGGGCCAAACTTTCTTTGGTTCTCTGACATGAAGATTTACTGCTTTCCTCTGTTTGTAACAGTAATTTGAACATATTAAAGTTTTGGACTGCTGTTAGGACACATTTTGAAAGTTAAACTTGAGCTCTAGGAAATTGTGATCGCCACTTTATAGACTGACCAAACTAGTCAAGAAGTAGTCATTACATTTTTCATTAGACGACAGCGACAATAATGTTTAGTCCTTTACAAACGTCTTTTAGAAAACTTAAAACAATTACAGTATGCACTTTAGTACGCTTCAGCAGCTGTGCTGAAAAACGCTCTGGAAGTCTAATACTCAAAGTGTCATTTTGGTGTTCACCTAGTGCATGTGAACAGGCAGAATTCATGGCCAGTAAAGCAGCAGGAGGTGAAGAATAGCACCTGTGACAGATAACATCCAGGGCTGCTGCTGCCATATAGACACCATGTGCTTTAGGAAAAGCCCCCCACCACATACACACCTCATGTTCCTGCTCCTCCATACTCTCTCACTCACCCCTAACCCTGCTACACACACACACACACACACACACTGCATGAAAGTGAGGCTCTTAATGGAGTCATCAAAGGTAGAGCTGAGAGCTTAGAGTTGAGTCCAGAGAGGCATCTGGACAGCCTGGCCGTTTGAACAGAGCAGCCAGGAATGCCAGCTAATTACCCTGTATGTGAGTGTGTGTGTGTGTGTGTGCACTGTATGTGTACGAACATGAATGCATGTGTGAGGAGAGACAAAAGAAGTAAGAACGAGACAGAGACAGAAAGACACATGTGACAAACTGAATAATATTTGTGCATGTCCGTGCATTATATCTGTGGTGTACAATAACAAGATTTCTAAAGCTCAAAGTCCAACGCCAACAACTCCGACCACAACAGTTGGGCAACATCTCACTGGCAGCTGAACTGTAAATGAAAAATGTGTGAAATGCAGACGACCGTCACAGCACTTTGCCTGAAAACATAACTCCTGCCGTGTCAGGCCCGTGAAATGTTTTGACAGAAACTGGCAGCTTTGGCACTTTATCATGTTACAAAGTCAACTGTGTTAAAGGAATCACAATATCTCAGGTGGTTATGTTTTTTTTTTTCTTCCTCCTCTCCATCAAATCACCATTAACATCACTGTGAATTTCTTTTGGTTTCCTCCCAGCTGCTCTTAAATGTGTGTGACATAACTCGCTGTGGTCTTGCTGCGCCCGGTAAAGTGATATCAAATTATGCGGTGCTGGAATGATGAGCAGCGCAGACGAGAAACTTAACGCTATCTGTTGGCTAGACCTCTGGTATTTTAAACTAAAGGGTTTTCGCTCAGGTGATCCCCTTTTGTTTGATTTTGGAATAATCTGGGTTTGTTTTTCTTTCCGTACCCCGGCCAGTTTTGAAATCACATACAGCTTGAAGAACAGCGTGCGGTTTCGGCTATTTCTGTCCAACAAGAGACAGTGATGTGAGTGTTCCTGTCAGGGAAGGAAATAAAACCATTATGGGGGCAAGAATAAGCTAAATAATACAGTGAGTGCAGGTCAAAAAGAACAATCCTACTAATGAAAAAAATACTGGAGAAGAAAGCCATTCAGTGTAGTGCACAAAAGGGCACACAATATCTGTTTAATCTAATTTATAATGCAGAAATTTAATACGAGCAAAACAAATTTTGAAAACAAATCAGTTTACCAAAAATTCTATTTGTAAAAAAAAATTGGCCTTATTGAAAATCAGAAACAGGCCTCTGTTTTCTCAGCTTCGGTCAAATCCAACGGCCAGGCGGGCTTTGATGTGGCCACTTAGCACAGGATGATACTGTTGTCAACCACATCAGTCTAAACCAATACCTCAGTGCTGCTCAAAACACATAATACACAGTACTCAAACCCAATCTCTTCACCGGCACTCACCAAGCACAACCGAGACGTGTTTGTTCTCTCTCAGCCGGAAATATTTAACCAAACATTAAAACTATACAAAGGAAACAGTTTAATCCTGTTAAAACCACGGCTTTGCTGAAAAGCACCAAGAAGACTTGCTCGCACGCCTTTCCTCTTTGTTTTTGTATCTATATGACCAAATACAGCAGAATACTTCAATATTTGCAACTGATATCTGATTTAATCACACTGGTGGTCTATTTTGTATTTCTAAGTTCCTCTATTCTTCTTTTGTATCTTTGTTTTTTCACTGGCATGAGATCCGCTTTTCTTTTGAGTCTTTGGCGGTTGCATGGATGTAAACTCATGTCACAATGAATACGAGACATCGTCAGTCACTTTGTTGCTATAGTTTCACAGAGAAAAATGATCTTAGTGTTTGGACCTCAACTGATGCAAATCAGATATTAAATCTTTAAAAAATGGCTTTTGCTTCATGAAAATGTTTTTGGACGTCGCATTTATATTTCACATCTAAAAAGGCGAGTGAGAGAATTAGTCGCTGCAGGAAAAACACAGGAAAGTCAAAGGTTCATCCAAATATTAGAGTGTTGGACCCAGAATAAAAGAACCAAAGCATTTCCATTCTCCTCGCTGAGGGGAGTTCATGACACAAACTAGTCAGCGAGTGACAATATTTCACAATACAGAGCGAGGCCACTCCGGGCTGCAGGCACGCAGTAGACCCGCGCACAGCTGGTCACCGTGTCGAGGTCAAATTGTGAACAACCGCAGTATAATCTTCAAAAAAGCCCCTGGATAAACAGTGGAAACATTTTCATAACCTCCCTTAACCTTTAGGTTCAGCAGGAGTCTCACTGACCGTGTTTCTAAAGGGGGCCCGGCGGGGGTCGACGGGAGGACTGCGTATGTGTGTGTTCCTGAGCGTGTGATCCCATTTGTGTTTGAGTGTGGATCTGTGAGCATGGCGTTATGAAAATGTGCGTGGAGGTGCTGCTCAGAGCAGTACAAGTGACAATGAGTGTCTATTTCATCTTAACCTGCAGAGTAAACGCTACCTTTGACTTTAATTTCTATGGTAACATAGCAAATCATCAGCTACAATTTTAAACCTCTGGATCTTCTTACAGTCTTGTATCATCATAAAGTTTTCTGCATCGATTAAATAATGTCACATATCACTAAACACATTGAGCAACTGGTGTATAGTTGACTGGATAGAGAGAGCACTACAATATATCACTGAAGTAAAAATATTGTTACTTGGCTTAAATATTACTCAAGGTTAAGTTGAGAACTACTTTGTTGCATCTCATTCTCCCTTCCATCCTCCCTCATTTCCTGTCATCTCTTCTCTGTTGACTCTCTTGTAAAAACATGAAATACCTAAAACCATACTTAAAAAAAAAAGTAAAAAAAATGAAGATTTCTCAAAAAGTGACTTTCATGCCAAACCAAGCTTAATATCCTCTCAATGGGGCAATAAATGAATAACTGTAGGGTGCTCCCAAAAATACTTTACTTAAAACCGTGGGTGTAAGAAAATATCGATACACTAATTAAGCAATTTTTAATCAATAATTTATACACAAAGATTCGCGGCAGTGTTTCAGTTTGTGTTGTGTTTAAACCCCCGACCACTAGATGGCAGTGTTGTAATCTACCTTCAGCCATTTGATTCTTCTGCTCCAACATGACAGATTGTTAGTTAAACAAAGAACACAGGTGTAAGAAACAGGCACAGTCATGAAGGGCGCACAGCTAGCCCCTAAATTAGGTTTCTAAAACAATGGCAATGTATAAACTTGCTTACAGTATCGCGATATATCACAATACATTGAATCGTAATCGCTGTATCATGATACGTATCATATCACCAGATTCTTGCCAGTACAGAGCCCTATTCAAAACTAGACTTCCTATGCTATGGAGCCCTCTGTTACAGTACACCGGGTGTGTTGGGAAGCTATTTGTGCTTTATGTCCACTCAGATTTAAACACTGAGGACTTAATCAGGAAAGAAGACGAAAGCTAAAAGGTTGAACAAGAGGGAAAACTGAAAGAAGAGCAATGGAGCCTTTAAAGAGAAGGATGATGAGGATAGAAGTAGAGATGCCAAGGTGATGACATTTTCCAACCAGTTAATAAACTCATGATGACATGATGCGTTAGAGCGCTGTACTAAGTTACTGCTAATGCAAACTGAACATTTCCCACTGCTGCAGCTTCACATTAAAAACATTTAACTGGTTAAACATGACTTTTTTATGAAGTAATCACAGGAAATGCAATGTGTTTGTCAGTGAGGTTTACACTACTGCTATTGTTCATCAAAAATGCGCCTACATAAAAGACAGCTGACATTTTTGCCATTTGTTGATATTGGATCGGTTTGAAATACTGCAGTGAACAATGGAACAAGAAGTAGCAGCCAGCCTCTAAGCAATGTAACCAAGTCCATTTCCTTCATTAACGTTCTCAGGTTTCCTGTTAGCACTGAGTTTAAATCAGAAATATTGCCAAATAGGTGCTTTTGCTTTTCACGTTGACACTAAATCCTGTGTTATCATCTTGTCGGTCAACTCCCCTGAAACTCTGTGCTGCGACTCTGCTGCTGCTGCACATAGCAGACACTTTCGGTTTATAATTGTATCATCTGCCGTCCAACCAAGTATTGATAAACAAAATAAAGGATAAACCAGACAACAAATGAACAACAACCAGCCATGAAACTCAACACACAAGCAATCTGGAGTCTGCTTTTGTGTGTCTGATTTGCATACTAAAAAGGCAGATTTCCCTTCATGTTTATGGATTTTACAGGGTTACACTGGACTTAAGTTTTGGCTACAAAACCCACTAAACATCGTAGTGGTCTTTATGAAGTGGTTAATGAACAGTTTCTTACTGTTAGAAGGCCAGGTTCTGTTTATTTGCACTTGTAGCTCCGTTAGTGTTACGGTTTGGGTTTGACTGGCAAAGACTCCTATGAAAGTTGCAGTGTTGCCCTGTTACACACACAGGTGTTTGCCCTTGGTAGTTTCTTAAAAAAAATGTTGATAGCGGAAAATGTCCATGCCTTTTATATTAACTGAAGCCTGTGCTGTTTGTGTTTTCAATATTGGGTTATAAAACCTTTTTTCTTCTGCACTTAAAAACATAAATTTATGATCAAGAACCAGAGGGGAGAAGAGGGAGAAAACCAGTTTTCCCTTCTCAGAAAAAAATAGAAGAAAAGAGAAAAACAGATTTAAGTCACTATTAGGGCTAAGTGTTGAATGTGAAATAAAGAAGCAAAGTTTTAAGAGCAATGTAGGTCTTCACCTTATGTGTGTATGTGCATGACTGCATCTGTGTGTGCACAAAAACCTGATGAATGGCTCTGTTACAAGCGCAGGTCCTGTTTTTTTCTGCCTCCTCGCCATAAACTCTGTTGTTGCAATCTAAGCCTTTTGTTGCAGCCTGGCCTTTTAACTCGCAGGCAGACGGGCTGCTTCTGGTAACTGGTAAAGGGGCCATAAAAGAGCCCTGTGCTTTGGTTTTTTGACAAACCACATCAAACGGGAGGAGGGAAAAGGGTTTGAACAGGTGGACCGGCCTTTAGCGCAGCACAGACAGATCCTTTCCTGACAGATCACAGCTCAGAAATGTCAGCTGTGTTTGCAGCGAGATGGAACATTTTGAACCCGATAGATAAGTGTTGTGTTGTGGTGCACGTCTGTGTGAGTAATGGACTTAACATAACAAGCCAACATGATGCACTGTGAGCTTCGAAAATCCACTTGAAGTTTAGAGGTTTAACAAGCCTTTGCTGACCAAATAAAGGAACAGTGGGGATGGATTTAGGCCAAGGACTGCATTTAACAAAAAAGAAACAAAGCCAAAAACAAACAGCAACACATACAAGAAGATGCTTCATAACTGCAAAACATGAAGTTAATTTTTATGCCATTTTTATACACTTCCAAATGCAAAACGGTCTCTTACTGCTATTGCAAAGCAAAGAGAAATAACAGAAAACGGGAGACTTAAGTGCAGCGATAAATGTAAAGCAGCAGAGGAAAACAAAGAAAAATGAGGACTCATAGCTGTTAAACGCAGCCGTTTGTGCTCAGATGCTCTCAGATGTCTCCATCTAAAGTTTCAGCTTCTCCTCAACCTTCATCCCTTCATCTCTCTGACTATCATAAAAATCACACCAGGGCTGCAGGATGTTGCAAATCCCTGTCAGAGGATGAGAGACGGGGGAATGAGAGCAGGAAAGAGGCGTCTGGGAAAAAGACAGGTTTATATGGGATTTGAAAGACGTGCTTGATCTTTAACCCTTCCTCTCATACTGTATTTGGTGTTATTTGCTTCAACTGGTCACCATTTCTTCTGGAGCTTCCTTTACTGCCGAAGTTAGGGAAACATGTGAAAATATGTGCAAAATCTAAAAAGAAAGAAATCAAACATGAAAACAATAATTATTCTGGATGTTTGCTTGAGACTGTGTCCATTTTCAATCTTTCATGGAAACCGTGCTGCTGTTTATCCTGCCAATTCACTCTTCAGAGAATTACAGATTGTTTTTTGGCATTAAGTTGTCTATAATAACACATTACTCAAACAGAAAGCTGTCCAAATCCGCCACTTTAAAATCTCAAGAATGACAATGACTACATCTGCAAGCAAAAAAATACTCTGGGTTTTACTGTCACTCTGAGAAAGACAATATTCCTATTGAGCTGTTTACATGGCTGATGGAAATGAATATACCACTAATATTCTTGTTAACATGCAGCTGTGCAAACTGTGATTAACGTGTCCCAACATGTTGTTTATCATGTCAAAATATGGAAAACTGGAATGGCTGGAGCCGCTTGTGCCATTTTGCTTCTGGACAGCGTCCCGCTTTCATTCCTTCATCCACCTTCTTGAAAAGGTTGGCGTTGCGATGAAACCCATTAATATCCAATTATTTTATAATGTTTAAAGGCTTCTCCTTCTGCCCAAAATTGGGGCTTTTCTTTTGGGCATGCATCTCTACCCCACAGCCTTGCAGACTGTTGGCAAGTTGGTCTGTGTACAAAATATCCATGACAACGTACAAAGCTGACTGACAGCAGGCAAGAAGCCGTGTTTCGCAAACTGCAGTAAAAACCCCAATTGAGATGCATATTCTGAATGGACTGTCTACATGTCCAAATAATGCTCCTAAAATCTGAACACCAGCATAGCCCATGTCTTAATCAGAAAATTTTTAATTTGGAAACAGACCCCATTTGGATTATCTATGAACTGAATATGCTGTTTACATGACCCATATCAAATTTAGAATACTGTCATATACAGAAAAATGGTGGAATATTAGTGTGCACATAAACACAGCCAATAATAGACCTCCAGAGACACTCTGGAGAGACCGTCCTCGTTTCTCACTCCATCCTTTTGACTTTTCCTGCAACTAGGCTCCACTTCCTACCGGCCCCTTTAGCTAATCCTCTCAAACCCTTGATAGTTTTATGGCTTGGTGTAACTGGCTTTAGGATGAGAGAAGAAAGGGCCGGCGACCGCAGCTTAAACCAGTAATTGGTTCAGGCTTGAAAACTGATACGGACGCCTTGACCTCTTGCCAGACTGGCAGCCAGAGAGCCTCTCTCCGTCCTGTCCGTGTGCCCACCCGCCTGCCTGCCCGCTTGAGCTCCCCTGGTCAGAAAAACAAACATAGGACGGAGAAATGTTTTTTCCTGGCTTGCACCTCGGTCCCAGGGCACGCAACCCACGAGCTAACCAGCAAATGAACAGGGGGCAAGAGGCCGGTCTGAGGTCTGACTGTCACATAGTGAGGAAAAAAAGAGACGGGGAGACAAGACTGGGGTTCACTTGTGTGAAAGAAACTGAGATGATTCAGTTTTCTCCTGCAGTAAAATTAAAATTAAGAGAGAGATCCATGCCTAAAACCTCATATTCCAAGATGCACCTTTTTGCATTTTAATCTAATACTAATACAATCAAACTCCTATTTTTGTGATGTTCTCATAGTCTCTCAAGTGCATTTTCATATGTTTTTGGTAACAATGCCAACACTAGCAAGAAACAGTGAAGGAATTATAGTGCAACTTATCGATTAGTAAAAAAATTTTGACATCAAATTTGACGTTCGACGAATTGTTTAACTCATTTATAAAGCAAAAATTACAAACACTTGCTGGTTTCAGCTCAAAAGTGACTTTTTTTGTTGCTTTCCCCCGTTTAAAGCAATTTTCTTTGAATTTTTTTTTACTGATGGTCAACAAAACAAGCATCAGAAGATGTCACCATTTATACTGGAATAATGTCATAGGCATTAATAATGAAATTACCATTAGTTACCTATTCAGCAACATAAATAATATGCATCTGGTAAAAGAAGAACACAAAGAAAACCATAATGTACATGAATTCAACATTATCTACAGAAGCTGCACAAAGTTTTTAAATGTCTGTCTCTCTGTCCCTGCTTCATCAGGTATGTTGGAGATCAAGTCAGTGGATGTGGGAGTCGTGGCCATCAGGGGCCTCAGCAGTAACTACTACCTGGCAATCAGCAAGAGGGGGGACCTATACGGAGCGGTGAGTAGCTGTTTCACAATGATCTGCTTCTTTATAATCAAAAATCTCCTCTCCAAGGTGTTTAGTATCCAAACACTTATGCAGTCTTGTGTTGTTTAATTTTACTGGTGATTTGGAGTGTAAATCTTAATGAATCAAAGTCTTGCAAAAGAGA
Organism: Cephalopholis sonnerati; assembly: GCA_019142605.1. Lineage (NCBI taxonomy): Eukaryota > Metazoa > Chordata > Actinopteri > Perciformes > Serranidae > Cephalopholis > Cephalopholis sonnerati. Next base: position 20,085,171 of record JAGQAX010000019.1, read on the forward strand.
CACTTTCTCCCTAAACTGGTGACCCTGCAGCCTTGAATTTTCCTGAATGCTTTTAAAAACAATGGACAAGACTGCGAGACTCTCTATTCCAGAAATAGGAACCACAGTTAGTCAATGAGAGCTCTCCTCTCTGCTACCTACCTCTCCTCTCTGCTCCATTCAGAAACAGGAAACACAATCCTTCAGTTTCTCTATTCTGCTTCAGTCCCTCTGGGGAGAGCAGCCCTTGTTTCATCTGTTTTCTCTCTTTCTCCCTCCTTTTCTTCATCTCATTCTCTCCCTCCTTTTTTTTCTTCCTCTTTTGCTTACTTTGAAAGACCCAACTTTCAGCGTGTCTCTCTGGGAGCCACACCACAGATGAAATGACACACGGTAGAAAAAGACAGAGAGGCATTCTGTTGCATGGCCTGAAACTGAATTCCCATGACGTCTTCTGCTCGGTGCAACACAAGCCATAGTAGTGCGGCGGTGAAGAGCATGGCATTCGATTACACTTGATGGGTTTACACAGTGCCTTCTTTATCCGGTGGTAATCAAATGAAATCATTGTTTCATTACATCGCCAGATTAATACACATAAGGGACGCAAATGATTATGATTGCCTGTAGGTTAAACCATGATTCAATTTGTATAGAATTCTCAAAGAAAACCAACGGAGAAGGATGAATGATGAATTCATTGTGTGGTCTCTGTAAAATTAATCATGTCCATAAGTTCTATTAAAATAGAGATTGACTTTTTAAGATCTGTCCTGTAAGTAATTCAATAAAATGATACTGACACTGTTATTTTTCATAATTCATTTCTATAATTTGATGTCACTTTAGATTACAGTGTCATTTATTATCTGCTTTTCCAATCACTTTAATTGAAAGGCAGCCAGCACGCACATACATGCACGCACAAACACACACTGTTTGATCGTACAGAGCACCAGCGTATGATAGCTGCACAGTGTCTGTAAAATATTCTCATTTTGCTTTGGGAACATTCAGTTTTACTTCTGGAACCAATTTAAACAGCTGTGGCCAGATACAGAGAGAGAGACTGAGTTATATTGTGCATGTGTGTCTGTGTGTGTATGTGTGTGTGTGTGCGTGCCTGGCGAGTACATTTTTGCTCGTGAATAACCGCATCCAGTTAACTTGCTGTTTAAGCGACGTTAGCCTAGAGCGCAAGGGCAGCTTCCAGTAAACTGACAAATGTTACTCTCTCAGATCATTTTCTCTTTATTTACCAGTGGGTGGTCACTGCGGTAACGTAAGCCACAAACACCGTGTCACGATGCTCTTTGCTGGCACAGAGCCTGAACCCTTAAGACGTCACATCTCATGCTGACCTCTCTGCCCTACAACATCTCCCATCCCTCCCTCCCTCCCCCAGTCAACTCACACACAAACATCATCTGAAACAATTCACCCCCAGTTTTTACAAATTGGCCTTGAATACATGGGGGACTGTGTAGCAGATTCTTAGGAAACGGCTTGCCATTTGTCAATGTTGTTGCTGTGTTCAGTCAAGGCCTGAAAGAACAACTTCTACTAACGACTAAATATGATAGTAATAACGAAACCGAAAGATTAAAGGAATACTTCAGCAAAAGAATGACCATTTGTATAGTAGTTAGTCATGCTGTGTTACACTGAATTTGTAAAGACAACTGTTTTTCTTGCATGCGTCCATGGAAAACAGCAAGCTTACTGATTGATTGGGGACCACATTTAACAACAGCAAAATTGTGTTAAAACATCCATTTACAAACTCATGCAGTATAATCCAAGTCTCATTATCTAGTTGTATGCTCAGTACTTCCCAAACATATGCATTTTAGCTAAAAAAAATATTAGTATTGGAGTCTCGTTTTGGAGAGAGCATAGCTAAGTTTCGCTTGCAGATGTTTTAATGTAGTTTGGCTGTTAAGCATGGCCCCCAATCAAATAATAAATTATTATGTTTGCCGGTTTCCATGAAGAGATGTGAGATAAAGTTTTACTCAAGAATTCAAGGTAACAGGGCATGAAAGAAACTGTGTACAAATGGTCATTGTGTGGGTGAAGTATCCCTTTAAGAGAAGGAACTGACGACAAGATGTGGATAAGGAGAAGATTATGATTAAGTCAAAACTAGGCTCCATTAAATTGGGGAGTTAATAAAACATACAGCAAGTAAGCAGCCCCAGCTGTACAGTATAACAGCCTTTTGATTTTTAGATTAGTTAAATATGAGTCTAAGAAATCCAAAAACTCTTGCAGCGTCATTCAGGTTGTGAAAATGAGCCATTTTTACATTTATGAATCTGCTCTCAAAATCAATAGGGCTGCACTGAACGATTACTTTGAATTATTGATTCCTCTGACAACAAGGGTCTTTTTTTCTGACTAACTGACCCACTAACTGAAAATGTCAGAAAATACTGAGAAATGATGATTTCCCAAAACCCAAAGATATTCAGTTTACTGCCATACAAGACAAAGAAAACCTTGAAATTCACAAACTGGAAATAGTAAACCAACCAAATGTTTCAAATCTAAAAATATCACATTTACATCTGGTCTCTTTCCTGCAGAGGGACTTTGGTCCGGACTGCCGTCTGATTGAACGCATCGAGGAGAACAAGTACAACACCTACGCTTCAGCAGAGTGGCGCAACAAGAGGAAGCACATGTTTGTGGGACTGAACGCCAACGGAAAGCCAATGAAGGGGAGGAAGACACGGAGGAAAAACACTGCCACTCACTTCCTGCCCATTGTGGTACAACCACGATGATTGGACATATCAGCCATGAAAGAGCTCTGCACATGCAGGGTGTCGGACATTTTTTTGGAGTTACAGCGATGGCTACATTGGACAGATCTGAATCAGATCTGAATGATGCACTGAGGAGGTACAGAATGGAAACCTATGGACATTTTATCTCTGTTTGATAAAGACATTTCTATTTTTAAAGAAAGAAATAAGATATATTGCTATACAATGTATATATTATTTTCTGTTTTAAGTTATCAAGTACATTGGCACAGTAGAAAATATGAAAAGAAATTACTTCTGTGCCAAAATGTGATTAGTAACTCACATTTCTAGATTTGTGTACATGTGAAGCGCTTGACTTGGAAGAAAGAAAATGAAAAATATGTGAGAGTGGAAACAGAAAGACTAGAGGAGGACGTAGTGATAGAAAGATGAACAGAGAAGAGAAAAGGCATGAAAAGCAGAAAAAGAAAAGGAAGAGAAGGAGAGTCAATAGGTACCAACACAACAGCAAGTCTAACACTATCATGTTTTTTTCTTTGAATTTATTTATTTTGTGTAATATTTAACAAAAAAAGAACAAAAACACAAAAAGGACAATCTCTTGTCTTTTTTTTACCATTTATGCTTCTCTTTTTGAATACTAATCATTTAAACCTGAATAAATATAAAAAATATATTTGTCTTTAAGTTGTTTGACTGACTTTGAATCCTTTCAGATACTTTCACGGTTCAATTATTGGTTGTTCATATTGTAAATACACAGCAAAGAGATAGAAATAAATACATATATAAACTAAACATTCAAGGAAATGCTTCAATCAGTTAACACAGGCAATTGACCATATTATTTTTATATTACCATGCAAAGTGCTGGGAACTAAAAGACAAAAAGTTATTGTGACTATGCCATACTATTATACACCGATCAGTCACAACATTAAAACCAAAAATCATCTTGTTACAGTGCAATGTTCTGGTGGGAAACCTTTGGTCCAGGCATTCACATGGATGCCACTTGACATGCACTATCCACCCAAAAACCATTGCAAACCTAGTACACGCTTAAAGTATTGACCCGGCCGATCGAGCATCTGTGGGAAATGCTGCTACCACACTACACACCCCCAGAGGTCCTTTGTCCATGCCTCGACAGGTCAGAGGCTCCACCGTGGATCAGACTTGGCTCTGACATGTTGAGACATGGACACAGGACCTCTGGGGTACTGGCACATCCCACGGATCCTGAGCCAAAAAAATGGCTCAGGAGTAGCTCCAGGAACGTGACAAAGAGCTCAACGTATTGACCTGGCTGATGGAAAATCCATGGGAAATGCTGGTACGACACCTCACAAAGAATTCGCCAACACCCTGGTGACAGACACTACAGGACATCCACATAGGTCCTGTGTCCATGCCTCGACAAGTCAGAGGCCCCACCATGGATCGGACTTGGCTCTGACCTGTTGAGGCCTGGACCCAGGACCTCTGGGGTACTGGCACATCCCTTGGATGCTTAATCGGATTGGGATCTGGGGAATTTAAAAGCCAGGTTGATGCCTTGAGCCCTTTGTTATATTCTTTGGGCTATTCCTGACCAGTTTTTTTGTGTTTGGGTGGGTGGTGCATGTCAAGTAGCATCCACATGTATGCCAGGACTCCTGCTCTTTCCAGCCGAACACCGCATTACGACATGATCGATGTTATTCGCTTCACCTGTCAGTGGTTTTAAAGCTGTGGCTTGTCAGTGTATACTCCAAGTCCATCTGCAGATTAAGACCATGAAATGAGAGTTAAAAAGCTTCTTGTTGATCTTCTAAATAATGTTGACAAAGTAATCTCAATCCACGGTCTACTAGCTTTTCAGAAGCTTTCAACCACATCTCATAGTCTTTATTGGCAGATGGACTTTTGCTCAGTTTATTTGGATCAAGCAAACCCTACAAAAGTAGGCCATGATTATTTTGTCAAACTTCTTTTTCAAAAAGTCAAGACTGATCTTTCTCGCTCAAATATTCAAATGTTTTGGCAACTCAAAAGCACCATACCAATCTTTATCTACCGCAATCTCAACAAACTGTGATTAAGTCAGTGGAGAACTTTTAAAACCGAGACCTGAATCAGGAATCTGTAAGAGATTAGACTTTTGAAAGAAGCCCAGCAAACAACCTGGTTGATGAGTTCAGGGGTTTTCATTTCTCACTGCAAAGAACTCTCCCCTTACAAGTACACATGGCAAACATGGCTTCCTGGAGGATAAACACTGTCTTTTATGTGATAACAACAAAGACAAAACAGGCTTTAGAAATGGCCGACACACACGCACGCACACACACACACACTTGGGCGGCTGGGTAAAGAGGTGTGTGCATCAGTGTGGTCTAGCAGCTGGGAAAAGCCTCCTCCTTGACCTTACTTGTCTGAAACCTGTTGCGGTGCCCCCCTGAGACAGAAAGACACATGGAGCAGGGCATATGGTATAACGTAAATATAACTCCCTTGTTTATCACCTGATTCTAATTAACTATGATGTCATGTTTTCTTTATTCTTCTCTCGCTTTCCCTCTTTTTCTCTTAAACGCCCTCTCTCGTGTTGTTGCTGTCTGGGTCCCGCCATTTCCCTCTGCGCTGCGTTCACGTTATTTTTTTTGTTGTTTTTCGAAATGTTGTCGTGTCTTGGTAAAGTTCAGATAGATTCCAGCAATTAGAGAGATCAGACCTAAAGCAAGGTTATCGCACAAACACACACGAATACACACACACACATGCACGCACACACACACTTCCTCTGCCCAGGGCTGCAGCAGTTGTAATTTGTTCATTGCATCTATTACTTTCAACTCTGCCATCTGTTTCTCTGTGTGTGTATGGTAATTTTCGAGTATGATGGAATCCACCAGAGTCGGTCCATCCCGCTGTGTTTATTACAAAAAGGTCCTAGATCCTCTTTTTGTGCTCAGGAATCCTCTGTGCCTAACGCTCGTGTCAAAACGTGAGTAAGTATGATGCATCAGAGGGAGATTCAAATTTCCTTTCATCCTCCCAGGGCATCTAGTCCTTTGTTTATATGATTACTTGGGTGTTCTGTAAACGACATATCAAGTACAATTACTTTGAAATGTGTTCAAGACACTGATCCCCCGCCTCCTTCCCCCCCTTCTCCCTCCCTCATAAAGTTCAAGGGCTGGCATTCCTAAGCCAAGATGTCTTTATTATTTGGTGGTACAACTTCAGAGATCTACATATGTAAAACTTCCCGTTTAAGCCCTTATTGGATCACAGGACGCTGGCGTAGATATTTGAGACAAATTCGTCCACTTGTTCATTCAGGGAACTTGGAATCAAGTCTGCATATATATCATGTGTAGACCTCTTGGAATAGCTTGATGTATTTTTATTGCAACTTTAACATGACTTAATGTGCTCTAGCCTTTACCCGTAATGCATAACAAGGCCAGACTTAAAAAGCGGGGCATTTATCCAAGACAGATGTTTCACACTGATTATCAACCCCAATGACATCTGAGTGAGTCTGTTCAGCGGCACCAAGCCACGCATCATTTCTCCCATTTCTGCAGTGCGCCTAACATGTTTCTAAAAACTGTTTGCCAATGTCATTTTTTAGTGTTGTGCTTGGGTATGTTTGGTTAGTGTTTGGTTTGTTGAGGCATGTGGCGAGGCTCAGTATGCGGTTTCTGTTTTGACTACATCAGGATCTATCGGACCTGTGTCGGACCTCAAATGAAACGTACACCATCGGCTTCACACGTTCACAGCTCCTCTGTTTGCTCAGAGAGTCTTGTGGCCGTGCGACCTGACCGCAGCAGCAGCTGTGAATATTTTACTTCCCGGGGAGAGGGGGAGAGAGAGCCAGGGAAGCGGATAGAAAGAGAGAGAGAGGGAGAGTTTGCAAGCTTTGAATCGGAGAAAGACGTGTGGGTTTGGAGGAGAGGTGAATAACTGAAAGAACCACAGTCCTGGGGGCATTTACGGCAGTCAAAGGGGGGAGGAAGGGGGGTGGGCGAGAAAGAAAGGGAGGAGGGGAGATGTTTGCTGAGAGGGCAGCAGTTTGGACGGGATGCCAAAGGGTGAAAGGAGGGGGTGAGTGGTTGAGAGGAAGAAGGGGTGATGGGGGCGATTAAAGGAGTTGCCAGAAAATTTGGGGTTGGAGGGTTGAGGGGTGGTTTGAAGGGGTATTTGCAGAGGTAAAGAGGGTTGGGGGGGCGAAGGGGCTTGGGGGCAATCATTGGAAGCAGACCAAGGGAGTTCCTGGAACCCAGGAGGTGAACCAGGAGTCCTCCTCCTCCTCGCATGTTCAGCTCCTTTTACTTAATTTCTTTTTTTTTTTTTTAAACATTTAGTCCTTCATAGCTCAACTATAGAGCTCTAATGATCAGTCGATTAATCGATTAGGCGGTCGACAGAAATTAATCACCAACTATTTCAAGATCAGAGAAGGATTTATTGCCAAGTAGGTTTCGGCAATGACTTTGCTTTGGTGTATTTTTGGTGTAAAATAAGGCAATAATGCATTAATAATTAAAGTGAAGGCTGAAGCCTATCCCAGCTGACTTTGGGTGAGAGGCAAGGTACACCCTGGACGAGTCATCAGACTATCACACTGCTGACACAGAGACAGACAACCATTCACACCTACAGCAAATTTAGAGTCACCAATTAACCTAACCCTGGATTGTGGAGGACGCCGGAATACGCGGAGTAAACCAACACTGACAGCGCACAACACACAGAGGGACTCCCCTACCCTGGATTCAAACTGGGAACCCTCTTCCTGTGAGGCAATAATGCTAAACACTGTACCACTGTGCTGCCTGGGTAATGGACATTCTTCATTTTTTTTGACATTTTAAAGATCAAACGATAAATCCAGAAAATTATGTAGATCGATCAATAATGAAAATAATCGTTAGCTGCAGCCATAATCAACTATTTGTCATTGCATTTCTTGTCAATAGGCCCTTTATGCCTTGAATGAACGTTAAATTGATTAGTATTTTGTATACCAACAATTAATCACTACATGTGAAGTAAACTGGGTTGTTTGCGCTGACAAACCCACAGTAAATAATCACAAACCTCTAACTTCAAATGGCTTTTCAGCCTCACATATCTCCATTTCAAGCAGAAAAGCTCTGATTAACTGACTATATGCTAGCTGTACAGCACCAGAGAGACAAAGTTAGCAATTAGCTGTTTAATAAATTTAAAGATCTTGCTGCTATACAGCCAGACATTTTTCTCAGATCATGTTGGGGACCAAAACAGAGCTAAAAGGAGAGTCAGTCATTACTTAGCCAGAAAACTGAATCCAGTGATAATACTGCACTGCATCTGCTAGACCTGTTAATTAGGGTTGGACGACTGGATGAATATACTGACTATCTGCAATTGGCTGAGTACATCATAGGCAGTGTTGGGAAGGTTTATTTTGAAATGTAACAGGTTACAGATTAGGGTTAGGGTTAGGTGTTAGGTTTAAACTGGGCAAAAAAGCTAAAAAACAGTAGTAGTAGTAGTCTTGTCAGCAGCTGAGCATTAACAGTATGTGCACATTTTCTGTTGGTGAGCTCATCGGCTAAAATGCTTTTGCTGCTGTTTTAAGAGTTTATAGAGTGATGCTACGGCAGAACACAGTGTACAGAGTATACTTCAATTGCACTAATGTAGCCTACTTGTACGATCAAAGTTAGCTTACTCCAGATACAGTAGAAAGCTGAAAAGAATTGTACTCAACATGTCTAGCTACCAGAATTTTTAGGTAATGTAGTTAAACACACAATGCTCTCATGCCTCTAATATGATGGTAGACACAAACACTGGACCAACTGTTGGCCTGAACATAAATGAACATTTCACCGTATTATTTAAGCACAAGGAAAGGTGTTTCTTTGGGGAAATTAGGGAATAGATAAATGATTAACATAAAAAATAATAAAATTAAAGAGAGAGAATAAAAGGAGTTAGAGACAGATGAACAGAAGAGTAAAATAAATGAGGTTTAAAACATTTTATCAAATGTTAAGAGGTTAGGAAAAAAATCTGATAACAATTTACTGCCTTGTTACCTTCAGGGCTCTATACCACCTTACTCTGGTTCTTAGTCTTTACTATTTAGCCCTAAGTGTTTGACTCTTTTTGTGTGTTTTTACTTGTTGTAGATGCCTTGTTTTTGTTGAAAAGTTTAATAAAATGAAGTTATTTGCAGATGCAGTGGCATAATTAAAAAAAAAAAAAATCTTTTTTTCCCCCCTTTTTTCCACTGGGATCATTACTTTCTTGTATTTCATGAGGCGCCAGCAGATAAACACCTTGGAGTTTAAATATAGAAATACGGATTAATGCATCTAATTTGTAACACACACTGTCACATCAAGTGGTGCACCCCCCGCCTGCCCGCTGACTCAAACACACACACTGCTCTGCGTTTTCCGTCGCCCTTTCTGTTCTGGTTCAGAGGCGACCTGTACCTGGAGCACAGCCTCAGCTCCAGCTCCATCTTCACATCTCCTGAGGGCTTCAAGTTTCCTGCAACAGGTGGCTCAAACATTTGCCTTGGCCTGCACTGAGGTGAGGCCTCTGTTTATCGATTCGGAAAGAGTGAGGAAAGTTAGGAGCGGGAGGGAAAGACAGAAATATAAAAAAAAAAGAGGGGGGAAAAAACGCTAAAGCCTGTCAGCAGGAGAGAGAAATATTCAGGAAAAGTCACAAGAGTCCTGAATGTGAGTCACTCAAGTAGAGTGTGTTTCATGTTAATGCATTTGGTACATGGAGATAAAAACAAGAATGTAAACATGTATTTTGTACTAATATTTTAGTCTGGGCTTTGATAAACCTATGAAACATTTTCCAGAGCCTGAGCCAGAGCAGCCAAAACCCCAAAATTAGTCTCCTCTCCTCTCGCAGCTTTTTTCTCATCTCATTCCTGCCTCGCTTAATTCATCTTGGTTCTCCTTTCTCTCCTCTGCTCTGCTTTACCTCTCCTCTCCTTTCCTCACCTTTACTCCTCCACTCTCCTTCACCCCCCTACTCTCCAGAGGAATAGGCCTGCAGTCTAAATGAAAATATATTTGTTGTTTTTGTTGGCCTTCTCTGCTCCAACTCCACTGGCGTGATTTAGCCTTAGACCCAGGGTCGCTGGAAGCAGCTATGGCAGCAGAAAGCCTCTATTAGTCCTTGATCACTGGCTGCCTGACAGCAGAGTCAACATGCAGGGCATTAGGGCCTGACATGGGATCAAATAAAGGCTAATTTACTGGGTGTCTGTATATAGTAAAACCACATTAACCATTCCCCTCTCTGGTTTTGCTTTTAAATAATTAAATTAGCTGAAATTAATAAGTTAAATCAGTTAAACAAACGATGGAGGGGGCTGTTATGTTACTGTAGGAAAACAGGAAGGAAGGAAAATGTTCTTACAATAGTCAGAGAGAGGGGCAGCTGATTAGCATTTTAACTATTTTATATTAAACTTCTAGTTGCACAGACCTCCAAACTTGATCTGAAGGTGTTTGTAGGATGAATTAAATGCGGTTCGACATTGCTGCTGAGAAACTAAATTTACCACAAACTCAAAGTGATAATGCTGATACAACTTTATACAGTACGTCAAGGTCATCTACAGCACTGTCTCTGTTGATCATCAGGAACCAAGTACCACTGTATTAAACAAAGCACCTCCAGTCAACCCTGTCTCCTAGAAATTATGTTTATATGTTACAAAACTGCTTTCCTAATTACAATGCTGTGGCAACATAATCCCTGCCTGGATTATGTTCAGACATCATCAGTTCAGACGTTGCTTTCAGGTACACTACATTCATGTACCCCATAGGCTTTGGTAGAAGGTGGTTGGAGAGGAGGGCTATTGTACAAAGTGCAGGACCATGACACCAGAAGTTCTGGTTCACGTCAAGATTCCTGTCTTAGGTTTAGGCAACAAAAGCACTTTGGTTGAGTTTACGAAAGGCTGTGATTTCAGTTAAATGTTTAAAAAGTAAATTACAAAAATGCTGCAGTCCCTACCAGTGGATACTGTATTGCTAGATTGCGTATTTTTGTGGAAAACAACTAAAATTCCTTGTCAATAAACTTTTTGCTGAGAAGTTCAATATCAACATGTTTGCGACTTGTCAGATACATTAATTAGCAGCACTTCCTTGTACTTATAGAAAACTTAATTTCCATGGCGCTACATTTTCCTTGTTAGTAACAAGTTTAGGGCTGCCCCCTAATTGTCAACGAAACGTTTGTTGATCAGAAGGGTCATTAGTTGGCAAGATTTCATTGGTTGCTTAGTTGTGGAAAAAAACAAACAAACGTGAAGCTATCAGGAGCTGTGTCATGTCAAAGTAAATCAAAACCTATATGACTGGACCATGTGGGAATTTAATTTGAAAGGACAGACACAGGAAGTGGCCACGCTTATCAATCAGACAGGAGTCGTGTTCATTTACAGGGCTGGTACCTGCGGTTATTACACAGGCTAGTTAATAACACGTCGGGCAGGAAATCCAAAGTATGGGATCATTTTGACAAGGTGAAGGATGAACCCAAGGTGATATGTAAACTCTGCAGGCAAACATTTGTCTATCATTGGTCGACTACAAACATGACGTATCATCTGAAACATGGAAATAGCTACATGCCCATTAGCCGACAGCGTCATTAACAGGCGGCTCGCTCAGTGTGTGACGTGCACTTGGAGATAAAATACAGGCCTATATTAATGAAGGTTCATTAGTACGGCTTTGTATTTCTCTGTAATGTAGCACAGTGTTAACAATGTTACTGATACTATTCTTTCTCACACCTTGATCTCAAACTATTGTGTTGCCCGGCCCATAATTTATAATTTAATAATTAAATTAATATCATAAACATGTGGGCGACTAGTCAACTAATGGCCCTAAATGACGGCTATTGGTCAACTAGGAAAATTCTTAGTCGGGGGCAGCCCCTCATAAGTCATATATCTTGTATGTAATTACAAGAATACAGCACTGCTTCAGTGCACCTTGTGATGGTTTTAACAAGCTTTTTTTTGCCATAAGTAGTAGGTAAGCTGTAATGGGCCCAGTATGCTTCAACAGACGTGCATGTGGGACGATTGAACTTGAATTTGTTTTAATAAATTAATGTAATAAATTTATCCACACTCACCAATTTAATGTAATCTTTACTGCCCTGGTACACAACATATTTGAATGGCATTTTGCCTTTCGGTGGTAATGCAGCAATATGAGGAATTTCAACTGTCAAAAATGTATTTTTATGTTGACAATTAGTCCTTGTCCAATGCTCTAATATCTCCAGCATGCATATACACTGATCAGCAAAAACATTAAAACCACTTGTGAGTGAAGTGAATAACACTGATCATCTTGTTACAACACCATGTTCTGCTGGGAAACCTTTGGTCCTCGTACTCATGTGGATGCTACTTGACACGCTTCACCCACAACATTGCACAACATTGCAGACCAAGTATGCCCCTTCATGACAACAGCACTCCCGATGGCAGTGGGCCCCCCAGCAGGACAATGCGCCATGTCACAATGCAAAAACTACACAGGAGTGACCCAAGGAATGGGACAAAGGGCTCAAAGCATTGACCCGGCCTACAAATACCCCAAATTCCAATCTGATCGAGCATTGGTGGGACATGCCGGTAGCTCAGAGGTACCCCTACTCCATAGTGGGGCCTCCATGGATCAAACTTGACTCTGACCAGTTGAGGCATGGACACAGGACCTCTGGGTGGTGTCCTGTGGTGTCCAGCACCAGGCCTTGTCAGTCGATCCCTTTCATTCTTGTGGTTTGCTAGTTGGGGTACCAGTACAGCCCACAGATGCTTGATTTGATCTGGATCTGGGGAATATGGAGGCCAGGTCGATGCCTTCAGCTCTTTGCGACAGTCCTTGGGCCATTCCTGAGCAGTTTATGCAGTGTGGCATGGCCCATTGTCCTGATGGGGGGCCACTGCCATCAGTGAGTCTTCACCTGTCAGTGATCAGTGTGTATGCCACTGTATACTTTGATAAAGATCCAAATCAATAACTTGTCAAACATTTTATAACATAAGTTCATGATTGTGCAGCGTTGGTGGATATATGTGTTCTCCATGAGCGCTTTATAGTTCTTAGCTTGTTTGTTTTCTTGATTTTTTTGCTTACGACACATTGCTGTGAGAGTTAAAGCTACACACACTGTTTGTTCTGGTCAGAGCACTGGTAATATGACGGGCTGCGGCTGAGGATGGTGTGTTATATGACTGGTGAGAGTGTGTTTTAAAGTAAGAACAGACTGACTGGGCTCAACATGAGGTAAGGTGGCTTGAGAAGCAAGTGGGGTTTTTTTGTGGTAGCGTGGGAAGATTGGTGTGGTACAGACCTACAACAGGGTTGTGGCAGGAGTGGGCTATTTTAGAGAGCTCCGTGTGTGTGTGTGTGTGTGTGTGTGTGTGTGTGCGTGTGTGTGGAAAAGCTCTACATTTCTATGGAGTTAGTCTAAGAATTTTTAATGCTGTAAAATGCAAATACATGCGTGTGAACTTAACATGGAAAGTCAAAGAAACATGTTCTATTCTAAACATGCTGCATCCTTCAATGTGTCTTTAAAAGTTTGCATACACAGGCTTAGAAAGGAAAAGCAAAAAGACTGAATGCCTGAGTCCAAATTATCCCCCATAATGCACCTGATGGTGCAGTTCTCATGTTGATATTCTCCAGGAAGGCCATTTGCATTCTGATCCACATATAAGAGCATTAAATGTTTATCATTAACAAGAATAATGATCACACAAAGAAGTGAAATGCAATGAAGTCTCTCAGTCTTGTTGAACCCTACCTCCAGTTAACTTTTTGGTGTGTGACCAGAAAATAAATGTAATATATTAGGTTCTCCGTCACACACTTTGCTAATAATTACATCATGTGCTTGGGAATCCCTTCTGCTCACTTATGTCTGTGTGAGTTATTAAAAGTGATTTCTTTTTTCAGTTTGTTCTCGTTTACTCCCCCTTGAGCTTAACTCCCACTGGCTGTTGCTACAATTGAGCTCATTCTTGGAGACTCTTGGACTACTTCATGACACACAAGCCAAGAAAATCAACACATTTGGAAAAAAAAAGGGACTCAAGTGGCGAGTCTTGAAACCTGTCATACATGATCATTTGCACAGACTGTTGGACCCAAGTGTCCCTCGATCTCAGATTCAGCTCGATGGCTGGAATGTCTCAGTCTGGTACGGCACAGTGTTAGGTTGTGTGGTAATAAGCAATATGTGGTTTAGCACTGAGAGGGGTCTGTGTGGGTTTAGATGGCATAGCGGAGCCTTCAGCCTGGAGCCTGTAGAAACATCAGCTTCAGGATGTATGTATGCATCACTGTGGAGGGTTGTGCTGTGTCACACTAGATATCCACCAAGCTATAAACACCAGAGGGGGTCTTACGAATCAAGTTCAACACGGTTTCACAATAAAACTGCAAGGTCAATGCAAGGGGTTAACAGCAGTAGATACCTGCAGTGTAGTCTTTTGTAACTCAGTGTTGGATTTTACCTGTTCGTTTCAGTACGCTAGATGGATGTCTTTAATTTCATTCGACACAATTTCTGCGTTTGCATTCCTTTCACTTTGCGATATGGGTGACACCAGGAACTTCTGCCTTGATTTATCTCTTAATGAGACTATTCCACATATTCACCGTACGTACATTGTTTTATTTAGCTATGTGAGAGTGGAGGTTGTAGTGGGTAACATCATAAACTCTAAAAGCAGAAGAATAATTAAAGCTGAACTGGTGATAACAAGACACAGTCTACTTGCAATTATTTTGACTTATATTGCTAATGCGATATTTGAAGGACAGATGCGTTTACATCATAATTATCAATTTAATTTAAATTATAATGATTATGGCGGGGTTTTCATGGGCATCTGTACCAAACAAAGATGTTTTGATAAGTTTGTATAATATGATGTTTATTTAATTTAAAATGGTATTTTTTGCAATATGGCCTACTGCTATTTTCAAATTGCAGAAGGTACAATATTTGTCAATTTTGACCAGATTTAAATTATTCAATTAGTCCTTTTTTGTGCTGTAAAAAATAGGTACATATCCATTCTGAATATTAAAAATGGTTTCGATACAAATTTTTTTAAGCATCGACACTGATACTCTCTCTTATTGTGAACATTTACTGCAGTCATTTTGCTTTTCTCTGTACCTATACAAGAAGAGAAAAGTTGTTATGATATAGCCTTGTTATATTTCTCTTTTTAATATAAGTTTTAACTTGTATGCCTTTCATGTCAGTTTCTCTCCTTGGTATTAAAAAATGGTATCAAATATTTATGTTATGTTGTACTAAAGTTAGAAATTCAGTGTCATGACAACATCTGTCAACTCAGGATTAACAAAGTAAAAAGCCTTGATTGAATTTTAATACATACTTAACTTATGAATCTCAATTTAACTTCTGGTGATAAGACATGAAGTTGACTGACTGGAGAACAGCTTTTTCTTTCCTGGGAAAAGAGGTGCTTCTTTTTCTAAGACCACTCAACAAAAGTAGAGTATATGGTGGATGTTTTGTCAGTGTTAAATGGAATTCTAAAAATAAAAAAAGAATTAATTAAAATAAAAGTAACATTTTTCTATAAACTGATGTTTAATACTACACATTATCTTTCTAGATGTTTTCAGTTGCTATGTAACGTGAGGCTACCCCTGACAAGTTTGATTTTTTGTAATAAATAGTAACTACTTGATTTGGATTTGGTAAAGTCTAAAACAATCAACACAGTTAAGTTCACAGGTAATTTGAAAAGTGACCTCTCTCTAACTGGTATCTGCTGATGATGTCTGCTTGTGTGTTTTCTTTAATCAGCTGCAGTTTTAATAAATCAACATGACCTGCTCGGGAACAGATTTGTTGTACAGTGACTGCGATTAAACGGTCTGTTTCTGCATGACGCACCACTGTAAAACCAAAAAAGGTCGGGGTTAAGCCGTAAATTAACTCGCTAACTCACTAATCTTACTCGATGAGACGGGATACGGCCCTGACAAAATAATTCCAACCACTTCTCTCCCCTCCTCTCTGCCTCAGAATAAAACAATGCCTGCTTCATTTCAACCAAGCATGTTCCTGCTGGGCCTCAGAAGAGGGTAATCACAGAGAAGATGAGTCCTGTGATGGTTTGGTTGTGGTGTGTGTGAACGTACGCAGACACACACACACACACACGTGTGCACATGCATGATGTGGTCCCACCAGTACGGAGCCCTCAGGAACATTGATGAGGTTTTCAGTGATGCGCTTTGCCTTTCAGCGCCGTAGAAGATGTCTCATTGATGTCATATTTCGCTCCATGCCAGTGTATCACCATAACTGATCTGCATTATAATACAGGTTAAAGACGCCGACGGGACCTTTGTGAGAGTCCAAATCAGTAATTCATGAGAAAAGAATGTTTTGGTTATTTTGGGATCCCGAACCAGATTTGTTTACACTGACATGATAGTCAAACCGCAATCAAAGGCAGCCGAATAAATTTACTTGATTAATTATAAACAAACCGCAGCCATCCTCGTGCAGGTGAGCCAGGACTGTAATGCTACACTATAACCTTGTTACAGTTTAGATTTTACTTTGTGTGTATCAACATCTGATCTGCACCAATTCATTATGAAAGAAAACTGTAATTTAAAACTGCAGCAACACAAGAAGGAGAAAAATAATAAAGTGCAGCCTATTTGGGACAAGCTTTCGTTTTCATTTCTTAGTTTAACTATTAGTTTTACTAACAAATGATAACAGTGCAGAAGAAGCAGAGTGATCTCAACGGTAAGAGCACCCTGAGTGTACATATTACAGTAAAAAAAAATTTCCTGGCAAATGTGAAACACATGTTGGCTCCATATGAAAGCAATAAACAGCTTCTGGCCCCATGTCCCCAATTCTAGCCGTCATACAGGGCGAGTGTAGATAATAGCAACGATGACTGCCCAGAACACATTTATTGCATTTAATTATTTAGTATGGTGCTTTCAAGTCCCCAAGGTTATATGAGACACAATCATTCGCCATTAATCACACAGCTTGAAATCCAAATCAAAGTCGTGTGTAAAAGCTTAGTGTAATCTTAGTAATGAGTTGATTTTTCTATTATATGATTGTCAGAAGTTGTTGATTGTCACGCTGCCATGCTGACTTATGATGAGAAACTGAAATGCAATACAATATTCTTTATTTATATATTGGATATTTCTTTATAATTTATGAATTCAATTATGTTCCACACCAACAAAACCATATTTGATCTCAATAGTTTCCTGTTAAATAATCAGACTTGCACATAACATCAGTACTTGCTGCACATATTTTATCTAAGTCGATGCAGGTGACTTCACCATAGCTGCTACAGTAGCTATACTGTGTCCTTAGCAGACACTGGCTGGCTAGCGCCTCGCGGGTGTCCCCACAGTCTGGCAACCCGATTCACACATGGACGCACAAATCATCACTGCTACAGCTTTAACAAATAACATTAAAGACAAAGCGTTCCACAGTGCATTCTTGCTCATATTCCTCTAGACACTGTGAACAATAGCATCAGACATTAACTTCAAAAGTGAAGCTTAAAATAAGAGAAAACAAAAGGAAAGGCCCTTCCTGAAAAGATTTGCCTTTATTAGACTGTCAAAGATGATGGCCGGCTAATAGGAACCGCAGGTCGCTGGGGACTTTGTGGCCTGAGTCTAATGCAGTCGGCCTCACAGTCTCTTTTTTACTGGTGGTTATGGCAGAGCGAGACTAGGACGGGCCACCACAATGTCACTCACAACACTGTGCCCAGACTCTGTGCGGGTACATGTGTGTGTGAAAAAAAGGCTTTTCTATGTGTTATAAAAGCACAAGTGCTGCTGTACATCTGTGAGCATTGACAGTATGTGTGTGTTTTGTCTGAATCCATCATGCTGAGCTGCAGTGGGACGACTAACCGTCCCACCGTTTGATCACTATGCTATAGACACTGCGCGAGGACAGTGGTGGTTTAGACTGGCATTCTTCGTCTATAGCCTCAGGTCACCTACAGATCCAGATGTGAGATAGCTTGTAACCTACAGTGACTCTGGTGACGTCTGGCGGGGGGACCTCCAGCAGTTCAAAGTGTTTTGCAGCTGCTGAATTTGGCGGGAAGTGTTATTTTTCTGGAATTAGTTAACCTCTGTTGTACTTGTGTGTCAAAGTTGAGCCTTTTTTTTGGGCTTTTAAACTTGAGTGTGCGTGTTTGTGTGCATCCCATAAAGGATGTCAGACTATTTCATAAAGGGCTCCTAAACGCTGCGCTGCTGCCGGCTGTTTGTTTAGAGAGAAAACAAGCTGCATGAGACAGAGGAAAGAGACTCTTCAATTTCCTTATCTCTGATTCTCCCTGGTAAATGTCCAATATCCTTGATGTGAGTGTGTGTGTGTGTGTGTGTGTGTGTGTGTGTGTGTGTGTGTGTGTGTGTGTGAGCAGTCAGTCTTCTCCTGCAGACTCCAGCCTGTGCGACCTGCATTCACAAGCAGCCTCTTTTGCTTTGCTTTCTATAGTAACAACCTCCATATGGCGGGCGTTATGATGTTGTGCTTTTTCTTGCATGAAATGGATCGGATAGAACTGATGACGGCCCAGGCTTTTTCCAGAGCTTTCACTGTACTTTACTTCACACACACACAAACACACCTACAGTTATTGATATGCTTATATCCAGACAAATATTGGCAAATGTACAGGATGTACAAGAGGATACAGACAAACATGATTACTGTTCGTATGCACAGGCACACACACAATAAATGCACATTTAAACAGAGACTTAGGCACACACACAACACCAGCCAATACTTGCTACAGGTTTGGCCTGATCGTGCTCACTTCCATGTGTCTTTCATAAGGCAGACCTACCCCTCACTGTGTCTCACTCCTGCTCCATCCAACCTCCCATGTTTATGATCCAACGTCCCTCCCCTGTACCACACCGCACTGAGATGAGAGCTGAAGACTTTGAAACTAATTTCATCATCAAAATTCAATTTTTTGAGGACGCCCTCTTAAAGAAAATATGCAAAGAAAAACTCATCCATTCTGATACCTTGTCATACTGATTTTTCAAATCTTATATTTGCAATATTTAAAGCAGGGGTATGCAGTTTTCTGGAGAGGGCAAAAACAAAAACTAAATTTAAAAAAAACCAAAACAAAAGAGGATTTGAAAATACATCTTACAGCTCTCTTTTCTTCCCTCTCTGTCTTAAGCCCCTCCCACCTCATGACTGAGGCCAACTGCACACACCTCATAGAGTATTGTTTACCATACATTGATTTAGTTAATCTTACAGCTCTCTCTGTTTATCAAACCACAAATGACATAAGGAAGAGCTAGCTACCACACCCTGAGGTCCCTCCACCTCGCTCTCCGTCACTCTAGAACGTGAATCGCCAGGGGGGAGTGCAGGGCAGCAGTTTCTGGGATTGACCTTCGGTCAGCGGCTGTAGCAAATCCAATCCAGTGGTCATAGCGGGCTAGTGGCCAGCTGCAGCAGCAGGTCTGAGTTTGAGTTGCAGCAGCTGCTGGCAAGGGGACTGTCACTGGGGCTGCTGTCTGATCTCCTCCCAGCGAGGTAGTTTGCAGAGGCGGAGAGTGAGTAGGGAGGACACACGGCGATTTGATGCTCTATTTGGCTACATAATTGTGAACTTGAATATTGACATGTTTTGTTTTGGTTATTGTCAGACTCTCTTTTGATGAGCCTGTCTTTCTTTTTTGGGTTGCTTTGCAGTGTTGGCAGCTGTTGCAAGTGCTTCAATAGCAACTTTTCTGTTGGGTACTCTGCTATTAAATCAGATTGTCACCATCTGAAGGGACAAGTACGTACATCTGCATCTGTAAAACAGCCACTACGAATGTCCTCTGTCTGAAATGACCCGTGACATGATATGCTCAAAGTTTAATATGGGAATTCAGCCCAGTGACACCATAATAAAACAGCCTACCTCAGCTTTAACCAGGGTCAGAGACACCTTTTGCAAAGTAGATCTGGCCAAAAGCTACACTGCAGCACTATAAGAGCCAAAACTGCTAAAACCAGAGAAAATCAAAATGGATTCACTGACCACAGACTTTTCAAAACTATCGAACCCAGTCAGAGTTATCAGCTTCCTCAATTTGATTTGGTTCCAGACTACTTCAAAGTGGCAGATTGGAAGATGAACTGTGAGATAAGTTCACTAAGATAATAAGGATACCACACTGGCCCTCTCAGAGTGAGCGTATAAAATACTGCACATCACTGCTGCTGTTGCTGCACTGCCTCTGTTTATCTGATGTTCTTTTTTCACCTGACCTCAACTTACATTTGTTGGAGAACATGCAGCTTTGCTCGTGCTCTCAGAGGTGATGGAATATACAATCATTACCTCTCTTGGCTCACATTTCAAGTTTACTTTTCAACCAGCTCCTCTTCTCTATGCCCTCCTCATTGCCTGCTCATCCTGCTCTGCCTGTAGCTGTCCTCACCCTGACATCTTACTGGCTCCCTCTCCTCCTTTCTCTCTCCTGCTGTTTTACTAGCAGAGCTCTCCCTGCCAGATGTACTCTATAGACACAGTTTATCTTACCTTGGCTTTAAAACTCAGGTCTTCCACATGATTAAAAAGAGTCAGGGACTGAGAGCAGACTTCAAAAGAAGGGATGAGGGACCTCAGGGAGAGAAAGAGAGAGGGACGGACTGAGTGCCTAATGATGACGACACGTTTGTTTTCACGTGTATTCACTTGGTGCACTGACGATAGTTGCTATCACTGTCAAGAGGGAAAACTAAATCTCACTTTGGAAATTCAGCATAGATACAGGAAGGATGAGTATACTCAGATACAGTTTATGAGGTACAGCTGGTAAAAATGCATGCAGTTTAGTAGAACAGTACGTGATATGCTACCTACTGTATAAGACAAGATAAAACCCTGAACCCCTTCTGTCTCTGCTGGAGACCTCTCAATAACATCTGAATCTTGCTGTCTGTTTTATACAAGCGCCAACCTCTGAGGCTGAAAAATGAAGCCAACACAGAAGTGCCAAAAACTGGCCACTTGAGGTCGGCTCCAAAAGTGAGTCAATCCCCATACACACCCATGTTAAAATGCCCAAATTGACAGCAGCAATTAACATGTTTACAGCCTGCAGGGTTTCCCAAACATTCTTTTATTTGTGGCAGCCCACCACGATGTCAGCATTTGATTTTCTATTGTTGGAGCTGGACTGCTCATTGGGAGTGCTGCTGGAATATACTGTTGGGTTTTTCAGAGCACAGCACTTTTATTTAGTGTTGCCCAGGTTTTAAAGTTTGCTTTCACTCGCCTCTGCAGCAGCTGCTTCTTCAATCCACTGATGTGATTTGATCAGCTCTGATTGATCTGACCACAAATTGACTGATCAGTTCTTTAGCCTACAACACGATCGTTCACAGGGCGGCAAAAGCCTCCAAATTCAGAGAGGAGACACAGAATGCTCACTAAGTGACACACAAACCTTTTCCCCACTGCCAGATTTAGATTGTCATTCTGTGGGAAACACTGGACTGGTACAAAAAACAGTTGTAGTCTCTAAAACTAATTTCCCAGAGGGGGATATTTTGTATAACTCAGGCATTTATATCTAATTAAGGCTTAAAGTTGTGCCTTATTAAGGGCGTGGCAGTTTTGAGTGACAGGCTGTCTGTGTGGCATCACTTAAGTCTTTGAGTCAGACCCACCCCTTGCTCCTCCACAGCTCCACCCTCTTATCTAACTATGGTCACTTCTGGCTCCAAAAATCGATGGCGATGGCCAAACGTTAAACTCAAAGGCTTCAGAATAGGAAGCCACAAACTAATGGGTGACGTCACGGTGGCTACATCCATTATTTTCACACAGTCTGTGGTTTTATATCATCACACCACAAACTCTACAAAATACTGTCCATTAAATCAGTTTGTACAAGTGGTTCCAACCCCCAGAATCAAAGGACTGCTTTCACAAATCACTCCACAAAACAATTTATGGATGACTGCAGCGGTCCATAAATCCACGCAAGAGGACAGCCAGAGAAGAAAAAAGGCGGGATCCTGTTATTTACAGTGCGGGAGGTACCCTCCAGGGGGTTCCCCCCCCTCTTTGAATTGTTATATGTATGTGGCCACAAACCTTGAGGTGTCTTTGACCTATAATCAAACAAAGGTGGGTGAATGAGTGGTCCAAGCACCACTCTGAAACTCCCCACAGGGTTGTGATGTGGTCTTGCTCCTAATTCCTGTTTGAGGACAAGTTATTCAGGCAGAATGGATGCAAGGCTGAAAATGGGAGGAATGGATGAATCCCACAGTGAACGCTGCAGCTTTGTTTATGTGCTCCAGCATGATTGCTCTGTGTGGATCACTGCAGTATGGATCAAGCGGGAAATTTTATCCCAATCTGTTGCGCAATTTCAATGAAGCACTGAATATTTGACAGTGGATTTGACTAAGGCTTACTGGCAGGTTGTCTTATTACCAGAGGTGGAGACAGTCTCTTTACACTATGTGGTTTGTACAAACTCGTCACATGTCCATTCAGATGTTGCTGCTTTAGGACATGTCATATTTCAACAAGTCTTAGATTAGGTGTTGGGCTCATAGCCAATGCATACAATTGAACAAGTGAATAGACAGCTGCGTGGTTAATTATGCCTAACATCACTCATTTAATCAAATGCTTATTCAATTTAATCTCTTAAACATGTCATCTTGCAAAAAATAAATAAATAAAAAACATACAACTAAACATTAACAGACAGAGCGCAAACACCAAGTTGAATCCACAGATATTTAACATGCAGCTACATGTTCAGTTAAAAATTATTAAAGGTTTTACAACACGTCCATTCCCATGTGAATAATGAGGGCCAGGAGCCTGATTGTGGATTTGAAACCCAAATCCTCTCTAATGCACCAAGTAACACACACCCATGCTTGAGCTAACTGTAATAGGTAAACAGAGATGTTTGTTGGCGGAATATGACAGTGGTAATATGCAAATGTAGAGAGACATCTGGCCAATGTCAAGTGAACTTTTGGAAGCCAAGATTATTTATTTTCTGTGATGATGATTCACCTCATGCATCTGTTTGTGTGTGAGTCCAAGTACACCTGCGTGTGTTTAAACTGTACAAATGAAACCCTATATCTGATATCAAGTAATGGCTCACTCTGTACACGTTGGCAGATTGGAATTAAAAATAAAGGTTTGGCACCACGACAAGACTTTCTTACATGTGAGGAAGGGAGATGGCGAACACGTTGTGTAATTCTGGAAACGCTGTTGTTGTGTTTAAGGTGCATAAATAATGTCTGTTATTCCAAAAGAAAATCAAGTATAGACACAAAGTGTAAATTAATCTGCTCCAGAATCAGGACATCTTATGTCAACAATATGCAGCTGCACATTCAAATGTTGCTCTCACTCAGGTAGCATCATAACTTGAAAAAAACTGAAGGGCGAGTTCACAAAAGGATCGTACGGCTTTTTGTGCCTGTTAAATCTGCACAAATAAGACAAAAAGTACAATTCTCAAAGTCCTTGCAAAGGGTGAAATACACCCATACCTGCATTGTTAAGCAAAAAGTGTGCTTCTGTGCTGTTTGCATCTACTTCACTGAGGTGAAACACATATGTTGGGAGCAACATTGGCCCCTTTCTATGCAAATGAGCCTCACATTTTAAAAACGGTCCAATTCAGAGGATCAGTGCTTGTAGCCACATGTAGTTGCAGTGAAATTATTAGCATCTTCAGGTCAGAGTTGGTGGTAACTGAAGTGTAAATCATGCATTCTTCTTTAACAGTCTAAAGGTATACACACGAAAGCTCCGACAGAAATGACAGAGTAGGATATTAAATACTAAAAACAGTTTCTTTCTGTCAGGTTTAAATTCCTTGCCTAAAGTTCTGAGGAATGATTCTGCCCCTCGTCAATCAGGACCTGTAACTGACAATCTGGAAAGTTCAGTTTTCTTTTTCTCTCCACCGTTGTTCTGCCTACTGTGGTCTTGGAGTAAAGGCAGCATTTATACTTTGATACAAAGATAACTGCAATCAGATGCAAAAAGGGGAATTGCACTCACACAATATCTTTTTGTGATTCACCTGAATGTGATGCACAATTCATGGTGCCATCAGTAGCCATGATACGTTCTTTAAAATTTCACCTATGAGTGTTTTACACACATTTGAGAGCCCAAGCTTTACATTTTAAGACAGATGTGACCCCTTGAAAATTTGAAACTCAAACAAGGTCCTTCGCCTTATTTATAATTATTATGTTTCACTCAAATGACTTTAGGTCCCCAAATTTGGATTGAGAGAACAGGAGAATTGATAAAGACCAAAACATTGGTCTAATTCCCAACATAGCGTGGGGTCATGTTTGAAATAGTCGCTCTTTCAAGCGCTTAATTTTAGCCAGGAGGCAACATACTGGAGTTTTACCCCGGCTTCACCAGCTGAATTTTACTGGTAATATGACTATATGTAAGGCTGCAACTAAGATTTTATTTTTTATTTTCAATAAATCTGCTGTTTATTTTCTCAATTAAATCATTTGGTCTAAAAAAAAGTCATAAAAAAAATAAAATTGATAATAATAAATAATATAAAAAATGTATAGGTGATATCTCTAAATGTCTTGATTTGTCTTGCCGCAGTCCAAAACTCAAAGATTTATTGAAAATTGCCTTAAATAATCAATCAATTATCAAAAAACAATGGCAGAACTATTTTCTGTTCATCACCTGATTGATAAATTGGTAGCAGCTCTCTCAGTGCTTCAATATATATTTGTGCTCTCAAGATAAATAATTGGTATTCTGATAAATAAGCATGACTTACAAATGTCCCCTGGGACGCTGAAGCTAGGCAACAAGGCAATCGAGGTTGAATTTACCAGTTACGCCAATTTGTGTCAATCAGCAGTTTGGATGGATGAGTGATCTGTATGAAAACAAGCTGGCTTAAAAACAAACTAGATGTGTTTATCATTTTTTCTTGATGTCTGTTTCAGCTCAGGTCGGATTGGATCTGTTTTTGTTTGTTTTTTTGTTTGTGTTGTGTTTGAGTCAGACTGCTCTGACTTTTCAGAAGCCTCTGTTACATGTTTGCTGCATTGCAACAGCGCTCTGGAGAGGATCCAAAGCAAAAAAGATGCAAGGCGTGCAGACGTCTTTCACAGATCTTAAACAGATACAATTCTAAAATGCAGTGTGTAAAATATCACATACAACAGATTGCTTGGCCTCCTATCATGGTTTCAGTAAAACAGTGCAGATAGAGAGGAAACGGAGGAGACAAAGAGTCGATGACAAGCAACAAATCTCATAAGCGTCCCATACAACAAGTACCACAGGCCCCCAAGCAACCGTACATGTATGAAGTTCTCAGTATTCTCGCAGTCCCACTTTTGACATGACACATGAGAGACAGAAGCAATGCGTGGAAAACTACAAACACCAGCGTATCATCCAAGTGTGAAGCATCTTACAGAACTCAGCCTGAAGCCTTGGACCAACCTGCTCATCAAAGACAAAGGGGGAATTACCCTGGCCTGGTGAACACACACACCCATATACAAACACACACACACGCACACATTCAGACAAACACAGACACAGGTCTAATGAGTCCCAGCTGTGAATGGTTGCGTGATACAGCAAGACAACAATTAATGTGGAGAGGAGGCAGGACATGTTGACCTACTAAACCAGGAGAGATGGAGAGAAGAGAGGATGAGGCGGAGATGGAAAGATGAGGGAAGGTGAGAGACATGAGGACGAGGTAGAGTTAGGAAGAGGAGCAAAAAAGTGCAACAAACAAAGACGTTCACAGACTACAGTAGAAAATGACAACCGTGTGTAACCACTAACAGATTACACTACGATACTTCATTGTATGCTGTACTCTCTGGGGAAGAAAAGAGCAGATTCCTTTACTTGCAGTCAACTTATTTTAGAAATATGTTTCTTTCCTCAGAACTTTATCAGGTGGAAAGAAAAAAACCATTAAGGTCTAAGGGCCGAAACCTTGCATATCTAAAATGACGTCTATTGCAAGTAACAGACAGTGTGCTGGAAAAAACGGCTGTACCTGACTCAGAATTATGTCAGCCAAATCAGATTTGATCATTTAATACGAATATTCGACCATACCTTTTTTAACCACATAAAGTTTTAAAGTTTGAACGAGGCTTGGCGGGACATTCAGTGTGACAGCAGCATTCATGTAATATAGTAAACAAGCTAAAGGCCCATTGACGGATCACAAATGTGCAACAGCATTTTTTGCCGACACTAGATGTTAAAAAAAACAGCCAGAGACTGTATCTTATTAAGTTCCACCACCATCACCACTTTCGAGCAGAAAAGAGAAGACAATGTATCTCGCAGCCTTACAGTGGAAAGTTTCTCTTCCTCTGTGCCATTGCATCACGTCCGCATGAAAGTCAAGAACGCTTACTGCACAGCAAAATCTAGGGACCAGAACATCCCCAGAGGTGCACAGCACACTGACTAGCAAAAGAACAAGCAAATAAAAATGACTGCTCAACTTGTAGCAATCTTAGTCGACTGAAGGGTCTCCAACTGACGATTTGAATCTCCAACTTCCAAAGGGCAGCCCTCGGGAATTCTCTCTTCTCTTGCCGATAGACATTTACTCCCACACACCTGTCTAAACAACCCTGTCTCACTCCCATCTCATCAAATACTGACTCATAATCAGTGACCCTCTGCGTCAGATACAAACACACAGAGGCTCCCTTTAGCATCAGAATGAGACACACTGGGCAGAGTCGTTTTTTGACACTCCAAGCAACAGTCATAGTAAAAAGAGTGAGCAATTATGTATACAATGACAGTGAGGGGACATATGTCCCATGATACTACATTAGGTTAGTAACAAACATACTTATTTTATGACAAACCATGATGTTCTTTTCTAAACCTAACCATGAGCTTTTGTTGCCTAAACCTAAGAAAGTAATCCTTCAAAACTATTTTTTTTCCACTGGAAAATGGGAGGTATATTTTGAAAACATACGATCTGTGTAACAAGCGCAAATTGACACAATGTCTGTGAATGTCCAAAACTGACGCTGGAGGGGCCACTGACTAAGTGTCAGTGTTTGACGAGTTGAGAACTAGAATGTGTTGTTCTACACGTGATAAAAGGTGTGCATGAGCCTTCACTGTCTACTATGTTTTCGAATGTCAAGTCAATTACTGCAAATAGCCTCATCCATCAGCAGCTGTTGGTAGGATGAAAGTCACTGTCATCTCAATCCCTCTTGATTAACTCCATACTGAAGAGAAAAGCCACTCCAAAGAGAATCACCATGTGTTATCCTACAGATCTGACACGGCTCAGATAATCGCTGTGAACAGGAATACGTCTCTCACAAAGCTTGAAACCAGAGAAATTATGAAGGAACTGAAAGCTGAATGTGTGTGTGTTTTAACTTTACTTTGCATCCTTTATTTCACTGGGGTGTTGACATCTCTGAACCAGAGAATGTGCCCATATCCCTATAAAAATTTCCCTCTGTACCGTCAGGGCCTATAAAGTCAGTTTTTCATTATCTGTCAAAGGAGCAATTGTTGGCTTTGTAAGTTTAAGTTTTTTGACTCAACATTAAATACAGCAGGTTTGTGGGGATTTGATTTTAGTATGTTTAACCTCTGTCTGGAAAGTCCAAGTGGAGAAAAGCTACAGTATGCTGTTCACAAGCCAGAGTGTACAATTTGGAAATTATTTATTTTCCTGAAAAAAAAGGAGGTGAGATGAAAGTGTCTCCCCTTGAACACAGATGATCAGTATTTTCTTATCCTTTCATGCTGCATGCAGCGATTAGGTTAAACCCAATTCAATGTGAGTTGACATGTTTTGGCAAATTGAAGGCCTCATGCAAAGATTGAGATGAGGCCATGAGTAAACATTTCCGTGTATAAAAAAGTCATTTCGGAAGCTGTCAAGTACAGTAATAGTGAACCATTTCATGAACGCATCAAATTTTAAAACCTTTAAATGTGGCCACATTCAAAAGTAGCAACTGATTTCCAATTCATGTCAACGTTTAAGTAGGACAGAGCTTCAGAAAACGTAATATTTCCAGTTCTGCTTGGCTGAAAGACTAAAATTGCAGGCGAGACCACAATAACAAGACCACATATAATGTTTTGAGTGAATATGCCCAAAAAATCTATCTTAAATAAAAGGCAAAGAATACTGTCTGGACTGGGGAGAATCAAATTAATACATTTCAACGTCCTTGCGAGACAACAGCAGCATCTCAGGGTGGTTGCTTTTTTCTCATTGAGTAGATGTGTTCCCCTCAGCCAGTAATACTGGGTGTACTGATGTTTAACTGGCAAACAGTTAGTAAAGGAAAACCTGACAATCTAGAGCCTTGCTAAAATAATGAATCCTTAAGTTGTTGCACAGCACTTTGTTTTAGGCTGGGTGTATCTGTTATTTAAAATATGAGGGAAGATACCAGACAAAGCTGTAGGTCTGCCACCAGTTGAACAATTTTCAATTGAGTTGTAACCTTGTGGGCTGAAAAATGAAGTCAAAGCCGACGTCCCAAAAACTGCAGTTCCAATAATGGCCACTTGAGGCTGGCTTCAAAAGCAAGTTAATCTCCATAATCACTTGTGTTAAAATGCCAGACTTTTACAGCAAAAATAAACATATTCACAGCCTGCACCAAAAACACCTTTTTTGTCTCTATAGCTAATCAGTCCCTCTCTCTGCCTGGTTAGCATGAAGTAACACAGCAGCAGCAGTTAACATCCAGCATGGAGTCGTTAAATAGTCCCAATAATCTCTCACACTGTAACGCCTTGACTATGTTGTTGACTCGGTTGATAACCACTGGGTAACGTTAGCCGTGAGATGCTAACAGTTAGCCCTGTCACTAGCCGCTTTTACACTGCCTCTTTAAAGGCAGGAATCTCAAGCTGTTATTCCGCCTCATCGTTCTGTAAAAAAGGTACAATAAAGGACTGGGAGGACAGAGTTGTCAAGCCTTTAAGCTGGCATCAGAGGTCGTAACAGCACTGAAATGACCTCTGTATAAAAGAGGCAGCTGGCAGACCAGATCATGGGCAGCATGGATGTGGCGTTTTGACAACGTGTTATGTGTGCGACCCACTGCAGGAGATTTAAAAAGTAGCTGGTAGCAGTTAGTGGCTAACTAAAAGTAGAAGAGCAGCGGACAAAAATGTCCGGGATTTGGGGTGACAGTGATGGTCCAGGAGCTCCTTACCCTCCGAGCAGAGGATGAGATCAGCCAACATATGAGAGGGACGATAAATGCTTATAATATTATTGTTATTGCCATGGTAATGCCATTGTTATTGTTTAGAAAGCGCGACCAACACATATGTTATATGGAAAACTAGAGGCCATTGCTGTTTTGTTCCATGTCACGCCTGTTACGCCTTAATTGCTTCTGCGATGCTGCCATGCCATCTAAAATCAGACACGTGTGGCACGATGACCACAACAATGTAATCAAGTGATGGCAACTAATTAGCAGGCTATAGAAACTAATAAAAATGTTTTTGAAAGGCAACATAAAGCATAGACCCAAAAGATGCAGCCAGAAAAGTGCAAGCCAAGCTGCACGTGTGAATGAGGAAAACTTTTGTGCTTTTTTCCAAAGTGAAATAGTTGCTAGAAAAGACTTGGTGACATCATTGTGCTATACAGAAAGAATTTAAATGACTGTTCTCAGGGATGACTTTCAGGGGTTTTCTGCCACCACAAAAACTCACTAATGCGGTAATGCTATACCCTTTCCATCAAAACCCATTAAAATTCTAGAAGGCCAGTAAAAGCGCTGGTTGTTCCTTGATGTAAACAATAAAAAAGACAATAAGGAAAATGTTAACATTCTAAAGAGAGCTCAGTGATTTTCTGACCGTACACAAAGATCAGTCTCCTCCTCTTAATGTAGCCCTACACTGCACCTGTCAGCAGGTGAAAACCTAGCTGTGAAAAACGCCTGCCAGGTTTGCATTGCTGACTCTATAAAACAAACAAACAAATAATGCAATAATCACCTCCCCACGAACATTTTAAGAGGTGAAGTCAACCACACCGCACCACAGCCACAGCAGCTGGTCAAAACTGGTCTGAACCCATTCAAGCACACATCACACACACACAAACAGGCAGGCACATAAATATATAAACTCTCTGTTACAGTTTCTTCTCTCCATGAAAACACACGTGCGCACACACACTCAGTCAGCACACACAATCACGCTTTGAGATTTGGCCACCCAACACTCATCTAGCTAATAAAGATTTTGGGCCGCAGCCCAGAGAGGGGCTGGGTTTGAGGGGCTGGGTTTTTTGAGGTTGAGCAGAGTAAACAGAGCTTTAAAAACAATAACAAGTCACTTGTGAAAGAGTTTGAGTTTGCAGCGGCTCTGTGGACCAATAAACTTTGTGTTCAGCAGGTGACTTTATGGAGACCTCGGGGGAAATGTGTGGAGGTGTTTGCATGTGAAATACAACAGGGATCAGACAGTCTGGTGTCATCGACAAACACACACACACACACACAGATGCATGCACAGCGCCTCAGTCAGTCACACACACTCACAGCTTCAGACAATACAAAATAATGACAATAATTGTGACTCCCTCTAAGGCAGTGACGTTCCTAAGTATGCATCCTGCATCCCTGGCACATTAAAATGTGAAAGGACACACACACTTACTAAAGTTCTGCTATTGTCATACTATTGGCACTGTGTGTGTTTTTGTTCTTTGCACAGATCTGACACCTGCCCGCCCTCATCCCTGGCTCTCTGAAGCTCAGTGCACCACCATTTAGTGGCAAAGGTGACAGTGTCTGTGGCACAGCACAGAGGTTGCCAGGGACTGGCAAATAACCTCACTATTTGGTTCATAAAATGTATGCAAATTCATGAACATGTAGGATATAAGTACAGACACACCTGTAATCTTATCACGACTGCTGTGATAGCTGCTGCTATAGTTAATCATCTCATTGACCTGATGATGCCTTACTATCCAGGGGATGCGCCATCTTGAAAAAAATGTTTCCAGCAGCATCCCAAATCTTCCCCAGGGACTCACTACATTAAA
Source organism: Cephalopholis sonnerati (assembly GCA_019142605.1). Lineage (NCBI taxonomy): Eukaryota > Metazoa > Chordata > Actinopteri > Perciformes > Serranidae > Cephalopholis > Cephalopholis sonnerati. The sequence goes on from JAGQAX010000019.1 coordinate 20,116,177, forward strand.
ACCTATCAACATTATTGTTAAGGCTATGTTGTAACATCAATGTCAGGTATTATCAGTTTTTTAAAATCAGATTCTTAAGTGATTTTTAACATTCAAAATAAAAGAGGTAAAGAATTTCTTTGTCACAAGTTATCCCTCCTCTGGCTGTACACATACTGTGCACTGTAAGACTGTCAAGTTCAAACAAATTGTGACAAACATGAGTATGTTACAGTCCAGGAGGATTATTAATGTGCTCCTCCTCCTGTACTGCCTTAATATGTACATTCAGCGCATCCAATGCATCAAAACATTGTTTTCTAGTTGAAGCTGCGCCTCATTTTCAAACTGTATGGTTTGCCTAAAATGAACAATGACAGCAATATAGTCCACAATGAGCAGCGCTAAAATCAACCTGCGTAGTTGTCCCTCCATTGTGACATTAGAAAGTGTCACATTTATCTTGCAAGTGTACTCTTCTATGTTTTGTTTACTTCCTGGATTTTTCCCACATGGAAATTCTGACCAATCAAGAGCAGCTTTCTCATGCAAGGCATTTTATCTGGTCCGCTTGTAAATGCTGCCGTGAGAACACGAACCAGCTCTAGGCAATTATGCAACGCTGAGTGACAAGCTAACAGGTGAATTTGCTGTCATGGTAATTTATCAATAAAGCAGTTTAGAAAGGCAGCATGCAGCCTCAACTTTATCCACGGTTTTCCTATCTTTGGTCCTAAATCCAAAGTGCTTCCACACATTACTTGATGGATGATGGTTTGTCATGATTATCTGTTCAGCACAGGTTGATGGTTTCATCCAATAACAAAAAGAATTAAAGCTGCGAGCAGCGTTTAACGGGACCTCGCCCCCACGCCCGTCGGCCCCCGCCCGCCGCCCCTTGCCCGTCTCCCCTTGCCCCCGGCCCCCGGCCCCTTGCCTGTCGCCCCTAACCCGCTGCCCGTTGCGGGCCGTAGCTCCGGCCGTGCGTTTGCGGTTACGCGTGTGTTTCTCCGCTGTCGACCTAACTGATGTTTGTCACCGTGAAATAGTCTGAACATATGCATTTTGTGTTACAAGTAGGTGGCGTTATGCGTAATCTCAATAAATATGTACACATGAATGTGTTCAGGAGGGACTGTTATCAATGCTGTGAAGTTTGGGGAAAATTGAAGCATGTATGCTGGAGTTATAAACTATTTCCTGTGCTGTGGCGATACATTTAATGTGAGGCCTGATATGTGAAAGTGTGATAAAAAAAAAAAATGCACTAGTGATTGGTCATGAGATTGTACATGACATACAGACCACAGCATGTAAATGTTGGGGAAAGCAAAAGAAAGTGTGTGAAAAGATGTACTGCCTGTTGTTAGTAGGTAACGCTATGCCCAAACATTGACACATGGCTGTGTTCAGGACGGGCCGGTCATCGGTGTTCACAGGTACATTAAATGAAACACACAGCTCTAAAGCACAGTGACACTGCATTGTCTTCAGTCTGCTGCCAACAACACACACGTTTTAACATGGCTGTGTGAGTACAGCGTTTAAAAAGAATGAAATGGATAGATGAGGACGACCAGGAGAGTTTGGTGATCGTTGTGATGCAGAAATGTGGAAATGAGAGCAGTTAAACATGAAGGCAGTTCAGCGTTTCCCCTGCGATCAGCGGTGAGAGACTGTATTGGAACGGATGGGACACACGGTTAGTACTCAGTGTCTTTGGAGGCGCAGTGTTCAAATTCTGAGGCTGTCAGTGTTAAAAGCAGACACTTTTCTGAAGGAGGAAAAAGATCTCTACTACTGTCTTGCAAAAATGGTGTGTGTAAGTCAAAGATTGGCCCGTGATCGCTATTTTAAGCGTTTTTTGGGAGAGTTTTCACAGCAGCTCAGCGCTCTGGCTGGTGACGTCACCCGCTGCTGCAGCTCATATTACTCCCGTCTCACAGACACACATTGGAAAGTGACAATGAACTCGCGGTGCGTTTAGGTGAAAAACTCAAGAACGGTAAAAGCTACAAAAAAACCGAAGACATCGCTGGAATTCTAAGAACGGCGCGAACATGTTGAGCTGCTTTTAAGCTGTAGGCAATACACTATTTCGGCGGAGATAATATTTTGAAAAGACGATCGTTAAAGTGCAAATATCTCACTTCCTGTTGGGTTTAGGTCGGAGGTATCAGCGTATGATTTGTAGGTCTTGATGAGACAAACAAGCCAGTTTTGGTTTGATCTTTCTACGTGATTCCTACGAGCAGTAGTCGGTGTTTTTGTGAGGAAAAGTGCGTTAAAAAAATGAACTTCCTGTTGCCAGTAGGTTGCGCTATATGTAATCCCAAATATTGACACATGGATGTGTTCAGGGCGTGACTGTCATCGATCCTGTGATTTTTTGGGAAGATTGGAGCATGTATGCTGGATTTATGAAGTATTTTGCTGTTCAGGATGCGTGTGCGTTGTCACCTTTCGGACCCAATAGAATCAGAACCGGGCCAGTAATGAAAAAGTTGTACAGTACTTTTTTGCCCCAGGGTGTGATCTATCACCCTGTGCGTCGTTCAGGTTGCTACGATAAACGCCCTCGGAGAAGATATTTTTTGAAAAAGGCTAATTTTTACTGTGAAAGGGCAAATAACTCATTTCCTGTTGGGTTTAGGTCAGGGGTGTCAGCGCGTGATTTGTAGGTCTTGACGAGACGAACGAGCCAGTTTTGGTTTGATCTTTCTACGACATTCCTACGGGCCGTAGCGACGTTTTTTGTGTTTCTAGGTGGCGCTAGAGAGCTTTTGCGTCTTCATTTCTGAATAATCTCCATCTGTGTCACTTTTTGGACCAGCATGCCAATTTTGGTGAGTTTTCGAGCATGTTTAGGGGGTCAAAAATGAGCGCAACGGAACGGGAGAAAGAAAGAATAATAATAATTAAAGCTGCGAGCAGCGTTTAACGGGACCTCGCCCCCACGCCCGTCGGCCCCCGCCCGCCGCCCCTTGCCCGTCTCCCCTTGCCCCCCGGCCCCCGGCCCCTTGCTTGTCGCTCCTAACCCGCTGCCTGTTGCGGGCCGTAGCTCCGGCCGTGCGTTTGCGGTTACGTGTGTGTTTCTCCCCTGTCAACCTAACTGATGTTTGTCACCGTGAAATAGTCTGAACATATGCATTTTGTGTTACAAGTAGGTGGCGTTGTGCGTAATTTCAACAAATATCTACACACGAATGTGTTCAGGGGGGACTGTTATCAATGCTGTGAAGTCTGGGGAAAATTGAAGCATGTATGCTGTAGTTATAAACTATTTCTTGTGCTGTGGCGGTACACTTAATGTGAGGCCTGACATGTGAAAGTGTGAAAAAAAAAAAAAAATGCACCAGTGAGTGGTCATGATATTGTGCATGACATACAGACCACAGCATGTAAATTTTGGGGAAAGCAAAAAAAGTCTGTGAAAAGATGTACTGCCTCTTGCCAATAGGTGGCGGTATCCCCAAACACATGGCTGTGTTCAACACGAACCTGTCATCGGTCCTCACAGGTACATTAAATGAAACACAGCACACAGCTCTAAAGCACAGTGACACTGCATTGTCTTCAGTCTGCTGCCAACAACACACACGTTTTAACATGGCTGTGTGAGCACAGCGTTATACAGAATGAAATATATAGATGAGGACGACCAGGAGAGTTTGGTGATCGTTGTGATGCAGAAATGTAGAAATGAGAGCAGTTAAACATGAAGGCAGTTCAGCGTTTCCCCTGCGATCAGCGGTGAGAGACTGTATTGGAGCGGATGGGACACACGGTGAGTAGTCAGTGTCTTTGGAGGCGCAGTGTTCAAATTCTGAGGCTGTCAGTGTTAAAAGCAGACACTTTTGTGAAGGAGGACAAAAATCTCTACTACATTTGTGAAAAAATGGTGTGTGTAGGTCAAAGAATAAGCCCGTGATCGCTATTTTAAGCGTTTTTTGGGAGAGTTTTCACAGCAGCTCAGCGCTCTGGCTGGTGACGTCACCCGCTGCTGCAGCTCATATTACTCCCGTCTCACAGACACACATTGGAAAGTGACAATGAACTCGCGGTGCGTTTAGAGGAAAAACTCAAGAACGGTAAAAGATACAAAAAATCCAAAGACATCGCTGGAATCGTACGAGCGGTGCGAACATTTTGAGCTGCTTTTAAGCTGTAGGCAATACACCATCTTGGAGGAGATATGTTTTGAACACAAATTGTTAAAGTGTAAATATCTCACTTCCTGTTGGGTTTAGGTCAGGAGTATCAGCGTATGATTTGTAGGTCTTCATGATAGAAACAAGCCAGTTTTGGTTTGATCTTTCTAAGACATTTCTACTAGGAGTAGTGAGCATTTTTGTGGCGCGAAGAGTGTGGGCTTGCGTTAACTTTCAGAGGGCATAAAATCCAAACCGGGCCAGTAATGAAAAAATCCTTCAGAAGTTTTGTTCAAAATGTTGAGAAATATCACGTGACCAACGTTGAAGTCTGTACGATAAACGCCCTAGGAGGAGATAGTTCTGAAAGTTGGAATGTGAACGTGCAAATATCTCACTTCCTGTGCGATTTAGGTCAGGGGTTGCAGCGCGTGATTTGTAGGTCTTGATGAGAGAAACAAGCCAGTTTTTGTTCGGTCTTTCTACGACAATCCTACAGGCTATAGGGGCCATTTTCATTTTTCTAGGTGGCGCTAGAGGGCTCATTTTGGCACCTAAGGGGTTAATTGTTGCATTTTATCAAATTTTCACGCATTTCTGACCGGTGTGCCAATTTTGGTGAGTTTTCGAGCATGTTTAGGGGGTCAAATTTGGACTTGTTTCGGCGGAAAAATAATAATAATAATAAGAATAATAATAATAATAAACGAAGCAAAAACAATAGGTTCCTTGCCTTCGGCAAGGGCTCCTGTGGAGCCCTTGCCTTTCGGCTCGGTCCCTAATTAAAGCTGCGAGCAGCGTTTAACGGGACCTCGCCCCCACGCCCGTCGGCCCCCGCCCGCCGCCCCTTGCCCGTCTCCCCTTGCCCCCGGCCCCTGGCCCCTTGCCTGTCGCCCTAACCCGCTGCCCGTCGCGGGCCGTAGCTCCGGCCGTGCGTTTGCGGTTACGCGTGTGTTTCTCCGCTGTCGACCTAACTGATGTTTGTCACCGTGAAATAGTCTGAACATATGCATTTTGTGTTACAAGTAGGTGGCGTTATGCGTAATGTCAATAAATATGTACACACGAATGTGTTCAGGAGGGACTGTTATCAATGCTGTGAAGTTTGGGGAAAATTGAAGCATGTATGCTGGAGTTATAAACTATTTCCTGTGCTGTGGCGATACACTTAATGTGAGGCCTGATATGTGAAAGTGTGATATAAAAAAAAAATGCACTAGTGATTGGTCATGAGATTGTACATGACATACAGACCACAGCATGTAAATGTTGGGGAAAGCAAAAGAAAGTGTGTGAAAAGATGTACTGCCTGTTGTTAGTAGGTAACGCTATGCCCAAACATTGACACATGGCTGTGTTCAGGACGGGTCGGTCATCGGTGTTCACAGGTACATTAAATGAAACACACAGCTCTAAAGCACAGTGACACTGCATTGTCTTCAGTCTGCTGCCAACAACACACACGTTTTAACATGGCTGTGTGAGTACAGCGTTTAAAAAGAATGAAATGGATAGATGAGGACGACCAGGAGAGTGTGGTGATCGTTGTGATGCAGACATGTGGAAATGAGAGCAGTTAAACATGAAGGCAGTTCAGCGTTTCCCCTGCGATCAGCGGTGAGAGACTGTATTGGAACGGATGGGACACACGGTTAGTACTCAGTGTCTTCGGAGGCGCAGTGTTCAAATTCTGAGGCTGTCAGTGTTAAAAGCAGACACTTTTCTGAAGGAGGACAAAAATCTCTACTACATTTGTGAAAAAATGGTGTGTGTAGGTCAAAGAATAAGCCCGTGATTGTTATTTTAATCGTTTTTTGGGAGAGTTTTCACAGGAGCTCAGCGCTCTGGCTGGTGACGTCACCCGCTGGTGCAGCTCATATTACTCCCGTCTCACAGACACACATTTGAAAGTGACAATGAACTCGCGGGGCGTTTAGGTGAAAAACTCAAGAACGGTAAAAGCTACAAAAAATCCGAAGACATCGCTGGAATCGTACGAGCGGTGCGAACATTTTGAGCTGCTTTTAAGCTGTAGGCAATACACCACCTTGGAGGAGATATGTTTTGAACACAAATCGTTAAAGTGTAAATATCTCACTTCCTGTTGGGTTTAGGTCAGGGGTATCAGCGTATGATTTGTAGGTCTTCATGATAGAAACAAGCCAGTTTTGGTTTGATCTTTCTAAGACATTCCTACGAGGAGTAGTGAGCATTTTTGTGGCGCGAAGAGTGTGGGCTTGCGCCAACTTTCAGAGGGCATAAAATCCAAACCGGGCCAGTAATGAAAAAATCCTACAGAACTTTTGTTCAAAATGTTGAGAAATATCATGTGAGCAACGTTGAAGTCTGTACGATAAACGCCCTAGGAGGAGATAGTTCTGAAAGTTTGAGAATGAACGTGCAAATATCTCACTTCCTGTGCGATTTAGGTCAGGGGTTGCAGCGCGTGATTTGTAGGTCTTGATGAGAGAAACAAGCCAGTTTTTGTTCGATCTTTCTACGACAATCCTACAGGCTATAGGGGCCATTTCCATTTTTCTAGGTGGCGCTAGAGAGCTCATTTTGGCACCTAAGGGGTTAATTTTGTCATTTTATCAAATTTTCACGCATTTCTGACCGGTGTGCCAATTTTGGTGAGTTTTCGAGCATGTTTAGGGGGTCAAATTTGGATTTTCGCGGTCGGAAAAATAATAATAATAATAATAATAATAATAATTAAAGCTGCGAGCAGCGTTTAACGGGACCTCGCCCCCACGCCCGTCGGCCCCCGCCCGCCGCCCCTGGCCCGTCTCCCCTTGCCCCCCGGCCCCCGGCCCCTTGCCCGTCGCCACTGACCCGCTGCCCGTTGCGGGCCGTAGCTCCGGCCGTGCGTTTGCGGTTACGTGTGTGTGTTTCTTTGCCGTCGACCTAACTGATGTTTGTCACCGTGAAATAGTCTGAACATATGCATTTTGTGTTACAAGTAGGTGGCGTTATGCGTAATCTCAACAAATATGTACACACGAATGTGTTCAGGGGGGACTGTTATCAATGTTGTGAAGTTTGGGGAAAATTGAAGCATGTACGCTGGAGTTATATACTATTTCCTGTGCCGTGGCGGTACACTTAATGTGAGGTCTGATATGTGAAAGTGTGATAAAAAAAAAAAATGCACCAGTGATTGGTCACGAGGTTGTGCATGACATACAGACCACAGCATGTAAATTTTGGGGAAAGCAAAAAAAGTCTGTGAAAAGATGTACTGCCTGTTGCCAATAGGTGGCGGTATCCCCAAACACATGGCTGTGTTCAGGACGGGCCTGTCCTCGGTCCTCACAGGTACATTAAATGAAACACAGCACACAGCTCTAAAGCACAGTGACACTGCATTGTCTTCAGTCTGCTGCCAACAACACACACGTTTTAACATGGCTGTGTGAGCACAGCGTTTAAACAGAATGAAATGGATAGATGAGGACGACCAGGAGAGTTTGGTGATCGTTGTGATGCAGACGTGGAAATGAGAGCAGTTAAACATGAAGGCAGTTCAGCGTTTCTCCTGCGATCAGCGGTGAGAGACTGTATTGGAGCGGATGGGACACACGGTGAGTACTCAGTGTCTTTGGAGGCGCAGTGTTCAAATTCTGAGCCTGTCAGTGTTAAAAGCAGACACTTTTGTGAAGGAGGACAAAAATCTCTACTACATTTGTGAAAAAATGGTGTGTGTAAGTCAAAGATTGGCCCGTGATCGCTATTTTAAGCGTTTTTTGGGAGAGTTTTCACAGGAGCTCAGCGCTCTGGCTGGTGACGTCACCCGCTGCTGCAGCTCATATTACTCCCGTCTCACAGAAACTCCTTGGAAAGTGACAATGAACTCGCGGTGCGTTTAGGTGAAAAACTCAAGAACGGTAAAAGCTACAAAAAAACCGAGGACATCGCTGGAATTCTAAGAACGGTGCGAACATTTTGAGCTGCTTTTAAACTGTAGGCATTGACGAGTTCGGCGGAGATAATGTTTTGAAAAGACGATCGTTAAAGTGTAAATATCTCACTTCCTGTTGGGTTTAGGTCGGGGGTATCAGTGTATGATTTGTAGGTCTTGATGAGACAAACAAGCCACTTTTGGTTTGATCTTTCTACGTGTTTCCTACGAGCAGTAGTCGGCGTTTTTGTGAAAAAAACTGTGTAAAAAAATGAACTTCCTGTTGCCAGTAGGTAGCGCTATATGTAATCCCAAATATTGACACATGGATGTGTTCAGGGCGTGACTGTCATCGATCCTGTCAATTTTTGGGAAGATTGGAGAATGTATGCTGGATTTATGAAGTATTTTGTCTGTTCAGGATGTGTGTTCGTCGTCACCTTTCAAACCCAATAGAATCAGAACCGGGCCAGTAATGACAAAGTTACGCAGAGCTTTTTTTTCCATAGGGTGTGAACTATCACCCTGTGCGACATTCAGGTTGCTACGAGAAACGGCCTCGGAGGAAATATTTTCTGAAAAAGGCTAAGTTTTAGGCGAAATCTTATTGTTAAAGGGCAAATATCTCACTTCCTGTTGGGTTTAGGGCTTTGTGACCCTAGGTCTAATTTGTAGGTCTTGATGAGACAAACAAGCCAGTTTTGGTTTGATCCTTCTACGTCATTCCTACGAGCAGTAGTGGGCGTTTTTGTGAGGAGAAGTGTGTAAAAACATGAACTTCCCGTTGCCAGTAGGTAGCGCTATATGTAATCCCAAATATTGACACATGGATGTGTTCAGAACGTGACTGTCGTCGATCCTGTCAATTTTTAGGAAGATTGGAGCATGTATGCTGGATTTATTAAGTATTTAGCTGTTTAGAATGCGTGTGCGTTGTCACCTTTCGGACCCTATAGAATCAGAACCGGGCCAGTAATGAAAAAGTTGTACAGAACTTTTTTTCCCCAGGGTGTGAACTATCACCCTGTGCGCCGTTCAGGTTGCTACGATAAACGCCCTCGGAGAAGATATTTTTTGAAGAAGGCGCATTTTCACTGTGAAAACGGCAAATAGCTCATTTCCTGTTGGGTTTAGGTCAGGGGTACCAGCGCGTGATTTGTAGGCCTTGATGAGACGAACGAGCCAGTTTTAGTTTGATCTTTCTACGACATTCCTACGGGCCGTAGCGACGTTTTTTGTGTTTCTAGGTGGCGCTAGAGAGCTTTGGCGTCTTCATTTCTGAATAATCTCCATCTGTGTCACTTTTTGGACCAGCATGCCAATTTTGGTGAGTTTTCGAGCATGTTTAGGGGGTCAAAAATGAGCGCAACGGAACGGGAGAAAGAAAGAATAATAATAATAATAATAATAATAATAATAAACGCAGCAAAAACAATAGGGACCTTGCCCTTCGGGCTCGGTCCCTAATAAACGAAGCAAAAACAATAGGTTCCTTGCCTTGGCAAGGGCTCCTGTGGAGCCCTTACCTTCGGCTCGGTCCCTAACAATAGTATAGTTTATTGAAGGGCAGCATGGCATCAGTAAATCAGAATGACTTATGTGCACTCTCAGCTGCCTGTTGCTCTTATACATAGTGAATTTTGTATTTGGTCTGTCTAATACAGATTGAATATATTTTCCCACACTTGAATGGTTTAAATTTTGACTAGAAGAGACAGTCCTGATACATGCACACACACAAGCACATACATAGCCATGTTCTGTTCCACTGAAGCACAGGTCACCCCTCCTCACCACAGTCTCCCCAGACTGGGGGAGAGATGAAATAATGTTCACACTGACAAAGAAAAAACACACTGTCCATCCAAAGAATGAGCAGGGAAAACAGGCGAGCGGAGCAGCTAGTGAGGTGGAAAAGTATTCTTCACACAAAGAATCAGCACAAAAGGCCAGGCACGCTGGAGACTGGAAGATGTAGCCACAAAATCCTGGCTCTGAAAACCACACAAAAAACAATAACTGTTGATCTTTGGAGGCTAGAAAAAAAAACTGCTCCAAATGTGTTTTAATGCAAAGTAGTAAAATTAGAATGTCTGTCTAGAAATATCTGCTGTCTCTTTCCTAATCCGAGAGAGCAGTGCCAATATTAATACACCTTTTAGAGCACGGAGGCAATGTTATTTCATCTGGATATTGAGTATCTGTGTGAGCGAGTGCCTGCGTGTGTGCAAAATTACATCTAGGAATAGCCGAAATGACCCCGAAAAGCCAAGTTTAAAAACCACACACACACAATGGAATCTGTGCTATGTTTGTTTTGTTTTGTTTAATTCCAGACCCCCAGTATGAGGGCTGACAGAACAGTGAAACGGGAGCTGAACAACGGCCAGACACAGCCAGGACTGAGACCAAAAACTACTCACTGACACCTTCCTAAGCCTCCACCGAGGTGCACTTTATCTGTCATATTTACAGCTATCTTGAAACCATCTCTCAGTGGAGCTTCCCTCAACAGAACATTGAACTGGGGCCTGTCTGCACTGAGGAAGGTCGTTTTAGGGTCTCCCCTTGGTACCTTGTACTGCAGAAGTGATAACGTTTACACAAGGGACTATTTTTGAAGAGCCATTAATCTCGCAGTAACCATTACAGAACCAGATAAACTATATCTTTCAGGATTCTTTTAATAAATTGGTTTAAATGTGTAATTTCTTTCTACAGCAGTGTCATACACTGTGCCAAAAACGGGCCTGAAAACACTGCATCACAACTTCAACATCAACCATTTCCACAACAGAGTTGGATAACAACACAAGTACATCACTATTAATTTTTAGTAGTAATTTTCATAATTTTATTTTGCTAATTTAATGGGCTGCATCCAAAGAACGAATGAGAACCGCTGCTCAGCTGGCAGCTGGCATTACGCCTAAACATTGTGTGAAGATAGATCTGGCTATGCAAGACAACACAGTGATAGACTCTCGTTCAGCCAGCTAACCAAAGGTGTATGATTTTATTTTTCTGTCTAATAAGGAACGTAAATATAATAATATTTCCTTTCTTGATATTTTGTGAGTTGATTTTTTTTTTATTAAATTTATTAAACTAAAATAGAATTAGTGCTTTGCCACTGTATGCCTCCATAAACCAGTCAAGTTGCACTTTTGGTGTACATCCATGTCTGTGAAAACATGGATACTTCAAACACATCTTCAACCTCTCCAGCATAGAAGATCTGTACAACACAGTTTCCGGTTAGGCACCATAGATTAGAGCCACCAATTCAGATCAGACCATGTCTCCCCTTTCAATCCTGAGATATGACATTGAGTACTGGCAAAAGTGGTGTTTTTGCAGAGCATTATGATGTTAGAGTGAAGCTGACCTTTGAATTTTTGGATATAAAATGTCATCACTCCATCATTTTATCCTATTAGACATTTGTGTGAAGTTCTGTCATAATTAGCGTAGGAATTCTTGGGTCATACCCAAAACATGCATACATCTTGAGTCCAAGTAGATTGTTTGTGCCAAATTTGTGGAAACTCCCTCAAGGCCTTCTTGAGATACTGCGCTCACAAGAATATGATGGATCCAAGGTCAGTGACCTTGACCTTTGACCACCAAGTTCTGATTAGTTTATTGTTGAGTCCAAGTGGATGTTTGTGCCAAATTTGATTAAGATTCCTAAAGGTGTTTTTGAGATATCGCTTTCACGAGAATGAGACAGATGCAAGGTCACAGTGATGTTGACCTTTGATCACTAAAATCTAATCAGTTCATTGCTGAGTCCAAGGGGACGTTTGTGCCAAATCTGAAGCAATTCCCTCAAGGCTATCTCAAGATATCTTGTTCACCAGAATGGAATGGACCAGCAGACAAACCAATGTACAGATTGACATAATGACATAATGTCTCTGGTCAAGATCATCAAGCAAGAAAGCTTGTGGAACACAACCCGCTACTCAAACACATCTCCCAGCTGAGACCACAAGGAGAATTTAACGTATCACCCAACCCTAATAATAACAGCCCAACGTTGTGAATGAAATAATATGAAGAGACAAAAATCTACTATCATATAAAACAAGGCATCTTTTAAAATGCATTCGAGAAGATTGCCACACTTGTGACACAATGCTGATATGTCAAGAGTCCAAAACAATCAGATATGGAAAAACAGGGCTCTGCACACATTCAGTTGCTTAACTTCATTAGGACAGAAGCTCTTAAAAAGGCCATCTCATGGCAGACATTTTGAATTGTAATAGCAGGAAAAGCACAGTTACTAATGGTATTAAACTGAAAACTGAAGCAGCTAAATGCAATGCAGCCATTATTAATTTTATTATTTACTCAAGGTTTTTCCTTGTGTGAAATGTCAAAATTGCTGAGCTCAACCAATCAAATTCCTGAATGATTTGATTAAGTCCTTCCTGCAATGATACCCTGCCTGCATACTCTGTTTAACTCAAACATACGGAATATTATGGAAGCTGAAGACAAACAACTGCAATTTAAGCAGACCCAACACATTCTGATGATGATTACTGAAATAAATTCCACCTGTACATATGTGAAATGACAGATCCAGAAGAGCTAAATTTTAATGAACCACTCTTAACTGCATTTATAAAACTGTACCTAACCCTTCAAGTATATTTATTTGGGTACAATCTGGATTTTATTGAGATGCTGCAGTGACAGCTAAATTTATGATACCATGTCTCTTGTTTTCTGGCCTGTAATCTGTCAGTTCTTGAGGTTGTTCAACTTGCAAGTGGGGCTCTGTTTTGGTCCCCGGCCGCAACAAGCTAATGCAAACAACTTTCATATCATTTCAGGAAATAACCCCAGAAGTTCTCAGGGTTTCTTCAGGGAGAAAACCTTGTGTGAAGTCCTGTGCAAACAATGCTGATTTTGATTTTATTTGAACGACATGAGCCGTGGTTACTGATGGGAGAGCAGAAATCATCTGTGCCTCTCCACATCCAAACAGACAGGCAGGTAATTTTAGACCTTGGGAGAACAAATTGGCCTGTTTCACCCACTCAAGTCAATCAAGAGAGTGAGGGGGAAGGGAGAAAGAGACAGATGGACAGAGAGTGTAAACCACTGAACAAGACATAAGGGAGAGGATAATGGAGATAAAAAAGATGATGGTTAAAGAGAAAATGATAGAAAATGGGAAATCATAGACAAACTGTGAAAGAAAAACAAAAACAAGGGGATACTAAATGTGAAAAGAAATCTGCATCCCTATCCTCCCACTGGTGGTCCATGTTCCCACTGTTGCCTCTCTTGATTTAATTGCCTGGGTAGGAGTCAGATCAGAGCAGCAGTTCAGCACTAGGCTTCTATCAGACTTGAGAAACAACAACAAAAAATAAATTAAAGAGATGAGAGGGAAAGAAAGAAAACGTAGACGAGTGAAGAAAGAACTAGAAACCAGTGAAGCATGATGAAAAGGCACATGAAAGCTCACATTTAGAACACAAGGAGGAAGACTGAGCACAAAAAAACGTGAGAGAAAGAAAGGGAGGGACAGAGGAGAAGCAGAAACAAGGAGAGCTGGTGGTCCATTTCCTTCTTTTCAGCTATATTTAATTACCCAAGTAGGAGTAAGTTCAGTAGATCAGTAGATCAGCAGTAGGAGTAGCAGGCCTTCATCAAAGCAGCAGTCACTGCTTATTAGAATATTATTACAGAACAGCAGCAGCCAGCCAGTGGGCTGATTACTGACTGGGTCCAATGGGAGGCCTCATTTGACTGGAATGTATGGAGGCTGAAATGGAGAACAGGGATAAACACAGAAATACCATTTATAGACAAGACGTTTTGATATGCTTTTATAAAAACTTAAGGTCCTACAGGAGCGAGACTAAAAGACCAGGCTTCTTTTCATTACACTGCAAAGACTTTTTTTTTTAACGGCTTTCACTCATCTATGGAACATTTTCTACTTTCCAACAATCTTGCGAAAAATGCATTTAATCATAAGAATAACAAGCATTTGTAAGCAATAGCAGCAAAAATCTGTAACTTATCTTTTTAGCTATTAAATTATCAAACATATGAAATTCTTCAAGTCAATTGTGCTGATAATCAAAGGAATATTGTTGTTTGTGGCAGAGCCGATGGGTGATTTCACAAATGTTTGTATAACTTTATTACAAGATATTTATTATAGCTTTAAAATTAGCCAAAATAATCCATCAAACAGATCCAGAAATGCTGCACAAGTCATTGTTTGTACAATGACCACATTTTTGGGGTAATTCATTCATCATGAAAGTTATACAAGTGATGATGACTACAATATGCAATATAAATTAATATGCATCTTTCTAATTCAAAATGTGCCAAAAAAAGATGCATGGCTTAGATGATGGGATTGAAAAATATATTTGAACATGCCTCTGCTGTTTCTATTCAGTTTGCTTTTTTTCCCCTGACACACATTTGGTTTATTTCAACTGATAAAGTCATGCATGTTTGGGAAGCAAAATATTTTTAAATTCAGTTAGAAATTGGAGCCCAACCACAGAATACAGACCCGATCTAGGAAGACCAATTCTGGGATGAAACACAAGTAGTACAGCCTGCTGGGTAATTAGCATTGCCAACAGGAATTCAGATCACATCTCGTCCTCCAATCAGGACGGACACTGAACTCAGGTTGATTGGTTGGTTGACTGGGTGAAATTAGGCAAAGCAGTGCCTATTATTTATCCTCAGATTTGATATGGCCGGTTGATACGGACTCCACCACACGGCGCACACATGCACACAAACACAAGTAAGCACGCCAGCCTCTGCAACACACACAGACACATTACATCCCTCCGAGCTCACGCACACACGGAAACATACACACACCTAGTGTGGTCCAACCGACGACCACCGTGACTGAATGAGACACAAACACACAAACCACAAGCATCCAGTCATTCCTGACTGAGAAAATATTCATGTTAAAGTCTGATTTGGTACAATGCAGAACGTGTGTGAGCACAGATTTAACACAGGGGGCAGAGCGCAAGTAAATTCACTTCTACATATTAATACTGTACACAAGCAGTTATGTTTTCCACTTTTTTTTGTTAAAAATATGATGGGAATGTGGCAAACAAAGGCTATGGCTATATGTCTATTTCTAATCATGCTCACCTTAAAGCTGAGATTCCCCTTTAAATCTAAAAAGTGATTCACAGCAGTGTGACCAAGCCAAAAATATTTGTATAAATGACAAACTGACAGGAGATGGCAGGATGTCCATTTAATAAATAAAAAAACCTGCAATTTTTTTTAGTTTTTTGTTCCAGACTTTTGGAAATAAAAGGTCTCCTCGGGCAGTTGAGTCAAACAACTGCCTTGCCGAGTTGGATATCCACTATTTGGCATGTTTGTACTAATATGACTTGGATCACAAGTTTAAGTCCCATCCCTGCCAAAAACCACAATAGTGTCAGCCGGGGTGGTGTGGAGGATTTTTAGAGAATTATGTCTGGGATTTCTGGAGTCCTGGGTTAAATCTCTGCAAAATAACACAATGAAGCACATATTACAACTCAATCAAATGTAGCACTTCCAAGGAAATTAATCAAATGTCTCTTTACTTCTCTCCCTCTTTATCCCGCTATTTTTCTTCATCAGTTTCATGCAGACACACACTGCATCAACAAGAGTACAAACCCAATATGAGGTGGCAGAGTGCATATCTGTGTGTGTGTGCATGTATGTGTATAAAGCACAGGCGTAGAGTGAGTCAAGGTTGGCCTAATTGGAGGTTGTTTGTATGTCTGGGAGAACGTGTAAATGATGGAGGTAAGAAAATGAAGGAAAGGGAGGGAGCAGGTGGCCTCCTTCATCTGGACCACAGCTGTACACAGCATGACTCACACACTCCTACCTTGACCAAAAGATACACAAAAGACACACACACACACACACACACACACACACAGAGGCACGCATGTAAGACACAAAAGCATATGGGCACACGCACGCTCAAACACACATTTGTGACTGCAGAAAAACCCTTGGGACATCTTGAACCAGACTACAAGGACCTCCATGTCACCCACTGATGCGTGCTTTGATGTTGTGGAAAATACATAAAATGAATAATTTAATCACAAAAAATATATTTTCATGTGATTTTTGCTGCATGATTGCTCAGTATGGAACAACACATGTCTTACTATGCTAAACAGCATTAGTCTGGATTTTTTTTCAAAGTTTCCAAGCCTTTATTTTATTCTATATTTAGTGTTGTCACCATACCAAAATTATGACTTTGATAAGATACCTGCATTTAATAGATGCTTCACTCACATTTGTAAAATCAATTAGGCATGCTGTGTTATGTTGAATTTATAAAGACAACTTTGTTTTTCTCCCATGCCTCCATGGAAAATGCGAAACATATGGATTTATTGATCGATTGATTGGGGACCATGTTTAACAGCAAACTACATTAAACATCTGTTTACAAACTCTCACACAACTTAACTCCAATTTATCCAGTCTTATTGCTCAGTGCTGCCCAAACACATGCATTTTCGCTTAAACTTGATTATTTAAAAATGATCATTGCTCTCTTTAAAGTCAGACTCCAATACTAGCGTTTTATTTTACTAAAAATGCATTTATTTCTGAGGGGATGTGCATGAAGTACTTGTGCTATCTATCATATTTGGTAACCTGTCAGACTCTGAACTCTTTGAACAGGTCAGCATGTCTGTTGGCAAGATGCTTTGCCAAGTTGGACATGGTTAGCCCCCCGGTCTGCGTAGGTGTAAGATATCTTTTACAGACTTGCTTTGTGATGTCTGTGGGCTTGTTCTGACTGTCGGTGACGTAAGCAAAATTATGCCACTTGTGCGTCTGTGTTGACAAGTGCCCTTGTATTTACAGCCATGCTTCTCACACTATGCCTGCAGGGAGTGGAAGCAGAGCGTTACAGACACACACAGCTGGGCAGTGTGTGTGCTGCGAGACACTATTGCAACAGGCCGATGTCGCACATCGACGCAACTCAAAGAACATACAGCTCTTTTTAAAACACTGTTATTCTTTAAGTAGCATGATTAATAAAATGAGGTATAGAACCATTTTTAACATAGGATATTGCAGTACCTCTCTAGTATCTAGCAACATTATTTCCCATATGTTTCTTTATCGGTCTAGATCTATAAGCTCGAAAAGTCAAACTTTTTGCACTGGGGAAATTAACTGTTTTAGTACCACTACCCTAAAGTGAGGCAATCATCACCAGTGGTTTGGAAAACAGTCAAAAAACAACATACACACACAAAAAAAGCACAGTTTATAATATAGTCGATTCGTGTCGACTCCAAAACCTAGTTAAAATGGCTTCAAGTCTTCTTCATGGGTCATTTTGTTTCATTCACGTCTTCAGTCATGCTTTGCGGGCAGCTGGCAGCTCTGTTCTCTCCTCTCTCTGGGGTTCATGTTTGGGCTACAGGTTAGCTTTCCGTGTGTGTACATGTGCGTGTGTGTGTGGGTGTGTGTACATGTGGAGGGGACAGGGGGCTGCTCGCCCTTCAGGGCGTAGTTAAGGTCCTCTGGAGCTCGAGCTTTTTTTCCCTCTCATTTCACTTTGATTCCTGGAACACTTAACGTTGCACATGCATGAGCACACACACACACAGACACAGACACAGACACATGAACACACACACACACACACCCTGCACTAGACATGGGGGCTTTCATGACAACAAGTTGGGCAACAGCTCAAACACTGTGTTCAATTAAGCCGGCAAGTGACACACACACTTCACCCCCGTCTCCCTCTGATTCACTGGGAACCACGTGAGTGTTGCTTTGATTTTAATCAAATTTGGAGCAGTATAAAATCAAGAAGGCAGACGAAATGTTAATTTCACAGTGAAATAAATTATGCGCCAATGTTTTCTTTGACGGGAATTTGAGCTGATGATTTGCAAGTCTTGCCAAAAGTGTGTTTATTTGAAACCATGAAGGAGCAAGCAGTTTTTTATTTTACAACTTGTAATGAGTCATTGGTTAGTTGGGATTAGAACATTGTGTCTTTGTGTGTCAAGGTTCATCTCTCCAAAAATGAAAATGGATCTAATCAATCAAATTTGTTTTTGTTTTGTTTTTTTGCTATAATGTATACGGCAAAACAGCCTTACTTATCTTAAGGGATGAGTTGGGGCAGAGGAGCATGCCGTGTTTTGAAAACAACGGGAAGTTAATTATAGTAATTTGGCTCGTTTATCAACATGGTCAGCAGTTGTAGGGGCAGCGCAGGCTGACACACAGGTCATGGAGGCAATTAAGGTACTTTAAACCCCTTAGCGTCCGATTGCCGTAATTTGCGTAATTCTCTGAGTCAAAACTCAAGAGTCTAATCTTAACACACAGGCTCTTTTTAGATTCAGTGTGACTTACACTTCCTGATGATACCCTTATCTTAGATGCGCACTGTGAGCTGACGTTGAACTGAATCATTGGAAAATTAACTCCAGAACTTGCCTGAGAATTGTCAAGGTTTTTTTTTTTTACATGTGCTTCAGTTACAAAGTTTCCCAGTAAGCATGGGAAGATATGAACATTTCATTTCAAGATTATCCTGGCCAAAATACTTGGATTCATGATATGTTATCCCGCTAACCATCACAGTATGCTTAAACCCTTATAATGGCACTGAACTATACTGATCTCACATTACCTTGCGTGTTGTTAGGAAATTGCTATTTTTATTGCATCATATTTTTTTTTGTGGGAAAAAAAAACAATCTTAAAAAGCCAGGCTTCTCAGCTACTTGAAATGACATATCTCATGGTATGAATATGCCAATGCATAGTAGTATATCAGTTTCTGAGGTTGGTGTACATGTAGCCTGTTTTTGCAGAGTCTTTTTTATTGTTGGTTGCCCAGCAGTCTCTTTGGGTGCTGCTGGACACTATTTATGATTATCCCAATTATGGAAATTCACCACGATCAACAATTTGTGTAGGTTTCTTTGTCACAATCTGCAATTAAATCATAAATCTCCATTTCTATATAACCCAGTGATAGATGTCTCTACATCCTTGGGTACTTTTCAGACAGAAACTGCTAATCCCTGATTCAATTTGTCAAAATTTGTCATACGAATACAGGCTAATAAAAACTCAGCTGAAGTTGTAGCATACAGATAACTCACTGTCTCCATGGCAACATTATCCATCTTTATGTCCTCCAAAGCAACAAAATTAGACCATGATTATCTTCATATGGAGTGCTACAAGTATGGTGTTTTTCTGTAGGCTAGCCCAGACGTTAGCATCACCCTGGTTCCCTTGTCAAAAAGCCAATAGAATTTTTCCATTGATTTTGGATTATTGCAGGAAATAAGTTGTGGCAAACAAAAGTTTATGATACTTACATGTTTTGTTCAACAAGATCATACAAATGGACACCACTTAGTATAAATACAATTGCAAAATCTAAAAAACTAACGTTGTGCTATAAACAAACTATACTTTGGTAATATTACTTAACGTTGCCACCACAAGGCTGTAAAGGTGTGCTCGGCAGGATGACATTTTGTAGTCTCATTTAGCCGCTTGTTAGCAACCATCTTTTTAAAGACATGTTAAAGGTTCAAAATTCATGAATGGGGTTTTTACTGACGCATTATGTGGTAGAACAAAACATGAAAGTCTCTTAAGCTTGTGTTAACCGCAGCCCTTATTTCAGGCATCTAACCAAAATCCCATTCAAAAAAATCCATTAACTCTGAGACAAGGGAACTGGAAGTGCTAAAGTGCTAACTCATTTCTGGGTTATGGGATATATTCCTGCACCACTCTATAGAAGTGAGAAAATGAATTACAGGAGTGACAAAATCCATCAACATTTACTTTTTTCATGTTGCAGAATTAATATTGTTTTGGACAGAACTCAGGGGGAAGTGCAGTTGTCTCAAATTTGGCAGAGGGACAAAGTCAGACTTTGAGAACCCCCTGGATTGGAGTATTGGTTGGGCTGAACATCCGGATAATTCCCTGCTGTTTGTCATAGACATGTAAGTTAATGTAATGCTAAACCAACATGTGTGTCGAGTTTTTAGCGTAAAACAGGGCAGAGTGCCCTCCAGTCCTCCTCTGAAGATTTCTTTCCTTCTCCTTGTAGACTTTTTGTCTACTTATTTTACAGTCTTACTTTTCTACATTCTTCATGGCTTGTTGAGATTCCATGTCTTGGATTGTGGTTTCCCTTTGCCATGATGGTTATTTGACTGAACCTTGGCATTGCTCATATTCTGAATTCTTAACATGCCCTTTCCATGGTGGGAGCATTGGAGGATGATTGTATTTTCCATTGTTAGAGCGAGCCAATGAATGCTTATTATGAACCTACTTTGGCACTGAATCTGTTCAAATATATGGTGTGTGCTCCCTTTTGGGGAGAGGGCATGATCTTTGCATAATTTCATTTCAATGCATCATAACTGAGGCAACATTAGTTATCTTATTACTAAAAGTGCCAACATATTCCAAGATAGAAAGCTTGACAACCTTCCTTACAAACATCACACTGACAGACATGCTGTAATCAAAAGTCATACATGCCGAACCACTGATTTTGATGAGACTTACAGGGGTGCTGCATCTTGTTATTCATTGGCCAAGGGATGAAAAGGATGACATGTTTACTTGTTTAACCAGGAAATTTACAAAACAAACAAGCAAAACTGAAACCAGGCAGAAGACAGGACTGTATGGCAACATACAGATACGAACACGAAAGCATGTGTAGAATAGTATAAGACTTGGCAGCCAGACGCTCCATGTAAACCTGGATATAGTAAAGTTATATACAGTGACACCGAGGAACACAAACAGGCCAGAACAGAAACAGCACCACAAGGAATGTAAAGATGCAGAGCAGAGAGCCTCCATCCTCCACATGTCACGCATATTAGTCTTGGATAAAAGAGGACGCTGCTTTGCATAGACTGTTAGTATTTTCCTCCTCCTTTTAAGGGAAAAAGTTTGACTTTTTTTGCTGCTTACTGTTCCTGTTTGCAAATACGACTCTGCTTTGCTGTTTGGTCTTGGAGAAGCCCTAAATCTCAAGAGCTAAGTTTATGTTATAGGATATTCATCTCAAGAACATTCACTAGAGGCTACTGAGCTGGAAGCTGCATGAGCAAGCAAACTCTACACTCACCGGCCACTTTATTAGGTACACCTTGCTAGTACCAGGTTGGACCCCCTATCACCTTCAGAACTGCCTTATTCTTCATGGCATGGATTCAACAAGGTGATGGAAACATTCCTCAGAGATTCTTGTCCATATTGACATAGCATCAGACAGTGGCTGCAGATTTGTTGGCTGCACATCCATGATGTGAATCTCCTGTTCCACCACATCCCAAAGATGCTCTATTAAATTGAGATCTGGTGACTGTGGAGGCCATTGGAGTACAGTGAACTCATCGTCATGTTCAAGAAACCAGTTTGAGATGATTTGAGCTTTGTGACATGGTGCGTTATCCTGCTGGAAGTAGCCATCAGAAGATGGGTACACTGTGGTCATAAAGGGATGGACACGGTCAGCAACAATACTCAGGTAGGCTGTGGCGTAAAGAGCTGTTGAACAGGTATCATAAAGTGGTGAGTGTATAAGGTGACTCAAATATTCCAGGCAGTGAAAGCCAACCCCAGATAGGTGTTTTGCCTCGCTATATTCGTGTTTTGTTTTTTTATTTTTTGGCGCTGTGTCAGCAATTTTTGTAGCTTCCCCTGGGATGTCTGCTGCTTACGGTCTGGCACCTGGTGCCTACCATTTTTATAAAATTCCATCCTCACCTGCGTGCTGTACCAAGGAATGTCCTGAACACAGCAAAATAAGAGGAAAACACAGGCAGAGAGCAGAGTCTCTGCAGATAAATACACCACCACACACTTCTAGTGGGTCACAAGTGATAATTTAGACAAATAACTATTGTATTAGTCTATGTTTTTTTAGGGAAAATCCTGTATTGTATACCCTTAATGGTTAGCCTTTGTTTTCCCTTCCATGTAAGTTTGTGTTTCTTGCTTTGTCAGACATCTTCTTCTTGACGCCACATTTCCAGATGTCTTGGTTAACACAATGTTATTCTTACCCATTAGTTGATGGCCAAAACTATGAAAATAATTTAATGAAGGATCATTTTGGTTGTTAAAAAAATCTTTAATAGTTTTTCCAAGCTTCTGATCACAAGCTTGTGTCTGTAATCTTCAGATTCAGATCCAGAAAAGCTTCACAAGACTGACAGAATTTACTGTTTCAGAGAAAACAAGCCCTCCAAGTTCAAGCACCAGCTGACTGCTGATTTAATATCTGAGATCTTACGATAAAAAGACAGAACTTTTGCAAAAAAAAACCCTCCACGAGGTCATGTTTGAGTGTTTTACTAACGTCAGACTGTGTTACTACATTTCCTCCTTCCATTAAGCAATGTCTGTGTTTCGTGCGTGTGCATGGACAATATGTGTGTGTGAATGCACACGAGTGTGTCCTTCTGTGCATTTGTGTGTCCCTGAGCAGCTCTACAGAGTCCCGGCTCTAAAACAAATACAGCAGGAGGTCACGCTTAAAGATGGGCCAAGAGAGACACCACAAAGAGAAGGAGAGAGAGAGACAGAGATGTCAAATAAACTCGCTGCCTCCAACATCTTGTTTATCCATCAGAGTTTACTGGTGACTCACTCTGAATATATTTTTTGTTGCATGTGCGTGTAAGCACAAGTTCACGTTTGCTGGTGTGACACGTGTACATTTGTGTGTACGTTTACACTATTTAGTCATTTTCGCGCCTTTTGTGTATGTTGTCCGTGGGTGGTGTCCCCAAACGGACGTGTTGCACGTGCAACATATCTGTGGTTAACCCAGGGTGGCCTATCTGCCACTGCTGGTAG
The DNA here is from genome assembly GCA_019142605.1 of Cephalopholis sonnerati. Taxonomy (NCBI): domain Eukaryota; kingdom Metazoa; phylum Chordata; class Actinopteri; order Perciformes; family Serranidae; genus Cephalopholis; species Cephalopholis sonnerati. Next base: position 20,139,160 of record JAGQAX010000019.1, read on the forward strand.
CTGGTATATATTTCAAACTGTATGTTTAGTTTTTTCTCCCTTGCTTCAGCTACTGCTGCTGCTGACTCATGGATAAGAATGATTCTGTTTCTCTAACGACCCCTTTGGGGGTCCTGACCCCCAGGCTGGGCACCACTGCAGTACAACATAGACATGAAATTTGGGAAATAGGAGTATCATTATGAAGACTTCTGTTGTATTTGATTAAAGATAAGATAAACCTTAAGTTCTCCTTCGATAAGGCTCAACAGCAAACAGACAAATCTCATACATAAAAACTGTAACTGATTTCTCTGTAATGTAGCACAGTGTTAACAATGTTACTGATACTATTCTTTCTCACATCTTCAACTCAAACCATTGTGTTGCTACGCCCACAATATATAATTTAATAATTAAATTAATATCCTAAACATGCGGGCGACTAGTTGACTAATGGCCCTAAATGACGACTATTGGTCGACTAGGAAAATTCAGAGTCAGGGGCAGCCCTAATATAAATACAGCATGTTGATTGGTCCAATTTTAGGTATTTATATTTGGTCTGATAATCCTAAATGTATGAAAAAATGTTTGGATATTCTTTGTGTGCTACATCCAAAAAGTCAAAAGGAATCTATAGCTATAGTTCAAGCAGTCTGGATTTTATAACAATGATTGCTATGATGATGGTGCTGAAAACTCCCACCTCTGGGTTTGTGATTATTGTTTTCTTAGTGGTTTTTATGTTGACTCATGTTAAAAATGTACATCTACTCTAAGTTAAATCATAGATGCACACACAGGTGCCCATTACTTTTCTGCTACCTTCCAGCTTGATCTCTTCTGTCTTTAATTTACACCATAAAACCTGCTCTCAAAGGTCAATTGTACCAAACATGCTTTGGGACACTTTGGGCCTATTACTCATGTTCCTGTGTTTCTGAGTGGTACTGAGTTATTTTGAGGTGATTGTATGTATTAACAAAGGGTGAATCATCCCGCCCCTAGCTGGATGTCTCCCCACTGGGGACTATTATAAATATTTGAGAGGAACTGTTGACATGAAGATAACACTGACTAATGGATACACAAGCCTGGAAAAGCACTGATGGGTCTGTGGGAGCGATAGAGAAAAGGATAGGTGGGAGAGAGATTGGAGGGGAGACGGAGAGAGAAGAAGGAAGGATGGAAATGTGGTAATGGGCAGAGAGTAGAGAGGGGAGTGGGGAATGTGGAGGGGAGAGGAGTGACATAACTGAGGAGAAAGTTGGGAAAAACAGATTGTGGGATGGAAAAAGAGGTGACGAGGTGAAGGCAGGTGGGAGAAACAAAGAAGGGAACTGATGGTGCCTATTGTAAATCAAAAAACTAAACAACCAAAATGAATGCTGTAGTCTGCCTACGAAAAGGAAAGACGCCCTACCCCATATTCAATTATTTTATTCTTCCAACAGCGATCCTAAATTTAAGTATAAACAAAATAGACAATTCTGTCTTTTGTTCCAGAGTCCTGCTTTTTAAATGTGCGGCACAGTTTCATTTTGATGAGTGAAAAGGCAGAAGCGAAGGGCTGGAAGGAGGCTGGAAGGAGGCTGGAAGGGGAAAAACTTTCCATTCCAGCACTGGTGTTTAGTTTGAGATTATATCAATATTGATAAAACTGTCTGTAACACTGATTTCAGGCAGATTACCTTTTACTATTCTGAGAAGCAAAACAGCAGAACAGAGATGACCGTTGCTATCTCATACACAACCTAATACCAGTTTGTCTCCAGGACAACAATACAGAGTCGTTCATCTTGATTAAAGTGTTGGAAATGTGGCAATGTTTACACTTTTACATGATAATCATTACAATAACTTCTATTAACAGAAGAAAGGTCAGTACAGAATTTATCCACGAGATTAGATTAAAGGCAAACAAATCGTTTCTTCACTACTTTCATGTAAAGTCTGTTTCTTTTTTCTTTGCACAATGTTGGTTTGAGTAATATTTTACTGGAACTAGCGTTTAAATGTTTACATGTTTGCACTGGAGTCAGATTACAGGGGGGATTAATCAAAAGCACTGCTCAAAAAATTAACGGAACACTTAATCGTTAAGTCAAGGGTTCAGGGAGTTCAGGGAGGTTTCAGGTCAAAAGTTAGGGTGACTAACAACTTTAAAACACAACTAATGACCTCAACAAAGTCATCTATTTAAAGCTACTTTGGCGAGTTAGGGTTAGTTAGCTTAGGTTAGGTTAGTTGTTTAGCTTCAAGTTGTTTAGTGCAGACAATCCACAAGAGAAAATGCAAGTTTTCAGCCACTACTGTTTTGCCAGCACTGAGGGTCGGGCGCATCAAGATAAACAGCTGGTGGGACTACTTCTCGATTTGACACTTGCTGAATCATGCATAAACATCCATCAGTTTACACCACAGTGCTGACTTACTGCTGTGCACACAGTTTGTCTCTGCAATGACGGACTAGATGAAGACTCTGGATATGCTCACTTTTGGTTTAAACACTGACTTAAAGCTGTTGATGCTAACTTTTATTTAAAAAATAATAATAATCTTGTGTCATATTTGTTGAAACTGTCACTATATTCATACAGTAGTACATGAGATGGAGAAAATAAATCTCTGCCTCCTCAGAGAGCTAGATAACGTTAGCTGTTAGCAGCCAGTGGCCAGAACTAACTGCTGACGGAAGCTGTGTTGAGTAGGGATGTTCCTGGTGACTAATTTCCCTGTCGACTAAATGAAAATTTTAAAACAACATCTAAATTATAATTAAATTTCAGCTAAAATGAGAGGCATTTTGCGCCGTGCAGTATGAATGTAAACCCTGCACATTATCTGACAAAACTAAAGTTGAAAAATAATATAAAATCTGAAAAAAGATACATTTCTGACACGCACACCTTGGTTTGCCTCCTCACTGGCCTGATTAAAGGTTTTTGTTCAGCAAAATTAAAATGTCAACATGTTCGGGTGAAACACGTACTGCCAAACCGCACTGATTTTGTGAGAGGACATCTCCCACCATTTCCCACCGTACTGTCCAGTCTACTCGAGCGTTACCACAGGGAGGGGGACTGCTGTCTAACGACTTTGTAGCCCCCCACTAGTGGCAGGCAGCTGCATGACACTTAAATGTCAGTGTATATGAATAAAACACTAACTGGTTAAACTGACTAACATTTTGCCAACTAGCGAGGGGGCGGATGTTTAATCATTTAAACATCGCACGCATCCCTAGTGTTGAGTTACACTATGATGTGTGGAAAAAAAGAGTTTTGGGCGAAGGTAAATTATAACGTTCTTATGATGAGCTCAAATGTCATCCTGTAAAATGCAGTTTCTAGCAAGCTATATAAAGTAAATGTTAGGTAGTGAATTATCATATATTGTATGCAGCAAAAAGGCTTTTGAAGCAGTTAATGTTTTAATGTTTTTCATGAGAAAGAAGGTTCATTTAAAGGATGTTTCATGTGCTCATGTAATGAAGCGCTGAATGACTTTAAAACAGTATAGTAATAGTATTTTTTATCATGAGTATTTCTTTGTTTCAAAAACAACAACAAAGAAAAACCCATCTGTATCAGATCTCGACCAAACTGTTACTTTAAACATCGGTATCGGCCCGGAAATAGTGCATCCCTACTGTAAAGGTGGATTAACTGTTTCATAATAAAGAAACGTTTTATTAAATCCAGTAAAGGACATGGGAGAGAGCAAAGAAACAGATGAAGCAAAAAGTCAGTATTTCATATTACTGTCATCATGAAGTCATCAGCTCAGCATTGATGATGATGATGCACCTTCCTGGGTAGTCTTTCAGCCAGTGCTGCACTGGTAGTTAACCTTATACCTCCATAGACTACAGGGTAATCAAGGAACACCCACACATCAGCGTGCACCCCCACACACACACACCAAACACACACATACTCCTGGCCTGGTGATGAGCTGGCATGTGGAGCAATCCATGTGCAGGCCTGGGTGTGAGGGGTAACGTTTCAAAACACACCGCCAATTCTGCTCAGGAACAAAGATGAAGTACCCACACACACACACACACACACACACACATCTGCACTGGAAAAAAACACATCAAATTCCAGGTGTGGGGAAAATTTGGAATAAACATCCTGAACTAATGTGAGCAGATGATGGAAAAATTATTTGGCAGCAAACAATAAACATCAGTCTTGCCTATTAGTTATTAGTTTTTATTGACAGTCCTAATGGCTTCAAATAGCTGATTGCATTCTGTAAACAAGAGCGCTATTTTGGAAATATTGACACATGCATGTGAGTACAGTATGACAAAGAACTTATCCTCCATTTCATTACTAATAATGTTTTTCAAAGGCTTCGAGTTTGTAAAATCTCCATCATCATTTGGCTGTGTCAGTCTTCATACTGTACAGTACATCAGCTCTGTGAGCACATACAGTGTAACACCATATCCCTGTTTGTTACGCAAGTTCAGGACCTGTCTCTCAAAAATATTATCAACAGAGTCATGCCTATCTTGTTACTAGCTTTTGGAGAGGCTTGCTCATTTTGACATATCTAGACTCAACTGTCCAAAACCTTAGCAGTAACACATGTTGATTCTGTTTGTTGACTCACAGCACTCTGCCCGAGTCATCAGCACGGACTTTTGGGGTCTGATAGTGAATGAATTTAAATTGCTATACATCCATATTTGGCTTTAAAATGGCGAGTTAATTCTCACTTTTCCATATTTTTTGTGTGTGTGCATTGTGGGTGGTTTGCATGCAGACTGTGTCAAATGAATGTTTGACCACTTCTGGTTTTAAAGATCCAATAGCTATCTTTTCTAAATCTGATTTCCATGCCTCAAAAAAGTCATTTTGTACAGACAAGTGTTTCTTTTTCTCTGATCTCAAGAATTATATGAAGACCAACAAGAACTGATTGTGGTCTCTGGGTTTAGTCTATCACCAGGAAAGACACTGGAGAGAATTCCATGATTTAGTGCATATTTTATCAGGCACCCAGACAAACCACACTCAAAATCAAAGTCAAATGCGCACCCATTGTGCAAGAACAATATTCCAACGCTTGGAAACGACTCCAAAAGGCTGGAAAATATGAATTCACATGCTTCAGTGTCAGGCTTCCTCAGCATGTACCAAAATATAACTGTTAAGGTTGTAATTGATTACCAAAGTCTGTAGGATTCATCCTCTGGGGACAATGAATGTCTGTAAAATATGATGGCAAGCTGTCCAATAGTTTAGTCAGCCTGGACCAAAGCGGTGGACCAAGAGACATTGCGATCCCTAGAGCCAGAGCTGAATCTGTGTATTGACAAATGTAATGCAACCCTTCTTAACCAAACCAATGTCTGTGTGTGTACGGGAATCGTTCTTAAACATTCCACACAGCTTTGTGTTCAGTTAGAGATGAGGTATGTATGGTGTACATGACAGGGGTGTAACCATCCATCAGTCTTGATCGATGTTTTCGATTCAATGATAAATGCTCCAATATCTTTGATGCAAAGTGAAAACATCCAATATTATCATCACCATCATCTTTAGGGCTCGCCTTTATTTCAAAAGTCTATGTTACCATCAGACAGCATCAGGCAGATCATGGCAAGGAGCCAAAAGAAAGACGATGAGGATAAAGTTTACTTGAGAATAAATCAGCAGCATGCAAGTATTTTGGATTTCTGAGAAAATATGGGTCAACAGACAAAGCACATCTCATATGTAAACAACTGTGTTACAAGATAAAATACTCAGGAAACATGACTCAGCTAACTCCTAGCTACCACCACATTAGCTGCTCTGCTTTAACAATGTGAGGCTGAAAAAGTGTGCATGCAGGCTAAAATTCAACCTGGCTGTGCTGTTAAGAGATGCAGCGACTTAAAACCACTGTGCACAAGAAAAAGTGTAAATAATGTTAATTAAGCAGTCAGTAGAGGAAAAGTCCGCTAGCTGCTAGGCTAGTTTATGCAATGCTATTGGCCTGTTGGGATAAATTTGCCTTCTGGGCTTTAAATGTCCAGTGATTTAGGGAATAAAATATAACAAGTATGTTTTCTTTAATGTATTATAACTTAGAAATAATAACTATTGTGTCTGTCCTTACCTTAGAATGAACCGATTATATCACATAGAGAGTGGGTTCTCGTTTATGGAGACAGCCATGTTGCACCGCCATGTTTCTACAGTGGCCCAAAACTGACAACCCAAACACTCAAACGCTCAAGATAGTGCCATTAACATTTTAGCATTTTTGGGTCAGCCACTGCGGTTAAAAGCCCATCTGTAAATATCAGCATCGGAGTTACACTGGTGTGTAACGTAAAACTGCATTAATCAGTGTTTTTACCGGTTTAAATTGCCAAGTCTGTTTGTTTTGGAGCTAAATAGACCTCTGTGGATAATTAAGCCTTCAGTTAAAACCTCCTTAGTTTCCTTAAGTTTCAGGAAAAAGATCATGATTTAAATTAAATTGAAAAGATGTCTTTCAAAAAGGCTGACTTTTCCCTGTGCCGTTTATCTGTGTTAGTGGAGTCAATTTAAACTTTAATGCACTTAATCAGTTACACTTACTTAGTTATTTATGTGCTGCTTTTATCTTTTAGGGCCAAAAGCAAGACAAAGGGGTGGCAGCTTCTTCTGTAACTGACTGTGTAAATGTGCATATGATATTGTGTCATATCGATCGCAGGCCCCTGAATTAAATCAAAATGATGTTGTAACAGACTTGGGTTAACAATATGATATTTGCTGATATCACAAAGAATCGATATAATATCGTGTTGTGATGACACTAGTGATTCACACTCCTAGTACGTGGCGTTCTTGCTCCACAATCGCACTCACCAAAACAAGCCTTCTATCTGGAGCCTTTCAGACTCAACAGACACACTTTATCAGTCCTTTCTTTGAACCTGCTGGACTGAATCAAAAGTTGCACTTGCTATTTAACAGAACCAAACGTCAACTGGAAAGTACAAATTGAGGACCGTACAGTAAGTAGCCAACAACCACACGATAAGTGCAATTAGGCATAATAGAATAAACAACCTCTGCCCTTTATTTCTTAGTAGGATTTAACTCTCCACAGCTCGTCTTCATCATGACCTCCATGCTTTCACTTCAACAGCTGAAGAACATCTACAACTAATTCTGTAACACACACACAGAAACACAACTATAAACCCGAAAAAACTTGCATGCACGAACACACACAGGCAGGTCATGGCCTCATATTAATATTTCCTATTCTGGTGTGTTCTCTTGGCAGAGAGAACAGTGCTGCTGCAGTGTGTGGCCTGGCTGCACAAACACACAAAAAAATCTCTAAATTAAGTTTTATTACCATCCCAAAGGGTGACTCATCAGACTGTCATGCTAATGAGGGGTTCCCCTTCTTCTATCCCATTTCATTTTTCTCTCTCTGTGTTTATTTCTGTATGCTGGTGTGTCTGTAAGTCTTCCTCTCTCTTAGTCATCTTCTATCAGTACCCCTTAATGTCAAAATCCTATTCATTCCAAAAGCATGTTGTGATTGTGCCAAACTATCCTCACCAGGAATCAACAGCATTGGTCAGTCGGTGAAATGCTCAGTCGAGCTGTGTTTACTTTGTCCTGTCAAGTGGCATGCTGTGGTCATGTACAGAATGACTCTGCAAGTAGCAAAAGGAGGAAGCAGCTGAATTTTATACTGCCGCAAAACCTCTTAGAGGAGAGGTTGGGCCAGCATGCCTGATGTATAATAATTATCTTACAGTACCATAATTTTGCCCTCTGTGTGATGTATGATCAATAACGCCATAAAGTCAACACATTTTTACTTTGACCTCGTCACATATGGACTTTCCATGTCCAGATACAACATGCAAGGTACCCTGGGTGCGTTGGTTGTTGATGTTGTGGGACACCGTGTGAAGTTCTGCCTGTTACGTGGATTGTCCTCTTTCAAAATACACCTCTGCTTTCACAGGAAATTAACGGTTTACATCCATTCTGTTTCAAAATAAACGCACTACATCTGTACAACACCGCAAATTGATGATTCTTTTTTTTCCTAACGCATGTTTCAGGTAACAAAAACATGTGGTTTTATTTGGGAAAAAAGAACAGGATTTGGCTTCATAATCTTATGGGACGCGAACACCACTCTCCTGAGTGAAAGCTGGTGTTGTTCGACCCATCCGCCACCCCTCCCGCCCCACTTGGACTTTCGTCGCCTTAACTTTCATTCTTGTCCAGCCATGTTTCCCCCTGACACTGCTGGCAACCACTGTCATATCACGCCGACGTGAAAGGACGGCTTTGTTCTTTGGTGTCTGACGTCGCAAGTCACTGCCCAAGCGCCGGATTTCGACGACGTGCTGCATAAAGTACAATAATTAGACAATTTTGTGATGCTTACAATTCGTGGTTGGTTTTAATTTGTGCTGCCTCATTTTTATTCATATCCAGACATGATCAGGAAAGCAAAATACAGATGTAACATCTGTGTTTATGCATCCTATCTCACGTGCCCTCTTTACAGCCAATCACGTCGGGTGTAGGGTGTGAGTTGTTCAAATACACACTTTGTAAAATTGCATATTTACGCCTATTTGTTCTCCTGGTTATGACTAGTGTACGATAAATTTTCTCACAATCTGATCATTTTAAGTCTCTGGCACCATAGTTAAATATTTCCAATCTATCAACGCTGGGCTGGATAGTTGGGTGTACAAAATGTCTGACATTAACAAAAGAGACTGCAGGTCACACCCTGTCCCCTACATTAAGACTGATTCAGTGACACTCTCGTCCAAAGTGATACAAATAAGATGCAATCCAAACCACAGTGGAGAAAGAAATCCTTCAAACTACTTTAAGCCGCCAAGCACAAGGATCTATCACTCTATCCGTCCTTCTTGGATCGTGTTTCCTCTTACCAATACCAAAGCAATGTAGTTCCACCAAAGCAGCCCCTTACACTGCACACAGACTTTATAAAGATTAATAAGTGAAAGACAGCTAGACCAAGTATAAGTGAAAACATGACAACAAAACAAGTACCAGAGATTCTCCTTCTCATAGAAATTGGTTAACTTGTGATGTAGCAGAGCAGGAATTGTGAAAAAGGAAAAAAAGACAAGCTGTTTTTGTTTGTTTTTGGGATTGATCGACCAACAACAAACTGAGAGACAGGCTGGCTTGTCTTCGCTGCTAGGCACATTTGGAAAAAACAAAAACAATCCTGAAAACATCTGCAAGGCAAAGCATCTCTCCTATCTGAGTGATTGATTTAAAATTACTTTCGCGTCTGGCTCCATGTAACCGCTGTTATTTTTCTCTGCCTGTAATCTGTTCATTGTGTCAAAGTCTGTCGTATACCATCCATGTCTGTTTAGCTGGCAGGGCATTGATTGCTCTGTTATTATTGTCTGCTTTCAGTCAGTCTGAACTGTCACAGAAAATGTTTTCATACACTCACTGGAAAAAAAAAAAAAAAAAAAAAAAAAGAGTCCTTGTCTGTTACCACCATGTAGTGTGATAATTAATGGGGGTCACATGAAATGAAGTCTGATGGCCTGTGTTGTGGGTAAGCTGATGTGCAGCCATCGAAACCTCACCTCAATCTTTATTGCTGTTGCCCCACCTGCAGCACTCAGCCACATGTTCTGTATCCTTATGGTTTCCAGTTTAATGTTACAGTAAACCTCTCTTTGCATTTTGTTTCTGCTGCCTATAAATAAAACTTTACAGGCAGAGATGTTTTTCAAAACAGAGCCTTGATGCCAAAATAAAATCTCCTCAATCTGCACAGCGCTGAGCTCATAGTGGCATATTTGCTGTCAGCACTTTCTAATATGCTCAACTTAGCGCAATAAATCCCAGATGGTAATTATGTTTTTGCTGATTAAAGTATGGGAGACATGGATAGAATGGAAACTAAAGAGACTAAGATAAATTGAAGCATTTACCAATGTACTGACCAATATTTCATTTCCATTATTATCTTCTCTATTTGATTATTTAACCTATTAACAAATAAATCTGCATGCAGTATGTGTGAACATGAATCTTACTAGTAAGAATGGAAGTGGCAGATTGTTTTTCATTGTGTGTTCCCCAAATTCAAGCAAAGACAAGAAGACAGCCGTGCACAGACTCTGTTCCATCTTGCCATCCTTCTTCTGTTTTGGCACGATATATCTATTGTCCATGCCTCATGCACAAATATAAAACACTCCCAACCACAAGAAGTGCTGCTCTGAGCTTCAGAAACATCTGAGCTATATGGCCAGAGTGATGATGAGGGTTTCACAAAGGTTTCAAGGTTCAACCACTGCCACCATCAACATCATCATCATCACAGCAGATATTTTGACTATAGCAGGACAAGGCACAGGTGTAATTATTGTTCACTCTTGCCATTAAAGTGCGCCAGTTACGGCTGTGAATGCAACTTTTTTTTAATGTAAATATCAGTTTCATGTTCATTTGATTTAACTTTTTTTTTATTATATACTTAAGTATATTGTTTACCTCTTTTTTGTTTTGTTTTGTTTTTAAAATAATATTTTTTAAGGAGGTCCTATGTCAGGGAATTTAATGTTATTTTAAAATAATTCAACACAAAAATAAAAAGTTTTTAAAAAGTGTGACAATTAAGGCTGCAAAATTAACTAAAATATTATTAAAATCATAATATGGCCATGTGCAAAATTCAAATTGCAGGAGCTACAATTTTTTTGATAAAAAGGAAAGAAAGGTCAGAACATACAATCATAAATGAAACATTGTGGTGCTACAAATCATATTCCAGATGTGAGGGAACATGCTTGTTCGGTTCAGACCCCAGCTAAAATTACATCAGCATCATTTTTATATTTTTTGGTGAAAATGAAATGCAAATATTCCCATTCCATACGCCGCTGTCAAAACAATCACTGAATTGTTTTCGCAGATCATGCAGCCCTAGTATCAGTAAGCCAGCATGCAGAGTGGCAGGGCACCTAAACTAGTAAAGCTTTACAGAGTACAGTCCAGATTAATGATTTTTAATGCTTGTCTTTTTCCTGTAATGACATGTCAATATCACAGCCATGTAAAAAGGCCCTGGACTTGGACTAGTACTGTCCAAATTCATATTTGTCAATCTATTATTCTATCTTTTATTAAATAACATTACTTACTCTTATCTAGACTGGTGGCATTGGTGGACGTGTTGATCTGTGGGTTGATGTCTGTGTAGCACTATGTAACACTGACTAGGCCAAGTGTGTGTTTGTTGTTAAGTTAAATTCGTATCACATTTCACAAGTTTCTTTTTCTTTCACGCCTCGCCAAGTTCACTCTGAACATTCCAAACAAATTATCGTTATGCTGCCTTCAGGGCCCTGATGAAAATACCAACATTACAACTTGTTCCTGCATAAAAAAAAAAAAAAGAAAGAAAGAAGGGAAATCAATTCATTCAACCTAACTAGATCACTAGTTATGCTTTGTTCTACATGTGTTCACAGTGTGTGAATCAGAACAATGTCATAAAGCTGCTATTGGCCATATGCAGGACTCATGGTTGACTAATATTACATAGTAGCAGGGATGGATTACTGAACAGGCCCACAGAGCACAGGCCCAGGGGCCTGAAGTGTCCGAGGGCCCCCTAGCCTCAACACATGTCACTCAAATGAACATGTATAGGCCAGGAAGGGACTCAAGATAAACACAGAGACACAGAACTAACTTCAAAATGGAGCAAAACAGCTAGGAAGAGACACAAAACCTCAAAATATGCATAATGACTACAAAGAGATGACAAATAAACCCCAACCATAAAGTCTATGTTTTTTGCTCCTATGTAGGATAGGTGGTGGGGCTTTTTGCATATCTGTGCCCAGGGGCCCATAAGTAGTAAAACTGATCTCAAAGATCAGAATCAGGGCTGAGCCAGGATTTTTTAACTGACTAGCATTGGCTATATTGTGCCATACTGAGCCTCATCTGGTCCCTTATTTTACATCAGCTGTCACACAAGTGTTTTTACTTGAAGCTTTAATGCAAAGCTACGCAACAAGTGCAGCTGCCATCAACTCTCCAACTCTCCACTGTCTGTTCTCCACTCTCCACTCCACTGAGCTACATGTGTGTGTGTAAGAGCAGGGGCTGAGACACGCCCACAGCAAAACACCACACACACCATAAACGACAGCAAAAAAGGCAGTGTTATAACTGTTTATAAGGGTTATTCACATGATGTATATGCACTCGTTTAATTTTAGTTCAGTGTGAGAGTCTCTTGCATTTTGCTGTCATTTATGATGCATGGTGTTTCACTGCCCTGCAAGGAGGAGGAAGAGACAGTAGTGGAGAGCCAATGACAATCACACTCACCATGCCACTGCAGTCCATTTATTTATGTAATCCACACAAAAGATTTACAGGCAATGAAAATAAACACTCAGTGGAATACAGTTCAATCAGGTAACTCTTGCAAAGGCTGCACCAAAGCAACAATGACTGGAGGATACTTCTTAAGCAGTCTCTCCAGAAAATCGCGATCTTGTGATCTCAATAATTAACGCAAATTCAACTAAAGTCCGCAATATTTGCAGGGGCTTGCAATTTTTCAAAAGTCCCACGATTTTCCCGCATTTTCTGGCTGACTGGAAGTTGATGCACATGTGACGTCATTTGAAAAAAGAATTTGCACTTTGTTTAAATGCATTCAATATGTGTTGAATTTATTAAAATGTTATGTTTACAGAAGACGTAGCTTGCATGTTGTTTTACAGTTACATTGTCTGGTTTGAGAGCTACAATATTCACTCAGGATTTTTTTGCAACATTATTGGAGTCCATGTTTTGAAACTAATTTAACAAAACTAAAGAAGAGAACTGAAACATTTGCAGCTGTTTCTGTAATATTTAGTATGATTATTATATCAAGTGATTACATTACTTATTTTGTGGAGGAAGTAGTTAAAAAAAAATCTAATTTTGCAATTTTTTTTCTTGTTATTTTTGTCATTAGTCGTAATTTTTGTCATTTGCCACAATTTCCTGCAAAAAAATAAAAAATTAAAAATAAAAAAAATCACAAAAAAATGACACTATTTTTATCGCTTTTTTTTGGACAAAATTGGCCGCAATTTCAAGGGTTTTTTGAGATATTTTTTTAAGATGCTCGAGGGACTGCTTAGGGCATGAGAAGCGACAGCGACAAGGCCAAAAACAAAAAAACAAAAAAAGATTAAAGACAGGGTTAGGTCATTTATACTGTATTTTGTATTAAAAAAAGAAAGGAAGAAAAGAGATCCAGAGCTTTTAAATTGCAAGCACATATATTGGATAGATAGATAGATGGGTAAGTATCAGATCGGGACATGGTGTCAGCAAATACTCTATATTGAATGACTCAGATTAGGATTGGTGGTAAAAAAACTTCCCTAACATCCCTAAAAATTGCTATGTAAAAAGTATGTAGTCTATGAAAATGGAAAATGAGAGGCTGTTGTTGCGTGTTAGTGGCCGCCCCGTTTCCAAATTTAGGTGAAACACCAGTATCAGTCTAAAATATCAGCAAGCCAACACTTCAGTGTCTCCCTGGCCAGCAAACACGTTTCATCAGATACCCACTCAGACTGTGTGATCAAACACTTTACATGAGCCACTGATCACTGAATGGGCCACCATACAGCTGGGGAGCGTTCAAAGCCTCCCATGTAGGTAGGCAAGTGAGGTATGCTGGCTGCGGCTGGACGCTCTCATCCAAATACCCAAACAGACACGCACACCCACAACCTCACACAAGTGGCACATTCCTTCTATGACATAGTGCTGCCCAAATAAGGGGCTCAGGTGTTTCTCCCTTTGTAGTTTTACAAACACGAAGAAAGAGACAGAAAGTGAGTGAGACAGAAAGAGAAAGGGAGGAGAGAGATGTGATGTTTTCTTTTTCCTGCCTTGCCTGTGAAACCCTATCCCTCTTTCATTCCCTCTTTCATTGTGTCAGTCGCTCTTTTGTGTACGTTGCTGATGATGAGGCCCCTTTGACACTGAAGAGGTTATGCAGCTGATACCTGACTCCCATTGAAGATGCTTTTCTCTCAAACACACACACACACACACACACACACACACACACACACACACACACACACACACACACACACACACACACTTACATGAACACGTCCTCAACCCTTTTTTCTTTAGTTTTCTTACACACAAGCTTCTGTCTCTCAAGTTCTTCCTTTCTTCTTTGTTCCTTCAGTCTTTAAATCACTTCTGCGCCATCCTAACACAGATATGCAGGTCATGCCATAAAAAGATACCCCAGGAGAAGTGCTGGAAAACACTGACATCACCACAGAGAGGGGGAAAGGGAGGGAAAAAGGAGTGGGAGTATGGACGAAGAGATGTCCACATCTGCTACCATCTGTATATCCTTTATCCTGGTTCCTGCCGTGTTTGCCTCATTTCTTCTCTTCATCCGTGAGTGATTTCATATTGAAAGACCTCTTATTTATTTCCATTTTTCTTGATTAGACCATATTTCAATCATTAACAAATGAGTACATTTTCATCACCTTGAAAAGAGAAGTAAAGTCGCTAACAACCTACTAACCAGATACAGGACACCACACTAGGTCACATCCCGAGGGATTCAGTCTCCACTACAGTCCAGACCTTCTTTTTGGTTGGTGACATTCACGGAAAGCTCTGGAGTTCCCCCTTGGATAAAAGACACCTCAGATGACAGACCTAAGTGGCCACCATGTCACTGGATAAGGCTGCGTGTGTTTTACGGTGCTGGGCTGGGTATGATGAGACAGAGGGAGGTGGTGTGAGCGTGTCTGTTTGAATAAAAGCATGATGACAACTCTTTAAACACTGAACAGCTGGCCTGTATACCCTCTACCATATTTGACAGTCATCACTTTCCATTTCTTATATTACATTTTGTGACCAGTGCATTCCTTGGAAGTTAATAAACTGAATCATTGCTGGATATGAAATTAAGCCTGAATGTGTGCAAAGTCATATTTTGATGCATTTGTCTTTTCGTTGATTTGCTCTGACAGCTTTTAGTCCGTCGTTTGATAGCGTCTTCTTTGATATCTTTTGGTTGCGTGTGGTTGCTATGATACGAGTATCCGTAGAAGTAAAAATTCTGGCACAGGGTAGAAAATTTGCTTAAGCCCTTTCTCTGGATGAACATAAGGCTAAAGCATGTAGGGAGAAGGGACAGATGGTCTATGTGGCCAGTAAGGTTCGTCCCGTCAAATATGAACCGACACTGATATGTGTCATCTAGCAGTTATGCTAGACTATTATAAAAAATAATATAGAAAAGAAAGTGGACCAGATGCCGAACATATTGCAGCAGTTTGGCCCTGCAGCAATAGTTGTGGCATGCTGGGAAGACAACAGAACAGCCAATAGGGCATCCAACAGAGCAGCCGACACAGCGGCTGACGGAGCGGCCGACACAGCGGCTGACGGAGCGGCCGACGGAACTCCATGACTGGCTTCAAGCCTTCAGGGTGCTTGAAAGTCTTGAAAGGCTGGTCAGTCCTTCGGCGATTCTCTCGTACATCTGCCCGTCCTTCATGGTTCCCGTCATCTGACAGTTAATGGCCTTCTTGTTAGCGAGGGCAAGGAGGGCGCGCAATTCTCCCCTATCTCCCCAGTTGCTCATCTTCTGCTTTGCATCTCCTTAGTGCTGCTAGATACTCATTCCTGCTATCAGCTGTTTCCTCTTTTGAAGTCCACGCCAGTGGGTCGAACATGCGGCGTCATCAACAGCCCCTCCCACAAGTCATCAACAGACCCTCCTGAGGCGGAAAGCCGCCTCGCTCTGTTTAGATGAAAACCGTTCCGCCAATATGACTACCTTACGAGACGGAAAATTGGGCACCTCGGATCAACTCGCCAATCCGGCTCTGTGTGTCTAAACGCTTGCAGCTTGCCAGCAAATCGGCCGAACATTCGCGGAAAATCTGGCAGTGTAAAAGGGGCTAATGTCTCCACCATTGCTGTCATGGTAATGGTTGGTCTTTGTGGTATTTGCTAGAGGTGGGAATCACAAGAAGATCCACAATACAATGTTATCATGATATTTAAGTCACAGTACAGTATTATTGTGATATTAAATAGGTTACAATATGCTGAGTATTGCGATAAAATATCTTGTGGTTTATTACCTTGTTTCAGCTATAAATTATGTCCCCAGAGGAAAAGTTTGTCAACATCTGCTCTTCTCTAATATGATAAAGTTTTAGTCTGTCTACCTCACCTCAGCCATTTCTTTTCTTTTTTGCAGCAGCAGCAGCAGCAGTAGTGAAATGTATCTAGTGGACTGAAAAGGCAACTGGTCATATTATACTAGTAGACTATCAAAAGCTGATTTGAATTTGTAATATTAATAATTTATTTAATTAAAAAAAAAAAATCGATACTTGGCACTGTGTGACGATATATTGCCACACAAAAATATTGCGATACTGTGTTGTATCGATTTTTTTCTCCCCACCCCTCGTATTCGCCCCGCCCGACTTCCATTCTGAATGGACAGTTGGGAAAAGTGACAGTGACGAACATGGCATTTTAGCTGAAGTTAAACATTTCTCAACTCTCAGCGACCTGAAAACACCAAACGTGCAGCAGTGAGCGCAGATAAGATGCTCAGCTCCTTATCACTCTGCTGCTGATGGGGGAAAGTGTTGATAAGCAGCTTTCCAAATGCAAAGAATTTATGATATACACTGGCATCAGTAAGAACGCTTTGATGGACACACAATGCTACCACATACAGTGAACTCTTATTTTTTACCCCATCAACCATCGACTGTCTGTAGATGAGAGTGCACTTATGTTTGCTTCAACTCTGCCAAGACAGTCTGAACATGATGAGAACTTCATATTATCTGCAATGTAAATAAAGCTGTTTCACATTATGCAGGCTATGACTGAAGATGGCTTCCTCAAAAGAGAGATGACACAGGATTATTAATATTAATAATATTATTTGTAGTAAATTGCCTCAGGGCCTTGATGAGCTTAATTTCTGAAACAAGTATTTACAGTGTAAAGGGGATTACAAGCCTACAATTCCAAGTCAGTCTATTATCCGTCTCCTCAGGTCATACAGATTGTTACTGCAACTGGGAACTGATTTCATCACCATCTTGCATGACTCAGGCAGCCGCCAAACTCTTGTACATCATAAAAACATCATCAGAACATCATTCATTTTTTCCCTTCCTGAGTTTTCCAAAGGTTTAAATAGTGTTTCATTTTAGTGAATCCTTAAAGGATCCCCCAGGAACCTTTTCATTTCTAGGGTGCACTGTCCTGGACTGCCCTGCCACAAATGTAAAAGCATTCTGTTGCCAAGTCCATGTACTAAAACTGTAGGCTTAGATTTAATCCACAGCCAGCTAAAAACAGTCCATAAAAGGCCTCTGAGTAAACATTATGTGACACTTCCCAAAGTGTCGAATGATTGAGGTCATTTCTGGACAACTCCATAAGTTACCCATGTCCGAGCTGACAAAAACAGAGAAAAAGAAAAAACCTGTTTAATATGCAGTTTAATGTTGATAGAACGGAGGCATTTTGCCACTGACCGCAGAGACAGCGCTGATGGTGTGTGTGCATCTGTGTAAGCAGATAAAAATCTGTGATACAGTGTGTGATTGTGTGGTGCTTTGTCATCAGATCATCCAGGATCAATAAACATTCAAACAGACCAATGAGACAGGCTGTTTCAAAAATGAACAGAAGGGACCAGATGGATCGCAGCAGCAACTACTGACGCTATGTTTCTCTCTCTACACACAAATACACACAGAGCTGTTCTAGGTCACAAACTACCACCCTATACTGCAGATGATCCATTTTACAACCAGACTGGCCCAGGTTCATGCAGACATGGTTTGAACGCAGCCTCAGAACACAGACTGTATAAAAATAATGGATGTAGCCACCGTGACTTCACCCACTGGTTTGTGGACTCCTGTTCTGAAGCCTTACGTTTGGCATTTTGGCTGACATCTTGATTTTTGGAGCCAGAAGTGACCATATTTGGACGAGAGGGTGGAGCTGTGGAGGAGCGAGGGTTGGATTTGATTTAGGAAATGAAGTGACACTTAGCAGACAGCAGGTGACCATGCCTATTAATTCTGTAATTTTACACTGAGTTAAATAAAAAATTCACCCCCCGTACTGTTGTCATGAATGGGGAAATTGGCTGTTGTTATTTTTTTGTTCCAGTCTGTCACCGTGTTTATTCGATTGGTGTCTATGGGGATTGACTTGCTTTTGGAGCCAGCCTCAAGTGGCAATTAGAGGAACTGCACTTTGACTCAACCATGTGTGCCTCTGTATCATTAAGACCTTAAGGGGAATTCCGGTGTGAAATGGATTTGGAATATATTATACATGATCACGAGTTTGGGTACAAAACCGCGCTGATGCGATTCCTCCAAAAGGCTAATGCTGCTAGCACTCAGGGCATGTCTCCAGGTGGAACCAAATAGCTGCCATTACACCACTTAAAAGGCTCAAAGTAGCCCCACGCTTCGTTGGTGGTATAACGAGGGTCCTACCATTTAAGATAAGGCATTCACAACTTTGTAAGTGATGAAGATAGTTTATTAAAAATTACTGTTTACAAAGACAGTACCTTGAGGTAGTTTTCCGGTCGCCACCATTTTGAATTTAAGTTAAAACAAGTCAATTGCTGAATGCGAATCTCAGGTGTCAGAAGAGGGCTGACCATGGGCTGTACACGCGAACAAGGGGTGACCGGGATGTGTGTAGTGCACGAGCTTAAACGACAGCTTTTGAGGAGAGGAGAAGACGAGGAGTCGGTAGTCGACTTGTTTTGACTTAAATTCAAAATGGCGGCGACCAGAAAACTACCTCAAGGTACTGTCTTTGTAAACAGTCATTTTTTAATAAACTATCTGTGCACTTACAAAATCTGCAATAGCTTTTAGGATATTTATTGTATGAGACTTCAATAATAGCTGCTTTCTTTTTCAGATCACTCTAGCTATTCAATAACAAATTCACCAGGGCCATATTTTAAAACAGGAAATGTAGATGGGCTAAACTTCTTCAGCAGCCTATTTAAAGACATTTTAAGCTTTGGTAGTGAGAAATTTTAAACAAATGTATATGAATGTAGTACAAAAATGTTTATTGTTTCACTTTTGAAATGAAAAAATAAAAGATCACCTATTTGACCCAGACACATCATAAAGTACAAAAACAGAATAACCAAGAGCTGTCAATACACAGAACCATAACAAGTGGCAATAACAGTAACCACTAACACACACTCTCTCTAGCATCTGCCCCCCCCTTCTCCTCTCCCATACACACACACACACACACCACCCAAGTAAAGTCAAGGTAAAGTGTTAAGGAAAAGACATATGACGTATTTTGACTGTTCAACTGCAACACAGATGTTCTGAAACACGCTCAGCGAGGTAAAAACTGTGTCACATGAATTAAACATTGATCTGTGAATGATATGATTGGCAGTGTTGCACACAGATCAATGCATCCTGCTCGATTAGTACTATGCATGTGTAACTCAAAAGAGATGAGAAGGAAGTGAGATGGCCAATTTGCTAGCTACTTCAAAACACCATATTTAGTACACATTTTATATACACTCACTGGCCACTTTATAAGGTACATCTGTTCAACTGCTTGTTAATGCAAATAGTTAATCAGCCAATTATGTGGCAGCTACTCAATGCATTTAGGCATGTAGACATGGTCAAGACGACCTGCTGAAGTTCAAACCGAGCATCAGAAAGGTGATTTAAGTGACTCTGAACGTGGCATGGTTGTTGGTGCCAGACGAGCTGATCTGAGTATTTCAGAAACTGCTGATCTACTGGAATTTTCACACACAACCATCTCTATGGTTTACAGAGGATGGTCCGAAAAAGAGAAAATATCCAGTGAGCGTCAGTTCTCTGGATGAAAACGCCTTGTTGATGCCAGAGGTCAGAGGAGAATGGCCAGACTGGTTCAAGATGATAGAAAGGCAGCAGTAACTCAAATAACCACTGGTTACAACCAAGGTATGCAGAAGACACACCTAACCTTGAAGCAGATGGGCTACAGCAGCAGAAGACCACACCAGGTGCCACTCCTGTCAGCTAACAACAGGAAACTGAGGCTACAGTTCACACAGGCTCACCAAAACTGGACGAAAGAAGATTAGAAAAACGTTGCCTGGTCTGATGAGTCTGGATTTCTGCTGCCACATTCAGATGGTAGGGTCAGAATTTGGTGTAAACAACATGAAAGCATGGATCCATCCTGCCTTGTATCAACGGTTCAGGCTGGTGGTGGTGGTGTAATGGTGTGGGGGATATTTTCTTGGCACACTTTGGGCCCCTTAGTACCAACTGAGCATGGTTTAAACACCACAGCCTACCTGAGTATTGTTGCTGACCGTGTCCATCCCTTTATGACCACAGTGTACCCATCTTCTGATGGCTACTTCCAGCAGGATAACGCACCATGTCACAAAGCTCACATCATCTCAAACTGGTTTCTTGAACATGACAATGAGTTCACTGTACTCCAATGGCCTCCACAGTCACCAGATCTCAATCCAACAGAGCACCTTTGGGATGTGGTGGGACGGGAGATTTGCATCATGGATGTGCAGCTGACAAATCTGCAACTGTGTGATGCTATCATGTCAATATGGACCAAAATCTCTGATGAATGTTTCCAGCACCTTGTTGAGTCTATACCACCAAGAATTAAGGCAGTTGAATAGGCCTACAGGAAACATTTTAGCTGTTGGAAACATTTTATCACACTGCACTCCGTCTGCACACAAGAAATGTAGCCTACAGACAGAGCAATAAAATGCAAGAATCATCTAACAAAATGTCTCTGACTCTGAAATCTTCATACAAGACATGAGTCTGAACAGAGTAAAATCTATGCAAAACAACTCATCTTTTATCTATTTTTTGTTCCCATGGGAGTGCAGAGAGACACAGTGTCCTAGATGACGTGGACAGATCCAGACCAGAGCAGAGTATAAATACTCAACAAGAACACAAAAGAAACAAGAAGAGGAAGAAAAGCCTAATACGCTGTCGCCTTTTTCGATACATTGAGTAGATACATTTCAAGTGGGAAGCATGGGGAAAATAAGTACAATGTATGCTCTCTTGAGACGGACAGTCTTCTATGATGACAACTTATGAGCACATAAATACTTACAGGCACCACAGTTGCATAGTAGACATATTTTCATGGATTTCCATCGCAGTGTTTGTGTCTGACAGCCACAGTGAGGCTACATCAGCTTCAAAGCCTCGCAGTGTGATTCCCCCCTTCATTTGCATAGGCTGGGTTTCCTAACCGTTCAGCGTAAATACAATTTGTTTCTTTTTGCGTTTCTTTTTGCCCCTACAACTCTCGCCTAGCCGCAAGACAATAACAAACTGATGCTAAGTGGTCTGGGAAGATGTTTCAATAAACATTTTGTTTCTCTGAACTTTGATGCTTTAAAGACACATATGCACAAACATACAGATGCAGAGATACACACACACACAGACGAACCACTCTAAATGATTCCTGACTAACTTCAGAGAAAATCCCATCCCCTCACTTCTTACCACTACATTAACCACCCCCTCACCTCTTTTCACCCCCGCCTTATTCCCCATCTTCTCTCATCCATCCATCTCAACCTCTCAACAATTTACATCTAGAGGTTGAGAAGCAGCTGGACAATAAAAGCAGCTTAAAAGGACACACTCCCACAGTGTTTATGTTAGCCAGGCCTGAGCTGCAATCAAACGGAACAGTAAAGAGACCAGTTGTGTTGCTCACTGGCCAGGTTAGTGTGTCTACATTTATCTCTGGCTGTCACAGTCAAAACGACTTGAGGACAGTCTGGGGCAGACATTGTGTATGTTTGTGTGTGTCCATGAGACGATGTATCCAAGAAGCCTGGGTCTGGGGGGCTTTTAAGGCACCGCTCAATAACACAGTTTCTCCAAACAAGCTGTTGGGACGATCAGATTAGACATTAAGGGAGGGAACATGCTCGAGATCAAGGATGAAAGAGATTCCTCTCGTTGAGAGGTCCACCATTCGGCACAGACTGATGATGCGCCATCACTCTACCTGTAGAAATAACGCGACCAGAGCTGCAGAGGTAGATTTGGATGATGTATCTCCAATGTGACAAAGCTTTACTCAATAGATGATGGCCGTTTACTTAATGACAGTAAAACATACTATATGAGCAAAACATTTTAAAAGCTGCACATGTTGGCAAATATAAAATGTGGCGTTTTATTTATTTTAATTCACCTTTAAAAGGGACAGTTCTGCATTTTACCTGTAGTGCTATTAATCAGTCTAGCTTGTTTTGGTGTGAGTTGCTGAGTGTTGGAGATATCGGCTGTAGAGATGTCTGCCTTCTTTCAAATATAATGAAACGAGACAGCACTTGGCTTGTGGGGCTCAAAGCACCAAAAAATACATTTCGAAAACTCAACAGCAATGTCTCTTTCCAGAGACCATGACCCGGTTACTCAAGATACTTAACAGGCCTTGTTGTGAGCAGTTTCTTGTAGGAACTATGTTCTGTCTACCAAATTACAGCTGTCAACTGTATCATCGTGCAGAAGGAAGAATGCACCACTGAGCAAGCTAACGTTACAGCACAGCTGAGGAAGACGCCATTAATGTTTACATCTTGCACGGTCACAAGCCTTTCGTCAATGACAAGCTGGGTGGGGGGATCTACACAGGATATATGACAATATTTTATGTGACAATATTGTATCAATACACAGACACCAAATATAATTTTTTATTGTATTAATTATTGATATTGCAAATTCAATTTACATTTTTTGGTAACCTGCTAGAATAAAAATTAAATGTTTTTTCAGACCACTACATACATTTTGCTGGAATAAAAAATAATATGGCGAGAAACTTTATTTTTTAAATTTCATCTTATTACATTTAAACTGTTGTTAACCAATTTCTCCTTTGGGGACAGTCGAAAAAGGTAATAAATCTACTGCAATATATGTTATCACTATACTGTGCATACTGCAAAACTTTAACAATCACAACATTGTATCATGACTGAAGTATCATGATAATACCATAATGTGGGGCCTCTGATGATTCCTACACCTAATGAGTAGATGGATACCTGCTTTCTACTGGGTGGTGGGTGTAGTTTGGTAGAGAGAAAATAGTTCCTATGTTCAGCTGTTCAAAACTAGGTCTGTGGATTATCTTGAGTAACAAGGTCATGATGTCTGGAAAGAGACATTGCTGTTGAGTTTTTCAGATGTATTTTTCTGGTGCTTTGAGCACCACAAGCTGAGTCTCATCTAGTTCCATTATATTTGAGAGAAGGCAGACATCTCTACAGTCAATATCTCCAACACTGCAACTCACAACAAAACAATCTAGACTGATAAACAGCACTACAGGTGAGAGCAAATATATATTTTTGATTTGGGTGGACTGTCCCTTTAAAAGGTAAATTAGAAGTAAATACACAGTACATTTATATTTGCCAATATGTACAGCTTTCAAAATAAAGCCGTTTTGCTTTTACAGTATGTTTTCATGTAATTAAGTAAATGACCACCATCTATTGATTAAAGGTTATAAACTTCAAGGTAAAGGAAAAATATGCATTTTAGATTTGGGAGTGAACTGTCCCTGTAATTTACTAGAGGGTTAGCCCCACTTAGGTCCTAACCTCTTAAGCAAGGAAAATCTGGCAGACAGCAGCATAACAACACAACAAACAGACAAAGCTATGACAAATCTATTTGCATGGTAGATTTATTTTTGGACCTCTTATGCAAGATCAGACTGAACAAGGAATAAATGGGAAACCACAGTCCTTATCCTAAGACCCCATATTTAGCTGAGTTTAGGTTTAAATATGAAGCTGCATGACTGGATCTAATGTCTTTTTAAAGTATGGTTAAGATCAGTCGTTGGCATATTTCTGTCCTGTATGAATGTAACGAGCAACAATGTACTTTAATGAGACTGTGCCGTGGGGTTACGGGAACAGATTTCTCTGATTTGGGACCAGAGCTAAAAATGTTCAATAACGCTGCCTGTGGTTTGTTTAGGCTGTATACTGTATATCCATGCTGCATGTCAGTTAAGATGCAAATACAGTATGTAGTTCATGTTCAGACTGACAATTGGTAGGAGGACATGTTAAACAGATGTTGATCCTGGTATAAAGGCTTGTTGGAGAGGTTTCATCCCATAGCACAGCCACATCCTCTGGCCTGATTTTGACACACACATACACACACACACAGACACACAATCACACACATACTTCATCTGTGGTGGGGAACCCGGCTACAAATCTCTCCAATCACACATAGTTTCATCTGCACGCCTTTCAACAAGGATTACTTCATGTACACAAGGCTATGCGCTCTCCCTCTGACACACACACACTCAGTTAACTAGGGTCTGTGGGTTTGGAGCTGCAGATAGTTTTGAGGGCTGCGGGGTCTGAGGTTGGCGCTCATCACACGATCAAACACACAGCAGAGACTCGAGCCTGTCTGCGTAGCACTGATTTAAAATGTGCTCCTTGAACTAACAGCGCTGGAACCAGCGCGGTTCCTATAGTGGTGAGTGAGGGAGAAGATGAGATGTTGCTGCAGCATTCAAACACTATTTGCTCATAGTTTCAGGGGATTGAAGAGTAACTTACGTCAGCCAATTCACTTTTTTTTAAATGTGAATTTAGAGTATGTACACAGTCGATATTTGGCGTCTAGGCTATGACCTCATCCTTGCTGCTGGCAACACATACCAAGCTGCACAGCACTGGGGATGCTGTACTATGGATGTTCTGCCACAGCGTGCAGCTCATTCCCAAACACAGCATTGCAAGAACATACTATCACATAGGGCAGGGTGATATGGAAAAAAATCCCAATATTTTTGTCCAAAAACCTCAATATTTGTATTGCGATGGTATTGTATGGTTGACTATTGGTGCTTTACCAAAATATTTACACAGAGATTTTTGAAAATAATTATTAGTATTGTGGATACAGCCTGATCCAGTAAATAAAAACTATCGATGCCTTAAGAAAGCCTGCACACCTACAGTACATTCACAGCTAACACATGCTATTTTATTTATCTATATAACCTTTATTTAACTAGGAAGTCCCATCGAGATTGAAAATCTCTTACAAGAGAGACCTGGCCGAGGTAGCAGCCAATCACAACACATTTAAAATGTAACAAACGCAACATATATTACAAAAATCCACAATAAAACAACTACTATTCAAACATAGTGGCCTCTCAAGAAAAACAAGCACATGTCTCTGTTGCCACATTCTTTATGATGTCCTTAAATTCACCGATGGATAAGTGTGTTTCTAGTTTTAAGTCTTTTTGAAGATTGTTCCATGTCCAAGGTGCAAAGTAGGAAAATGCAGTTTTCCCCAGATCGAGTAAAACACAGGGTACACTGAAAATCAACCACCTGGAGAAGTGTATCTAGTAACTAACAGAGCTGAGACACAGAGGGGTGCAGAGGTAAGCAGGAAGTTTGCCTAATATTGCTTTATAGATACAAATAATACCAGTGCTGTTGTCTGTGAGTGGTAAGTGACGTCCAACTCAAACTCATAAAGAATGCAGTGACGAGTAAGTGACTTTGCATTTGTAATAAAACATAGAAATGCATGGTATGCTAAATCAAGGCTATGTAAAACGGAGAAGTGCATGCGCATACAATATGTCACCATGTTGATGTGCACCATCATGAAAGCAGACATGCCTGCATGGGAAGTTTTACGCTACCTTTACCGAAGTCCTGTGCTTTAAAGAAAACTGCTGTACAGAGCCATGTCAAATTGGAATAAACTACCACTATACTTAACCTAGGTAACTAAGAACAGCAATTATTAAAAAAGAAATCTGTTTTACTTGTATATCATGTAATATTTGTGAATGTTATTTGGATAAGTAGTGCTCACTTAGGTGATGCCTTAGTGTGTAAACATGTTTTGTGCTGTCACATATAATTCATGCAGTTACACATGATTCTATGAGGCTGAGTTGTGGGCTCTGTTGGTTTGTTTTTACTATCTACTGATGTGATGACACTGTAAATGTGTGATAATCACTGCTGTCTGTTCTGGTTTTATTTAAATTTGTGGATGTTGTAAATCCTCTACAATGTGATAATTTGATGTTTTGTCTTGCTTCCGCATTTTATGTGGACACCAGGAAGAGTAGTCGTCACTGCGGTAACAACCGATGACGATCCTGAATAAAGAATAAAGCTAGAACAGGCTGGTGAGTTCGGAAAATGACATCACTGTACTGTAATGCAGCCTTTAAAACGAGGAAAAGACAACAGCATGATGTCCAAAATCTGAGATGATATCTAGTCTCATATCACAATTTTGATATATTGGAAATATACTGTATATCCTATCCCCACTCTAAAGTGAATGCAGACAGAAACATGTGAAATCCAAGACTCCACCTGACATGCAGCAGCAGCTACAAAAAGCTGACAGTCTCTTAAACATTATTTTATACTCAACAAATGATCAACAGTGTACTGACACTATGACACTGTGTGTTTTAAAGGCTGGGATTATATGCAGTGGAATGCAGCACCATAAACCCCACAACTAGAGCTCTGCATCCTATAAACATTAGTGACATAAACACATTTCTTCTGCACTTAATGATTTCACCAATGCTCAGCAGAATATTAAGTGTGTGGACAAAAATATGAATGTGAAAAAAAAAGTAATGCAGAATGCCAGTGAAGCATTATGTGGAAAAACAACACTCTGTTGTTTAGCCACATCCCTAAACATGCCAACATGCCATTGTTACCATAATCTCCACAACACTGAGCCAAAAACCGCCCAAAACAACAGCAGTCATCTCAATGCCAAAACCAGTTTAACCCCACAAAAGTTACAATGCTCAAACATGATGAGCAGGGCCTATTCGTGGTTAATTGCTTCAGTGCACACATCAAACAGCAACCAAAAGAAAACTCAATCCTCTACAAATGAATTCACAATAGCAGCAGAAAACAATGTTATAATGTTAAAGCATAAAATACTTGGGAGGTTGAAGTGAAGCAGGGTCCTCGGCATCAGTCAGCAAAGACATCCAGAGTAGTGGCGGTTCCAAGCTGGCGAAAACACAACAGGAAACTCCCTTTGCTGTTGAAGTGGTGTTTGAGGCCCACACCTGACACCCACAGCTCTCTCCTTGTCCTGGGAAACACAGTATGGATCCATAAAGCCGCCATAAAGTGATAAAAACAGAGCTGAAATCTTTAAAAAAAAAAAATGCAACGTTGCGGTTTAACAGCATGTACTGTAATCAGCTGGCGGACTTAATGGCCAATTTAGCAGCACCTGGTCACCTGGGGAGTGGGCGGAGCTATGGCGGATTTTAAAACTGACAGCCATTTTCTTAAAAGGTTTAAACGATCTACAGCGCATGCTCCAAAGTGCAGTGAGGGACGTTTGCAACTTCATAATTGCTTATTAACTAAGGCAGTAAGGGGCAAATGGGTAAAGCCAGGTGTGCCTCCACCTGGCGAGCTGTTGTTTACATGGCGCACTCGGCAGATTGGAGAACTCAGTGGTTTTCTGCTGAGGGTTTCTGAGCAAATGTAGTGGGACATTTAAGCAGCAAAACTAAAAACTGTAGTTAAAAACTTGGTAGAGGAAACAGACCTTACCTGTTCTGTAATTTGAAATGAAGTAATGCTGCTCCTCGTGCGTAAATGCGCACAGCGTCTCTCTTGATGGGAATTCATCTGCAGCTGTGCTTTCGGCTTTGTTCACATTTCAGAGAATGTAATTAATATTTTCATTATTACTGACATATTATTTCATCAACCCGCAACCCACTGACCACCCTTGTGAGCGCATCTTACTATAAAATAAATAATGCGCCCAGTAGATAGCAGGATGTTCTGCGCATGTCTGAATTTGGACCAGGTTTTCAATGGTCAATTGCACATTTGGTTTCACCTGCTTCAAAGTAGCAACCACCCTATTAAATGATGCATGTTAATGCATTATAAATATAACTGAGAGTATAGCTGTGTTGCCAGCAGGCAAAGCAGTGAACAGTCCAGGGTCCCTGACCCTCAGGAGCCCTAAAAGCACCAGGTTCACTGTGTTTTATTTGGTTTGTGTTCATTTTATTAAATAAAATCTTGCTTGGAAATATACAGTGGCCTACCATCTTCCTGTGCTAAAAGGCACATGGTGCATTTCTAAATAGAGATTGAAACAAGGGGTCAATAGGAGAATCCACAGATAAATTTGGCCCCCTAACACATTAATCCACTCATGTCTAAAAGTGGACATTCTGCATCCTGAGTACTTTTCTTACGCTATCATGTAGCTGATTACACTTCCTCTGTCAAAGTCCGATATATTTCTACTTTTTAAATAAAATAATCTGAACATTTCATCCACAGCTGCAAATGTCTTCTCACGCATGTGTATGCTCACTGACCTTATCAAACATGGAATCTACACAGTATGTCTCATCATCAAATAGATTCAAAAGCATTCACTATCCTCGTAAATAATTAAATACCCTCTACATCAAATTGCATGCAAGGCCAGGCAAAACAAACCGTGTTTAGCTTTTTCAGAGAGGACAGACTATCCCTGTAGGTGGAAGAGATGGAGGCCCATTGTGGCTGAAACATGCTGGCTATCCTTCAGCGCTCTGAGTAAATACTGGCAGTGTGACAAAAGACCAGCTTGAGCTGAGGAGGCTGTCACCTTAGCACTTATCAGGCCGTGGATCTTCATGCTGTCTCTCCCACTTATCACTCTTTCTCTCTCGCACACACATCACAGGACACACGACCTTTGTCAACACCTGACAACCTCCGCATGCAGACATCATTAGAAATAAATATCTGCAAAAAGTACACTTTGTAAATGAAGGAATAACTTTTTACTCACATTTACGAGGATAACAATTCGGACAGATGGTGCACACAAAATAAGTGATAGACATTTTCTTTTATCACTATCGCTGCATCTCGCCTCTGCTGTGGGACTGACAGTTCTCCTCAGATCCCCTCCAGCCTGAGAGCAGATAACAGCCTGTCTGAGTGCTACTTGTTACAGGATGAAGCCACCCTCATCGCGCACACATGCAATCCCCATCCTCATAAATCTATCTATGGTCTAATCTGCTCCATCTCTGCAGGCACCACTCCCCCTCCTAAGTACCGTCAGTTCACTCTCTGCTGATGAATAGCAATCAAGTGCTGCTTGTAGGTGAAAATGTGACACAAACTGATATTTACATTTCAGTCATTATCCCAACCCTCATGATGGACTCATGCGATCCCGTCCTGTTGCACAAGGATACTTTGAGGTAGCAGAGGTGGCTCTCCTCACCAGCGTGTGTATCTTCTCCTCACTATCCTCTCATCAAGGCACAGCTATTGTGTTTATTTCATAACTTCATTTTCACAATAGAGGAGATGGTCATTGCATGACACTGGTGGCACGACGGCTCAAAGAAACCACTTCCCAGCTGCATCTCAGCGGCTTATCGTAACTGCTTTTAAGTAAAAGTTTTGGTATCAGTTTGGAAAAAAAAGTGTTGTAGTCGTACTGTTATCTTCAGTGCCTCAGCTGTATTCAATTTCCATTTCAATGTGATAACAATTTGGAAACAGCAACATGGCACTCTGCAGCAATGCCTACAGTAAAACTCTCCCTGAAACATTTACAGCAGTGGTTCCCAACTGGTCCAGATCTCTCCTTAGTTATTAGTTCAAGGTCTACACAGTTGAATACATTCAGCGTCATACTTGTGTTTGTCCGACTTTACTGCGGAAGAGCTTGACATATTTTTAGAAAAATAAATTAAAAGATGGATAAATGAAGTTAGATAAAATGTTTAAGGCAATTTAACCTCACAAATACACATTTTTATTTAATGACTTGAAAGGCGTGTGGCATGGTGATGCAGTCGTTAGCACTGTTGCCTCAAAGCAAGAGGGTTCCTGGTTCGAACCAGGGGTGGAAGGTTCAAAGGTTCCCCAAGGTTGGGAAGTCCTTCTGTGTGGAGTTTGCATGTTCTCCCGTGTCAGCATGGGTTTTCTCTGAGTACTCCCGCTTCCACCCACCATCCAAAAACTTGCAGGCTATACTCTAAATTGGCTGTAGGTGTGAATGTTGGTGTGGATGGTGCACCTTTCAGAGTGCGTCAGGAAAGAAACAGCACCCTCAGGCAACATCTAGTGTAAATACAGGTTTATTAGGGATGAAAATGTTCCATGATAAACAAAAGGGTCAAAACATTCACAGTACATTTCATCTCCATTAGCATGGTGCATCGAAACATTGTACAACTTCAAAACCCCATTGCTGCTCCGCACATATACGGTGCCTCTTTACAAAAATACTCTCCTTACAACAACTAGATAAGATAATAAGGGGGCAGATCAGCAAAACTATTCATATCCTCCATCTCCCTAAATTTGATCCAAACATGGCAACAAGCTACAAATATTTAGCAAACATCTCCATCTAATTGTCCCTAAAGACTGCGTTTGTGTAAAATGACATGTTAGAACGATAACCCCTCATGAGCACTAATGACATCGGCAGCGTTACACTTGCATAACATACAGTAAACTAGCCAGCGGCAAACTGAGGTCTGATGGTTAAAGAACATAATGCAAACACAAAACAGAAGGCAAATTGGTCAGGTGTAAAATATATGAGAACTGACTAGTTGAGTTAAGTGAGTTAAGGTGTACGGATGGAAAATGACTGATCGTTAGACATCCTGTGGTCGAGTCAGTCCAAGGTAATTGGTCAGACGAGGGTTTTCTGGGAAGTTATTGGTCGTTTTATGGAGAGGTAGGAGAGTTGTCATGGTCAATGTATCAGGTCCCAGGGTGAAACTATAACCACTAACTTCTTACAGTACTTGTATAGGCTTTGAAAACAACAAAGACTGCTGAACTGTTAGCTCATTGTTCCTCAAACCTTGTTCCAGGAAAATCCTGACAAATTCATCTGCTCTATCATGACCATCAAAATTGTGGCAAGTTATTAAAAGGATGGCGGCACTCCAACCTTAGTCAAAAATTACAACTTGAGGAAATAAGGTCCGGGTGTTTTGGGTTATTAGTTGAGTGTAGAGTGGGAGCTACTGTCATTTTGTTAAAGATCATTTGCAGATTACTCAATTGGTTAAACAGCAATTTGTGCTTTGGGACAAGTTTACAGCACAGAAAAAAAAAGGGAAATTCATTTTAGGAATTCTTAAAAATACCATTGAACAATCATGTATTCTGAAATGTGGCGACAAATTGAATGAAAGAAGTGTAATGTTGCTTTAGTCTCTTTACACAACAGTCAAGTTAACATCTGGCCCTAGTTTACAAACAGTGATCCTTCATTTCACTCTAGAAAAAATAATGAGGACACACATATTGGAGTGGACATTCACTTAAAAAAAAAACCAAAAAAAAACCACCCTTCTTTACCGTAAAGGCCAAAGGCTAGCATCACATGAACATCAGAACCACACAGGGTGATAGGACGCACCTGGCTCAAAAACACCATAAAATCCATTCAGCCATCACAGCTACAAGAGTGTTTGTTTATCTGAGTAGTACAGTCTTTACTAGCATTACACGACAGCTGTGGGCTCAGATCTGTTTGGTTTATTGCGTTAAATGCTTGATAGCCGACGCTTGAATGGATCTTAAGTGTTTTTGGATCCATGTGTGATTGCTGCACTAGAGGCATGGGTGGAGGTCACAAGACACGTGGAAGTGAAAAAGAAAAAAAGCAAACAGTATGACTAGATTTCTATGACTGGCTATGGTTTCTAAAATGTGATGTTCTAGCTTTATGATAATTATTATTAGACCAAATAGAAAAATCTCTCAATACTGTATAAAACCGGAACTGAAAGAACTTTACAAAAATGTTGCACTATTCAGCTTTTTTTCTTTTTGCTTGTACAGAAAAAGGAGGTTAGAAATAAATAGAGCTATCAATAGGGACACTAAATTACCTGGTAAGAGGAAGCAGGAGAAAACTCTTAACAGTGTGGGAAAATTAGTGCTAAATGCTCTCATACTTCCTTCTCTTGGGGTTTCATCTTTATATCTCTGCTTTTGTTCCTTTTTAATTCCAATTCATCTAAAATTTTCCTTCAACTATTTCCTAAAATATCTTAACGGTGAAATTTAACCTATCTAACTTCTTAACACATCTACTTTTCTGATTGTTTTACATTAATATAGGTGTCTATAATGACGATGACACTGTCGGTTGCTCCCCAGCTTACACAGACCACATGCAAATTGTTGACACACCCTTCTTAACATCTAGAAATAAAAGACATGTCTGTAAATCTGTGTCTAAGTTCATCACCACAGTGGGAGCACAAATAGAAAAACTACAATATCTGTATTGCTTGGCTCCTACTGCACAAGCATATTTTTTCCACAACAAACTTTGCAACTTCTAGATGACAGGAGGGGTGTGTCAAAAACTTTTAAACCATCTTTGCTCAATTGGCTGAGTCACAATCGGACAAAGATCATCTTATTGTGGAGATCGTTTTGGAAAAAAACTTTGACTTGTTGTCTTCAACCTTCCTCGCTCCATGAGTGCTCTGAGTGAAGGTGTCCGCCTTACTGGCTCTCGGACTCGCGGACCTTGGCTTGCAGGGCATCGCAAGTCTTCTTGGCGTCGCCTAGCAACATCGCAGTGTTGGGCTTGTAGAAGATGGGGTTGTCGACAGCTGCGTATCCCACACCCAGGGAACGTTTCATCACAACCACCTAGAGAGGGAGGAGATCCAGTTGCACACACACACACAAACACACACACACTCGTTAGCTTGTAATTGGACGATTATCTGTGACAATATTGGAGAGGAAGCTTTTAAAAAGAATTTCGGGGAGATGAAAATTCTGTGCAAACTACGCCAACTTTTCTAAAGTAAAACCAGAAATTTCCCCTCGTCTCTGCCTTCTCTCCTCAACAACCTCTGTTCACTGACTTTGGACCAAAAAATACAGCTGGATTTTTTTTTTTTTAAGTCCAAAGTCAGTAAAAGCTGCTGTGGATAGTTAAACCAAAGATCAAAAATCCAAATTTTTCCTTTTATCGTTAGTGCTATTAATAAATCTAGATTGTTTTATCGACCACAGAGACGTCTGCCTTCTCTTCAGTGTAATGGAACTAGATGGCACTCGGCTTGCGGTGCTCAAAGCGCCCAAAACAAAACAAAACAAACAAAAAAACATTTCAAAAACTCAACAGCAATGTCTCTTTCCAGAAATCAAAACCTCTTTACTCAAGATAATACACAGACTTTGTTGTGAGCAGTTTCATGTAGGAACTATTTTCCTTCAACCAAACTAAACTCGCCAACCGTATCACCACACAGAAGGAACCATGCATCTACTGCTAGCTCACCAACAGCACTGAGCTCGCTGATGTTACAGCTTAACTGAGGACGATGCCATTAATAATTACATCTCATTCTGTCACAAGCACGAGCCTCTCATCTATGAGTAGATACACACTTCCTTCTGAGCTTTAATACAGTGCGCAAGGTGGGTGGAAAGGAAATAGTTCCTACATAAAAATGCTCACAACAAGCTGTGTGGATTAACACATGGGAAAAAAAGCTGAACCTCAGGCACTCATGTGTGAAGCAGGAACAGATGCATTTGACTTCATTTAAAAGGCCTTTATGTTTGCTTGACTCCTGTCCACCCTCTTGCACCTTGACAAAGACCTTAGAGTCGAAACCGGTCGGTGTTTTAATGTAAGAAATAAAAGGCTTTTGAAATTAACTCAAATGCTTCTGTTCCTGCTCCACACGAGTGCCTGAAGTTCAATCTTTCTGCCCAGGTGGTGACACTTTTCTTCAAGAGCATCTGCGTTTTTTCTTGAGTATCATATGACAAAGATGGTCCTCGACCACACCACTATCTCGTTCTTCGAGCTCTATGGATTATCTTGAGTAACTGGGTCATCATCGACAGCTGATATCACACCAAAACAGTCTAGACTGATAAATAGCACAACAGGTAACAGGAATGTTTTTTTGATTTTTGGATGAACTGTCCCTTTAACATACTTACAATATCAGTTTTATTTAAAAAATGCTGTGCTGTGTTTCTGAAAACATGAATTCAATAAAGATGTATTTTACTCAACTTCAAAAACAGTCTGAGAGTAGCGTATGTAAGTAGTTTGTCCATGTGTGTTCTCACATGACTCATGTATGCACAATTGGGCACTTATGACCGACTTTTTAAAAAGCATTTGTGTGGCTTTGTAAACCCGCATTTTTGTCTATGTGTTTTTATCCGTGCACCTGTACATGTGTCTTTGTGTGCGTCCACATGAGTGCGTGTGGTTAGGTAGAATGTCCTCTATGATTTCCCCAGGGGACAGTGTGTGTGGAAACAAGTGGGAGCGCAGTATAAATCCCAGATCTCGGAGCGGTGCCAGCGGGATGCTCCGAATGTCGTCATTCCACAGCGACACAGTCACCACTAATGGGATCAGGATGGGACTGCACCTGGAACTGTAACAATCTGTGGCTATGTATGTGAGCCTCAGCGCATGTGTGTGTGTGAATGTGAGTATGCATTTTTCTAGGTTTGTGTGTGTGTCTTCAAGTTGGAGGCCCCTCGATGGGTGTGGACTACAACATTCAGTTGTGGCGATAAAAAGCAGTCCAGTTGCTGTAAAATCTTCCATTCCTCTTTATCTCTTTGGGCTTCAGGACAACCTCATTATTGCACATGCATGTACCAGATGTCTCACCTGCTTAGACTTCCAGACCTCCAGCACAGGCATACCAGCAATGATGGAGTTGGGATCTTCCTGGGCAGCTGAGTTTACTGTGTCATTGGCACCGATCACCAGGACCAGGTCCGTTTCTGATTGGACATCCAACAAATTAAAATTAGAGAACATCTCTTAATCCTTTCACCTCATGTTCACTGGATTTCTTTCAGCCTTTGACTCCATGACATTATATATCCTATCCAATCTTTTGCTCAGTAACTCAAGTTATCAAGTTGTATCAGTGTTGGCTTGTTGTCACTTTGAGGTTGCCAGGCAACCAGCAGAGAGGACAGCAAGTCCTGGCCAAGTGTCTACTTAACACATTTGTGTAGAGATTGAACAAACAAGATATTACATATTACCTTTTGAGCTTTGAGGTGCTGGTTAGCAGATTTATTTATCTGAACTTATATTAAACGAACCATCTCTTGGCTTTCACTTCCTATGTAGCATACAAACACAAGAATGATGTTGATCTTCAAGCTTGGGTGGTGTGAAAGTATTACAGTTCACCAGGATATATTAAAATCGGTATTATTTTCAATACCATCAGAAACATAAACGCTCCTCTCACTATCAAACTGATAAGTAGATACTGTATTGAAGCAATGTGTTGTAGTGCACATCAGGCACCACCAGAGGCCAGTCTCTAAGATGGTGACTGCGAATGGTGGGGATAACATTACAGACAAGGCTGTAGGTAGCCAGCTGCCAAACACATCATCAAACTACGACCAGGAGACATGGCCTATAAATTATATTGCACTATTCTTTGACAATATTGCTATACAAGATATATTTATCTTAATATTTTAAAATCTCCTCTAAACTAAGTAGAGTAATAAAAAACTTAACTACTAAAGAAACTACTGTTACAATAAATTTAAATAAAGTACTGATATACTAAAATTAAATAAAGAACTGTTCTAATGAAATAAATTAAAGAAACCACTGGTGCTTTATTCTGAAGAATCCAGCTCATCTTGGGCTGGAACTGTTGATGTTTTTGGGGTGAACTTGAAGCTTCAGGTCACCACAGAGTCAAACCATTACCACCGCACTGTTTAACGTGAGGATTTATTCACAGTGAGCAGGAAACAAACTAACAGCTCTCCAGTTTGTACATTAATAATATTTGTGAGTCACATTGGTGCTCCATGGTCACAAAATGTGACTAAATAGTCATGGTCTAGAGCCCTGTGGAAACAAAAGCACGCCTCGCCTGCTAAAACTATCACCCAGGAGCGAGTAGTCTGGATGGGCAGAGGAGTGTATGTGATTAATCATGTCTGTAGCGTTGCCCCTGAAAGTTCATCTGCCGGAGATGCCTCAGTGAACTGAGATTCCTTCAAGTTGAGCCATCGGTAGTACGATACAGTCTGTGGCTTTTGCCTGATCTCTAGAGTCCGCCAAAAATCTTATTGCACATTTCAGAGTCCATCATTAGCGTAGTTAGCTTGTTAACTATATTAAGGGAAGGCCACTGTCACACTGAAAGTTCGCTGAACCCCCTTCAAAATCTCAAATTCTTTTTTTTTGTTTTAATTAAAGATTCTATTTTGCACTTTATGACTTTAATGACAGGACAGTTTGAAGTACGAAAGGGGGAGAGGGAGGGGACGACATGCAGAATATAGTCAAGGGCTGGAACCAAACACGCGGCTGCTGCGGCGAGGACACCGCCCCTGCACATGGGGTTTTCACTCCACCCTCTGAGCCATTGGGCACCCCCAAGCTCTCGAATTTGATATGGAAAAAAGGAACCAATAGGCAAATATTCGTATTTAACAGCCAAATCTGATTCGACTGACATAATTTTGGGTAGGGCTCAGCCTGTGTTATTGTTCATAAATGTTGTGTCTTTAAGAGATAGCGAGCGAGAAAACTCAGCTTTCACTTTTTTTTTTTTTTTTTTTACACAAATACTGTCATTTACCGAGAACACCGATGAAATGTCAGGGAGGTATGAAACAAAAGTTACCACCCATGCCTAGTCTATTTCCTAAAATGTCCAAAATTTGCTTTAATCCAATATTTTCAAATGTTAACTGCGTTCCTTGACAATTCTCAGACAAAGCTGAAGCAGAATCAAACATGTTGGGACACCATAATTCTGGATGAATCAGTTTTAAGAAATTCATGGCAGGTATGATTTGTAAAAGACGGACAGAACTGGATCTTACCAGGGAAGTCTTCATTAATCTCTTCCATTTCCAGGACAATATCATATGGGACACCAGCTTCAGCCAACAGCACATTGAGCTGACCAGGCATACGGCCGGCCACAGGGTGAATACCAAACCTGTGAACACAGAATTTAATGAGCACTTGACACAGTCCCTCAGCTTTAGACTTGGTTATTGGCCACAATCAACTCTAACCTGACTTTCTTAAATCAAGGAGAGGACAGACATCGAAATGAATAGAGTTGAGCTGAGAAAGAGACAATAAGATGAAGATTTTGGACAAATGGAGTTGAGAGGCGTTTGTGATTATAGTCTGGTTACACACACACTTCCCACTGCACTCCTCCACTATGTATTATTTGTTGAGTGGGTACGCCTGTGTGTGACTGGGTATACAGAGCTCTCAAACTCAATTAGCCATGTCATGTAATCAGGGTCGGAAATTAACACCAGCCACTGAATTCTGGTGGCTGGCGTTCTCTGACCAACCACCATTTGGAGATTTATTTTTTGTTTGTTGGGCGAGTTTAGGCGGATTCACGGTGCAGATGGCCTGTCAGTTTCTGGGATCTATTAGTGACTGTGGCTGCCGATTGGAAAAGTCAGTTTCCTTCCATACAATCTAGATACATTAGAGAAAGGTGGTATGACGCAAAGCCTTTGGTGTTGGAGAGGGAAACGAAAGTGTGCTGTGCTTCCAAACTCCATACTGTCAATGTACTGTAGTGTGCATGAGGAAGAGGAACAAAACAGCATATGGTTCATTCAGACTGAGGAAGAGGTGTAGCAGGAGGCAGGCAGATATAAAGAATAAGAAGACAAGAGACTGTATTAGAATATAGAGGAGAGCGAAATAGGAGAGAAAGAGTAAGAGATCAGGGTGAAGGTTTTTTTTTTCTGACCACCCACTTTCCTCTAATCAAGTACAAATGCTCTAAGTAGCAGCAGCTGCAACAGCCAGGATCAAACGACTGAAGCAGGACAATTACACAAGCTTCCGCTGTACCTTGTCCTTCCTCTCCTCTCTTTTGCATTTCCTTTTTCTCATTCTTTCTTCACACACACACAGGTCTCTTCCTATCTGTCCTGCCCCATCTTCCCGTCATCAAGCCCCAAAAAACTCTTCTTTTCTGTCCTTCATGGTTCAGTCCATATCTTTTTTCCCCCAATTTTGTTCCCTGCTTAATCTACATGTGCATTAATCTATACTGTCTACAGCTTTATAAATCCACCCATACTGCCTTCATCTATTGATCCCCCAACCTGTAATAATTTTAGTTGGTTTTAAACTACTTTTCCCCCACAGCTATTTACCTGAGACACACTAGTTGCTGCACATTTAATGTAAACGAGTTAGTTTCAACAGCCTTTACCTGACATCCTTGCCAGCCTCTTTCAGCATCTTCACCAACTCAGCGATGGGGTACTGAGCCTTTGCAGCACAGAGTCCATAACCTGAAGAGTTCAAAACAACAACAGATGAGAACAAGTTGATGTGGACTACACATCTTGTGCCATAATATACCTATCCAAAACAAATTTTTGAGATCTGAGACCAAAACTCTCATTTCTTTCTACCACTTGTACACGTAATCTCATTCTTTCGGTCATCACCAAGAGCTCACGACCAAAGGTAAACTGAAAGCTTCGCCTACCGGCTCAGCTCCCACAAGTGAGGGTAAAAAAACTCTTATGTTGATACAATTACATTTTCTTATTTTGTTTTCTTTTAAATATGTCACCTTCAGCTCTGGAAAATTTTGATGGGCATTTTTGCTGCTCTGACAAAACAAATAATCGATCAGGAAAAATAATCTGGAGACTAATTGATAATGAAAATAATTGCAGCTGCAGCCCTGGTCTCCAGCAAGTCCTCACAGAGCGAGCACATACAATAAGCATAATTACAAGTCTCTTTAGCCAAAAGTTAACATGCCAACCTGAAAAAAAGCACACTCTCTGTGATAAGCAACTTGTACAAACAAACACAGTCATCAGTGGCAGGCAGCAGTCTGACAGACAGGTGATGTGGTGTTGTAGGTAGAAAGCAACCTTCAACTGGACAACCAAGTTTTAAACAGCTTTAGCAAAGTTTTTCCCACCTGAGGTGCCCTTAAGTAAAACTTTATACACACTCTGCACTGTGGACTCACTCCCTGAAACTTTAATATGGTTTAATGATTATATTATTGCTGCTGTGAGGGTTCCATTTACAGATGATGGAATAAATAAGGCAAAAAAGTACTTCTCATTTATACATTTTATTTAGAAATTGTCTGTAACTGTAAAACTTTAGAAACAGACTCAGATTCCTGTTTATTATAATTCGGTTTTCACAAACAAGGAATTTGCCTTGGTGCATAACAACAAACACAGTAAGAGAAAAGTCAAGAAACAAAAATATAGAATAGAAAAAAATTACAATAAAATATGAGAATACTATAAAATATATCTCTAATGTATTGCTTTTAAAGTGAAAGCACTGAACAGTTTTAGTAGTAGTTAAAGATAAAAAAATGATACACTGTGCAGCCCAATACACAACATTTAGATTATACAGCATATATAACACCATGTTACCTGGCTGTTGGTACAGAGCTGGCACTGCGCTCTGCACACAGTATATGTTTTTCTCCCCCAAGCCTCAGACTTCTTTCATGTTCAATATTGCTGGTGTGCGGGACTTGATTTTTATCACACCGTCACACACACAAACACACGTCAAACGGTCCAGTGGTGTTTACTAGCCTTGTCACAACAAACAGTCAGAAACTGTCTGGTTACATCACACCAGTCAAAATGACAAGGTTTCAAATTCAGCATAGACTAGAGAAAGGAAAAAAAAACACTCTAAAAGAAACATGGTTGACTGTCTGCAGTCCAGCTCAACAATTTAATGGTTTTAACTGGGGTTTTTTCTATCCATCACAGTTCGTTCATTCCTTGTGCTTCTAATATTCTCTCTGGAGTTTCTCCTACAAGAAAAACAAGTGGACCCAGGCCACATAGAGATGGGCCAGACGAAGCCAGGAAAACACTTATGTTTATCAGGCAGAGTCTTAACCGTTTCCACAGATGTCAATCAGGGAAAGTGACTGTGACGGCTCCAATTAGGGAGACTGGTCAAAATGGAAACAAGGGGACTGACTGAAAGCCAGCGTTGAGTAACAATACTAGTGTGAGAGCTCACTATTAGGGTAGAGAGAAGAATTATGCGTTAGAATGATACGTGTTCTTGCAGCTGATGTCATTAGCAAAAGATTACCCGTGTACATTGACTGATGTGATGTAATTACTTCTAATAAATTTACTCAGCATGTCATTTCATTGATGATAGTACAACAGCTTATAAACTTTGCACTGACGACTCATAAAAACGTTGTGACTACAGAGAGAAATATCACCATACTGACTGGGTGACTGATGGATATCTTTCAAATGACTCAATTCACAAAATTACTTTAACTGGTTTTATTATGATTTGTTTTTACTTGTTCTAATCCTCACATTTCCCTGGTTTATGCCTGTCAATAATCCTCCAGAGAAATGTCTGGCATTTTATTATTCGTCTCGTCTTGGTGTGGTATTGTTTGTAGACCATTTTAAAGAAAAGGATTTAGAAAAAATAAAAAATTTCATTTCCGCTCTCTCATTTCTCCCACTGCTTCCAACAAAAATGTTTTGGGCCTGTTTTTGGTTTCAGCTGTCAGACATGTCCCTCTTTGTCGTCTCAAAAACTAAGAAAAAAAAAGGGGGTTCGTCTACATTGGATGCTGCTACGAGGATCACTTCTTTTTTACTTGTATTCTTTCTCGACCGCTTTAATTCTTGTAAATTGCAGAGGTTTCCTCTGAAGAGTTAGTTTTTGTATATAGGCACTCAGCACTGTGACTGGAATCACCAATTTGCAGGCTGGATGCCTTTAGTCTGTGTTTACATGTACCCACGTGAGTAAAACAACTCTTAGGAACAGTCTGGCGAGACAACTGAGATGTCACCAGGCCACACAATGATGGCTTAAAGACAGCGGCACTATCAAAATAGTCCAAGTGGGAGGTTCAGTTACGTATTTACACGTCAAATATTGAAAACATGTGAAACGAAAAAAAAGAATGTAGCTGGAACAAAAGTTGGACCCCACGCTTTAACCCCGAAAAAGGAACAAGAAGTCAATTTTGAACGTAGCATTTGAATTGTCAACATAAACCCAGCATACCCTCATTTCCATCCAATTTTCCCTTGACCTTGCATATATGTATGCTGCACTGTAGAATGTCTATTTACGTGGGACTGACGACCACACAGAAACCCAAGTGTGTGTGTGTGTGTGTGTGTGTGGCCACTCCACCATGACTTGTCAATTAGCCTAGCAAGATGGTGATGTAACATGGGTCAAGAAAAGGTTAAATAAACAGAACACACTTTGCTAATGCTGAAAAAAAAAAAGTGGCTGGCAAAGTCAAAGTACCATGTTTTTCCACTCAAGTACGAGACCTCTGAGGTGTGTGTATGTGTGCTTGTGTTTGTGTGTGTGTGTCTTACCTGGAGTGATGATTATGCTCTGGGCTTCTTTAATCATGTCGACGGTCTGATCCACGTTGACCTCTGTGTGTGTCCCTGTGATCTCCATGGGCTTCCCTGTACCGGTGGAAGACGTGCCGTAGCCCCCCAGGATCACGTTAGCCAGTGAACGATTCATGGCCTGTGAAGGGAGGAAGATATCTTGTGTTTCCTCTTCTTTTTTTTTAAGATAACAAATGTTCTTGCTTTTACTTTACTGTAAAATACAGCAATAAGAGAAACTTTAAAAGGAACATTTCCTCAAAAAACACACTTGTGACCTGAGACTTTAATTCAGATCAGACACTCTGCTACAGTAAAGTTAGAGTCCCTCCTGGTGGACAGGAGAGGAACAACCACACGAAACCACATCAAATTCAACAACAGTGTTGCTGACTCAAGGGAGCATCACTTGCTGAGCCTGTGTTCCACTCACCACACACATAATATAAGACAGAATGGCTCCAGATGATCCGATGAGAGCTCCGACGATGGTCAGCAGGTTGTTGTTGAGCAGGAAGCCCTCGGCACACAGGGCCCAGCCTGAGTAACTGTTCAGTACGGTGATCACCACCGGCATGTCAGCGCCTCCAATAGCAGCTGTCAATGTGACACCCTGAAGGAGAGAAGAAGAAGAAAACAGGAGACGAGCTTCAGCGTTGTACTGCATGAACCCTACTAGGATCTCTTTGAAAACACACAACCATTTCTCTTCCACATGAAGGGAAACAGCCTTTCCAGCTTCACTCACATTTTTCACAATCAAATTCACTTGTTCTCTGTCCCTCTATCATCCGTGCAGTTTTTCTTTAACAAGGGCCAACTGTAGTTATCAAAGCAGCAGCGAGATCAAGGAGTGAAGGAGCACATGCACGCACATAAGATGATACATTATACTGCACTTTAAAGGCTGATTAGAGATCAGCTGTTTTAAACTAATTCAGGTAAAACTGAAACTGAAATAATATCCATCTGTTTCCTCCAGGGAAGCACTGATCATTTTAATCAGGGAATGACTCCAGGTGCTGCTTTTTTCAGAGCAACATATAAATACACAGAGCAAGCAAAAATACTGAAAATGTAACAACTGACTGTGTACACTGTGCTTCCCCCCCCCCTTATACAGTAGTTACATTAGTGTGTGCTTTCCATCTCTGTCTTTTCTGCCTGGACTAAAATGATTAGAATAGATTTTCAGAAGCTGTAAAACTCAAAGTGGAATAAGCATCGGCAGAGATAAACTACCATGGCCTATCAAGACAACAGTAGCACGAAAGAATTTTCGATTCAATATAATTCCACAAAACACTTTTCTTTTTCTGTTTCTTATGATCACACATTAAAAACAGACGGGTGAATCACTGATGGTGTTAAGAAATGTTATTTTTTTCTTTTCAAAGTCCTTTAAACAATTAAGCACATTAAAAATGTTTTTCCACAGGTGTCAATTTCCTCCTGTACAAATATTACAATGTGTAAAAGTAAAATTTCTCCAATAACTAAGCAACAAATAAACTGTCTGTAGAGATGAAAAGTAACTGGAGATTTTAAAGGCTTAACCACTTTAAAAACTCTTTTGTCCCCTTGTCCATTAAAGCCTTAAATGGGAAGTTAACTGTAGCTTATGTGTATATAGGTATGTGCATGTAAATATGTATGCATGTCTGTGTATGTATGTGTGTATATATGTACATATGTATATGTATGTGTGTGTATAATACATATATTACACTTTTTTTTTCAACATAACTATGTCATTTTTATGATGACTATGTAAAACAGACGTGTTGTGCAATGGGCAGTGAGCAATTTGTTGGCTGATGGCAGTCTGTTCATAAACTGCAGGTACTGATTGTGTGGGATTGTGAATAGCAACAGCTCTGTGTATGAGCTGTATATATGTATGAGCTGTACGTGTAAAGTTTTTTGTATCTTTTAACAGCAGGTACCACGTGTATCCAAGACAAATTTCCTTCACGACAATAAGTCGGTCTTATCTTAATTGCGGTTTATTCTTAAATGTTTTGCCACTCATGCAAGAAGCTGATCTGCCCCAGACTTTTTATTTAGTACTACTAAGAAAAAATGTACTATATGTACTGCTCTAGGGTTGAGCGATATGATGGTATAGGCTACATGACAGTATAGTGTCAACTGATACAGATTTGGCAATGTTGTTTCTATCGCAGGAATTATTGTTTCCAGGACCCTTAAAATTTCCACTTTTTAAGAATTTAAGTTTTCTTGTTTTGAGTCTATTGTTTAACTCAACTGTTGTCTCATGTGAGACAGTTGTTTTTTGTATGCATGCAATTACGAAATAAAAGAGGGAAATAAACAAATGTGATGAAGTACGGTTCGGCTTTTAAAAAACATTTCTTGATTGAATTTATACCATATATCATTACATATGCTGTGATGGACTATTTTGGCCCTATCGCCCACCCCTACTGCTGACTGTGGACATCTTTGTCCAGCAGGTCCCTGGCAGTTTTAAGAAGTCAAACCTATTTGCCACAATGGCTGCCAGACTATTAACAGCTCAACTCTGACTAAATGTCTGCATAGCCTCTGTTACCTGGGAAAGAGGCCTCCTATTTGACTGTTGTTTTAGTAAATCCCTTTTGCCATCTTTTTC
This sequence comes from Cephalopholis sonnerati, assembly GCA_019142605.1. Taxonomy (NCBI): domain Eukaryota; kingdom Metazoa; phylum Chordata; class Actinopteri; order Perciformes; family Serranidae; genus Cephalopholis; species Cephalopholis sonnerati. Next base: position 20,183,477 of record JAGQAX010000019.1, read on the forward strand.
CTCACATTAGCATACTAGTCTGTCTTCTGGCATCACTTTTTACTCTTTCATGCTTTTCCCATTCCCAAAGTTTACTGAAGCCTTTTAACAACACTCTTAAATGTTCTGTCTGTCATGTAAGAAAAATCCAACTTGCAATATTTTAATGCAGATTTTTCTATTGATGGGCCACACGGAGCACAAAAACAGACCCTAGAATAGAAACACACACAGACGCACACCATACCATGACAGCGGAGAGAGCAGAGACAGATCCAAGACAGGTGAGGCCTGTGGTGTAACTGGGATCCATCATGTAGGGAATCATCCCACCAATGCTGGCTGCCATCAGAGTGCCATTCAGAGCATGACGAGCAGGGAGCATCAGTGGAGCACTGTTCAAAACACCTGTATGGAGAGAAGAGGGAGGGAAAGAAAGGACTTAATAGAAGACAAAAAAAAACAAACTGATAACTGGCTGCATATAAGCACTTGTATTTACTGATCAATCAGTGGGAACTTGTCTTAAAAAAGGCATAAACCAAAACAGCGGAAAAGGCTTGTATATCGTTAGATTAATCCTTCAGCAGCCACCACTTGAGACTTGTCATTAGCTGAATGTCATGTTCATGCATAATTTGCCCTCATGAAACACTTGCAGTCAACATGGAAATTACAGTGTGGCTGCTAGGACCGGTGCCAGCACATGAACCCGATGAACTTTTTTTCCCCTCTCTTTTCCCCTCACAGCAGGCAGCAGTGGGTCTGAAGCATCAGACCTGCTCTTGTTGATATCTGCGGTATGGCCAGGCTGACTTTAAAAAAAAAAAAAAAAAAAACCCTCTGGTAATTCGAAAATTAAGTTCTGAGTGAAGTTCATTTACATCAATAAACGCAATATGTTCCTTTTACAACCCTTGGGCCAATCCAAGGTTTTCCATTGTGTGTCATGCAAAGGGACTCCTATAAAAAGTCAAATACAGAACACATAATTGGCTACATTAAATATGCAGTTAAGGCTTTCTCTTTGCTACCCATGTCATCAACTGCGTGATGAATGCACTTTGTAATACCATATCAGGATTATAGGTTCTGTCTGTGTCTGTGCATAAGCATAATAGAAGTGTTAATGTTTTTTTTTATAAAGCAACACACAGCATGGTACACATTAACATATCTGGGGGTCAAGTAGTCATGGCTCGGCCTCCCTCTGGACGCCAGTTCAGACTTGCCACTGGCATGTTAACAGATTCCCCCAAACAAGTACCACAACATATACACATACACAATACATAACACACCCACACGTATCTCCACAAATTATGTATAACATAAAACAAGCAAACACATGTTGACACACACACACAAACTCACAAGCGTACACATATGCACACATGTGCATTAAACAGGAGTCTGCACAGAGGTGAGTGAGTGGGCAAATACAAGTAGCACCATTAAGGTTAGAAAAAATAAGTTATAATATAAGTTGGTATAATGATAGCTAAAGTAATCAAAGGAAATATTCATACTCTTCATCAGCATAATATGGCCCTGACTAGACTGAATCTGATCCACTGGGCACAGGGCCAGCACCGACACCACATTGGCTGAATCTGCCTGTCCCACAACCCTTTTGCATTTCCATCTTTCCTCAAGGCTAAGTTGTTCCCATCTCTTTAGGAATTTCAAGGTCTGTAGTTTTCTTTTAGGTGTTAATCCTTCTGTCATCCAGTGTGTCTTTTAAATTCTGAGATATTAAGCTGCGTGGTTATTTTTTTACTTCATTATAAAAGCTTTGCCAAACAATATTACAATGTTACTGATCTGTGATTTACTGCTACTTAGGTCCCCTAAAATTACTGTTTGTAAGTTGACTGTATATATTTACTATTGTAAATCATGATCCACCTTTGGACTTTTTCCCAAGATAAGGCAACAACAGGACAATACATTAGATGCAAGATTGATTCCTCTTCATCACTGCAAAACTTACACAAACAAGTTTGTTCTAGACCCCAAATAGAAAGCATCTTTTTAGTGGGTAAAAACTTGCATAATATCTGTAGTTGTATTATACATATAGATACATTTTGGGTTGTGTTATAGATAATATTAAATACATCTTTCAACAGAATTACTATATTATCAAAAGTCTTCCCACTTATTTAAGGTATTAATTGGATTTATAATGATTTTGTCCTTCACTAAGTTATATTTATATATCCTTTATAAATTTCATTTCCATTCATCCATGACTAGTCTCTTGTAAATACTCAAGAAACCACAGTATATCCAGAACTCAGCTGCTTGTCTTCTCACCACATCACCCCCATCCTTCACTGGCTCCCCATACCCCAGCGTATCCACTTCAAACTCCTCATCATCACTTACAAAGCTCTCCACAACCTGGCTCCCCCCTACCTGTCTGACCTCCTCCACTGCCACACTCCCTCCCGTACTCTTAGGTCTGCTGATGCCAACCTCCGTGCGTGAATCTTTGCTCTGCAGGGGATATTTGTCATAGATACCACTGTGCTACTCTCACCTTGCAGTTTTCCGTACGCCACCAAAGAGCCACTGAAAGTGATTCCACCGATGTAGGTGCCAATGTAGGCGACTATCTTGGTGAGGTTGGCTGCAGGGTCTGTGGCGAAGTGAGGGTACTCGATCATGTATTCTGCCACACAGGTGAACACGGCTGCCAGCCCCACCAAGCTGTGGAAGGCTGCCACCAGCTGGGGCAGGTCAGTGATCTGGATCTTCTTAGCAATGGCCAGGCCTAAAGGGAGAGAGGGAGAATAAAAGAGGGAGATAACAAATGTTCAGTGGCCCTGTAAGACCCACACGCTAATAACATGCAAATCACAAGCACGTGCACACACACTCAGAGGACTGCTGGGAAGTGGGTCCATCTGAGGAACCAGGTGTTGCTGATGAGGCCTGTTGGGGGAAATTCCATGTTTGTGAGTGGGTTTACACTTTGTGTCTGTGTGTGTGTGTGTGTGTGCATTGTGTTTGTGTGTCCTGCAGGAAGCTTTCCACCATTGCTGTATCTGGAAACCAGCATTACTGTCTGTGTGGATAGTTTAGTCTAGCTTTCTGCATTGTTACTGGAACAATTAGCATTGAAATGATCAAACTGTCCTGAACGAGTGAAGGAGTGAGTAATACATGCTGCTGACCATTTCGACAGACCTCCTGAGTCTGGCGGGGAGTTAGTCATGTTGTGTTTGATGTAACCTCTCTGTGCTCTGCACACCTGCTGCTTAATCTGGCCAAGCTTGGAATAAATGCACACATACAAACTAATGTCTGCTAATTTACATCTGTTGTAACACTCTCCAAGCATTGGAGTTTGCCTGTAAGCCTGTCTTCTCCTTCTTTTGACATAAATTCACACTGACTCACCAGTAGTGCCGCCTACAGCCATGGCTGCACTCATCTGTGCTAGGAGCTCGGGACTCGGTTTGAGGGCGCCCAAAGTGGCAGCAATCCCCCCTGCAACTCCAATCATACCCAGAGCATTACCCAGACGGGCTGTTTTCTGGTTGGAAAGGCCCGCCAGGGCACCAACACAGCACAGACCTGAGCCCAAGTACATCATCTGGTGAGAGAATGAGACAGAGAACGGAAAAAGAGGGGGTTATAGAAAAGGATTGAGGGACCACAGGATGAGAAATAAGGCCGAATGATTTTCTTGGAAGATTCTGTACTACATCTGGGAAAACACGGAGGACATGGCATAAACATCCTCTTGCACCTGTTCAATGTTGTATCCAGACTGCAGTGCAGCAGCGTAGCCACCGACGAAGACACCACCAGGAAGCAGATAAAGGTAGTTGTGCTCTGGAGGATCAGTGGGGCGTTTGAACATGTCCAACATCTTCTGTGTCACCAGGAAACCACCTGGGGGAGAGACAAAGGAAATGAATACAACACTTGAAGTTACTGTGGCACAAAAATCAGGTTTAAAAGCTGCTTTACAGAAAAAGAAGTTGTAATATACAAAAAGGGGCATAAAGTCAGAGAGTTGAGGCACCTGAAATACATGAAATATATCTATTTTTAGACAACAGGTGTTTTAAAGCCAGTACCTAAAAACTGTTGCCAAGCCCAATAACTAATGTTAGAAATTTAATGAGTCTACTTTATGTCAGTGTAAATATTTCAAGTAGAAAACCTCAAAAGTGTCAGAGCAGGACCAGACGGTGTCTCACTGCTTTACAGGAGGAGATCACATTACCGTGTGTATGTCTCCCTTTTTTCCCCCTGGCATGACTGTAGCAACACGCACACATGCACCCATACGTACAAAGGTGAATTAGAGGCTAACACCTGTTTCCTACCAGTTCGTGTCCTTTCAGTCGTAGACTGTCCGAGTTAAAACATGTAACATAATCTGACTAATATTATTGCTGACCAATCTGAGTCAATATATTAATATGGAGGAATGTTCATGTATTTAAACAACGTAAAGCCAGTATCCACTCTTTTTTTTGCGTATTTAGTTATACCCAGAATGGTTCTGCTGACACTATATTAAGAAAACTTGCAAGAATAGAAGCAAATCAGCAATACTGGTTAAGTCATGAGGTTTAAGAATCTGCAGCCATGCAGCTCTGTGAGGATGCACTGTACGCAGCAGTGCTTTGAGCTAAATACTGACCTGTCATACTTTAATGACAGGTCAGTTTGAGTGTGAAAGGGCGAGAGATGAAGGACGACATGCAGCAAAGGGTCTCAAGCCAACACTGAAACCATGGCCACTGCAGCAAGGACACTGCTTTTGTGCACTGGACGCCGCTCTACCCACTGAGCTACTGCGCGCACTGACACGGACGATAAACCCTCCATCAGAATGAAATCATAATAATGAGAGATTCCAACTGGACTGATTGCACGGACACTAAAAAATGGATACGATATATGTGCATTTACAGGCTCCAAAGCATTTAATCAGAATATTAATTTATATTAAATTTATATAGTGCTTTAGATTTATTTAAAGCACTATAAAGTATCTCATCTGCTGAAAATATAACATCAGAAGAAGGTGTATTTTCAACTTTACTGAGAGAATTCAATTCATTCATTACATAAAACACAGAAGGAGAAGAAGTGGTTCCGCCTGTTTAGTATCCTATCCAATTTAGTAGTAAAAAATGTAAGTGCAACTCACTGTTACAAATTACAGATGTCCCATTAATAGCTCACATGCACACTATAGGTACAAGTTACATTTTACTGCTTTTCTGTGATGTCTCATATGCAGGCTACTGCTACTGGTAGCAATAGATGATTGTTACTGTAACAACAGCGTTATATAAAGGCTACTGTTTCAAAATTCAAGAATACATTTATTAATCAGAGCACTCACATAAGACTGTGGCACTAGCAGAGCACTAAATAGTTTTGGAATTTATGAACAATCAGGGAGGTGCTTATAAACAGCTGTTGCAGCCTGTCATGTGCTGCACACACACCACCTGTGTCACCTGACGTTGCCCTCATATGGGGCAAACATGCACAGAGAATTTATTTATTCCAACAAGAGGGAAACAATCAGATTAAGTATTAACATGGTTCATTCATTTTCCATAACCACCTATCCCGTTAGGGGTCGCAAGTGTGCTGGAGCCCCAGGTGACATTGGGTGAGAGGCAGGGTACATCCTGAACAGGTCGCCAGACTATCACAGGACTGACACATAGAGACAGACAACCATTCATGCACACATTCACACCTATGGGCAATTTAGAGTCACCAATTAACCTGCACGTCTTTGGACTGTGGGAGGAAGCTGGAGTACCCAGAGAAAACCCACACTGTCACGGGGAGAACATGCAAACTCCACACAGAAGGGTTCCCCCACCTTGAGGTTCAAACCCCCCACCACTGGTCGTACCAGGAACCCTCTTGCTGTGAGGCGACAATGCTAAACACTGCACCCCCGTTACATGGTTATTTGGTGTTAATATTTTCCTATTGCACAGATTATTGATGGTTTACACCACCCCTCTCTACCTGATTGAAATCTTATTTCGATCCAGCTAAATTAGGCCAGTCTCTTCTGATTGAGGTGGTTACAAGAGGCATTTTTAATGTGATTGTTAGAGGAATATTAGGGTCCATGTAAACACAGTAAATGTTAAGCACTTAAGTTTAGTATGTAAGTGTAGCTAAAACTTTAAGTACCCCTGCAATAACAACTAGTCTCTCATTTTTGCATTCAAAAACTTTCAAGACTAAAAGACTTCCAGCTAGTCTGTGTCTAGCATGGATGCAATTATATTTTCAGCCACTCATAAAATCAGAGTTACAGATAAGATTAAGCTCAGTGACTGAAACGAGTGGCCTCATGCAGCATCAGGAAAATATGGAATCTGAAGGGACCTGGTAACACACACTGACATTCAGATTGTAAAAAACTAAACATATTTAGCTCAAGATATTCAGCAGACCCAGGTGTTTTCCATGCATTCCCACATCTTACTGCTGCGGAGACACAAAGGGAACAAGAAGCTATCGCCAGGGACCTGTTCCTCAAAACAGACGCACAGACTGAAAAATCTCAGGGTCTGTTTTATTGGAGCTAAATTTCGCTATTGTGTTTCGTCCCTTTCCATGGAATGTTTTTTTCTGTTCCCAAGGGTTTATGGGTAATGTGGTAAACCGCTTAGAAATGTGCGTGTGGAAACGAACCCATGTAGAAGATCAAAAATGAAACTAGGTATGTCTATAAAGGCTGTGGTATTTCAGCATGCTTTCGGTGAGGGAAATCTAAAAGACTAATAGGTGGTTTGAACAGTAATGCCGCAGAGCCTAGAGGGCCCGAGATTTGTGGCAGGATTCACAGCCTGGCCTTGAACTTAAAAAACATTGTGGTACCCTGCATCTCTCACACATAAAAACTCAAAGAAGCTTTGGTGCATTTTAACAAACAGGCTGAACCAAACCATTGTGCAAGTTAACTTTTCACTGCGTCAAATTCTCCTCTGGTGTCTAGCTGTGAGCTAACGCGAGGATTTAAAACAAATTCATGGCTCAGCCCTGGAGGAACACTGTGTTTCCCAGGACTATTAGAGAGTGATGAGTATTGTAATGACTCCGGGAACACTTTGTCATTATAATGGGAATTATTAAGCATAATAGCAGGGATGAATGTGTGTGGTCCAAGACAGAGCCACCGACTATGGTCTGAGCAGGTGGTTAGAGAGGGCAGCTGCAGAACTTGGTTCGAAAGCATGTTATTGTACAATCAATATAAAACACTTCAATCTTCAGCCTAAGTTGATATTTTATTGGCTAAATGTTGCTGTAACTGGCAGGGATCACTGTGAGGTGTCTATGTGTGGGTGACTCACCAGCAATGTTGACCGAGGAGATGAAGGCAGCCAGCACCGCCAGTGTCTCAGCAGTAGTTGTTGGGGTGTAGCTGCCTCCCATCAGGGACAGACCACCCACAGCCGTCAGACCTGCAGAACAAGGATACTTTTGAGTTATGAACCTCCACTTTCAAAGTTCATTGTACAGGACACCAAAGCCTTTGGTGAAGATGTTACAAAAACAAAAAAACATCAATCCAGCCATAAAAAAGTTCATCCTTATTATCATTGTTTTACATCTACAGATGCTTTATAGCTTTCTTCTTAAAGGAATACTTCACCCCTCAAATGACCATGTGTATCTATTAGTCACCCTGAGTTACCTTGAATTCATGAGGAAACTTTGTGTTTCTCGCAAGCCTCCACAGTGAACTCAGAATCCAAAAACTGATCAAATCCTTCATGAACTAAAACCATAGGGGTTCATCTTTAACAATAGCAAAATTTTTATTAAATCATCTGTTTACAAACTCTCACACAACTCGAACAGTGTAATCCAAGTTGCATTTATACAACCGTATGTTCAGTACTTCCCACACAGACAGACCTTTCTGATGGGGAACTGAACCAAAGGTGAAACTTATGTTTGATTGCTACACAGCCAGACTCCATTGACAAAAATAGTAGTTTCACCTTGCTGAACACTGACGCTGCTGGTCTACCACTGCCTCTATCAGTTATTTGTTTGTGTTATGATGTGACTTTGGAGTTTAAAAGGGTGAGTTTAGATTCACCAAAGTCACACAATAACAAATACTATCCATCAAGGCAGTGGTAGACCAGCAGCTCCTGTGTTCAGCAAGGAGAAATTACTGTTTTCATCAGTGGCGTCCGGCTTTAAAGAGACCATAGATAAGTTTCACTTATAGTTCAGTTCCACATCGGCTGTCTGTTTGGGAAGTACTGAGCATACGACTGGATAAATGGGACTTGGATTATACTGCATGAGATTTGTGACAGTTTTTAAATTGTTGTTTTGATATAGTTTTGCTGTTGTTAAACACAACTCCCTATGACTCCAAATCATCAAGAATTTTCCTGGTTTTTGAGTTCTTTCTTCGCCAGAGGCATGCAAGAAAAACAATGTTTTCTTCAAGAGTTCAGTGTGCCACGGGGTGAGTAATTGACACACAAGTGGCCATCTGGGGGGCGAAGTATTCCTTTAAGTCCAGAATACTCTGTCTGCTTCCCACATTGGAAAAAGACAGAAATAGGAAGATTTAGAGATAAAAACAGAAGGAGAGAGAGAGAGAGAGAAAGAGGGAGTGTTTACCAAAAGAGGCTCAGGAAACCTTGATAACATCAGCCCTGTAATGACTTACAGGCAGTAAGATGCAACACACAGCACCCCAGGAGCCTGCATTCACACGGAATTGTGTTTGAGAGGGATTTAGGTTGACTAGCAGGTAAAGAGTGTATATGCATGTATACTGGTGCTTGAGGTCAACAGTTTGTATTTTAAAATAAAGCATATGTGAAGTTTGACCCTCTCTCCCTAGTCTCCTTTTTTTCTCCAGTAAAGTCAACTTTACAATCATGTGTGTACATCAGCTCCTAAACAAAGCAAGTTTCAAACACCACCAAACATCATTTCACAACTTCTACTACGTAAATACAGGCTAATTTAAAATTTCCACTGTTATAAAAGAGACAACTACAGCAGGAAACATGAAAAGTTATTGTCATGAGGATTTAAAAATGACAGAATTCTAGCACAGAAACACGTGAAAGTGTGTCAAGATGTCACCATCAATTTTCTCTAGAGGAGAATGACAGACATGTTTTGCTTTTGGCACAGACGCTAGCCAATGTCAGTGAGCTAAACTCATACTCGCATACTCATAGATGGCTCAAATCCCATATGCAATCTCTGTCCTTCGGATCTGTTATTTATTTGAGCCACTGCCGCAAAAATCCTCTTCTAAGATCGTCTTCTGCGATCCAACTCACATCACCATCTGCCCGCTTGACTAGCATGAGCTCTAGAGCCTTAAGCCGTTCTCTCTCTCTCTCTCTCTCCCCCACGACATTCACAATATAGACTCCCTTTCCATTTTCAACTCCTGCCTGAAAACACAGCTTTTCAAGCTGGCATATTCGGTCTGATGTAATGGTGACACATATGTTGAGACTTGCACTGATGATGATTTTATTATGATAATTTTATACCTAATACTTATAATTATGATTTTTGTCTAGTCATTTTATTAACTTGGATTGTATATTTTGGAATAGTTTGATTTTATGATCTATGGATACAACTGTCTTGTGGTGTCCTTAAGTGCTTTGAATAAAATGCGTTACTATTACTAATCTTGTTCTGTGTGCTTTCAAATACATCTTTTTTTAAATCTTCAGTAGTTGTGTGGCTCTTCCTCTAACCTCTCATTAGATGGCTAAGAAGCTCCCCAGCTGGACACCAACCAGGGTTGTTACTATTCATTGGGCAGCACCTTCAACCTTTGGCCACCAGGCTCCCTACATTTTTATTTGGATTCTGATTTTAGTTTTCAATGCAACCAATGTCTGTAACTCAATCCCTTTAGTATGATGAAGCCCTGGAGTCTTGAACAAAGAGCTCTGGTCTGTTGGATACATCAGATATATATCTCAAATAATTGGATTGCCTTATAAAGACAGGTAAATGCCCTCATAAAACACAATATTAGGGGCTTATACATTAGGATTTTTATGTTCTTTCTGTATGTAGCCTCTGCGTGCAGTCAAGGCATCTCTGATCACTGAATATGATGTTTGCTTAAAGGAATACTTCATCCCTGAAATAATCATATGTAGGTCAATTATTCACCCCTTGTTACACTGAATTCTTTGATTTTCTTGCATGCCTCTGTTGAATGAGAAATCCAAAAAAGGAGAAAATTCTTGATGAATTGGGTTTCATGGGGTTTGTGTTTAACAACAGCAAAATTTTTACCAAAACATCCCTTGCAAAACTCTCCTTGCAGTATAATGCAACTCTCAATATTCCAGTCGTAGGCTCAGTACTAATGAAACAGACAAGGCTTTCCAATCAGGAACTGAACCAAAAGTGAAACTTATCTATGCTCCTTTCAAAGCCAGACTCTATTGACAAAAACAGTACTTTTACCGCGCTGAACATGGGAGCTGCTGGCTTACGACTGCCTCGATCAGTTTGTTTGTGTCACTGTGCTGAACTAACTCTTTAAAACACCAAAGTTACAGGATGATATAAACACACTCACTGATCGAGGCAGCTGTAGACCAGCAGCTCCAGTGTTCAGCAAGGTAAAATTACTGTTTTTCTTAATGGAGTTTGGCTGTGCAGAGAGCATACACAGTAGATAACTTTCCCCTTTAGCTAGGTTTTCCATTGAAAAGAGCTGTCTGTTTGGGAAGTGTTGAGTGTCCGACTCAATAAATAAGACATGGATCATACTGCATGAGTTGTGTTTGAGTTTGTAAACAAATCTTTTGATATAGTCTTGCTGTTAAATACAGTTGCCCAGGACTTCATCAAGACCTTACTGAGTTTTTGGATTCTTCATTCACTGAAGAAACGTGAGAAGTTTTCTTCATGAATTACTGAAACATGAGGTGAGTCACTGAAACACAGATGGTCTTTCAGGGGGTGAGATATTCCTTTAAGCCTTTAGGTGTATGTGTGTTCACTGCCAAAAAAAAAAATACTTCAAGCCTGTTCTTGCTAAATAATATGTAGATTATGTTTACTAAAAACATTCAGATAGGAAAAAAAAAATTAACAGGGAGGGCCAGATCAAAGGTTTTTTGGGGCCCCGATCCAAGTCCTTTAAAACGGGTTAAGTCTGATACTTACACAGTGTATTTTCCTAAAGCTGATTAAATATGTAACTGATGTATTAAAATAACAGCTGTAGCCTTCTAAATTTGGCACACCATATTTTTTGTCAGTTACTTGATCTTAAAAAACAAAATAGTACAGTTACACCATTTAGGTGGAGATCAAAGGCAAGTTTGGTCGCCATAACTAACAGATAGGCCAGAAAGAAAGCCAATAGGCATCAGTGGACACACACATACACACACATATATACTGGGTGGGCTACTGTCCTGTAGTTGTGGCACTGTGACAAGCATCAGCTACCAGGCTACAGGCAGAGTGTGACAGTGAATCAGTGCTCTCAAGTAGATGAAAGCATTTCTATCAGACACCAGATATAAAGATGCGCTTCAATGAGCCACTGGATACGAGACCAGTGTCTGAAGAATTTAAGATGACCCACCAGTCACAGTCACTACTGGTTGTAACACTATAATCTCCCCATGAAGAATATAACTGTCCCTCACTCAAACCCTAAATTCCAATATGATTCCCTCATGTCTGAGTGATTGTGCGTGTGTGTGTCTTTACGATGCCTGGCACAACAACAACAGAATTCTGTTGGTCTCACTGTTTCCATAACCACAGTCAGTCAGTGACAGAAATAAAGAAAAAAAAAGGCAATAAAGTAACGCCAAATATGAAGGGAAAATACCTGAACAGGGAGGAAAGGGAGAAAAGACGGACAGTCAACTTGGAAAGAAGAAGGGAAAACCTTCAAATGAACTATAACGCCTATTAATTTTTTTTTATTTGCGGTCTCGTATTCTGCTGATGTTCGTGATGATCTCATGAACTTGTGCGTTTTGCTTGAGCAAAATTTTTTTTTTAAAAGTTGATTTTTCATTTTACATGGAGTTTGACAAACTTGAGAAAATACCACTTTGTGAACTTCAAGAAGAATATAAGGACAGAAAATAAAAAGGGCACAGACCCAGATGAACGAGTACGATGGTGTGAAGATGAGGATGTTGAAATAGGGTGTAGGTGTGAGTAATAAAGTTTTAAAAGGAAGTGAAAACTGTCTCTTGGTTGTTGCACTGCTGCGCCCCACAACAGAGCTCTCACATCCGACTGTGTGCGCAAGTAAACGAGCACAGGACTTCCCTGACCCTCAAAGATCACCGACGGTGTGTTACTTCCTACCCCAGAGTGGGTCTCAAGAGTGATCAAAGCCACGAGAACACACACATGCACTTACCTCTGTAACCTCTTAACCCTTCTGTGTTAAGCGGCAGCCAACAATACTGACACAATCTTTAAAGTTTTTATTTGGGCTCTGAAAAGCAACAGCATGGTGGCAGAGACCTGCAGCACTGACATGTTTGATCCTCTAGCTAGGTCTTTACTTTATGTTTTTTCTATATATTTTATTCAGATTTTTCTACTAAGGTATTTTGTTACCATATTTCTCCTGCATGTTACATGTTGTTGTACTTTATTTAAAGATGTTTTTTCCACCCTGATGGAAAACAAAGGTACAAAGGAGTTATCAGATCATATTGTTGAGCCCAGTCACTGGGGGTTTTTGAACTGAGAGGTGTTTTGCAAGAGACATGCTAAACTCAACTAACCTGAGATAGCGTTGGTGACAGACATGAGTGGAGAGTGCAGAGCAGGAGTGACTCCCCACACTGTGTGGTATCCCACGATGCCAGCCAGACCGAAGGTGGTGACAATCTGAGTGAAGGCAGCGTTAGGAGCCGACAGACCCAGACCCAGCATGGTGGCAGCGCCTGCAACGGAGAGAGACAAAGTTAAAGCAGACTTATTATGCTTATAGCTTATTTTCTGTCAGATATCTAATGTAACAATGATGGACATCGGTATTAGTTGTAGCTTAAGTTTCAAATAATGAGGTAAACGTATGCAACACTGGGCAAAAACTTCAGGCTTCGGACTGTTCTGAATGCTCTGTTTCCAATGTTTTTTTCCTACTTTCCAGACAAAATTATGTCAGCTCATGATAGATTTTTCTATATGTCCAGACATACACTGCTAGGGTTACATTGTGTAGCCTACACGGCTACATGTAGCATTATACCAGCGTCAGGGAAATGTCAAATCTTGGTTGCCGATGCTATAAATTTCTTGACAATTTTGGATCACATTCCTGCTGGATAATGTTCAGTTGTGTAGATTTTAGTTTAGAAGCTTTTACTGGTGATTTTTCATCATAAAAAAAGTGTAACTATACGCCATTACAGCTGGCTGCAATGACGATCGAGAGACGCCAAGATACAGAAAACCTAGAAACACTGGGCTGTTTCGGTAGAGGGGGGCTTTAAGAGACAATGGTTAACACGGAGGAAGTATAAGGAGAACTGGATATCATGGTGGTACCAGGACCTCCCATCATTCCTTTGAAAGTTGCTCAGTGGCACCATGGAGCCAAAAAAGTTCAACTGCCGGGCATAAAACTACTCAGATGATCAGCACTGCTTTTGCACTATGTGGCCCGTGGAGCAAGCCAACAAGAGACGACTTCTACTTCTGGTTTAGCGCTTTGCTAACTTAAATAAAATCAATCAAGATCAACTTCTGATAGTGAAATGAGTCTTTTACAGGGGTTGTGATGTTAAAAACAAACGTATCCACTGATTTTATAGGTGTCTTTTTTGCCATGTAAGTCAATGGGAAAAAATCTTTTTGGGCCACAGGGCATCACGTAACGGTTAAAAAACATAAAAAAAACAAACTTAATTGTTTTTTCTCTTTCCTGTCCTGTTATCTTTCAAACCCCTGGGCCAACAGTTGCAGTTTAATTAGTATAAATGAGCTTTAGGTGCAGTATATTTCCCCAGTCATAAGCATATTTTCTTTGACTGCAAGATGTGGTAGGCACTTGACCACCCATGATGCCCTTATTTCCTTTTGACTTCAAGAGACAGGTATAAATTACAATCAAAGAGCAATCTGTCTAGTTGCATTTGCAAGACTGGTGGCATTTCGCATGTAACAAACATTCTTGTGTAGCAAAAGAAGTTATCGATGTCCATGACAGTCAATCTAAAACGACCAAAATGACTTAATTACATGCCACACTAATAAGCACATAACCAGCACAAAGCAAGTTCTCACTCTTTAAAAAAAGGGCAGCTAACACCAGAAGCTGTGTGGTGGTGTTAAATAGGAAACTACTCAAGTGCCTGAACAATGTGTGAACCACATTAACTGCATGTGGCGCACTTACACAGGGCGCTGCTGTGTGGCACCATGGGAACCACTCACTACAGCACTACTTCAAACACACTCAGCATGACACTATTTTTTACAATGCACACTTCCTGACACTGACAGGGTGTCTGTGTGTGTGTCACTTCTCGCCTCCTGTGCACATTCCAGCAGTGGCCCAGAAAGCTGATTATTAACCTATGCTTCACCTTCTGACGGACCTTAAAGGGACAGTTCACCCCAAAATCAAGACGGTAGCATACATTTAAAGGCGGAATTCATACTTCTGCGTTGAATTGGTGCCATAGCTACAGCATAGGCTCTGCGTCGACATACGCCGTAGCCTGACATGCACCTCCCCAGAAATGTAACTACACATCGCCTCTGTCTATTTTTGTGAGCTCAAACCATTTCCCTCAGTAGAAACGAAGCTTTTATTTACTTTAATTTCACAGATAAGAAACGATAAACTGTGAAGACAATAAAGCCTCCACAAAATAGCATTTTATGTCTTGTGTGTGATTTATACTTTGGGATTTCTCCTGCTTCATGTGAGTAGAGGAAATCTCTGCTCGTCGCTAGGCTAATTTATAAAATGCGAAATGCCATAGGCTTGTGCTAATAACATTAGCATATTGTATTTGTTTGGACAAGGTGTTTAGTATAAGACAGTTGTTTTGGCGGTGAACCCTGTGAGCCAAATTATGTACCGTTACTTTTGTTAAATGTTGCCTTTGTCTTGATTTTATATGAGAACAGGAAAAGATCGCTGGCCGCAGGCCAATTTACACAATATAAAATACTATAGGCTTGTGCTAATAACATTAGCATGTTGTATTTGTGGGTAAAATGTGTCCAGATAAAGATCTGTGTTTGTCTGTAAATTATAGTGAAGCCAATTTGTGTACTTGTGTTTAAAATTGTCTCTTTTAAGCCATGTTTAATGTGTGTTTTGAATCAACTAAACTTTACAGTACTTCACAGAAATCTCGTCCGCTGACTAGTGTTCTGGAGGTGTAACTGCAGAGTGACACAAACACACCACCGCACAAGTATAAATGCTCACAACAATGTAGGCGATGTGCGTAGGCTATGGCATAGGGTCTGCCGCACGAGTATAAATTCCACTAAACTCATGGACGAGAGGCCCATGCTCAATAACAAACAGCAACAGGATCTGCGGATTATCGTGAGTAACTGAGTCATGATTTCTAGAAAGATAACTTGCTGTAGAGTTATGAGGAAAAACGTGTATTTTTGATTTTGGGATGACCTGTCCCTTTAAGACCCAATGAAGACAATTAACAAAAACAAACCCTGTAAATGCGAAAAGTTGTCAAATAACATCGTCCTGATTTTTCTGCCTCACCAGAAAATCTTAATTTATGGCACATCCAACTCACCTCCAGTGTACACGCCAGCAGTGGTGAGTGTAGCCCTGAAGGGGGAGATTTGTGCAGCCTTCTCTTTCTCTATTTCCTGGACGGACTTAGGTTTAGGAGGAGCCGCAACGGGCACATTGTTAGGCTGGGGAGCGGGGAACAGGTTCTTTCCATTCTGGAGGGGACAATAATTAGACAGAGAATGGTATGATGTGAAAAAGGAGAAAGACGGGGAAAAAAGAACAAACAGAAAGTTCAATCAGTCTTTCCTAACCACCATATTAATGGCTCAGCATGTAGTTATCTGCACTTTATTCCCTGATCTCATCACCTGGTGGTGTACGGTGACCTCTGTTGCATCAGTAAATCTGTGAAACATTAGACTGTGCTGTCAAGATCAAAGTAGGCAAACTAATGATCAGTAAGCACAGTAAGTAATATCTGCCCTTTAGCATCATTTATAAGATGTGTGGCTCTCATTGCGATTAGATACGGAAAGTCTATTTGTTTACTCCAAAAAAATGAACACAGCTCGACTTAGATTGATTAAAGCAAAAATAATCTCCCAAAATCTAGGACTTCAGAGTGATATAAATGATTTGGGTCCACCTTACTAAGAGAACACTGATATTAAAGAAAGGCCAGCACTAATATCCACATTAGAGTTAAAAAAGAAAAACAATGGATAACAAAATACTTTTTTTTTTTTTACATTGACAATTAAAATAAAAACATCCATTTTTATAAGGATCCCTTACATTTGCAGAACTGTGATCCAGATACTCATCAGACCACTAACTTGTGCCACACTGTTTCTAAATTACCACTAACCACCTTTTTCCACCAACATGTATTGAGTCTGTTCCCATTCGCGCTCCTAATTTTTAACTGTTCTGAGCATTTCCACCAAAAATATATCAGTTTGGACACCCGAAAAGTTGGTTCCCAGGCACAACCATTTTCCTTGACCTGAAGTGCGAACTACAAAGACATCAGTGGGCGTGTCATATTCAACAGGTTGGAAAGAGAGGATGCAAAAGGCAATTATGGAGATGTCAAAGTGTAAATCGTCATCTTATCATTCATAGTTGGTCCATGTTTGTTTCATATATTAAACACAAATATCTGTTAAAACAGAAAAAAAGCTCAAAGGTAATCATGTGATCCGCCATCTTGCCGCTACTCATTACTTCTGTTGTGCATTGCGCAACTCCCTCCGTTGATGACGCACCCTCAATTACAATTGTTTCGTTCAAAACTAGTGGAAACGCAGGCTGGTGTGCTAGATAGCATCAGAGTTCAAAGAATCCTGAATGTAACCAGTTCAAGAACCAGAGCTAATTTCGTGGAAAAGAGGAAACAGAGGAACAAAGGGAGCCTTTAAATATAAAAAAGTGAGGAAATTTAATTTGCTCAGTCTGTGCTCAACTGCAGGTACTTAAAAGCACAAGGAACACAAAAGGGAACGGACGAGCAGCTGCTCTGGATTGTAATGTCTTTTAAGCTTGCTCTTCCTCAGGCACCATCAGATGTCGTGTTATTACTAATTGGCTGACATACACACGGATATACCACTATATTTTTAACAAGCCAATGGGGGCAAATTGTCAGCACGCCAATATTTTTTCAGGCTCTTATTAAAATTTCATTATCTTTAATTTGAGCATTTTAGACTGTAATATTAGAACAGCATGAACACTAATTTTAGTACGCAGATCTTCATTGAAGCTGTGTGTAACATACAAAAGCTCAAGATTTATTTGATGCCATATCAACAGTAAGATTTTAATCGTAATGAACGAACAAGTACTTTTTTAGAGACTTTTTTTGGGTAACATGTGAGACAGAAACTTACATTCAAGTCATTAAAATATCAAAGTTATATCAAAAGTGATCATAAAATGATGAAAATATTATTATTATTAAGGGGCAGAACTGTATTAAGGATTATTGATCAAGGATTATCAGTCTTTTAGTATGAAATTTTATTGTTACAATATGGGAACATCTGGGTACAATTACCTGGATATTTTCATTTCTAATTATCTAAATAATTGCACCAATCAAGCTCAGCTTTAGCTGCTTAAGTGAGGAGTGAATGAAAAACAGCTCACAGAACCCTTTTCCCCCACTGATAATCCTCAAAGGGACATCACTACATTAGCAACTGTAGACATGCCCTCAATAGAACATGTTGTTAGGGTGACATCTAGTGACAGTGAGTGGGACCTGCAGGGCATTTTAAATGATTGCCTGTATGACTGCATGGATTCTCAGTTTTCTTGTGCGCTGCAACCTGCTTATCAGCTGAGAAATTTGTGTGACATCTCAGCTGTACACATACATACATGTTTGTTTGACTGCTGGCCACATCAGACTTCGTACCTGCATGACAATGGATCCCCTGACAACGTGATCCATGGTCCCATAGTCAAACGCTTCCTTGACGTCGAGGTAAAAGTTCTCCTTGTCGGGGCTGATGGCCCGAATCAACTTAGTGATGTTGTTGGAGTACAGAGTGCTGGACTGTGTCGGCAAACGGCTGGGCAGGTCTGTGTAGCCAATGTGGGTCACTCCCTAAAAAAAGAAATAAAGTAAAAAAAATCTACAATGCCCTTAGAAGACAATTTACATAAACCAGAACACCTTTGTCTTTTTGGTATTGGTCTGAGTATGTACACTGACCTTGTGTAGTGACAGCTCTCCAGGTACTGTGGTCTCAATGTTTCCTCCAGCCTCAGCAGCCAAGTCCACCACCACTGAGCCATCCTTCATGCTCTCGATCATTGGTTTGGTAATCAGGATGGGTGCACGCTTACCTATTGTGTTACAATGGAAACAGACATCAAGTAACAACAGCTGCTGTGGGTACATGGCCATGCAATGTGCAACAACCCACAGAGTAATGGAACAAATGAGAAACTGTTGTAAAATGTGTTCCTGGTAAAGTTATTTTTATTGTTTAACATTTTGTTATTGGTTCTTTTTATTTCTAAATTCTCTGACTACCTGCCCAGAATACACGTGTCTCATTCCGTGATATTCCAAATATTCCACAACCTTTGTTTGCTTGCCTCGGCAACGTATGCTTCACTTTTCACATTTACAGTTGGTGTTCACATTGTGTATGAGTTTGTGCTTCTGTGCATACCAGGGATAAGAGCAGTGGTGATGATGATGTCCACATCCAGACACTGTTTGGCAAACAGCTTCATCTCTGCCTCTATGAACTCCTTTGACATTTCCTTGGCGTAGCCTCCCTGACCCTCTCCTGACTCCTTAAAGTCCACCTCCAGCGGCTCCGCGCCCAGAGATTTAAACTGCTCCAAAGCTGCAGCTCTGGGAAAGAGGAGGGAGAGGTGATTTTTAGTCAGGCAGAGGGAAAAATATCTCTATTAGACTGGCAATGCAGAGTCACATTGTTTGTCTGCATGCATAGACATACACAGACCTTGGTTGCTCATAGCATAATGGAAAAATTGACACACTTCTACTCTATAAAAACAACCTAAGTGTTTGGCATTCAAGGAGTGTTTGTTGCCCCTAGGACTGAAATCATAAGGGTTATAATCTATTGCAATCAAATCATGTGGAAATTATGCAATATTGTTGTCACTCCTTCAAACCATCTTTTGTGACTGTCCTATTATTTTCTACATAGGCTTTTAATTACCTATGATTACAGTACAATTTAGGACAGCTGGGAAAATGAGATGATGCTCATTTTTTTTTTTTATGTATCTTATTTTTAAATGTATTTTATTTTTTGAGAAAATGTAAACATTCGGCAGTGGCTAATTGGCCTTAATTCTTTCCCTAAGAGTCAAGGCAAAAGTTATACAAATGTCAGTAATGTAATGCTCCATCAGAAGACTTTTACTTGTTGATAATTCCTCATTTGCAGCTTGTGCACACGTTTACATAGGGCAGGCACAACGGACAGCCTTAAATGCATATGCCAAGGCGCATTGTAGCACTTTAATCATATGCTTTAAATTTGGTACTGTACGACATATAATGTATGCAAGTTTGGTTGCATATGGGCAATTATTATTATTATTATGATTAAATTCTGCACTTGTGCTCAAATACAATCTGTCTAAGACAGTATTAATTTAATCTGCAATTTAGACCTTCAGTATAATAACAAAAACTAACCTGGTATCAAATCCTCTGACGATGGCTCCCATAGCTCTGGCAGAACCAGCTGCTGCCAATCCAGCAACACCACCTCCAATAATTAGAACCTATTCATAGACATGGAAAAGTTTGGGATGGTCAGTAAAGTGATTTAGCATGTTTAAACTTCTTTTCTTTGCCAGCAGAAGCCTCACTAACCACAGAAACACACACACTTGTATGACACACCTTAGCGGGTGGCACTTTTCCTGCAGCTGTGATTTGTCCAGTGAAAAAGCGACCAAAATTGTTTGCTGCCAGTACAACCGCCTTGTACCTGAAATGACAGAGAGGAAAATAACAGGAAATGATAGAGCACGAAATACCATGCAACATGGATATAGGTATGAGTTTAAACAAGTTAAATTAAGATAGTACAAACTACTCCAACAGACATATTTGTTCATATCTGAACACATGAAAGAGCAATGTCTCTCTTAGACAGATAGTTAAATCACATCAGTGAGTCATTTAAGAAAACACTTCTCATAAACACAGTGAACATGACCTCCCCTGAAGGCACTGTGTACATACCCTGCGATGTTTGCCATGGAGCTCAGTGCATCGTAACCCTGGGCGATGGTAACTCGAGGCACCTGGTCCATAGCCAGGACGGTGGCCTTCTTCTGGGACAGCATGTCCATCAGCTCAGGGTTCTGAGCCGGGTAGATGAAGCTGATTAAAGTGGCTGCGTCCTTCATCAACTCCACCTCATGGACACCCAAGTCAGGGTTGAAAACGGGAGCACGAACCTGAGAGCAGAGAAATTGGTTGAAAAAGGTCAGGACAGTGTTGGATAGGATGTCCTATTTATATTTAAAATACATGCATTAATCTATCTGCAACAAATCCAGTAACCCTGACCTTATTAACCTCCTCCTTTCTCCCCACCTTCCTCTGGTGGGGAATTATCTAATACTCCAACCCGCCACTTAAATCCTACCTTAACCAGCACATCAGACGCCAAGACATCTTTAACGTCTTTAATTGTTGCTCCAGCCTGGGTGTAATGTTCATCGGCGAACTTGGAAGGCTCTCCTGCTCCAGACTCTACGATGACGTTGAAGCCCTGTTTGATGAGCGCCTGGACTCCAGCAGGAGAAATTGCTACACGTCGTTCGTTCTGGAAGATTTCTTTGGGAACACCGACTGTGATTTGTTTGTATGGAATACCTGCAGGCAAAGAAAAACAATACAGGAGCATGTGAGATAAGAGACAGCTGTTGTATGGATTAATTATTCGAAACAGCAGAAAGATACAAAAACAATATACAAAATACTTCACAACAGCACAACAGCACAGAGCAAAATACTATTTCAGGCAGAAACCTGTGTAGCTTTGAGGAGAAACTCCTAAAGAAATGGCCATGAGCAGAGTTTGAACTGTGCTCACCATAAATACTGTACTGTATATGTAATGGCCTTGGTAGGCAGACAAGGTCAGTACCCAGCAACAACAGTAAGAGTCCACAGCTATGTTAATGGCTATTTGAGGCTTTGCTTAGTTTAGCATTTTAGCATGCAAACATTTCCAATTTAGTACTGTACTATGTCCTGAGTTTTGCAGGTATTTAGCTATAAACCAAAGAGAAATTTCATCAGTCATTAGGATACACTGTGAATCATGGATGTCTCTATTAAACAATTAACTGGGCAGATATAATGTATCACTGGATACATGAAAACTCTGACTGGCTGTAAGCACAAGAGAAAAAGCCAGGGGATCACCGAAGTCATTAGGAATTTTTCCTTTGGGGAGCATGAATGTCTATACATATTCGCATGGTAATCCATCCTATAATTTCAGGATATTACATGGCATAAAAGAACACTAAAAAGAAACCCTAACAGCCAGCTGGTCTTTATTTACAGTCTCCCTCTCAGCTTTAATGTATGTACTTATCCCAATATTTTGTTTTATATGGCTTTCCCACATAATAATAAAAAAACACCTCCAAAAAGGGGCTGGAAGCAGATCTACTCTTTCTTCCTCATTAATAACTTCTAGATCTGGCCTCCACCCTGTCAATCACTGCTGCTTGGGCTAGATTTCACTTTCACCTTCCACTTTCTCTAGCGCTGCTCACGCTAGGTTAACCTGTGAAAGAGCAGCGTGCATCAACATGGCTAATCTTAGTTTTAGAGGAAACCTCAGAGTGTTTCAGTCATACATGTGTGAGGCTTGGTCAGAGATTGACTCAGATGAGAAGTCTGTCATCCACCGAAATCGGCGACTGACAGACATATGAGAATGGTAAGTGTAGTTTCATTTGTTTATGATGTTTGTTAGCTCGTTGGCTAACCGGCCGTGACTCATACAGTGTTAATGGTTGTGAAACATATAATAATATCTGCTATGATGGGGTTTTGTAGTTAGTGGAAAGAAGCTCCTGGGTCCAGTTTACATCCAAAAAGGGCACACTCTGTGTTTGTTGTCAAACTTCCTTACTTTACTTTGACTATCTTTTTTTTTAACTCTATATTTTTGCTATTTTATATCAAATGTCCTTATTTATCATTGAATTTGTGCATTATCTTGCACTTTTGTGTGTGCGTGTGTGTATTTGGGGTGTCTGCTGAATGTCTTCACACGATGGACTTGTTATGTAACACTGTGAGACTTTCGTTCTGAAAATAATAAAAATACCTGGGAAAAATACATCACTATGCCAGTGTGTTTGTTCTTTAATTTACTGGTTGTGTTGAGTCTGTTCTCCACTGATGCGTATTTTCCATTTTAGACAACAATTGGCTTTCGTATTAGTGACGTACCTAATCTAGCTATCCAGCTTACAATTAAATCTCAGATTTTAGCAACGCACACAGACATCGCCCCCCTCGGTAAAGAAATGTTAAATGACCTCTCTAGTGACAAACTAAGCACAGACACAAGTCAGTAGAGTAAAGGTCAGACATTACAGGGGACATACACAGACGAAAAACATATTTTTTAAGAGGAGGGGATCCTTGAAGTAAGATAGTGAGATACAGATAAAAAACAACAAGAAACATTGAGTAGAAAGCTTTCATATGTTGTTTGAGTCTATTGCCATTTAAAAACAGACATTATTCAACATGTCTGAGAATACAGGAGAATCTTAAAATGAGAATGAGATTGTTAATGGGACTATAAAAAGATTGAGACAGAGTCAAGATGGTGGGACAAAAGCGGTACAATGAGTACGACAAAGACACCAAACTATTACTATTTTCAGTCAGCTCATTTTGCGTCTCTTTTAGTGTCCAAGCAGGTGACATGTTGTGTCAGCTCCTATGGAAAATTCCACTGCAGCCTTTCCCCTCTATCTTCTTGTCTATACATAAACACATGGGCCTTTGACATGCTGCCCTTCCTCTCACCCTGCTGTGGCCAGCCATTCTCTCACAGCATTTACATTTCTATATACCAAGAGTCACCACATGCTACTGATGGAAATGCATTCAGCAGTTTTATGAAGCCAGTGATACACATAATGTGTTTAATTGAGAAACACCTAAAATAAAATCCAACCATGCACTAGTGACGCCCTGTTTTCACTTTAAACACCTTGTAAGTGAGCTGCGTCACCATTTTGACAGTGAAAACATACAGATCTGCGTAAGTAGCACCTGCTGACAAAGAGGCATAATTACTGTATTCATGTCACAACACTAGTCCCACATACAAACATCTCCAGTACATCTAAGTTGGTAGTGCTTGCAACGGACTACTAAAACTGGGACAATTTGAACACACATGACAGGCTTACAGATGCACTTGCAAGCAAAAGTCAGGCATCTGGAATAGTTTTTAAAAGCTGACCTGCTCAGCTGTATGGCAAAGTATTTTTTAAAGTACTTTTTCTAGCTATTGTGGCTAATATTAGTGCAAGCTTTATGCTAATAAAGTGACTTCTCGTCACATCATTTTAGGTGCACTGGCTGAAAACTGATGTTTCAAAAAAGTCCAACTTAAGTACTTGTGTCTTAAGCTTTGGTTAATTGTAGATATTTCTCACTGAGTCTCTGATGCCCATAAAATGACGTTCAAGACAGCCCTAGTCTCACATCAACACACTGCCTGAGAGTCTATGCTGTGCACCTATATGTTCCCTAGAGGTCAGACCATGACCACATCTATATGTGTGTGTGATGTGTTTCCTTCCTCCACAAGCCTGTAAGCTGATACTTGTGTGTCTAGAATAGACGTTGCCAGTTGTTACTGGCACTAGCTGAACTGCGGGAATGTCAGCATGAACCAGGTCACAAGTTTCCCTTAAACACCCACCTACTCATACAGAGAATCACCAGCACAGTCATGACCCCCGCACACACAGACATGAAGCACCTGCAACCAGCTGGTACTAGCTTTCAAAGCACACACACACACGTTCTAGGTTACAAGGTACAGAGTGTGGGCATGGGAAATGCAGAGTAATGCCTGAGGGCTGCAGTACCCTAAATGTGACCTTGGGACTGAAAGAAAATGCAGGTAGCAGAAATGACCTCTAAAATAAACTTTTACAGGATTACTTTCTTCATAACTATTACGATGAAGGAGTAAAGAAGTAATAAGCATGTAAAACAAGACATGAATAAATGAATGGGTAGTGCTCCACTCTACAGTTTATTTATATCTCAATGAAAGACTTGTTTCACCAGTTGCCAAAGCCAACAAAGGACAATGGCATGAATAAGCATACTTGTCTGTCCACTCTAATGCTGAGTAGTACTATACTATGAGTATGCTGCCACCTGCCATGTTGCACCTGATACACGAGTACATGAGAATGCACACAGGTGGTGTTGTTTTCATGTTGCTATCAGTAGTAACACGTGTAACCTAAACTGCTTGGTAACGTGTTTTAAATTTAGACTCCACAAGAGGAAAATCAGCCTGATATGCCTGAATTAAACCCATCACTTTATGATCTCATTTCCTTTTAGATAAACACTACTGTGAATGCAGACAAGTCTGTACCATTCACCTCCGCTGGTGTGACATGTACCGATAAAAAAGGAGCTATGTCATGAGAACTGTGATTATGTAACTGCTCACATATACATGACTTTGTACCTGAGCATTTTCTCTTGAAAGTTAGAAGTGTCCACAACATGGCTGCTTTTAAACCTGCTGGTGCCATCATCCCCTTTAAGTCAATATGGAAAATCCCATTAACCAATAAACCAGAGAGGCTATTTCCTCTTCTTTTGATGACCGCTTAAACTACAGATTTTTTTTTCAATAATTGTTTGGTCTATAAGGTGTTGGCAAATTGTAAAAAAGTGCCATTTGTTTTTTCTCAAAGCCTGAGGTGATACAATCAAATTGCTTGCTTTGTCCCACCAACAGCCCAAACCTTTAGAGATACCTAAGAGATTAACTGCAAAAAGGTGCAAATCCTCATAAATAAAAAGCTGAAATCAGAGAATGTTTGGCATTTTGGATTTAAAAAAAAAAAAAAAAAGATGAACGGTTATTTTGTCATCAAAACAGCTGCCCATCAATTGCCTGTCAATCAACTTATCAATTAATTGACAAGTCATTTCAGCTCTCAGGGCAATCTTTGCTTGCATCAGTCATCTAATGTGTACAAGCTCAACAACAGTTTTTATCTGTAGCCATGTGAACAATCAAAAAGGAAAATTTCCTATCTACAGTATCAGACTAAACACTTACATACACATCAGCTGTAGAGGCTAGCAGCTGATGCTAATCCTGTTATTTTACAGCTGGCAAACCAATGCAGGCATGGTGTCAATAATATTTATGTTTGGAACGGCTTCCTTTGCTCAAGGTTGGCTTGTAAAGATTTAAATGTACCATCACAGCCTCTATGCTTCTTTGGAATGATGTACACATAAGACCCATGATGTTGTTGACCTTTTGTTACAGTGTAGGTTGCAAGATCAAGCTACCTCAGTGGAGATCTTTGCAACAATATTGTGTTTCCTTCTTGCTGCTTGCTGCTTCATGTCATCATGTTTTTTAGGATAATGTGCAATGTTCACAATGGCTGTTATGATAAAGGCTACGCAATAATTTCTTGGGACAATTTTTAACATTGAAGACTAAAATTGTGCTAAATTTTGACTGTTTTTTGAGTACTCTACTGAAAGTTTGATCCTTTCAGACTACAAGATCTCCGTTTTAATGCACTGTCTAAATTGTAATGATGTTAATTTCCGGACCATTTGTTAATAAAAATGTTAAATGCTTTTTGTAAATTATTATGTGTACCGTTTCTAAATCACCACGTGTGTGCCGGTGTCTTACCTGGGCTGGCACACCGTCCAAGAGCTTGATGGGTCCTGAAAAAGCGAAGGCATGTTGATTTGATACCAGGGCCGCTCTGCAGCTTTAAACAAGATACACCGCTGAACACAGGGGCCGAGCAGCTGGCCGCCACAACACGTAGGAGGCTCGCCATGGTGCACACACACCCGACACTCACACACCAGGAGGAGCTCAACAGGACAGACGGCACCCCTCCTGTGGAAGAGACAGGTGAGAGATAAGAGCAGGAAGAGAGGGGAGGGGGGTGAAGAGGAATAACAGGAGGGTGACAGTGTGTGAACGAGAGAGGTTAAAGATCTGAGAGTCTCAATAACTCCATTATTATCAGCTTTAATTGAAGTGCAGATACTGTCACATTTGAAAAGTATGAACTATAAGTTGTGCCTACAGGTTCCACAGAAACATGTCCTACCCTGTTCCCTTGTACATCAAACACACACTATGTTTATAAAACAGGTCACACACTTTCCTACATGCATGTGTACTCAAATACAATTGCCTGTGGGAGCCACATTATGAATCTCTTTGCTTTCACAGACATATATACATTGTCATTCTATTTTCTGCAAGAAAAAAAAAGAGTCATTTACACTACACATATGTACATAAACAAAATCACTGACAACCACAAAGACTTCTTTAAAGTGCAGCCTTCCAAATGACCCCAAGGCAGTAAACAGCATGAGGATCAGCATGTTTACTTTAAAGGCAGATAACGGAACTGGGATAGACTGGGATAGCTAGTCTGGTGTAGAAGAGTTTAAACTAGAACAGACTGGCAATATATTCCACAGAGCACACAAAGTAAAGAGACCAATTTAGTTAAAAGGTCAAAGAGAGGCTATTGATTTGAGAGGGAAACCTAAGCTAGAAGTGAAACCAATAAACATCATGACTCTTAAGTGCTGAAAGTGGAATGGGAGTGATTTGTCAATTAATTGAAAATGTAGTGTAAAAAAGACTTTTTGTTATCAATTAATCATTTTGGTTATTTATCAAAGAAATATGCATGTTTTCCCCATTAAAGGTTTTTTTGGGGGGGAGTTTTTCCCTATCCGT
The DNA here is from genome assembly GCA_019142605.1 of Cephalopholis sonnerati. NCBI lineage: Eukaryota > Metazoa > Chordata > Actinopteri > Perciformes > Serranidae > Cephalopholis > Cephalopholis sonnerati. The sequence goes on from JAGQAX010000019.1 coordinate 20,210,753, forward strand.
TGTGAGGGTCCAAGGGACAGAGGGATGGCATATGCTGTAAGGCCCTCTGAGGCAAACTGTGATTGATACTGGGCTTTAGAAATAAATCGATTGATTGATTCATTCACTTGTTACAGCCTCTCTTATAAGAAAATTTGCAGCTTTTCTTCGTTTTATACAGTTGTAAACTGAATATCTGGGTTAAATAACTATACTCTTAGAAACCTGACAATTTTTCCACAATTTTCTGACATTTTATAACTAAATAATTAATCGAGTAATTGCAAAACCAGTCAATTGATGATACAAAATAATAACGAAATTCAGCTGCTGTCCCAGAAGGCATTTACAACTTTGCAAATCAGCACAAAGGCACAATAAATCTTAGATTCATCACGTAAAAATCTATGTAAATCAACATTGTCCCATTTCTGCAGCCAGTGAAGCCTTGGCAGGAAAACTGACCTTAATGGTAGACTTAAATGTAGCTGAGTCAAAGGATCAATACATCATTTTATCTTATCAATGTTATATAAGTGCAGAGCATAAGCATATTAAAGCATGCAGTGGATCTAGTCTGTAAACATTTTGAGAGTTTGAAAGCAGGTTGATAATTGGGTCATGTCAATTATTGTTTTGATTTGTGGATCAGTCATTTAGTGTGTCAGAAAATAGTGAAAGTGAGTCAAAATGTACATGTCAAAACTACTTGTTTTGTCCAACCAACAATCCCAAACCCAAATAAATTCAATTTATCATCAATGGAAAGCAGCAAATCTTTACATGTGATAAACTGGGGACAAATATTTTGACTACTGATATGAACATACATGATATTCAATTTATAAAGTATATATTGTTTTTATTTTAGAGAGACTATTTACACGCAGAAACAAGCTGTTAGCAGAGCAGACAGGATGAACACTATTGATTTCTCACAGTGCAGGCTGGGTGTGTTGAGTTCATGACTCTTGTTATGTGTCAGAAAAACTGGAACCACCACGTCAGCAGAAAAATATCGCGGTTATAAGATATGACTCATACAGTTTCAGTTGGCATTTTGTACACAACATAACTTAAAACTTAAAAAACAGATGAACACGGCATCATATAGCAAACGTTTGCATCGTTGTCCTGTAGTGTGCCGGATTAAACCCGGGTCAGGAGTCGAGCGTCTCTAACAAACCTCTGGCTAGCAGCATCTTTGACGTTTATGATTCATAAAGCCACCAATAAACCGGTTAAATCACGGACTTTCATTATACAGCACACGCTCACAGCTGTGGCATCTGGAGACCTTAAAGCGTACAAACTGGAGGATTAAGCATGTTTATTTTGCAGCCAGCTGCAGCCTGCCTCTTCTCTCTTTTTGTCTGCAAAATCTGGCCGGGGATAAAGCTAACATGAGCTAGCTCGCGCTTTAGCTGGCGGCTAATACACATCTGTCTCGCGCACGGAGGCGACGCATGACTCAAAAAGCTCCCTACACACGCAATGACATGCAAACCGAAACAAATGCACGGCGAAGAGTGAGAGTGGGAAGGTTATCAGCACACAAGTCGACTGACCTTTGCAAATAGTCCTCTGTGCTCTGTGCGGCACAGGCGAACTCTCTGTCGACCCGGAAGATGTCTGCTGGAAGAGGCCGGTGTGAGTGTTATTGGACCATATGAGGAGCATCAGAGGATATCCGATGACTTTTGATGTGCTGTCACTGATGAGCCATTACAAAGACATAACTAATACATATTTGTCTTAGTAACAGTTAACTTGACGTATTAATAACTATCACAAATATGAATATTCATATTTTCATTATAATCCCTAACATTATTAGTCAGGGATTAATGTAGGCACATGTTTGGTTCAAATCTCTGTTGGAAGCACTATGCACGTGTAGGCCCACATTACTAAATAAACAAACCATGCAAATATAAATACAGTGCTGAAGAAACTGATAAAGAGCCCACGTGTTTTTTACTTTATCAGAAATGGCGTCCCAAAACTTACTGAAGATGCAACGCTGTATATTTCCCCTGAGGGGCGCTCTTTTACCATTTTATAACTCCCATTGCACTATAGGCTGAAAAATGGTCTATCGTTGTTGTTGTTGTTTTTTTAGGATTTTTTCCCTTCTGTACTAAACTTACTTAACAAACTTCTATATAACTAACATCTATAATAAACTATTCTAAACTAAACCAATCACATAACCATAAGTTAGTACTAAACTCAGATAAAACCAAATGGATGCCGTTCACCAAGGCTACTCATACTGAATCTTTCAATATTCATTCTGCAAATGGCTCATCCATAGAGTCCAACAATATATGTTCACCATAGTATCTGGCTGGATGACAGTCTTAAGTTTAAGCACCATATTGACATTCTGACTGCCAAATTGAGGACAATACTTTCTGTACACAAATAAGAACTATTTTTCTTTTGTACATTGAAAAAGTATTGTAGAATCTGTATTTTGATCTGTTTTTATTATGGGGATGTTATATACAGAAAAGCTGCTGCCTCTGCACTGAAGCACTGGATGTTGTCTACCACTCAGCCCTATGATTCATAACAGGTTATTCTTACAGCACTCATCACTGCCACCTTTACTGAAAGGTTGGCTGGCCACATTTGTCTGTGCAGCGGGAACAGCATTTGTATCTGTTCATTTATAAAGATTTGTTTTTATCCCTTTCAACTCTGACTTCGAATAATATTGGTACTCACTCACAGAACGGGTTGTTGCTTCACATTCCCTTAATCAGAGGTGTACTAGGAAGAGTGTCGTGTCTCTTACAGTGCACCTTATACATGGAATATTTTGCAAAAAACCTTAAACTCAGACACTCCACCACTGTTATGGCTTTAAAATGCCTTATTTCTGATCTTGTTTAATTCAGTGTAAGGGCTTTTAACTATATGGTAGATCTACACTTTAGCATGTTTATCATCCTATATTTCTACTTTTAGAGTTCATTTATTGCTATTATTGTTTGTTGTTTTATATGGTTTCAAATCAGGGTCTCCCTCAATTGATTTCCCAAGTCTTAAATAAAGGTTTGAATAAATAATCATTAAAAAATGTACTGGCACAGGCACTTACATCTGAATTTGCCTACACATACATCATACATAGCTAAATAATCCCAATGAGGGGCCATAGAGCCATCCATCCATCCATCCATCCATCCATCCATCCATCCATCCATCCATCCATCATCTGTACTGTCTTATCTTTGGCAGACTTACAGGGTACTGGAGCCTTTACCAGTTCACATTGGGCATGAGGTGGGGTACAGCCTGAACAGGTCAACTGGGCTTCTTGGTTTTTGAATAGAGCAGGACCCACCTTTAAGGGGAACACCACCTAAATTAAGAATTCCAGTGTTATTTCTGTGGCAGAGGAAAGTTTAAGCAATACTTGTAAACATGAGCTGCTCTCTCTCAAAGCCAGAACGGCTTCCTGTGGCTTTGGAGAATTATATAGAGATTAATAACAGCTATTTTTTAATATTTTAAATGTTATTTTTCATTGCTGTGGGCCTCGGTGTTTGTGAGATTCTATATTGAAAAAAATGTGTAGCTTCTACACAAAATAATAGAAAATGTTTTTACATTTCATCAACTAAATGTGTGTCATACGGCCTGTCACCTTTTCCTTTAAATTTTGCCGAACCTCAACAGCAATGGCTTGTCTTGGATCTGGACAGCTGTAAACATATTTGTTTGCTTTTACTGCTAACCCTGCAAAGTTAAAGTACCAAGCAATCATAAATAACCCACTGCAGAGTAGCCGCCTTGTGGTAAAACATATCAATAAATGCCCATTTAGACCTAATATTAGTAATGTTGATGGGTGAATTTAGTCTTACTGTTACTTTCAGTTTGAGACTCAAATATGTTTTGCAGCTCCAGACAGACTATTTGAGAGCTTTTTTTATATTAAGGGTTGCTGACCCTTGTTGTGGATTACAAAGTCTGGAGCCGCTCCATAGACAATGAATGGGAGCCTGATTTTTGTGGACCCACAGAATGTTTGCTTTCTTTTTTTAATATCCCAATGAGCTTTATTCTGTTGTAGTGTTCTCACTTCTTGAACACCTCCCTGGGTGCTCTCAGTGTCAGCTAAAGCATCTTTCCCCATTCATTCATGTTTAGTTTTTGGATTTAGGAGAGTTGTTCATTTTTACGACTATTTTTGGACTCTCTTAGACCATAGGAATAATGTGTATGAATTTTTAAAAATGGGAAGTTTCCCTAAAAGCCTGTTTTCATTTCAGTTGATATTGTGCTTCAATGCTGCAAAACCCCAAATTTTCAGTTAAAAAAAAACACACCAGTTGACACATTGTGAAAGTGGGGCTTTAGGGGCCCCTGGAGTACAAGGGCCCAGGGGAAGTTGCCTGTTCTACCCAGTTGGTACAAGTACCAACATGTTTGATTATATCATCTCTGGAAATATATTTGCGACTGCAATATTATGTTCTAGCATTTCAAATGATGTACATCTACTGATAGGCCTACACATAACATACAACAGGCAATTTTTTGGAACATTTTTGTCCATTTCAGGTGGAGGTTTGTCCCTAAAACCTGGTCAGCTGGACACCGAATTTCTGTGTTTTATTGACATGAGTGTAGTAATAGTAGCAAGGTAATGTTAAATCTATTTGCTCTGCGTATCATAAGTGCCTTTTTTCTACCTGTATTTTTAGAGTAGGTGTTATTTCCTGTTATAATGTGACCATAGTGTGTTCCTTTTTGTGTACTGTGGTATGTTCTGTTCTGAATATAATCGTTAAGGTGTCATGGTGCGATTCATATCTTTTATACTAATCTACAACATAAAATCTGTTAAAACTTTCACTTTGCATGGCAGCTCCACCCTGATTCCCCTTGTGAACGCCTGGCCCTCGTTGTAAGACTGTGACTAGTGGAGATAATCACACACCACGGCATGAAATCCAGTGTTTTCAGATATTTAATCATTTGGATGGTGGTGTGAGGTCACTGCAAGAGGGCTTTGAATCAACTGGTGTTGCTTTACATTAATCTAAAGCAGAACATCCTGACAAACAGATGTAAGATATCTCAACTGATTCTTTCATATATGTAGCAGTATTTTAAGTGAAAACAAATCTCTGAAGTTATCAATGTTTTTTCTTAAGAAATGCAGTATTTTTTTTGCTTCACAAAAACACAGAAAGGATTAAAACAATCCTATAAACTGCCTATAGTCCAGGAATTTACCCTGTGTTGAACTTTGGTTGGCCTCCTCCAGCCCTCTACATACACTAATCACATCCTTTAACGCTATGAGCAATGGCACAGTGCAAACACGTGGTGCAAGACTCACTTTTCTATAGGAAGCAGTGCTTTTTAATTTCTTTCTTTTACTACTTTACATGTCATTTCATTGAATTTTTTGTTACATTGCTTCTGACAATGAGACACAGATAACCTGGTCTGATAAAATAATTACAGTTAGCATTAGTTAAGCAGAATTGAGGTTTTAGGCTTTTGGGCAACATGTGTCTGGATGCTTAATAACTTCCGTGATACATAATGAAATATGATATAAGGTCACTAACATGGAGCCCATTCTTTCCTCTCTAGCACCATCACACTATGATATGTTTGCTGACAGCACATGCACGTTGTCTCCTTCCTGCAGTGCCGATGTGCTATAAATTCTGTGCTTGTGAGGGACAAATTGCATCTAAAGGTCATTTGCCTTCAATTGTAAACTTTGCTCATGAAAAGCTAGCACTGAGACAGAACCTGTGCTGACACTCATACAAGCAACAGGAGCAATAGCTTACTTATTTATCCGCTCACTCTGCACCAGCACATCCCTTCACTTACAGTATGATATATGTACTGTATACAGTATATATACTCTCCCTTACACACATACTGATCATCTGGTTCTCTTTATAAGGCTCAGAGAGTGGAATGCATTGTTGCTGCGCCTGGTTCTCATTTCAGTGTTTCACCCTAAAGACGGCTCTTTTAATTGCATTGGCTTTGCTTGAACGTCTTTGGTTTACTTTGTTTCCCCTTACTCTCTCTTCATTTATTCTTCTTCCTGACTGACATTGAAACTGTAAGTTTAACAAACATGTGCATTGAGGTCAGGCAGCAGGTGGAGGGACATTTCTGTTTGTAACTCCTCAATGTTTTAAGTTGTTTTAAAGTGTCGCTCTCTTTAGTAGATGCATGTGTTTATAACATATCACTTGTTGCATATCCATCTTTTATTCTAAAAACTGTCTCCTCTTTCTGTTTCAGGCCATGTGTGTTTTCTGGTTTTCCATGTTATTATTTTTAAATTTAGGAAAGAATTAAGAGACCCTGTTAAACTGTCAAGTAATCGTAACTGAGTGTTGAATGTTGGCATGTTGTACATCAAATTCCTTGTGAATTTTTGGACTTACGGTGACTGACCCTGGCCTCACATCAAAAAGGAGTAAACATGTATGATCCCAACAACAATCCCCTTCCAATATGAGTTTTATTTGAGCTCACTCGTCTCACTGCTGCTGTCAACTTAACACTTTTGTTTTTGCTTCACGTTTGTGCTCTGAAATGCTTAGATTATTCCCTAAAATGCAACATATAGTAGATTATTTGTGTATGTTTACTTTTATTTTACACTATAATAACTTCATTTTTTGCAGACCTAGAAAGCCCTACAGTTTGGACATCTTGTATTTAACAGATTACCAGTTTCATGCTTTGGTTTTAGTTGGTGAAGCCTTTATGAGGCAGTAGTGGGAGGGCAAAAAGTTTTCAGGGTTAACCCGCCTGAGGCCACATTTGCCTCCATTTAACACTTTGAACTGGCTTGAACTTTTGACTGCAACGTCTATTAGCCTGTCTGGGTTATTTATGGTTGCAGGTATATACCTTCATTTAAAAGCTTTTACTCCTGTTAAACAAATGGCTTTAAGATGAACTGCTCTAACTCTAATCTCCCACTTTTACTCCCTCATTCTGTCAACACTCAGTATTTCTTTTTCCGTCCTACACATGTGAGGCAGCCTGCAGTAGGTCAGGTTAGTGCCTGCATTTGATGGATAGTGACAGATGTCAAATACAATCAATCTGCACCTGGTGTAATATTGCAGGAAATTTGATCCTTGCAGGAATATTGTCCTACTCCAGAGGGAGGTCAGGATCACAGCAGCATCCCTGATACAGCTTGGCATTTAGTCAATTCTTGATCAAATACTCAGCAGGACGTTTGCCCTCACACCCACTATTCTACTAAAGCTGTGTGCTTTTTGCATGTGAGAAACAGTTTTTTTTTACTGATAATGGACACCAAACCAGTCAGCTGTGGGACAAAGCAGCACCACACACATACACCATGTGTGTATGTGAGAGAGAGAGGCAGATGCGAAGACAGAGAAACAGGGAAAAAAAGATTTTTCAGCAATAAAATGCTTTGAAGTCCAAGAAAATTCCAGGAGTTTCCTGTTAACGATCCTGGGGTATAATGTGAACCAGGAGTGTGTGTGTGTGTGTGTGTGTGTGTGTGTGTGTGCGCAAGGAGAGGGAAGTCTCCTCGGTCAGTCTCTCTCTGCTGGTTAGAGGGGTTAACATCACTGCAGTCTTTGCTGTCATTTTACCATTAAGATTCCTGTCAGATTTGGTCGACCTGTTTTTGGTTTTTAAGGATACAGACTTCTTCAGCCTTTAATGCGGTTTTCATTTTGGATCAACGTACTGTATGGGAATCTTCTCAGTTTGGTGACTGACGATGTTGAGCTTTTAAACTTTTAAATAACTTTTAAACAGCTGGCGAATCCATCTTGTCTGTTTCAGATGCAACACTGCTGCCGACGATCTCGCACAAATGTATTTTTTAACCAGAGGAGGATTTGTGAGCTGCTAACCAGTTCCAGCTGATCAGCAAACCAAACATTCAACCATGTCAGTGAGGATGTTTCATTCCCATAAGTCACACTGGCCCCTGCTGTTGTTTGTAGCTCTGTGGAGCCTCAGCTACCCGAGTTTGCTCACCGCCTGGCCAGGCATAGGTCGCAGCAAGCCCAAGGATCAGCTGGACCCTAATGTGAGGGACTGGGGAGACTATTCAGACCTTCCTCCAGGGATCGAGCAGGGGTTGGGGTTGGAGGAAGAACATGGAGACAACAGAAGAGTCGAAGAGTCATCATCAAGCCTTGCTCCAGAGCTGGATTTTCTGGCTGACTATGCAGGTAAGACAAATTGAAGTGATCAGCTGATGCATCTACTTGTCTGTTTACCTACTTACAGTACCTCCACCCTCCCCTCCCCTCCAGGTAAAAAGCGACTGTGGGTGATAACAGCCCCATCACACAATGACAACTACCTTCGTATGATGGAAAAACAGCTGGAAGAAATGGAGCAGGTACTGTGCTTATTTATGATACACCCTTGGGAGATTTAATTTGGGAAATATTACAAAGGAATTTCACTATAAAACAGCCCCCTTACTGTCTCTTCTCGAACTCTTTTTCTTTTTTTGTGTCACTTCCTGTCTCTCACAGAAAGGGTTAAATTGCCGTCTAGCAGAAAGAGACACATTCATCATCACCATAATTCAGAATGCCATGATGGAAGGTCGAATCCAGAAAACAACTCTCCAAGGAGAGGCCATAGTTGAGAGCCTGGACCCTGACACAGTTAGCAAACTGCTGCACTATCTGGAGCTCACCGGCCAGGTAACCAGTCAGTCTCTCGACAAGGTGTAAAGAAGTTACAGCCCATTTTAGTTGTTTCTTTTAACGCAGATTTGTCTGAAACTTCTCCTTTGTGGGTACTTCTGCTTGACTTGTAGTTTTTTTACTACACCAATTGTTTCAGGAGGAAGGGTTCACCATGCTGGTTATGAAGAAGAACCTTCGGGTCAGCGAACGCTTTCCGTATCCGGTTCGTGTGGAGGCCATTTTGGAGCTCATTGATCAGTTCCCAGTGAGGAAGCTGGAGAAAATGACCAGAAAAGGATCCAACATGAGGTTCTGTTCTACCTGTTATACCACTGTTGTGTGTTAAAATGTGTGAGCTCTGATTGAGATCTGATTGCTCAGTGTAGGTCCGGTTGTAGCCTTCTCCACCTTTCACTTAATTATTGCTTCATAAATGGCTTGGTCACCATATGAATTGCCTAGTTTTGCTTGTATATTTTTGTCAGACCAAATTGAAAGCAAGTGTTGTCTTGGCCTGTAACTTCCGCGGACCTCATGACGCAGGAGGGGCTCCGCAGTCCAAATATGCCCCGCCCCTGCCTGCGAGTAGGTTTAATGATAAAGAACTTTTTAAAATTATTAATATTATTTAAAAAAAAAAAATTACATTGGCTGCACATCATGATATGCATTTTCAGATACAATATTGGCATAGAAATAAAACAAAAATTTGCTGGTCCATAGTTTTCATTGTTATATATGACAGAACTAGTTGTCCATGCAGATTAAGCAGGCCCACCCGATTGTAAAGACAGCGACAGAAGGAATACATTACAGATATGGGGGACACGGCAGTAGCGTTAGAATCAGATATGAAAGAGACAACAGTGGTTCACAGGTTCAGCGTCAGGTGAAGCAGAGCTGCTGCCGCCTCGCTGGTTTGGACCAGTTGCATGCAGTTAAGTATTCCCACCTGCTAGCTGTATGTTGATTGAAAATGCAATTGCATTTACACTTGCATTCAATGTGGTCACAATGCATCCCAAACCACCTCTGGAGGTGGTGTGGCTGATTGGATCAATGCATTTGGGTGCATTTACATCCTTTACTTTAATGTGGTCAAGCCCGATCCCATTGCAATCCTATCACCCAAAATGCACTTAACTACAAGGTGTGAAGTGGGTCTGTGTCATTCACTGTGCTAATAGAGAACCAAGGAAGAATTGTTCATTCAGTCCACTTTGTAGGAAGTTTGGAAAAATCTGGATAATTCTTCTGCAGTTTGTCGTTTGCCTTAAGTTGTTGATGCACTGACAGAAAGACTGTAGGTCACATTAGTCATGTAGGATGTAGATGTATCGTTCAAGTGATCATGCAGCACAATTTAGAATGTTTTTTAAATGTAATTATGGTTAACGTTATGGAAGAAATATCTACACTAATCCTCTCTGACAAAATGCTGTTTGATGCTGTTTTCTATTCAGGTGTAAAACCACTAAAAAAAAGGTTGTGATGAAAAGGAAAATGACAAAGAAGAAGATCGTACTGAGCCCTCAGAGGCGAGGGAATGTGACCTCAATTATGGCAATACAAAGAAAACCCCCTCTGGACAAAAAAGCTGCCCTGAAGAGTAAGATCCAGGACATACTGAGTGGACGGTCAAGGTTTGTTATCCGTAAGGTGTCTGCTGTGGGGTCCACGAAGGGAAAGGATTTGAGCAGTGGTGGTCCGGCCACTTCTAACAAACAAGAAAAAGTGCACAGCCCTCCACCTGCTCCACCTGTGTCAAAGAGCAATGAAGAAATAAAGAAAGTCAGGTGCTGTCTTTTATTTTTTTTGGTCAAATTTTAAAGCGTAGCAGATGTAAGAGTGTGGATGTTTGATTTCAGTTAAATCCTGCTTGGATTTGTGTTCACATCTGGTCTGTCATGCCTTCTCATCCCTCTACACCAGACAGAAGTGAGTTTTTTCAGAGCTGGATGAACATCAAAGTATTTTTTTTTCTGTTCTACTGCAGGCCTGACCCCGCTGTGGAAGAAGGGAAGAGAAGACATGGAGGGAAAAACAGAGAGGATAAAAAAGAGCAGAATGTAAAGGATAACACACAGGAAAAGCAGAGCTCCAAGAAAAAGGGTAAAGGGAAGAAAGGGAAGAAAGGGAAAGGAAGAGGGAAAAAGTCCAACAGAGAGGCCAGTGAGAAGGATAAAGCAGCCCTGAAGGAGTTTTTGGACAGTTTAAAGGGGAAAAGAAGGTTAATGGTGAGATCCTTCTCTTTTTGCATCTAACCCTGATGTGAATGCATGCTAAACTTAGACTTTTAAGAGATTCATGCACCAGAATAATACCTTCATAATCATCCCTTTATAATGATGTAAGTATGTGTTTGTGTGATGTCCTGATACTAGTTGATCGCAACGCCCAGCAGAGACGCAACACTGTACATCCAGCAGAAAGACGACAACGAGAAGCAACACTGTGACCTTGCAATTAGGAAGATCACTGTGGCAACCATTGTGGGCGAAGGAAGTCACGCCACGCTCACACTGCAACACCACCAGCTTGGTAGGAAGTATTTCTACATTTCTATATGTGAATGATGTTTTTTGTTTTAAAATTTGCATCTAAAACATTTGCGTAGGCTCTCTCTATGGGTCATCAAAGTTATCAGGAAATTTCGTGCATGCATTATCTTTTTTTTTTTTTTTTACATATACAACTACTATCTGAACCAAAAAAGGAACACGTTGTATTTTTCACAGAGGCGTGACCAAAGTCAAATATGGTGCTTCCATAGGTAAAGCAGCAGAGGTTTAATTCCCTGTGAAGTACAGAACAGTAATGGTCTGAAACTGTTTATTTCTTCACGCTCACATTCGCTGTAACAAGAATTATACTAGTGGGTTTCATGTTTCATTCTCTTAACTGCAATTTATTGCCCTGCTCTTTGATTGTGCTGCCAACATTTGTTATTGAGCTGCGGTGTGTTTACAGTCTGTGGGTACGCTTAACTTCTATTTGAGGACATTGTGGGGCTTAGCCCAGACCTTTGTAGAGGGTTTTCGATAAACAAGCTCTATTTTAATGCTTTTTAATGCACTCTGGCATCTAAGTTCTATTCAAAGTACAAAAACAAAACAAAACAAAAAACAGTTTGAATCAATTTATTTACACTGTGAATTAGAAAAAGGTCAGTGGGCCACCTGGCACTCAATTGCAATCCAGATGTGGGCCACATACCATAAGATGAGTATCACTGCATTAGGCTGTCCCTGCTATTTTGTCTGCTCCTTTCACATCATTTATTCATATGTTTTTTGTGTTCTCAGAGTCGGAGCCTACACTCAGTGACCAATCAGATCGTTTTTCAGATTCAGGCCTGATCTCTCTGTTGAGAACAGAGCTCGGCCTGTCGTCCTCTGACCTCTTTTCAATGACTGTCACAGACTACGACATCAAGCCCAATGTAAGTCAGTCTCCTCTGCCCTTTTTTAAGTCTTTTTGGAGGTTTGATAGGCGTGCATGCTTGTTTCAGCACTTGTCTTACTCCTGATCACACCTGGAAGCAGTCTACTTCACAGCTGCTCAGATTAATGAGAACAATATTCAACTCGTCTGCCAAGACTTTGTAGGTCAGTGCATGAGTGAAACAGGCAACATTTATTTCAAACTTGTGTGGCAAAGCTAGTGCAAATTATCATTTAAAAGATGCCAGCATTATTTAGTGAGACGTTTACAAAGTAATTAATTGAACCCAATGTTTAAAATCAAGCCGTGTCATTTCTTTCTTGTCTCAGGTTTCAACCACTGAAATGAAATGCAATGTAACACAAATAGATTTAAAAAAGACTAGGCTTGTTTTTAGACTTGTTTTTCCCCCCTACCTAATTAACTCTTATCTTTCTCCTAGAGAGTCTTTGAAGCTCCTCCATCAGGTCCTGCTCTGTTTGAGTACATTGACAACTTTCCCTCAAGGCGCTCAGAAAAAGAAAAGGAAAGGAGGAGTCCCCCGTCCTGCTCCAATGGCAGGAAAAATCCTGGAGCTGAGAATTCACTGCTCAGGTTTCTCTCACTTTTTAACATGTCCTGATATTCCCTAATCAACTCTTTTTTCTTAATATTGTTTGCTTAAAGAGTAATATTGAGCGTGAGTTTATCGATTCATAGTCTGATATTATTACACAAAATGTGTCTCGACACATCGTGACTGAATGAATGAGGTTTACTGACGTATATTACAACATTCAAACTTACGTATATATCCATTGTTATGGATGTGTAGGTTCATGTCTAAGAGGAGACTGCTGCTCATCTCTGCTCCCTCGAAGGACGACTACTCCTTCCAGCAGCAGCTCTCTGCTCTCAGCGGACAGGAGTGTCACCTGGGTCAGTAACACGCCACGCTCACACCTAATGAACAATATACTGTCTGTAGGTTTTTGGTGCAATATGGAAATGTTACCTTGTTCCTCTCTGACCTTCAAATCAACACTGCGTTTGTCTTATTGGGCAGAATTACATAATGAGTATTAAAAAAGGTAATACATGTCCATAAATGCATTATTTATATGATAATATTCTGTATTTTGATACCTGTATTTAGTGTTCGATTTGACATTTATTTAACTATATATGAATCTATGTTTGTTTCATTGTTGTTGGTGTTTTTTCATTTATTTTAATGTATTTGGCTGCAGTGCTGTTTTAATTCCCCCTTTGGGATTAATACAGTCAACTATCTATCTTTCCATCTATCTACCTGACTCAGTTATTTATATTTATCTTATATTGACCTAACATTTCGGGTCTTTCCTCAGGTATTCGCCACTTTGCCATGTTGAAGCTGACTGGAACTGGAAACAAAGCATCAGGAACTGTTGAACTATTTCCCCTAAATGGTGAGTCACAGTAATTTGGAGCAGTCCAGGTGCATGGGACTGTGATGGGAACGTTAACTTGGAATTTACAGCTAAAATGTTCAACATCTTTTAATGTAAAGTTGAAATTAGTTTTCTAGGAGTTGTCTTTTAATGTGTTTTATAAAGTGCACAACTTACGTTTCACCTCATCATTCTTCTTTCAGGTCGTAGTCAGAGTGAAGTGGAGCCGTTATCCCGGGACATGGTCAACAATCTGAGAGAGCAGCTGAAGATCAGTAAGGACTATTTCAGCATGCTCGTTGTGGGGAAGGATAGCGATGTCAAGGCGTGGTTCCCGTCACCCATGTGGTCCCTGGATAACATCTACGACCTGGTGGACTCCATGGAGCTGCGCCACCAGGAGGAGAAGCTGCAGAAGAGACTGGGGATCAGCTGCCCTGAGGACAGAGGGAGAGGAGGCAGTGAGGGGGGGCCTTATCACGGCTATGATGAAGACGGGCTGGATGAGACATACTTGTATCACCGGTCAGAGGAATAATGAGACAGGAGAAAGAAGATGCAGATGAGTGAAGACGAGCTGCAGTACCGAAATTCTTGAGATGACAAAGCAAACACACAAAGGCACACATAAACAATCCACTGAACAAAGACCTTAAAAACTCATCTGCAGGACTCATAGGTGCAGGACTCACATCTTCACAGACCCACAACTATTAAGCTGTATATTTTATGTTTGCATATAATAAATTTCAAAAGCAGAGCAGAAAATATTGAAATGGTTTTATTGAAGAAAGTCTTTTTAGGTGGGGCTGTATGAGGTTCTTATCCATAGTCAGTGTATTACCTATAGTAGATGGCGGTTGACACGTCCCAACTTTGGAGAAGCAGGCAGGAGTACTGCTAAGCAATGTGCTTCTGAGGAGCAAAATGTATTCTGGACACCAAAAAAAATCAATATTAGTTTAAAAGTACACTATATTTTGAATATTTTCACTTCTTACCTTGTTGTCAGACAGCCCTTTCTGACAGGAAACTGAAGCTATTATACTGCTCTCTCCACAGCCAGATTCCATTGAGAAAAACAGTGATTTAACGTTGTTGAACACAGGAGCAGCTGGTCTACCTCTGCCTCGATCAGTTAATTTGTGTTGTTGTGCGACTAAAAGGGTTAGTACGAATTCACCAAAGTCACACAATAACACAAACAAGCTAAGCGATGGTGGCAGTGGTAGACCAGCAGCTGTGGTGTTCAGCAAACTAAAATGACTGTTTTTGTCAATGGAGTCTGGTGGATATGATGAGGGCATAGATGGGGAACTGATGCCGGAAAGGGCTGTCTGCCTCAAGGTAAAGCAGTGAAAATATTACATAGCATACATTTACACAAGCTTTTTTAGGTGGCTAAACTATGTTTTGCAGCTGCCCCCGTCCCCAATAGGACATTGCTTAGCTCCTGTTGCGATACTCCCACCTGCTATTCCAAACTGGGGACATGTTGACCAACATCTACTGTACGTAATACACTGACTATGGACAAGTACCTCATACAACCCCACCTGTAAACATCTGAACTATCCTTTTGATGAAAGCATATGTGCAACTGTTTTTTTCTTTTAGAAAATATGGTGTTCTGTTATTATTTGTTGATTGCAGCAACAGTGAAGCAGGAAGAAAGTCAATCCAAGGCAGAGCTGACTGTATTTTTTGGCAACACTTCTGTCCACTCTTCTTTAAACACATTCACTATGTAGAGTATATAAATGGAAAGTCCCTCTGTTAAAATGTTGTGATGTTGAAATTGAAATTGTATTTAAACCAAACACATGTTCTTTTCTGTTACTGTGAGTTAAACATCTGTTTTTTAAAGAGCTGCAGTGTTCAGACACCTCAGGGTCAGTAAAACAAAGAGTTATTGATGCCGGGCTCGTTGTGTGCCTCGGGACATTCTTTTATAGCAGCTCTTTTAAAAAAAAGCATAATTTAACTTGTCTGCCACAGCTTTCAGTTGTTCATCAGCGTACCCAAAAACTGCACCAGATCTTTTATTACAGGGCTGCATGATATGAGGAAAATCTGCAATAACAATGTTGAATATCACAATAACAATATAACATGCGATAATTAGATATTAAAATATACATAGTCCTGCCTTTCTGCAGTTAAAACAACTGAAGGATGTTATTTCTAACATTTTTTTAATAAACATGAGAATTGAACCTCATGGCTCCGCGGACCAGTGACGATGCAGTTACAGTTTACATCCATGTCTGTCTGGACTAATACATGGCCATGACACTAGACAATGCTTCAAATATGGATTTTGCTGACAAGAAGCTACAAATTCTTAAACCTGGATGTTTCATACACATCTTCAACCCAAAAGCACAAGATCTATATAATCACCACAGTTTCAAGGTGGACACCCAAGATTAGAGTCACCTATTCAGAGTTATGGTGTTGAATAATGGCCAGGAAAGTGTCTTTACAGAACATTATAATGTCACACTGAAGTTGGCCTTTGACCTTTTGGATACAAAATGTCATCACTCCATTATTTTATTAAACATTTGTGGGAAATTTTGTCATAATTAGCATATGAATTCTTGAGTTATGGCCAAAAGTGGAAGTTTGTGTTGAATTTGAAGATATTCCTTCACTGCCTTCTTGAGATAATGCATTCACAAGAATGAGACAGATGCAAATCTAATTAGTTCATCCTTGAGTCAAAGTAGATGTTTGACTTTGAAGAATCCCTCAAGGCGTTCTTGAGATATTGCTTTCACAAGAATGAGATGTGCGGACTGATGGACAAACTGAAAACATAATGCCTCCAGCCAGGGCTGTCACCGGTGAGTCAGCATGAAAGAGAATGACAGTAATATTTTAAAGTGCAGTTTTCTACTGAAACTCTCTATCAACTAACTAGGAAAAATTCTAACGTGCAATATCACAGTCTCTCATGATGTGATTATTGTAAAAGTTGACATTATGATGATGATAAAAAAATTACATTGTGCAGCCCTGTTCAATGGTCGCTTAAATTTCACTGCACTACAGGTTTGGGTGTTCCATCAAATTTATTTTCAACCACTGTGTTGGCTTTGAAAAATATTATGAAAACAAGATAGCTGAAATGAATAAAAAATTGTGTTTCCTTCTGTTTTGCAATGATGCTCTTGTTTTGTCTTGTGTTATAATCCAGTGCACCCCTTTCCTTTACAGTGGCGTTCTTTTGCCCCTCCCTTAACGCCCAAACTCAGCCTCAGCCAGGCTGCTGTGTGTTTATTTCACCTCCAGCCTGTTTTTTAGTCGAATTATATTTTAAATTCAAGAAAATCCACCATTAAAAAGGCAAGTTCAATAAATGCATGACTAAATAATGGTGATTATGATTTTTTTCCATAACATAGCAGCCCTACTGTCCTCTGAGGAACACTTATTTTGTTTTGATATTTTTCTGTCATTTAGAACATGTGAAAGGTCATCAAAGGCCATAAAAACGAAAACAAACATACTTTTGTAATAAGAAGACAGCTATTAATTTCACATAGACATTAGCTAATCCAGGGCCCAGTAAAGTGAATAGTGAACAGTCATGACATCGGAAACATCCTAAAGCAATGGTTGGTAAGATGAGAAGATATACAGACTAAGTTTAGGGGAAATATGTCTGTGTAAAAATAAACATCAGCCACAATTGCATAAATATGGTTGTTAGTTTTGCAAGTGCAGCAGCATGTTACAGTAAGAGGGAAGTAGATGTAGATAATTTCAGGTTTGAAAACACCTCGGTAGGCAAATAACGAAAAAAAAAAAAAAAAAAAAAAAAAACCAGATAACATCGACAAGTGTTGATGCTACAAATATCAGCTAAAGCGACAGACTAAAGATCCGGCAGCTTGCCCTAATAACAGAAATTATCAAATTTGTATGTTGGCGTGATGTAGCTCCCACAGTCCAAATGAGTGCATCCTAAGTCTGCTCGTCACAACGTTCTGTGAGCCTTCATAGGATTATGTGGGTAAATGAGTGAATGTTACTTATTTGTCACACAGCACCTTCTGTTACAACCCTAAACTATATATTGCTGTTACAAAGACAGGAATATATTCAGTCTACCGAAGCACATGTTTTTAATTCTCTTAAGAAAAAAAGCCTTTATATATTTGGTTTCAATAAGAAACTGAATTTAGGTATTTTAAGCATGACAAACAAACAGATGACATGTCAGGGTCCCAGTGACTTTAATTTTACTTTTTAAAACCTAATTTAGGTTTAACACCCATTTTGTGGTAATATTTTTTTTGTAATTTGTTGTTTGAGTTCCTTGTGAAAGATAAACTAAGGAGTCTTGACTTCATCAGATATTAAATGTCCACAGAAGCTAGCCTTTTACTGCAAACATTATCTTACCCATCTCTCATACTGAGTAAAAACCTTGTCACAAGAGAACAAAGCAACACTGACACCACTTTATAGCCCCTGTTAAAAAAAAAAAAAACAGGACAAAACAAAATACCTGTAACTATCAGTAGGAAGTCTACTAACCCTTGACGATTTGCTCTGATTTGCCATTAAATGTACCATCTTACCTTGCCGCCTTTTATACACATTGTTTTATCATGCATCCAGATAATAGGACAACCCTGACATCCACTAGGGGGACTGCTAAGCTCTCTTAAGGTCCACTTAAGCTCAGTTAGTCAAATTTTTTAGAGTAAGCATTTGTTGACACCTTTTATAACACCTACTACTGTGCTGTCTAGTGTTCTCTTAATTCAGGGTGATTAAAGCAACCTTTCACAACAGACTGAGTTCCAGCAACTTCAAAGTTATACTATGCACAATTGTACGGAGCCCCTAAAGTCCCAAAATATGGTATTTATTTTATCTTGTGCACACAAGTTAATATTTTGTGGGAACAAAATATTAACTTGTGCAACTTTACCCCCGTGGTCTTCAAAGCATAGGCCTATCATGCCTTTGCTGTACAGATAGGCTATTAACCTGTTCCCTCAAGATAATTATCTTGTACGCGCAAGATAAGAACTTGTTCCCTAAAGTTAATGACTTGTACGCACAAGTTTAAAAAAAACATCTTTTGGGACTTTTAGGGGCTCCACACCCACGAGTGTGTGGTGGTGTATTTATTTGCACGGACTCTGCCATTTGCCTGTATTTTCTTCTATTTGCTATGTTTGAAATGTTTATGGGCGAGTACCCCCGCAGTGCTCTGGTGATGTGGGGCTTTATAAAAAGGAAACGACCAAGTGCCAGACTGTAAGTAGCAGGCATTTTAGAGACACAGCGCCAAAAAATGAGAATATAGCGAGGCCAAACGCTACACAAAGGTGAATTTGGGGCTGGCTTTAACAGTAACTGACAATCCTGCATAGTATACCTTTAAAGAAATACTTCACCCACAAAATGGCCCGTGTTACTTTTAATTTGTGAAGAAACTTTGTTTTTCTCACATGCCTGTATGGTGAAGAAAGAATAAAAAAAATGCTGTCTTATCTTGTTGAATTGGAGTAATATGGGTCTGCATATAGTAATGGCAAAGCTGCTTGCAACTGGACAAATAAGGCTTGGATGATACTGCACAAGTTGTGTGGGAGTTTTTAAACGGATGTTTTGACACAGTTTTTCCTGTTGTTAAATGTGGCCCCTGTTGGCATTTTCTGAGACATGAAAAAGTTTCTAGATGAATTTCAACATATCACAGGGTGAACAACTGACATACAAATAATCACTTTGTGGGTGAAGTATTCCTTTAAAGCACACCAGCCATTTCTAGATGCTGAAACTGAACTAAAACCTTGTCACGTCTGAAGCAGCCACAGAGTCAACCCCCAAGAAGAGTACAGAGGAAGGCTGGCCTACATTAGATCTTAATTTACCACAACAACATCTCCACAACTACAGTATTTATGGAGATGAACGGCTGGGAAATTTTGTGCAGACATTTCTGGACCCTAGAAGATTAATGCTACTGACTTTAGTGATGCCATGGGGGTGATCCCCTGACGTTACCTCTACTGCCATCATCAGGTCCAAATCTTAATTTGTCCAATACTTTGGTTTATGACCAAATACGTGTAAAACTGACATTCCCATCAGCCTCAGCTGTACTTTGTGACTGATACTAATCAGCAACTCTTAGTATGCCAACACTCTTAACTAAGACGGTGAACGTGGTACCTGCAGAACATCAGCACGTTAGCATTGTCATTGTGAGCATATTGCCATGCTTGCATTAGTATTTTGCTCAGTGCCTCCTCATAGCTCCTATAGCAAAGCTGGGGACTGTTACTCTTGCTGTTATGCAGCACATATGGCCAGATTCTTTACTGTAGCGTCTACCAGCTGTTGCTATTTATGACTATATAGCTTTTAGTCATGCCATATTTCTACTTACCAAAATAATAATGAATAATAATAATAAACTTTATTTATATAACACCTCTCAAAACGGTCACAGGTCACAGATACTGTGCAAAGTGCTTTACAATAAAACTAAACCTAAAATCATTGTATTTTAAGTGTTAGTTACGGTTGCTAAGGAAAATATCTCACTCGGTTTTCTGTTTACCTGCCACCGTGTGAGTGGGCATCAGTTGTTGAGCACAAAGGGAAACTGCAGGGAGTTTGCCAGGGATAGGCAAATCAATGAGATTAAAACACACAGATAACAGAGGCTGTAAGACTCACACCCATACAAAACACATGTACTACTCAGAGAGGAAGTAGTCTGCCTGTGTCACCGACAGAGCCGGAGTATACATCCCCCCACATACAAACACACAGACTGACACACTTAATGCTTTGTCACACTCTCTGTCATTCACTAAACCACAGTACCTCTCTTCGACAGAAACTCACACAGATACACTGAACAAACACACTCTCCACCACCTGCTAACCATTCGGACGTAGCAGAGGTGCCTGGGATTGCTATCCTCAGTATGGTGAGTACAACTTTTAACTGTCAACTAAAACCATCCAAAACTCACTTTCTGGACATTGTAATTACTCTGGAGTACCTTTGCAAGATTTAAGGAAAGGAAGCTGCTGTTAGAAATATTTGTTTAAAGTATAAAGTTTTAGTATTAAAGGGCTTCAAGAGTATTTCTTTGCAGCAACACTCTCAAGTACCTATTAATTTTTGTATTTTACAGTGTCATGTTTTGAGCTACTGCATGTGTGATTAGAGAGGACTTATATTTAAATAGTACACTTGCATTCAACAGAACCTGGACTACAAACACTTAAGTGATTTGAGGGCTTTTAGTAATCCTAATATAGTGTTTAAGACACGTGAGATTACTCTAATTAGATTTAATGTTTTTGTTTTATTTCTTCACATATACTGTGTACCAGGAGTCCAAAATAGGGTAGATTTCTTTCGCGTGTCAACTTGATTGAGCAAGACAACTTTGTCCTCTGCTTTTCATCACACTGGAAATAGCAATCGTGGTTCCTCTTTGCGTTGACCAGAAGACCTATTTCGCTCAGTCATTTAAACTTGTACTTGTGCTTAATAACTGACAACTAGCTGAACACTGCACCATCCAGCAGCTGAAGTGTTTGAGGCAAACATGCTGTGGTTGTCACTTCACCCCAAGAATTTACACAAATGAAAGTGACCCTGTGCTAAAACAATGGATTGTGTACAGAGTGTGCAGTCAGTTATCAGTTTATCAGCCACACCTAGCTTAAACTAACACAGTCTAATACAACAGCCTGCAATAAATCCCACCTTCATTATATTTCTTTGACCCGCCAAAGGGTCCAATCAGGTCCAATGGATGACTTTCCATACCTATTTTTGATGCACTTGTGAAGGCTAAAAGGCACCAGATTTCACAGGCTTTTCCACCTTGACCAGAATACACTTTTCTGAAAAGACACTGAATACTTATCATGGTTATATTTCAAGACAGTAAACATTGACATATCAACTAGTCATGCAGTGTTACCTTGAATTCATGAAGAAAACATTTGTTTTTTTTGCATGCCTCTTCAGAAAATGGCAAACATATTGTCATACTGACTGACTGGGGACCACATTTAACAACAGCAAAACTATATCACAACAAATTCTCAAACAACTCCTGCAGAATAATCCAAGTCTCACTTATCCGGTTGTATGCTCAGTTCTTCTCAAACACATGCATATTTGCAAAAAAAACCTTAGTACTGGAGTCTGGCTTTTAAGAAAGCATATAAACTTTCACTTTCAGTTCAGTTTTAAATAGTAAAGTTTTAGTAAGATTTTATGTTTAAGACTAGATGGAAATGAGACTTGGATTATACTCCACAAGTTGTGTGAGAGTTTGTAAACTGGTATTTTGATATAGTTTATCTGTTGTTAAAGAGGTCCCCCCCTAAGTCCCTGTCCAGACCATATATGGAGTGTGGACTGCTAGCTGGTGAGGTGCTAGTTTGCCTCCTGGGCACTGCCGAGGTGCCCTTAAACAAGGTACTAAACCCCTAACTGCTCGGGGTGCCTGTCCATGGGCAGTCCCCTTGCTCTGACATCTCTCCATTAAAGGCATGAATAGGTCCTGTTTGTGCATGTATGTGTATTTCGGGCCTGTGTGTATATGACAACAGAATGAAAACAATTAAATTTCCCCTTGGTGATTAATACAGTATATCTTCTACTTCTTAAACTGTCATTTTGTGGGTGGAGTATAGCTTCCACTTAAGTTTGGTGTGGTGATGCCAGCGTTACTACACAGGAGTGGAAATGTATGGAAAAATACACAAGTAGGGACAACGAGCAGTAGACTGACTGAATGTGGAAGAACTGAGACATATTGTTGAAATTACTCCTATTTTTCTGAACACATCTAAGGCTGTTCATCTGTTCTTCACACTAAAAGATGAAAAAATTGAAGTTGTTCTTATTGATAGGTTATGCTGCACTGGTTTTATTGGTCCGGCCCACATGAGATCAAATTAGGTTGAGTGTGGTCCATGAAATACAGTGAGTTTGATCCCCCCCTGTTTTAGTTGAAGCTGTTTAAGAGAGGTGTTGATTAAACTTAATGGTCACCTTGGCTGCAGTTTGTGCTTCTGTTGAGTTGTGTTAGTGGGGTTTTCCAGGATTTTAAAAGAATTTTCAAGTTTTCAGAAAGTGCAACTGCACAATCATTTTAGAGAAGCGGTAATTGCAACTGTCTGGTGAAGAGCATATTGGGTAATTTTTAGTTTACTGCAGTTGAGAAACAGAAGCGTGATGAGGGAACTTTCCTCTAATTTCATATGCAACCACATCATGTCGGGCTTAGTGTTAACACCCGTCATTATGCCACCACTGCAGGATGTTACTGGCACCATTAAAGTGACACGACAGCCAGAACCTTTCGTTTGCTCACCTTTTTCTTGAGTAGTTGGTATGAAGTAAAAGTTGGCAGTGGCCTTTTCAAAAATGGCTAGTTTTACTGTAACCTCACAGTATGTAGTAAATGTGGGACTTTTATAACCATCAAATGGTGACAATTTTCCAAATTGAAATGAAAAGTATCACAATCCTTCAACATTATCCACTTCTCTATTGTCCACACATATGCCATGTATGCTGTAATATCCTGTATTTTGCTTAACTATGACTAAATAAAAGCTTCCAGGTTACATGAATGTCTATGAACAGCTCAGGTGCTCAAACTGAAGCATTGTTTTAAAGGAACATTTCAACCCCAAATCAAATATGCATATTTTGCCTCTTAACCATAGTACTATTCATCAGTCTATATTGTTTTGCTGTGAGTTGCCGAGTGTTGGAGATACCGGCTGTAGAGATGTTGCCTTCTCTCAAATATAATGGAACTTAATGGCACTCGGCTTGTGGTGCTCAAAGCACCAAAAAAATACATCTGAAAAACTCAACAACAATGTCTCTTTCCAGAAACCATGACCCAGTTTCTCAAGATAATCCACAGACCTTGTTGTGAGCAGTTTTATGTAGGGGCTATTTTCTTTCAACCGACACCCACCATCCAAATCAGCAGGCAGAAGAAAGCGTGCATCTAAACAAAGAGGTTCATATTTGTGACAGTGTGACATATACAAGCTAATTGCGTCCCCCTCAGCTGAGATGACACGTTAGCTAGTTCAGTGGTACTAGATCATCTAGCAGTACGTGCATGCATTCATCTGCATAGTGATACGGTTGGTGGGTGTAGTTGCGGAAGAAAGACAATAGTTCCTAAATGCGCCATCTAGTTCCATTATATTCAAGAGCAGGCAGACATCGCTTCAGCTGGTATCTCCAACATTTGGCAACCCGCACCTAAACAATCTAGACTGATATATAGCACATACAGGTAAGAGGAAAATATGTATTCTTAATTTTGTGGTGAACTGTCCTTTTACTATGATGAAATTAACAGCCTCTGGGTTACAATAGTACCCATATACAGCTCAGGAGCTCAGATTAAAGCAGCGTTTTCAGCAAAATTTTGGATGGATATTTTGGTTTAAGAACAGCATATTCTGCAATGCAACAAAATATTCAAACTGAACATTGTTTTTCCTGCAATATCTGCTCAAGGCAACAAAAGCATTATTAACATTTCTTTATGGCAACTCACAGGTAAATTTTAAGAAAAGCTTTGCTTCAGTGTTTCAACATAATCTTTTACTATAACTTCTATGCCATACAAAAGCACTTTGAGGACTGGAAAAGACATTGCCCATGACTATATAGACAGCAATTTTACTTCCTCTACAACATACAAGCCAAAAAACAAATTGCAGTGTGTGAATATACTTTAAGGAGACATCCAACTTATTTATAGTGATTTAAAAGACTACTGAAAGACTGTATGTAATATCAGGCTATACAAATGAGCTTGACTTGGCTTTTCCATCGCACACAAACATCATACTGTGTCATTTTGGTTACAATAACACACTGTAGCTTCTTCTTCTTTTTATTACTGGCAACCACATGGTTTAGTATAAGTGTGAAGTTTTTACAATATTCTAGTCGGTCAATGTGTTAAATATTGTTCTAAGATCTGACGTTCACTGTGCTTTAACTTCCCATTTAGCTTCATGCAGTACATCTGTACTTTCCATTGTACTGTTTTCTGTTGCTTTCACTGCTCTGCTGTAGGAATATAGGAGCAGCTGTGTGTCCTCGTGCTCTTATCTTTACTTCCTGGTATGGTGCTGACTCCATTCAAACCTGCCTCATTAAAATAGGTGTGGCTGCTCCTTGGTCAGTTCATTGTGGCAGTTTGTGAAGCAGCTGCATGACTGATGCTGGACCCAACCTGTTGTACTGGGCACATTTTGGATGCAACATTTCAGGTGGTCAGTCTGCACACCTGTGGGTGCTCATAGGACTTTCAGATTTCAGATGTTTAAATGGTTTACCTATTCATGTCACAGCCAAAGCAACACAATATACTTCCTTCTATAGACTTATTTTCATTTTAATAAACTATTGTCAGGGCTCGCTCAACCTCAAAAAACAAAACTCCCTCCCCCTCTTCATTAACAGTAAATACTTTGCAAAAGTTCCTTTAGTTGGCCCACACTAAGGAAAATATTCCAGGAAGTCATACGAACAGTTGTCTGAGAAGTAATAAAGCTCTTTATATACCTGTTACTGGCAATGATGACCTGTGTTAGCTAGTTGATTGCTCATTAGTCAATGTTTTATCTATTTTATAGTACTGTACAATTAACATATCAGAATTTTCTTTGAAGCATCATTTAACTTTTATTTATCTGCTTGTGTAAACCCTCTCTTGTCTATTATCACATTTGTTTTTCATTTATACATTTTAACATTGCTTGTGCATCACATGAATTTGGTTTCCTGTTCTCATCTTCTGGTTGGTGGGTTCAAACCCAGAGCCATCTTGATTTGAGAACAAGGCTAACCACTGCACCACCATGCCGCTCTCTACATAACCAATTACCAATTGCAATAGCTTACAAAAAAAAGGAGGTTTAAATTTAATAAATGAAGGGGAAGCTGTCAGCTAGAATACAGGACCCCTGCTTTTGGTTGCTCATAGTGCTTTAAGCAATCTTATCATGTGATGAAGTAGAATCATTTCTGTCAAGCTTACAAGAGTATTATGGGGAGATCTGTCTTGTAATCACTTGGGGCTAATTTGGCATCAATATCAGCTCTGGGTGGTTCAAACATTTTACCAGTTAATAACAGAGTGATAGTGACACACCACGCAAACATTCACAAATCAGTGGTTGCCATGCAAAGGTGCTGCTTGGCTGCTAGGAGGAATTTGGGGTTTAGTGTCTTTAGTGTAACTTAGGTATTTTTCAGCCTGAACCCTGTTGTCACATGTTTTGTGTGTAAGTGGCTGTTGGAGACAACAATTAATGAAATTGGTCCAGAATTACGTGAAAAGGGCTGTTCAGTGCTGTTAATGGACATTTCCCCTCTCAATTTACGTCCAGATTGTGATTATAAGTGTCTGACAAAATTATGGAAAGGATCCCAACCGAGAGGAAGCTCTTTGTTAAAAAAGTAAAATCCTTTTTATTTCATCAGAAACAGCTCCGATATTATTATCACCACATCCACCAGACTCCATTTAAATAAAGTAAATAAAGTAATTTTGTTATTGTAAAACACACTTCCATCAAAGTCAAAAGAAACAAAATAAAATTCACAAAGACTATCATGGTTCATTTTTTTTTACTTTTCCAGCAATCACCAACTCCGGTTCGGTTTAAATAAACAATGAATTCATCCAGTTATATGTGAAAATATGCTGGCTTTGCACACACTAAAATTACTGTTTATTCAAAAGGAGCCGTGTTTGTGATAGTGATTTGGGGGCTCTTTCTGGTTAGCCACTTGGAATAATAATCTGAGCCTGTCAGTGCCAAAAACTAGCACTTAAAGGGGACGTAAAGTGATGTGCACAAATTCCCTAAGTAGTTATATTGCAGTCTGCTTCGGGGCCCCTGGCTGCAGTGTTCTTGCTCAATACTGGACCAGTTTTTAAAAAAATGTTGTTAAATTGGTTACTTAGACACAATAACATGGAAAAATAGGGTCAAGGTTGAAAAATACCGACGTTACCTTTTGAGGTAGTGGTCGACCTGTACCTCCTGAACCGCAGCTATGTGTGAATTGTTCTATGTGTATTTGCCATGGTTTGTGTATACAAGATAGTGTGGTTAATGAGTTGAGAAAAGAGAACCAACTGATAAGTTTATTAAGCAAGCACAGAGAGAGCGGGAGTTGCAGTGATTGGATGAAAATTTGGAAATAAGAGAAGGAAATTCCCTGATTGGAAATAAGGTATTTTATGCAACTTTCTGTTCCTATGTTAACTTTCATGTCGGTCTAAGAATGATGTGCATTGTGCCTTTTCTTTTATTCCTCTTTTACTTTGTCCAGCAGTTTCTGTTTCTGTTTAAGGACCTGCTGTTTGGTGAAGTCACTTTATATTCTGGCATGCACAGCACATCCTCATCTTATTTTCAATTCTGGGTTTGTGTTTTGATTTTTAACTCTGCTTCTAAACCTCTTCCATTCTTTTCAGGAAAGCAAAGCTGATGTTAAGGCCATCATGGCCCGCTTTCAATCAAGTGAGGTGAGCATCGACGAGACTTCTTCTGCACTGCCTGGACGTGTCAAACCACCCCTGCACCCCACCCTCTCCTCCGGGCCGACCATACAGGCAAAGAAACCGGTCTTGGAGAGCCTCTCAGGCAGTGCGATAAATGTTCCTCCAAAGCCTGCTTTTCTGAAAAATACAGTATCAACTAAAAGTGACACAGAGGCACATGAACCAAACAAAACTAAAGCCCTAGCTAACAGGTTTGGAAACACCCAGGATGACACCAACACCAAACCTTCCATAGTTAATAAACACACACCACTGAAGCCAGCTTTTTCACAGGCCGCTGACACTAAAGGCCCTCTACAAAAGCCCCCTCTCAACAACAAGCCCTCACTGAGCTCCACCCTGTCCGACTCCAAACCTGCCTTTCCTAAACCCTCTCCACTCAACTCCAAACCCAGCTGGGTGAAAGAAGACAGTGGAGGGGGTTTCCAACAAAAGCCGCGCAGTAGCATTGTAAAACTAAAGCAGCAAAATGAAGAGATGGCAGGTGCCGGCACGGACACTGCAAACAAACCTTCAGCTCCAGTGAACTCCACTCCTAAGCCCTCCTCCAACTTCAGGACTGCTCAGAATCTCTTCAACAAAGAGGCCGATAGTGGCGTGAAAGCAGACGAAACCAAAAAGACGTTTGTCACTGGTACTAATTCTTTCACTCCTCCAAAACGACCAGCCAATAAAAAACCTAGCATAAAGAAGCCACCAAAGCCTTCTCCTCAGGCCAGTGATGCCACTTCAGGCCCAAAGCGGAACCCCCTCCCCAACAGTTTAGCTTTGGGCCCTCCTCCTGCCAAGCCCAACCGACCCCCCAAAGTCAACCTGGAGAAGTTTAAAAGAGGTACTGAGGCCTCTGATAATGGTAAGTAGGACTTCATTCACAGGAATTAACTGTTTTTTTGTTTAATTTACCACAACAACAGAACAAAATTGATTTTGAGTATGTAACCATCAATTCAATGAGGGAATATCAGTATTTGCACAAATCAATCGTCACTGTGGTGCAATGCATTATAAAGTTGCATTTTGCTAAGATGTATTTTAAAGTGTCCAAGCTACTTCACCAAGTAATAACACCTTGAAGGAATAGTTTGAAACTTCTGAAGCGGGGTTGTATGAGGTTCTTATCTATAGTCAGTGTAGTACCTACCATATAGTGGTCAACATGCCCCCAGTTTGGAGAAGCAGGCATGAGTACAGCCATGGAAGATAAGCAATGCACTGTTGTAAACAGGGGGCAGCAGCAAAACATATTTTAGCCACCTAATAATGATAAATGGACTTGCACTTGTATAGCGCCTTTCTAATCTTCCAACCGCCCACTAGCAGCCGAGGTTACCATACAAGATGCCACCTGCTGCTTAGTTTACATATTCATAAGCACTCACACACCGATGACACAGCCCTTGGGAGCAATTTGGGGTTCAGTATCTTAACCACGGATACTCTGACATGTGGAAAAGCCAAGGATTGAAACACCAATCTTCCAAATAGTGGACGACTCACTCTATTTCCTGAGCCAGAGCCGCCTAAAAGTCCCACCTATTAAAAAGAATTTCTAATATTTTAATAGTACACTATATTAGCCCTTTCCAACAAGGAAGCCATTAACAGGTTCAGTTCTGCATCAATGCTTCTGTTAAAGCCGCCAGGCTCCAATGACTCCATGTAAAAGTCACAAAGCCACGGAAAAACACAAACAAACTGATCGAGGCAGCAGGAAAACACAGCTCCTGTGTTCAGCAATGTTAAATTACATTTTTTTTTTCAATGGACCCTGGCTTTAAAGAGAGTGATATAATGGCTTCAGTTCCCCGTTAAAAGGGATGTCTGACAGCAAGATAAAGCTATGGAAAAATACTAAATATAGCCTACACCTAAACTGATATTGATTTTTTGGTGAGATTTTTTTTTTGCTTCTGTGGCAGTGCTCCTGCTTTCTTCTCCAAACTAGGGGTGCGTCGACTGCCAACTACTCTATGTAATATATTGACTATGGACTACCTCATACAACCCCACTTCTTTGGGACGGTGTTATTTGCAGAACATATGAGAACAGTGCAGAGCAGCTGGGATTGGCTAGCCAGTGGGATACACACACACACACACAAGGACTCACTAACATGCACACTCGGCCCAATGAACAACACAACAACAATGAACCGAGAGACTCGCCATTACTTCACTATATATTTGCATTGCAAAGTTGTTGCTATATTGTCACATACAGCTCCTTCAATCATTTCTTAGAGGGGTGGGGTCAGACTGCATGGGAAAATATGGACTCATGACCTCAGTAAAATCATGGCACAGTGAAGGTTACTGACTTATCTGGCTTTGATCTTTTGCATACATAATTTGTGCTAAGGTCTCTGCTGCAAAAAAGATATTGATCTGAATAGATAAAGCTGAACTAACATACTAATTAATTTAACACTATAGCTTTTCCATATGAAATGAAAATAATGTAATGGTATAAAGAAAAAAGAACATAAAGTATACATCTTATTGCTTTTTTGGTGTATATCTCCTTCCTATCTAAGTTATATCCATTTAGAAGGCAGTGTGTTGAACGACTGACTTGACTTCAACAGCTGGAAAGCAAAGTTTTAGGAGAGTAATTCTGGCAGCCAGCAGGTATACACATGTGCCCCCACAGGCAGGAATACTTGAACTATATCTGGCTGCATTCAGGTCATTTGTTTTTCATTTGGTATGATATGTTCTTGGTCTCCTGCTCCCAATCTGTAAGCAACATACAGCAAACCAAACACTACAAAAGGTTTCCGCATAATTTGTTTCCAAATTATATAATCGACACACTCACTAAGCTCAACCAGGCGCTTACTGTCAAAAGGATTAAAAGATGGAGGGCGGTAAACTGTTTGCAGGTCTCGTTAAAATCTGAAAAAGAAGGGGTTCCTCTTATTTTGTTGTCTAAAGTGCATTTGCTCGCTGTCACTAGCACTACTTCTGACAAAGTACGTGAACACATTTTAGAAGTGTGAAAAGGCTTCACAAGTTAATGTGGTTAAAGTGACACAGAAATGTGTTGCATGCACAGTTCACTTTAGGTTATCTGACCAAGTAGCAACAAAAACTCTGCTTGTGCAAGAGAGTTTTAAAAGTCAATTATTGTTAGCACTTTAAGATTTGTACAGTTTTCAGCATCTGAATTTGCATTTTGTACAGTCTTCACAAAATTAGCGCAAGTCACACAGAAGCTGCCGCACAGTTATTCAGAGCTTCAGATAAGAGAGCAAAGTTACAGAAACACACTTGGTTCCTCTATTTCCCCCAGCCAAGTTCCCTGTCCAGTTTCTCCTTTCTCCTCCCCCTTTGCTCTCCGCTCTGACAGCTGAGTTTGTTTCACCACATGAGGAAGTAAGTTCTAGCAAACAGGGACAGTTTCGAGTGAGAGGCTCTGTTTTTAGACACACACCTGATCTGAATTGATCGCCAGTCAGAAGTGAGGGATGGCTGTTGCCTGGCCAAATGTAACAGTTTTGATGCTTCACCTGATCATTTTTTCTCCGTAAACTTTAACTACAGTTTGTGATTTAATAACATATACTCAAGTACTGTACTTAAAGGGTTATTTTTGTGTGTTTTTTTAACCTGGACACTATTTTCCCATGTTGTGTGTATACGTGACTAATGGGAAGAACACTGTCTGAAACTGGTCCAGTGTTGAGCGAGACCACTGCAGCCGGCAGCTACAAAACAGGCTACAATGTGACCATTTATGACGTGTGCCTGTCACTTTACATCCACTAAAAGTGCTCTTTTTTTTACCACTGACTGGCTCGGTTTATTATTCCAAGGGTCTGACAACATTATGGAAAAGATCCTACAGAGACAGACCTTTTATTTAAAGAGTAAGATACCTTTTTTTTTAAAAACCAGAAACAGCCCCAAAATCCATTTAAATAAACAGTGAATTTAACGTGCTTAGAGCCTGCATATTTTCACATCTAACATGGTGAATTCAGGAATTATTACAACAAAACCAGAGTTGGTGATTGCTGGGACACTAGAAAGATGAACTCAGATGGTTTTGTAAATTTTATTATCTCTGTTGACTTCGAATGAAGTCTGTTTTACAATAATAAAAGTACTATTTATGTAAATGAAGTCTGGTCAGTTTGGGGATGGTGATTTAAGGGCTGTATCTGTTTAACAAAGAGGATTTTCCCCTTTAACAAAAAGGTCTATCTCTGTTGGGACCATAATGTTGTCAGAAACTTAGAATAATCATCTGTGCCTATCAGTGGCAAAACCAACCACCTTTAGTGAACGTAAATTCTCAGTGTTAACATGTCCATTAAGGTTACATAACAGCTCGTTTTGATGCTGCTGGCTGAAGTGCTCTCGCTCAGTGCTGGACCAATTTGAAAAATTGTTGTCTCCATCAGTCACTTAGACATAAAAATGGGACGTAAAGACATGGGAAAATAGGATCCAGGTTGAAAAATATCAAAGTTACCCTTGAAGCACAATTTTGCAGTAGTTTAACTTGAGTATTTTGTGCTTACTTATACCTGTACTTCTCCTCCACTGCATTTAAGAGGCACATAGTCTCCTTTTTTGCTCCACTAGTAACTTTGCAGACTGCAAAGTAACTAGTGGAGTAAACATTTAATTATTAATCAATTTAAAATGCAGGACTTTTACTGATAATAGAGTATTTTCACTTTGTCATATTGTTTGTTGGGAGCTGCTTGACTTGGGGTTTCTTTCTGCATAGTCAACCACCTAGTTCACCTCTGGTGACTGATTAAGTTATCTCAATAAACAGCCATTAAAGGGCGCTGGTAGAGAAACTTACTTCTCTATTTTAACACCATGTGTTTATGTTACAGGCCCTGGCACCTTTAAGAAACCCGCCATCCCACCTCCTCTGGCCTCTCACCCCAGTAACCTTAGCAACAATGTGACCCCGACTCAACCCCCTCAGCCTGCAGTTCCTAGTCTGCCCCCACGACACCCTGGAGCCATGTAAGCACCATATTAATACACACACACACACTTACGAATGATGTATCCTGAAATATTTTCTGACTAAAGCTTCTCCAGTAACAAAAGGTAAATCCTGACTCTGATTTTCAGGATCCAGCAAGATGATTTCTATGATGATGTTGATGAATTTAGCAGCGCTCCTCCACCTCTACCACCATCTGCAGGTTCAGTAACAGTAACTATTTGATCAAAAGTGATGCGTCATGACTAGGTGACGAGGCATTTATGTTTTTAGCTCCACAGGAAGACAGACGAGGACTGTATAGTGCTGAACCTTGTACCATATTTACATATCAAAAGACACACATAAAAGGAAATAAGTGTGTCCTACTGTTATAAATGTTTTACCTGCTTTGGTGTGCTTATTTCAGTTATTTGCATATGACGCACGGTATGGCTAATACTGTACATTTTTTTGTGGCTTCTATCAATAACTGTCTAGACAGTCTAGTTCCCATAATGTGAAACTTAACACATGAGCTTGAATGTTGTTTTACATAATTCATAATTGAGAGATAAAATGTTTGAGCAACTCTGTGACTGTTACCAAAGGAGTAAAAATAGTCAGGTCTAAAGTATGAGTCAGATTGTGATGATTGTAGCTATTTAAAAAAGATCGAATTCTCATTTAATGTTGATTCATTGTTTCTCTTTAGGTCACCCCAGTCAGAGGGGAAAGGTGAGACATGCTGATTTACTTTCACGTATAACAGATTTGCATGCAGTTACTTGTGCACAAGCAGACACACACACTCAGATAAGAACATGTATGTGCACTCATGAAGACACTAGAGGTGTTCAGCACATGTATCTTTTCAGATTTTCAGACTGAACTGACTACTACTGAGCTATTAACCTTATGTATAGCTCTTGTATAGGCTAGTTCTGTGCTAAACTGAACGAGTCATCTTGGACTACACCTTCATCAGACTGAAACACTACAG
This sequence comes from Cephalopholis sonnerati, assembly GCA_019142605.1. Lineage (NCBI taxonomy): Eukaryota > Metazoa > Chordata > Actinopteri > Perciformes > Serranidae > Cephalopholis > Cephalopholis sonnerati. The sequence goes on from JAGQAX010000019.1 coordinate 20,243,872, forward strand.
AACTTAAGACGTTCAGAATCAGTGTTGAGCTTTGGGCGTATGCACGGGGATGCATTCACTTACTGTATATGTACAGAGGTGCATAGAGCTTAGGGTGAAAAGTAAATGGACTGCAGAGTCAGTGACTTTTAAGTTAACGTGTTTGGAATCATCAAAGAAATTTGTGATTTCCACCTCAAAAAGAGACTTGACTAACAAACCTAGTGGTGCATTATGGAGTGAAAACATACAGCTCCAACACGATAAGTAAATAGGAAAGAAGGAAAATATGAGTACCGTAAAGGAGAATAACTTTCAGCGATGCAAAAAGCAAATCAGATATGCCAGCATTTCTTAGACTGACATCAGAACACAGTATGGGCAATGTGTGAATAAAAAAAATTAGGATAAGTGTATTAAACGCAGCAATCCCAGTAGAAATTAAGAATGTCAAATATCTCATGAAAATACATGTGATTATAAAGTGGAGAAAAATGAAAAGAATATTGTGGCAAATATAGAACATGTGCGTTAAATATGTCTTTGCTAGTGTGTGCAGAGGTGTAAAGGACATACAGTATGTACTTTATGATGTGTAAAAGTGATTAATTATTATTGTTTTCACCCATTTTCTTCTCTGGCCCAGGAGGAAAATGATTCTGATGATGGAGAGATGTATGAGGATCTGGATGAACGATGGTGAGAGACTGTTCTTTATTTAATCTTTAGGAGTTAATCCCACACCTCACTGATACTGTCCTGTCATGAAATCAGATTTAGTTTTAGGTTCATATTTATGAGCAAATGTGTTTGTCTCCAAAGTGTCAAAGCCGCTGCACACCACACACCACAAAGTATTAAATTTTTATTAACAGCACTCTCTGGTGGTTGTTTTGCAGCACTACAAGTTTTATTTTAATTTGTGTCCTCAGTATTGTCTGTGTTTTCTATTTCCCGAAAAGCCCATCTGGTGCTGTGCAAATTCATACAGGCTAGGATACAATAAGACTGACAATAAGACTTTCCTCTTTGTGTAATAGTAAAAATATGTTTTGTAATTTAAGGAGCAGCTTGTAGTCTGCCACCAATTAAGCCTCATCTTGCAAGGGTTTTGGTTTTTCTATGAATCTGTCACAACTTAGAATTTACTGTCTATTGTCAACTCTCACACTCAAAAGGGAAGCGGCTGAACAAAAACAAGATAAGAAGAAAGAAAAAGAAGAGAAGGAGGAGAAGAAACGACTGGAGGCTGAGAGGAAGGAGCAGAAGGAACGTGAGAAGAAGGAACAAGATGCTAGAAAGAAGTTCAAAGTGAGTAAACAAGACTGAACTGAATATACTGCAGGCAGTTAGCTTAGCATATCACTACAAAAAAAGACAAATATCTTGTTTTATCTGTTAAATGAAACAATCTACTGTTTTTTGTTTTGTCTGTGTGTGTGTTTGCACATGTGTTTGTGCATGGCTATGTGTTAGTTGGTCGGGCCCCTGGAGGTCATCCATCAAGGGAAGGCTCGTGTGGACTGCAAAAGCAGCAAGACTGACCTTGCTCTGAAGCAGGGAGACTGTGTGGACATCATCCGTGTTCAGGGCAACCCAGAGGGCAAATGGTTGGGACGGACGCAGGATGGATCCAGTAAGTTCGCATATGTATCTCTCATTGGTCTAATTGTCTTCTCTTCTCTCACCTGTTGTCTTTTTTTTGCCCTGACATTCAGCCAGTCCCATCTGTTAATAGAGGATAGGAATTTCAGTTACATTTCATTTAGTAGCCTGTTTTTGAGCTACAAACATGCAACAAATCAAACCCCACGTCCTAATTTAAATCAAATAATTAAATCAAATATTTCACTTTGCTCTTTGTGTCTAACAGTTGGTTATGTGAAGACCACTTCTGTGGAAATTGACTTTAACACTCTGAAGAAACGTCAAGCTCAGCAGGCGTACGAGCCAGAGGTATACGATGACATCGATGTGGTCTCCTCTGATAACAGGTACTGAATTATATATTTTAACTCTACATCAGTAAGTTGCACAGACAAGTTAACATTGCAGAGTGGCAGGGTGTTTTGTTCCAGGTTTCACACCAAAAATCCTAAACAACTAGATTGTCATTTTGGGAAATATTCACTTTCTTGGCAAGAGTTACTGTAGATGAACAGATCAAAATGAAGGTCAAGGTAGCTACTGGTTAGCTTTGCACAAAGACTGGGAACAATGCTAGCTTGTCTCTGTCCAAAAGTAAAAAAAAATCCAAGTACCAGCACCATGAAAGGAACATTTTACCTGCAAAATGATCATTTGTAAATTACTCAGCCAGTTTTACACTTAATCTGTGAAGAAAACTTTGTTTTTCTTGCATGCCTCAATGGTGAATGAAGAATTCTTGATGAGTTATAGTAAGAGGGGTCATATTTAACAACAGCAAAACTATATCAATGCAGACATTTGCCCAGACGCACTATTTGTATGCTGAAGTGTTAAAAATAGTAAGGTTTTATCAAAAAGGTATGTGTTACAGTGACACTGAGTATCTGACTAGATAAATGAACCCTGGATTACACTGTACGAGTTGTGTAAGAATGTGAAAACGGATGTTTTGATATAGTTTTGCCTTCGTTACACATGGTCCCCATTTACTTCAATTCATGAAGAATCTTTGCAGTTTTTGGATTATTCGTTCACTGTTAAGGCTTGCATGAAAAACAAAGGCTTCTTTGCAGATGCAAGTAACATAAGGTGAGTAACTGATACACAAATGGTCATTTTGTGGGTGAAGTTTTCCTTTAAATTTCACAACAACTGCATAACATTGCTAGTGAGGTTTGCTTTCGGACCCTGTTTGACACATGTAACACTTCTTCAATGTGTAGTAAAAAAATTTAAGTTTACTATATTTTTTAATGTTTGTATTAATTCATGTCTCTCTACAGTGGGACCAAAGGACCAGGAGGTACGCTTAAAACCTTAAAATCATATAATTTATTGAATTATATTTAGTTACAATCTTGTTGTTTCACTGAGACAAAACATGTCACGAGTTACATAATGTATTTGTTTTTTTCCTGTAGTTGTCCTGCCCCCGCTACCAGGAGAAGACGGAGAAATATATGATGATATTGTTGATCCAAACCTGGAAGTCAGGTGAGAACTGATTTGTTTGTTTACAAGAAATGGATGAATAGAGAATGAGTGTTTCAGTACAATATGCTTGAGATGGATACACAGGGAAGATAAAAACAATGAAACAGAAAAAAATATGCCGGTCCTTTCATGCTTGGTTGGCTCTCTAGTCCTGTGGACTCCAGGGGTTCTCCTACAAAGCCTCGTGGCTTCCTGCGGATGTTTGACCGGAACAGACGTCCTGCCAGCACTAAAGTGTAAAATACACTCAGTAGTAAGACTGATCACAGATCTACTGTCCGCTGTTGTTAACCCCTTATCTTCCAAGCCGTCGTCCCCCCTTTAATGACTAAACAGTTCCTCTCAGATGAAGTTTCGCTTTTGAATATTGATTTTCGCCCCAGGTGAAATCAACCACCTCACCTCTAACTGATTAACATTAAAAGATGTTATTTTGTGAACTGAAAAAAGTTCTGTGATTACAATCAGTGTAGCTGATTATCTATGATTTTACTAATCTTCTGGAGTCATTTGCATGTCTGTAATCGATGCATGACTATTAACCTAATCAGAAAATCAAGCCACGATCTTCTAACACCATCAAGTATACTCATTAAAATACTGTGTTATAATACATGAATATTATTATTAATTTGGGCTGCTTTGAATCTTATTAACCTAATTTTAATTGATAATATTGTAACTATATAAATTATGTAACACTTTAATATTATTTTTTCTCTTGTGCCAGATTGCCTCCACCCAGCCAGTTCACTGCAGAGGGGAATTCAGGTATCACTCACTGTGAAAATGCTACCATGTTTTGAATGGATTTAAATGGACAAAAGATACTATGTGTGTCCTTTCTCAGATTTTTTCTTCTCTATTAAAAACAAAGTAGACGTGCTGGTTTGAAGCTCCATTATGAGTATAGGAATACAGTACTAATACTAATACAGCACATCTGCACCTATGCAACTGGCCTTTGGTCATTTAAAAACAGAAGTCCTTGCCTGGCTTCTTGAGACTATAATTTCTGAAAGAAGATGTAACATATACTTCCTCTCACAAATACAAACTTCAAATTCATAAGCAATTAACCACACTCTTGATCAATTTAATACACACTCTGGTGTTGCTGCTACAGCATTATTTGGCCTAATATGACCAGTAGATTGTAGCGGCTAATGTTAGCAAACTTAGATTTTTTTGTTTTGTCTCTACTTGTGTTTCTTTTATGCTACATTTTAGCATTATACTGTCATAACTTGTAATGGGTGTTCAGCTAAAGTTACATTTTTATAACATCTATAACACTCAGTTAACACTTTTATGAATTTTATCTATGACAAGTAATGTTTGTAAATTCATTTATGACTTCAAAATGGGTCTGAGCCACTTGTGGAAGAAGTAATCAGACCTTTTACTTAAGTTAAAGTAGTGGTACCACACTGTAGACATACTCTCTTATGAGAAAAAGTCCTGAATTAAAAATGTTATTCAAGTAAAAGTACAGAAATATTAACATCAAAATACTTAAAGTAACAAAAGTAAGAGTGCCCATTATGCAAATGGACCAACAATATATAGAATATTATTAGATTATTAATACATTAGAATATATAATGCTTTAATGTGTCCATCACTTTAATGTTGCAGCTGGTAAAGGAGGAGATCATTTTAATTCATTTTTATATAATCTATATATTACTCACTCACGGTTTAAGTACTGACTTAGTTAATCCACACTTGCAAAATAACTAATATCTAAAGATGTCACATTGAAGTAGAGTATAAAGTAGAGGAAAATAGAAATACTCAGTTAAAATACTACCATCACAAATGTGTTCTTCAGTACAGTACTTAAGTAAATATACTAAGTCACTTTCCACTCTTAGCATGTCTTTATATGTCACCAGCCAAAACTAAACTGCTCCACACCTCTTTACATCCTTTATAGGTGATGATTTTTTTGTTATATGCAGTCTGATAAAAATATTCCCAGTCTGGATACATGTTAATGTCGGGAGTCCAAAAGTTAACAGTTTCACATCACTAACTTCTTCCACATTGTCACAGACAAACCTGGAGCAATTGATGAGGAGATATACGACGATGTTGACTCTCAAAGTGCGCCTCCCCTTCCTCCCATCAGCAGGTACAACTACAAAAGTCTTAAAACAAAACAGCCTTACAATGATTTCCTTTCAGATCTATGATTTTAAAGTGTATTTTCAAATGATGAGTAATCAAATACTCATTTGTTTTTGCTCTCCAGCATTCCACACATGAGAGGCAAAGGCAAGACTGAAGAGATGGACCCAAAGAAGCAGAAAAAGCTTGAGAAGGAGGAGAAGGACTTCAGGAAAAAGTTTAAGGTTTGTCTCTCTCTATTACGTCTTTAAGCTTGTTTCTGTTCTGCTGTCACCAGGATCACAACTGCTGAAAAACTTTAAACTGCTCTATGTGTTACTCCCTACTTTAAATGTATTAATACTTAAATTACAAATAAAAAGAACAATACTTTTAGTCAAAATTCATTACAATGTCGAGTATAATAAGTTAAACTTAAGTTCTAAAAAAAGGAAAAGCTCAGGTGCTATCAAGAATGCAAAATTTAAATGAACTCATAGTTACAATACTGATGATGTAATTCTCCTTCAGTATGACGGGGAGATACAGGTGCTGTACCAGGTGACCATCGCCTCAACACTCACTAATAAGAAGTGGGGTGTGAAGGAGCTTCCAGTCAAAGCAGGAGAGAAACTTGACGTCATTGTTAAAGCCGTGGATAACAAAATGATCTGTCGGAACGAGGAGGGCAAGTGTGAGTATCTGCTGAAAATGAATCAATACATGTATTCAAGACTCCTACACTACTGCTTTTTTCAGTCTTTGCACCATAAAATTGGACCATCCCAGTCTAAAATCTGCCTGTGTGTATTTTACAGTTGGTTATGTTTCGACCAGCCACATTGTGACGGAGTGAGTACCTCAAACATTCACACATTTATATGCACAGAGAAATACTTAGTGCTATGTTGTCTGTACTGACCAGTTCATTTTTGTTTACAGCGATGTTGATATCTACGACGATATTGGAGATGGTATGTTTTATAGTTGGTCATTAATTGGTTTATAATTAACACACAGTGAACCGAAATTTAAAAATTGAGATTTTATTTTTAATCAATATTATATTTTCTTTTCAGATTGCATCTATGACAACGATTAGAAACATCCTACGCCGGGTTTGATGTTGTACACTGATATTGTTCATGTTATTTATTATGTTTATTGATGTTATACATTGGGAGCTGCTTTTGTTTAGCCTGATAACCATTTCATTTTCCCTCGTTATTTATTAATCAGCTTTGTACTGCTGAATAAATTGGGCACACAAACTATGTTTCAGGGATCTGAAATCAGGCTAACTTTAATTCATTTGAACAATGTGATCCTGTTAAATTTTGTTTCTTCAAAAAACAGCAAAACAATTTAATGGGGTTATGTTAATTGCAACATTTCAGCAAAAAGGGAAACATATGTTAAAACAACAGTATTTGCATATCTCTGTCTGCCTTTAGTGGAAACTCAGCAGCATTGTATTTACATGTGTGCTTCTACTTTGCATTTTTTGTTTTGTTTTGCAGTTCTATTGCTACATTTTGTAAACATAATTTGTGCTGCATTTAATTAATGTCCATGATACAATACTGTATGTGTATTCCATTGCCATCTGTAAGGCCAACTGAAATTTGAACAGCTCCTAAACTAACCTCAGAGTCTTTGTCTTAAGTTTTAACATAAATTAAACAACTGTTTAAGTGCCAAAGTTCCTCTGCAATACTGTCCATACAATGAGGAAATACTTGAATACAAATTTGATTTTCCTCTACACATATTAGTTTGTCCTGTTGTTAAAGTAAAAGCATATCTGCTATGGAGAGAACGATCCTGTTCCATGAGTATGTCTAACGATAACATGCACAGTACACTGTTGTGTGATACTTGTAAACTTGGGTGATGTGAGTGCAGGTGCATGATGTGTGTAGAGCTAAATGGACACCTTTTTTTCCTGCAACAAAGAAATTGCAACTCCTCAATCATGGCCTTTTCTGTGCAGTTTATGTGCAAGAAGGGAAACAGTAACATCTAGTGTCAGCCACCAGGAACTACGACAGCAAACAACACTGCCGTTTGGGATTTAAATCTAAGTTTAATTTTGGCTGTGAGATACACTATAGAGATTAGAGATAATAAGATCTAGGAACAGTAATTGGGATATCTACCCATTACTAAGTGTATATTTGTATGGCTGATATGATTACTGGTAACTGATTAATCAACCAACAGAAAATGAACTGGCAACTATAGTGATAATTTATAATTTGAGTCCCTGATTGAGCAAAAATGCAAACAACTTTATTTAAGTTTTTTTTTTCTTGTTTTCATGTTTTAAATGATTACAAACTGAATATCTCTTCAATTTTGGACAGCTGACTGGAAAAAAACAACACACCTGAAGGTGGGAAACTGATTATTGCAGATAGCTGATCACTGATAAGAATATAATATTTGGTTGCAGCTTTACTTTTATCTATGGCCTTACCAAAGTGTCTCCAGCGGAGGTGGAGGCTAGATGAGGCATGAAGTCATGTCCCCTTGACTGGCAGCACAAAGTTAAGACAGAGAGTGACATAGTGTAAACATGACATGAATGAATTCAGAGGTGCCAATAAATGGGTAAAATGTTAAACTATACAGGGGCCCCTAAACACGCACAGGATTATACATACTTATATATTACATACTTATATATTGTGTTTGAGCTGTTTTCCAGCAGTGCACCTGGATGGTTTTCTTATAACGGTATAACTCAACTCAGCTTTAATTATATAGCACCTTTCATACAAACATGCAGCCCAAAGTTACTTCACATGGCAAAATTTGAATAACACAGACACAAAACACTAAAGTACTAAAAAAGCAAACCAAACAAAACAGATTAAAAAGGTAGGTTTTTAATTTACAAGTGTCTCATATGAGAGCTGATGAGATATATTGAGAGATAAGATAGATGCTGCCTAAACAGGAAACAGGATTTTTGTATGGACTAAGGCTATTTCTAGTTTGACTGTCTTGCTTATGACATTTATTTCCCTTATTTGAGTAGCCTTTTTTCTCATTTGTTGTTCTTCTATCTAGCGAAGTTAATTTAGTTTTCAAATAAATATGATAAACATTCATGAGCAACTATGTATTCATTATGCTAATTGCGCATTTGTTTGCTAATTGTTTGGACATTATTACCTTGTAAAGCTGGTGGGTCCTCTCTGAAACTGTTACTGTTTGTTGCGTTGGTCTATTATTCGTTGTTAAAGAGAGAAACGAAAAAAGGCCCTAAAATATTACATTTAGGGAAAATATATTTGGCTAACACGGTAAAAATAACGTAGCTTTAATCCTTTTCTCTCATGTAAAGTAAAAAAAATAATAAAAATACGCACTTCCGCTCTGTCCCGGAAGTCACTTCATCGCTCACCATGGTTCCCCCAGTCGCAGTGTCGCCGCTCATTAAGGTAATAACACACAGTATTTGCCCTTAAGATTGTCATTGTTGTGAATTTGTCAATTAAAATGAGATAAATTAATTGTAAATTGCAAGCTGTCTTTTCTAGACGTGCAACCACAGCGCCAATGTCAGTTGTTCTTGTAGCATGTTAGCTAATGTTTGCTAGCTGTGACATTGACAGGCTGTGCAGGTGAACATATCTGTAGGTTAAAATCTGGAGCGTCTTCCACATCAGTCTGGTGCAATGGTCGTGATAATCAGAACTAATAGTAGAGCTACACTGTTTCCTGTGTGCAATTTCAGCGAGCAGATAATATCGTTATCCACTAAACAGAAGGGTCAGAGAAAAAGTGAACTCTGCCCTTATCACAGCTAACAGTTAACTCAGCGTGTTTGTGTACAGTTATACACCGTTATTTTGTTAAACGGTGGCCACACCCTGGGTATTGTTAAAAAACAGGACCCCCCAAAAAATCAGAAAGGTTGTTATCTCTCAGCTAGTTTTGTTTCAAAGTGACAGTCACCTTAATGAGGTATTCAATAGAAATACATCCAGTACTATCAGGGATGGAAATTGGCATCAGCCACCAACCCAGTAACACATGCAAGTGGCTGCTGGTTTGCTTCAGTCACCAGACAAAAAACAATGGTAATCTATTGAATGGCAGGTAGATTTTGGATTCCACCAGCCACAGTGATAGGTGGACAGAAAAGTTAATTTCTAACCCTGAACACTGTGGAAGAAGTATATCTTCATCAGCAACTGCTGCCATGTGTCAGCTCACAGTAAGCTTATCAATCATAGTTGTTTCAGTTGTTAACACCTGTGAATCACTTTTATTTCAGACGGCCAGGTGGTCTGCTCTGCTGCTGGGTGTCTTCTATGGCAAGCAGAGGTTTGGTAAGTTCAAGTCTGTGCATGCAACCAGCACAGGGTTTCAGCAAATGTCCAAACTTTATTGGCAACTGTTGAGCAAATATAAGGGGATTGGTAAAGATCCCTGAATTTCATCAAATATTTTGCTTATATTTAGATACTCAAAAGAGCTTTGTTAAAAAATAATATTATGTAAGTGTGACTGAAACTAAATCCCAGGGCTACTTCACAAAGCAAGCTCACCATGAACGTAAAACAAAACCAGTGCATGAAATACAGGGAGTGTCAGGCCCCTTAATCAACACCAATAACCCCCTGAAAACCTCAAAGAGGCAGGGATCTACAAATTAAGCATATAACTTATTGTCATTGTACAGTAAGTTTTAATGTTGAAAGGTAGGGAAATGCATCAAAAATGTGACTTGTGAAATGTGCTCTTCCTAGCATGGATATAAAGGTGTTGTTTTTTAGTTGCAGAATATAGATGAAGGCTTTTTTATATATTTAACTCTTCTAGTAAAGTGCTTCATATTTTGAAAACCTAATTTAAGTTTTTAAAGACCAATAACCAAGCCAGTGCCAGCGCATGTGCAAAATACAGTCTTTTTCAAGGACATACATTTAGAGCACTTAAACATTATTTTTCTATTGCTTAACAAACAAATAAAAATGAAAAAGATGAAATTACACCTGGTTCACACTTACCTTTAGTTCAGAGACGAGTTCAAGTTTTCACCTTATAAATGTGTTTTAAAATTTACTGTAACATTTCCCCATATAGGATGTTTAATAATGTCATGCTCTTATTTTAAGTGTAAATATGTATATATATCTATATATATATATAAACTTACAACTTAACTACAGTCTACTACCTGTACGGTGTGCACATGATGCTGGACCTCTGTGTCATAAAGATATTTTGCACACTGCTTAAAGCTAAATCCAGATGTTTGGGGTTTGTTATGAAGTAGTGATCCATTGTGGTGTTATTCTTGTTCAGATTACCTGAAGCCCATTGCTGAGGAGGAGAGGAGGATTGAGGAAGCAGAGAAGAAGGTCAGAGAGGAGCAGGAGCGCATCTACAAACAACTGTCTGAGGGTAAGACTTAAGTCTTTTAAATGTCCTCCCAGAGTAGAACTAGAAAGTACAGTGATGCTGCATTCTGTGTCATTGGCCCTCGTCTCTGGAACAGCCTTCCAGATGACGTCAGACACTCTGATTCAGTGGACAGCTTCAAGCGAAATCTTTTTTAGACTTGCATTTTTGTAGCTTTTATTTAATTAATTGGTATCAAACCTAATTCATATTTCAATGTATGTGTGATCGAATCTTATTTACTTTCTTATCCTGTCTTTTATTTGATTTCTCATTTTTTTACATAAAGCACTTTGAGTTGCACTTGCTGTATGAGCTGTGCTGAACAAATATCATTACTATTATGATGATTATTATTTAAGAGAGAACCCACTTTTTGTTCCTGTACCTTTACCTGTCTGTCTCACAAGCACAGCGTTTATTGTCGTTTATTCCCATAAGGCATCACACGTTTTACATTATATCCACAAAATGTCTTAATGACATGTTTTCCCCTCTTGTTCTCTCTCCTCTCTGCAGCAAATTCTGACACCATCCTCAAATGAACAATCTCTGGACCTGTGTCATTATGTTCCAAGCTCAATAAACACAAATGTTATTTTCCATGTAATATTCAGTGTTCTTGATTTTTTGGGGGGGGGAGGGGTCTATCTTCATAGTAAAATATAAAATAACATCAAACCACTTAGTGTAATTAATTAAGGAGGTCATCTTTTCAATTCGTAGTTTGTCTGTTTTCTGGAATACAAAGACAATGCACTGTAGCATGCATCTTGTTCCTAGAGCACAGGTGTGTGTGTGTGTGGGTGCTGATAGTGTGTAACTGTCCTTCAGTAGGAGATGAGCCTGGGGAAAGAGCATGGTTGTAATCCTGGCCTAGTTTAGCAGCAATCCCAGGATTGGGGTCAGGCACCAGTAGTAGAAAGTGCAGTGTGGACAGAAGCGTTGCCTCAATACTCGTGTGTTGTGTAATATTATAACCTTCATTATGAACTCCACCTTCTAGCATTATGTAGTACATTGTAGTTGTGATGGCCAGTTGACTGTAGATGAGGTTTGAGTACATTTCATGCTGCTACATCTATATCTGTATATATGGTGATATTAAGTCAGTGAATAGTCAGTTACCAAACCCTGGCCAAACAGTAAGTATCAAGTGAGTCATTTTAGTTTGTAAGCATGTTTCATTTTCAATATCTCAGGCAATTAATTCACTCAGTTACCTCATAAAAATACATTTGCTTTATTGGATTGTCATTGTATACATGGAGCACTTGAAGAGGCAAGCATTAAAATACTGACCATAAGGTAAATTAAGTCTACTTAAAAATGTTAATGGGCATGTCCACAGCATATTAAGGTACATTGTTTGCCTAGTATTACAGGGTTATTTCTGATGCACCCTCTCTTAATTTCCATATACGGAATACTTGTAAATTAAATTAATAAATGGAGGCAAGCACGATAAATAAAAAAGATATTCAATAATTTAAGGGAATTAGAAATTACTTCATGACTTAGTTGCAAGTTCTTACAAATCCCACTATTTAAAAAATAAGCATCTATAGTTTAACTAGAAAAATATTTTTACATATATATATTTACAGGGAGGAATGAAATATGTACAAATCATTACAGGAAGTTCTCTTGCACCATCTTACACAGCTCTGCCTGCAGAAATTGTTATCGCAGATGCCTGATGAATGGTGGTTGGACAGTCCTAGATTCAGGCCTTTGACCTGACCCTTTGTGTGTGGAACTTGCCGTGTTAGCTATTATAAATAGTCCTATTACTGCCATTAACAAGACACTGGCCTAAGAACTGAAGTTAGTCCTCAGGTGGTGTGTTACTGCTGACTCTGGCTTCTATCTGAGATGATTGCAGATGATAAAAATCCCATCAAGGATTAATAAGTGATATATTTTGTTGCTCTTGGAGAGATGTGGATGCTCCTGTTTTTGTATTATGTTCAAAAAATTCAAATCACCATTTAAGGACAATCATTCAGTCCCAATTATGATCTGGAACCAGCTAATTTCCAGATGAGTTTCAACATGCACTCATTTAATAAGACATTGTACAGTGTGTTAATAAAATATAATATTCTCAGCTACTCTTCAAAGTAAGTACTGTTTGAAGGCATCATCATTAAGCAACTACAGGCTTGTCTGTCGGCAGCAAAGCAATGTTTCTGTGCCATATCCTTTAATATTAAAAGTAACTATACTTTTTTGCTGAGCTTGTCATCTACCTTTGGCTCCCTGCAATCAAGGTAAACAAACTCATTTGTGACTGGAAGAAATGAACATGAAATTATTTTGAAATATATGTACAGTATGTCAATTACAGTTCTATATATTTGAATTTACATTCTGGATCCTTAGATGAGTGTAACATGAGCGTACTATATACAGTATGTTTGAAAACAGAGCTCCAAATGTGATATACAAGCTGTGGTTATTTGGGCCTTGCAGCAAAGAATTAATTTAACAGTGTGTCTCTTAAGTTTTAAATACTATACATGGGCATCACTTACTACACAGGTATATGTACATGTTTTATCCTCTCATTTTTGCTGTGTTTCCCAGAACAAACAAACAATCACACACATTCATGCTGCATCTTTGCACCATCTGAACTAACACTGATCCTCAAACTATAAGGGAGCTGATACTGTATGAGGATGAGTGAGAACCTGAGATTCAAAATCACCTTGACTCATATTTACATAAAAGTCAAAGTAGATCATGGCTGTCTGTTTCTCTAGTTCCTCTGTGATGTTTCTCAAAGAGGTGGTGATGTCATGCCTTGCTCTGAATTCTTTTTTTATTGGCTCACCTGGTTAGTGTCTCTTAAAGATAAAACATTGCTCCTCTCCTTGTTCAAAGTTTTTCTTTTCCTGCTCAGAGACAGTTTTTCTGAAGAAATACTACAGCGCTGTGCATTCACTCATGTATCCGTCTTCTTGTTATTATTGCATTTTCTTTTGGCGGTGAGACAGACTGGCTGTGGTGTTCAGGTAACTCTCAAGTCATCTGTCATGAGCCGTCCCATCCTGTGCATGGCTTTTGGACCTTTTAGCTCACTGTGCAGGTCTTGGAGCCTGAGCCGCCACCACCGGGGTTGTTTGCAGGAGCTGGTAAGACAGAGACACATCAAAGAAAACAGTCAATATATTTGTAGATCAGCAACATTAGCAGTTAAATTAAAATTAAATAACAATTATACTTAATTATTATTTGTAAATCTGTACGGTTTCGCAGGCAATTCACAGTTGAAATGCCTTTTTTTCATGAATCCTCTCAACACAAAGACCACACACATGCCACATGGGGGTAGCACAGGGTCAGCCATGAACAGCTGGAGCTATTTGGGGTTAGATGCCTTGCTCACGGGCACCTTAGCAGTGTCCAGGAGGTGAACTGGCACCCCACCAGCTGTCAGTTCACTCTCTATACTTGGTCTGTATGGCTACTGGAACTGACAACTCTTTGGTCCCTACAGACCGAGCTACTGCCGCCCTAAATTAGGTTTGTTTTAGTGTTTTGGCTAATCCAATAACTTTTTAGTGTTCCTTTGGATGTTGGCTGGTACTCAACGTAAAGTAACACTTCAAAAAAATCTATCAGCTGATACAAATGGCATGCAGTGGAATACGCAAAACAGCAACTGAGCAAACAACATCGCAGCAGCTTTAATACATTTCACAGTTGTGTGTTTATTCCAAAGAATCACTGCACCTGTGTTGGCTGTGGCTGCTTCTTTAGCAGCCTTCTGCTCCTCTAGGACTTTGAGTGTAGCCTCATACTCTTCTTTTTTCGCATTCCACTCCTTCCTGTTATTTAGGATGCCATCCAGCATGGGCGTGATTTGTGGATGGAAGCGAGAAAACTCCTGAATGGAAAAGAGTCAAAGACAAAACACATTCAAACAGGTAGGTTAGCAAGGTGTTGCACAACTGTTGATGCTCTGATGAAAATAATTCAGCACATAGCTTTAATTTTGTCAGACCTGTGGGGACCTGTCAAATATATACAAATATATAAATAAGTGATATGCTTAACTAAAAAGGACCATGTACTGTGTATTTCATCTGTCAATATGTAATATTAAACATTACCTTGTAGACAAAGGTGCAGACAAAGTCAATGAAACCACACTGTAGCTTTGGAAGTTCTGCTGACTTGTTCCTGTCCATCATGGGCTGGTGGGTTGGAAACAAAATGTTTGAGGCACTCAAGCACATCATATTGACATTCAGAAAATCAGTAATAACAGCAACATGGAATTGTTTGTTGTTCCTAAACCCCTTCCTGAGATAAACCATTTTCTCCTGCTTTCTCCGAAGCTGAGAGACAGACAGTTCCCCCGAATCAAAAATACCATTTTGCCTCTAACCTGTAGAGCTATCTGTCAGTCTAGATTGTGCTGGTGTGAGTTGCTGATTGTTGAAGACATCGGCTGTAGAGACGTTTGCCTTCTCTAGAATATAATGGAACTAAATGGCAACCGGCTTGTGGTGCTCAAAGTGTCAAACCTGGTTACTCAAGATAATCCAGAGACCTTGCTGTGAGCAGTTGCACAAGAACCATTTTCCTCTACAAAGCTACACTCACCAACCGCATCACTGCGCAGAATGATTAGTATGAACGAGTGGCTCGTGCCTCTGACAGCGCAAAATGTAAACATTCATGGTGTCCTCCTCAGCTAAGCTGTAATGTTTCTTAGTTCAGTGGTGATAGGTGAGCTAGCAGTAGATGCATGCTTCCCTCTGTGTGCTGATACAGTTGGTGGGTAGGTGTAGTTGTAGGCTGGTTAAAGATGCACCAACAAGCCAAATTTATGGGGTTCAGTCTTTACTTGCCTCTACATATTTCAACAAAAGGCCACTGGATAGTCCAAAGTTACAAATCAACAGCAGCATGACATATTTTTCACTATTTATTTACATTTCATCTGTGAGTGATTGATCATAAAAAATAATTAGGCAGACCACACCACGAATAGCCGACACAGTTATTGACTGATACTAATATGTGTTTCACATTGATAAAAATGTCCATGTCAACAAATTGTAAACTCACAATAGGTTGTTGCTCCAGTACTGTCCTCTCCAAGTCACCCTGCTCCCAAAACTCTGCTGCTACAGACAAGGCAACCTGAAACATACACACAGAGTCACCTGTAGAGGCACAGATCACAAACACTATAGCAATATAGCACATGTGTTAAATTGTTGTGCTTCTCACCTTGCTCTGTACCTCCCAAGGCTTTGTGATGGCTGACAAGTCACATGCGGTCATCATCATAGCCCTGAAACAGAAAAGATTTACAGTAGACGCTCACAGAAATGTAAAGGAACAAAGAGCTGCGCACGTGTTTGTTGTACTCACATGACGATTTCTTTTCTGGTTGTTTCTAGAGACATGAAATCGACCCACTTCTTCTCATCCTCATATGTGTGTGAAAGGTCCACAATCTTCTGGAACATGGTTCTTTTCCTGGCAAGGTAACAGGAGAGGAGCTATTTTACTATTTATCATGATGTGTTTTTAAAGTATGAAGATGAGAGAATGAGCAGAATGAGAGAATATAGTGGGGTGAGTCAAAAGGAGATTGTGCTGACTTGAAATAAAGAGCCAGGTCAGTGGCAATGATGGCGATGTCCATGAGATGAATGACGTGCTCCACCTGTCGTCTGTTAAGGTTTATGTAGATGTTCAATGACTGCAGATGAGATGAGAGAAATGGGCATTAGTCAATGGTTACTAACTGCTGAAAATGCTTCCTTTTCTTCCTTATTCTCTGGTTCTTCTCTTCTTTCTCACCTCATCAGCCAAGAGGAACTTTCCAAACTCTAGATGATGTCGTTCCAAGATGGATGAGCCATGCAGCTTTGCCAGAGGGTTGCCAGATCTGTCAGAATTAAAAACCAGATTAACAACAGTCACCATCAGTTTTAAGTATAATTTTTCAGTATTGACATTATGAACTGCTTAATGGAGCATATCAAAGTGTTGGCAGGTATTGACCAATTTGTCAAATTGTCTACACAAACTCTACCATTAAAGAACTCTGAAAGACTTGAAACTTGTTTGAAACAGATAAGTAACCACATTATTTCTAATTTTATAGTAATCAAAGCTGTGTTACCAGTGGATGGCCATGAAGCTGAATGACATACAATGCTCTAAAAAACTTTGAAAATTAGGCTGACTAACACTCATGTTAAGTCAATTTTCCAAGCTATATGTGAGGACACTGAATGCATCATTAGTATAGACTATTAAGAATCAGTAACCCCTTTCCACTGCATTACTACTGTGGCTGCAACATATTATTTTCAATATAGATTATTTAATCAATTAATCAATTCATTGTTTTGTCAATAAAATGTCTGTAATTTCCCAGAGCCCAAATTGACATCCTGAAATAGTATGTTTTGTCTGACCAACAGTCCAAAATCCAAAGTTTTCTTGGATTTAAGAAGCATGAAATCAGCACGTTTGGCTTATTTGCTCAAAAAATTACTGAGAGGATTATTACATTACCAAAATAGTTGTTAATTAATTTTCTGTCGATCGACTAATTGATCAATTGAGTCATCACTACTCTGACTAAAATAAAACCAAGCATGATAGCCACTGTGAAAGGTATCTATGGATATGAATGGAAGCTACTGGCGTCCTGGAAGGTATGAAAACCAAACTCAGATAGAAGTTACACTTGATAAAGACAAAGGATGTTCTTAAAGGCTAATTTTGCTTAGGTTTAAACATAGGTTTAACCTAGACTAGTTGACTAGTCTAAAATTAAGAAAACACTCAGAAAACAGCCCAAATTGAGCACAGTTTAATCTATAAGTTTGAGAATAAAAATACATTTTAAAAAAAGTATGGAAATCATCTGAAATTGTCAATCACATTTTTCAATAACCAAATTAAGTTTCAAATACTGCTAAAATGTGTGGCACTTTGCACGGTGCAGTATGAACAGTGCACATTATCCTACAAAACATAACTATAACTCACTAAAAAAAGTAAAGAATTAATATTTATTAAAAACAATCCTCTTCAGGAAATGTGCCTGATTAGTACAAGAGAATTTGCATTGGGTGAATGCAATGGCATAGCGAACACCTTATCCCACAATTTAAAAAAAAAGTTCCATTAGTTAGCTAGTGAGGGTAGCAGCGATTTATCAACTAGTTGACAAATCGCCCACATCCCTAAAAAAGACCCAACGTGACTATGACTGCATTTCATTGTGCAATCTGATACTGTATAATGACAATAAAGCTGGACCTTGAGTCATACACATTCAGACAGACATGTGCGCACCTACAGCATACAAGGATTATTCAGCATGATTATGGCACTAAGACGCAGCAGTGTTGTTATTGTACCTCTCTGAATGAGGCTGATTTTATACCCAGCTATGGTTTAGCAAAGCGTAGGTTGGATTATTTTTTCAACTAAGAAAGACAAAAGTTCCCAGCAGCACTCACTTGACTTGGTACAAGTTGTTGGTCCCTCTGTGATCAATATCATGCAGGAAGCCTGCAGTTATCATGGCCATAACCTCCAAGTCAGTGTAGTACCGTTTCAGCATTCCCGTCTGAGACACACACAAGGTGATCAAACAAATAAAATACACAACATTTTGTAGATAGTTTATGTTTTTTAGGCTTTCATGTATTAAAATCTAACATAACATTGCAAATAGAATTAAAAATGATAATACCGTTAAGAGTGTGAACATGGTCTGTCCCACATTGAAGCCATGGCGCCAGTTGTGGTATGTGATCCTTCTGTAGCCTTTACTGACTGAGTACATGAACCGAACCAGCACCTGTAAGAAGAGAACTGTTTAATGACAAAGACTTGATGCTTTGCAATAATAAATAATCATGTTGTGTGTGCTTCTGGATCACCTCTTGAGGAATCTGGAACTTCCTGACCACTCCAACCTCGTAGTACATCTGGATCCCGCACTTCACCAGGTCCATCTCTGTGCAGTTAAAATCCGAAAAGCGGAACTCGTAGATCTCAAACTTCTTAATAAGAGGAGGTAGGTCTGGTTTCTAAGGGGAAACAAGAGCAATAGCAGTGTAGGATAAAATAAAGTTATACCACTGGCACTGCTCGAATATCAGAAGAACAGACAAATTATTTTCTGTAACACTCGCAAATATTTGAATTACTCAAATCTTCCTCTCCTTTTAAAGGTTCAGTGCTACATAGGGGACTTAGTTTCATTGTTACCAGGATGTCTAGGAGATCCTCCTCTTCACAGTCTCTGGGTTCAAGGCCATAGCGTTCTCTGGTGTTCTGGGAGACATGAAAAACTCATTGAGATTGTAAGTATGGACTGACTAAACAGCAAGCACAAGTACAGAGGTAGTTACAGGAAGTCCTACTGAAAAGAAAGTGTGCAATATAGATGCTGGACTATTACTGTTGCCTTGTTGAAATGTGCACGTGTATGCTGGAATTTTTGATAAATCTAAAACTTCTCTGAATATTCAATATTCACAATTAATTAACACAGGTGAAAAACAATGTTACAGTACTGACCAGGATATTCTGAATCTCATCGTCACGACATTTGACATGGTAGAGCACCATGTCTTGAGCGATGTCTTTGCGGTTCTCCAGCTTGTTCATCTTGTCGTAAGTGTCCGTGTTCAAAACAGACCAGCCCAGGAACTGTGTCAAAGCCTGAGAAACAGGAATTGGCACAATATGTAGAGAATGTATCAGGAGAGGATCATTCACAGGAAAGTCAAAATTAAAATGCCTGGTAGACCTTTGTTAACCATCCTACACCAAGATATCTCAGTTTCTGATTTTAAATATCCAGTGTGTAGGATTAGGGGGATATATTGGCAGAAAACGAATGTAATATAATTAGTATGTTTTCTTTAGTGTATAAAAGTGTATGAAAATAAAAATCGTTGTGTTTTAGTTAGTTTAGAATGAGCTGTATATATCTACATAGGGAGCAGGTCCTCTTCTACAGAGTCTGCCATCTTGCACCGCTATGTTTCTGCAGTAGCCCAGAATGGACAAACCAAACACTGGCTCACAATAGGGCCATTCTTTTTTTTGGCATCTGATTTAATCAGTGTTTTTACCAGTTTAAATTACCAGGTCTGTTTGTTTTGGAGAGGAATAGACCTCTGCAGATAATTCAGCTCCTGATAAAAACCTGCTGAACATCTGGAGCTTAAGTTATCAGAGAAAAAGGCGCGTACATATTAGCAGGTGCTGGGCTACTGGCGCCTCTGAGATGAACCCAAAGTGTAAACCAGTGTTTTTACCCATTTTAATCACCTGATCTGTTTGTTTCTGGAAAGAAGAGACCTCTGCGGATATTTTGGCTCCCCGTAAAAACCCAATTGAACAATAAACACTAAAATATTTCTAACTGGGAGTTCATGCTTGGCATATGGGAGAAGTTTTAGCTGGTTGAAATCTGCAATCCTCAACGCTAGATGCAACTTAATCCTGCACACTGTTCATTTAAATACTAAAATCTCCAAAAAAACATTTAATTGAGTGACAGAGCTCAATGTTTATACCTCCATGAGCTGCTCATCCTGGTCATCAAATGGCTTTCCATCTTTTCTGTTGTAAAAAGTGGCCACGCCCACTATCTCTTCTTTTTTGTTGACAATTGGCAGCGAGAGAACATTTTTTATGGTCCAACCACTGCTGTCGAGTGGCTCAGTCTGCAACATTGGAGACACAAGCAAAAAAATGTCATAGGCCTAGTATATGAACATCTCTGAATAGCCCTGGGCTGTTTTTTGTAAAGACATCTCTCTGACCTTTGAGCTGAGTGTAGCCATCTCTTACCTGAAACTGGAACGTCTCGTCAGCAGCTGCATTCATAATGTTACAGATCTAAGAGGCAGAAAAAAAAGATTGATCGAGATGGATGAAGTGCAGTTACATTCATTTGGTTTCTACTGATTTAACAGATTGTAGTAATGTAATGAGAGGAAACTTACAAAGCCGCTCTCAGCTACATAAGTAGGCAGGCCGCTAACCAGGGCCCAATGATCTGCAGGCGGATTGCTGTGTGTCAGAGGGGCAAGTAGACAAGTGAGCAGACATGAGCACAGATGTGTTCAACCTGAAATGGGCCTACTGCCCTCTGCTCTCTGATGTGTTGTTAATGTTTTTAAAATCAATATAACTTACATTTCATTAGCATGGTACATTAATATACCAACTTTGCTTAAAGCCTGGTTCCCCAAAATGTTGCTAGCTCTGTAAATGAGCTTTTGTCTCCCCTAGAATAATGACATAAAGCAATGCATGCTTGTAACGTATGCCTGCAAGTGAGCTTGCTGCATCAGCCTGGCCCCAGGAGCACTCTTTTATGGTTTTAATCCTTCTTTTAAATGCAGAGTTTCTTTTTAACCTCGAGCATCCAGTCAAAAGCGTTTCTTGGACGCTTTTAGAATTTTCCATCATAGCTTCCACCATACTCCCAGCTGCTGCACTGTCCCTATAGGCTCTTCCTTCTTCCTGTTCCCATTAGCTCTGGCTGTTTGACATAAAACACACCACTTTTGGTGTGGTAGTGCAGGAAAGTCGCCGAAGATACCAGACACAATTACTCCTTGTCAGCTCTCAGCATTGTGTGACCTTGTTTGACAAGAGCTTAAATGTGTACAAAGACCCTTTTTTTTTTTTGCTTAAAAACGTTAGTGTTCAGGCTTCCTTAAATTTTTGATTTTTTTGATGACTGAATTTGAAAAGAGAAGTTGAATCATTACAAATTTACCTCAACTTATCTTTTCAAATTCAGTTAAAATTGTAAAGAAACTACAACACTAACTTTTTCAGGTTAAAATAAATAGTTTCTTTTCACAGTGTGCAGACATTCATTTATATGTAAAAGTCAAGCACTCCAGCCTTAAATAACTAGGGCTGATTTATAAGTATTTTGTTGACACATTAATCCATTAAAGCATTTTGAATAAATATTTGGACTAAAGCAAACAATCAAATGAAAAAGATTTACTCACGGTATTACTTTGATGTCTTCTTTTCCATGTAGTATATAATCAATCACTTTGTAGAAAATTATCTCCTGAAGGACAAAATAAAACACAGAGATTAGTAAAAATATAACAAAGGCCAACTACCTACTGCCAAGCAGAGTGTTGAGAGTAATGTTAGATAAATGAAATTTGAAAAAAGTACCCTGCCATCAGGAGTGACTGGGCCAGAGTAAGGTGCCTGCTCTCCCATCAACACTGGCCAAATATCAAAGAACTCCTGGAGGACGACAGACACAAAAATACGGACAGAACGTCAGCGCTTCATGGTAACAACTGCATGAACAAGAAACATGGGATATTTTATTAAAGACACAGAAAGACACGGTACCTTCTCCTTCGTCATGTCTAGCAAACCAACAGAGTAACGGTCACAGTTGAGGTAGGCTCGGACTGTGTACAAGGCCTTGTGAAACTGTCGCTCAATGTCTGTCAGCTCTTCAAACACCTTGTTGGCTGACCACAGCAGCAGCTAGGAAAGGTATCACACATACAGCAGTCATGTGAAGCATTCAGTCCAGTGTACATGTAGTAATTCTGTATTTCAGTGGGATGACAACTATGTCAACACATGCAGGCTAACACCCTTTACCTGTCCTTTACGCGTCTCACAGCTGTGGAGGTAACTCAGGTGGTAGATCTTCAAGTTCAAAGTGGCAATTTTCAGATACTTTAAAAAAAGCTAAACAGACAGACAAGAGAAAAGAAAGCAAAATAAAAACATAAAATACCAGACAACATCAAGGATACATTATCATACTATGCAAGATGTGTGTGGATATGGGATACAGCATAATCTGATACACTGGAGAACACAGAAGATGACCAGGGTTGGTTTTGGAACAGACCCAAAATGTCCCATTAATTTTGATAATTCAAGCTTTTGCCTAGTGCAAGTAAATTAATCTGCGTTGATTGAATATTCTCTTTGCTTTAAAACACAATAGACTGATTGACTGACTGTATAAAGTAAACACAGGTAAAGCAAAACAGCTACATGACTCAAAGCTTCCTTTAAAATTACAAATAAGCATCATGACAATACTTAGGCTTGTGAAATATGTTGAGATTAATGCTTGTCCCTTGACAAATAACCCACAAACCAGGGAGCTTCCTCATCTCTACGTGAAGCAATTTTGTAGATTTTCCTTCTCTACTTCTCTATTTGATTTCCTCAATTATCTGTTCATACTATCTCTTTTTAATGGCTATGCATCTACAAAAAAGCAAAAGTGCTACTAAATGAATTAAATAAAGTGCGTCTCCAACATTTCATAAAGGGCCATCATTCCAGTGATGTTTGAATATTCTTAATGCGTTAACTTGAAAGTCAATGATGATATTCTGGAAGACAACAACCCTGACAAATAAAACTACAATTTAAAAATGCATTAAAAACTGACAGTGAGTGTGACAGTATTTATTTATAATTGCTTTAAAAGTTCATTCAGATAATATGTGGTCCTGAACTTTTATTATTATTTTTTGGCTGATGATGTCCTCCCTGTCTTATAGTTTCAGGCTGTTAAACAAATTATGAGATGATAATTAATTATGTCTACTATATATCAGCGGTGATTAATTATGAAGTTGCAACTGATGATCATAGTACTCACTTAAATAGTTTATAAAAACTGTAACATTGCAACCACAATAATGTTTACAGTAGGTTTACAAACTAATTTCCGCCACATAATTTCTGAAAGGTTTACATATAATTCTGTGATCATTAAAAAAATGTCATAAGGTATGTAAAATGTAATAATGTGTACAGTATTCTACATTCAAATATTCAATTTATCATTTATAAATGGTGGTTATTATAAAGTGCCAACTTTATTAACAAACAGTGTATGACATCATTTACAAAAAAACTAAATAATTAAAGTCTAGCACCATGTATTATCTGAATGGCAGCAGCAGAAATCAAGATATTCCCAATAGCTTTTCTACAGCACATACTTGTTTGTTACCTTTATCTAAAGTTTAATTAAGTATCAATATACCATTTATTAATGATGGTTATTATGAAGTGTAGTCATTAATCTGCTGTAGATTGAAGTCCGAGTGTTGTGTGGGCTTGACCACCTCAAGCTTATTTCCATTTTGAAGCTTAGTTTACTCCTAATTGGGATTAACGACCTAACGTATACCTAACACACAAAGGTACCACTCGTAAAGACGTTAATGATCTTCCGGTCGGCTCAAAGGGAGTTCCCTCCAAACTGTAGTGATGGCAGTTTTCTTAAAGAGTTATCATCACATATTATATACTATAAAGGACTTTCTTTTGCTTTGAGTAAAAAGCAGAAACAGATCTAAACAATAGCTAACGCTGAAGAAACTCTTATTGTATTCTGATGTCTTTGGTAAGGCCTTTGTATGCCACACTGCTCTACTCTTAGTTTATCTGTGTTTTAGCTGTGTGTGCTTTGTGCTTAGGTGCTTGTGGTACTCACATCTTCATCTTCAGCAGTGAAATGTGGTCCTGTGGTCTTGTTCAGAGCCATGATCACAGCCACCATGTCTTTGCCGTTGAGGATGGGCGTAGCCAGAATGTTTCGGGTCTGGTATTCTGTGAGTTCGTCGACGAATGAGCTGAAGTGCTGATTCTTAAAGACAGAAAATACAGGTTTTGAGCACTTATTAAGTATTCTTGAAGGACTTTTATTAAGTGCCTACATTACTATTACAGTGGACACTTTTGAAGCAGAAATTTTGTCCAAAACTACATAAATTGCTTGTACAATATGCAGTTAATGTTCGTAATTTTCATTTAATATATTATAGCGTGTAGATTTATGAGAGGTCAATTGTTAGCCTAATCTATTACGAGATAAATGTAGTTAAGGACCTCTAAGGTATGCCAATTTGGATTGAAACCATGACCATTATTGTAACAGTAACAGATGACAAATCACTTGGCAATAATGCCTTTGGGAAAGAACCTAAAATCACTATATTAAACTTGGCAAGTAAGAATAACCAGGCATGCCTTGGAAGATTAAAAAAAAAGTAAATGATTTACAAAAGCAAAATGTCCCACAGTCATAGGATCAACCAGCTGTTTCCCACTGCTTGATCACCAAGGTGACTTCATCATGAAACTACAGAGCTTATTTTAGATGGGCACAATATGCAGTATACATTTAGGTGTTTATTTTAGTTCAGATATCAATTCTGAAAATGTATGAAAAAGGTGCATATTTAATTAGAAGATGAACATGTCAGTCAACATAAAGTACAAACTTGCAATACAAAAAATAATTGTCTTAATGTAAGTGATTAACTGGGGAAGTTAGTTAAAAGTTTTACCCTATTCACCTGTAATATCTCCTTTTTACTATAGTTCAGTGTGCACGGCGGCTGTGTCAAGTAAACTTGTTTTGATCTGTTTTAGATTCCTGCTGACTGCTGACTAAATGCCAGAGGCGTCTAATCCACAGCTAGAGCAGAGGCTGATGGGATCTGGAAATAAATGGATTATGTCTGACAAGGGGATTTACACTCTCACTTGGTCAAGTATAGATACGTGTCACTAACTCTTCCTTTGCTTGTCTACAACTGTGATAGGTTTAAAGCATAATGTAATTAATGGAAACATACAGGTTCAATGAGTTCATACTACTGACTACTGTCAAAACTTTACATCTGATAGTCACAGTTTGATACGCACCAAAATATTGGTTCTTTTTTACTTGATAAACAGAGGAGGAGGAACCACCTCAAAATTTAAAGCTGAATTAAAACATAGAATATTATTTTTTGATTGCATCTATTGTATTCTAACTTCTGATAGCTAGTTTTCTGTAATGGAGGTTGTATGATATATTCCACAGTTTGCATTACAATGAGCATTTACTTAAAGGTCAAAAATCTTTTTCAGCCACTACCTATGAAATATCATTTGAAGCAGGGCTGGGTAATATGTAAAAATACATCACATCATCAATTACATCACTCTACTGTAATGCAGCCTTTAAAACCATGATAAGACAACACATGCGATATTATCATATCCAAAATCTAAGACGATATCTATCCATCACAATATCAGTATATATATCTATATATTGTCCAGCCCTACTTTGTAGGTTGCTCCTTAATAATTCCTTAATTTCTATAGCTTCAAAACCATGCTCAATATGATACTAACAATTCAGTAATAATGGACACCATAGCCTTGTTGCCTTTTTCAAATGTGAACAATCAATGCCCGTCCATCTGCAACATGCTATTTTTAGGTTTGATCTATATCTGTTTCAATGGGATTACTTTTGAGGACAAGAGTATTGTCCAGCGTATTCCTTCAGCTGCAAGCTAGTCATCCTGGGTTTTGATCGTCCTTTGAACGTCATCATATTGGTGCAGTACACATAGATGAATTCACTTTTGCCCAATTTTCTAATATGGCAAAGTCTTGCTAAAGCTTGTTTTCACTGCGGACTGGATTTACTCTTAAATCTTGATTAAAGAAAAGACTCCAAAAAGATTACCTGACAAGGGCCTTAATGGTGCCCTATGTGCTGTATGTTGTTATTTTTTATATAAAAACTGTGCCATGTGCAGTTATAGCTTGTCTGCATGCCACATTTATGAGCTACACTGGCATTCAGAAACAGGCTTGCTTGCTATACAATCAAGATTTAATTGTTATGGAAATGAACGTTTTTTTAAATTATTAGTTAAAGCTACTGTGTGTGGGTTTTAAAAATAGAAGGATGTGGGGACATCTGGTGGTTATATCAGGAACAGCAGCAGTGTTCAACATCTGCACTCCTACAGATTGACCATCATTATTCTAATCTTAGGATTACTGTTCATTGGTGCCATTTTTCCCAGCCCCCTCTTACCTCTGTGACATCTTTCACATTAACAGTCTTCTTGGTTAGGGCCACGTGGCCGACTATTCCCATGTCCAGTGGATAGACGATCTCAGAGTCTGGTGGCACAACACAGTCCTCCAGTACTGCATCTGAGCTGACGTTGAAGAGCCTTGTGGCAAGCTCTCCAATGCCATTCCGCTGCCGGTACATGAACAAGCTGCACCGGTCTGCATGGATGAGTGCAGTGATTCTCTTCAGGATCTTGAACACCACCTTCTCCACGTTGATGTTCTCCTGCATGTCTTTGATTAGGTCATACATGATTCGGCTTTCTTCGATCTTGAAACAGAGCAAAACAAGAGCCCCATT
Organism: Cephalopholis sonnerati; assembly: GCA_019142605.1. Lineage (NCBI taxonomy): Eukaryota > Metazoa > Chordata > Actinopteri > Perciformes > Serranidae > Cephalopholis > Cephalopholis sonnerati. Next base: position 20,270,795 of record JAGQAX010000019.1, read on the forward strand.
TTAAAATTTGTTTCGTAGAGAAGATTAGGACCTTTTAAAATAAATATGGAATATTGCCATAAGTTATATAGGTAGGTTTACGTAGGGTAACTCAGGCTGATCACTTATATGAAAGTTCCATCAATAATAAACAATTATAATAATTTACCTGAGAGAGCTCCTGTAACTGGTTGAAGTCAATCTGCTTCTCTGGGAGTCCTGACGCCTTTGATATGGAGGCAGGGCTCATCTTCTTGGAAAAGTACTGTTTAGCAAATGCAGGGTTGTCCTGGAGGAACTTTTCCACATCCTTTTGCGCAGCCATGCTTCCTTCTTCCTCCTCTTCTCCCAAATGCCCCTGTCTTTTCCCTCTTCAGCTCAGTGATGGAGCTCCTGCTCGGTCCAACGCTGCCCCGAACGAGCTACTTCCAAATTCTCCAAATAGATATAAAAGAATAAGCAAAACGAAGCACAGCCACCACTTTATCCTGTTAATTCCCTACAGAAAAAAAATGTTACCCAGGTATTACACGCAAAAGGGGAAAACAAAAGTAGACACATTCAAATGCAGGTAAAAAATAATCCCCCCTGTTAGCGGGATGAGCGGACTGAGTGAGGGAGAGCCCTGAGGAGAAGGCAGAGGGCTGAATCCATACAATCCTTCTGTCATCAGCAGATAGTGCTGAAGGTTAGCAGGGATCTGCCTATGCTAAACTTGTCAGCTGATCATCTAGTAACGGATATGTGAGCCAAATTATCCAGTGGCCAGTGTGCTACAGTACATGCAGTGCCTCTGTAATCAGTAATACGAACTACAGGACAAAATAAAGTTGGAAATAAATAGAACAAATCCAGATAATATTGGCTTGGTTATTCCCATCTAATACCATAAAAGCAGACAAGAATATAACTCCAATTAAACTGATTAAAATTGGTAAACAAATGCTAAAAATAGCAGAAATCATGGGCAGGTTTTGTTTAGTCTTAAAGAGAGACTGATTAATATGCAGTAGCCCCTGTATTTCTAGTAAATTTCCTATTTAATCTAAGGTAATAATACAGAAATGTATGAAAAAACATTACACATTTATGAATACTTTTAGTTTATCCTAAATATCTTCCAGTTTTTCAGTTTGCTACGTGCCATGTACAGTATATACTGTGTCTGTCTATCCCTCTCACACATGCAGGTCTACCTGTGCAAGCTCTTTAAGTCCTTATTAAACAAGGCCTCCTCTGGCATAAAGCCCTATTTAGTTAGGACACTAGCTGATTATCTCAGCACCCCAACTCTCCGTCTTTCTCCACATGCAATCTTTAATGCGGTCTTCCCGCAGTGCCTTTCTGAGTTTCCACAGCAGTAACTGTCATTATCATATTTAGGAGACTGGTAGTCAGTGATAACCTGAAAAGAATGAGGGAGTAAAGCCAGCTAGACGTCAGACACCAATTTAACTTTCATGAGATAGTACTATCAGCAGCAAGCACACACAGACACAAAGTGGGAATAGAGAGATGTTTAGTGCTTGTGTAAGAAAGTTAATCATTTCATTCAGAGCAGGGAGGACCTGTCTATAATAAGGTTACATAAACATCTTAAACAAAAGGTCAGATAGATAATCTGCTTCCACTATAACATATTACAGCAGGTCCAGGGTGTGCGTGTACGACATAGAATGAGTGATGGAGGGAGGGGATAGTGGTTTAGGTTGGTCAGTTTGATAAGAGTGTGTTATTTGATGTGTACCTGATGTGTTTCCAGTAAAACCCACTAAAACTCAACACTGGGCCAGTCAGCGTTAATAATGTTACGTGCAGCAGCCTGTATTCTTTAGCTACTCCACTGGAGTTCAGAAATAGTCCAGGTTTAAAAACAGCAAGCTAAAGTTGATTTATTTTTGCAATTGCTAATGTATTTTAGTATAACTTGATGGGGAGGCCTAAATTTAATCTAACAGATTATTCTATCAATATAAAATACATACCATAAAACTTCAGTAAAAAGCCTAGTCCCAGCCTCTTTGACTAGCCCAGTGTGGCTACACATTTTGACAAAAAAGGCCTGTCTCAATTAGACACCGGTCTGGTTGCCAAGTAGTTAATCTTTATAGAAGTGTTTGGATGTATAAAACCAGATTTTTGACTACCCACTTGAGCTAATGTTAGTTAGCTGTTTAAACTGCAGTTACAAATTTAAATGTTTAAACTCTTGTCAATATAGAGATGCTACATATTGTTAGCTAGGTTCATTTTATTTTAGTGAAACCATGAGCACCAGAGAAAACAGTAATTCCTTCAGATTAACCAGCATGACAGAAAAAAAAAAAAATGTGGTGACTCCTTTCCTCTATACAGTAGCTGTCATTAAGTCAGAATATATGTCTATTCCTCAATTACTTGGTATGTTATTTGAATTTCTTTAGTCCTTCAGAGTCAACTAATCAAAAGAATAAAAAGTATTTTTCATAAATATTAATCAAAGTTATGAATATTGTTTCAACAGGATAAAGTGGCGTTACATCAGTATGCCCGGTGCTGTGAAACAAGTGTCATAACATAACACGTTATTCAAAGCCTAATTTTTATACAAGTAAAATTTATACTGGTTCAAATAAACAAATTTGATTGTGTCTTTGCTGAGCAGCAGTTTGTGTGAAAGGAATTAAAGGCCTGTCCCAAATATAGGACTCTTGATTTCAGTGATTTAAGCAAGTAATGGCCTCAACTACTAATATATGTTTTACGGTATATCAAATTAGCTGTAAACTGGACTCTGCTTTGAGCTTTTCATTGATTTACTTATAAAGGAAAACATTAATTGACATGTCTGTGAATGTGTGTGTTACCCAGCTCACTAATTTTCAGCTGCAGTCCTTTACAGATGGTTTGAAGCTAACGAGTTGCTACAAGCTAACGTTGGCATCTTAACATGCTCACAATGCTAACGATGCTAACATGCTAATGCTAAACAGGTGCTGTGACGTTTCAGGAAAATTAGGCTGCTTAATTTAACTGTTTTACATAATGAGCCATTTCACGTTTCTTTCATGGTTTTGCACAGCTGATAACTGGACTGGGCACATAGTTTACCTGTTCTCCTCCTTGTTCTGTTGTACTGCGCAACTCTTCCTTTATACATGCTGTTAATTAGGGTTGCTATGTTTGCTAACCCCAGCATGTGCAATGTTAGCCTGTTGTCTCACTGGTTTGGTAATATCCTCTCCTGTCAGAAGGATGCTTGAGACCCTGAAAGACTCTGTTCTTCACCAGATATATTACCAGCCTTTTGACTAAACACATGGGAAGCAAAAACAAATAAGAATAAAAGAAAATTATATTAATAAATGTATAGGGTATTTTGTCCTGGAATTTAACTCAACTCTATATCTGACTTAATTTAATGTAATTTAATTTGATTTAGTTTTTATTTTATTTTATTCAATGTATTTTATTTTATTTTATTATTATTATATAAATATATATATATATATTTTTTACCAGAGGTTTGGTTTATAACAATATCCGGCTGGTGGTTTTCAAGGTTTTCTATAAATAGCAGTCTTTCAAATGTGTGCTATAGAAGATAATCTGCATCATTCATGATGACTGCAGTTACTGTTTTGTTTTAAATACCTTTTTCCCATAGTCCTTAAAATATTAAAAACTTAAATCAGTAGCCCAGGCTATTGTTTGCTTAAATCTCTGAAATCAATAGGCCTATATTTGGGACATGTGTCTATATGGGACAGGCCTTTAATTCTTTTTACACAAACCTGTTGCTCAGCAAAGATTGGGAAAATATAATCGAATTGTATTTTTAAACCACTTTGAATATTATATTATATATAATTAGGCTTCAGATAATATATGAATTATGAATCATTCATTTGTTCTAGTTTACTGCACCTGGCATACCGACACAACACCACTTTATCCTATTAAAACATTACTCACAACTTGGATACATTTTTATGACAAACCCTTTTTATTGAAATTTGAAATCTGAATAACTTACAGGGTAATCGAGGAATGCATCAGACAAGGCATCTAACTGAGACAGGTGTTGCTTTGTCAAAATATGTAGCCACACCAGGCTGGTAAAAGTGACTGGGCATTAAGCTGGGACAAGGCTTTTAATTGAAGTTTAGGGTACTCATGTCAGCTAGTCTACAAGCAGACAAACAGCCAATCAGATAACATAACATAACATAACATAACAAACATAACAGCAACAACAGAGGGGTTTTTTTTTATTGCCATGCATTAATGCAGAATTATTCATTTTAAAATTACTCACTGCCATTAAAATCACGTTTTTTCCCTGCTGCTAGCAGATGGGACTAATTCAGAATTTTCAGCTTGGTAATTTATATTATAAAATACCTTATATCTTACAGCTGTACCTCTTATTGAGTAGTGTATGTCAAAAATATTTTCTGTTATCTCTTCATACCATAAGGACCACACTGAGTATATATAGATATTTGACTTATTTCTGCTTAATAGGTTTGATTAGTGTACACTTACTACTTTTGAAACTGCCAATATTGTCACGCATCCATTTGATTGATATCCTTGCTATTGTTATACTTAATATTTATTAGTTGCAATGCTGCCATTGACCACAAGATGGTAGCAGAGCCATATTTAGTATCTGTCCATGTGTGCAGGTGCTTTGACTTACAGTATGTTGCTTGATTGGTAATCTACCCTGGACCGTGGGAGCACATAATACATTATAATCAATGAATATATGTTACAAATGTGGCTTACTGACATCACCCTTACTCTCCTGTTCATTTATCATTTTTGGGGGGCATTTGATGCTTTTATTATAACTGGCGGTAAATACGGAATGACAATGTAACAAAGGCACTCTGTCAAAGAAACAATTTGACATGGGAGATGTAAATGCAAAAATTCAGCGTGAATATTTAACAAATAGCACACAATGTTTTTTGAGATACACATTTTTTTTTTTGAGTCAGCTCCTCCTTACCTTCTCTAGCCCAAGGCCTAAAAATTTGTCTTACCCTAACACTCATGACGTTTTTCACTTTTCTTTTTATGTCACAATATACCAAACATAGAACCACAACCCCAAATGCTAGGAAATGTCTTCATGTTTTGTGAATGGGATGTACAATACAAGCTTAAGGTTTTAGGCAGTGGATGTTGGCGCAGTCCCTGAACGTGACAGCACTTGAATAGATGTAAACACAGTGGTCACAGTGGTCAGCATAGGGTTTAATCACTGTGTTAGCCAGCCAATCAGATTCAGGTGATGATGATCATGATGACCTGAGGTTTGAAGGGTGTTCTGTTGTAGCATTTAGGAATGTCAATTCTATAGTAAGTCTATTTTTGTCGATCCATTTCAGGCCTTACAAGTAGGATTATAGAACTGAGCAGCACAGTCAGTGGAAAAATAGATAGTCTGTCTTGATTGGCTTGTCTGTCTGTGTCCTCTGTGTGGGCTGAGCTGAGTCTGCAGTTATTAACATATTGCTTAATTTTGTGTACAAGGGGAGCAGATTAAATGCCTTTAATTAAGCAAAGAAAATTGCATAATCAAAGAACAAGCTTATACATGAAGAAGACTTAAGATGTTATTACATGATACACAGTGTTATGCCAGCAGTAATCTCATGTGACCGAGGTTAATCCGGGAAATGAGAGTTCATTAGTTCACAGTCGAGTGTGTGTGTGTGTGTGTGTGTGTGTGTGTGTGTGTGTGTGTGTGCTCATGTCTGCAAAGTTATAGTTATACTGATTCCCACTTTTATTTTGGTCATGACATTTAAAATAGGTTGCCATTATGATCCAATATGATCCTTTTTTGTGATAAAAAATCTTCTTGAATGTATTCTAGTGTATGCAAGCCCTGTATTATCAGTGTAAGTGTTATAGGCCGATCATCTTGTTGTTTGGAAAGTTTAGTCACACTTACAGGCTACTTTCAAAGACATCTGGAAATGTCCCAACCTCTTGTCAGAAGTTACCCACTTTTGTTGGTCTCAAACTGTCTACTGCTGCTGTCTGCTGCTTGGCAGATGTCTGGCCAAGGTGTCACACCATACTCCTGATGAGAAACTCAGCTCGTATGCATGTAATCTCAACTATGTGACTTTAGAAACATTGATGTTACATGTATGAAGCATACAAATATAACATACTCACAGTGTGCAGAAACGTATAATGCCAATATTTTATTCAGGCGACCTGGCTGTTTCTTCTTATATGATTACACACTAATTGCTCCACAACAAGAAGACGAAATAACCTTTTCAATTCACTCTCTTAAGTGGTGTTAGATAATATTCTTAGCCTTAAACTGGGCTGAACTTACCGAATGCCTAAACCCTATGCAGTAGAACTTTAGCACTGTATGTCTTTGTATGTATGTGTATTAATAAGATTATTTTATTTTTGATTTTTTGAGACATCCTTTGCAGCTACACCTTAACATGAAATTGAAAATTCTAGATGTCTTGTGCAGCATTCACATTTCCTTTAAATTCAGCCTGATTCATGACATCTTTCAAATAAATTTCATTAACATTGAACAGTAAATGTCCACACTGTACTCTCCAGTTGTAATAAGCCCTCATTTACAAAATAGGTGTTTGCCAATAAATGTCATGTCAGGAAAATAAAATGCAGGTTCATTTTACATTTGAATTTTGCAGTGTTTTGTCATGTTTTCTTGTTGGTGCGACACAGACTTGGAGGTTATTCAAGTTAAGTTTCACAGGCGGATTTGTGCCCTTTGTACCATTGCGGCACTTTGCCATTAACTGTGGCTTTCCTCAGGAATTCTCTTGGAAACAGCTTTTTCACGCCACACGTGGACTTTATAATTTTTGTTTTGTCTGCAAAAATGGTTGGATTATAAGCTGCAAAATGAAACATGGAAGAGCCCTTGTGTTTTCACATGTAGTGAATATTGGTCTTGTGGCATCTAACCTTTTACAATCACACAAAACGTCCTCCTCATATAATATTTCTGCAGCAGATACTTTGCATTTAGAAAATAACTTTTAAGGCATGTATAAATAACGTCATCATTTTCTTAATAAGCCAGACATCAGAGCTCAAAAGGGTCTGTTGCTACCCCATTTATTTTTTAATGCATTTTTTATTAATTTCTTTTTAATTTTTAACACTGCAAATTTTATAGTTTTATAAACTCAAACACTTCCCATATGATCTGTGTTATGCCAGCAAACAAATTAAGCTTGTGTGTACACACCTGCACTTGCTCAGATACACATGTACCTGTTTAATTGTGCTTCCAATCAGTTACATAAAGACCTAATTGTTTTTATCGTAAGTCTTGGGCAGGTTTCAACATAGAAGCCAGATTACGGTAAGTATTTCAACCCAACAGGATTACCTCTAGATTTAAGCACCTTATTTAGGTCCAAGCAATGAAAATCAGCCATAAGCTTGTCTGTGGAGCGTGTATATAAAGGCTGCCTCACACACAAAACCAAATCTGTTGGACAACCACGAAGAGTAGTGGAATTTTAATCACTGTTGCTTCTTTGCCTCAAAGCAGGTGAGACATTGATGTTTTACTATTTGGGGATTTCTCTCAGTGAAGATCAGATGTTAGATTGTGTTTTCTGAAATTGTTTTTTGCAATTAAGAATGTAAACTTTTTGCTCTGTCAGCTGTGAAATTAGAGACTTCATAATCACTGGACTGTGTAATGTGGTGTTACACTTTTTAGTGTAGACATTTAAACTTTGAAAAAGTTTATCCCTACTGCTGCTTTTCTTTTTCCTCACATGCAGTGGTACAATATATTGTTGGGGTGTTTATAGTGCATCGGTATACCAGAAATTAAGGTTGATGGATTATATTGTCCTGAGACCCAAACATGCACAGTTTTGTGTCTGATAATGATATAGACTTGCGTGTTCATTATAGAATGGAATCAACAAAGCTGGCCCTGCTGATGGTCTTCCTGTCCTGCGTAGAGCGCTGTCTGTCTGCCTCTTGTGTCGTTGACAGCTTCACAGTCAAAGACGACTTTGACCCCAAGAGGGTGAGTTCATTGAAACATGCAAACAGCATGCATGTTGAAAAAAAATTAGGTGAAAAATTGTCTTGACAAAATGTCTCACTTTCGTCCTTTTCACCGCAGTATGCAGGAAAGTGGTACGCACTGCAGAAGAAAGACCCAGAGGGCCTGTTCCTGCAGGACAACATCTCAGCTGAGTACACCATTGATGATGACGGCTCCATGACCGCCTCCTCCAAGGGACGTGTTACTCTGTTTGGGTAAGTCAGAGGGCCAGAGAGTGACTTTCACTTTTCTCGTTCATTTTTAAAGGACAAAATTAGATATTTCAAAAAACAAAACAAGCTTCACACCTCTTTAAACCCCTCCTGATTAAGGCAAAAGGTCAGTTTGGTCTCAAAGACCTTCTTGACTAAGAGCTGGGGAGATGAGGGCAGCTCAGATATTAAGTTCTCAGGGTCAGCAGTTAAGAAAGAAGACCAGGTTCTGGTCCACCAACAGATTTAAGACAGGATCAGATGTGATTCTCTAGAAACACATTCTGAACAGTATTAGCTGGATTATGGAGTTTTCACGCAGGAATGTGTGCTTGACTGCACTTATACAAACAAAGTTCAGAACTTCAGCTGATCTGAGCGCTCGTGACATGGACTGAAAGCAATCTAGGCTTTATTTAAAGATAGTTTAGAATATACTGTATACTGTTTGCATTTTATGTCTATACTGTGAAGTTAAAAGCGCATGTATTTGCAAGAAAAAAGCAGAGACTAATCAGTTGTACATTGCTCCCTTTGATGCTAACGTGTGTTTGCATCATCATGTTGCAGCTTCTGGGTTGTGTGTGCCGACATGGCTGCCCAGTACTCCGTCCCCGACCCTGCCACCCCCGGCAAGATGTTCATGAACTACCAGGGATTGGCCAGCTACCTGTCCAGTGGAGGTCAGACATATCCCCCTCACACACCTCTTATATCTCATCATTTCTCTTACACTCGCTGACCTCTCCCTTCATTTATAACCAGGTGACAACTACTGGGTGATCGACACTGACTACGACAACTACGCCATCACCTACGCCTGCCGCACCCTGAAGGAAGATGGCAGCTGCGAGGACGGCTACGCCCTTGTATTCTCCAGGAACCCCCGTGGCCTGCCACCTGCCATCCAGCGCATCGTCCGTCAGAAACAGGAGGATATCTGCATGGCTGGAGAGTTTCAGCCTGTCCTGCAGTCTGGAGCCTGCTAAAGAGAAAGAGAGAGGAAGGCAGGAGAGTTTGGAGCTGAGAGAGCCAGCTAGTTGCAATCACGGTGGCTTGAAAGCAAGAAGAGGGAGAATGAGAGTGTGTGTGACAGGAGGCAGGATGTTTGATACAATGAAAGGACAGATGCAAAAAAGAATGAGAAGAAGAACATTAGAAAAAATGAAGCACAAACCTGCACATGTCTAAGATTTGCATCTGTTTTGATACATTTCCTCCTCTATCACTCTGTTCACCCATCGTTTGTCCAAGGAAAATGTTCACTGTTGCTGTGGTGTGTGTTTAAGCGAATGTGAAAGTTAAAATAAAAAATATTTTTCTAACCAATATCACTGGAATTTTCTCCTTTTTGTGTTGTAAAATATGTTATTTTTCACTTTCAGAGCACATATTTGTAAATGCACATAATTCCCTTAGTCATAAAAAGCATAAAACCTAGCAGTGTGAAGCATAAAACTTAACTGTCAGCAGCTGAGGCTTAAAAACATGTTGGCTGAGATCCCTCCTGAGCTCAGGAGAATGCAGCCAAACCCAACACAGTACACACTGAGCAGTAATAAGCTTACTGGTGGTCTGATGTTCAGAGAACTTAGTCCTATTACACTAACTCAACTGTTAGGCCACTTAGCTGCAGGGGTCAAGGATCAGCGCTTGATGCTCAAACAGTCCTGTTCGTGTTTCCTTTACTCTGTAACGTTACATCACAACACAGGCTGAATGTGGCTGAACTGAGGGACAGAAAGAAAGATACAAAATGGCCGACAGTGACAGAATGAGAGAGAAGCAGAAAGACAGATGGAGACTGTTTGTTTCTATAGCTGGTGTGTAATCTGGTTGATGTTATGCAACAAGATAGAAAGCAGCGTGCTAAAGCCAATAGTGGTCAAGCATTACTGTAAACCAATAAAATACATCTGATGTCCTGGCTTACAACATCGAGGGAGGACAGTCAGTTAAAACAGTTTAGTCTGCCTGGACACAAAATACAAAGATAATACAAGGGGGAAAGAATCTGCAAAGAAGTACAGTTTTATTGGACTTAGATCATTGCTGTGACTCAAATCAATTTATTTCAAGAATTTCCTGCAAAAACACACTGGAAACATGTTGAATTACTTCCCGTGGTTCCCAACCTTTTCCTTAAGGGAACCCATTTTATCATTGAGTACACTGAGGCCCCTTCACTAAATAACATATTTTATGGATATTTCAAATTACTTGTAAAATGCATAACAATAACAATGCAAGACAACTTATAAACTGTACAAATAACTAAAATAATGACCGCAATAATTAAAGGAAGTTTGTGTAAAACAAGCAATAGGATGAATTTTGAGCAAAGTTCCTGCAAGATGAGTTTTCCTTGTGTTTTTAGCAACTAGTTTTTTAATTCAATTCGCTGTCTATGTTGTGTATTTTTAACAGACTTTATAGGCTTCATTTTTGACAAATTAAAAATAATTTAATTTAGTTTTTATCACAGAAATCAATGAACTACTGAGATTTGGGCCTTCTCTATCTTTCTTTTTTATAAGTTGATTTATATCTCTTAAAATCAAGACGGACTTGCAAACTGCCCTTGAAAATTTGGCGACTCGTAATTCAATCAGGAGAGACAGAGGAATGACGTCAAGATAATGTTTAATACAGAATATGAGAGAACAGATTAAAAGATGATTTGATCTGATTAAGATTTAATAGAAGTCTTTTGACACTTAGACACCAGAGGGAGATATTCTGTGATCGAGGGACATGTGAGCGGCAGCAGGATAAATCCCTCCATGGTGTCCAGACACTGGTGGTGGTGGTGGTGGCTGCTGACTGCTGAGGGGGATGAGGCTGATGAATCCGTAAAGACTGGGGGGTGCTGAGGAAGTGGAGGACACCCACAATTACCCAGACAATGACACCTACAGCATGCATGCAAGGAGTGAATGGCAGGGTGAGAAAGAAACTTACAGCCTGAGCATCAAAAGTAGGGGTCAGATCCCCTGGTTGGGAAACTGTTATGCCCTCTCAACTCCATACAGAAAACATTATGATACAGTTTGAAGAATTATCAGCCTCACTTAATATTAAATGTATAACAACATAGAAGAAGTTGATTATTTCCTCTTTTGTCTACATCTACATCTCCCCAGCAGCACACCATGAAAATGATCATGACACCGGCGGTGATGCAACATCAAACCATATTATGCAATGTTTTCTTTTTGTAAAGCTTTTACATTTTCTCTTCTTCTATGTACTGCACTGCATTATTTTTTACATTATTATTTTATAATGTATGACTTAAAATAACTCAGTTTTATTTGGAGCAGCATCCCGGTTGTAAAACAGGATTGTACGACGAGGGATTGTGGATAATCTCTGTGAGAGCTGACACTGGTTGGCGGGACAGTGTGTAAAAAAGCTACTGTAGAGCCAGTCTGCCTGTAAACTAGCTTAACTCTGATGGGATCAGCTGTTTGGACTTACTGGAAGTGAGACCATCTGTAATACACAATTAAAGGCAGCTAAACCCAAACAATGTTTTATACCTGGACAATAAAGGAGACTAACATGACATACACATCACTTTGGATGGACAAACAAAACATAACAAAAAATAATGTGGCCTCATCTTTACTGCAGACGAAGACTTGCTGTTAAAACCCAGACTGTTTTCTTGTAAATAGTCTACAAGCTTGAGGTAAGAATATAAGTGGATTTATTAGCTTGAGTCTGGTGAGGCTCTGACTCAAATAACCCGTGTCTGGAGAGTGCCAGAGTCAGGGGGGGTTACGGTCTTTTTTTAATGATTTTCCCTACAGCAGCCAAACAAGTAAAGTGACAGACAAATATATTCTCATTACTCATAAGACACTATTATCTTTTGTCCACCCAGCAAGTGACTTTGCTGTCGTGCTGCCACATTTTTGACACTTTAAGTATCTGAGGGAGGAAGCTTTTTACTGTCCCACCAAACTGTATCATGTTGCTGCCAGGGGTGGATCCAGACGTTGTAAACATTTGGGGCTCAGCCCAAACGTGGAGGGGTTGCAACCTTATATAGAATTGTACATCATCATTGTTCCTCCTCACAGAGACACTTTGACTTGTCTTCGTAGGAAAGGCATAGGCATTACTAACAACACTAACCATGGCTCTGTCTATTCAAGTAGAGTGAGAGTGAGAGTGACAGCAAGCCAGCAATACTATGAACCTGAAATCAGAGCAGATAAATGGGATTTAGTTATCATTAATTTCATGATTTATACCTGTCCTTTTCCTACTGTGACAAGTCAAAATGTCTTCCTTGAAAAGAACCATTGCTGCCTCACTAAATGAATTGTATATTGACTGCTATAAGAAAATCTTACCACTAGAAGGCAGTCAAACCACATTAAACACTGAGGCTAAAGCCCTTTTGGACTTAAAGTATTTACTAATTATAGTTTATGTCTATTAGAAACATTTATCATAGTCACAGTTTCAGTTTCCATCTTTGATTAATTAATGATGATTAATTTCTTTATTTATAAACTTAAAAGCCAATCACCTTAGTAACAATAAACAGACAGGTCTTTGTTTATCATGCCGATGATGTAAGGTGCCGCTGCATGGAAGAGATGTATGTCACTGCTGTTTTTCATAGTGCAGGTTTGGTGCTATCCCTCAGTATGACGGCATGAGCAGGTGAAGGGACGGAGGGTGCAGGGCGATGGAAGATAATTGGTGCCTATTGTGTTTGTGATTGTGGGATCAGGGTGGGGATGAGATCTGATCTGACTGAGGGGGTTGTTGTAGTATCTTTAAAATGTCACTGTGTTGTTGTTCACTCACATAACCAATAAACGAACAACACACAAAAGCAGGAAGGAAAATGTGACTCTCAACTACAGTTTGAAGCTTTTTTAATGCTGTGTGGGGATTTTCTAGTGCAGGAGTCAGCCATTTTTCCCCATAAAAGCTCTCAAATAGTCTGCCTGGATCTACAGAACATATTTGAACCTTATACTGAAGGTAACAGTGAGACTAAATTCACCCATCAGTATTACTAATAGGTCTAAATGAGCATTTTAATAGGTTTTACCAAAAGGTTGCACTCTGCAGTGGCTATTTATGATTGCTTGGTACTTTAACTTTACAGGGTTGCTGGTAAAAACAACTGAAATTGTCCACACACTGTTAAATTCTCTATTGTCCTCCAAGACTTTTTAAAAGAAAAATCTGGAGTCCATTGTTAGCTCAGCTAGGGAGATCCAAGACAAACCATTGCTACTGAGATTCAGCAAAATTTAATGGAAAATGTGACAGGCCATATGATGCACATTTAGTTGATGAAATGGGAAAACATTTTTTAATTCTTTGTATAGGCTACACATTTGTACAATTTTGAATGGAGGAAACATTCAAGTCCTATGACAATAAAAAACGACATTTAAAATGTTTTAAAAAAAAAAAGCCATTATTGATAATTATATAACTTTTAATGCCACAGGGAGCACCAGAGAGGGGCAAAATGGCCTCATGTGGCCCCAGAGCCAGCCCTGTTCTGGTGCCAGTCCTTGGAGGATATCTGGAGGTGTGCTTGTTTCTGAAACATCACCAGACCGCTTAATCCAATGATCTGTCTGTCTCCTACTCACCTCTGTCGTCATTCTCTCTCTCACTCTGTCTCTCTGGAGGAAACAGGAAAGACAGAAGGTGACTGCTTGTGTACTCTACCTGCCATTATTTAAAAGATATGAGGAAACATGAACAAGCTTCTGCTTGTGGATCAGGCTCCGTGAATATTGTCTATAGGGGAAACACCGCAAAATAAAACAAGCAGCATATTAAAGAAATTTTATACTAGAAAGACTGTTGCAGATCTTTTCAGGAATTTCCTCTGTAAACCTATTGTTTATGTCTCAGTATGAAGCTACCAAGGTCTCTCAGACTTTTGAATCAGAATCCACTTTATTAGGAAAGTAACTGTGACTTATTTAGATTTATTTTTATTACAAACAAGAAGAGGTAATTTGATGCTAAATGAGGGAGATGATTCAGTCTAATCCCAGTGCAGTTTTTCTTGTTCTAGGAATAAATGTCTGGGGCCGGTTGTACAAAACTCCATTCGTTTTCTTCCTAAGTTTGACACTTAAGGCTCACTCAAGTTTGAGTGATCCGACCCCAGACGATCACAATCATAGATTGACCCCTGGTCAGATTTACAGTGCGAAATCAATTGTTCATATTTAAGTGTGTGTCCATTGGGTTCTCCTGGTGGTGGAACACTCTTCTTGGGATGCCTTAATTTTTCTCATTTATCTCTATAAACTCAGCCATGTTTCAGTTAAGATGGAGTCAGAGGTACTTTATGTTTTTGTCCTTACTTTAGATATCTAAGGTTCTTTGTGCAATGGTTTAACCGACTTTAAGCATTTCCTTAAGTAAACAGTTGAAGGTAGCCTTAAGGAAAAGACTTGAGGATGTTTTATGCAACCAAGTTCAATGTAAATGCTGTTAGTCCACTTGAGGGAAATTGTTCTCATAAAGGGCGTACAGAGGACATTCACCTTTACATTACATACCAGATGCCAGTCAGAAGGGCAGATGTGCAAGGCATTAAGATAATTAATGCTACTGAAACCTGTTAAATTACTGCTATTATGATCACAGGGCACCAGTGTGAGACGTTTCTCAGAATTTTGTCTTGTTTAGTTTATCGATCACCTGTCTCTCTGTTTGTGCTCCTGAGTCACCTGACTGTCTGTCTGTGTTTTTATGACTCGCCTGACAGGGAATCTTGACAAATCTGTCTAACTGCTCTGTAAACAGACGGCACCTTTACATGGAAGATCTACATCCAGGCTCATTTTCTGTACAGGAGAAAAAAAGCACTGTAAATGTAGTGTATTCAAATGCCAGTTTCACACTGTATTATAGAGCTTTAAAGCCATATCTGTTTGAATGCATGATGAATGTTTGTTATAGAAGAGGAAAGAAGAAGGAAATATACTTTATTAATCACTAAGGGGAAATTAATTTTTTCACTCTGTTGTCATATACACAGAGGTCAGAAATATACACACATGCACAAACAGGACCTACACATGCATTAAATGCAGAGATGTCAGAGCGAGGGGGCTGCCCTGGAGGTAAACTGGCACCTCTCCAGCTACCAGTCCATGCTCCATATTTGGTCCGGATGGGGAATTTCCAGGTCCCAACCAAAGTCTGCATGGACTGAGCTACTGCTGCCCCAGTAATATCATTGGCTCCACTGGTTGTGTGAGCTCAGGTAGATTGTTTGTATCTTACTGTTGTGTGTTTTGCTGGTTCTGTTCATCGCATGTGCTCTGTAAACAAGAAAAAGTTGTAAAAACTGCAAAAATCTGCTCAGCAGAAACTGCATAGTCGTTCAATAGCAAAGTGTCTTGCTATTATTTTTGCCTGCTTTAGGAAACAACCTGAAAATGCTGGCTAGTTTCAGTGTGTTAAAGCCATCTAATTAACTGTCATTAATGTGAATTTGGCCTCAGATACAGATAAAGCACTTTGGCCTTTACATGTACTTAGATTTTTAAGTTATAATCAACACATTCCTCCTCTCATCACTTCATTTTGGTGTCCTTCCTTTTGACTTCTTTTCATGAGAGTTTTTGGAGAACCGTGACCCTGCTCCGAAAGGTCATGATCCTAAATTACAGGTTTGATGGAAGCCACAGCGAGGTTGTTATGTCATGACAAAGTGTGTGCTCAGGTAGGATGCTTATTAAGAGATCATCGGATATATTAGAGCCTTTCAAGTGAAGCCTTCCTGCGTGTGCAAAAACCAAACCTGAGGGTTACAGCAGTGTCAGTCATTCAGGATAATTTGTCTCACAGTTAAAGCAGAGGCACAAATCTCAGCTGCATGAACCAACACACACATTTCCTGCCACTGAATCATTTTATTTTACAACCCCGTCTTATCACAGTAATTTCCCCCGTATTTACCTCGTCATTGCGAGAGGTGTCTTTGATGAAAGAGCTGCAGTGCATTTTCTGGCTGAGACATTACTTCACACCTAACCTCAATGACAACAGATGTGTCCCACCTCATAATAATAATAATATTGTGGGGAGGTTTTGTGTGTTATCAAGAGTGCTAATTGTAAAGAAAAGTGTTTTCTCCTTTCAATTTTATCTTTTCACTGCAGCTACTTTTATCTTTACCTCAAAACAATTTAATGGAGATCGTTCACTTTCATCACTGAAAGTGTACATGACTCATTACAGGAAATCCCAGTGATACACTGACCACAAGATTATATGTAATCAAGCAACAAAACATGACAAACTAAAGGGTTTCCTACGCTGATAAGAAATGTGCATGAGCATGCCGACACACTAATCTAAGGCGATGAACAAATACCTGCAAAACATGTTGTCACTGTGAGCATGTTAGCATGCTGATGCTAGCATTTAGCACAAAGCTGCCCTGTGCCTTAGTACTTCCTCACAGAGCTGCTGCAGCATAACTGTAGAATCTGAAGCTGCGTTGTTCCCAATTTTTCTTTTCACTTTCCGCACATGCTGCAGCTGCCCTTGTGAGGTCTGTACTGTGGCATGGAGTACGCACACAATTGAGACACTATTCAGGACATTGCGTCTGAACTTTGACCCTCTTGCTCATATATCCATTAAAGTCTGTACTGCAAAGTTGAAGTTAAGCATGCAATTTGGTTCGCAGCAAATCTTAACATTATTGCTAAACATTACCTTTAATTTACAACAAAACACCATTTGCTGAGCTCTGCTGTTGCTACCTTGCAATGTATGTGGTCTTAAGTTTTAAGGTTTAACTAGGCAATGTACATTAGAAGTTGTTTGTGGCTTGATTGATGATAGTCACTGCAGCTTCTGTCTGCTCTTAGTGAGCTTTAATCTGACTGCAGCGTTTCTTCTGCTGTGCCGAGTAGCATTTGCTTGAGCAAAGGTCAAGAGATCTTTTTATGCCGAAAAACTGAGTCCACTGTGTTTTGTCATTGGTTAATTTCAGGATAAAAGCCATAACATGTTAATTCTGAGTTATATAAGAACAGAGGGGTACAAGTGACATGAAGGAAACTTTATTTAGACAGGGTACAAACACAAAAACAGCCAAAGACAATTCAATTATGTTCCTGTAAAATGAGTAAAAGTATGTATTATATTTACTAAAGTAAACTTCTCCACACAAAGAAATAAATATCTTGTTTAAGTACACAGTATCTAATTAGTAAGACAGTAGGAACTGATTAATCAGGTGCTCTCACGCAAATGCACATCTCTATTCTAACTTAAGCATGCACAGCTACAGCAGTACTGGACATATACAGCATGTTTGTGGCATTTTCTATAGAAATGATTCAATTCAATTCAATCAACTGTGGAAAATCTCTCAAAACACATAACATTCATAGTCGAGCGACGCCCTCACCCCCCAAAATTCCCTATTGAAAACAATATTGTTGTAATAATAAATGATGCTCGGCAGCTCATGTGTAATATTCTGACACTCCTCTCACTCTCTCTTTTTCTTTTGCATATCCCATTGTCATTTCTGCTACTTTCTGTTTTAACTTTCATCTTCACTTTGTCTTTTTTTAATTTCTTATTTCTTGGTCTCCTCAATCTGCTCCACCTCACTGGATTCGTCCACCACTTTGCCGTTGACCATCGTCTGAGTCACCACTTTCACAATCTTCCTGGTGCGAACATCAGGCTCCTCTGCACAGACAGATGAGATGAGATGAGATGAGATGAGATGAGATGAGATGAGATGAGATGAGATGAGGGAAATTATTTGGAATGAGATGACATAAGGTAATATGAGATTGGTTTAAATGAGATCACATGAGATTTGAACAGGTGAGAAAGTAAGCTGCAATGAAAAGAGATGATACAAGAAGAGATAACATAAAAAGAAAGATTTAATGGAATGAGATTAAATGAAAAGAAGAGGAGAAGAAAAATAAAACAATTTGAAGTGAGAAAATGACATTATATGAGACAAAATATTAAATAATATGAGTTGAGATGTAATGAGGTGGAGACGATGATATGAGAGGTGAGGGACAAAGAAAAATATAAGAAGCAGTGAGACGAAAAGGGAAATTAAATTGAGATGAGTCATTTTAATATATATTCCCCTGTAATTTATGTTGGATCATGTACCTGAGTGTGGCCTGAGTCACTGCTCTGCCTTTGTTTTGCTTCTCCTGATGCAGTGAAGCATGTTGCACACTGAACTTTTCTGCTTATGTAACTGTGCTGAGTAAGACATCATGTCTCGACAGCTTCTGGTGAAGGACTGCATGCAATTCTCACTAAAACCACTCCTTTTGTACAAACAGCTTTAACTATTTAACTCCTCTGTCTCACGCAGGACTCTTCAAGGCGTCACAGTCTCTGATTCTGTGTTGTTTTTCGTCTTCTGATATTGAACATTTTGAAAACACCTTGCAGTTTGTTAATCCAGCAGCGTGACTCAGATGTAGACACAGTTACAGCATCGGGATAAATGTTTTCACACCCACAGTTGTTGCTACAGGAGCTGAGCTGCTGGCGCTGTTTGCATTGTTTTTTGAGGTTCATAAAACAATCATTAGTTCTGCACCACTTGGGTGTGTGAATGAATATATGTTTGTGTCTAAAAAAATTACAACATAAACATTTGTACAACTTATCAGCTTCATTATTACAGCGTTAGTCACCCTTTACCTCACTGATGTCTCCTTCAGGTAAGATGATAAGATAAGATGCATTAAAATGAATATATGAGCAGTGTTTCTCTTTTTCCTGCACTAATGTACTGTTACATTATATAATGCTGTGCTTGGATGTCGTACTGTTGTTCGGGTGCACAAGCTGTGACTTCGCTTTTCTTAATTGGTAAAAACATCAAAACCCAAGCACTCACTCTTTGGTGGAGGAGGGACTTCTTTGACTCTGTGGGGCAGAGAGGAAATATGAGTTAGTGGCTTTAACCTCACTTGAAAACAGAGAGAAATATTTCAGCATTTTGCAACATATGCTTATTTTTGTATGAGTATGATGAGAAGATCAGTACCACTCTTATTTCTGTACAGTTAACATGGGGCTAGCTGTTTAATTAGCATGTTATATCTCATTTGTTCGATCTGTTAAATACAAATGGAGCGTAAAACAACAATCTGTGGTTTCACTGGCGTTATGTCACCTTTGGACAGAGCCAAGCTAGCTGTTTCCCCCTGCTTCCAGTCTTCATGCTAAGCTAAGATAACCTCACACACTGCTACCTGTAGTGAACATATATGAGAGTGGTGTTGGTTTTTTAATATTACTCCCATTAAACTCCAGTTTGGATAACAACAAGCATCTTGAGGAACACTGGCCTAAGTATGAACCTAAGTTTGAACCCTAAAGGAAAACTCTGGTTTAACAACTTGGGTAATATTTTTATAATTGAAATTATGGACAAAACTTTGAGAGTAAGACTCATGTTTTAATAAACTAGAGTTTTCCTCTAACCTTTGCTTAATCTCCCTTTCATCCTGCCATTTCATTATGAGAATGGAGGAAATCATAGACTGTATAAGGATAATGGACAACATGACGTGACCGGTTGGCTTGTGGACTCAAGGTTGGCAACATCTTGGATTTGTGGAGCCTTTGAAGTGAAGTGATCACTTTGAAGTAATCGTATTTCAAGCCCCCAGGAGGAGCGCTGTGCTTTGAAGCCAATTTGACATGGTGGCCAAATGGTGGAATTACGACTTCCAGGTCTGTCATGTGATGACTTTGGGCCCAAATAGACTTTTTCTGATAGACTTACATTACGAAAGAGAAGTTTGTAAATCAGTGGACATTTTTTGAGCATCACAGTCCCTGTGAAATAATTTGTTTCACTATCAGGATTTGATCCATTCAGTCTGGTAACATTTTAAAAGTCTAGAAGAGCCACATTATTAAACTGGGCCTACTGTATTCAAATTAGCAGAGGGCTAAACTGGAAGTTAGCTGCTTGGCCAACAAAAGTCTCTCATGCACCTGCTCTATGGGTCTCTGTACAGTTGTCATAAAAGGATAAATTAATGATAGAGATCTACAGTCTTTTATACCACAATGTAAACATGTTATTTCTGCTGTAAAGTTGGGCATTTTAACGTGTGGGTCGAAAGGGATTGACCCATTTTTGGAGCCTCATGAGGCCGTTTGAGGAACTGCATTTTTTTGACATTGCATGTTGGCTTAATTTTTCAGCCTCAGAGGTTGCCACTTGGTGAAAACTCACGTCTCCTCTCCCTCCAGCAGGCGCCTGTACGTGGCGATCTCCATCTCCAGGTTCTGCTTGATGCGGAGGAGCTGCTCGTAGTCGGTCTTGGTGCGCTGCATCTCCAGCCTGAGCTGGGAGAGGTCGTCCTCCAGCTGGCTCAGGGTGGCCTGCAGCCGCTCCATCTCAGATGAGTATTTCTGACCTGTCTCACCCAGGTTACCTTCCAGCGCTGCTATCTGAAGAGAGAATGGTAAAATAAAAAGACAGCTGGCATGTCTTATCTGCATGGTCTAATATTACCATTGTGTGCTTTATCTTGCTCATAATCATATCAGTTTATATGTTTAAGGGCTGTTGACCTGGGAAATGTACCAAAATTATTAACGTTTACCCTGCATCAGTGTCTGTACTGTCTGTACTGTAAGCAGTGTTCAGTAATGTGATGCTTCATGTTGGCTGCTATTAAAAGTTTTGGCTTTTCATCCTCCTCACATTTCCTCAGAAGATGTTTGCCAGTAGAAATCAAACCTCAGTGTCTCCTGATTCTGAAATTACTTCCCAAACCATTATCAACAAATACCTGTGAGCTGACAAGGCCCTGGCTTCCAAAACAAACATTCGCCGCTCAGACACGATTATCCATCTCACCACCGAAACTCACCCCCATACAATTTAGCAACAGAATCCACTATGGGGCTTGCATGACTTATCAGCGTGGGAGAGCGTGTTTACTGTCAACACAGGATTACAGGAGAAAAAAACAAAATGATTTTTCTCAGACGCTGATGTCAAGTTCAAGAAACAGGTGTGACTGAGACTCCTGTAAGGATTTTCTGTGTTTTATTTAACAAAGCCCGTATAAACCCTGTCTTTCTTTAACACACTGCCATAACTCATCTCAGCTTTGTGCAAAGGTAATACTCATAACCATATTGTAACATCATGGTTGTGGTGTTTGCACTTCTTTAGGTGAATTAGAATTGTGTTTGCACAGTTTCAAATGTAGAAATATCACCTGCACGATTATTTTTTACAACCGAAACACCACCATGTCACCACCTTCTGCTTTCAGGGAGGAGGACGACATTTACCTACCAAATTTCATCTTACTGTATGTAGAATAAAATCCTCCTTTTATGTCTCTTGCGCGTGTTCATGGGATAATTTGCTCCCTTTTTCATCTCCCTCCTCAGGGGTAGCAGCTCACCTGTTTGTGGAGGCTCTCCAGCTCCACCTCCAGGGTCTGCAGGAAGCGCTGCCTCTCGGTCAGCTCGCCCTGAGCTCCTCTCAGAGCCTCGTTGCTCTCCTTCACCTCATTCTGCACAGTCTCCAGCTGGATAGGACACAACATGTACACTCACATGAAATGCAGATGAATTTAATAATCGTGGGTTTCCCCTCATTTCTTTTCTAAATATAGTATTTATCTTTATTTTTAAGTTTTTGTCTCACATTGCTTAGGCCATTAAATAAATTAAATTTGATAAGGGAAGTGTTACGATCAAAATATTTCAGTGTAGATATCAATCGATATGTGATTAAATGACATGTTGATCGACATAAAAAAAAATTGGCAACCATTTTGATAACAGATGAATAATGTCAGTCATTTTGCAAGTAAAAACTGTAAAAATTTGCAAAATATTCTCTTATTCAAGCCTCTCAAATGTTAGGTTTTGCTGCTTTTCTTGAATACCTTCGGGTTTTGCCCATTTTTGGACAGATCATACAATAAACAATGAAACAATTAATTTAAAAACCATATCAGCAGATTATTTGCCAATGAAAATAATAACTTTCTGTTGCCGTGAGAAAGAAATGGTCCTTTCTTCACACACCTTCTTGCGGTACCACTGCTCCGCTTGGTCCTTGTTCCTCTTGACAATCCCTTCATACTGGGAACGCAGGTCAGACAGAACGCTGCCCAGCTCAGGCCCACTGGCCGAGTCCACCTCCACATTCACCTCATCTCTGGCAATACGAGACTTCATCTGCTCCAGTTCCTGTTGGGAGACAGGCACAAAGTATGCATGTGTTTACTTCTGAATGAAAAGACCATCATGGTTGAAATGTGTTGTACCATATGTGTGAATACACAGGCAACAAATGGAACCAGGAACAGTTGGGTGAATCCTACACCGCAGGGTGACAGAGAGGATGTGAGGACATCTTCATAATTTAGATGTTCTCTATCAATAGTTGATGGGACAGAGCTCACCTTACCTCTGGCTTTTCAACTCTCTGTCTCTCACACACACACACACACACGCATGCACGCACTGAACTCTATTCAGTACATGCTTGCTGGATCTCTTTCACTCTCGTTTCTCAGTGACATCGTCAGTGTCACCCTAAGATATTTTCACAAGGATGACCAGGCGGGGCCTCTGAAAATCTTGGGATGACACTAAAACCAAAAGCCATAACTGAATTTCAGGAATTCTATGATGCTGTTTTTGTATATATGCTAGTTAAAAACTAGTTAATGAATCTCATACTGACATACTTTGGTTTCTTATTTTAGGGTTAATGTTGCTAGTTATCTGCTGAGCAAAGACTCATATCGCTGTGGTTGACATTTTGAGGTCCAGAGCACTTATGTTTTAATGTGTTACATATCTGTACATGTTAGGTGGTTCATTGGTCTTCGAAAAGGCTGGTTGTCCTTTTCTTTATGATTTGATTTGATTGTAAGGAACGAAACATTTACTGGGACAAGCCTACTTAGACGGGTACTTTGCCGATTGTCAACCAGCTTTGCATCAAAACAATGTGGGTTGTATGTGTAAATGGACTGTGGTAACCTTCCCTCCATCTAACTAGTGCCCAGATATCCCTCATCCCCCGACAAGCCTCAGCTTTTGCTGGCTTTTGGGCTGTTTGGGCTGTACTTCCGCATTTTCATATTGCCCGCCACCTGAGCCACATTAAGAGTATAGAAGCAAATCAAGAGATAGCCCCGCCCGTGTCTTTCTCTCACTCTATTTTTCCAGTGGTGAAATACTTCTTTCAGTTTACAAACACCACACAGAGGCATCCAGTTAGTTTCAGTTGTATCAGGGTGGCCTTGGCCCCCCTGGCCACCCCTTGGGATTGCCATTGGGTGCTCTTATGTCACATGCAGTCTGTTGTAATATAATCTGACTGGTTTTAATGCTCTTGATGTTTAGTCATTCTCATTGTTCCAGCTTCTGCTTGGCGTTAAAGTTCAATAGCATATTTTATTTTATGCAAAGTGATTGTAATGATGCTTGTCGGAGGCTTGACAGATCGGATGTGATCTAATTCCACGGCTATCCCCAAGAGATGCTGCTTTTCTGTTTTAGTGGGAAAAAGTCTACTTTTCAACATAAAGGACTGACATAGTTTTTATAGATGAGGGCAGATAAAGAGATCTACAGCCCACTTTCTACGCTCTGGACAGGATCAAAACATTAACACATTGTCTCATAAGACAAACAAGCAAATGTAAAATAAGTACACATGGGTAATATGCGTGCAGGATAAAGCCAAAATAATCCAGTCTAACTTCATGATATCTGCAGTAGGTCATGAATTGGCTCTGTGCAGCTTTATTCACATCTTGTTTCAGTGAGGCAATTCATCCTTCTCTTAGTGAGAGGGGGTAAGTTTATCTTAGCTTCTCATCCCCCCAGAGGACACTGGCCTCAGATCAGCTGATTGGACAGAAAGAGCAGGTTTGGGAAACCAGATCTACCTGCTCCTTTTGTCTGTAGAGTAACCAGAGGACCACCTCTCACTCTCCTCCCCCCTCCCTACATGCTTTTTTTTTCTCCGCTTAGGCTCTAAATAAGACCTCTTGAGTCCATTAAACTGGGTCAGCCCGATATCAAACAGCTTGTTTTTTGTGAGGGCAGGTTGGAGTACAGGAGCGAGGGCCAAAATGAAAACGAGATGAGGCAAATGTCGAGTAATGGAGAAGAAAACGTGATAAAACAGTGTTAAAAAGACCTGCATACCGTCCAAATATTGGCAAAGAAGAAAAGAGAAGGGATAAGAAACAAGTACAGAAAGACCGAGTTAACAAAACAGATTTACCTCCTCGTGGTTTTTCTTGAGAAAGTAAAGTTCTTCTTTCAGGCTGTCCAGATCCCCCCTGAGGGAGGCGATGATCTGCTCGTGGTCGGTCTTGGCCTTTTTCAGAGCGACACAGTCTCGCTCCACAGACTGACACATCACCAGCTCAGTCTCCCACCTGATGCGGGTTAGAAAACGAGCAGAGAAAAGCAGAAAAACGCAACTTTAAAAAAAAAAAATTCTAAAGAAAGTGCCTCATAAACTTAAATTTGCAATGTAAGCTCTGCTATTTCTGCAGATAGAAACTAAACATTTATATATAAAAGAAGAAAAAGACTTGTATTGATCTAGGTCTGTCCTTCTCATGACATCTCTATGCATTATACTCAAAATACTCAACAGTCTCTGTGCACTCTGGGAGGCTTTATAGGAAAAAGAGCAGGAAAAGGCAGGAAACTACAGTAATGGTTGGAGCAGTACAGCATCAACATCAACATCAACAAAGTGATATGAACATAGGAGGATAATGAGACAATGGGCTCCTGGGCACAGACGTGCAAAAGGCCCCACCACCTTTTCTACATAGGAGCAAGACACACAGACTTTATAGCTGTTTAGCCTCTATTTATTGTTGTTTGGTGTCTCTTTGTAGATGTTTAGGGACCGTGGTTGTTTTTCCCCTTTGTGTAGTTATTTTACGTTTCTTTGCGGTCACTTTGTATCTCTTTGTGGTCATTTTGTATCTCTTTGTGGTCATTTTGTATCTCTTTGTGGTAGTTTTGTGTCTCTTTGTGGTCATTTTGTGTGTCTTTGTGGTCATTTTGTATCTCTTTGTGGTCATTTTGTATCTCTTTGTGTTTGTTTTGCTACTTTTTGTCATCATTGTATATCTCTTTGTAGATCTTTTGCATCTCTTTGTAGTCGTTTGTATCACTTGGTCTTTGTTTTGTGGTTCTTTGTGGTCATGTGGAGTCTTTTTCTGGTCAGTATCTGACTCTTCAAGTGAAATTTTGCAGGTTAAGGCCAGTGGGGCCTCTAACACTTTGGGCCCTTGGGCCAGTAGGCACGGTAGACCTGTTCTGTATTCCATCAATGGACATGAATTTGCACCAACAGTTTATATTAAATTCATACTAAAATGTGACAAAAGCAAAGTGGCTGCAACTGCATAAAGCACGTAGTGAAATCGTTAACAAAGACATGGAATAAACTCTAAAAGGCTCAATAAGTCTACCAATAAAAAGAGAGACATCCAAAACAAGTGCTAGTGCAAGTGCAAGTTGCCTATCTTTATGCTGTAGTCATGAATCACTCACTTGATTCTGAAGTCATCAGCAGCCAGTTTAGCGTTATCGATCTCTAACATGAGACGAGCATTTTCCAAGGTCCTCTTCCTCACCTGATAAACATTAACGTGGGGTAACACTGCTATAAGAGACAACAACATGCCTTCAAACTGAAGTTGTGTAAAAGTGATGATTCATGTATGATGTTTAGATGTTTATACTGTATTTAGTATATTCACAGTAAAATACAGTAGCTGTTGTTCTTTATAATGTAATTAAACTTGAAAACTTGCATCTTTGTCTATTAAGTTAGCACATTCCAGATTCATTAAACTGTAACTTGTTCCTGTTTGGTGAAAATAGGCAAAAATAATCATTAACTTTAGACTTGGTTGGTAACTTAAAGATCAGGTGTAGGTCAAATTCTGCCTTGATGACTCTGCTGCTGCAGCTTCTGCTAAAAGGTTCCACATTTGCATAAATGTTTTGTCTATGTAAAATAAGCAAAGTCATCATAACCTTGAGCTTGTTCAGTGACACAAAACTCAAAACCTGCTGCGTGTCTGTCTAATGTTTGTCTGTGTGTTTGCATGTCCCTTTCGTGTCTACCTCTTGCTCAACAGCATGAGCCTGGGCCATCATGGAATCAAGGTCGTGACCTTTTGGAATGCGGTCAAGCATCAGCTGCTTGATCTTCGCCTCCAGATCGGCGTTGGAGCGCTCCAGTGAGCGCACCTGGAGGAAGACAAAGAGACAGTTTAATGATCAAAGTGTTTCAGGTTACTGCTAATAGTATCATTTCCTCAACTGCATGGTGACAAACATCCAACAACTTAACAGTGCTGATACTGTTTTATGTGTCACCTTATCCAGGTAGTTGGCCAGACGGCTGTTGAGACTCTGCATGGCCTCCTTATCATTGGTGCAGTTGCCGTGCAGGCCGTTCAGTTGCAGGCTGACTGGCCCGTTGAGATCCTGGCCGATGGAGGCCGAACGGCTCAGCGGGCTGGCTGAGGCAAAAGAGACCGAAGCGCGGGAGCGAGCACGGCCAGTGTCCATCAGAGAACGACTGGAAAAGGAAGGCTGACGGCTCATGGAGAAGCTCCTCACCGACATGCTGGAGGCCATGATGGGCGGCTGTGAGAGCACAAAGAGCAACGCATGGAAACATTGGTGAAGACGAAGGAGGCAACACATGAGAGAAACAGAACAAGAGAACAATCACACATGTTACATCTATTACAGCTGCTGAGGGTTCATCTCTCTGCAGAGCAAGTGTTCAAATTACAGATGTCATAAGGAAAATACATAACTTGAAATGCCAGACTGTTTGACCTATTGCAGCCATTTAAAGCTAGTGTTACATGAGATCTGACTGTGGAAAAGCTCTTTTGCGGCCCTTAAGTAAATGTGTTTTATTCTAGCATTTGGCTAGACTTAAATACAAGTAGGGCCTTATATTCAAGGCCACTGAACGCCCCACTGAAAATGATGAAAGGAGTCTTTCAATGAGTGTACGTACGGCCGGCTAGTGGCTTTTCAAATGGACCATCTGCATCGAAGAGATGACTGACTTTACGGTCAGAGCCACTTCAGTCTGTCCGTCTCGGCTCCGTTCAAATGCAACTTCAACTCAAGTCAGTGTAAAATCAAAATGTAAATGAGCACAGCTCAACCTCGGGTCGAAGGAGAGCCTCTCACCAGGACTGAAAATGCTCTCACATAGTCTATTACTATGATAATAAGATGCATTTCATATTCAAGGAGAGACTAATAGAGGATTCATAAAAACAGGAAAAAAAGTGAAGAGATGGAAAGTGGCTCCAAAAAATGGAGGCCTACGTAAAGGGTTAGACTACTGAAGATGTGGTTGAATGTTATACAAATGTGGTTAAATATTATAAAAGATAACAAAATTATGTTTATATTCATATGCAAAAGGAAAAAAATTCAGCAATGTTGCTTTGTTTAAACATTTTTTAACCTCATTAACAGGTGTTCACATTACTTCCTGTACTTCAAGTGTGACTAGCTGGTGTCAAACACAGCACAGGACAGTGTATCTTTGTCCGTGTGTGTTTCTGTAGATTAGCGGTCAAGGGAACCTCTCTGTCTCTCTGTCACTTGATCCTTGCAACACCGTTCCCACAACACTACAAAGGACCCAGCAGGAGACAGACGCTCCTTGTTCTGATGAAAGATAGAGCTTGGGAAAATGATCGGGAAAATATTCCGAGTGAATTCCAGTGACACAAGGAGCCACTTTGTTCCGCAGGAAATGGACTTTCATTTCATTTTTCTTCTTAAATCATCTTGTAATTTAGCTGACAAATAGTTGTGATGACAACTGCTGAATGAGAGTGAACGGGGAGATAAATTTCACTTGCTTGAAAGCAGTAGAAGCTTTTCCTTCCAGTTATATTTTTGATTAAGATCAATGCTCAACTCATACTTCAATTTTCCTCATAACGACAACTATAAGATTAATAAAAGAACAAAGTAAAACGGTCAAAAATTATTTGAATGATAAATTATAATGATTCAAAAATAATAATTTCCTCACAAAACATCCTACTCACCAGTTCAGTTGTTCAGATGGAGGCACAGTGGGATCCAGAGGAATACAAGAGGCTCTGTGCTGCTGATGCTACAGGTGTGCTTATATGCAGGTGTGCAGGAAGTGGGAGGGGCTTGCTCTGAACAGGAGGTGTGTTCACTGCACCTGAAGGTCTTGAGGAAGGTAGATGTAGAGGCTTGTAATGGAGCACACCTTCCCATTTTCCTGCCTATTGTTGAGGTGCAATAAGCGCAGATGCTCACTTTGTACCTGTTTCATATGAAGGCAGAGACAGAATCAGCCTCATAGGTCAGAACTACAGCCGTCAGCTCTGATAGGAGCCATTTCTAAATTACCAAAATATTTTTTCTAGTTTGAACAACTCTGTAGAGAACTGTGTGTGTGTATAGAGTCGTACAGATGTAATCTCTGTCATCACTTATGACCCACTGAAAGTGTGGTGGTGTATTTTTCTGCAGAGACTCTTCTAACCTCTTCTTGTTTTGCTGTGTTCAAGACGCTCCTGGGCGAGGTGAGGTTGGGACTTTATAAAAGCAACATGCATCCAAAACAAAGCTATAAAAATCATGGACAAAGCACCAAAAAACCACAAATATAGCAAGGCAAAATGCGGACAAAACTCATTCCAATATGAGAAGTTTTCTGATGGACAGGTAAGAGCCAGCAGTTAGCGTGGTTAGCTTGCTAATGTATCGCCTTCTTCATTGCAACAGATGTGATGTTCCTTAAATAGTGGCTTGCATTGTATCTCAGTACAAGCAGTGTAGGGAGGAGGGGCCAATGTTGTGTTTACAAACAGTAACCGAAAATTCCTACATAGTATACCTTTAAAGATCCCCTCCAGACGTGTCGAAGACATGGACAAATGCTCTGCATGTAAAAGTAATTTGTGTTTTTCAAATAGATAAATAAATAAACCAATGATCAAGTTAAATTCATTGAAAACTTCAGGATCTATTTAGATGCAATTGTTCTTAATTTCAATTGTTTAACTGCTGGACACAAGATGTCTCCTACTAGTCACTGAAAAGTCCACTCTTAGTGTACTCCTGTGTGCCCTGGAGGTTTCAAGCTTCCACATCACACTTTATAAAGCTGCCTATTCGGACTACGACTGGCCTCCAAACTAGTTGTGATATTACAAAATCATGCTCATACCCAGTAAAACTCTTTAAATTTAAGGTGAGCACAGAGACATTTGAAAACAGCCTTTTAGAGTCAAACTACAGGTGCATCATGGGGACTTTAAACATTTGGGGCAGCAAACTGTAACCAGATATTATCACCCTGTAAAGTTGATATAGTGAACATGCTTGCAAACAACTTCCTGTTTACACATCCAGCAGACATGGATCAACATGATCGGTCATTTGGAGTCACGTTTCTGGCAACCTGGTAAATGTATATTGACCCTATTTTGAGCTCTGTTTTTGGTCTCCATCAACCTCGGAGAGAAATAGCTATTAAATGATCCTCTTTGCTTACAAGCTGGTTGTTATCTGTCAGCTGTTTGGAGCTCTGCAGGCAGCAAACAATCTGTTTCTGCCGCTTTTTCCACTGAAAACCACCTGCTTTGGTTGAAAACAGGATTGATTAGATCAGTGAGTGAACCACAACAGTAAAACTGTGGGCTGTAAAACCAAAACAATGAGCTGAAAGATGATAAAATGCTCTGCAGAGTTGAGGAGGACTGCACGGTTGGATGATAATTCTCTGTGGGAGACGCTTTTCACATTACAATAAAAATATAGATTAGTGCAGCTTTGAAAACTGAAAAACACGCACATACCAAGATATTCTCTCAACAGATATTCAGTCAGTGATGCTGACAGTACTCATCTTCCACCCAGCAGCATCACTGCTGACAATAAAGCGTGCCCTCTCATGTATCTGCGCTATTAAATGTCTCATTATCATCACCACCCCTTTACTGTCTGGATGTGGGTAGGTGGAGCACCTGCCTACAGTTTTCTGGAGCCCTCCTGTCCTGCAGTCAGTCATCTCGCTGTAACCTGAACCTCCTTCTACCGGTCGGAGATAAAATATTCAGCAAGTCACTCACAGAGAAAGAAAACCTGCTGGCAGAAGCACTTTGGAACAAACACGGTGTAAACTCATAATAGTGCACATGCAGACGCAAAATAAAGCTTGTGTCATTGTTAATAAAGTTGTAACTTTGAGGAAGAAGCTGTGCTTTAGCTGCAGGGGAAAAGTTTAGACTAACCATTGTCATTTATTTACTCCACACACATACTCATGTGTGACTAACAGACGCTGCTGTGGTCAATATTTACCTTCATTTACTGAATGGAAGTAAATATTCTCTTCACACACACACACACACACACACGCACACACACTCTCGTGCTCACACAGCCCTTCAGACTACTGATACTGTAGTTCAGTCCTGTAACTCGTGTGAACTTTGTCCATGCAAAGTCTCGTAGAAGAGGAACATAGAGGGACATGTGATATTAAAAATGTGTGGGTGAAGCGTATGTTTTCCTCACATTATCATATTCAAAAGTGAGTTTAAAATATTCCTTGTGTCTTTCAGCACTGCAAATGTCTCTATTTGCATCCTCAAACATTCTGCATTTAGTTCCTGCGAGCTGTATTGGAGCAAAACGCAAACAGCTACATTACTATTATTCAAGTTTATTTTATTTTTATTTTATTCTTATTTTTCCTTTAATTGTCCTTTAAAGTTAGCTGATGGTTGAATGTCATTCCCAGGTCATCAAATACAGATGCCTTAGGTTGGTGGTTTGGTCCGACTGCCATCCCAAAATAATGGTATTTGACTACCTGGGAATGAGATTCAACAACCAACTTTCTTTCTCCAGAGTTACATACAGCACCTTTAGGAATAAAGTAGTGAATATCTTGCATCTAATTATAAATAATAAGGATTTATTTGTGTGGCACTTCACAAAACTTGTGTTCCAAACAAACAATAGAAACAAAGATACATGAATAAAATAAGCTGTCGAGCATAAAAATTTTAAAAATCATTGAGAGGCTTATTGATGAAAATCTCCTAAAAAAATGGACAACAGAGTAAAGTTAAAGTGGGTCACATCATGGACTGGAAAGGACAGAGAATGATCAAAAACACACATTTGTATTTTATTATTGCAGATTTTTATTAAAATGTTGCCAGTGCCCTCGGTGCATTTTCCCATCAAACCACACATCCGTAACTGGTCAGTGGTCTCCAGCGTTTCAGCTGTCATCTATCTCCACTCTGTGGCGAGGGCTGGTCAATACAAGTGAAATGCAAACACAGCAGGCACCTTACTTCCCAAAAGAGGGCAGCAACAAGCTGTACTGTACTGTTGGCTGTAGTCAAGTTATCCCAACAGACTGTTTAAATGGATTTTTCCATATTTTTAAGTGCTTTGGAAATTAAAATGTAATTTAAATGGTGTTGAGTGAGAATGAAAATAAAAAGAAAATATTCTGTTAAGCCCATTATATTTGTTATTGTATATTAACTTCCACTTTAATTAGCTTTAAAACTGGCAAATAATCTTAATCTACAGTGTCTGACAATATATGGAGTATATTATGTATTTGATTCTTTCTTAATTGAAGCTAAATTACATTCACACTGAGTAAAATAGTCAAACACAAGACTCCATTTCCTTAAAATTAGATTTTTACTTGTTATTATTTTGAATATTAATTTATTAATTTGTGGTAATCTGGTAAAGTCTGGTATTTCCTGGAACTTCTGGCCCTCTACCAGACTTATTAATAAAGTTCTGTAGATTTTAACAGTGTTTAGCTGCACAGCACAAGTTAGTAAGCGTACATCGATGAACATGCTGCTGCATATTAAGGGGTTTAATAAAGAACCATGTATACTTAAAAACAAACAGTGTGTCTGCACTTTGAACTACAACTACCACCAAATATGAGATGCACATGCCTACATGCGCTCAATCATGATCGAGCTGAACCTCAATCAACCTTTCCTCTCACTGTCACTTTCTCACTCTCCCTTTCTTCTCGCTCTCCCTCCTTCGGCCGCTGCGGATCCAAGTTTGGTTGTTAAAAAAATAAACAGGTGATTAGACTGGCAGGATGTCAGGATACTACTCATGACCCCACTTGACCCCTCGTGACCCCTGTCAGAAGCGATCATGTGACCACACCAGCAAAACACACACACCGGCAGTGGAGAGTGCTAACGCCAGGACACTGAAGACATCCAGGTCAGGTCATCACTTTCATAATATCACGAGATTTTAAACCGCACAGACAGGAACATTTTATGGTTTATTTGGACGATGAAAAATGTGAGATTCACTCTGAAATCAGCATGACAGTTTGGGACACAAACACAGAATCCACTTGTGATTTTTAAATAAGCAGTCAATTTGGAGGGAAAAATTGAACTGGAAGTTGACGACACAACATGACGCAGAGGGACACGGCAACAAAGTCATAACAAAGCACAAATACAGTGCGAGCCAGAGCAAAAATACAAACATTTAGACACAAATTTTTGTTATTTAGATAAGGTGAAATCCTGAAAAAGGACTTCTTGGGGAAACAAATGACTTCAGCGTCATGCTGTGCAACATCCTTGCCTCTCTGGCCACGGACATGACTGACGCCTCTCAATAGTCATTTTGCCCCTGAAGTGATTGCTTCCTTTTACAAATGCTGCTGCTGGCAGCGTTCATGTTGGCTGGCTGACAGACGGACAAACAAACACAGACACACAGAGAAGCTGACAGACAAACAGCCAAAAAGAATCAGTCTAAAACTTTTCATTGTGTATTTATCATTTATCACCTGCAGCATCCTGATCAGGAGGGTTTTGAGTCCCAAAAAATATGCTCGATAACAGGTGAAAATTGTTAAAGTAAGCCTGCCTCCTGTGTCCTAATCTTAAAAAAAGGAGTGGTGTTTTGGAAAAGAAGAAAAAAGGCCGGCTTCTCTGACTAAAAACCAGCAATAACTCAAGTCTGAGCACAAATTTCGATCACAGATTTTGGGAACTGACCCAAGTGATGTAAGTGAGACAGGAGAAACACACTGTAGCATCACTGTCTAGTGAACAATGTGTGTCCGAAATGTAAGATTCATGAGCTATTAGTCAAAATGTCTGCAGTGAAAAAGGTCCAAGTGATGATGTTGTTATTAACCTGTGTACTTCCTCTGAATTTATTATAAACTGGCTGCTGTCTGAAAGCCAAATTAGCCTCTGTGGATACTGCAGCTTTATTCTACTCCGCTGTAACAGATGTATGTATATATTTATTTACAGTTTCTTAACAAAATCTGAATCAAATCACTTCAGATCAGAGAATTATGACATAATATAAAAAAAGCTTGGCAATCAGCAGAGCTAGGAGACCACAATGGCTCTGTCATGTGACTCCTTCAGACTGGTTTGAGCCTTTAAATGATGCATGCTGGGGAAGAGGGAGGTTGGACATTTCTTGAGGTTGCGAGGCGAGCAATCTGTTGTTTACTTTTTTCAAATAATTACTTTGATCACATCTAATTCCACAACACTGATGTATGTTATTGAGAAAATCTTACTGTAAATCATTAGAGGCAGCAACAAGTTGCACATGCAAACAAGCCGTTGACTCAACTGCAGGTTGTTTTTGCTACAGATTTTCTTCCGCCTCTGCTTCGTTTCTCACAGTTCCCCATCAAAAGTTGAAATCTAAGGTAACAATTGGAAGTGGATTCGTTATTCCACCAATTTAAGGAACTCAAAGCACCGCTCCACTCCAGACCCTGATTGATGCAATTTGGGCCCCCGAGTCACCGTTTGATGGGCGGACGTCAGTACACCAGCCGTCCTCTGATAAGACGATAAGAATCTGCAGCGGAGAAATTACACACCGATAACACCATATGTGAGCAGCTCTGGAGGTCAGCACCTGCACTCGCTCTTTCTTTTCCTTCGCTTTAACTGTACTTTTTTTTTTCTTTCTTCCATTTGGGTTTTCCTCCCCCTCCTGCCCGACTGCAGGTTGCTTTTGTGTGACGGAAACACGTCAGACTGCTCAGTATGTGTGTGGAGATTATTATCAGAAGGGTTGGTAATATTTAAGATATGGATCTATATGTGAAGCTGGTGAGTGTATGAAAAGTTGAAAGGGAAATAGGTGTGTGTGTGTGTGTGTGTGTGTGTGTGTGTGTGTGTGTGTGTGTGTGTGTGTGTGTGTGTGTGTGTGTGTGTGTCACTAAGAGCACACTTTTATCCTGGGAAGTAGCAGCAAGAAGAGGGAGGGCAGCACCTTTGGGAGCTGCTCAGTGGTGCAACTACAGTCCGGCTGACAGCTGAGTCGCTGTAATTGTTCTGTTTTGCTCAGTGGCACCTCTGCAGTGGTTGTTTCTCAGAAACTTCCCACTGTGAGGGTTTAAACTGCTGAGGCTCGGGTCAAGATCACCTTATTCTCTAGACCTATTCTCAGATATCTGCATGTATGTAGAATCTGTAGGCAACGGGACAAAATTTGGGTTTCAGAAATGTTATGATTTCTGTTTGTAGTCCGAGTACCCAGGTAGCTAAAAAGAACTCGGCATGCCAGATGAAATTAGCCGGGCACCAGAAAAGACGCACCAGAATCAGGCGAAATCTGCTAGCCCAATTCCAGCTACCAATACTGCCATCACTGGGCCGTTATCAGACATGACCTGGCCCAGCATCGGCCCAAACTCAGCATGCTGTATGAAATTAGCCAGGCCAGGTCTGGTTGCCTGACTCGGCTGAGACTAGGTATGAACGGCCCCAGAATTAGGCCAAATCAGCTGGCTGCTGACACTGCCATCACTGGGTAACGTTGACTAATTGCGTTTAAGCGGCAAGTGAACGGTCTGTGTAGAAAGGCAGAACACAATTGCCAAAATACAACCTGGGAACCATCGGCTGTAATCTGATGATGATTTAGTTTTATATCACCTTTCTTTTTAAAAAAAATGTATCTGCATTCATGTCATAGACTGCATGGATTTGTATGTAGACGTCTGTTGATAGAGATTAGCTGAAATGACAAATGACAATGGGCACCTGGGCACATGTATGCAAAAGCCCCAGTCTTTGTGGTGGTGTTGCCTCTTTTTTTGCTTGTTTTTAAGGTGTTTTGCATCTTTTGTTTTTGGTTTTGTGTCCCATTGATGCTGTCTTTCTGTTTTTGGTTGTTTTGCCCTTTTTTGGAATTATTTTATGTCTCTTTGCAGTTCCTTTGCATCTCTGTGGTCATTTCGATCACTTTCTGGTCAGTACATGTTAGTTTGAGTGCCATTTTGCTAGGTGAAAGCCAGGGGAGCCCGGCACTTTTGGCCCCTGGGCCTGTACCTGGTGGGCCCAGTCAATGATCCATCCATGGCTTTGTCAGATCTTCCAAAATGTTTGGTGTTGCCTCCAGAGGTTTATCAATGTCACACTGATAGCCAGTGGGTTCCATGATAAAGCCCACCTAATACGGCTGGATTACCAAATGGGCTAAGCAGTACCTATTTTTTTACCTTTGTTGATAGGAATTTGCATGAATAAAGTACAACATCAACTAACATTCTCAGGTAAATTTATTGCCCTGTTGAAATTTTAAGGCCCTAAAAACCAATTTCCTCATTCAGCTTCCAATGAGTGACAGAGTCCTACACAAATTAAACATTTTCTGCCAAAGTTGGAAGAGTTTTGTTGTTTGTATTTTATGTTTTTGTCCCTGGTTGGAAGTGGGTAGGAACAGGACTTAAAAAAAGATAACATTATATGTCTCTGTACACCAGCTTTGACTTCGAGCATCAATTATGTAGTCATAGTGTTATTGAGTTATTGAGTTTTCAGGGGCTAATAAACATTGGGTTGTTCCTCAGTGTAAGGACTGCTAAATATCACCTATACACTGTGGGCAGTAGTTACCTGTTGAATCAATATTTTCTGCCAAGTAAACACAAAATTGAATCCTGGGACAAAAACTAAAGATCATTTTGAAGATTTGACTCTCCAGAGGGGAAACTTTTGTCATCTTAAATCTTTTTTCCAAACGTGAAAGTGACTGAGACTCTAAACCAGACAAGAGCGGACACACAAGACAATAATGACACAGCTCTGTGATCCATCGCTAATGTGATCATTGGATGTTTGTTTTGAGGGAGAGAGCTCAAAATCCGATGTTGCTCAGCTTTCCTTCATTTGGTCCCATTAACCGCTGGCAGCGCTCTTGTTTTTCCGTTGTTGTTGAAAGAAGCCCTTTCATATTCATATTCCATGTTCTGAAGTCTGAGCTGCGTGTGCATGTGTGTGTGTGTGTTTTCAGGAATGATTCCATATAAAAGAGCGCTCTCCAAAATATGAGTTAAATGCATGAAAAATGAACTCAAACAGGAACTTTAGTTGCTCAGGGTTAAACTGTGATCAGGGTGTAGGTGCTTATATGAGCATGAAAACAGGAAAAAGGTTTGTCATTTTAACACAGTCCCTAATGAACAGCCATTAGTAAAATGACATAATTCTGACCTACGCAGATACATAATTCATGCTAAAACTAAATGAAACTGAACTAATCTCTACTGAGCATATGGTGTGACGTAAATGTGGAAATTTAATACTCATTCTGATGCTGACCACTGTAAATGAAATAAGAAAACCCTTTAAATACTGAGACATTTGTGTGGATGAAGACAAAACGTAAAGCTGTGTGTCGTTATTGGGGGCAGTGAACTTTTAGTGCAGTTAATGAGTTAAGTACAAGCAGGAATTAATATTTGAACCAAGATTATTTCCTGATGAATGACATGTTTTGTCACTTCTCCTTGAATGTGACATATTAGCAATTACACCTGAGCCTGATTAAATGAAATACTCCTTCCATAGTTAAAGGGCTTGTCCTGCTACATGTTACTGTGTCAAATCTGACAACAGGAAAATGAAGAGTACTTTTTTTTAGCACTGACTGAGCGACATGATACATTTCAGTGCTTCTTGCCTGAAGTAAGTTGTTGATCAATATGCCCAGCGGGTGCGATGAATATGCACGAGGCGTCCGCCGCGGCGGCCCGGTAATTGCCGGTCGTCAGGGGTGGCAGGCACGGTAATTTGCATCTTGGGGATCCTGCAATCAGCGTTCTATTCATTAGCGCGCCAGCCGCTTCATCTGCTGGCCACTCAGAGCTGCCAATCTCCCCTCGGCAGCCAAAGCATTTGAAAAAAAACAGAATGGAAAAGTTTCAATTACAAGCCTGCGGGTAGTGGTGTAACAAGTCTTAAACCCTATATTTAGGCGGTTTTATGCAGGTGATTGACTGTTACTGCATTGTGAAAGAGAAATGGGCAAAAAGCTCAATGAAACAACCATAATCTCATGTATTTTATATCACCTTTATCTCGGGTTGACCGTGCGCATTCACTTGGGGGGGAGAGGACCGGTGGCTCCGACATCTTTGCCCGTCTCAAGTGGGCCTTCAGCGCTTCCATCGAAACAGAGGGGGGGAAGGGTTAGATGAGAGAAAGCTTATTATACCTCCATAAGTGAACACTGGCACTCAAGGCTATTGTCTCATGAAGATTACACACAGTGGGCAGGCTATAGGCTAACACTGGGAATCTATCATTTTCTCTGCAACAATAATGCAGTGATTTCCAGTCTGATGCGAGCGCATGGCTGCATATGGCACAGGTTATCAAAGCAGGAAGGGACAGTTAGCTGATATATGAGGGCGCCGCATGCATGTCACTTTTCTCTTTCTCTCCTAACAGCTATAATATCATAAATAAATCTGACAGCTCGTACGTGGACGTGCAAGTCTTCTCACTTTTATTTCCTGTATCCTGTCTGTGCTGTTTCCCTTGTGCTTTACTTCTTTTTTTTAACCCTTACTTTTGAGAAGAGGATGCACAACTGTTGAAGCTTTGTCCTGACGACTTGTGAGCCCAAGGGGATGTGTCACTCAGTGTGTGTGTGTGTGTGTGTGTGGCAGCACTGCAGCAGGAAGGGAGTTCCTTGTGGTAGGAGTGAAGGGGTCTCAGGAGAAGTGCCAAAAGAGTGTGCTCATGTGTGTGTGTTTGCAGTAGCGCTGTGAATCTTCTATTGTTTTACAGTGACATAGCTGCTGTTTCCTGCATCATAAATCTACACAAGCACACACTAATATATGTAATCTATACACAGCACACATAAGTATGCACCAAACCTGCATGCACAGATGCAAATACACATAGTAAATATACAGATGCTACTAATTACTAAATAATACTCCTACACATGAGTACATTTGCAAATGTACACACCTCTCTGCACACACAGCTCCTTTGCCCTGCCATTGTTTCCCAGAGGAAGCCTGTGAGTGGAGGAGGAGGTCAGATCTTGTCCTAAGCTGAAGGAGAACGCAGGGCAAGAGGGGGCCGATGGAGAGAAAACACCAGGATGGAGAGACGAGGCTGACAGGAGGCGAAGGAGGAAGAGGAAAAAGAGGAAAGGGAAGGTGCTGTTTCCAAAAAATCCTGTCTTTTCTGATGGGGGTTTCACTTTGGATATGAGGTGACTTGAGGAGCTGAGGTCAAAAATGTACATATATGTAACACAAGGGCCTTTTGTATCAAGCAAAATGAGGTATCATGGGGGAAAAAAAACCTGAACAATGTGGTCTAATATCCCTTTATTTGAGGATTATTACAAAGAAAACCTTAATTGTCAATCTGTAGTTTACATAGCTTTGTAAAGTCTCTCTCACACAAACACACAAACACACACACTCATCAAGCGTGTGAGACTGATAGCTTTATAATAGCGTCTGCTAACTGGATAGAAATACTTTTAATTGGCACGGGGCTATTTAACTGATTAAAGCCACCACATCAATCTATGTGTGTGTAAGTTTGAGTGTGTGATTGATTCATTATTTATATGTTCGTAAAGAGCCGACGGCTACCATGATTGATATGTAAAGGTTGAAACAAAGCAGACAGTAGTCTAATTAAAAGAGTATTAGATTTTTGTTGAAGGGCTTTAAAGCTTTTGGGGAAAACAAGAATCTGATCTCACCCTCAGATCTCAGGGTCTGAAGTGGGAAAGGGTTAAAGGGGATCTATTATAGTTTTCCCTATTTTCTGTTATATAGAGAATGTTACAGTGTTGGATGTTCATATTACACGTGGACAAATTTACAACTAATGGGGTAAATGTATTTAAAAGTAATCACTGAGAGTAAAGACCTCAGGCTTCAGACCTTTCTGAATATTCCGGTCTCTTTTTTTTTTCTACTTTAGAGACACGCATTTGCATACAGTCTCTTTTAAAATAAGCGCACAAACACCGCTTTCCTGGGTG
The DNA here is from genome assembly GCA_019142605.1 of Cephalopholis sonnerati. Classification (NCBI taxonomy): domain Eukaryota; kingdom Metazoa; phylum Chordata; class Actinopteri; order Perciformes; family Serranidae; genus Cephalopholis; species Cephalopholis sonnerati. The sequence continues at coordinate 20,310,515 of JAGQAX010000019.1, forward strand.
AAGGTCAGTGTTTGTTGGACCCATCCACTACCCCTCCCGTCTGCCCCACTTGGACTTTCACTGACTTAACTTTTGTTCTTGTCCCGCCGCAGTTCGTCCTGACGCTGCTGGGTGCCGTTAAACTATAATGACGGCCTGCCACCTATCATGTCGATGTTAAAGGACAGCATTTGTCATCAGTATCTGACGCCGCGCAAGTCACTGTCCAAGTACCACATTATGACGACTTCGGAGTGAGTCTGAGTTGCATGAACATTTAGTAGAAACTCAAAATACAGGTATGAACTGGAAAATGAGCATAATAGGTCCTATTTAAAGTTCTACTCCATCTGCATACTCCAAAAAACATAAACAGCTTTTACCTTGTACGTATCATGCGTGCCCTGGGAGATTTAATCACAACTCATGGATGGTAGGAAGATATTTGCCACTGCCCTTAGTGTGCATGCTTGTTTGTGTCTTTTCAGCTATGCACCTGTCCAGCTGTTAATCTGTGTGCACGTGTCAGTGTGTTTCACCGTTTGTGTGTGACTGACGTTCATTAGTGTGCTGTGAAGCGAGAGCTCTCCTGCTCTATTGTGTCTTTGACCAACTGAAACCTTGAGTGAACCCTTAAAATTCAAAATACAAGTATAAAATACAGACATGAGCCTGAAAATGAGCGTAATAGGTCCCCTTTAAGAAGCGGACCACCTGGTCAGCTTTTAGCTTTGTGATTTCAGCACAATGTAGAAGTGTAAATATGTGTCTCATGTACACAACTGAGAGAAACATGTTTTAACACCAAGAAAAGTTGATGTGCAGCTGGAGGAACGCAAAACAGCTCAGTAGTCCTTTAAACTGTACATGTTCATATAATACCCAAGATGGCAGCCTGTGATTGAGAAATGACCCGAGCTGGACTGCACATTAAATTTTTGACTGCCACTGCATGTTTGATACAAACTTGTAAACACGGACACCTTACTGCATTACAGTGAGATCATAGGTCTTTAACAGAGGGCCTGTGACCCCTAGGGGGTCCTCACAGTTACTGCAGGGGGGTCGCCAAATTATTCTTTGATAATTTTTTTGTTTGTTTGTTTTTCAAAAATTCAAATATGTCCGAGAACACACATTTACACAAGTCAAAAATAACATTAGCAAAGATGAACTGGCCTGTTCATAAAAAAACAAAACAAAACAAAAAAAACATTTGATTTACAGTACAAAACCCACATGATGAGCTAACGGTTACCCATGAATATTCCTGCAATCATGTGAGCTAGCTAACCTATGCTAAATGACTGTGCCTTCCAAATGTATGTTTAAAATTAAAACATGACATATAAATATATGAATCTGTCAGTAATTATTATTTTAATGGCTTAGTATTGTACGCAACAAAAAAAATTAGGGTCGTCCTACACATTATTGTGGGACCAGTTTGTGCAACTCAGTTTTATATAGCATATGTAGTTGGGGGTCTTTAAAATCCGACGACTTGCAGCATCAGACGCTGACTAAAAAAGCCATCCTTTAATGTCGGCATGATACAAGGCTGGTTGCTGTTGTAGTTTATATAGTATAACAGCACTCGGCAGTATCAGGGAGATATGCGGCAGGACAAGAGCGACCGTTAAGGTGGTGGAAGTCCGGATAGGGCAGGCAGAAGGGGTGGTAGATGGATCCAACAAACACCAACTTTCACCCAGGAAAGCGATGCTCATGTCCCACAAGATATAATAACGCCAAATCCCGTTCTTTTTTCCTAAACCTAACCACGTGCATTAGTTGTTGGAGGAAAAAAAACATCAACTCACACTGTTGTGATGTAGTGCATTTATTTTGACTGTAAGTAAACAGTAAATTTCCTGTGAAGACCAAAGTGTACTTTGGAAGAAGACAATGCATGTAACAGACATAACTTGACATGGCATCCCAGAACGTCAGCAACCAACGCTTCCAGGTTACCTTTCACGTCGTATCTGGACGTGGAAGGTTCATGACCAAACTTCCCTTTGTGACCAGGTCAGAGTGAGAATGTGCTGCTCTTCCAGCCAAGGGGTCCTCAGCATGAAAAACATTATAGACCCCTGCTTTAGATGTTACATGGTTGTAAGGAGACATGTTTCTGCCACTCATTCATAACAGTAACAGCTACTCTTTGTTGTCTTTGCACCGCGCCCCTATACTGTATCACTGAAACTCAAAACTAAAAGATTTCTGTAATCACTGAAACAACATCACTGATTCGACATGTCTCTGTCAAATTACTATGTAGCACCTCTCCCAATTCTGCTTCCATGCATATCTTTGCCGTGCTATTGCAACTGGACTCTCTCTTTCTATCACACACGTGCACACACACACAGTAACTCCCTTCCTCCAAATGACTGAAATAACACTATTACTCTTGCCATCATCATGTCAAAACTCTTTTCAGTGTCAGTCTGTCTCGCCCGGCATGGATGACCAGACCTGCAGCTGTCAAAATTCCACAAAAAATAATAAAGACTCCTCGAGACACAAGAAGAAGGAGAAGAAGAAGAAGAAGAGAGGAGCAGTTGAAAGGTAAGGTGAATTCCAGGGGAGTAAAACTCTGGGAATTTATGACGCTCCTTGTCCGATTTAGAACAACAACCTTCTTTTTTTGTCTGCTAAGAGGTGTGAGCGGTACACCAGCACCGTCGCGCCTTCCTGGACCTGAAAAGAGGGAAAGCCCACAAAGCCCTCTAAACCACGACAACCTCGTGGCCCTGCCCACAGAGACACCTTGACACGCACCTGTCAGAGATGTCAGTATGGTTTGTGTGCATGTGCACGAGAGAGAGGCTGAGGGGAAGACAGAAAGTGTGAGTGAGTGAGTGGAGTGTGCAGCGCAGCTCTGTGGGTGGCAAAGGAGAGGGATCACTGGATCTGACAGGAGCTATTTGACTAATCCAAAACAACAGCTGTAAGGTAGGGATGAGGGGATGAAGGGGAGGAGGTGGAGGTACAGGAGGTGAAGGGGGGGGTTGGCTGTCAGTTAAGGAGGAGGATTTTGGGAGAAAGGGAATTACGGAAAGGGAATATGAAAATTAATTCCGCATGTAAGCCCTGAGGGGGAAGAGAACCTAAAACACCGCAAATAGAAAAAGAAAATGTTGGACAGGACAAAAAGAAAAGAGGAGGGTGAGGTGATGTAAGATCTGCAGGATTGTGACTGGGAGGAAGACAGACGAAAGAGGGGAGAGAGGGGAAAAAGGGAGACAGGCAGAAACTTGGTCAAACCTAACAGTGTATCGCTGCATCCATTAACCTCCACACAGGGGGTTGTATCAGCACACACGGCAACACAGGTGAGAATGATTACACTCACACATACACACCATCCTCACACATACACCGGCCTTCATTACACATCTGGTTGAGTTTTATTGAGGGAAGCTGCGTTGGGGTGGTCCTCGCTCCTCTAACAGGTCTGTCCTGTTAACACGGCGGGCCACGGAGAGTCCATCACCCTGCAGGGCAGCATCTTAACATCTTAACATCTCTCTGGGCAGCTCAGCAATGTGCACAGCTCAGTGTAGCAATGCAAACAAAGGCAACTAAAATGGCTGGTAGAAAGACGCTGTTTAGCCATTTTTTTTCTTCATAAATAACGAAAGCAGAGTTCATGGTTTAAAGTGTTAGTTTGAAATTTAAGGAATTTGCTATCATGCCAGCTATGAATACTGCAGACATAGCCCAGAAAAAATGGAAACCTTTTAATTCAGAAAGAAGTCAACCTGGTCTCATTTCGAAGTCGTCAAATAGGGCAGTGACAGGACAACAACACAAGTTGTACATGTCCTGTGAAAACAGAAGTGTATTTTGAAAACACACAGTGCTTGTAACAGGCAAGTTGACCCAGCGTCCCAGAATGTCAACAACAGACACACCCAAGCTACCTTGCATGTCAGTGTCAACGTGGATAGTCCATGACCAAGCATCAATATTTGTCAAGGTTGGAGTAAGAGTGTCTTGAAGGAATCAACCTTTGAGTCTGGCGCTCTGACGCTGTAGACCACTCAGACAGCTTGCCAACCGAAACAGTACTTTCACTCTGTACGTATCAAGTTACATGTAATTAGAATTTACTGGTTTACAGACTTATAAGACACTTGGAAATTGTTTAACAACTCCAAGAAACCTATTAAGGTCAACCTTCAAAGTGGCATTGCAGTAGATTACACTTATTTGTCTACCACATTCTTGGCAAAGTGATCTCCTTACAGCCCACAGTACAGTAAATTCTAACATATGCATCTGTGGTGTTACTTTAAAACACCTTCGCCCAACGTGGGGCTCGAACCCACGACCCTGAGATTAAGAGTCTCATGCTCTACCGACTGAGCTAGCCGGGCCACAGTCAATTTAAAAATTGATCAAATATTACGACTGTATTTGGATACCAGAACTCCCTTTCCTCAGGAGGGTGTCAACCCTCTAGTCTAGCACCTTAGGGCCTGTGTCCACATAGTGTTTGTTTCGCTGAGCACCATCATCTTTTTTCAGTTGTTTCCAGTGAGGAGAGAGCATACTTGGCCACCTAGAGCAAAAGTGCTGCGCCCAGTGTCTTTTATCAGAATCCTCCGGCTTTTTTATGCAGACGATCAAACACTTCTAGTTGATAATATCTGAACTTTTCAGAAAGATGCTGGTGTCATCACTGCTGCACCTTTAACTTCTGTATTTCTGAGGGTGCTTTCAGACCTAGAGTTCGCTTGCTTTGGTTCCAATCAGGGACTCATTTTCTAACAAAGTTGCACATGTGCTTAGAGTTGGTTCGTGCGCTCATGGCAGCATTTACAAGAGGACCAAATTTTGCAAGCGGACCTGATAAAATGCCTTGTGCGAGAAAGCTGCTCTCGATTGGTCTTAATTTACATGTGGGAAAAATCCAGGAAGTAAACAAACGTTGAAGAAGAGTACACTTGCAGGATAAATGCAACACTTTCTAATGTCACAGTGGAGGGACAACTACACGGGTCGATTTTGGCGCTGGTCATCGTGTATTTTATTGCTTGCATTGTTCATTTTAGTCAAACCATACAGTTTGAAAATGAGGTGCAGCTCCAACTAGACAACAATATTTTGATGCATGGGATGTGCTGAATGTGCATATTAAGGCAGTACAGGAGGAGGCGCACATTACTGATCCTTCGGGACTGTAACATGCTCATACATGTTTAACCCAAACAATGTGTCATGTGACTGCAGTTGGTTCAGAGTGAGATTGGAACACATTCTCACCACAAACGGACTGCACCAGAGTTTGTTTATAACCAGACGGGAACCATCTCTGTAGGAGTTTTGTGCAGCAATCGCAGCTTCACACCTGCCCAAGCAAACCACACGAACTTGGAAACGAACCAAACAGGGCAGTTGTGAAAGCACCTATGGTCAGATCCGCATTGAGTTACTCCACAGCTCCCAACACCTTACCCAGACATACTGGGTAAGCGTAAAACTCCTTCGCCCAACGTGGGGCTCGAACCCACGACCCTGAGATTAAGAGTCTCATGCTCTACCGACTGAGCTAGCCGGGCGACTTTCAGCACAGAAACAGATCAAATTTCGGGGCTGTATTTGCATAACAGAAGTCTGTTTCCTCAGTCTGCCATCTTGGGGTCCGTGTCCACATAGTATTTGTATTTCTGAGCACCTTTGTTCAATTGTTCCCAATGAGGAGACAATGTAAGGAAAAAGTGCTGCACCCCTTGTCTTTCTTAAAGCACTTTGGCTTTTTTATGTGGCCGCCCGAGCGCTTCTAGTTGAAAATATCAGATTTTTTAGCTACTGTCTATCCCGAGTTGTATGATATGTCCATCCGAAACTATTACAATAGAGACAGAGAAGATCATTTGTGGGAGCAGATTGGCTGGACACTGAATGTGGTGCTTTTATCACTGCACACTTTTTAACATTGTTAACTGTGCAGCCAGCCCTCTGTTAGCTGTCTAGCTAATATTGACATCAAGATATTGTTGTCTTTGAAACAAAACACAAGCATAGTGCATGCAATCATGCATTATATATTTCACAACATGATAATATAGCCAATGCAGCAGGTAATCAATATATTGATATAAAATATGATGGTTGATATATCACGTTTATCTGTTTTCCATAGAATTCCTGACATACACACTAAAGGATGCTGGGTGAATTTTAACCCAATTTGGGTCAAAATAATCCAGTACCCTTGTGTATAAAACCACTGGGTCACCAGTCATTCCCAAAGCACTGGGTTATTTTGACTCTTTTTCCTTTTTTTCTATTTTGTTTTTTGTTTTGCATCTTCAAAATAAAAGACATAATACATAAAATACTGGCATGTGTTAGATAAGGCATCTGGACACTGCAGTTAACTTCACCCAACAGTGATAAATAGTGCATTTGTGGGGCACTATTTTCAGCCGTGGAGGTGGCGCAGTGGTGTGTATTTCAAGCTGCAGTATGGTGCGTGTGGGATTGACTCAAAATAAACTACAGACGTGTCACCCAGTCCGCTGGTGTGAGTCACTAGATGGAGATGTTCTGTGTCTCTGTATATCCACAGGTGATAAATGGTGCATCGCATTCTGTTTTGTGTTGAATTACCAAGTGAAATCACTCAATTTAAGCATGTATGTTTTCATCTTTGCTTCTCTTCATGGCATAAATGTGAAAAAACAAACATGAGGTTTAACTGGAATCCAGACCTCTCTGCATACCGAGACAGAGGTCTGCGATCTGCGGTTCTGGGTTCTATTTAGCCCGCTGAGGTTACGTCGGTTCTGCTCAGGGACTTGGCTGTGAAGCCCAGTTCCTGTGGCTTCAGACCAAACCAAGAACAGAATCCTTTTTCCTTGCAGATCTTTTCTAGATGTCTGGCTTCTCTCATCTCTCTATGCTCAGTGTCTCCTCGATTTCATTCCAGAAACCGTGAGAGCAAAATGGGCTTCTTCTTCTCTGCTTCCATCGCTGTGGTATCACTGAAGTATCTGAGGGTTTCGCTGAGGTATTCTGAAGCATCACTTTGATGGGATCAGGCCATGTTTGGTCATGAATGTGGTTTTGGGCGAAGAGATGTGAATGAAAGGGAATGAAAACTGACAGGGTAAAACACTTCAGAGTGAAGGGCTGATGCAGAGGACGGCTTTGGCCAGACCAACATAACTATCCAGGTGTGCTGTTGGCTTTGGCCGGAGCTCTGAGAAAATGAACAGCCGTCTGCAGGTCAGTGATCTGATATATAAAGAAGAAACGTACATGCACACATGCTAAGAAGAAGATAAGTCAAGATGAAGTCAGAGCTTGTTTACTCTCAAAAAAGAGACATGAGACTGAATTTCTTAAAATTCCTCTTGCATTCTTTTAATGCATTTAACTGCTCCATTGTGTATAATGCTAAAATTATTTTATAACTCTAATTTAGACCCCTTAAAATAATGATCCATTTCCTTCACATACAGCCTCTTAACCCTCCCCGTTAAATCTGGAGGTCTAGACCTGGACTCCTCTTTAAAGTCACTTTGGGAACTTTAAATACGCCTTCATGTCTGATTGGGTCTCAGTTCTTCAGTAACTTATACAAAGCAGCTCCTGCACCATGCACGTGTGTGTGTGTGTGTGTGTGTGTGTGTGTGTGTGTGTGTGTGTGTGTGTGTGCAAGTGCTCATGACTGCATCTTGGACCTAAGTAGCAACAGATGCTGCGCTGACCTCAGAGGCTTCCTGGAAACGCAAATTTGTCAAAATGAAGCAGGAAAAAGAGAGAGCAGCAGTTTAGGTAAATGTAACATATAGGGGACACACACACACACACACACATATACACACACACACACTTTCATGCACACACACACCATTGCAGCACGGGCACAGTTGCTAGGGTAGTGTTACATGGGATGGACACAGCAAATAATCACAAATACTCACACAGCTTCAAAAAGAGAGAGAAATCTATTGAACACACACACACACACACACACACACACACACACACACACACACACACACTTCCAACTTTGGTACAGTAAGTAAACCGCTTATATGGGTTTACACGGAGTAACTAATGATCATATATCAAAGAATATGTCAAATAAAAAAGAGCTGAGCAAGACTGATTTTGATTTATTTATTAACAATGCTGAAGTTAAAATAAGTAATTATCTCCAGCAGAGGAGCCCACAAGGATTTTTGACAAGTCAGAACATATTTTAAAGACATAACAACTGAAAACGCTGAAAAAATATTCACTCTAACTGACCATGTAATCTGAGTGGCTGAAGGAAGACAAACATCTCTCAAATTACAGCCCAACCAAAAGCAATAAGATTAAAAAGAAAACCTCACCTAACCCTTTATTTAATTCTATGTTTCAGCAAAAGAAAACAACAAAAATAAATCCATGCAGCTGAATTTTTATCTCCAGAGGAGGTAAAAAAAAATTAGGCTGCATAGTATAGTTTTTGATAAAGGATAATTTCCTGCCGGTGTAATGGCCGAGCATTTGAAACACAGCTTGTAAAACAAATCATGTTCTTTCTTTGGCTTCGTTCCGGGGGCCAGTTTTTAGAGCGATAACACCAAATTATTCGATGTGTGATTTAATGCTGCAGCGCCTCACTGAGAACCACATTGCCCTCTCATACATCTCTGCTTTCCTTTCCTTTCCTTTCTTTCTTCAGCACCGGAAGCAATCACGCTGTATCTCGGTGACGAACAAGCAGCCTGACCACATGATATCACCTCTTTAGGAAAACAAGAGGAAACGCGTGCCAGTTGCTCTCACATGCGATCAATTATTTTACGGTGAAGTCGGGCTGGGGGGGAAAATTTTTCAGCCATTAGCCCTTTAGTGCAGGGATCATACTGAGGGTAATAGTGACTAAACACTGAATAAACACATTTGGCTAATAGGTCATTCGAACCTGAAGCCTGTTGATTGGCCAGGAGGTTGTTTTAAGTTCTTGCATTAGCAATATGTGCATGTACACTCATGCACACAGAGCAGCACAAATACATGCACAGTAATGGGCAAAACAACACGTTGTAAAACAACAGCTCATAGTGTGTTATGTCAGGACTGTCACAGGCGATTATAGCAACTACTGTAAATCACAATTTAAAGGGAAACAAGCTACACAAGTGAGTCATGCAGCTGACTAGCAATTAGCAGTGTGTGTGTGTGTCAGCTTTAATAGAGCTTTCACGGCAACACAGGACAGTTAAGGACAGCCAACAGTTTTGGGTCATTCGTCAAATTCTTAAAAAATTATGCAAAGCTGCAAGTCTCAAAAAATCAGTGTGTAACTTTAATTTATTCCTGAAAAAATACTGGATATTTTCAAAGAGGGGTAAACATTCAAACATCAGAATTACACATGCACATCATAAACACAACATATCACATCAAAAACATGCACACCAGCGAGAGAACAATTCATATCCTGTGTAAAAGTAGCAACAATACAGAATAAAATGATTTCAGTATAAGTACAAGTTCTGCATTTAAAAAAAAATGCAAAGGTAAAATTACATAAATATTATAACTAACATGAACATATGCACATGTGCATTGCTCCTGTCAGAGTCAGTGATAATATTTCTGTGTTATTGTGTTATATTATATTATGTATTCAAATATCATTACCAATTATTAGCGGTGGAATAAGTCATATTTATTTATATAGCACATTTCACATATGTTAGCTCAATGTTCTTCACACAAATAAACAAAAATAAACAAAATAAAATAAGATATAAATACATATTTAAAAAAGGATAGAGGAAGAAAAACAAAATCATAACAATAACTTAATCTCTGTCCACCCAAGAACATACTATACCCACCCACACATACCCTAAGGGAGAGAAGGAAGTATTTGGATCCAAATAGCAATACCACACTATGAAAATACCCAATTACAAGTAAAAATCAAGCACTCAAAAGCTATCCATGTGATATTATTGAATCATTATTATTGATGCATTAAGATGTGAGATTTAGTTTAGCGATGTAGCTAAATGAGCTAAAGCTGCGTCACACTATTATGTGGTTTATTGTACAACAAAACCTCGTATTTTATAAATTGATTGCATTTTTTAAGTAAAATTTTAAATTTGAAAAGTGGTTAGTAGCTTTAAAGTAAATGCAGTGGCGTAAAAATGGAGTACAAACATATACTGCAGTAAAATAAAATGGAAATATTTCAATAAAGTGTTAAGTCAGATTAACCAACCATCAAACTGTCTCCACAAAAACTCAACATAATGTGCTTCAATTGGGCGTATTTTAACATCACGTTTGTCTGACTGTCTTTTATGGTCTTTCTATTATTTTGTCAACCCTGTATACGCACACACAGACACACAGACACACACACGGGCGCATACACATACACAGCTTCAGGCGCTCCATGAGCAGGGTGAAACTTAACTACTCACCTAATTAACACAGGCTGAAGGTTTCCCCCTCTAATTCAAGCACCTTTAACCTCAACATAAGAGCCGGGTACTCACCAGAAACCCTCGACCCCGGAGCTCACTGCGGCATATACAGTACAACCATCTACTCAAAAGTGGACGTTGTACTTTTCTATTTATAGTATGTCTGTGTTTTTCCCATCCAGGAGCAAATATGAGGAGTTCAGCCACTCGTCTTAAACCCTGATTTTTTAAATTCTCTTACATGGTTTGTTTACACTGGATTCATCCTCACAATCATGAGATTCTGATGCCTGTCTGCAGCAGAGAGCGTGATTATACTTTTTAAACGTATTTGTTTTTACTGTAGAAGTCGAGGAACACACTGGCCGTGCTCCCTGTTCCTCTCTTCCCATCACCCTCTCTTGTCTCTCCCGCCTCTCTCTCTTCTTCCCCTCCCTCTGTTTATTCGTCTGGCGGTGCAACAGGCCCCAGAGCCCAGAGGCAAGTCATGTTCTCAGGGAAACGGCAACTCTCCACAGAGCTGATATCAAAATAGTTTAAAATGTGAATTGTCTGATAGTTCCCAGTGAGTGCAGAGCTGAGCCAAACACTTCCAGATCCCCCTGCCAGCAGAATGTAAACAGAGCCGGGGGCTGGGAGAGAGCAAGTGAACCTGTTGTGTTCTTGTCACACAGCGAGCTCGGACCGCTCTGGTTGGTTTAGTTGGTTGGCCAAAACTTTTTTTTTTTCCCCTTTTCTTTTTTTTTTTAAGTTAAAACTAGTGTGTTGCTTTTGCTCAAAAAGTCAAGGGTGTGCAGGTGGTGACTCTTGATGGGGAAATATTTTGTCGGAGCTAGAACGCTGAGACAAAGCAGATGTCAGCTGAGTTATTTCTTCATGTCTAAAATTAAAAACAATGAGAAAACAGTGTTATTATTTTTTGTACAATGTTGTACAAAAATTGCTTAGTCTGGTGGCCTTGTTTTATAAGATACTGCCCATGTAATTGCTCCAAATGTCTCCCTCTTTCATCACTGTGTGCTCTTTAAAATTTGTCAGTCTATTAAGGTAAAATGCCACCCCTCCATCCCCCAAAAATATATTATAAAAAGTGATATTTTTACACACAGAAATCAACATTTTCCCTCCATATAAACAGAAAGGTTAAGATAATTTGGGGGGCTTGTTTCTGAGATACAATGCACATTAAATTTTGATTTCAATGGCACAATACTTCCTGTTTGTTACACAACTGGGCAACACTGTTTTACTTTACGTCCCCCTATATAGCATTTAGAATTAATATACTGTACAAACATTTAATTAGCTGTTTATAAAACACTCTAATGTAGATGTACACAGCTAGAAAGATGTTTCCAAGTGTTTATAATGTATAATATTTGAGAGCAATTTCAACTTCTCCTACAAATTATCTGTTAATACACCCGCCTCCACTTATGGATGCCCATAGGGGGAGTTATAACTGTGCATAAATGTATTAATAAACACACTTACAACCATATTAAAGTGTGTAATAAACTATTTAGTAGATGTTTATATAAGGCTTATGGATGCTAAATAAAGAGACTTAAAGTAAAGTGTTGCTCAAAATGGTAACAGCACATAAAACAAAGAAACAGAACTTTTGTGTCACCCACAAAAGTCACAGATGCATCATCAACATTACATACTTAAATAATAAACATTTATTGACCGTCTCTTTCTCCTTCTTTTATTTCAGCTATTCCCCTTCAGACTGTGGGTAATATCTGTTGGTGCTACATAACGTGTCCAGAGACTTCTTGTAAAATCCATATAGCCTCTCAGAGCATATTAAAGTTATTATATATGATTGCTCCCCACAGCTCTTGGAAAGTGCACTGAACAACTTATGTAATAGTATGCTGGACTTCTAGAATGTTGGCGAGGGAAATTTAGGGAAACACCTCAGTGAGGTGTTTCCTTAGAGAAACACCAAACAGAGAAGCCATTATGGGGCAGAATGACATGTTCATGGCATTTTATTAAATGTGAAAAATGCATGTGTGTGTGTGTGTGTGTGTGTGTGTGTGTATGTGTGTGACAAATGAAAATGGAATTTATAAATGAGCTCGATGACAGTCGTGCACTGGAGGAAATGTCGTGACCTCAAGGTGTAAATATAAAATCCTGTATGTGTGAGAGCTTAACCTCATTTTTCAAACCACAGAATCTAAACTCCCCTGAACATGGACAATCCAATTATCTGCACTAGTTTGCTAAAATAAAAAAAAATCAAAAGCTTTAAAAAATAAATATTTATTCTATGTGTTTCTGTGTGGAAAATTTCTCAATGCGCTGTATATTTTCAGTGCATTTGTGATTTGTGGGTTTTAAGATTTAATATTTCTGGGTATTTGTGCGAAGGCGCCTGCATGTTGAAAGAAAAATAAATCTTGTATAATTCTTGATTTGCACCTTCATTTGTTTGCCCGCATGTTTGTTAGCACTGGCATTCAGAGCGTGTTTGTCAAGTAGCTGGAGATGCCAGCGTGTAGTTACATGATGTAATGTATGAAATGAATTATTTTATCATCATCATCATGTCCAGGACAACGATGTGTGTGTGTGAGGTAGCTTTTTGGGAGCTCTCATAGTGATTTTTTATCTATTTTTTTTCTTTAGTGAACGAACTTCCTGCCTTCAAACTTTTATTTTTCCCCTTCGTCAACATGCTCTTACAATTAAAATCTTACATCTTAAATTAATTCCTTTCTTCCTGTGCCATTCTGCACAATAGATTTTTGCATTATTGACAAAGAAAATGTTGCTCACTCTTGCTCAGCTGTTTGTTGGTGATCCAAATATTATTTATCCCATTCATGCATGCAGTTATATGTCACTCTGTAAGACACTTAAAAGCTTAAAATGTCAAACACAAATGTACAGAATGCAACATCTCTGATGTTTGACTCTCAACACAACTAAATGAAGATTAAATTTAAAAAGAAAAACTGCAAAATAAAGAAAAAAAGTTCCTGAGCATGCCTGCTTGTTGGGGGGTTTGTGGGCTTTGCCTGAATAAGCACTGGAACTTTCCAGCATTTCTTTTCCTTTTTATTTATTTTTTGTCTGTGTTGTTTTCTCAGTATTGCAATGCATCACTTGACATTACCCAAGCAAGTTTGAGCTGCAGCGCATCAGCTGAAAGCAATTTGGTCCGGAGCGCAGCTGCCAGGCGGATAAGACTTTCCTTCTTTTCGTTTACTTTGAAATGTTCCTTTTTTTTCAACATCCAAAATACACAAGGCAGCCAAATTGCTGACATGTGTGAGAGGGGCAGCGAGACTCCTGCATTCTTTCATGCCCCACTATGCAAAACTCCACATTGTTTATTTAAAGAACACTGAACACTTTAGCACTATTAAGAAACATGTCATATAGTAAACTAAAGGTTTCCTCTCAGGAAAAATCCCTGTCAGTTTATTTTTCTTTTGCAAAAAGTTATTTTAGTTTTGACTCACAAACTGCCTGCATTCACAATTAAGCAACAGTGTTGTAGCTCAGCTTGTGTGGCGCAGGATGCTAACGGGCTCGGCAAACCTGGAAGTGGTGTGATTATTTATGTGTTGAGGCGTGGACGTGTGAGATGGGAGGACTGGACTGTCTCTTTCTCACTACCTCACAGTGACCCAAACAAGACAACACTGCAAAGAGGACTGAGAGGTGAGAAAAGGAGGTGTTTTCTTTATTTTTAAGCCGCATTTCTCTACCTCAGCTTGGCTAACTTTCAGCTAAACAGATTCAAAACACTCTGTGATTAACTGTCTCTGAGAAGATATGCTTGGGCTGCAGCCTCAGCGAGCAAGATGTTTCCAGGAAAAAACAAAACATGACTCAATACGGCCTCAACACCTACGGCAATGAAATTTAGCTCTCCCTATGGCTCATAGTGGACTGCAGACAATTAGAGACTTTGCTTTAATGCATGATGGGGTTGAGAGAAAAATTAAAGATGACAAGTGAGGACCGTACTCTGACACACCGTGATCTGAGTGGAAAGAAAAGAGCAAGACAGAGGGGATGTAAGGTCTGAGAGACACAGACAAGGAAAAACCTGACATGTAAACCCGGGACGACAGCCAGAAGACAGGCTGTGCGTCAGTGTAGGCGAGGTGGTGGGTGGGGAGGAGGGCGTGGAGGGAGGGAAAGAGGCTTCCAGAGAGAGAGAGAGAAAGAGACGGGAGGGCCCGTTGTGAGTGATAGCCCACCAGGGCCTCGGAGCGGCCCAACGCTGGGAACAGCTAACCTACCTTGACATGCGTAGGAAACCCAAGACTCTCTGAGCCCTCTGTCAGATAGGAGCCACCCAGAGGAGCCCCGCCACAACTGTGTAGCCCGAGCCCCTGTGCGTCCTTTTTAACTAGCTTTGTTTAGATGAGCGCACGGCGGAGGAATGCTTCAGTATACCTTGCAGAAACCACAAGCACAACAGCATTAGAGCGACATCAGCTTCCCAGCGCATGGGAATAAGTCAACTCTGGCTACTAGCAGGATTATAACTGCTGGCTGGAGTTCTGTGTGTGAGTGTGTGTGTGTGTGTGTTTGTTGGAGTGCATGTCAGCTGGTCTGTGCACTGTGAGTGTGTATGTATGGACAGACCCTTCAGTAAAAGTCCCTTTGATGCTGTAAAACTGTGAGAAAGAGAAGAGTTGACAGGAGTAAAGTGACTCCTCACTCCTCGTAGAGCAGACCCAAGAGCTGAGACTTGACTTGAGTTGGACTTGTCTGCAGTGAGACTTGACTCACTAGAGACTCGGCTGCCAGAATTGATTTGATTCAAGACTGTAAAGCAAGAGGTTTTTAAGTTTATAGTCATGGCCTAGTAAATAAGACGATATTAGGCGGGCCTTGTATAGTGAGTGACACAGCTTCATTATTGCATAGTATAATGAATTGAAAGGACGTGCTATGAAGTCGAATAACTCACCTTTCTTCAAAGTCTCAAGGCCGAGACACACCAAACTGACATCAAAGACCTAGTGGCGACAAAGACCTGCGTCACCTCCTGTCACCTCCTGTTGCCTCCTCTTGCCTGTGTCTCAGCCAAAAAGTTGCACTTGAACACACCGCAAAGACGAAAGCCGACTGCCAACTTGCATGTACATTCTGCGCCTGCCTGAAAAGAAATAACTCTCCATACTGGCAGGCGACAGTAGTCTGTCCAACATACAACAATCTGACATTGAAAGAACAAATTATATTTACCGTGTGCTACCGAACAATAACATAAACAATGGCTAAGAAATAATCTTACCTAATAAGAGAAGTTTGCTCTTGAGTTTAGCTGTTTCTTTACATTTCTCACTCCTGTTTCTCCTCTCAAGCGCTGAGCTGAGCTGAGCTGCCAATGAGAATGATTCCTCTCACTGACGGGCTCTGCTGTCTTCATCGCTGATTCAACGTGCTAAATCAGACAGAAAAAAAGACGATAGTGGCGCCAACAGTGCAGTCACACCGCAAAAACTGGAGCAACAGACACTCACTGACAACCCAACACTGAGTGCAGGCTGGTCATCGGCTTGGTGCGTCAGGACCCTTAAGCTCACAATACTGCAAGTTGCAACAACCAGAAGAGACTTTTTAAAATCTGATTTTAAAATAATGACCAATTATCATCACTAAGTTGTCACGGGAGAAGAAGTACAGTTGTAAATAAAGGGTTAACTTGCCAAAACAGATATCTCTGTTTTCATTTATTGTCCTAAATCATGTTTAATCATTATTTTGTGTGTGTGTGCAAGCCAGGAAATAACAGTCAAACTGGTGTTGGCTGTACTGATAACATATCTCAAAGTTTTTAAATGTTCATAAATTATGTTATTATGTTGTGCATTCAAATGAACATTAATCAAACTGGTGGTTTATTAATTTTAGGAATGGCTCTTATCTGTTTTTGCAAACTCACTCTTCAAATAATTATAAAAAAAAATAACTATGTCTTGTGTTGTGCAAGCTGGCTCCTTTCCTACTGTCATGGTGGGAGACTTGAAGTGAACAGCCATCGTTAATGCCATTAGTAACATCTACTGTTTTCCTGCTATGACAAGTCAAAATGTCTGCTGTGAAATAGGCCGATACCCAAGCTTTTAGCTGTCAATCACTGTAGTAAACAATATAGAAAGTACGGACCCAAAAACCTTCATTGATCTCTTTTTTAAAACCTTGTTTTACTTTATTTGATGGAAGCTAACACTAATAGAAAATATAAGAACACAATCTGTCTTGTAGCATATATTTCATTGTTCACAAGTCCACACTAAAGAATGAAAGTAGATAAATGCTCACGTTTGTCTCGATAAGGAGCACAGCAAGACGGATTCACATATCAGAGGAAAGAATGAGTAAAGGGCAGATGTGCTTATAGACTTGACCTATTTGGCTGAGAATCAGAAGAGTGGAGTGAGACAGTGTAAGGAGAGCACTGAAACACAGCCTGTGATAAAGAGAATGATGATGACAGTATGAAGGAGAGAGGAGAGGAGAGGAGAGGAGAGGAGAGGAGAGGAGAGGAGAGGAGAGGAGAGGAGAGGAGAGGACGAGGGAAGAAAAAGGATTGGATGTTGGCACGCAGGGAAAAGCAGTCTGCGGTAGACTTGTAAATAGCCGGAGGGACAGAGGGATGGAGGAATGGAGCTATCAGCAGAGAAGTGATGAAGGTCTGGGATCAGGCCAAGATAAACACAGGCCAGCCCAGAAGGAGCTGCAGCACCACATACACACACACACATGTACGCGCACACACACACACGTATGAATATTACTCACACATACATGTAAAAAATGCACAAACATACAAACACTTAAGGCTGCGAGGAGCACTTTATATTCATCATACACCCACATCCAACACATGTACACAAACACACTCACGCATGCACACACTCGCCTGCAGACAAATAAACAGTGCACTGTATGGCTCCCAGACCACAACTCCTTGAGTGTTAAGCTGTGTGACAACAGCCTGAGCTGTCATTTAGACGTCTCGTTTCATCACATACTTCACATTAGTCCGTTTGCTAAGATACGACAGAATAAACACGCAGGGAAAAGAAATGACTGGAGTTTTATTTTTAAACACGTGGTGTACCCAGAGTTACTAAAGCCTTTAGAAAATCCGTCTTAATGTCTTAGTGGAGTCATTTAAAGGAGACCTATTATGCTTTTGCTTATTTTCCGTCATGTATACGCTATATAATGTTACAGTGTCGGATGTTCAAATTAAACGTGGCCAAAGTTTCAAATAATGAGGTATTTGAATACTTTATTTACAATGTTTTTTTCTACTTTTGAGACAAGCTGACGTCAGCTCGTGATGGATTTCTTTATATGGTCATCTGCTCTAGGCATGATACTGCAAGTGTTTACATTTAAGTAGCCTACACTGTGAAGTGTAACCACATGCTAACTTCAGGGGGATGTGTATATTAGTTATGAAGCTTTTATTGGTGTTTTTCATGATAAAAAGTGCCACTAAAATCTGATACAGTCATTTCCCCTGTCTGCTGTGATGGTGCAGAGTCGCCAAGGTATGAAAGGCCTGGACACCCCGACCAATCAGAGCAGACTGGGCTTTTCCAGGATGGGACTTAAAGAGACAGGCCCTAAAAAGGAGCAACTAAGACGGAGGGTGACCTCATCACATATCGATGCTTTGTTATGGACCTTTCATGTCCAGGCACAACATGCAAGGTACCCTGGGTGTGTTGGTTGTTGACGTTCTAGGACGCCGTGTCCAGTTCTGCCTGTTACATGCATTGTCTTCTTTCAAAATAAACGCGATACGTCTATACAACAACGCCAATGACCTCTCTAAACATGCTACTGTAGTGGTTTACATTTAAGTAACCTACACTGCTACATGTACATCTACATGCTAACATCAGGGAAACATGTAATCTTGGTTGCTGATGTTGGTAATGTCTTCCCAAATTCAGATCATATTTCTGCTGGAACATGTGCGGTTGTAAAGATTTTGGTTCATAAGCTTTTATTGGAGATTTTTCATGGTAGAAAATGCTGCTATTTACGGTTACAGTCATTTCCTGGCTGTATAGACAGTGAGGAGACTCTCAGGTACAGAATAAAATATTGACCAGTCAGGGTAAAATGGGCTTTTTCGGGAGGGAGGCTTAAAAATACAGGCTCTAAAACACAGTGTCTTAGACAGAGGGTGAATACAAGAGTTCCAGCACAGACAGTATGAGGAAAAATAGTGTTTTTTGAAAATTAAAGCATGTAAACATATCCTAGAAGACACCCAAAATACAAGTATGAACCTGAAAATGAGCACAACAAGTCTCCTTTTAAAATACTCCTCCCTCTCTTACAGTAGAAAAAAAATACTTTGTAAATATGATGAATTCTCAAAGACAAAAATGTCAGCTGTGTCCTGCAGATTTAATCGCATCTCATACAGGGAGGGTAGATATTTGTCACTGCCGTTAACGTGCGTGCTCGCTCGTGTCTTTTCTGCAAAGCATCTGTTCAAGTGTGTTTATCTGCATGTACATGTGTCAGTGTGTTTAACCGTTTGTCCGTGAGTGTGTGACTGAGCTTCATTAGGGTGCTGTGAAGCGAGAGCTCTCCTGCTCTGTCTTGTCTTTGACCAACTAACACCTTGAGTGAAACCTTAAAATTTGCTAAATGTTATCTTAGGCGCTGCATTCAGGGGCGTTTGGCAAAACTGCAGCATGAAAGAGCGGCTGTGAAGCGTGTCTGGCTGGAATGCAAAACACAAGTCATGGTCATCACTCTGTCACCATACAGATACAGGCCAGGCTTTGAGGACATGTGGTGTGTGCATGTGTGTGCATGTGTGTGCATGTGTGTGTTTATGTGTGTGTGTGTAATTTTTTCCTGATAAATTTAAGCAAGGCACTTTGTCCCCATTGCTGTATTAATATGTCATCAGTAAAGAGAATACATCCTCAACAAAGCAACAAAGATAAGTTAATATAGAGGTTATTTAAAGCAGCTATAATCTATATTTTTTAAAACACTGGATCAAATGACTAGGTGTAATATGACAGGGGTCACTCGTAGTGTCCCAGAGACAGTTATGACCCAAATCAGCAATTTCCATCCACTCTACATCTCATTTTGGTTTTCCTGCCACAACTGTCAGCAGGCAGCTGGTGTCAGAGAAGAGGCTCTAAAGGAGGACAGTTTGCTACCTGCCCAGCACCCAGGGACGGACATACAAAATGGGCGGCATGCTTGTGAACATAGATGAGCATTTAGTGGCCACAGAGCCAGATATTTCTCTCAGAAGTTGGTTGAGACCAAAAACAGAGCTAAAATGAAAGTGAATGCTGGATTTACATTTGCTGGATGGCCAGAAACACAACTCCAAACGAGTGCAAATGCTGCTCTGTATTTGCTGGATGTGTTAATAGGTAACTGTTTGCTAACAAGTTAACTGTATAGACATAGAAAGTGAAATGTCAGTGTTGTGTTCACAGTTTGTTTCCAAAGGGACTGCCCATTGCTCTGACGGCCCACAATTCCGAAGCCCCAACAGTCCAAAAAAATGTCTCAGTTGGCTGAAAGCCCATTTTTTTGATAGCCCCTTATCACAAAAACAAATGCCCATTTTTCTGAGGGGCCTTTCCTCTGAAGGCATTCTCCCATAACGAAGCACATGTCTAACTATTATGCAGAATGACACCATCCAACCTTCTGACGATGCCAAAGGCATGACCCACCATACTCTGCCTCTGACAGGCAGGTACTTGTTGCCTTTGCTGTTTGGGTTGGTTAGGTCAAAAATAATCTATAACAGAAGCTGCACCAGAGGTACAAAGTCGTACACACTTCTCCTAAGTGGGTGTGGTCTTCTCTCTCCCTGCATACCCCTGCCTTGTTTGAAGGTGCTGTAAACAATTTTGGGGGTGGATGAAATCATATTCAAAATGATACAATACTAGATACGATACAAATGTAATGTTTGTACCTTATTTTGAAGGTCGTTTTTACCTGGTAGCTCAATGTCTTATATCAACCTAGAGTAAGATCATGTCACTTGTTGCCAGATCGCACGAGAACGTGTTGCTAAAACAGAAACATGTCTCCAACAAGGTAAATTTTCTCCTGATTTGTCCGTCTAAAAAAATGCCATTTCAGTGTCTGAATGTCTAGAAGGGTTGGGGCTTGTAAAAAAAATGCATCTGATATTTACTTCAGTGACTACAGGGGTGAATGAAACAGTCATAATCTGTACTCATGTTCACTTTTCCTATTGGAATGAATGGACTCAGGGCTGCCGCTAATCTCCTAAAAGGGCGTGACAGTGGCAAAACCCATGTGACAGAGATACAGGAAATGAATCTAAAGTGGTTTATCAGCGGTCTCTGGTTAGCTTTAGTTATGAGGATGGGGAGGGTCATGCCATAGTTATAGTAGGAAGGTATGATGATGTCATTCTGTATAATAATTAGCCATATACTTCTGTCTGGGGAGAGTGCGCAGTGTATTGTCAAAGGAATGGCCCTGCGGAGTAATGGCTATTTGTTTTTGGGATAACAGGCTATTGCCTAAATGGGTTTCCAGTTCACTGGAACATTTTGCAGGCTATTTTCAGACTATTGTTAAGAGGCTTCAAAATTATGGGCTGTTGTGGCAAGGCACCATTTCCACTGCCTCCAAGTTGCAAAACGTCAAAATGAAATCAGCTAAATATTTCAGCTTAATGTAACATTCTACAATTTACTGTATTTTTCTCAACATTTCTGCACAGTCTTGGCCCTCTCCCATTGAGTCCCATTGTTATTATCGAAACAGCTGAACTCCAGGTTGAACAGAAAGAGTAGTAAGAAAGCTTTACAAACACAATATCTGCTTTTTCCACATGGTAAAAGAACACAGATATTTCTCATATTTTCTTTTTATCCAATTAAATCTGACTTTGACAAACACTGAGACTGCTGTGTGCCTGGTTACACCAGATAGCAGCATAGCAAAATTCATTTGCACATCCTCACAGAATAGGTGGTGTTGGTTTTACGCTCCTGAGATGTTCTCGTCTCGTTCTTGTGTAAATGTGCCTGCATGGCTCTCCTGAGAAAACACAAAGTTTAAAAACAACACTGTCTGCTGTGTAAGTGAGCACATGTGCATGTGTCTGAGTGTGTTTACCCTTTTGAAGCTCTCAGATTATCAATCTCCATGAGTGCTGGTCGTGGATGCAGTGGCACTTGTGGCTTGTGGGTGTGTGTTTTATACATGGAGCAACCTGCATGGCAGTTCAAAGCCACCCTGCGCAGCATGAGGGGATGAGAGGAGAGATGAAAGCAGCACTCGACAGCGTGTACAGTCTAAAGATCACAGGGCGAAATGGCAAGGAAGGCTCACCAACATAAACAAATCAGACACACCTACATTTGAGAGTTTATCAAACCAAGTGCACCCACATGTTGGCGGCTCTTGATGGTATGGATGCATCAGATGTCTCATGGAAGAAAAGTGCACTGTAGTGTTACTACCAGAAAATGGAAATTCAATGTATAAGATTTCACCTCACACTTGATTATGTATCTTCATTTAAATAGATGCATTACCAAAATTTTGCCTGTGGACTGACAATTTCTGGTGATAAAAACTGACTTGCTGAACATAAGAAATTTGTTTTGTCTCCTTGAACTTCATCTTCAAGGAAAACATCTAGCAGCTTTGACTGCTGGTGCTCATCACTACTTCAAACATACATTTTATTATGTCCAACCTGACGCTGAACAATGGGAATACTGACAGTCATGTGTTATGAACAAGTCGGGTTGTTTGAGTATTTTAGCGCGTCAGACTCCCAGGCGAGCTGTTGCTTTGTGAAAGCGCCGTATTGTATTTCTTTCCTGTGCCAGAGCCCGTTTCCTGTGGAGGTGCCGTGTCAAACGATGACCCTCTGTTTCCTGCAAGTCGCATGGAGACAGGTCTGCCACGAGCCCTGGGGCCTCACCGCCAGCCACTGAACAACCTCCGAGCCCCCACTCTGTCTGTCTGTCTGCTTTGAAAGTCCCCACCTTGCCCTTTCTGGATCGCACTTATCCCAGCCCTGTCTTTTGTGTCCTTACCTCCCTTTCAGTCTTGTTTATTTTATCTCCCTTCATCCCTCTTTCATCCACCTCCTTCTTCCCTGACATCAATGTTTTATTTGCCACCTCCTGTCTGTCCTCGCTCCCTTCTCCTCCATGTTTCCCTCTGTCCACACCTCCTTTCCTCTTAGCATCCCTTCTTCCCTCCTCCCTTTGTCCCGCTGTCCAGGTCAGAGGAGGGTCTGTCAGGCGTTTCCTGTGCAAGCCGCAGGTCCAGACCACACCTTGCGAGGGGATTTCTGCAACTACCTTCGGTGACGCACTATAGAAACAAGGAGACGTGCACCCTCATGTCTGCACACATACACAGAGCTACTGTACATACTCAAAAGTATATGGTTGTTTTTGGCAATATGCTGCCTTGCTGAAATGATGTCTGTAGGATAAAAAGAAACGTGTGGGAAAAATGTTGAAAACACGCAGAATAGAAAGCGCATTCAACTGCAATTATATCAATGCTCCATCTAGAATAAGTCAAAACAAAAAAAGCTCAAAGTGTATTTTTACATTTGCTGAGTAAAATCACAGTGACCATCAGCGGAGAGCTGCTGACCTCCCTTATAAGTCAAGTCCCTGTGTTTTTGTGCACTGAAACAAGACATCTTTACATCATATGCAAACACCCTAAGGCCAAATCTATGTATGTATGAGAACGCTGTCAAATCATGCATTACTATCAGTCCCCGAAGACAACCACATGGCACATAGGTTAAAGCCTCAACCTGCCTGACGTTTGCAGTGAAGCATGTAAAACTTCTATATAAAATAAGGACTATTACTACCAGTATTTCTTTTGTGCGTGTGCTGAAACAAACTGTGAGCTTTTATGGTAACTTAAACTTCAACTTTGATCTTGGACAACGTCCCGGTGGTACGTGAGCACATGTGTGTAGGTATTGGCACAGTCCGCTGTGTTCCACAGGCCAGCATGTCTTTGAATTCTCATCTCCTTGGATTGAAGGTCACGAGTGCACACGCGTGCCGGCAGCAATAACACACTTCACCGAGGATCTCCGAAATGACTCCTGTAGTCTTCTTCCAGTCCAGGTCAGAGGCAGGAAGTGAGCTGGGAGAAAAGGAGGAAGCAGAAGCAGCTCTCCCTGGCTGCAGGTAGTGACCCTGAACCTTGACCTCCAACCTCAGCCTCCATCAGTCTGACAATACACACTCTGACAAAACACAGATGTGCAAACACGGCGGTGTTGCATACAAATTTGGAGATATTGAAGGAGCTGTGTCTGGCAGTGTGAAGCCTCTGAATAGCTGATCTTTCTTGCGTTTTGTGAATATTCTGCTCTAAGGGTCTTTAAAAGATCAATGAAGACATCAAAATCCAGAATTATAATTTATCTTTTTATTATCTGACAACAACAATAACAGCATGTTGCATTTGTTCACTCATTAAATTTACAGAGGTGGTCAGGAAAGCTGTATGGAATCACAGACTTGGTTCACACAATCATCCATCCGCCTTTCCTTTATCAAACTGTTTGACAATGCTGGAGGTACAGCTGACATGAGCCCTGTCCAAAACCAACCCTCAGACCTCTCAGACATAAAGGTGCCAAAACCAGCATCCTTAATGCTGGTGCCTGCGCCCAAGAGATTTAAACCTTTTAAAGCATCATTAATGTATCAGCTGTCACAAGAAGTCTGGCTGTTCTTGGACAGAGCCCATGACTTTGGAAGGAGCTGCCTCACCAAGTCCAGAAGAATAACCTGCTGCCATGTTTTGAAGGCTCCAGTTTACCCTCGATGGGTGGGTTGGCCTCTGGACGTGGTCTAGAATGGTAGGGGTTCTCAGGAAGGGGCCGCGTGGTCGCCACTTTAGTCACCTAAGAAAGAAGAGGAACACGGATGGCATGAGTTTTCAGGTTCTGTTTCAATGATGCAGTGTTTTACAAGGCTTGACTATTCTTGAAAGAGTAATTGTTACCAGTGACTTGAAATACAACAAATACCTTATATGTCAGGGAATTAAACAACACTTATTTTGTGCCAGTAGTAAAAATGTATCACTCAAGTCTGAAAAAACGGAAAGATCTAACATTCAAAAAACGAGCAAACAGACCTTTTCCACAGGGTCTAAAAAAAAGAAAAAAAAAAAAAAAAAAAAAAAAGATAATGTGTGGTTATCACAAAATCTCACGGCACACCTGGATTGGCATCATGGCACACCATTTGAGAAACACTGCTCTACGCCATTCATCACAGAAGTTTCTGCACACAAAGTGACATTCTGCCCGTGCCCTGAACTAACTGAAATCTTTTCCATCCTCCTCTAAATCTTGCAGCTCTTCCTGATCATGATTTACATCCTATCTGCTCTTCTTTGTCTGCCTCATCTCTCATTTTCCCCTGGTTTTTTTCCGTCTTTGCAATTTCTTCATGACGTCTGGATCAAGCCTGTCTGTCCTTAATTCTCTCCTGACATGTCCTTGTCTTACTCACAGCCTGAATGTGTTTCTCTCTTTCCTCTTTAGTTTACTCCCACCATTTAAAACAGAAGTCGTTTCATTGGTTATACAGCAGAGATGCCAGAGAAACTCAGCCAGTGAGTAGACACTCAACCTGGACATGTCTCAAAGTAATCTGATGTCAGATTTCTGTTCTTTTGTTTCCCTGCTCATGCGATTTGATTCCATGAACAACAGCTCCGCTTGACAAGTGCAAAATGGCCAGAAAGTTGATTACAGCCATTCACAGATTCCCAGGTTTGTCCAAGTGTCTTTCAAAGACCACAGAAATAAATGTCCAAAAAGCTGTTAAGATCAGTTTTTAATCTTGTTTTGATTGCTGCTACCTAATTAGTGCTCGCCGGCGAGTTATGCAAGCCCCTTAAAAATGGCCATTCTATGAAAAGAAAAACCAAAGCAACATAGAATACATGATTTGCCTGCTCACAACTGTAGCTGAATGAGAGCACTACGCAGATGCAATCAGAGCCTCTTACACAGCCCATAATCAGCCAGAATGGAGCCCATCAACCAAGCTGTTCACATTGTGAATGCAGTCAATCCCTCACAAGTCTCACCTTAGACAGGTCTCCCAGCTCAGGTCTCTGCCACCCCAGCTTATCAAGGACGCAGCTGTCGAAGGCTTGCTGCTGCTTACGGCAGCGGCGCAATTCTCCCAAGTTTGAATAATCCAGACAGGTCCAGTACTCTGTGAAGGACTCGGCACAGTTTCCCTTGATTTGCCTAAAAAGTACAGAGCAGCGAGAGATTTGAATCAGAATCAAATATGCAAGAGTGAGATTGAAAAAGTCCAGAAAACTTGGTCTCTGTGCATGAGCTGGAACTCTTCTCCTTGAACATGCTAAAAAAAATACTTTAACAAAGATATAAGGACTCACAGAATTGTTAAAATGTTCTGAAAATGTCCTTAAAGTACTAACACACACACTGAAACCATTCTACCATTCCCTCCAGGATTTTATAAGCTGTTTTTTGTGAGTGCTGCGGCATGGAATGGTTGATGATTTCATGACAACTTTTCTAAAAAATTGCAATGCATGTTGTGATATTTTTAGTTTTTTTTGCAATGTAATTGCAGGAGCAAATGAAAATTGCAAAAATAGTTGCAAAGCTGTTTTCAATTCAGAGCCTATTATCATGAGCATTCAGTGTTACCCTCCGAATTAGAATGATTTGTGATTATGGTGGATGGGAGAAAGGCAGCAACAGCTGATCGCTGCCCATCAGTCTGACGCAGCGCTGAAAGACCATCTCTGTGAGCTGGTCTCCTCCTGCTCTCTCTGCCCAGTTAGCACAAGCTAATACAGCAGCAGCTAACATCCAACACGGCCACAATCTTACGCCACCAAGGGAGCTTGACTCCGCCATTAAACCCATTAATAAACGTTGGGTAACGGAAGCCGTGGGACGCTAACAGATAGCCCTGTTACTGTGTGTGTGACTGTCACAGGCGCAGTAATAGTCTCATGATAAACATAGATAAACGTAGCATGCCAAGGAAGGACTGAATGAATCAATATCCTGCATGCAGCATTAAAATAAAATGAGATTAAATCCATTTTAAATAATCAAATTTACAGTTAAGTTGCAGTCACTGGACAAAATTGCATGGTTGTGCTGAATTCACACCGATTTGCTGAATCTGTGTTGCGTGTTCGCAACACTGCAACATCCTGGAGGAACTGTTTAACCACGTTTTATACTGAAAACTACAAATAAAATTAGCAGCACTGTGCACTTTTTGTTTGCATAAACATTAGATTAATAATACAGCTAATACCTTATGTAAACATATGAAAATCAAATGTGCATTAACACTTGGGAGATCCTGTCTTTGAAATGCTTGCTTAAGAGCCTGTGTCACTGTAGATGAGGACAAGGGATCGCTGGCATCTGCGTTTGCCTGCTATACAACCATTCTGTAAACAAAGGAACAGTAAAACAAACCCATGTTGCATGCTGCGCCTGCGTCTGGAAGACTGTTACTAAATTTAGCTGATGCTGGACATTATTTACTGTGAGTTTCCAAAGCACATTTATCAAACGTGGTTTTAATGATAGTTTAAATTTGGAACCGTCTTGAATTTTACAGTGCTTTATGTGAGAATGGTAACCATTCAGCCCTATATAAGAGCTGGAAAGACTCCTACACAAATCACAGCTCATCCTATGTACCTAAAACTGCTCATATTTAAAATCCACACTCTAATTATGTCAAGAACTTTCATTAAATTGTGCTTTGTGGCATATCAGTATTAGTCAATAGATTTCAGAAGTTTCTGTTACAAGAACTTTCTGAACTGGTTGCATGAATGAGGTGCTCAAGGTGTCTGGCAGTTGCCAGAAGCACCTAAGAATTAAACCAGGTCCTGGGTGCAATTACAGCTTTTCTCAAATCTTTCCTCATTATAATAATTACAGGTATTTCTCTTTCACAGTAACTCTCAGTTTATCTTTGAGGTCAGAGTGTCGGTGGCTTGTTTCAGCTTTAGAATTAGAGGTCATGTGTTTTTTGAGAACCAGAAACACTTTCTGTTTGAGACACGCAGACAAACATACAAAAGCACCTTATAGTTACTGCATGGGCATCAGGATATAACCAGGGCTCAGTCAAAAACTTTCAGTAAACACAGACGCAGCAGTTAAGAGTGAAAAGGCCCAGACCACTTCCTCAAATAGCCCCTGAAGGCAATTTTATGGACACAATAAACTCGGTACTTATTCATGTTTTAAAATTAACAAGCCTTTTTTCCTACTGATCGTTGTTTTTAAAAAAGTGGCACAGAGAAACGACATTGATGTTGATGTCATGATGATAACTGCATCATTCTTTAGTCACAATTTATCTGCATATAATTTCAAAGATAACCAGCATTTATGGAGAACTTGGAAAAGAGAAAAACAGCAAACTGTTATAAAAGTTAATAGATTGTAAAAAAAATCAAAATGAATGTTAAGTAAAATGAAAATAATAAAAGCTTTGTGGGACTAAATACTGACTCAGCAAGATATTAACAAGATTAAGATGTAATGGAAAATAACTTTTGAGACATCCGGCGACATACCAGGAAATTTTAAGTACTTGAAATGTTGATCAAAAGTCTGTTGTTGGTATTTCTACTTTCTTAAAAATCCAGTTTTGTCATGGCATGAAGAATAAACTCACCATAAAAAGCTGGAGGAGATGTCCTTTATCATCAAACCCTCACATTTATTAAGTATGGGTTTACCCAAAGCCCCTCATTCTCCAGAGTTTTATTCTAATGTTTGTGAGTGAAAAATACTTTTATTTTACTTTTTTTGGAGCTTTTCTCTTGTGTTCATATTCACAAAAACATACAAGTTGTCTGCAAATGAATCACTTATCTTAATCTCTATTACAACACATTGCAGCATGCTAATGACGCATTATGCACCATTTGCAGCCAGTTTTTTTTAAATGTCTTTAAGACAACAACAAAATCACAATCATGCACTCAGTAGTGCATGTAAATTAATGGAGGAATAAAGTTTTGTAAACATCAGTGCTTAGCTTGGTCCAGAATTAAAACATTATCTTCAACCGCACTCTTCTTTTTCTGGAAAACCTGTTCACTCACCTTTGTTTCATGGGGTTCACGGTAACTTAATTTTCACCCATGTTCTCTCGCCTACTCTCACACACATTACTTGAGTTAAACAGCAAACCATTCTACTTGGACATCGAAGACTGGTACCCACAGCCCACTTTTGCCAGAGGCCAATGGAATGAAATGCATATTAGCAGGACAAGTTACAGGAAACTGTGTAAACTTAACAACTGTAACCCCTGAAAGAACAACTCTCCAACAGCAGTATTTGCAACCTCAGAGCACATTTTCTACCCACATGTCCATCACAGAGGAAGAAATGTAAAAACTCTTGACCACAAACCTCTTTTGACCAAAGTTCCAAATGGACTCTCAAAACTAGGCAACCTCCAGCTGGCTCCAGAGTACAGCCACATCTTCAATTACCCACTGACCACAAGCACAGTGTTCAGTTTTGCAGATGACACCCCTGTGGCGGCCCTTATCTCTCTATTCTGCCTGGTCACTAGGTTTTTAATCACTTTACTGTTACCAACATTTCTGAGTAGTTAACCCTTCTTTTGAACTCCAGAAAAACGCACAATGTATAAACCTTTTTGAAACCCCATTTCAGACATTGTGTCTGTATACCAGAAGAATTTGGCACTTACCTAAAGAAGTTGAGTGCACACTCATTGACTTTCCTTCCTTCTTCTAGACATTTTCTGGGATCCTTTTCCTCCCAACGACAGAGCATGAACTCCTTGTTAGGTTTGTCACACTGGGACCCAAAATGGTGGGCAGCTGCCTTCAGCACCGCAGAGGACACATTTATCTGGACAGAAACATTAAGAAAAAACAGTGTGCCTTGGTAAGAATTGGTATCTTAGTAATTTAGAAACAACAAGATATAATTTTTAAGGTACAGGGTTAGTTTTATGTAGCTTGACACTTGTTGATATTAGTGAACCCCTTAAAAAAGCCAAAAGAAAGTGTTTGATCAAAGATGATGGATCAATTTTTATTTATCTAGTGCAGAGACAGAATCAGTACATGTGTAGCATAACTGGAAACAGCTGGAAACAGTTTGGATTTTTCCGACAGTGAAAAGTTTACCCTTAAACGTGTTGTATTTATACCATTTACTTCTTTAAAAACTAGACTTTGCGATTTAAGAGTCAGCTAGTATGCAACATTTTATAGAGGACAACCACTCATTCTTCAGACCAGCAACTCTCCAACTACACGGCTGTTGCTCGGTGGATTGTGTTGCTGTCTGATGGTAATTTCAGGAGAAAAGTGATGAAAATGTTTTGCAGATCTTAAAAAGAAAATGACAATAATCTGTGAGGACCTAATCAATACCACCAATATCCTTCAAATATAAAATATCACAATGGTATAAAGGTGGTAGTAGAAAGGTGAAATTATTGTGCATTACAGTGTAATTCATCAAACACTGAATTTCACAGAGACGTGTACCTGAACGCACACGCATGTCATAATAGTGTTGGAGAGACAAGCTGTTGCTAACTGAC
This sequence comes from Cephalopholis sonnerati, assembly GCA_019142605.1. Classification (NCBI taxonomy): domain Eukaryota; kingdom Metazoa; phylum Chordata; class Actinopteri; order Perciformes; family Serranidae; genus Cephalopholis; species Cephalopholis sonnerati. Next base: position 20,340,624 of record JAGQAX010000019.1, read on the forward strand.
ACTTGACTTCCAAGGACAAGTTCAATGTGCCAAATAACACTGTTGCTGTCATAGACAGGCCAGAGGTTTGTTTTGTTCAGCCACTGTGACGTTACTGTCACCACAGGGGCGAATTTAAGAGTTAATGTAGGCAATAAAGAGTGTCATACAGCATTAACGATGGTTAACAGCTAATGAGTTCCTGCAGAGTGTGGTTCTTCTAATGCTATTTGATGTTGCTACTGTAGATATCATAAGAATACCGGACATTTACCAGCTTCAGTTGCATATAGAAACATTTGCTTGTTGGATTATGACTAATCTAGGTTATCAACTAACGTTCAGCACCGTAAAGGCAGATAACGCAGGTGGAGAAAGTTAAAAGCTACCTTACTGAGCAACTTCTGAACCATACAGCAGTTAGCATCCGCTAAGCTAGTTAGCTAGCATGTTCTGTCTTACTCCGTTTTTTAATTTAAGCTTAACAATAACCGCTGCTCACCTCATCGACGTTCAGCTCCTGCAGCGAGGGAACCTCCACTGTTGTGGGCATGGCGTCGTGTCTGTACAATAACACAAACACAGAAGATCAAGTGAAAAACATTCAAGGTCCTCGTCTGGCTCCAGGACGAGCGACGAGGCCGGAGAAGGTCAGTTTACTGCGCCTGCGGTGCTCAGTTGGGAGACGCGTTCTGATGACGTTTACAAAAGCGTCACCATAAACGAAGCTGGCGCATGCGCACTTAAAGAGCTGTAAAGAAAAAGAATTTATTTGAATCAATTTGTTATTAGTTTTGTCAAGTTTTATTTACAAATTGTTAAAATGATAAAACAGTGACAATTCATCCATCTGCTTCTCACACTGAACAGTTTAAACTGCAGCCTCGCTTTGACTCTCCGTTGCAAAGTTACCATAGTAACGGTACACTGTTGTGCAGTATTGCTCAGTCGATATTAAACCCACGGTTTGAGCGCTTGTTGGTTTATTTTAAGAAGAAAGGGTGCTGGAAAGTCCACATGGTAATGGAGCTAATCGGAAGCAGTTACAAAGGAGATACAAAAAATGGCAGGTAAATATGTAGTGAAGTCACAACATATTGCATTGTTACTACAAATATGCTTAATATGAAACAATATTTTTTATTGGTCGTAGATAACTAGTGTGGGCAAAACAGAGATGAAATAATATTACTCCCAGTCAGAACTTATCAGGAAAGTTATGTGGCATGTTGATTTCTTCTCTGTGGTAATAGCAATACTGCAGCTAAAACAATAAAGGTATAACAACAGAAATGGTTGTAGGATGTTGCATTTCAAAATATTTTTACAATAAACTTTACCTTTTATGGAATAGGGTAAAAGGGGACATTTTTGCTAAAGCTACTTCAGCATGTTTTTTTTCAAATTTTGCTATTGTGTGCCACCCTGTAATAATACAGACATTTTTTGTATTTTTGTCACTTAAAAAATATTAAAGATGACACAGTGACTCCATGTCATCTACAATAGTTCAGAATAAGCCATTATTGGTATCCTGCACATATGCATGTCCATTGTAGACAATATGAGACCAAGAAAACAGGCAGCAAAAGAACAGGGAAAGCATGGCTTTTAATTAGTAGCCACATGCTATATTAATAGGCTAATTGGTGACTCTAAATTGTCTGTAGGTGTGAATGGTTGTCTGTCTCTATGTGTCAGCCCTGTGATAGTCTGGGGACCTGTCCAGTGTGTACCCCGCCTCTCAAATGTCAGCTGGGATAGGCTCCAGCCCCCCCGCGACCCTCAAGAGGATAAGCGGTTAGAAAATGGATGGATGAATGGATGCTATATCAATTATTAAATGAAACAATGATTTAACTGATACATAGATTTAACTATTTAAGCAAACTGTACCATTTTACCTCACCACCTCTCCCATTTTGCATACACGTCATCAGAGTGAGATAAGGATTCTTGATGTGTTTGAAGTCAAAAGTTTTGAAATTATTTTACGTAGCAACATATTTTCCTTATAGAAATATAGCAGAGATGCTTAACAAGTTCTATCACATAAGGTAGTCCTCAGTTCGAGGTGGTTTTCTTGGTATCCACCAAAAAGTGTCCCAATTTTCCCAACTTCACCCTGTCTGATTAAAAAAATCTGTGTTTTTCCGACACTGCTTGCCACAAAGGGGCTGCTAACTATGGTGGCTTATGCAAAAATGCAAATGGAACTAGAGCCAGTGTTTGGTTTATCTGTTCAGGGCTACTGTAGAAACATAGCAGTGTAACATGGCAGTCTCCATAGACGAGGACCCGCTCCCTATGTAGATATACACAAGTCACTCTAAGGTGACGAAAATACAGTGATTCCTTTTGTGTACTACAGAAAACACAGCAACAGTTTATTGTATTATATTATATTTCTGCCAATATCTCCCAATTTCCTGACTTCACCCTGCCTGTTTCACGACTCTAAAGAAAGCAGGATATATACACCAAAATTAAAAAAGTCACATTAAGTCACAAAGCCATCTCTTCTCTCCCTCAGGATGGATGGAAAAGGAGAGTACACCTTTCCCACAGGGACTAAGTATGAGGGAGAGATGAAAGACGGGATGTTTCATGGTAAAGGAGTGCTTCACTTTCCAAGTGGAAGTAAATATGAGGCCACCTGGGAGAACGGCAAAGCTAAACAGGTGAGGAGGGGCGTGTGTGTGTGTCCCTGCATGCGTGTCAGAATATATGCATCCACATGCATGACTGCGTGTTTCACATTGGTTATAGTTGATAATACATCTGGTCCCTTTTAGCAATCACTCACCATTATTGTCGTAGTTATTAGGTTTCTCTCCTCTTTTCCCTGCACGAAGCTACAGTCCCTCCTGCTCTGAAGCAATCTTTCATGGGCTTTTGCCACAACAGCGATCACTCCAATTATTATCATCATTTCAGCTGCGGTTCATTTGAAATGATAGCAGCTCCAAAGCATGACTAACCTTAGCCCAGACTTTCCTGCACCTGCATCCATGCCAGCCTGAGAAAACCATCTAACATTCAAAACAGATCTAAACCATCCGATAACCGCAGAAATTCAAACTCTGGGAATTATATCTGGTAACATATAGCTCATTCTGCAACTTGCACCTCTCCCTTCAAACAATGCCTCTCAGCCTGGGAGTTCCTGAACAGATGTGTTTTCTTATTTCAATAAACAAATGAAACAAGCATTATCCTGAAAGATTGAGTTCCACTATGTCTGTTATCTTGCTGAAAGGTACTTTAAAATTTGAAATCTTGTGGATAAGGTGTACATGCCAATGCAACTACAATATGAACAGCAACCTCTCATCATGTCTGGTAAAGAACACAGAGGAGAACAGAGCTTAGGTTTAACACATCATAGCAGGAAAAGCACAGGTGTAATATTAGGTGTAACATTAATCATGCACTCCACAGGTGTTCAGGACTGTGGATGCTTGCTCCCTGATATGGATTAATGGGACACTGTAGTGGAGCTGAAGCACTGTTGCTGAATTCTGAATTAAGCATGTGTTATCACGCCAGAGCAAAAAATCACCAATCTGTGTCTTTTACTGAATGCGATCCCCCGCCAAATATGCACCCCTCAAAAATGGCATGCATTAATGCCATTTCCATGATTGCATAATTATATTGTTGACCTTGATGTGAAGGTTGTTATGCGTCCAGATTTTGCAAAATTGCAGAACAATGTATGTTTATTTTTCAATTCCAATAACAGTGGTATCATTCCTTAGACACACACACACACACATACACACAGTGTGTCAGTTCACCCAAAATACCAAAAGACATATTTTTCCACTTTCCCATAGTGGTATCTTTGTAGACAGTTTTGGTTTTATGAGGTTTTCAGATATCTATCTCTAAGGTTTCCGCCTTAGCCCAAAGACAATGGAAGAAAATGTAAATTCTTTTGTGGTGCTTTAAGCACTGAAAAGTGACATTTGAAAACCTCAGCAGCAACTTATCTCTGCAGAAACCGTGTCTGGGGTACGGAGGATAACCCCCAGACCTTGCTTTCAACAGTTTTCACTGGAGCGACTGTCTGCCAAAAAAATAGCCCCAAGGAAAACTGCCAACAGTGAGGTCTGTGGATGATCTTGAGTAACATTGTTCCCGCTGTTGAGTTTTTCAAATGTAATTTTTTCGCTGCTTTGAGGAGCACAAAAGACTGAAATTTTACATGGTTGTATCACAAAAATTTAAACTATCTGCACAGCCAGAATCCACAAGAGGTAAGTGGAAATTATGTTTTATGTATTTTTTATTTTTGTGTAATTAGACTTAATTGAGCCAATGAAATGTCATCATCACTGTGCTTTCTCACAAGGGGTCACTGACCTTTGCTGATGGTCTGCAGTACCAGGAGAAGGACTGGGACTACTGTACTGAACACGACAGGCGCTTCTACAGTGAGAGGTGCAACGGACTCAGACCTGCAGGTTGGAATTCATTTATATGCTCATTCGATCGGACAGCAGTGGTTCCTTCTCTTTCCCACTTCCAGACAAACACAGTCATATCATTTTCCTTGAAAATATAATGAACTTTGCCAACAATTAAAACACTGTTAATACACTGCAAAAACAATTAAGGGAACACTTAAATCACACATCAGATCTTGATGAATGAATTATTCAAGTTGAAAATCTTTACTGATGTACATTGTATAATTTGTTGAGAACAAAATGACACAACAATGGTCACTGGAAACCAAAATCATTGACCCACTGAGGGCTGGATTCAAAATCACACTGAAAATCAAACTAAAAAAATTGGAATCACAGGCCCATCCAACTTTCGTACATTTTATCATGTCAACTCATAATGTGACTCAGTAGTGTGTATGGCCCCCGCCTGCCTGTATTTATAATCAGTGGACGGTGTACTGGGGGATCTCCACCCTGACCTGGATCAGGGCATCAGTGAGCTTACTTGACAGCGTCGGATGCACCGATACATAACGTCCCATTGGTGCTCGATTTGATTCAGGTCAGGGGAACAAGAGGGCCAGTCAATAGCATCGATGCCTTCGTCGTCCAGGAACTGCCTACACACTCTGGCTGCATGAGGCCGAACATTGTCCTGCACCAGGAAGAACCCAGGGCCCACTGCACCAGCAACTCTGTGGATTTCATCCCGGTACCTAACAGCAGTCGGGGAACTGTTGGCTGTGACATGGAGGCCTCCTTCTCAGGGGTTGTTTGTCTTTGGCCTCTCTATTGCACCTGTTGTCACTTTCATCTGCACCAAAGCAGGTGAAACTGATTCACAATCAACTGTGCTTCCTAAATGGACAGATTGATATCCCTGAAGTTTAACTGACTTGGTGTTACACTGTGACGATAAGCGTTCCCTTAAGTTTTTTGAGCAGTGTACATTGAGAGAGGGAGCATTTGTGAGTTACACCCAAAGACATTAACTTGATGAGCATTCATTTACAAGACAAAAAACAAACAGATAAACTTCACATATGAGAAATCAACACAAGACTTATTATCCTAGGGAGCATTTAGGGTGAGAGCCATTAGAAAGGGCTGAGATTTGAACACAAAATCATAATAATAAGGACTTGTGTTAGTAATTATAGACCACACTAAGATCGCTGTTTAATACAGACCAGCTGTTTTTTTTTTCATACAGGAGAATCTCAGCTAACTGATCTGCATCCACCACGCACCATTCCTGATGGATGTTACGATTGTGGAGACGGCTTTTATGACCCCACTACCAGAGTCGTCACTTCCTACACTGGCAGATTTCTCAGGGCTGCAGGTGAGAGAAAATATCCTGTTATTTTTACTGTAGCCCTAAATAATGGATACCTTCCAATCTGAATATGTTGTGTACTTACTATGAGGTAGAGAAAAGCACCACAATCCAGATATGAAGCTCACAAATCACTACATCTCTATCATAATCTAGATCATACCTCCGTCTCTCACTGCTTACTTCGCTCCAGTTTGTGCACATTTTTTTCCCGCTAATTTGAGGCCAAATTGGCTCCATCTGAGTGTTGAGTAATATCCAGGCATCTTAGCCTGTTGTGCCAAGGAAAATGAGAAAGATGAAAGTCAAGAGCAAACACAAATTTCCATTTCAAATTAAGTATACACAGTATAAAGTCAAACGAAGCACCTTGTCAGTGATAGATTGCTGTATGTTAAATGAATTTATGGTAACTTAATAAAGCAGCACCACTGATCAAAATCCCAGTGATCATGTTGCTATTGATGTAACCTGTTACCAGAGCCTGCTTTAGTGTGAGAGATGAACACACAGCTCCGGGATAGAGTGGATCGTGTCATGTTTGTTTTTTTGCTGTTGTTGCTGTTTGCACATCCATCATCAGAGTCAGAGTATTAATGTAATTTAAGATTAGTTCTACTCAGAGTTTAGCAAAACTACTTTTGAAATAAGTAAATCCAGATTTAAAATTAAGCACAGCTCTGTTGCACAATTAAAAACTAATCTCCATTTAGTAAACCCAAGTTTATTGATGTAAACTGAAATGAAATGGTTTAATCAACATGAAGATGCTTGCTTACACAAATTAAAATAATAAAAAATACATTTGCATGCTGTCGGGACCTTGTAAGTTATAAAAGAAGTGCTATAAAAGAGGGGAAGACACTGTTTCAGCCAAAAACCTTCGGCTGCTCTGTATTCCCTATCAAAACATTACATTGTTTGTGGGCCAGTTTTGCAGTTAGTCAGCCTGAAGTTACTCATGATGGCTCAGAAGAGAAGCTTTAATTTGTCTTCTGACAATCCAGCAGACAGTGGAGTTGTGTGGACGAAACAGGTCCCCATCCATCCTCTGGAAACATCCGGTGACACAAATTCTCACCAGGAACTGGTGCACTGGTGATACAGCTGCATTTCTGCCACTCCAGTCTTCTGTTCAGAAGTTTGGTGCAATATGATTTTAAGTGAAACCATGATTTAATAAGGTGTAAAAATTAATCCTCATTGGTGCAACCCAGCCTTAGTGTAGACTCCTTGTTTAAATGTTCTGCTCATTGTGTCATATACAGTAGTTATTAAAGGATAGAAATGCCTATACCTTTAAAAGTTAAAAGCCATACAGTCAGTCAGATGAGTACTGAGGAAGCCATTGTTGCTGCCTTGTCGTACAAGATAGTAGCTCTGTGTAAAATTATGTCTACTTTTCAACAACTCTACATTTCTGAGAACAGGCCATAGAGAAATCCTTACTGAAAATACTTTAAAATATACTAAAGCTCTTGTATTGAATTTGTCCCAGGCAGGACCCTTTGTCTTTGCCCATTTTCTTTAAATAACTGCATCTCTGAAAGCACACAGTGTGGCCATATGGGAAGGATTTGATAGCAATGAACCTATGGAGTGATGTTAAATGGATTATCCCTGGATTCTCTGATGGAAGATTATTGCTACAAGTCATCTGATAAGCATGCTTCTATAGGCTATTGCAGTCATTTCAAAACTTTTTTTTTTTTTTCCCTTTTTGTTATTTGTCAAAAGTGGAAAATTCAAGACACATTTTTTCCACTGAACGGGTGCCCAGTTTTGGAACTCCTGATTTGAAGTGAATGCGGTCTGTCAGGTGTCCAGATAGGAATTCCCAAATTCTGACATCCTCCGCTCGTCATGTCTCCTATGATTTTACATCACTAGACGACGTTGTGAAATAGGCAGCAGGTTGTGATAGCGGTCTCTAAATACATGGCATTTGGCTCGCTGAGGTTTAGTCCAGCTTTTTTGCTGTGTATCAAAGGTGTTTGACATCACTGTTTTTATTAGACACTTGCTGCATAGTGCTTTGATTACATGCATGAGGCTGTTGCACAATAATGCAGGACTCTTGTAGCTTTGCTTAAATGCAGGAAGCATGGTATTCTTCCATCTTTAAAGAAGTCAGACACAGTGCAGCGTCAGTGTCTGGGTCTTCATCCTCAAATGCAGAAATATGTCAAGATATGAGTCCTGGCAGACTTTAAAGTATGACTCACAAGCTCCCTTAGGTATAAATTTATTTTGGGGGGCAGAATATTTGTATTCAGATGAGCTACTTGCAACATAATACAGATTAGTTCCACTAGCACACACATCTCATTTACATATGTGGAGAGACAGAAGGAAACAGAGGAGAGGATCCACATCCTCGCCAGATGTCATCAGCGTGTGTAAGAAGACAAAAATATGTTTTGCAATTCTTCCCTTGATGCGGGTTGTTCATCATCATTATAGCTCTGGTATTGATCAGCGCAGTGACGGAGAGAGAGGAAGAGAACAAGAGGAAGGATTTTTTTGGAAGCCGAGATGAAAAAGAAGAGGAACTGAACACTTTCCAACAATACTCTGATTCTGTTTTGATTTAGATAAATATGGAGTCAAACAGGAACCATTTAATTGATGTCTGCCTTTTTATGGGAGTGTTTATGTGCAAGTGTGTGGAGGGATGTGTTGTGTATATGTGGCTTGTGCTGTATATCACACACGCTACCTATGTGCACGCTCCCTTTTGTCTTGGTGTACAATTCTTGAGAGGAATGCTCCTGTATCCTGTATGGATTTATTTTTCAACCCTGGGAGGTGAAGGCACATTTGTCAGAGTGGGTGTGAAGACAGAATTTATTGCCTCATGGCTTCCGCCCAGGATGAGGACTGCGAGGATGACGGGACACAGGGAAGACCCGCCCTCCCTGAGGGGACGTTTGCTGTGGCAAGGAAAGAGGAAGGAGCTCCCTGTGTAGCCATTACAACTGATGGATGTATAGCACGAGGAGGGACTGAGCTCGCGAAGCCTCGTATCAAGAAAAGTTGCAAAAATGATGCGTATGGAACTGGTTTAAACTGCAGATGATTCAAGTTTTACCCCCCTGAACTGAGCGTCGTTGCTAGGAAATATCAGGCTAAACTTCACTCACTTGCCAAAACTGACCTATTGCAAAGTCCTGCCCTCCTTAGTTACTGTTGCTAACTTGGACAAACAGTCCTTCCTGGCATAGTGCCAGGTAGCAAAACAATAGGATCTGTTGCTAATATTCCCCAAGAGCTTATAGATTATTTTTGGAGTTGAACCGATTTGTTGTCATCAAGGAGCTGCCGATACGCCTGCGTGTGGAGAGATATGTTGAGAATAGTGGTACACCGTGAAGAAATGAAGGATGATGGAGGAACTGGAGGGTGGTGAGAGTAAGTGTGTCAGTAGGGATTATTAAGTAGGAACCACCCGTTACAGATGTGTCCAGAGGGTTCATACATAAGATGCAACATCCCTGAAACATCCATACTATAGGCTACTGATACATTACCTTGTACAATGACCCCAAAACGTAAAGGGACAGTTCACTCCAAAATCAAAATACATATTGTTCCTCTTACCTGTAGTGCTGCTTATCAATCTAGATTGTTTTGGTGTGAGTTGCAGAGTGTTGGAGATATCAGCCCTCTCTCAAATATAATGGAAGTAGATGGTGCTCAGATTGTGGTGCTCAAGGGCCAAAAAAAGTAGCAATGTCTCTTTCCAGAAATCATGACCCGGTTACTCAAGACTTTGTTGTGTACAGTTTAACATAGGAACTATTTTCTTTCGAGCAAACTACATCCGCCAATTGTACCGCCATCCAGAGGGAAGCATGCATCTACTGCAAGCTCACCTAGAAACACTGAGCTAGCTAACATTACAGCTCAGCTGAGGAGGACGCCATTAGTGTTTACATCTTGTGCCGTCAGTAGCATGAGCCTCTCGTCTATGACTGGATGCACGCCTCCTTCTGATACAGTTGACAGGTGTAGTTCAGTAGAAATAAAATGACTCCTACATGAAAAGTCTTTCAAAAAGGTCTTCACATTATCATGAGTTAGTTGGTTTTTTTTTTTCACCTGGATCAAGACGCTAGTGGCACATAGGTTTACAGTACATCACCAAAGGTATAAGACAAAACGACACTGACTCCTGTGTGTGCATAGCGAGAGAGAAGAGGGAGAGACGCTGCGCTGCTGCCAGAGGAGCCGCTGAATGAGTTCCCTCTGAGCAGTAAGTCAGTAAAATAGTATGAGAAGTCCAAAGCTGTTCATAAAACACTCAGGACGCCACAGTTTATTCCACACTACTGAAGCTGCCATGCTTGTTGTTGCCATGGGTAACAGTATGATGTCAATGTCAACAAGTCTAAATAACGAGAGTATCATGATATGAATTTTACATATAATAATAAAAATAATCCTGGTATATTATAAATGATATGGCATACCCCTGGTGTTGAGTTTTTAAAATGTATTTTTTGGCACTTTAAGCACTACAAGCTGAGTGCCATCTTTAATCCCCGAGACCCCAAACTGCTCCATAAATTCAACTCAATTTGGATAAAAGAGTTCAATGAATGCAACACAAACAGTACTGACAATAACCCTCTATGCGGCCTGCTCAGTACTTCAGAAACTAATGTACTGTAATAGACTGATCCCCATTGTAACTGGTCCACTCAGCAAGTCCTGCAAAAATTCATGACAAATTTCTCTTTACTCGTTGGTTTTGGGAAAGGACCAGAGAGCATTTTCACGGATTATAGAAGTCGTGACCAAAATGACCAAAATTACTCCTAAGAGAAAGGGGAGAAGTCTTTTAAACCGATAGATGATGACACATGTACTCACTGGGCTGACATTGGTTGTTGCTTCCTTTCTTCTTGTTTTGGAGTAAATTGCCTTGAAAAGCAATTTCCACTTAAGAAGTCCATTGAATTTGTTTTCTGATTAAATTTAAGAAAAGAAATGCCGTTTACTCACAGAATCAGGCTTTATTTCGTATCTACAATTCCAAGTTTCATTTGGGTTTACAGCCTTGGAAAGGCAGCGAGTCACATCATAATCCAAACCAATATTTCTGTGGTTGGTTTGGATGATGGACTTAGTGATTCTTAGTTGTTTTTATGAACAGTCTGAAAGAGAGTAGTCAGGCGAGGAGGCAGACAGGTTATTTGGATACAAAGTCACCAACTGCACGACACAGAAGACGGAAAGAAAGGAATGTCTGAGTTTGTGTGTGTCAGTGAGGAGTGACTGCAGGTGGTGAAAGATGAACATTCAGGGATTACAGACTTTGTTTCTGGCTAATGTTCTTCCCAACCTTCTTCATGAGCGTCCAACCTCTACTTTGCTGCCACAGCAGTTAGTCATTTGGTATGACAGTGCAGTTTTTCATCTCTTCAACTTATCTCTCACTAGGATGGGTAAACCAGGGAAAAGAGGAATAAGACGACATGTCAGCGCACACTGATGAGCTGGCAGACTGATCCATACTTTCGTACATTTTAAAAACGCAAACGCTGTTCGCTAAGCAACTAATGAAGTTCAATAAACGAGATTTGGATTTGTTTTTCAGAATTTTTTTAATTTGCATTTTGATGATGACGTGAGGTCATTACACCAAGCATGTGCTTCCACTTACAACCACCTCCCCGTGTCATAGTGAAGCAGCCCTGCTTAAATAAAGCAAACTACAACACAATGAAGCGATTACTGTTAAATCTGCAATACAAATCACACAATCAACAAACAACTCAAAGGGCTATTTTTGTCCCCCCAAACTTCCAGAGACACATAATTGTACTTAATTTGTCACTGCTGATGAAGATTGTTACTTAAGTTTGAAGGTAGAATATAAAACATTTGCATTGCTCTTTAAAACTGTAATTAAAAAAGAATGATGGGAAAGATACATAGGCCACATCTGCACAATCAAATCTGCACCATGGACTGATTGAGCGTGTTCTGTTATTGCAAACAAACACACAGACGGTCAGTTGTGTATATTCTCTCTTGGCAACAGGCAGCAACAGTCGGCAGCGGTGCAGGAGGCGGCAGCAGCTCCAGCAGAGGCCATGTGTTGCCATATTGTTTGTAGCACTTTCCTGTTTCTGGAATAACCGCTTCCCTTTGAAACTCCACACAGAAAGAGTTCCACACTGAAAACATTCCACTGCCAAGGAAAACACCTCTGGTGACCAAACCGCGGCCCCTCCCTTTGTCCCCGTCCAGCCGAGGTGTTTCACAGACAGATAAAATCAGCCGGGGCCCTGGGGAGTGGAACATATCCTCGCGCTGCCTTTCCTGAGACTCTCATTTTTCATACATCTAAAAATCACCATAAAACAGGATTCGCATGTTAATCCTGTGAGCTGTGACAGATGGATTAATAATTTTGAAGATCAGTATCTCGCTTTCAAAGCCAGAAACCAGGAAACCACCGCTGTTTTCTGTGATGTCACCAAGACACAAAAGCAAGGGCTGCTCGGCTTGCAGCGAATTGGAGACAGATGACTTATACGTGTGCATTTGAATGTTTATTTGAGCTTTCACATTTAGGTAAGTTTGATTTCACTGTGGTGCCTCCACTTGGAAACCACAAAATGTGCTTATATTAGCACAGTTGACCCCGAATAAGTCGGCTTAGCTGAGCTCCTCGTCTCAGTCGGCGGACCCGTCAGAGTTTGACATCACAGAGTGTCACAGCTCTTCTGTTTCTGTGAATACTAAACCCAGCAGAATGCAATCGTCTCTTATTCAAATCACTATGGTGATACAAGAAAGACGATTTTTGCTTTTGCTCATTAAGATAGTGTCTCTCTTTGTGTGTGTGTGTTTGTGTGTGTGCATGTGTGTGTGTTAATTCGCAGCCATTAGGCTGGAAGGAAACACTTTTCCCTCTGAGTGTATTTTAAGGATTAAGATAAACAGACTTTAACAAGGTGCCATTATCGCTTCCACACACTCTCTCTCTCTGCTGTGTACATTTCACAAAGGCCGTATACGCAGGTTGTTGCAGTCCAGAGGGATGTCAACCAAAATTCTAATAAACAAGTATGTGTATGCACCTCATTAGGTGGTGATGACCTGTGGCATGAGGGCCCCAGTGCACACTATTATGAGTGGCTCTTGTGCACGCTAGTTAACATATATAGCTACCGTATAATCTAATTGTGTTCACCAATATACATATTACCAAGATATCTTCACTGCATGTGTGTAAATGACAAAAATACCAAAGAAAAAAAAACATTTTTTATTTAATTGGATAGTTTTTTAATTATTTCTTTATAGTTATAGTTTGCTACTGACAATTACGGAAAAAAAGAAAGACAATGATGTTTTTTCAATGGTATATAGCAAATGGCATTATGTTTAATTTAATGTGAGCTCCTCTTTGAACACAGGCATACTTATAAGGTGGCAATCAGACACAAGGGCTTGTTTTTTGCCCAATATATTAGGCGGTAGCTCAGTCTATAGGGACTTGGGTTGGGAACTGGAGGGTTGTGGTTCAAGTCCCCGTCCAGACCAAATATGGAGCGTGGACTGGTAGCTGGAGAGGTGCCATTTTGCCTCCTGGGCACTGCTGAGGCGCCCTTGAGGAAGGCAATGAACACCCAACTTGGGGCACCTGTCCATGGGCAGCTTCCTTGCTCTGATATCCCTCCATTAATACATGTATAGGTCTTGCTTGTGCATGTGTGTGTATTTCAGGCCTGTGTGTATGTGACAACTGAGTGAAAAAAAAAATTAATTAATAAAGTATATCTTCTTCCTCCTGTCGTTGGAGGGCCCCAGTGCAACAGCCCTGCCTTCACTGTCTTTATTTAAAGGCAAAAATGTACCTGAAATTATATCTACAAATTTTTCAGTATCATTATTTTACTGTGTTGATATAATTGATTTATTTCACTGTAACTGCAATATCCAAATTCACAGAAAGGATGACAAGAGTCATTAGATAGGTCTATAAGTTAAATGTATTGACTCACAAAAAGTGGCAAATCACAAAAATACCCCGCTGTGCTCAGATTGCAGGAGATTATCTAAATATATCAGCCACCTGTGCCCTCAAATAACCCAAGGTACCAATTACATATGACTTAAATCCCAAGATAAACGCTGCTATAGAATCTCAAGAGGGCGGAATTACAGCAAATATGAAAATGTCCCAATCAAATCATCATTAAGGCAGGTCGTGCTTTGTGGCTAATTGAGGTCAGTCTAAACGCAACGACGCAGCGACGTATAGGCTTCAATAATTACCTTCTCCCGCGAACAAATGCGTCACAAAGACTGTTTGCGCGGCAGCTGTCCGCGTGTCCGATGCGTTCAATTGACCTCCCGATCAGAACAGGTAGAGAGGAGAGACAAACACCCAGAGACACAGAGGAGCGGGGTGTTTTTTAGACTTGAAGTGGCTGTTAGTGTTGATGCCCGGCAATTACGCACAATCAGTCCGAGAGCTGCAGACCTGCTCCCCGCGCACAATGGAGCCCCGCGCGCAGTGGAACCTGGGGGTGAGGCCCGCGTGCTGCTCAAGTGCGTGCAGCTGCGAGCGCTCCAGAGAAAGCTCACTTCCCCTGCAATTAGCTACTCATTTCAGTTTTAACAATGAAAAACTGGTTTATTATCAGCTCCTCTGGCAGTCGTTTCGGTTTTAAAAAAATTGGCGTCCATTTTTTTGGGTTGTGGAGGTTATTATTTATTGGTGTCTGAAGTGGCTCTGAGAAGTTATTTTCTCCTAATTGTCAGGCTTATCTTGATTTGACAAATTTACCCGAGACTTGAATGGCACTTCACTGTCGCAGCCTCACACACGAAATGACCTGTGGTTTAATTATGCAGGCTACTGGTTATTACAGTTTTTGATTTAAACGCTTTACCTTTACACCTCAGTTTGCATTTGTGTTCTTTTATTTATTTAACCACAGTTTAAACGTTTGAAAAAAATCTATTTACTTCTTCCCCATTGTGTGTTTCCAGTAATATTAACCAAAAAACTCTCAATTATTTGTAATGAAATCTTTCCAACAGATGACTCTGAACATGAGTGGATTGTGCGGACTTGCCGGAAAGCTTGGGATGAGGTTGTTGGCACTGATCCTGAAAAGTCTGTTGCAACAGTTCCTGAAGAGACCAGCAATACCAACTGACCCAGTATTGTGAACTCCACTTTTTATCTGCATGAATAGCCTGTTAATACTATTGGGAATTAAATGATTTTTCCCTATACTGTATGACATTTAATGAATGTAAGATTTATTCACTTTTTTATATTCCTTGGTTTATGTTTACTGTGCTGTGTGTGTGTGTGTGTGTGTGTGTGTGAGAGAGAGAGAGAGAGAGAGAGAGAGAGGTTTCAAAAGGGAAAGAGTCTGAAAATGAACAAGCAACACAGTATGTGTCCAGCTGATTAAATAAAATGTGATGATTTTAAATGTACTGTACTGTTTTGAGTTTTGGGTGTGCAAACATATGTTATTAGCATGCCGATTAGAGGCATTTACTATAAGAATATCACTTGCCACAGGGTCAGAAGTCGGCTGATCAGATTTTTGGGCTGTATCTCTCATATGCACCATTCAAATCTGAGTTTTCCTGCATGCAAACACATAATGATATTCAAAATATGATAATGGAGGTATGACATTCGTAGTCTAAATGTCTGTAAATAAGATCATATACATTTAGGCCTCATGCCGCAGAAGGTCATTAGTGAAAAGTCATATGTTGATAATACATGTATGAGACTAGCAGGCTATGACCCATGCATTATCTCTAAAACAACATATCCTAAATTATATTCATTGTGAATGTGCTATAATGTTAACAGGGCTCATTTCTGCTGTGCGGGGGTCATGTACTCCCTCTAACATATAATCACTATAAACTGCAAAGGATTTGTTGGGGTACAATACACCCTCAATCACCTAAACAACTTCACAAGTTGGAAGATAAAAAAAAAAGCATCAATAAATAAAAAGATTAAGTCTTCTAAAGGCAGCAGGCCTGTGCACAGAGGGAACCTTTCCCATGATGCACACTTCCTGATTCATGGCAAATACACATTCACAAAAAATGTAACACACACACAAACACACACACTAGGATGTGTGTACACATCTACCCACAAAAATAAGAGGAACTAACCAAAAGGCTGAACATTATGTGTAATTATAAAACACATAGAACATATAATTACTTCATATTCGTTTATTTTATTTGTACGTTTGTCATTTGAAAACTCCTGTCCAGCTGAGCCTAATTCATCGTTTTGGGAAAAATAAAACTGAATTATTATTGCTTCATTAATTTATCCTCACAAATGATCCAAAACCACAAAAATATCACATTCTATTTTATTGCATTTTAGTACACAAAACATTTATGATGCACAGTCTATCAAATAAACTTTTTTGTTTGATTTCATTTCGTGTTTTTTTAACAAAACAAAACAATTTCAGAGGGGGAAAAGTGCTTTACAGGGATTTACCGTCTCAATAAATACAAGGACATTGAGGTCTTGTCGGATCCTGTTCTTCACACAATGGCCATGGCACATAAAAATACAGATGCACACTCTCTACCCCTGCCAATACACACACACACTCACGCACACACACGCACACACACATACGTCTTACTATGTACAACCCCAGTCTGTTTCATATTGTCCATATTGTACCAATACACCAACACTCCTTTTCCCTCTTTGTGTGAAACACACAGAAGCTGAACAAGCAACCTAGAAATGATAAATTAGTGACAATACATTTGTTTGGGAATATGAAAATAACAACAGATTCTGTAGGAATGTTAATGCGCATCTCAGACTTCTCTCTGTTTCTCTGTCAGTTTAAAGAAATGTAACAGGATTGTGGCGGCTTAAAATATGTCAGCTCCTGCTTCTAATGTTACACCCATAATTTAATCACACACAAACCCAGACAATGTGCTCTGTGGTTTTCCTTCATGATAAACTGCCGATTTACTACCAATGGAAGATTTAAGATAATTAGTTTTACACAATAAAATTTAAAAAACACACAAATCTGTCTGGACTTTGAATGATCTGATTCACTGCTGTAAAGTTTCTTCTACTAATGGAAAGGATAAGGCACACTATATGTTCATTCTTTAACAAAAATCTAATTCTACACCTCATTTCAGTGGAAAATGACCAAAAATGTGACTAGGAAGTTTCTGTTTTTTCTTATGTCATTCCTAACGAAAATATTTCAACAGTCAACTTATTTAATTTACATGTATGTTTCCTTCATGGTTGCTCAGAGAGAAAAGAGTGAGGAGTCTTACCTCTAATGTGGTCTACTGTGTGTGCGGGGCCCGTGGGCCACAATGACAGTTCCCCCTTATTTTTCCCCTCTTTGTTTATCTTCAGTATTCTGACAGCACTCACTCCTGCTTCCTCGGTCAGTTTCATCCCCTTAAAACTCCCTCCACCTTCAAGTCAGAGGGTTGATGGGTAGATTGAAGGATGCTGTACATGTGAAGCAAAATGGGTCCTTAAGGTGGCGTAAAATACAGCCAGTGAGTTCCCGCTAATGATAAATGCTTCACAATTGTTTTTGACAGAGTGGCTGCAGGTGGGATATTCCTGTCCTCAGAAAGAAAAAAAAACATAACGAAAGATGTAGTTTTCCCTCGTTTTTCCATTTCTCTTTCTGTTTCCGAGTGGGCAGGGCTCCTGTAAGATGTGTCTTTTCTCCGAGCTGACTCCTGCGCGACCTCCGGGTCAGGTCTGCAGACGTCAGTGCTGGGAGATCAAGGGTGAGGATCCGGAGGTTTAGGGGTCGTGGGGGTCATAGTGGTGGAGCGCTAGCGGCTGAGGGGGAGCTGCGGCAGCGACATGGCCTGGTGAGGGAGACTCTGAGAGGTCAGCACGGAGAAGGGATGACCTGGAGCACACAAAGAAATTGAATTTAAAATAGTGCCATCACGACCTACAAGTCAAGCACTAACAAGAAGCTGAAAGGTTTATGTTCTTTACTGCACAATGGTAAAACTCACTGTCGATATACCCGTGAAGGGCCACCATGCGTGCCCGCTCAGGACTGCCAAAGGGGGAGTAATGCAGCTCATCGGGCAGGGACGAGGGTATCCTGGACTGGGGATGACCTGGGGGAGCCCCACTGTGCTGGGGCGTGTGCTTTTTGTGTCTTGCTCTGCAGTTTTGAAACCACACCTATGAAGATGCAATGTAACCAGACATCAAGTAGCTATATTCTTAAAATTGAATCTGTTGATGTATTTCAAAGGTATGTTTTTAAGAATCAGAAATGACAGACAAAACTATAAAAAGAAATTATTTTAAATATAAAACAGTCAACACAATCTGACGTTTTCTTGTGTGGCTGGATCAAGTTATTGTTGTTTGCATGGTGCTGAATTATGCTATTTAAATACATACAGCTGCAACCGCTCCATAACATAAATGGATTCATTGGGAGTGTGTGGGTTTCTGTGAACTGACCTGTATAACTCTCCTGCTGAGGCCTGTCATGTCGGCTAGTTTCTGTAGCGTCTGGGCATCTGGATTGTTGTCCTGGGCAAACTGAGCCTGCATGATCTGCATAATGAAGCAAAACATTAGCATGAAATCAAAATCTGAAATCTGATTACTGCAGAAATCATTACTTAGTTGATTTAGGGTTTAAATGCAGTGGCAGATTTTTCGTGCAGGTGATATAGGCAGCTGCTGGGGCGCAATCCAGACTGGTGGCAGTTTTTTTTGTTTTTGTAAAATTAAAAAAAAATCAAACATAAGGGGAAAATGATCCAAAGATGTAATGCTAACAGTCTGTCTGTAGTGCGGGTACCACCTCTGGTCCTGGCAATAGAATTCACCCTAATGTGTTCATCAGTGAGTTATTATCACAGTCAGAACATGCTGGAGCATTGATGGGTATAGTGGAGTGAATGTGGAGAGCATTACAGCAGGAGAACATAAAAAGGCAAACGCCATCTGGAGTGCGGTACAAGAAAAAATAGGATGAAATTTCCACATATCATATTCTTTAACTGTTTATTTATTATTATTGTTTGTTAGTTCAGTTGCTTATTTGTGTGCCTATGTTGCCGAATCTTCTATGTCTAAAGGGTACCTTTAAACTGTAGGTGAGAGTGCTGCACATTGTGTGACACGTGTGTGTGAGTCTGACCTGTAGCTGTTCTGCAGTGAAAGATGTCCGTGCCCTTTTGGCCGGTTTGGGTTGACTGTCTTGTTCTGTTGGGACTGCTCCTTCTAACGTGATACCATTGCCTGAAAAACACAACAGCAGACACATATAAGATGACAGACAAATTTGTTCAGAAACAATTTAAAATGACCAAGATAGTCCCAGGAGATGTATTTAAACCAGAGGACTTGAACACTGCATCATAAAGGGACTTTTTTCTTCCTAAATTAGGACCCAAATTTGAGGTTCTGAGCTCTTGTAACATGACCACTGAGAAATTAGGAAGAAGCAGGCCAGACATATTAAATCATCAGTGATATAAGAAATAATACATGGTACAAAGGTGAATTGTGCCGTCATTATTTTGCTCACAAATTCCCCAGTTTTGAGGAAACATCTGGACGGCCACAGAGAACCATTACAGTAAATTTGCCAGAACCACTACTCACCACTCTCAGCCGCTCGTTTGAGGTTCTCCACCATGGTGTCGTAGTGGATCCTGCACAGGACCTTCTCTTCCACCAAGCCAAACTCCTCTCCCGTGGACAACTGCCTCTTACACGAGTAGCACGCAAAACATGCCAAGTGGTATGCGTTTCCTCTTGCACGGCGCACCCAGTCACTGGCGTATATCTGCCGCCCACAGCGGGCACACTTAGTACCAAACCTACTGTGAGGGAGAGAGAACGAGAACAGAGGCAGAGGGGAAGAAAGAGAATGGGGAATTAGTGTTTTATTGATGGGGTAAAGGCAACATTTCGGTGGAGAAAACTGCACTGGTCAATGATCTTTTAAATCTAATCTCAAGACCATTCCCAGATAGTACACACACAGAATTAAACATGCACAGACGTCCTTTTTCTTTGAGAATATGTTGAGAGAGCTGAAGTTAAAAATAAGTGTTTTTAAAGTTGAAGTTTTGGCAGAACTCGAAGGGTTTAAGGAAGAAACCTTGGAGGAGGATGTGGCCTTCAGAAAAGACTCCTGACTGCGGCTGCAAGCTGAGCCTTGAATGCAAACAAACCAACACCTGCAATTTCCTGGCTGATGCATGAAGACCCTGACATGTACACATGCGCACACACAAACACAGACACGCGCACATGCCAGGGAACAAACCTACACACATGTAAACCGTGGTGGCTTTACACACAGTGGAAGATGAAGAAAGACTCGGATGACATCACTCTAGATCGCCCCGCTGTAACTGATAGCAACAGTGAGGTCAGACGGCGTATAAACCTAAACCACCTGACTTACTGTTCTGAATGGGTGGGTGGATGAAAGATAAATGGACAAGCTACGGAAAAAGAGAGGCTAGGCTACACACATTTGTGAAGTCAGCAAATGGTTTGAGACAATTCCTCATGACCTCAAAACAGCATATCAATGTCTGAAATAAACATGCTCTTGTCAAATGAAATATTCGAATTGCTGTAAATGTGACCGAGGACAAAACGAGACAAAGACTGCCGTAGACTTAATCACCATAACATTCATAATCTCCCAGAGATATGTGTGTGAGTTGTTTGAAAACAAACTTAATCTTAAAGGATAAGGCAGATGTTCTTTATTTTCCCTACTGTCGACTAATCACATGAAAAGACCAAAACCAATAATATGTTAGTCCTTCTCTCAATATCTGTTTGATTTCCCTGCCCTGTCTGTGGCTTCCAGCTCCAAGCCCATTTAATCCCACTCAAGATCTTTGAAAATGGGTCACAAATATATAGTTTCATTTCTTAGAAAAAGGCTGAGTAGCATCCTGAAACAGCTGGGCACTGTTATTTTTCACCATCATTATTCAAACAGGAGTAAACAGTGTATTTGACAGGGGCTTTTTTCAGTTGCGGATTAATACACATTTGGTGTTTAAGCAAGTATTTACCAGTGTTGGGCGGCAACGTGTAATGTAATTTTTTCACAACACCATGTGCAATGTTATTCTTCAATATCATGATCACTTGTCAGTGCAGTGCAATATCATTTTCTCAGTCATGTACACTACTTTTCGTTGTTAAATCATATTCAATATAACATTGATTAGCGGGCGCAGTCTGTTTTCTCCCACTGTTTTAGTTTATTTGTAGTATGTCTTGTACTTATCGTACTCCTATTGTTACTCTATTAGGCACTGGTTTTTGCTTTTGCTCCTAGAAAACACTTCTATCTTGTATATTTGTACATTATGCCAGATATTTAATACTCTATTGTTATGTATCTAGGCCAAGTGAGTGACTGTGACCCAGAGAACCCACTGGTTGTTCTGGTTGTTACTGTACTTAGTGTTACTGTAATTTGAAGCATTCTCTGGCACAAGAATCTCCTTCAGGATAAATAAACTTCTGTTGAATTGAACTTAATTAAAGACTTACTAATAAAATTTCAGTAATATTGTTACAGTTACTCCCCAAAGCAAATAACTCGTTACAACCTTACTTTTATTATCAACCCCCTGCTTATTTGAAATACAACAATCAATCACATCCACAGCTTCATTTTAGTAATCATCACGTGTGCATGTCGCCAAGCAGCAAGCTAACTTGGAACATGGAAACACCTACATTCAGCGGCTGGATATATTCCCATTTCTTTTATTTTGTTAGAGGAAAGATGACAATGACGTAGTTCCATGTAGTGGTACTAAGACTCTTTCTACTGCCAAAAACATGACCTCAAACCTCCTGAAACACCGACTATGACTGATAGAACATCAATGAAAAGTTCATGGAAATGCACCCCACCAACAGTGAGCCCTCCTCAGCTTCGGCTGGCTGCAGCTCTGCACTGCCTAAATGAGCAAAACTGGAATTTAATCATGGATAGTTGTAGGTTACAAGCAAAAAAGAAATAATGAAGGTTGTTGTTGGATATGTGGGAAATTAAATGTTGCCTATCTCCAATAATATACCAGTCACAGGTAACAGAAGACCCGCAGGTAAAAAAAAATTTGCAAGCTATCTAGCGTTAGCTGCGCTTACCAGAGATTACCCTGACATTCACACAGAGGCACATGCAAAGTCTGAATTTTGAGGAGAAAGGATGCAATTACCAATTTTGTGAGGTAATGTAATCAGTAGTGTAATGAATTACTGCTGGTGGGGAATAATAAGTAAAGTAACAAAATTACTTTTTGAAAGTTTTACACGTAATACGTAATAATAATAATACATTTTGTTTATAGTGCGCTTTTCAAGATACTCAAAGATGCTTTAAATTGGGTAAAAACTATTACAGATAGACTACAATAAAATACACACAACATCATTCACACATTAAAAGCCATTTAGACAAAAAGGGGGGTTTTGAGTTGTGATTTGAACTGGGACAGGTCAGTGAAGTCTCCAGTGTGTGTAGACAATGTGTTTCATTATTTGAGTAATGAGCCCAATACATTTGTATTTATGTATCATTATATAAAAACATGTTTCTAAGTGAAATGATGTGGCTCATTACTGTGTTTTAAATAGTTTTAGCAATGGAAGTCTGTGGCAGAGAGGAATAAGATATATCAGGCTTTCGCCACATAAACAACATTTTGTTTTGATCCTTTAACAAGATTTATTGAAAATATAAAAAAAATATAGAGTATCTTGACCCTCTCCTTTAAGTGAGATAGGGTTCAGTGAGCAGCTTGCACTGTGGAGAATCCAAAAAACCCTCTGCTTTAACATGACTGAAATATTATACAAATTTCCAGTTTTACACCAGAATCAGAAGAAATTAAGCTCCTCGTTTAAAGGGCACATTGTGGGTTTAATGGGTATAAAACGCGTAACATTTGAGATGGTTATGGTGAGGTTAAGAGCCATTGTTGGGATCAGCAGCTGCCAATTCTGGTGAAGGAGGTGGGATTTGTAAGCAGCTTGCAAGGAAGTGCTGTCTCATGGGTAAAAGTGGGGGCAAAAAGCAAAACAGCAAACTGGTTTTAGCTCAAATTATAAACATTTCCATACCAATGGGATTATTCTGCAAAGCAGGCACTGACACAGATCTTAAGAGCTGACGGCTGACTCAACATTTCTGACTGTGTGTTACTAATACACTTCTTATTTACCCTGCTAATTTCAGCAGAGCCAGCAGAGATAACGAGAAAAGTCGTACGAGCGCAGCATCAAAAACACGAGCCAAAATTCAAAGAGCAGTCACTAGTTGAAAGGTATGAAGGAGGCAAGAACTGGTGAGGGCAGGATGAAAAGAATAGACATGGAGAGAGGAAGTAAGTGGCTGGGGGAAATAGCAAAGCAAAGAGCTGTCGATGGCAGAGAGAGAGGGAGAGAGCAGGGGGACGGAGAGCACGAGGGTTGCCAAGTGAGTGGGTTTGGCAGCGTATCAGTGCACTCAAGTCCACTCTATCTGGGATGAAAGCATACTATAGCCCTGACATCTCACAAACTCGTACCCCTCCTTATGTATATGAGCTTGTTGGCCAGAAGTTTCATTTCCCTGCATGTAGTATGGGAGAGAATATTTATAGCTCATCATTAAATGCCCACTGTTTGAGGATCTGCCTCTTATCGGTCTCATTCTGCACCCGTCTGTTTGCCCTCCTAGTTTTTATCATTGCTGTCAAGTAGCGCAACAATGTCTAAATACAAAAACAGCATCTACAGTCCCAGGCCTGGCATTCCTCACAACAAACAAATTCAGTTCAGCATTAGAGCAGTGAAACCGCGAGTCTTTGTGGTGACCTTGAAATAAAATTAGCTGGCATGGCACTTACAGAGGGCTTAAGTTGTCACAGATATGTGCAACTTAACCAAAAAACCTCTTATAACCCAATAAAGCCATTCCGGAGACAAATCGACTCCATGGCTTACTGTACTGTGTGTGCGTATCATTTCAGATTGTTATGGAGAATTCCAGGCTGTTCCTAAAGTAAAAGAGGAAAACATTGTGGAACATTGCGGCTAATCTAGCATGACAGCTTGTCAGTTTCATGCTCCGAGACAGAACCCAGAAAAGCTGCAAATCATCCCTTGTTTTAACCCCCTCCACCTCCTCCTCCTCCTCCATCTTCATCTCCCCCGACCCCTCCCTCTCACTACACCATCTTTTTTTTATCTCGTTTTGTCTTTGTACCAAAAACCTGGTGTTTATTTTGGAGCGACGTCAATCCTCACGGCCCCCCCTGTATCACTCACAAGAGGGAAAATCCTACACCGCAAAACTCCCTTTTCCCCCAGACCTCTCCTATTTGCTCCCCTTCTTTCGTCTAATCTTTAGTCTCTTTTTTTTTTTTTTTCACAATAATTCACCTGCTGCTGAAAGAGTGGCTTGAGGAGGTACACGTTTTTTGGATTATTTCTGATGTGCTATGAGAATACTCTAATCTCTATTAGATTTGTCCTGAGAGAGTTCTTGCTCGACTGTGCGGTTTTTAAGACGTAAAGTTCATGTTAGGCCTTTGTTTGGGAATCTACATATCAAAATACTTTACAGACAACATCTTTTAACAGATTTAACATATTATTAAACATATTAACCCTGCAAGAGAAGGCTTGGATTTTTAACGCTCTCATATTTGAGACTGTAGTAATTGAAAACAGAGGCAGATTTTGTTGTAATCTGCATCAGGAAATAAAGAATCTAATTCATTGCTTTGACTGAGCAGTCTTTATTTAAATGTGTAGCACTGTGTGACAGATGTCTTATTATAATTTCACTTCATTCAGCTCTTAATAAAACTCAAATCACTCGCTCTGTACCGTTTGCTCATCTTTGTTGCTATGGAGACCTAATCAGCTAACCAGAGGTGGGTTGATGAATAATTATTATTACAATACACACACACACACACACACACACACACACACACACACACACACACACACACACACACACACACATGCACATGTGCACACATCTCCCACAAAGTTCCCTCCACACATAGACTCTGGTTACACTGTCAGTATCCCAGGGTGCCCCTGATTAGTGCAGCAATGCAACTTCCTGTGTGGCCTGCAGCTCACGGACGAGGATGATGTTTCTACGGAGCGAGGGCGAGGGAGGGGTGCAGGGAGGCAAGGAGGGGGGGGTCAGGGGAGGAGGCTGATAAAGAAATGGTTTGCGTGTGTGTGCATGTGTGTGTATGTGTGTGTGAGCAAGCCCCTGAGGCCTGACATGGGTTTAAGAGGCACAGCATGGGCTCTGTCCTGCGCCCCCCGATCCCGACATACACACACCACCTTCCTCCCCCCTCCCAAAGCACACACACACACATATATGGAGGGAAACCCACTCTGATTTCCTGCTATTACGCCCCATTAAAGCAGCTGTCAGTCCAAAGCCAGATGAGAGGCTGACACAGATGAGGAAATATCTCCAGAGGTTTGAAAGCAGCCCAGAGGATCTGGACTCGCAGTGGTGTTTAGCCTAGTTTAAATCTGGCCTAAACCCAGATTACAGTTTATATTTACAGAGGTAACCATTGTGCAGGCCCCAGCCCTGCAGCAAAGCTTCACTGTTGCTCTGCAAGATGGTCTAAATCATTTCTTGTTTTCCAGTGTGACCGAGGAAATCTAAACCTACAAATAGTATTATGTAAATGAGGAGGATTTTTCTCCAGAGGCTGTAACCATTTCGAGTAAAAGATCTTGAAACCGTGTAACAGTTTGACCTTCAGTATATCCAGACTGTTATTATCACTTTGCTTGTTATTCCTATCTGTAGAGTCACTCACCACTTCAGACAGTGCACAGATATTTCACTTATGGGAATAAAACTGGACTAAATGCTATGTTTTGTCTCGAGGCTCTGAACCTTTGAAACTAATACATTTCTACTTTTATATTGTGTGACGCTAGATGAACCTTTTTTACCATACCATACTACAAAGAAATACTGAAATTAAGAAGTACATGGTGTTACTGCCTTACAAATGCAAAGAGCAGTTTCTTCACAACTTTGATGTGTATACAAGCTCTTAAACGTTAATTTACGCCCTCAGTGTCTACAAATAAAATGTGTTCTAAGCCTTCTTGTCCATTTGAACAAATTAATAAATCACAGATTTAAATATGGAATCTAAATGTAGCTTAACTACGCCAAATCACATGGGTGTCACTGGAGTGAGCAAGGGCGCAGGTTTGTTTCAACACTGGTTGGGGACATATGAAACAGGGGATTTGGGGGTCCTCTATCATAAAATATTGGGCATCAAACACTTTATATTCCAGATTTGGCTGAATCTATGCCCCAAATCAGGGGCGTAAACATAGACAGTGCACATGGCGCGGTTGCACTGGGGCCCGTGAGGTGAAGGGGCCCATAGACAGAGCAGGCCCTCCAGCAACGTGTTGGGTAGAGAATGGGCTCTTATGGGAGAGTGTCAACATGGAAATATGCCTGCGTTAAAAGATGAACTTCCATTGAATTAAAAATGGTGCCACTGGCTATATACGCCCTCGAAAAAGACAAACCCATCTTCCATCTTGTTTGTTCTGTTTTTGTTTTGTTTCTTTCTTTGGTAAAATAGTCAGTGGCATCTATGACAAAATGATCTGCTTATTCCACATAAACTATTAATAAAATATAAAAAATATAAAAAATAAATGCATCATTCTCATTTTCTGTCATATACAGGAATGAAATAATGATTGCTCTAAAATGTATGTTGATGTTGTCTAATGTCATGTTTCTGTTTGATCATGTAACGAGATGATATGCGCACCGTAGCGTACACTGGGGCCCGTCATAACTACATTATGCCACTGACCCAAAATGTACATTATCTGCATCAATTTATGTTGTAAATATCTTTAATTCTGTCAAAATAATAGTTCTGCATATGCTCTAATCATTTAGGGGGACATGTCCCCTGTGTCCCCCCTGAATCTACGAGAGTCAGATGCTTAATTAGTGCTAGTTAGATTTAGCAGGCCTCATTTATCTAGTGTTACTTGATCAGATTTAGGTACTGCCTCATTTGTGTATAGATATTATAATAATATAAATTTAATTACTACGACGTTGGAGCATTAAAAATGTTTTTCCAATAACAGGAAACAGGTCAATAAGTTGGGGTAAACTAGCTTTAGCAACATTTAGCTGTGGCTAACCAGCTAGCTTGACTTAGCCAGAGCACAGTGAGGGCGGTTTTGTAGTCTGTGCTAATTTCACATCTTATTTTGTTTGGAAAATTACACATTTATATAGCAACATTTTCAAACTTTCATAAAACCTTTGTCAGAGAGTCAGCTTCTGGTCTAAATTTAATTTTAACCAAATATATTCTCACTGCGTTTTGACGTTATATTGCAACGTACAAAGCCAATTATCATAAAGCAGAGACTGAGAAAGGTTATCATACTACAACCTGCAAGAGTTTGAATGTGAGGCTGATTGAGGATAAGTTTCTTTATTAACAAGAAGCAAATCAGACCCAAAATTGAAGCTCTCTTGAAGCAAGACCCTGTCTTATTATATGTGGAGCATCACAGTACATGTAGCTCACTGGGGCTCACTGGTTGACATAAACTGCTCTATGAATCTGTAGTGTAGGCTTGTAGGCTACGGTAATCCTTTGGAAATTCAAACTAGCATTCTTTATCTTGGTGGGTCAACAACTATTGTGAACACATTTATCACTTCTACATTCAGGCATGCTTTTAATTACAATCACTTTATTTTATGTAATTACAGAGTAGGATTTCTCTGATGACTCTACATGACCCAGTCATTACCATTTTCTAATGCGCTGACATATTTTAAATCCACTCTGTGTGTCCAATGCTGGCTCAGAGACCAGAGAGCAGTGTTTAGGGGGCGAGAGGGGTGAATGGTGAAGGAGCATTTAAAATTGAGACGGGTCAGTTAAAATATTATTACGATGTGGCAGAGCAAACACAAAAATCTCCATTTTGTGAAAAAATTTGCAAAGTGATTGGCAGCTGCTGGACATGCATAAATAAACAGAGATCTCAGTGTATGTTTATGTGTGTG
The DNA here is from genome assembly GCA_019142605.1 of Cephalopholis sonnerati. Taxonomy (NCBI): domain Eukaryota; kingdom Metazoa; phylum Chordata; class Actinopteri; order Perciformes; family Serranidae; genus Cephalopholis; species Cephalopholis sonnerati. The sequence continues at coordinate 20,368,571 of JAGQAX010000019.1, forward strand.
TGGCTGTGTCAGTGTGTGTGTGTGTGTGTGTGTGTGTGTGTGTGCGCTCTTTAGAGTTGTAAAAGGAGGCAATGTGTACAGTGCATTTTTGCTAATATGTAAATGTTTCATATTCATGTTTTCATATTTAGGTGTGCATCTGTGAGTAAGTGTGCACATATCTGTCTTAGTGTGTGTGTATGTGTGTGTGTTTTTAGTTTGGATAGGAGTCACATTCAGATCAGAAACATGCTGACCAGGCACTCGGGGCGGTCTAATTGCTGGTCTGGAGGCCTGAGGGTCTGGGGTGGAGGACGACTAATTGCTGGTGATTATAAACCTCAGAGCGGTGGCTAGGTATCAGGTTTCGATCAGACAAACACCAAAGCTCACTCACAGCTTCAAGCACTCACACACACACATACACACACACACACACACATTGATGTGCACGAACGGCCATGTGTGTCCATATACAACATACAGCAGCTTTAGGCTATACAGCACAGAATTTTACGATATACTGTTGCTGGTGTGAACCCCATTTAACCTCAGATACCACACACACACACACACACACACACACACACACACACACACACACACACACACACACACACACAGAATCCATGAGTAAGGACATCAACCATGACTTATTCCTCTTCAACTGCATGCAAACACAAATACAGCATGTATTGAATGGATGCAACTGAGGTTAAATTCTTCCATGAATTGCAATAACATATGTGTCTCTCTCTCTCTTTCTCTTTCACACACACACACACACACACACACACACTGCATTTTTCCCAAAGTCTATGTATATCACTATCTTTTTGTTTATTTACTTTATTGCTATCCTGAATCTTTCATCTTTCTTTTCACCAAAATGAACAACAGAGTATGACATATTTGAGACAGATAGATAGATAGATAGATAGATAGATAGATAGATAGATAGATAGATAGTAAATCAAATTGTATTTGAGTCTGAAGACAGATTTTGTTTTGTTTGGTTCTCTGAAAATAAAATAATAGCAATTATATGCTATTTTATTATTATAAAAGTTTTAATTTGAAGATAAATCCTTCTTTCTTCACCTTTTATGGATGATGCTGTGCACTGGGTCATCACTACACAGTAAAAAATAAAAAATAAAATACAATAAAATATTAGATGAGGCATTTTCTCTCTCTTTTATATGGCTTTGTCTGCTTGTAGGGACAGACTACTCTCAGATAGCTACGCACTCAAAAGGGCATTTCCGGCTATTTCCGTTTGTTTCACGTGCCCCACTGGAGGTGATGGAACATCCAGCGCGCGCTTCGTGGCACGTGGTGCATTAAGTGTGTGTTGATAAGTTAAAGACTGCGATCACTGCGGTGTGTGTGAGTGTGTGTGTGTGTGTGTGTGTGCAGAGGGAGTTCACGGATATTTTGGCGTGGAAAATAATGGAAAAAATATCATGCTGTGACCAAAAAAATAAAAACAGGTGAACATATCTGATGATGGCATGAACCACCGGAAACTGATGATTAAAATGATTCAAAGTAAAATGAGCGGAAGACCTAAAACACCCTCACCAAAAAACACAGCCAATATGACCTCTAAAAACTACAATATTACAATTTAAACTTTTTGAATTAAGGCACAGATTATTTTTCTAAATATATTCTGATTTTTTTTTCTGTCTGTAGCCACTGGAAATAGTGCGCTTTGGGTAGCCATAACAAAACTGTGGCTCTTTCAGCCATAGGCTTTTATTTTGTTACAGACTTTTGAAAAGGTCTTTCAAGAACACATGAGGCAGCCCGCATCCATCTCAAAGGAGGAGAGACAGAGACACAGAGAGAGGGAGAGAGAGGCCTGTGTTGGCAGAGTAGACGTGGTATTTTGAAAACACGGTCATAAACTTACCCTACCTGAAATAATCCATTTTACAGAAGATCTCCTTGTTTTTGATGTAGCAGCTGCTGTGCTGACGTAGCGACGTCCTGCAGACAGAACACTCCAGACAGCGCACGTGCCAGATCAGGTTGTTCACCTGCATTGAGACAACATCCACGTCAAACACACACACACTGATGATAGATCACTGCAGTAACGACTCACAGGCTGTCAGTGGTGCTGAGGGAGAACTCTGTATTATTTTACCAACATGAAGCTACTATAACATTCCTCATTCATATACAGTATGACCAGTTAAGCTTGTATGAATTTAATGCGTCAAGATAAACTTCCATAGCCATATATATCATTTTGATATTCATGAACTTGGGACTTTTAATGAGTGTGTGGTGCCAAACTGTGACTTTACCCTACTCTACTATCTTGTATCTTGTTTTCTGATAAAGCAACGCCACATTTTTTTAAATACCAGGACTTGGGGTTTCGATTTAAAATCAAATAATTCATTTATTGTAGTTCCTTGTTTCGTTAATGAAAAATAGTCTGAAATGCATGCATTTTTAATATTTAGAAATACCGAGTTATCATTTTTAGGCCCGCACCAACATTTCTGGCACTGACTGTAATATTTTCTTTCAACAATTATGATAGCGTTTTTATAACATTAATAATTGGCGGGCATGAAAAACAATGTACCAATCTGTAATGAGGACTAAAAAAATTAAAATAATTTTGGAGGTGTGCAGATAGCAAAGCCACCCTGCTACCTAAAACGTTCCTATATAATATGTTTTAAAAAAAATACATATATTTTTTTTCAATAATAAAAGTAAAATAATGTGTTGGATTAATCATGTTATTTTTCCGTATTTTTTATTTCTTAATTTAATTTAATTTTATTTCATTTTTTAAAGTCACGCTGCATGAATGCATTTTAACTCTAGCTCTAAAAAATAATGGCAATTTAATCTAACAAAGCATCACTCAATGTAACCATTTGAAGACTTTTCATAACAGCAGAAATTATTTATTTATAGCATTATTTATTTGTATTGTATGTGTTTATGAACAGCCAGTTTGATATATGAAGGACGAACATTTTACACAAAAAGAGGGCTAATTATTTAAAGGAAAAATAAAATCATACATTATCAATTAGGCTCTTTTTTTTACAGTTAAATTAATTTTCAAAAATATTTTCCATTAAGTCTGATTACAAGCCAGCTGTATCGCGTTTAAAACGATTGTTATTATAGATGATATCCTAATAGGCCTCGACTTTATCACAACAATAAGAATAAACTCGCACTTCCTGACAATCACACCCATTTGCGCGCGAGCAGGGAATATTGTTTTGGTTGGAAGCACGCGGGCGCACGCCACAAGACAGGGCGTATTGACAGTGAAGCTGTGAAACAGAAAAAAAAATCAAAACATCCCTGTTGTATGTGCGCCCTCACACACACACACACACACACACACACCGCCTATCGCTTTATCTCTGACTCCTAAAATATTACAGTACAGATAACAGAGGTTACAATTAGAGACATGCAGGCCTGCTGTATCAGAGGGGTTGTGTATTCTGTAGGTTATATTACAGCTATAAAATAATTATAAAATGAGTTATAATAAGGTGTATCTGTGTGTTACACGTAATGTTACATGAGGTCGACATTAGCTGTATAAATGTAAGTGTGACATAATTCTTTCTTCTTCCGTGTTGTATTTATTTGTGCCTGATTTTTATTTAGTGCAAATTCGTCAATAAGCACGTCTAATGCTGTGCAGGGCTTCATTCCACTACATCTGCGTAAAAATACAGCAGGCCTGTCCAAACCAAAACACAGCCCGGATCAACATGGCACCCTGCGTCACTCGCTGTGAGCTATTTGCAAGCGTAAAAATAAGTAGGCGACGCTAAACAAACAAACAAGACGCCACCAGATGAAAATAATCTCCACTCTGACCAGTTTCATCCTAATTTTATCGAAGGGTTTATGGTCGGCCTCTCACCTTCAGCAAGTATCTGTCCAGGATCTCCTGACCGCAGCTGGCGCACATGTTCTTCCCGGTGGACGGCACCGAGCTGGTGGTGGAGGTCGGCGAGCACACGGAGGGGGTGGACGGCGTGCTGGGGGACGAGCGAGTGTCCTCCCGCTCCATGTTGGACCGCTGGGATTCTCCGTCCGAGTGAGACTGCAAGAAGGCATCAGCACAGCTCAGTAACACAGAATACTCCACACAGTGCCACTTTGCAAATGAGCGCGTAATTCAGACATTTAAACATATATCTGCATGAATCCTAGCCATGGATGCGCACGGGCCAAGCGGCTAACCGCTGCGCGTAATATGCGCACTGAATGATCCAGACATTTTCAAAGCTCAAATAAGCAATAAAGCTCTCACCATTGGCGCGTGTTTAGAGTCCACACTGCAGCGCGAGGCTCCCGGTGTACTCTGATGCTCGGTAGAGATCACCTACAAGACAACGTGCAGTAAAGTCTTCATCACTTTCCCCGTCTCATCCTCAGCTGAGAAATCCTCGGGAGACATTTGCAGACAGCTCTTGAAGGCTACTCCTATATAAAGTGGTCCTGACAATAAACCCCCGGTTAAAACTGTTAAAAGGGCCCCCGCAACAAAAGGCACATTTTAATGAAGCTATTTCAATTTGGATTGATTTTTCCCTGCCCTTAACCCGTGCCTCTCAGAATAATAGTATTTTCTTCGCAATCCAGGACACGAGAGTGGAGGGGGGAAAAAACTACCTGTAATTACAAATAGCTTGAAACGCTGTGGATAAGAGGGACCCGGAGTGTCAATTTCAACTGTCAATCAGAGAAAGGCAACGGGTCACCCAAAGAATTGCAAATTTGATTTTTAATGGCTGTAATTAAAATCCAATTCTTCTCAGGCGAATTGGCAGCGCTCGAGAGGCTCGCGGACCGCAAATCACGCTATTCATAACAGAGAGGCGCGTGCCTCTTCACAGCGGCTGGCGCGTGCAGCTGATCTCAGTACACAAGCAGTGATTCTTATGACATCACAGAGGGACAAAACAAAACTCACACACGATGCTGTGGGCTGCAAATAAACTGCATCCACTGCGCATTCAAGAAGGAAGATAAACAGTTTGGTAAATCAGAGATGATTTCACACTGAGGCATCGTTATACTTCACATGAAATGCAAATTAAGTCAAAAGCAAACAGTAAAGGCCCACACAGTGCATAAGTGGGGTACCTCTCCGATCTGAACCTTTTACGCACAAAGTTGAAGCTCAGCCGTTTCCAAAGTGTCAGTACCTGCTTCGTGGGAATTCCTTCGGACAGAATCTTATTTCCCTCTGAAAGAGGGGACAAAACTTCATTTTTCCAGTACATGAAAAGTCTCACAGCGTACAGTGTCTCCAAACTCGGTGCGTGGAATCAGGAGAAGACTCGGCGATGGGCGTCAAAATCTGTACCATCCGTACCGCGCATTGATTCGGGTGGAACTGGCGCGCGGTTTCTTTTTTAATTTAATGTTTCTGTCTCTGAAACGCTGCTGTGCGCGACGATCTGCCCGCCACTGACACAAACTAGAGAAGTTATGAAGCTATGCAGAGGCGAGGAGTCGCTTGCTGCTCCTCAGAGAGCCTTATTTAGAACAGAAAAGAGTTCTTCCTTTCCCCCCGTTTCCCCCTCTCTCCACTTTTGGGAAGGAGTCTGACTACAGGAAGTGAATCAAATTGAGGGGCTGGCAGCTTTTACTCCAAGGCTTCATAGGTGCAGGGGAGACTGCAGGGCTGCAAAGTCGACGAGAGCGCTCAGACCCAGAGTGTCTCTGCAGAGCTTGTAGTGAAAGTTGGTGCGGCTCTCTGGCCTGCCTTATAGTTAAAGAAGGGGGAGGGTGAAGAAAGAGTTTCATATGCGTGAGAAGGGTGGACACACTTTGGAACAGTTATGACAGAAACTCTTCTGGTGTATGTTTGATATCTCAGGCATTTATAGCTGCTGCCAGAGGAAAAAAAAATCCCCAATGTAAATTATAGTTATTTATATAATTGCCATTTATTTGCTACTAGAAATACACAAGTGGAGCTGACTGTATAGGCTGTAACGCAATAATTAACCTACATACCCTGGCATATATAAAGACCTTCTTATATGCAGCGGCCCCATATACACATATATGTTGGGTTATACTGCACATTCAGGCTCTGTATCTACAGAAAGATGATGATGCCTTAAATTAAAATAAACGTAAATATATTTAATAAATTAATTTTAGTAGTTATGCTCCTCGTTTTCGCGCATTTTAATGCCCATTATCCTCACGATTTAAGGTTTCTCTTTTAATATTAAACACATGTTTTCGTTATTTCATTAATTCCAAATATTCAAATTGTGTGTGTTGTGTAAAATCAGGGTAAAATATATGTGGGAAACAAATGCAAAGCCTATTTAAGATGAAAAACTAAAGAATAAATACATATTGTGAGATTTATTTTCAAATAATAAGGCTGTATTTTAGTCCGTATGGATTATACCTACGTCTTGACACAATTGTTTTAGGCTGTATCAACCACACACACCTAACTATTATTAAAAAATAGAGAATAACAGCTATTTTTTAATGATGGAGCCGCTGCAGCTGAAACAAAAACTCACATTTAACGAAAGGGGCTCCTGATGATTACAGGATGTGTGTGAGCCCACACACCGGTTTACATCCACGTGTCAATCAGGCGATCCGCAAGGATCCAGTAATTATCTGTAAATCTATAGTGCAGAAATTATCCCATCACAATAAACCAGAGCTAAAGAAATTAAGAGACTTCTTCATCACTCCCGAGGACGAATTTAATTTGAAATAATCAATTGAAAATATATTTTAACGAATAGGCCTTTTATTGAAAACAGATAAATACACACATTTCAAAGAAATTATTAAATTGATCTAAAGGAAATATTCTGCAGTCGAGTGATTTTTACAACAAAGATTTTTCTTTTAAATAAAAAAGGGCTGGCTGATGTAAAGAGGTAGGATTTGATTTGCTCGGTGCGCACGAAATTACGCTCTTCTGTTTCATCTTGTACAATTAATCTACCGATCTCCATCCACGCTGCGATGTCTGCAGCCTAATATGTGACTTAAATGTTCTTGGTAAAGTCTTAAAAACATTGGCTCTGCAAATGGAGCTTTGGTTGGCATATTAATTATTTTATGTAAACAAATTCAGACTCTAATTTCACCAACATATTTAGTCGTTTTTTTTCTGGCTTTAAGAGTTTTTATGACCTGCAGAGAAAACAACACAACTCAGATCACATATAAAATAAATTGAACACACAGAAGTCAATGACAATTACATTTTAAAATAGAATGTTTTTACATTATATTTTAAAAAAGCCTCCAAGATAATACAAATGGTTTACAGCAACTTTCGATAGACTGCCAAAAAAAATTAAAACACTCAATATTTGCCATGTCTGGGGAAAAAAAACTGGGCCATGAGAACATAATGGATGTCATAATAAATGGGATTATTAAATAAAACAGAAAACATTGGGACATTTGTAATTACTGACGATTGTGGTAATCTAAAAAAAATCTATTAATTCATGGCTGAATTTTTTAACCCATAGTGGATTAATGGTGGATTTGCATTTGGTGAATTGTCCTCTAAAGTCTCATTAATGCAGAGGGTTTGCCAAATTTCCTACAAAACATTCACGTTAAATGATGACTGACAAATCATAAAACTGAATCCTGCACTTTAGGAGCAATGTTGAGAAACAAAAATGGCATAAAACAAGCTGCGGATGTGATATTTAATAGCCTTTAATTGGAAAATTAAAATAAAGAGACTGTGATAAGGGAAATATGAAAACTCTACACACCACATAAAGTCAGTAAAAAGGATTTGACTGCAGTCGTATCAAAATTGGAATTAAAAAAAAAGCAAACTATTAAGAAAAGAGCAACATCACACAAAAATACTGCAACTTACAGTAAGTGTCGCTGAGTGGCTTATCATTTGAACTCCATTAATACAAACCTGGTACGAATCTGTGTCTTCACTGAAGTCTTGAATCAACACAAACTGTATTTCACCTTTAAATAAAATGATCTGAAAGTAAAAACACATGTCAAAAACAATAAGCGACTCGGCATTTAGACTCTTTAATAATAACATTTCTCTTTCCTGGCAGCTGTGCATCATGTGGCTCACAGCTGTATGATTCACCTGCATTAAATCTCTGCAAAAGTGAGAAAGCAGACTGATAAGGGATCCAACCTGCACAGCAGTCAGGTATGGGGCATATGTTAAGACTGAATAATAACTGATGACTGTCACCCAAAAAGAATTAAAAACCACTTTTGGTACTTGTCCGTGATTGCTGTGATTACGCCCAAAGAGTCCGCGTCTTCAAAGTACTGTCAAAACCTTATTCCCAGACAGGATGTGTATAGTCTTTATAGTATCTACTGTAGAGTCTGTTTGTGTGTAGGTGGTGGCTGAGGTGTGTGAGGGAAGGAGGGGAGGGGGGTCTCCAGAGTGAGTGGGAGGATGGGTCATCTCCTAAACTTGCGGAAGGGCCTGCTCTGGTTATTGTGGTGTGATTTAGAGTAGGGCTCCCAGCGTTTCCTCTCTGGCGGTTTGTTGTAAACGTATGCCGACGGGCCCGAGTAGTCATCATCTGGATTCTCCTCCATCATCTGGAGCTTGGCCTCGATGGCGCGGATCTTAGCACTCGTACTAGAGGAGGAAAAAGCGGGGGGAGAGAGAGAGAGAGAGAGGGGGGAGATGTTAGCAGTGAGGCTGAGGGGGAAATACCAGTGCTGGTGCTGACGGGCGAACTGAGTGATGGACAGATCTTGGCTCTTAGCTAAGGGGAAAAGAAGAGGAGTATTAGCACTCTATGTAATGGGAGGGACAGATGCAGAAAAATGGAGCATGCAGCACAACTGGATTACCAGTTGTGCCACAAGCATGCATGCTTGTGCTCCATTTGCAATGGAGGAAACTTTAAATGGTGAAACACAATTTGAAGGAGCAAGTGAGAAACAAATTACAGTGCAGGTGAAAAGAACAGTGAGTGTGAGAAGTATCTAAAAAGCAGGAGAGAGGAAGTGTAGAGGGGGCATCAGAGGAAAAACGGGGGGAAAGAGTGTTTATATTTCCTCTCTCGTGCTGTGTGGAGAGAGTGATTTCAAAGTTTACACTAGAACCGTAGTGTTGGGACTTTTCTGAGAAGAATCCTGATAGCTAATAACTTGCCACACACACTGGATTGTCTCAGTAAGAGTTGAAACTGTGAGCACGAGAGGCCTGTGACTGACTTAAGTGCTCCATCTGACTGGCGTAGTTACAGTGCATGTGTACATGTGACTGTAGGCTGAAAGTGTAGCTACAATAATGGGACATGTTAGAAATCGCTTTAACAGGTCTTTGACGTTTTTTGAACTTAAGTGTTCGCCCAGTTGTACTCAGATGAACTCGACGTGAAACCAACCATCACACAAGCTCTCCAATAATAATAATAATAGTTTTAGGACTAAGCTTGAGTTAAAGGGATACTTCACTGATTTTCAACCAGCTCTGTATGATAAAAGGGAAGTATGTGTAAATGCACAATGGTAAACTTCCCTCCATCTTACCAGCACAGATCTCCCCTGCTCATCTTTGTACTTGAGCATTTTTGTATGTCTGCCACTACGGACGCAAAAGAGTATAACAGAGGATTGAGAGAGAGTTCTCTGTCTCTTTGTTTGTCTCTTAAACTTAGCTTAAACAGTAAAACTAGGCTGTGCTGATCAAACATAAACCAAGATTCTGTCACTGCGTTGCCCATTTCTCACCTTAAATGTTTTCAGAGACATATTTTGGTGCACTGTTTGGGTATAATACAAAAGTTTGTGAACAGGAAGTGGACACCATGCTGTTTCCTGTATTGTGAAAAACAGAAAAACTAAGCAGTGTTGATAAGATATGAACCAAGATTCTGTCACTGCGTTGCCTATTTCTAAATGGTTTCAAAAACATATTCTAGCTTACTGTTTACCTATAATATGACATCATTTGTTACCAGCCCTCTGCCATATTGATTTCAGAATGAGCAACCTGCCTTACGTCACTTCCCAGTAGGAGCATTTATTGGTCTGGTGTGGCACAGTGCATTCTGGTAGTTGTAGGTTTTCTACCTCTTGAGCAGAAGCTCTGTTTTCTCTGGTCATGTAGCACCAATTTCAAAAGTATTTCTGTCTTTCTACTGCCTAGTTTTATGAAAAGAGCATCTTTCCAGCAGTGAAATAAATCTTTAAATGGATGATTTTCTAAGGTGGCCTCTAAAGTAACTACAAACCACGCCCACACTGAGCTGGCTAAACCTGAAAATGTGATTTTTGTGTGACAACGACATGCATCCATACTAGCATTTTCAGATTATTCTATTGTTAGTCTGAGGGATTCCCTCTAAGTTGGTCTTCCTGAGGTTTCCTCCATTTTTTCCCCCATTAAAGCTTTTTTGGGGCAGTTTCCCATTATCCACTGTGAGGGTCTAAGGACAGAGGGTGTCATATGCTGCTCAGATTGTAAAGCCCCTTTAGGCAAATTCTGATTTGTGATATTGGCTATATAAACACACCTTGATGACCTCCATTCATGCAGATCACCAAAACAGAATGAAAATGGGTAATTCTTATTCCATCTCCTTCAGTTTGCATCCAGTAATGCAAAGATATTCAGTTTACTGTCATAGAGGACTAAAGAAACCAGAAAATATTCACATTTAAGAAGCTGGAATCAGATAACTTTGATTTATTTTCTTAAAAACTTACTGACACTGATTAATTGCTTATCAAATTAGTTGGCGATTGATTTAATAGTTGACAACTAATTGAGTAATCATTGCAGCTCTACCTAAAAGAAATAAAAATGGGTAAAAATGTCTGAATAACACCAAGATGCTGTGTGTCTTTGTTACCAACCTGAGGTGGTTGGTAGTTACGGGTCCATCCTCTGCTGCCCCGCTGCATGACGGCTCCAGGCTCGGAGGCATCGTCTTGTCGTTACGGAAACCTTCAAACCTCTACAGACGAGACACGTGGCCAAAACAAAATGACCCACACAAACAGTGATGGAAACATGGATGGACAGAAAGATGGAGAGAGACAAAGGGGTAAAATAACAGGTAGAAGCAAGATAAGGCTCTTGTGCAGGAAAACAGAGACACGTGGATATTTGTAGCTACACACAAAATATTTGCTTAGTGCATCACGTGAGTTTCTCTAGACTTACTAAAGACAATACTGTCAGAGTGATCAGACATTTTGGGTACAATCACACCTGCATTTAGAAACATTTTAGTGCCCAGTTTGAACAGAGCCACATAACAAGCAGAGAGAGAGAGAAAGATAGAGAATAAGACAAAAAATCCTGTGAAGCGACATTTAGAAAGCATCAGCCCTCCTAACAAACACTGACAGCATTTCTCTGAAGAGCCAACTCCAGCTTCCTCCCGCAAAGTTCAACATTATTAAACTCAAGTATTGATTTTGTTTGTGTCTGCTCAAACAGACAGTAACCAAGCAGGACTATGCGTCCAGCTCATAATCACACCCTAAGGCATGAGGGAGGATAAAGAGGGGAGCAGCTGAGGAGCAACAACCAACGTCCGCACTCATTCCTTTCAAAACCACCTTCCAAACATCTCCACCAGCCAACACAGAACTCTTGAAACCTGTGAAGAAAAAAAAAGACAAAAAAGCAAAACAAGGGTCACATGATGGGCGAGAGAAAACCCCGGCGCTTGGTGCAGCAGTAGCCGTTTGCAGGAATGTGATGCTCAGAGAGGGTGTAAATGGTTCTGAGTCAAGTTACATAAATGCACAAAAGCACACACATAGTTTTACATACTGTCCCAAGAAATAAATAACACGTATAGCCAAGAATAGGTCTAAAACAATGACCATTCCACCAGCCAGGACCCTTCCCTTCCACCTATTTCTAAAGGCATGTAGCTGGAATGCATATAGATCCAAATAGAGCCAATCAGGCCGTACTGACTCTGTACAAGAGCCAGAGCTTCAGCTATGGGAAAGTTTAAATGTTTCTAATAGTCCCAGTAGTTGCACTTTTTATTTCAAATACCATATACTAGAACAGTCACACATTTATTTAAGCATTAAGAGCTTCATTATGGATTAAAATAAGTCTTTAATATATTATAGCCCATAATGGATACAGTCACAGGAAGGTTTAGAGTATTTTTTGGGTCAGTGATGTAACATTCATAACACACAACTTGGCTAAACTGCATATTAATAAATACAGAATAATACAGTAATGAATTAGGACAAATTTGTATAACTGTTGAAAGAGCAGATTTGGAAAGCCATGGGTGTTTGTGAAGAGTTTAGGGGAAACACTTCAATAAACGTTCATCAACGTGATTTCCTCTCTTCTCTCTTTCAAAGCTAAGTAATAAAGTCAAGATGGAAGCCTGGAAATGAGACAACAACTTCCAACGCCGACCGTCTCTGACTCATTTATCCCAGCACGTCACTTCTGTGTTGGAAAGACAGGCTCTCTAAAAAATAAATCACATTCAACTGGACCTGAGCTGGCCCCATTGGTGGAAAGTTGTTCAAATCTTACTTGTGCAATAAAGATTACTCTGTAAAATCCTGTTTTATATAAAGAGGCAGAACAATCACAGGGTGTGTGTGACAATGTGAGGATAATTTTGACTGATATATTGATGTCTGGCTTGTTAAAGCCTGTCATGGGATGAGATTATGCATCTTGTAATTCACCTTTGTCAGATGGGACACTGACCAGAGAGGTTGCTGAGCAGCTGAACAGAATCAAATTCCTGTGGTGCAGCTTTGCTCATACCTGGCTGATGTGCGTGCAACATCACTTTAACCATGCACTGGATCCAAGCACGCTTTAAAATCGAGGCTGAGTCCAAAACTGTAACACTGTCTTTTACACTAACAGGCTTGTACGACAAAATCAAATGTCGAATCCTACAAGACACATATGCAACTCCTCCCATTCACTCGCTGTGCAGCTAGAAAACACACTAGCACACAGCAAACCACTTCCTGCTGTACAGAGCTGTTCATCAGCTGCTATGTGCCTAAAGGTTTAGTACGCAAGTCTGCAGAAAGATAGTTGATTGTTTCATTCCCAGGTTGATGACCTGGGGTTGGTAATCGAACCACAGCACTAACCCAAAGCGTCTGTATTTGACAACCTGAGAATAAGACTCAACAATCGACTATCTTTCTCCAGAATTGCATATTGAACTTAACACTTCTTTCAGTATGTGATGCACTTGAAAAGACAGAAAGAAACCTACTTCTTTAAATAAAAATACATTTTAATATTAACACATCTGAACCTGCAGGTAAAACATGGAAGATATATTAAAACATGCTGTAGCTCGGTGACGCAGCAAATCATCTTCTGGCTCATGACTTGCAAATTAAAGTGTATTAAATCCAGGTGACGGTGAACACCAGACCCTAACTTTGTTGATAGAACACTGACTTTGAGTAAACATTCATAGTAGAAATTAACTGAGGCCACTGGCAAGTGTAAGGGAAGAGCACACAAAAGGTGCTGACAGACACTATAAGTTAAGTAGTTATCACTCAGCATTTGAGTTGCCCTGTAAGACAGCTAGACAGACTGGTATTAATTTTAGGTATAAACAAGCTAAATTTTTAGGTTAATAATGGTATAAATAACCAAAGCTATTTTTGGTTGGAATGGTGGATTGAGCCCAGTTACAATGCATCTGTGAGCAGATTTATCCTACTACGTGTTGTCTTAGAGGCGGCAGCATTGACCCTGACCTCCTACTATGTGTGTGTGTATGTGTGTGTGTGTAGGGCGTGATTCGTCTCTATACAGGATATCCCTTCACCCATTGCCAGTAGGCGGTCTATTGTTAAGAGACAGGCATAGGTTGTGCTGGGATCCCACTGCTCCCCATAAACTGGCTACTGCAGAAGTAACGAGAAACTTTAAATCAACAGATGCTTATAATGTTTTACCACAACTCAGGCTGAAATACTGCATTAAAAAATGCCCTTCATCTTAAGAGTAACTGGTTATTTCTCTATTTTTTTAAGCTTCATTTCTGTCTATGGCAACAGGGACACAGGTTCCTTAACTTTTTTTTAATATATATACCTCTGAAAGCCAATGATAGCATTTTCTTAATGCACAGACATACAATATATTGTGTCTGTTGAACTGCAGCCACAATCACAGTGTCATATATACATGTGATGGATGTGCCTTACTCCACCGAGCCAACAGGATGTATAAGATTTTCCATCTTATTAAAAGGAACTGAGTTTGACACTTACCCTCACCTGTGCGTGCGCCCAGCGCACGACAAGCTTCTTGGACAAAGCTAGCTTCCCATTTAAACACTGGATTGCCCTCTCTGCCTCCTGCAGACAGTCACACAAACACAGAGGGAAGAGGAGGAAGAGGAAAAGAGAGAAAGGAAGAGGAACAGATTTTTTTTTTTTACAATTATGATTAAAAATCAGCCTTGATGATTGCACCCGACTCCTTAAATAATTAGTCCTCACAATAGAGAGATAGCAGAAGCAATAATAGATGATGATGCGCCACTCTGCCTGCACATAGACCCTAACTAACATGCGCATGTGTGTGTGCATGTGTGTGTCTCTTGTATGTTTGAGAGGCAGTGTGAGGAAAAAGTAGTTTAGTCTAATCAAATGAGTAAGTGGCTTTGATGCTAAATTATATTAATGAAGTACTTTTCTGTGTGTGTGCGAGTGTCTAAGTGTGTGTGTGAGTGTGTAAGATAAACACACATTTCCTCTGTATAATCCTTTTGGGAGGGCTTCATATCCCACTGATAGACACTAGCTGTGAAACAAGATGCTTATCATGATCCCCAGGCTCACTCCAAAACAAATACTGCCTGCTGAACCTGTGAAGCTGAGCGGCCTCCTTTTAAGTCCTTTTTATAGAAATACGGTCGACTTCAGTGTGACACACAGGCAGGTCCTGACTGCATGAAGACTGCCAACAAAGTTTTGTGAGGTCATTTGAGTACAGGGAGCGTTATTACGCTCAATAAACTGACTTTCTTTGTTAAAATATATTTGACTCTAAGAGTGAATGTGCAAATCCCATTACTTTTGATTGACATATTCTTTATATATGTCTTCTTCTTTAATATGCAACATCTGTATTGATCCAATATTCATTTTACTGCCGAAGATAAGAGACTGTGGAATTAGACTTGTCAATCAAGTCAATTAAAATTAGATTTTTAGTGATCTTTCTTTAGAAATTAATATTACTTCAAACAACAAAATCATTGAAACACTTAGAAGTTTTTACTATCCGATTTTGTTTTTTTGTTTTGATTCAGTTTACAAAAATACATGCCGTGGCAATAAATAAAAATAATATAATATAAATTAGAATCTAATATAAATAATTTTAAAATAGAAATCTTGCGCGTACCTCTCTGGTGTTGAAATTGACAAAGCAGTAGCCCCGCGGCTGTCCCTCCAAAGGCCCCGACTTATGAAACAGGAAGTCAAACTGTTTCACATTTCCAAACTTCTCCAACAACTTCACCAGGTGATACCTGCCAAGAGAGGATTGTGTGAAAGAGAGCACAAAACACGTACAAGAAAAACAGTAAAATAGCACATTTATTCCTAGTATGTATTCAGTAAAGGATTCTTAAATAACAACAGAGAGAACAAGCTTTTATTTAAGACCTGTTCTAATCATACATTTCTATAATGGTCAACTAAGTGTACTTCACAGTATATTGTACACAACCCTATGAAACAGCCACATAGATTTGCTCCACACTGTATTTGTCTTCCTAAAGTCTGTGAATCTGTCAAGTGGGGCTAATGAGAATGACAGCTTTCTCTCCCTGACACCTCTTTAGCAGCGGGCCAGCTGGTGTGGCAGCCCAGTGACAGTAAATCTCTCATTGAGACAATGCCGAGGATACAGTAGCAGGACAATGAGGGAATAAAAAAGAGGAAGCCTCAAATCCCCCCTGAGCACCGAGGTCTGCACAAACAACATCCACTCACTGTGTGGAGCTGCCTGGGACTGCTGGACTGCGAATGAACATAGATATGTTGTCATTGAAGAGCTATGCAGCATGTGTGAGGATTTGCAGGTTCGCGTGTAACTGACTGCTGGCAGCCATGGGAAAAGTCTGTCTTCTGACAGTGTGGAAAAGAGCAATGAGTTCAGGGCCACCTGTAGACTATATTCACTGCTGTATTACGGTAAATACACAGGTGCTGATTGAATGTTTCCAACGCATGCTGAGCAGCAGGTGCTTTTTTGTCAAAGCTCTTGTGTATGAAAGGATTTATATATGCAATATGTCGCAACTACTATTTATATTATCGATCTGCAGATTATTTTCAATTAATTGATTGTTTGTGAGTATACAGATATCAGATATCAGGGAAATACTGGCTCAAATAGCTGGATCAGGTATCAGTGATAATGGGGCCAATCTATTGAATTAATTTCTATGTTTACGTCTGATTACATATGCGTGTACATCATGTTCACACGTACGTGTATCAGATTGGCAGACTGTATTACATCCACATTTTATGCATTTGTATTGTTTTATACTGTGACTTCGATTCCTGTTCACATTTAGATCAATAGCTGCATTTCAAAGGTTTACGCTTGAATTGTAATCACTTTAATTTTGAAGATTTTTTTAAACTAAAATTCTGGTGCTCATTGTCCAGATATTGCACTGTACATGCAATTTGTTAAGTCAAACTGCTACAAGCATTTTATTTACTCTGTTTTATTTCATTTTAGTCTTTGTCTCTACCTCTTTGGTTGTACAGTTAGTAGTTGTTATATCCCTTTTTTCATAGCCACCCTTTGACAATGGACAGAAAAAGAATATTAGTTACTAGAAATTAATATGAGGGTGAGAGGCTTTATTTGTGAAACAACATTCTTTTTAATATGTGGATCTAGATCTTTTTATTTTTATTATAATTTATATTATTTTCTAATTTCTGTATTTGTTTTATTTGCTTACTTATTTATTTTTGTAGTTTTCTCTCACTGTTCATTTATTGATCTGCATTGACAAAGGATGTTGACACTGCATTTCAAAAATAAAAAGAAAGTTTAAAAAAATCCTGGTGCAAAATTTATTATTTTAACAATAAATAACAATGAAATAATTTTCTATGTATGTATTTATTTGTTACATTTTGTTTTACAAAGTTAGGAAAGCAATGTTAAGTCAAGCCAGATTTTTTTCTTATATATAAAAGACAGATGCCACTTTCACACAGTGAGGCACACAGCTTAATATTTATACAATAGTACATGATCAGTGCTCAGTATTGGCCAATACTCAAAGCCCAGTATTGGACTGAAAAAGTCAGATTGGTCCATTACCTGCCAGAAAATAGTGAAAAATGTTTCACTGTAGTTTCCCAAGACTCAAGCTGATGTATTGCAATAGCTTGTTTTGTTTTATATTCAAATATTCAGACAAAATACTCAACTTAATGTTGTAGAATAATAAGAGACCAGGCAAATGTTCACATTTAAGACGCTGTAAATGTTTGGCAGTTTTGCTCAAAAAAATGAATGAAACTCTAATATCGTGTGAGTCTGGTGTCCCCCAACTGTGCAAACTCCTCTACCAGATACAACTCATTAACAGTACACAGTGTCTTCATGATTGATTAGTCACTGAAACCACATGTGAAGTACCTCGTTAAGTAAAAACAATAGATTACTGAAGAAAACCAAAAAAATCCTGATTATTCTTTGGCAGAAGAATTTGGTCATATTTCACTGCCCAAATTAATTAATATAACTGGTGGGCATCGTTTGATCAACGCATCTGGTAATAAGCTCTTCTCCCCGCAGACATTTTTGACTTGTCGTTGTACGAAAGGCACAGGTGTTACTAATAACATTAATGATGGCTCTGTTATATATTTAAGTGTCCCAGTGAGACAGGACAGTGTGACAGTGAGCCAGCGTGCACAATACCAAGATTGTGAAACTGAAGCCACCATCTCTAACTTCATCATTTAAACCATGTGCTCTTCCTAAAGTCACGTGTCAAAATCTCTTCAGACCATAAACAGCAACAATAAAAACAAAACCGAAATGCGCAAACAAAAGAAATCAATAACCATCTTCCTGTGTTTTTGTTTCGGTGTTCTTACCTTGTGTGACAGTCCAGCCCTCACAGTGACCCCAGGTGTTTTATTATAACTGCTCAATAGGAGTTGTTTCAGTCTTTTATTGTTCAGTCGTTTGTTATTGTTAATCCCGTCGACACACAGATGACCGTATGACGTTAATAAGCACGCGTGCATTTATGTGTAAGAATGGAACTCAATGTGGGATGCAGAGGGTGAACCGTGCGTCTTTGCTACAGGTTGTACTAATGTCTTCCACCCTTCTATGACTCCCTGGAGGGCTTTAGGCCAGAGAGAATTTCTGCTTTTCCCAGACAACACCCTGCAAGGCTGCCATGTGAAGAGGGCTCCTCCAGTAATAGGCTCATTTACAGTGACGATCTGGTAAAAGTTATCACATTATTAACTCTTTTCTGCACTCTTAGACACAAATAGCTTGCCTTCACACTTTGTGCACCTCTAAACCTCTGCAACACTAATCAGGAAATAAGAAAGGCAATCATTTAAGCCAAATGCAAAAACTCTAACAGGTTATAATGCACTAAATATTACATTTTAATACTGATATATATTCCAATAAATGTATGTTTGCACATATTTGTAAATGTAAGAGAGATTCGATGGCTGACACTCTAAGAACATTTTTGGATGCTGTGGAGCTGAACCACAATGGACCGCTCCTCCTGGGGGCTGTAAAAACCACCGGAGGAAAAGGAGGAGAGGGGGGGAGGAAAGGGAGAGGAAAGGTGGGGAGAGGGGGAGTAAAGTTCAGAGAGGGGATGTTGATGGCAAGGTGAAAGGTGGAGGAAGAGGACTGGAAGCCAAAAGAAGAGAGGAGGTGAGGAGCCAGGTAGGAAAGACACAAGGGCTAGGAAGCAAAGAGGAGGAAGGAAGGAAAAGAAGGATGTGAGTCCAGTCCAGAAAAAGATAAGACAAAAAGTTTGCTACAGAAAAGTACAGGTCAGAGGGGAATAACTTTAAGAGAGGAGGAGGAGGGATAAGTTTTGAGTTTCTGGCAGTGCAGCTGTCTGCAATTTCTTCATAATTTTATAAAAGTCTAGGCCTGCAGTATGAGTCAGATGATGATTATAAGACCTTCCAGGTACAAAATTTAAAATGTAAAAAGAGGACCAGAGAGAGAACAAAGAGGGAGACGGTGATGGATTACCACTAATGAGAAATTCCCTCTCTGAAAAGCCAAAAGCACAAAAACATGAATATGTGGTGAAAGCTCCAGTTACACCTGCTGCGTCTCTGTTCAGTGCACCATGCAAGCAAAGATGAAAAAAGCTAACTGAATATTATGGGGTATGTTAACCTAATCTCTGAGAAAATTTTAATGGAGAAGAGTTGAAAGAGTGTGACTGTTAACTGGCCCTTTAACAGGGATACAATCACTTTTACTGAACATTTAAAGTCGCAAGAGGATTGCAGTTTTCTGATCACAGAGTTGCTACCTGCACTGGAACAGGAGAAAAAGTGAGTTTGCTTTGTTTGTGAAAATTAAATGCTTGGAAATAAGTTTTTGGAAAAGAGGTTTGTGAGCTATGAGTCCTACAGGAATCTTTTATCCTTCTTAGAAAACCTGAGATCAGCCATAACCACGATTACAAACACACACGCCAAAATTCATCTTCCAGACAGAGCACACATTACACAAGATGAAAGTGCAGTCTTCTTACCTCATCACATCCTAATCAATCTTACGTTTCATCCTGACCAACGACATCAGACCTGGATGCCTCCAAAATACTCTGATCAAACTTAATTATTGTACAAAAAACTTTTATTACTGCTGCATATTGAAATTTCTGCTTCAATTAAAAATAAAAAGAAAGCATGTTTAAACAAAAAAAAATTACACTACAAATTCTGGTCTTGGTTTATTGACTAAGCAACCAACTAATAGGCTGGTACACAGTTTGATGTCTTCAATTAGCATAAAACTCTTGCAGATAAAGGAAATTTTATTAAATATTTAAGGTCTCATGTACTCATATTTAGCACCTTGCATATAAGGATCTGCATTCCTCCTTTGCTTTGAGTTTTGGTTTGGCTTACCGGGACAAACACAGGGTGTACTTGCGTATGCTACCCAGGAGCTAATTAATCTTCCCAATCAGCACCAGGGGCCATGGGCATTTCTCTTGTTTTCCCTCCACACTGTGAAGTAGTGGGCTATTTAAGGAGAGGTATAGCAGAGCAGGGAAAGGGGAAGGAAACGCCTGTCTAGACGCCCACCAGAGCTGCGGGCCATACATTCTCCAGCAGCCCCCACAGGCACACAATCACACCCCTCACCCAGCAAAACTACCTTCTCTCCATCACAATATATGTAGGGGTGTTCCCTTTACACTCGCATTTGTAGTTTAGTATATTCAGGAATTTAACTGCACACACAAATGCAACAACGGAAGGTTTGCATGTACCTATGACGTGTACAGTAAGACACGCTAATAATGTACACAGACACCTCAGTGTGTTGCAGCCTGCACCACTACCAGCTGCCACCCAAACATCAACTGTGTACTTAAACATGCTTACACACACTCACAGACACACACACAGCCAGCTCCAAGTTGACACAGAGAGAGTAAACAGGGCAGGTGAGTGAGGAATGATGGCTGCTCCTTAGCAGAGCAGGTCTCCACGCCTCGCTGCCTCTCTTTCACACACCCAGCCCTGTCTGCTCAGTCTCAGCCTGCGACGCACACACACTACGCACACAGTTAATCAATCATATATGCACACACAATACATTGCCTCTCTATGAGGCAGAGGCAGGCAAGTTAAAAAGCAACGCCTCACAGCAACCTCAATTCCAACTGCTCTGAAAATCAAAAACTAAATGTGTTTTTTTACTCAGTTGGCTGGTTTAGAGGTTTGAGTGTGAAGATTTGTACCTTTGTCGAAAACGTAGATTTGTTTTTGAATCCAGTAACTTTCATTCTCTAAAAATGTGATGATAAATTGTTGTACTGTCACACTGGTGGTTTCAGGTCTAATCTAATCTGAAGCAAAAGAACATCAAGGTGAACATCTTTCCAAAATGTGGGGGGAAGTGTAGGCCTGGCTGAAAGCAGTGGTGGATTTACTCACTCTGTAATTTTGGGATCGATATTGCCTATCCACAAGCGGTTTCCGTCATGGGCCACACTCTCTGACATGATGGAGGCATTTTCTACTGTCTCTGCCGCCGACGACATGTGTACTCTGTGGGAAGCAGGAATAGAAGACAGAAAAATTAGGCTGACAAACAAAAGGCAGAGATAAGTGTACTTGTTTGCATTTGTGTCAGATACTCAGCAGTCATCCAGGAAAGCAGAAAATCAAAATATTGCCTTACAGAGAAACTTTACTATAGGCTTACACTATACTAACTATATCTCTCCAAGCACTGTAGCTTACGTAACTGGTAGGAGTATATATGGAAAATAAAGAAAAGTTACCAGAAAAGATCTGTCCACCCAATTGACCTAGTATATGTCCAAATACATAAAGTCAGTCAACTCTCAATTGGTGCTTTATAATTAAGAAATGCCCTGAGTAGGTCAGACAGTTAATCCTACATGCACAGTGTTAATAACATGTAGAAAGTGCTAACATCAACTGTAAGTACAGTGCCTACTTATACAGTGAAATCTGATTTAGATCATTTCAATAACATAAAAAGTCAATAATTTCTTTGCTCACTTCGACAGATCCCCTCCTGTTTTTTTTGGTATTTAATGAGTGTATTGTTGGAAGTTTATATAAATGTCAAACAGTGCGCTCATTATAAATAGGATTTATGTCTTTATTATGTGTATACATGTGTAAGACAGTGATGGTATGTGGTCAAACACATTTGAGAAGCAGTCAATATGATGACAGCACACTGTCAGTACATCTTTTCCAGAATTTACATGTATAGTTTATATATTTAGCTTCTCCTGTTATCTTTAATAGAATCTGGAATTTATGTAGGTTGGGTAACATTTATTCACTGTGTATGGCAACCAACTGGTTCTTGAAAATAATAATAATAAAACAAGAAAACTCATGGTTTTCTTTTAGAGAGCGTGGACTTGCTACTAGCTAATGTTAGCTTAGCTAGCCGCAGGTTGATCGACTAAAATGTATCCGCGGGCTCTGTTTACTACTTAAAATCGTGTGTGTAAGATAAATATCATCTCGGCCATTCGGGTGGTGAGATGTTTGAGAACAGCTTACTAAATATATCCACTAAACGGTTAATAGTCCGTTTCGGACGGGCAGTAGATTGCTACCAGTTAGCTAGCTTGTAGATAGAGCCGTTATCACTTTACCTCCTCGATCTGTCAAACTTCCTCTTTGATAGCGACCGACTTCTTCAACTTAATTTGCTACGGATCCCCCTTCGGGATAATTCAGTTGTGTCAAAACGTAATACTAATCATTTCAAGCTATTTTTAGGTTTTCCTCCTATGAAACTGGGCAGGTTAGCTAGCTCGAAGGATCAACAGTCGCCTTGCTACCGTCTCACAACAAAGGCGCAGGGTGATGCTGTAGTTTGTTTAACTGCCTGTGGAGTCGAGAGGGAGCACTCGTTTTATTGTTAAGCATCTCCCGTATCTCTGTTCTTGAGACTCCGGCTCGCTTCAAGCATGAACCCCGCACCATCGGCAGACCCAGTGTACAGTTTCAAACACACACCTTGACATCTCAGTGCCGGCGCGTGGTGATGACAGCGTAGATGTCAAATGTGGTTTTTCCTTAGCTAACATGCTCCTACAAAGGCTGTAAACTTGAGAGTAAGTATGCTGTTTCGGGTAATTTACGGTTAAAGGGTGTGTTTTACCGGGTCGTCGCTGGAATTAACGGCACTGTTATGTTTAACAACTACATGGTTGGGGTTTGTGCTTAGTTTTTGACCGTAGTATGTGATGGAGAAGGCTAACAGATGCTACATGTACACTCACCGACCTTCACACAGCTTCACTTACATCAAGTGTAAGGACCAGTCGGTTATCTTAAATATGTACTCACTATTTTTAATAATTTAGTCTATGAACTCGTGTCTTCTCCTTTACTAGAGTATCAGTGACAAAATTCAGTACAGAACCAACCTGGTGCATCATTGAGTGACATTCCTATATGGACATACATATATGTCAAAGTATCTGTTTAGCTTGAATTGCTATATCTAAAGTTGCCCGGCTTATGTTCCTCTCAGTGCTTTGCATGATGATTAAATTCAAACTGAACTGTCATTTCCCGTTTTCAGACACGTGATACACCATGAACCAGTCTGCCAAGTCTGTTAACTAATTTACACAAGTAGTATCTTGTTATAGTACATTTATAGTGTGATCTTGCACTGAAAATATTAGGTATTTAAGAAGAGTAAATTCATTTTTACAGTCATTCAAAAAGTGACTTATCAAGCAATGCCTTTTCTGTTTGGTTTTATAGCATTTTAATTTGAATATCTTTGGGTTTTAAACTGGTGTCTGGACAAAAACAGCTGTTTGAACAGGTGACCTTGGGCTGCTGAAGTTGAGACCATCATTTGTCAGCATTTTATGGGCTCTTTATGGACTAAACACTTAATCAGATAAACAGAAAAATATTGGAGAGGTTAATTAATATTTAAAGTAATTGTTACTTGAGCCCTACTCTGAACTGCTTGTTTGAGGAGACAGAGTCAAGCAGACCAATATCAGATACTCTGCTGTTATATTTACTCCTCAAACTGTAAAGTGTGCCGAGGAGAGATGATGCGGGCTCACCAGCTGGCTTCTGCCACTGAACGAAGGAGAGGTGTGTCTGCAGCTGCTGCTGTGTGTGAAATCTACAGGATATGAGGCTACAGTATCTCACTGAACACCTGTGCTTCACTTTTTCTGCTTGACTTCCACTCTAAAGACATCCGTCACCGTCCCACATCTGAGCCTATCTGCTCCACCACAGTGCGCTGTATCATATCAGCTTGTCAGGAAACCTGCCAGCCACGGATGCCTGGTATGGATTTGTATTGAAAGTGGTGGTTTACAGTGTAGCCTAAATAGTGTCTTTGGAATATGTTTGGATTTCGGCCATTATCTGGGGTTGATGTTGAATTAATATCAGAGCCTTGTGACATGCCCATAGCAACCATTGAGTACACTGAAATCAGTATTGTATCTAGGATTTTCGGGCTTTAAATGAACCGAGGAGGAGATTACAATCTACAGATACACAAAAAGGCACATGATGGGTTATTTAAGGCTGATTCTGGTGTAGTTTCTAAACAAAAATCTGCATCTGTTGCGTCTGTTTATGGCAAAGTAAGTACATGCACTTCAATTTTAATAAAATAAAACAGTTTAGTTTTATATTCCTTGCAGTGTGGGGCATTTAAAGCAAAATACAAAGAGATAAATTTGACAGAATTTAATATAACAGTTGAAGAAACAAGTAAATATGAAAAATATTTAAGATAATAAGAAAATGTATGTACTTTTTTCCAGTGGGTGGGTTTTGTTAGGGGGCATTTGGACTCATGACTGGTGGTTTGAAGCCTTTATTTGCTTTTTTATTTAAATGAAATTTATGTCCAGTGAAGTAAAAATACATTTTAATTCATTTGAGCACATTTAATCATCAGTTTTTCAGCCGCTAGTCGAGTGGATTTTGTTTTTCTTTTTCACATCTCGCTCGCAACTGAAAAAATATTTCAGTAACATGATGCATTTGGGAAAGTTCTTCTCACTTGTAACCAAACTGTCTTTAATGCAGCGGTTTCCTCACAGCTCCCAGTTATAAACACACACCAGACAATGGAGGATGTCAGTCAGGCCACAGCACACTGTGAGCTCTTCACAGCCACTGACTGTGAAAGACCGGCTTTAGTGTGTGTTTGTGTCTGTGGGCTTAGATATCTCAGAGTTTGTCTGTGCTTGTGTGTACTCCGAGGTTCAGTGACACAGTTCACAGTGGAGAGCCAGTTTGCGAGGTGGGAGGTGGTTATTCCATAGAAAAGGAGCGGTTGGTCTCGTATTGTTGTGTGGTTTTTGAACGGGAGGTTCCCCTTCAGGAATGCCCAAACAACTGTGCGTGGGCTGAGTGTGGCGTTTGTGTTGGCCTGTAGATTTGTGTGTGTAAGAGGAAGGGAACAAGCATGTTTGTGACTTAAGTGTAATTTTGTGTAATGCAGCCTGAACAGCTGAGTGCAGTGATTTTGACCTATTATAGCAGGAACAACACAGGTGAAACAAATTTCGTTAACGATGGCTCAGTTCCAGTAAGTCTGGTCAGCGAGCCAGCAAACACAACACCAGAGCCCTGAAACTAGCTCACCTAAATGGAATGTACCCGTTATTAATGTATTATTTACATCTGTGCTTTTCCTGCTGTGACATGCCAAAATATCTGCTGTAAGTCAGATCTATCGGCAGATTAATCAATAATAAAAATAACCATTAGTTGCAACCCTGTGTGAAAGGTTTATTAACAGTAAAACAGGCTGATATTTTTTATGGTAATTATTTGTAAGTCAGTATATATGTACTTGTAGTTATATGGTCTAAAATCACAGATAGACTTTTTATAGGAAAATTTAACTCTTCATACTGTAGCCTGCAGAGAGATATGGCTGACATTGCAAACAAAATGGAACAGTTTTGGCTCTGTTTTTTGTTTGTTTTTATTTATATTTTTGTCACAAATTATCATCAGGTAGTCAAAAGAAAGAGAATCTAGTGTTGTAACATCATTAAAAGATGTAGGCCTACCTCCTACTGGCTGATAGGAGCTATTACTTCATTTTAATTGATATGCCAGTGGTGCCCTCAAATGTTGCTATTTTAAAGTCAGTGACATCAGTTTATAAGAAATAATATTTAGTGTAGAATCGCTTTGAGACATGGTAAACATACAGGAAACAAATAGACACTAAAAATTATAATAAAATTGCTATATAAAAATATCAGTGGTAAAGGAAATGTTTCAATTTAATACAAAATAAAGATTCAAATAAAACAACTATATCAAAACTTACTGTCAAGGGGTATGTTTGAATAAGTCAATAATAAAAATTAAAATAAAACTACACTGAAACACCCTCGTTTGAAAAGGTGATGGACCTGACTAAATCTTAAATTACAGAGTAGGCTGTAATTATGTGTATAAAGGCAGGTTTTCAGTCTTGATTTAAAGATTTAAACTGAAGCTGCTTCTTTGTATTCCAGAGATAAGGTGCATGACAGGCAAATGCTCTAAAGCCAGCTGATTTTAATTGAGGAAATGACTAGGAGACCAGCATCGAGTGAGTGAAAAGGGTGTGCCGATGTGTATAGTATAAGTAGCTCGGACAAATTAGGAGGTTAAAGCTACAGTTGGAAACTTTAATGTAAACAAGTTTGTGTCATATTTGCTGAAACTGACATTATATTCTGAAAGTAAATGAGCAGAGAGTTCATATCCATCTATTCTGGATCTTTTTTTCCAATTTCTGATAGACATTCCTCTAACTTTAGGATTTTGGATGAGGTACTTTACAGCTTTACAGGTGCTTCGAAAGGGGTCAGTTGAGGTGGTTCGGGCATCAGATCAGGACACCTCCCGAGCTCCTCCCGGTAGGGGTGTTCGGGGCACGTCCAACTGGTAGGAGGCCCTGGAGCAGACCCAGAGCACGCTGGAGGGATTACATATCTCACCTGGCCTGGGAATGCCTTGAGGAGAGGGACTTCTGTAATACTTTGCTCAGCCTGCTGCCCCTGCAAGCGGGCAGCGGATAAGCGTTAGAAAATAGATGGATGGATGAATGGATGGTGCATTCAGCTGTGTGTTATCAGTGTATCAACAAAAATTAACACCATACTTGCAAATGATAGGGCCAAAGACCGATCCCTGGGCTAACATAATTTTTATCCACTCTCTCACTTTCCCCTTTCTTTCTGTTTCAGTAATGGCTTTGAACCATCTGAGTCTGCTGCGACCTCTGCTGTGTCAATCCCTGGTGCGACAGCTAAGACCTCCCCTCGTGGCTACCTCCAGGGTCAGTGCACCGCTCCTGCACCCCAACACCACCTGCTTCCCAGCTGCCTGCACCAGGCTCTATGCCACCAAGAAGGCAAAAGGTTAGTGAGGAGATTGCAGAGACTGGAGTTCACATGTGTACAACCTCTGTGGTTCTGTTGGCATGGATGTGGCTTACGTGATTCGATATTATCTATCTTAGATATGAGTCTCCACTCTTCGCTCAGTGCTTTGCTTCTTTCCCTCTCTTCATCTTCCAAGCCAAGGCAAAGGGCCAGGCAGCTAAGGTGAATATTAATGCGGCTCTGGTGGAAGACATCATCAGTCTGGATGAAGTGGAGAGGGACATGACAGCTGTTCTCAATGCACTCAAGGATGAATTCACACGCAACCTCAGCATCCGAACTTCACCAGGTATTCAACTTATCTCTGTTTCTCTCTTCGTGTTGTCTGCCTGTGTCTCCTAACATCACTTTCTGTTAGTTTCTCAAACTTTACAGAAGACAAAAAGAACCTATAAAAACTAACATAAAGAGCTGCCTAGTTCAATAAGTGCAATGACAGGGCTGTAAAAACTTAAAGGGTTTAATTCAGTTGCTCATCTTGCTTTTTCTTTTATTGTAGAACATACTATAAAAATAGAATATATGCAGAAGATTGAATATCATACCACAAGCAGATAGATTAAACTAGTATTTGTGTATATTTTCCAACAGCAGGTTCAATCAGCAAAAATATGTCTGTGATCTTACGAATGTCTGCAGTCAAACCAGAATGATAAAATGTTTACAACAGATCCAAACCAATGTTTGAATCCAGTTTTTCATCTCTACAAACATGGCTTCTCTTCTTCTGTATACAAGCTGTTTGTTACATCCGCTGTTGAAGCCCAGGATTAACATTTTATCAGTCTACATCTGGATGGACTGCCACGACATCCATGAGATCACAGACATCCATGAGATACCACTAATCACTTTGTAACTTTTTGTTTCCCTAATGTGGGCATAGACAACACTGTAGAGGCTTTTTTTTATTGGCATTTTTGGCTGCACCAAATCGAACCACGCCACATTGATTTGCATTTCCAGTACCTGTTTAATTGTGTGGAGTCACGTTCAAGATGGACCCTTTGCAGAGTGGGGCTAAAGAACGGCCAACCCATCTCCAAGAGGGTTGCAGTGACATGTCCCCGACCACTGCCAACCATAGCAACCCCCTTTCTCCCCCACAAACAAGCTTATATTGTAAGACTCAACTGATGTCTGTGCAGGAGAAAAGGGAGAAAGTTGTTTTTAAAAGTCTCTGTGTGTTCAGCTTTAGTACTTTTGCAACTCCTAACTGAATCTTTGTGGCTTTAAGTCTAGTTTCTCTTCTGCGTCCTTGTTTGTACTTTTAGATATCCACTTTATTTTGATGGACAGGAGCTGTGTTAAGTTACTGATGATGAAAACCCAACATTTCCTTATTTTACTGCTTAACAATAAAGTTTTTACATAACAAAATAATGACAACTTTTAGTGTGAAGAATTGACCCTTCACTAAGTCCCACCCCTGGACGCAGACTGGCCAATCCTAATGCAGCATCAGGTTGGCTATGCACAGTTGTGCTCCATTGACTCTAATGCAGTTGTTTCAGATTTCCTTCATTTTCATGCTGGTTTTGTGGATTTGGAGCTAAATGTTGTGCCTGGGGCACGTCGTGTATTAATGATACTCGTTACCTGGAGAGGTTGGAAAAAGATATACATTTCTCTCCTGTTTCAAAACCAAAATCAAACCCTGGAAAGTGTAGGGTTAGCTAGCTAGCTACTGAAGATACAGCCTACTGAATGTATACACATGCTCAACCAGCTGTGTGTTATGGTAGTATGCACAGATGAATGTTGTTTGACTTCCTCCGGAGATCCCTGCCTGTCTGGCGGCAGAGGTCCAGGTGCTGGCAGCGGCATGGAGGCGAAGCCAAACACTGTTCATCTGCACACACTGTGATGCCACACAGCTGGTTCAATATCAGCAAAGTTTCCCTTTATATTCATTGTCTTCTGTGGCGATCAGCAGTTCAGCAGTGATGTGGTGGTTCACTTTTACACTGTGATCTGTAGCCTATAGTTGGGCTTTAGCTTCTAACTATCTTTGTCTTTTTAACCTGTTGTTGCTGCTGAGTCAGTTTGACATCCTGGATATATCCTTCAAACACAGACTGTAGACCCCTCTGTCTGCTTCTCTCTGGAATCACTGTTTCATTTTTCCAAAAATATGATAATATTTCTTCAGGGAGCGCAGTTAGTTACAGTGTGGGCTCCATGCTTACTCTGACAGCTTGTCGGACCATCACAAAGGGGCAGGGCTCAGCGAAAGGTACATTTATAGGAAATGGAATGTTTTCATCACAGAGTTAGTGGAGCTAATGTAGCAGCTTTTCTTCAATAAAAACAAGGTACTAATACCGCAGGGACGTAGAGCACAAGCAGGAAGAGCCACAGGGAGATGTTAGATGAAGAGCTGCAGTAAACAGGCTTACTGCACCTCTGCAAACAGCTCACCTCCAACAGGTAAACAACCTCTTTTACATGCAGGCTGTGTGATGGAAAAGTAAATTTAACAAAGGACTTTTAGCTATGGATTAGCCTGCTGCTTTTAAACATCGTTGACTTGAGACAAAGGCGTCATCACCTTCATGATGACGCCAAGTCAAAGCCAGCACGTGTGTATGGGAAAGGCCTTTACATACAGTAGCATACAGAGTCATGTGGTCACTACCTTATTGTTTTAATTTCTACTTTAAATTTGACAAGATATACATACTTGAGTTGTGAGTGTTGTGGTGCAGTTGTATTTTTTTACTGCATCATGTACAGTACTCAGCATTACTGTTGTACTGTGTTTATGTGCTATTAACACATCAGAGGCACATTTTTACTGCAGAATAAAAGTCAGTACGTCTTCCTCTTTGTTTGCACCTACCTGACAAAGTGCCTAAGGGCTGAGAGTGAGCCCTGGTGTGACCTTACCTTGACCCTCAGTTTGACCTCTGTTTCCCCAACTACATCCAGGTCGTGACCCTTTTGCCTCTGGGTTCTAACAAATGGGAGCTGGGCTCAGGGGAGTCAGAGGTGGAGGAGCATAATGGAAGCTCCCGAGGGAGGAGGCAGCCTCTAGAATCAGACTTCAAACTTAAAGTGTCTGAGCTTTTACTCCTTTTCCTTTCAGATGAAAGTGAGCTTCCTCTGACATCTGATCTGCAGCATGTGCAGTTTTTTTACTTTTCCACAACATGGCGGAGAGTTAAACATCAGAAGCACAAACACAACCTTGAGTTTTCTGGTCAATGCCTCAGTGTCTTGTCTTGTAGATTTCATCAAACTGTATCATTATTCTTTATTCACTCATGTGTCCACTCTTCATCTTGTTCCCATCAGCTTCTTTTTTCTCCGTTCATCATTCAGCAATTTCTTGGTCTGACTCATTTTCTGTCAGCCCCTCCCTTTACACCCCTTCATTACTTACTCTTCTCTTGTTATTCCAACAATTGTCAGCTTTATATTTTGGCTCATATGATATATTCAATCTGTGTCTCACACTTTTGAATTCAAATTTCTTCTTGACCTACAGGAACACATTTGTTCACAGGGCGAGCGTTCCCCACTTCACTCCCTCCATCTCTTCAGTCCTCCTTCTGTTTCTCTTGTCATTTCTGTCTCCTTCCCTCCATCCTGTCATCCTCCATCCACTCACCGCTGTCCTCCACTCCATCCGTCCTCCTCTCTTCTGTCCAGCTGCACAGTAATCCAGGGAGGCAGCAGGACTTAGAGCTGACAGGAGAGATGAGATGGTGGAATGGAATTACGTCAGTTGTCCGAATGTGTGTGTGTCTCGTGCGAGAGTGTGTGTGTTTGTTCCATGAACCTCTCATCTGGCTCTCATTAAGCTTATGAGTGTGTGTGTGTGTGTGTGTGTGGATGTGACTGCATGTGCTGTTGTGTGTTGCCATGAATCCATTCTGTGTGTGTGTGTGTGCATGTGTTTGTTTGCATGTGGCAAACGTGTAGCAGAAACTTATAGATAGATGCAGAGAGAGGGGATCAATGCTGTGACCACCATGTTGCGGTTAGTCGCAGATGGGTAATCTGGCTAGCTTAATTTCCATGGAAACTTTGTTCAGACAGAGTGGACTGAAACATTTAACAACAACAGCACTGGAAAAAATGCCTTGAAATATTTTTAAAATACCTTCAGGTACCAAAAGGTCCTCCAAGTTGAATGTAAGAGTGGTCAAGGCTTGAAGGAATAGTTTGTTCCTGTTCCTGTTCTGCAAGGTAAAATTACTGTTTCTGTCAGAGGATCCTGGTGGCTGTGGACAGGGACAGCAGCAAAATGTTTTTCAGCCACTTAAAAAAGAAATCAATATCAGTAGAGTGTACACTATATTTGGATTATTTCTAATGCTTTACCTTGCTGTCAGAAAGCCCTTTCTGAAGGGGAAATGAAGCTGTTTTATCACCCTCTTCAAAGCCAGACTCTATTGAGGAAAACACACAGCACATGAGAGTTGCTGGTCCACCATTACCTCAGTTATTTAGTTTATATTATTGTGCAACTTTCAGAACCAAACTAACATGGCATCCACAGCAGTACATGGGTTTATATGGGTTAATATGCAGGGTGTGTGCAGGTCCTTAAAAAGTCTTGAATTCAATTTTGTAAATATTAGGCCTTAAAAATCACCCAATAGGCTTAAATTTGAATTTGTGAGGTCTTAATTCCCACAAACATTTTAACTAATTTAATCTATCTATCTTTTTACTCCTTTTTTAGTCAACATTAGTCAAGCTGTTGTGCTTAAACATCAATTACAAACCTTTTTACTTTATACTTGTAACTTATCTGTTGGCAAAATGTAATCTGTATGTAATCTGTATGTATGTAAATCTAATAACCATATTCCTACGGAAAGCCTACCTCTGCACAGGACCACATATATTAAATGCTATAAATTTATACTTAACTGGAATGCTTGAATAAGAAAAGTTTGTGTGATTTTTCCAAACATTTGTCTTTAATCTGGGTTTAAAATGATCTAGACAAGGTTGCAACAACATCATGCAGAAACCTACATCAGGTCATGTGGGAAAAAGCTCTTAGAAGGGCTTATAAAATAGCACTTTGACCCTAAAACATACATTCTTTGACCAAAATTTGAATGTTCGGATTTGAAAAAGTAACGGAAGGCTACTGGAAAACTACAGAATGATAGGAAAAACCTAACATACACAACAATAAATGGAGCCGCCCTTTAAAGAAATGAATGTCTGTCTATCTGTCTGACCCCCTTAAGTATTAGCAGATGTGTAGGTGCTCATGTCAAGGCACAGGTAACAAAGACAGACAGGCAGAAGGTCATAGATACAGACATGAACAGTCTGCATATATAAACAGAGAGGCACTGTGAGATAGACTGGCAGGGTTAGAGCTGCACCCAAATTGATGTTTGAAGTCAAAGTGGGAGACAGAATACTTGGCAGGCAGGTAGACAGTGTGTCAGTGATCTAGTTGGGCCGTGACCTTTAAATGATAGGTATACAGTTCATCACATCATACCCACCTTTTGTTTATATTTTTTTATTCTGTATTTCTGACTGGTACATCTATGTTATTTTACCCTTAGATTTTTTAAATGACACCATTGGCTCACCTCCCCTTTGCCCCCTTTTCCACACACACCACCAGCACAGCCCCCAGCGGGTAAGCAGGGAGCGAGTGATGTAAGGCAGAGGTGGAGAAGGAGGAAACAACTGCGTCTGAGGTTAGCCAGATGGAGGAGAGGGAGAGGGGCAGATGGATAGAGTGAGGGAGTAAAGGGAGGGAGGAAGAGAGGAAGAGAGGGAGGAAGGGACAGAAGTCAACGCGTGTTGGCAAACTCACCTTTATTTCTCTCAGTGTTGACAGTGAGGAGAGACGGTAGATCATGGAAACTCTTAACACCGTAACAGTGGCCTTCTAATGTTTTTTCTCTCTTACTCATACAGTTTGTGGCTTCTGCTGCACATTCATCTGTCGGTCTGTTTATTTGTTAATCTGTCTGACTAAATATGAAGGAAAACATACAGTCAATCATTCAGTCTGCACGGAAAAGATGCCATCAAACCAAGGAGCTACCATATTTACCATGGCCCGACTAATACTGGATTTTTGGGGCCGATACTGAGAGTAAAACAAACCTGATAATATATTTGTTAATATTCTTTTTTTTTTACATCAACACCTAGCATAAACAAATATTTTGTGATAAAGATAAAGATATAGAGATATTTTGTGATAAAGATTTTGGCATGTTAGTAGCAAAGAGGATTATTCTAAAGAACTGGAAGGCTTCCGGTGCTCCTTGTTTCTCTAGATGGCTTAGGGAAGTAGTATTGGGGATTCAGCTTGAGAGACTTAGATACCATAAACTGAGTTTGTATGATAAATTTGGGAGTATTTGGGGCCCAATAGCTGATAGCTGATAGCTGAAGTCCCCACTGTGAGTCAATTATGTTTTGTTATTCTTGGCCATTTTTCCTTTCTGTTTATGTAATAGGCTGAGCATATTTATTTCAGTAAGTCTGGCTTTTGTTTGTTTGTTTGTTTATTTTGGGGAATTTTTGTATGTGGGTCAAGTATGTCTTTTAGTCTGTGTGTATATGTATTTTTTTTAGATAAGAATTAAATATAATATGGATTCATTTAAATAATAATTATAAATACAAAGCTAAAAATAAACTTAAATTAAGGAAAAAAAATGAGTGAAATATACACAAAATGCATCCAATAAAATAGTTACTGCTGCAAACACTGATATTTTTTTATAGGTAGATTCAGATGTTTGTAGCCAGCAATGCTATTTGTACTTGGGGTGGTTGACCAGTGTGGCTATGTACATGGGGATGTGTATTCCCGGGTGCCCTAGCAACTTCAAAATATGTCATCAACAAGAACAGGTCTATTCAGCCCTTTTGCTTAAGTTAATGTATACAGTGTGCATTCAGCAGCTTTATACATCCTAAAAGCTGAAACTAAGTCAACTGAGTCTAAAAATAATGAGCCAGTGTTGACTTACACCTCAGTCTCCTGTGTGAAAGTCCATGCATATTCATTCACCACCATATCTAACTCCCTCTGTGGACTGTGTCGCTCTTTACACACGTCACCTGACCTTCTGGCAATACATTTGTAAGTGTTTTCTCGTAAATCTACCACTTGAATCTCAAAGTATATCTTAGTTTGGCTAACCCTAACCATGACCTTTTTACCTTAACCCTAACCGCAGATAAAATTGGCCCTCGAAACCAGGGTGACTGCATTGCACATGACAACAGTATAATGATGCCTCGAGTTGTGTTTGTGGGTAAGTGAATTAAGTGAATAAACAATTGAATCGATCTGTGTTTGTTTAGGAGCTCTGGATCACATCGTGGTGACGACAGTAGATGGGAAGTTTCCTCTGAACCAGCTGGGACAGGTCTCCATGAAATCACCTCAGCTCATTATTGTCAACATGAGCAGCTTCCCGGAGGTAAGATGATCACACACACACACACAGACACACATGCACGTACAGATTCTTCCTACTAGTATCTGTTTGTCTCGTGCAGACAAGCAAACAGTAACTAAAAGCTTTATAAAAACAATCTGAAGCACAGACAGATAGACGGACGGTCCTCACAGAAGGAAAGTGAGCCAGACCAGAACTCTGAGCCCACATCTCTGTATAAATGAAACCTGACCTGCCGTTCTCTTTCCAACCGTGTCTCAGATGCTAATTGATTGATCACTCGGGGAGTCCCTTTGTTCTGGGGTGAAAGATAGCAACATGAACCTACACTCTGTGTGTGCGTGCACCGAGATGTGGTTTTGTCTGCATGTGAGTTGTCAAAGAAAAGGAAATGACCTCATTTTACCCCCAGGTTAGGAAGGAATGGATTATTTTTCTTTTCTTTCTTTTTTTTAACTCCTTTTTCTCTGCCGTCTTTTCCTTCTTAGATGATACGAAACCGTGCTAATCAGAGCTCCAGTAAGAAATTTTGTCCACATTTTTAGTGACTGGACTTTCTGGTGGTCTGGAAAATCTTAATGTGCTTTATTTTTAGCATTTAACATGACATTATGCAATCAGAATCCACAGACATTCATGCAGGGTTCCTGCACATCCTGAATTACCTGGAAAGCAGTTGACTAATTTTCCAGTCATGGAAAATGAGAGAAAAAGTAGAATGTCCTGGAAAATCTTGCGTTGTCCTGGAAAATTATTTCAACATTCTCCTATTTTCCTCAAGGTCAGAATGAACTACTTGGCTATCTATCAGAGCTCCCCAAACAGATAACATTGCCACCTGATAGGGCTAAGTTACGTTCAAGATCATATTGATGTTCAAATAGTAGTTCATGAACGTGCGTATTTTAAATAGGCTGCTCTCGGTTATTTTGTGGAAACGCTGTGAACACACCCCCAGGTCACGTCACATGGTAGCACATGAAGGTTCAATGACATTACAACTGAAGTGGCTGAAACTCAGAGTATCGTAAGTGAAGCGCAGTGTTCAGTGTCAAGTTGTTTTGGATGAGCGATTCTCAAGAAAGCTTCAAGCAGCAATACCAGAGGCCAAGCAGTCAGCCTGTTCTGAACAGGGACGTTTTGAACTGGCAATGCACTAGTACTTACAAAGTGAAATACTGCACATCTGCAGCTGTATTTGCATTATTATGTTATCAGTTGGTCGTGATGTCTAAGCATGTAAGGGATGGTTTCATAGATAAGTTCTAGTCACAGACTGCGTGTGTTTAAAATTAGACTTCCACAGAGAGGAACATATTAGTCTATGGTGTGATCCCTGTCTGTCGTACCAGCGAGATCATCACTGAAAATGTCATGGAAAAGTCCTGGACATGAAGAGAGGAAACCTTGTATTGACTGGTAATTTGTCTAGCTCCTTTCTCACAGCACAAAAAACTCATTAACACCTGCTAATATCTAGCTTTTGTATGTAATGGGAAAGGTTACAATCGGCATTCACACCCTTGTCTGATGTCTCTGCAGTAGTCATGGGTATTAATCAGCTCTGGTTCTGATTGGCATTGGTAGAAATACAACACCTGGGTGCATGTACTAATTTTAGCCCCTTCACCGGTGAGATGCAATGACAGGCTGCCACAAAATACCATCCGTCTCTGCCCAAGCAGACATCTATCCACAGAGTTTGAAAGAACAACTGAATAATGCTGGGTACACACTACACGATATGAGCCCGATTATAGCCAGACACAGCGTCGTATGATGTTGGCTCAGATCGTGAACGACAAGTGTTGCACGCAATAAGCCATCGTTTCATCTCGTGTTGTGTTCAATAGTAGACGACAACCGACGCCACGTCTGGGACGCCTCACAATGTCCCAACAGAAAGTCTAGCATGTTTGATTTTCTTTTTGTTGTTCACAGCCGTCACTTTAAACAATAGAAACAGAGCAATCTGCTGCCGCAGACAACTGTACGGCAACAACACCCCATTTTTATATTTGTTGTACCTGCATTTCCTTTTCTTAGCCTTAGTACGGGTTGTTGTTTCCTCCCTTTCCTCCATGTTTCGCTGTTTGGCATTAGTTTGTTGTTGGTGGGTGCGCCCTTAAACTGAGGTATTCCCCGTCCCAGTTTGATTGGCGTGATCACATAGCCCACCCCGCCCCCTGATGACAGCACTCACTGCTTTTTCCACACAGCCATTTGTCAGATTATAAAACACGCATTTCAAAACTGAAGCCTGACTGTCAACAACAATGTGCGACACCATCTCAATTTGTGGGACGTGTGAAAAGCAATGGAAATGCGGGACCGGGACATCTGGTCACCCTGACTACAACACATGAAGAGAGTACCAGCTTCATTTTAAAGAAAGTACATTAGAGACAGGCCATTATTTAGGAAAGGCACACTCATCTTCAGCAGAGCCGTGTGCACAACTCTGGTCTACTGGCATTGAGAAAGTAGACTACAGCCTATTTTTAGTGGGTTTACTCGTGTTTAAAAAACCCACATACACGTGCTAATTTTGGTGGCTATCTTAGATCTTATAGCCACTGAGCTGATATACAACTACATGCGTTTTTTTTTTTTCTTAGAAAGACTAGTATTCAAATTAATGTAAAATGCAGAGTTGGGTTGATAAATTTCAACCAATAAGCATACATTTAACATGTTCATATGCACAGTGTGCTTAAAGTGTGATGAACACACATGCTTAACTTAAAGTATGTAATCAAATAAGGATGATGAAGAAAACATATGTACCACCTGAGAACAGAAGTCAGTTCAGATGAATATGAATCACCTTATAAATGATGCTGCCATACACATCACTCAGAGACCTGTTAATAATAATGATTACAGTCCAGGTCCAAAGGCAGTTCGTGCTTTTGGAGAACCACCTGACTGTAACAATAAAAACTGTTTTCCCAACAGTTTTCCTCCACCTTCTGTTTTCCCACCGGTCACCTGTGAACATGAGTGGTGTGGTTTCAGGTCTTTATTCTCTTTTGTACCGACATCACAAAACAACATGCAAATCCAAGAATTTATCAGCATCTTAAATCTGGATATCCACTCTTTAGCCTGAATCAGGCTGAATGGCCTCTCGGTGAGTCTGTTTCCTTCCCAGAAACTTTAACCACAGACCACACACACACCAGCAGACACACTCATGCAAACACACGCTATGCTGTCATGCCCTGCGTTACCCATGTCCCGCACAGAGGTGAGTCCTCAGTACCCAGAGCTAATAGGCTTATAATGACGCCTATCCATTACCAGGCACTCCAGAGGCCCTTCCATTGTTTTCCATTCATTCATTAAGAGAAGCCTGGGAAGGCACAGTGGAACTAACAACAACTACCAGCATGCTTAGATCACGAGGCAATTTGGCGTGTGTGTGTTTTAGGATTTAGGTTTAGTGTTTTCTTCAGGACTCCTTCCTTAAACACGCACACACACGGACTCTCGCACACATTCCTCTCCGCTCGCCTCTTTGCTTTGAACCAGGCCGTCAAGCGTTTGATGTTAAACTTCAGTGTAATTTCTCTTCCTCTTCTACATATTAACCAGAACCTTCCCGGCCTTTCCAGAGAAATTCCCCTCGGTTTTCCATAACCACCGGCGTGGTCATCGGGAGAGGGGAAACGGTGATGAATTTGATGCTGAGAACAATCAAACATAGGTATGGGCTGAATCTATCACCCCACACTCAAAGAGAGCAACCAGAGGCCTGCGCTCCGGATGATTCTGACAAAGGAAAAGAAACCTCATGAATTAATTTAACACACAAATAAATTCCTTTAATCTCGCTGCCATTTTTTCCCCCAGCGGATAAGGCCTGAGCGAGCTGTCGAGAAAAGAGAGTCGAGCAGAAAGGGGTAAAAAAAGAGAGGAAATGATATGCTCTTTTTCCTCGCATTGCACATTTGCACACTTTGTGAAGCTCAGCTAAGGGAATTGTCATGCGGTTGCAGAATTGGTTTGAGGAGTGTGACTTTGTTTTCAGTAATTCAAAGGATTTGGCTTCCTCTCCTTTGTCTGTGTGTGTGTGAGCACTGTTTAACTGTAGCTCTCTGGTTCTAATGTAGTATTTGCTGGACTGAAGGATTGTGTTGTATGCAGTGGATTAAGTTTTTATGTTTCACATATGTGAACGCTGTTTTAAAGGTCCAGTGTGTCAGAGTTATATTTATAGATTGGCAGAAATAGAATATAAAATGCTAAGTATGTTTTCTTTAGTGTATAATCACCTGAAAATAAGAACTGTTGTGTGTTTGTTACCTTAGAATAAGCTGTTTATATCTACATAGGGAGCTGGTCCTCATCTACGAGATTGCCATGTTCACTGCCATATTTGTACAGTAGCCCAGAATGGACAAACACTGGCTCTAGATAGGACCATTTGTGTTTTCTCCCATTGCCATTGTAGTTAGCTGCCCCTCTGCAAGGAGCAGAATTGGAAAAACACTGATTTTTAATGTGAAACCACTTCATTTAGTGTTTGTACCAGTTTAAATCACCAGTAGTCCCATTTATAAAACAATGCATAGGATTCATACTCAATATGCACATAGGGACAAAAGCCAAAAATGGCGTGGGCCAAAAAATACTTGACAGTTTCTACAATCAGGCTTCCACCTCGCCATCTGCGTCACCAATTTCTTTTCTCCAAAATGTTCGTAAGCATGGGTTAAAATTTCTCCTATCAAGTCTGTTTTTATAGATCACAACTTTTGCGTGGGAAGTGGCGTACGCCTCTTTCAGGCCTCATTTTGTCGTACACAAATGAGACCCCAGGTCTGTTTGATTTTGCGGGGAAGAGACCTCTGACCTCTACTGAATGTCTCGATCTTAAGTTACCAGAGAAAAAAGGTGAGCACACGTCAGCAGGTGCTTGGCTAGCGACCAGTCTTTGACACACCAAACAGCATCAGAGAAACACTGATTTGTAAAGTAAAACTGCTTTCTTCAATGTTTTTACTGGTTTTAATCACCTGGTCTGTTTGTTTCGGAGAGGAAGAGACCTCTGCGAATAATTCAGCTTCCAATAAAACCTCCTGAACAATGAACACTGAAGGAATCCTAACCTGGGTTTTACGCTTGGCACTTGGGAATAGCTGCAGCTGAATGCAATCTACAGTCCTCACCACTAGATGTCACTATATCCTGACACTGTTTCTTTATTATTTACCATTGAGTTACATGCAAACTTCTTCTTCCGCTTGCTGCCTTGCATGCCTGCCAAGAAGATACAAATAAACTTTAAATAAAAATCCTAAGAAGCCCCGCTATTAATTAACTGATATTATCAAAGTATTTTGTGACTGTATACCAACACTTCTCAAAACCTCTTAACAGCGTTTTTGTCTGATCCTGCGTTGTATTGAGATATCATTCAGCATTTACAGCACAGCTGCGTCTCCAGCCAGCGTCCACACTAACTCTGGATCACTTGTTCTCTCACAAAACACATAATGCTCTTCTTTTCATCTCCCTCTGATTATCTTCATCCTTTTAAAAAGATGACAGATGGTGTTTGGGAAATATTCTTTTTTTCTATAAGCCATTTTAGACAACAGCTGAGAGGGAAATTTTCTGCAGATGTTTTCATTTCTAGTAATAGTTTTGTCCCAAATCCATCACCATCCCCTCTATCTATTTATTTTTTGTTGATGTAGTTCATCTCTGCAGATCAGAAACATGCATTTTCACTTTTGCTCTTAATGTGGACAAATGTGTCTCTTATGTCTCGAGAAAATGGCTTTTGATCAGATAATCTGTTTGCCTACTTTGCATTCACGCCAAGATTTTTCTTCAGTTGAGAAACATGCAGTGTCATGATGATGATGATGCCAGATTAAAGGGAATGTAAGGTCCATTTTCACCGACTTGAAGCTGGGCTCGACAAAACTTACTTTCAGTAAAAACACTACATTTGCAGACAGTAATTTGGCAACAGTGAAACTACTGTACACAAGAGGCTTTTTGACCTATTGTAGATAAAAAAAAATGTAGATACATATTAGTTGCCCATTTTATCTGCTGTGCTATTCAAATTTGAGGCAAACTGTGCAATACATAGGTAAAGTTTGTCCACATCTAACGCCACCCAAATAAACTCCTGTTTCCAGGATAATTGAAATGCTCGCCGGCACTCTTAAACTTTGTCTTTACCAGCCTCCGTTTTCTCCCAAGTGCCCCATCAGTGCCTCGCATATGTCTCAACAGAGACGAGAAGGAAGCGAGATGGCTCGCTCCTTAGCTAATTATATCATCAGCTCCCAAAAAACCAATGGGCCCCATTCAGAAACACTGCGTACACACAAATCTGTGCTTAAACTGTGCATACGAATGTCTTAATAGAAATCTGGGATACATCATCAATAATTTCTTGCTGCTCTGTGAACAAGTTTAGAACTGCCTCAGACCATATGTGCGCACAAATGATGGAGGCCTGGCTGTCTTGGCAAATGTTAAAACACCTTTTACCTACTTGCATAACATATTAAAACCATATTTATTCAAGTCTTTAATAGACAGTATTTTAAACTATTGATTCATAAATGCATTGATCGAATGTTTTAAATAACTCTGACACTGACACCCTTTAATCCTCATCAATTATTAATTTAAAAATCAACTATAGCGGGCACGTCCTTGTTTCGAATGATTCTGATTCACCAGTATATCCACGGTGGTAAGAACAAAATCAGCCGGTGCGCACATGTCACGAATCCAATGATGAGTTTGCGTGTGTGCTTATTTTGTGCATAGAGTAAAAACTTAAGTGCTATATCATAGGCAGCTCCACTTTTTGGATATTTTACCGTTCATCCAAGAGGCTTCTTCAGTTCTGAGAAGTTAAGTGAGGTGAGAGGTGACACGTCTTCAAAAACTCATCCAGTTGCCTATGATATAGCACTTAAATCTACCATGACCTGGATGAATGAAAATCTTTACCAACATATAGAGTAAGAACGTTTCTGTGCATATTATTAGTGAATAAGGCCCAGTGTGTTCAGTTCTCTTTTGCTACTTGCCGAGGTTCCTAGATTTGCCTCTTACTTGTGCCAGGCAGTTGGGCAATCCTTATCGTTGAGCGCTTCTGTCTAAAGATGATAAAATATCAATGTCTTGCAACATGTGTGACCTAAATGCCTCTAACCCTCTAAATGTGTTGACTTCTGCCTTCCATCATATTGGTAAAACTCAGTAGAGTTAAGACCTCCCTTTCATCCCCACATAACGTAATGAGCTGACCACATGCAAAAGCTGATCACAATACAAGAAAAGTGAATATGTACATGTTCTCACCTCAAAATGAATACCATTTTCCGTCTTCATTAACAAGCAATTAGCTGCTTTTATATATGAAAATAAAGATTAAATGAAAACATACATACTCATAAGCACATGTGTGTGTGTCTGTGTGTGTGTGTGTGTGTCCATGTATCATACACAAGCACAAGCAGACTCTCCTGTGAGATCACTGTGGGTCAACGCCCTGCCCTGCAACCTCTCAGTCCTGTCCCACAGGGCCGAGCGCTGACAGTGGCCCAAGGCACTTCCACACTGCATGGGCTTCTTCTGACACACACACACACATACACACACACCCCACCCAAACTCACTACACACACACCACAACACCTTAATGATTGCCAGCTGGAGCTGAGCCACTACCTGCAGTTGCAGCGCTGCTTTTCCATTAACACCAGTGCTCAAAGCAAGCACACATTCATTTATATGTTCGTGTCTCTATTAACGTGTGTGCGTGTGTGTGTGTGTGTGTGTGTGCCCTAGGCTACATCGGCTGCTGCCCATGCCCTAAGAGAGAGTAGCATGAACCTTAACCCAGAGGTGGACGGGATGATCATCAAGGTGCCCGTTCCCAAGTGAGTCTCTTTCTGAAACACACCCTCACACACAGAGCCCCAAGGGCAGAAACTCTTTCCTGCTTTTAGCACTTTCCTTCCTCTCGATCTTTTCCTCGTGCCTTTTACTTTTTTTCTGTTATTCCTCTTTTCCCATTCTGCATTATCCCACTCTTATTATACAGTAAAACATATCTTAAGTACGTGCCTGGAAATGATTACGTGATGTGATCAAATTATTACTCATTAGACAAAATGCTAATTGATGATATTTTGCATACTTTTTTTTTTTTTACTGTTATTTGACCAAAATTAATACTTTAATGTTTCTATGTTCTGTTAAGCTGTGACTGTGAGATTTTATAGACTAAATAAGTAACCAATAAATCAACAAAATAATCTATACATAATGTAAATGATCATAAATCTAAACCTT
Source organism: Cephalopholis sonnerati (assembly GCA_019142605.1). Classification (NCBI taxonomy): domain Eukaryota; kingdom Metazoa; phylum Chordata; class Actinopteri; order Perciformes; family Serranidae; genus Cephalopholis; species Cephalopholis sonnerati. Next base: position 20,411,535 of record JAGQAX010000019.1, read on the forward strand.
ACACTAAGTCTCATCCACGGTTTTAAATGTCTCCCCACGAATAAATCCCTGCAGCTGACAGATTTATGGACTTTTGTTTGTAGATGTATGGAGACCCCGAGTGTGTTGACGTGAGGGTCAGGTCACTCTCTGTCTATCCTGGCTAGACCCCTCTCCCCCTCAGTCTCTCCCTTTTTCTCCCTGCCAAGTCAAACAACCTCACAAAAAAACTATCCGTCACTCACTCAGTAAACCACTCCGCGTGTATATACAGTGTTTTTTTACACACATGTGCATGTAAGTATACATGTATAAATGCCAGCCTGTGTTTATGTGCATGTGCGTGCATGCATGTGTGTGCGCGTGTGGAGCAGCAGGTGTTAGTCTGGCAGAGGAGGGACACAAGAGTCAGACTGCTTTCCCCCTGCAATCAGTCTCGGCACGCTCCAAGCCTCCATTTGCATTTCCAAAGAGAAGGCGCTCCTTGATTGGCCCTGGAATCAGTAATTAGGCCGTATTGTTTGTGGTAAATAGACGCTGCACTTGGATTGTTTGCAAATAGTCCCAGAGGCAAAAACAACGAAAAAAAAAAAGCCAATTAAGGACAAAGAGGGAGAGTGAAATGGGAAGTAGGATTTTCTGAGTGATTAACAAATGCAAAGTGAATACAAAGTTGTTGTAGTGACGGATGTTTCAGTTCTGGTCCGAGACCTCGGCGAGTGATTGTTGTTAGGCGGTTGCTCACGAGTCAGAACTAAAATGATTAGACTTCATGCTTACAAACACTTGATATTCTCATTTGCACAAGTGAGGACATTGTTTTTTTCCATTAATTCTGTCTCTGCATAATTATGCGTCTCCGTGTTTCTGTGTTTTACCGAGAGTCTGATTAACCCTTTTTTTTTAGGTCCTGTGTGCCGTTTGAAGGCATGCTGACTTTTTAGCCTAGTTCATCTTTTTCTCCTGTAGCAGCTCCTCTCAAATGTAGCAAGTACACTTTCTCCAATGCTCGGAGTTTAACAGCATTTAAAGGTTTTCACTTCACTCTCGTTTGGCATTTTGTCTCACTATATTTGTTGTATTTATTATATTTGTTTTTTCGGTGCTGTGTCTCTTGTCTCTGTGTCTCCTGGTTGCTACTTATGTATAAAGCCCTGACCTCACCTGAACTCCGTGGGGGTACACTCCCATAAACTTCACAAACACAAAAAATAAGAAGAAAATACAGGCAGAGGGCAGAGTCTCTGCAGATAAATATACCACCAAACACTTTAAGTGGGTCATAGGTGATGATTGAGAGGAGTTACTTCTATATGAGTCCATAAATTGTTTTAATTTTAGGAAAATCCTGCATAGTATACCATTAATTAGGGGTGCAAATCACAAGTTTCATCATGATACAATATGTGATTCTTTGGACAGCAATACCACAAATTCTGCCACGATGCAATTTTGATTTGATTCAAATTGTCTTCTTGTACACACTAAATTTTGGTTTACTTACTAAATCGCTTGCTACAATGTATTACCCCTTTAAGAGGAGCTGCTGCTTGAACCTGCAGACATCAGTTAAGCTAAGCTGATATGATCCTCCATCATGTGTTCGAACTACATACAGAGACTTAAATAGGGCACAGATGAGTTTGTGTATTGGGAGCAGTCCCAGGGATTCTTACCTTCCCTCAGTTTTGTTTTTCCCCTGTCATCTTCCCTCATCTCCTCCCTTCCCTGCAGAATAACACGAGAACACAGGGAGAACCTCGCCAAGCTGGCCAAACAGTTAAGCAACAAGGGTAAAGACTCATTAAGGAAAGTGCGATCGAATGCTGTAACAAAGGTCAAAAGGATGAAGGAAGGAAACTCGGAGGACACCATACGACTTGTGGAGAAACAGGTAGGAGACACAGAGAAGAAAAGGACAACAGTGGTATTACACAGAGACAGAGTGAGCTTCAGAAGCTTCTTAAGCTGTTTTATCCTATGAACTGCGGACAGTGTCCGGAGAATCAGGTGCAGACATTTTCCGGAGTGTCTCTTTCACACATGTAGCACACCTACTCCGTTTAGTTTAGGTGAGGGGTGGCGCCTGGGTAGAGCATGGAGGAGGCTGGACCTGACGTGGATTACACCATGGTCACTTTAACAGTTCATAATTTGGTTGTAAACAACCCGACTCTCTTCCGTTTCTTGAATTGTGTGACGATTTTGGCATCGTCCCTCCCTGACAGAAGCTCACAAGTCTCGTCATCTGTCCATTTTAATTGCCATATTTGTGCAAAAGACCCTCCCTCTTCACGCACAGATGTTTGTTTTCTTCTGGTTTTATGAAAGCCCATGACAGATACATCATCAACACGCCCACTCACTCACTGTGAATTATGTGGACAATGACTTGCTCTATTCATATGTAAGCTCACTTGGATATTACATAGACTTTTTACTAGGGAGCTGGCAAGGTAAAGTCCGTCTGATTTCGGACATTTGGGTTGTCACGTACTGCTACTCTGGGTAATGTCTAGATAGTTTCAGGTTTACAGTGCATGTGTGAAAGAGGCTATAATTGATAGATCAGGCTGAGGACGGGGAGTTTACAGGAAGGGAGAGATGAGTGGCTATATGCAACAGATGAGTCACAAAACTGAGAAGAGTCAAGGAAGTAACTAATTCTTAGAGCCACTAAGACCTGAATCTAATGTAATCGCAGGGTACAATTTCTTTCTTTTGTGACACTATAACTACTAACTACATGATGTCATCCTTTACCGGATATATACTAAAATGAGCCCAAAAAGAGTGTATTCAAAATCTCTTTTTCCATCTTCTCCTCTGCTCTCACAGATTCAGCAGATGGCGGACAACGTTGCAGTGGACATCGACAAACAGCTTGCAGCCAAGACCAAGGAGCTGTTAGGCTGACTGAGACAATTAAAGTGATTATTTTTGATACTGTATTATTTGGTTCTGGCTGAACCTACAGATGGACACACATAACAGAAACAATATGTCATCTCTCGTGTTTATAATAGACAGTGACTCAATCGTTTTGGAGAGGTAGATTTGAATCCCGTTCTCACAGTCTGAAAGCTTCACACAGACGAACGAGTCTCGGTCCTGTTGCACATGTTTTGGCAGAAACTGGGCTTTGGTTCCTGCCCACATCACTGGCAAAGATCTGCTCTTCGCTGCTGGGTGATATCTGTGTTTAACCGTCAGCGCATAAACAGAAATTGGCACGGAAACAACAACAACAACGACGACAGACTGCCAGTCACCTCCCTCCTCCCTTGTTACTCTTCCTGTCTTCAAACAAACACGGAGTGAGGGACGAATGGACTTTTAATGGGATTTGCGGGCCTCCTCCTAATCAAACCCCTTGCCACAAGGGCTGTCTGTTTATATAAAACAAGCGCACCCGTCTGAATGTAAACTGGCTGCGGGTTTTGTCTTGGTGGCAACAGCGAGAGAGAAAGGGAGAGAGGGTTTGTTCCAAAGACGCAGGATATGATTAGCATGTTGCCAAACATTTGTTTTACATTGATTTGAAGTCAAAGAAAAAAAAAATTGCACTTGAGTACAAAAAGCTTTTAATTTCTGCCCATGTTTAGGATTGATAATCTGACTACTCTCGACAATAAAGTCGGGAAAGTAACATTATTGATGGACTCCATTAAAGTGCTTTGTAGCGTGTGCGTCATCTTTCTTTCTTTTGTTTTCTTTTCTTTTTCTCCGCTGTAGTTTGAAGTCGCCCCCTCCTCCATTAGTCAGAGTGATAATGGACTTTTCCTGTGTACAGACCTCCAGGCCCTGGCGGCTGGCACCACAATAGTCCATTAGGAAAAGAGACTTTTAATGTTGTGCACTTGGCCCCTTTTGTCTTTAAATAGCGACATTTTTAAAGCCACCAACAAGACTTGGAGTGTGAGTAGGTGTTCCAAGTGGATCAATACCAAGAAATGCATGAATTGGAAACCTACCCAGCGACACACACATGGCTCTGCCTTCATCTATCCGCTGTTTACACCAGCTGGAGGCTTTCTGTACTATTATGTGGTCGTTGTCTTCATCTTTATCATGGTTTGTTTTGCTTCCTCTGCTACTGGTCGCAGGCAGCTCACATGGCACACAGGTTTAATTTTAAAAGTTTGCCCACACACTTGCTCCTATAACCACCCAGTCATTTGATGATTATAGCGTTGCAACATCGCAAACTACTAATTAAATCTTAATCAAAATGCGGAGAAAATAAACAGCGGAACAGTGACGATGCAGATTCCACGGTGGTTATTTTGTCATCTTTGGTGTTAGCTGGTAGCAGCGCTAAGTTGCACGCTACAGATTGTGGCTTCATTACATTTGCCTTGGCCCTCTGTCTCCCTGAATGGCTTCACTTTAATGGCCTAAACAGACCAGAGTCGTTGGATAAACAAGAGTTTAGCAGAGGAGTGGCTGGGTCCGGACAGAGGAGGGGTGGGGTGGAAATGGCAGGTTTTTGTGGTGATTCTGGGTCCATATGTCAGCAATTTGAGGGCATTGTGTACCTTGGCCTAAAACAGAGGCTTCATGATCGATGGAGGGGTGAAAATCTCCCAAGTCCCTGGCGCAGAACACAGGCAAGCACGAGGAAATTGCTTTCAGCTGATAGCTTCATTTTGGTTGACATTTATCAAGTGAATTACCCCTGTTCCTTTCAAATGTTTACTACTACTAGCACCGCCTTTTGACGTACGAGTGTGTGTGTGTGTGTGTCTGCATTTGTGTGCGAGTGAGAGAGAGCAATAGAGGTTTGTCTTTGTGGAAGTTCTGGTGTGTCCTTTGGCGATTCCTCACAAAAATATACAAGTCTAAATTAGTTCAGTAAACGTTTGATTTGATAGTCTGGCCTTTTATTCGTTGCTGGTGCGTTTAAGGAAAGATAACCAGTTACACATTTTGCACTTGCAGCTGTAACTCAAAACAAGCACTTTATAAAGCTGTATTTTTAAAAAATATATGGACTCAGGTCATATACCTTGGTCTTGAGTCAGACTCTAGCCACAAATTTGATGTCTTTAGACTCGACTTTTTTGACAAAATCAAAAAAGACCAGCAACTGGATTTGCACTTAAACATCAATGACTTCACTTTGATTTGAGCCTTTTGACTCTTGATAGCTTCCCCTAAACCCAAAGCCTAAAAAGTATTTAAAAGTGCGCCACAAACAAATTTATTGCCTAAATCAACTAACTATTCGCAGCAAGTCAACACGCAGTTTTCCAGATCTACTTAGTTTGAATCCATCAGCATCTAATCAAGGAGAGAGCCATGAAAAACTAACATTTTGTTACTGAGAGCCCGTTGGAAAATAATGCTAACAAAAAATAGATTTTTTTGTCATGTACAAAAATTACGTGGTGGTAAACAAATAAACTGCAGTAAGTAAAATGTGCAGGTCAAAAATTTACTTCCAATAAACTTCTTTTAAAGAAATAATTGCAGTTTTAAAAAGCATTTATGATTTTTATAAATTTAATAAATTGTTACTCTGTTGTTACAATGGAATATTGTGACTTTTTAAGGACTCAAAACTCAAAATTTGGACTCAGGACTTTTCTGTCTTGACTTGGGACTAGAGTACAAAGACTGAAGATTTATTTGGGACTTGCTTAACGATGAATTGGTTCAACCTCTGATATTTTTAAAAAGCATCAATGTCTAATTCTTGTATGACAGAAATACAACTATGCTATTGCTAAACTGAATTTCAGGACATCAATGAACATTAATTCAAATTTAAATCCATTTATCTCAAGAATTAAATCAGTGCTGCATAACTTTTGCTAATTTGCCGTAAAGGTAACATTCATTGAATAATAATAAATGTTCAAATGTGTTAGTGTCAGTTATGTCAGTCACATATTTTGCCAACATCAGCCAACACACTGGTCATACCAAACCAGTGTATTAAAGTCCTGAGTGTACTAAACTGGGCAAGTTTGTTTTAGCTCTTATGAATTCAAGTTTGTAAGAGCAGAAATTTATTATTTCTTCTTTCAAAAGTTGCATAGTCTCACTTTAAATCATCAAAATGGGATTTTTTAAAGCACAAGTGTTACTTACTGAATCCAATTTTATCCCTTAAGTCTTTTCAGAAAGCACAAAATATCAGAGTCAGCTACAGAAGAGTACAATTTAAAGTCATATTGGAAAAAAAGTGTTGCTCTCTATCTCGGTCTCTCCATCTTCTCTTACCTTATTCTGTCCCTCTTAGCATTGTTCTGCTTCTCAGTATCTCTACTTTTCATGCAGATTGTGTTGCATTATTCATATCTTTTGAGAGATACCATGGTGTAATACTAGTTTCCCCAAAAGACCTACATTATACTGTATAGCCACTGTGTGTGTGAGGAAGAAAGAATGTATATATATATATATGAGTACCCTCTGCTTTCTGTCTTCCCTCTGTGCATCTGTGATTACACTGAGCATCAAGCCGCGGTGCTCCTGCAGCAGCTGAACCACTGAGGAGGCCGAGGAGCCCGCACGGTGACAGAGCCGACCACTTCAGCGTAGACAGAATTGGTCAGATCCCCCCACCACACACACACACACACCTCTTATTCCCTCCTTCCCTCTCTCTCCTCTCCCTCTCTGTCTCTTCTCATCACCTCTGGAGTGTGGAGAGCGTCAGAGTGTGTGAAGCCACCCTGAAGATCTCATCAAGGATCCAATCAGCATGTGAATACGAAATGCACTCTCCTCTTGCGATGTGATGATGGGGGGGAAGACATTGAGAGAGCCCGTCTGGAGCGAAAAATCTCTGCATATGCAAATTGAAGAAATTTTTTTAAATAGATGTGATGTTCGTAAGAGTATCTCTGACCCTTTCAGGGATGTAGTAACAGGCTCGCAGGAGAAGAATATGTGCAGATTAGCCTATTAATATTTATAGATGTAATTGGTTGAGCTGTGTGGCATGAGGTCTTGTTGTGCCTGGTGTAATGCAGACCACGTTTAGAGGCTAATCCAGGTGGGTGCTCTTACTGCCTCTAACAGGGAAATGGCCGGCCATTTTAGGAGGAAGCTGGATATCCTAATAATCAGGTAAACTAATACCGGGCGGTGAGAGTGTTTCCTTCCGGAGCTCTTGGCACGTCAGTCATTCACAGAATTGCTCCTGTCTGGTCTGCTAGCCATTTTAACTCAGTGGAACGTGTGCTCTTTCCCCCCCACGTGCATTTAGAGAGGACCACACGGGCCCCTTTGGATAGCCTCTATACCCACGAGGAGGCTCCCCAACCATCGCAGGGAGCAACCAGACGCTCCTGCACACACACCTCCTGCTTCTCAAATCTGAACAAAGCGTTCCTCAGTCTAAAGTGGTTAAACTGTCATTTCAAATCGTCTGGACATCGTGATTACCGGCATGGGAGGAATTATATATTTAGCTTTATGTCCATCGCCATTTCCTCCCCCCGCCCTGATCTGAAGTGACTAGCCAGTAGTGCCCTCGATATTACTATCTCTGAGGAGTTTAAACCTTCCCCCAGGAGACAAGTGTAATCAAGGGCTGCCAGCAGGAGAGAGGGAGAAAGAGAAGGAGGGAGGCAGGGAGGAGGAGGATGAGAGGTGTGGGGTGGGTGGTGTTGGAGCCCTGTAGTGATGGGATGGTGGAGGGAATGACAATGGACCCAATTTACAAATCTCTATATCTCAGGCCTTAAAAAAAATACGGAAGTACTCAACCAAGTCTTATATAAATAACTGTGGCATGACCTGCTGTTTATTGACATATTTTTAAAAAAAAAATACATAGAATTTTGTCTGCATATCTGGGTAATATTTTCAGAAAATAATATCCACTCATTTTGCTGTAAAAATCCTTTTCACGTGTGCAAATTTTAAACTGTAACAGATGGTTGTCTTTAACCAAACAACAGTAGGGAGACATTTTGGATGATTGCTACAACAGGTAAAAGGCAAATTTGATTAGAACACAAGAGACAAAATGATCCTCGCAAAAATCCCTTTATCGTGTAATTGTCGTCTTTTGTTGAGGCCAAAAGTGATGTTATCTTACAGTAACATATTTTTTAAAGTGATATTGCAGGAGAATTATTTTAACTCATTTGAGTGAGTTTATTGAAACGTGACATAATTAAGCAGATGTTCGTACTAAAATCAAGAAAAATGAAACTTGGTTCCAAGGGTGTGGGTTTTGTTTTAATATTTAAGGGGGACATCTATGAAATAAGGGGTTTGGGAGTCCACCGCCAGAAAATTTTGAGCATCAAATGTAACTTTCTGCATTCTGGGGATTTTTTAATGCACCAATTTGCGCCTTTTCTGCAACAATTTAAGATGTACATGTCTTTAATTTAGTTAGAGTCACAGTTGAAGTGCTACTTTAATGTTTTACAAGGTGGGACAAATGCACATGTTCTAAATATTGAGGAGGGACATGTCATTTGCAGACTCGTCCCCCACCCCACCAGCGAAATCTACGCCTATGCTTGATTCTTTAAAATCTTGTTTAAAAAAAAAAAGACTTTCAGGGCTCAATGATAAAAAAAAATCTTGGTCAGATGGAGATTTTTTTTTCAGTGCGTAACTGCTTAAATAAAATTCAGCTGCCATGTGTTGTCATTCAGCAAGACAAATCATACACTGAGCAAATAAGGAGGACTGGAAGCTGTTAAATGCATGCATGTATACGCACATAGACGTGCTGTTCTATTGGATTTGTTCAATGTTAATATCTTTCCTAAATTCTTCCCACAATACACTACTAAAACAACATTGTCCCTCAGTAAATCCACAGCCCCCCCTCCAGGATCTCATCCATCCTGAGGAGACTCATTCATCCTCAATAACGTCACCGCTTGCTCATAAATAAAAGTGACCGTTAGGAAAGCAGATGAACGCAGCCAACGGACTGGACAGGAAGCCAGTTAATCTGCAATCCAATCCGGCCCGAGTATAGTGAAACCCGGCTCAGCTTGGCTGACCGAAGCCTGGGAGGAAGGAAGTGAAGGACTCAGGAAACAGTGTTCAGAGCTTTCACCAGTCATATCCATCACAGTGCACGGTGATGGAAGCATGTGTGTTCATGTGTGTGTGTGTGTGTGTGTGTGTGTGTCCCTGTTTCACCAGTCATATCCATCACAGGGCTCTGTCTCCAGGCCTGGGCAAGAGAGCTGGAGAGTCATTAGAGGGGCTGGGCTGCAGGCTGCAGCGCTGCACTTTAACTAAACATCTTTTCCATAAAATAAATGCTTCCAGGTTAGTGTGGGTCCCGGAGAACCCAGGTCGCCTCGCTTTTGCTGCCACTCATCTGATCCCAATTACCAGACAGACTGGGTCAGAGCCAGCGGGGACTATGTGGATACAGACTGGAGTCGTGTGTTAGACTCCAGTGACAACCCAAGTGTGGCATCCTTTTGGCTTAAATCAACACATTGCAGCCCCACAAAGCTGCATCCCCCCCAGACACTATGCAGTACATCTGCATTAATAAAGAATCAGTACTTGAACACGTCTATGACCGCATGTTTTTCGTATTTTACCTGCTTAGTATGAGTAGGTGTTGGTGGGTTTTAGTGTTATTTTCATGGTGAGCAAAGCTGTGACTTATCTGTAACTGAAATGTGACCACAAAGGCACCTGGAAGTCTAAATGTCAAGCTGGAGTTTAGAGATACAACACTGACTCATTTCAGTAGATAGTGAGTGCGTATATGAATTTATATTTCAAAATAGGAAAGGCAGGTTTCTGTATTTGCATGTCACCTTTCAACAACAACATTTCAAAGTGCCTCATATGTTTATGTTTATACACTGTACAGATATTTAAATGCAACACTTTTCTTTTTGCTCCTATTTTTTCCCAGATAAGGTCAAACATGTAAGACTTTTTTATGCACTCAATAGATATATTACAGCAGTCCAATAAAAACTTCCATAATATATTTCTCTCAAATTCTGCTTGCAGATTTGTTAATATCCGTGTTAGTGAGCACTTCTCCTTTTCCAAGATAATCCATGCACCTGACAGGTGTGGCATATCAAGAGGCTGATTAAAACGTCACTCTAAAATATGCAACCTGTGTAAAATGGGAGCAAAAACAAAATTGTTGCTTTTAAATTTCTGTTAAGTTGATAATATACTCTATCAGGACAGGATCTTTATCAGTATGTCATGTCATTTTAAGTAGTAATGAGTGAGTACACCATTACCTGTGTCTGTTCAACCAACTAAATAATCTGTAACCCTCCTGGAATGAGCAGAGTTTTAACCATAATAGTAATAAATTTATTCGTAGAGCACTTTTTGAGCTGAAAGCACAAAGTGCTTAATGTACAGAAAATACAAAACAAAAGTGATACTAATAAAAGACGAGATTTAAAGACATGAACAGAGTCAGCTGAACTGATGTTCAGTGCAGAAAATGAAATGAAAGGCTCGATCAGCCTTTGTCTTCACCCTGGACTCTGGAACAGTTAGAAGACCCAGACCAGCAGACCTGGGGGCCTGTTTGGATGGTACGGTGTGAGAAGCTCAGTTATATACTTGGTGCCTTGTATGTAATTAAAATAACTTTAAAATGGATTTTAAAAGAGACGGGAAGCCAGTGCAGGAAAGCCAAAATAGTTGTCATGTGTGAGGATCGTTTTGTTTTGGTCAATTCTGAACGATTTGGAGCTGGTGTACAGCTTGATCACTGAGGCAGGTGAGCAAGGCATTACAGTAATCAAGGCAGGATGATATAAGAGCATGTGTGACTTTCTCTGTGTTACTGAAGGACAGAAGTGACCTACATTTGGAGATATTCCTCAGCTGGTAAAAAGACTGGAGAACATTCTTTACATGTTGCTTCAGGGTCAAATTACTGTCCAGAATAACACCCAGATTTTTTACACCTGATTTTAGGTAGGTAGGACCTGGCTGGAAGTTGTTACTGTACTCCTTAAACCAATATAGGTTGTTCAGGAGTTGCTATATTTATTATCTATTAGAAAACTATTTACAGAACAATCTCAGATTGAGGTTCAGATAATTTTTGATCACAAGTACGAGATTGAATACAACTACTCAGATGAGGATTTTCCTTCATCAGGAGTGTGAAAACTGACACATTTTACTTGTATGATAGTCATACTCATAAAAAGTACATGGATACTCATTTAGCTCAACCCTAGTAGTAAGTCAATGTCATATCTTGTCTTCGACCTGTCTTATCTTTTCATGTCCAAATAGTTGTCAGCTCCTCAAATGGAAAACTTGCCATAGCATGTCCTATGCTCTTTTAAGTCATGGACTGTTATTTAATATTATAAAATGTCATGTCTCGTGAAATCTTCTTATATCTTGTCCTTTTTATGTCAATGTATGATCCTCCTCCACTTTAACTTCTGTTAACTGTCCATACTGTCCTATAAATTTTCAAAAAAGCATAATTACTTTGGGCAGATCTGGTACACGCCCGGAAACAGCGTGCTTACTTCTTTTGTCAGATAAAGGCACTGACAGATTGAATGCACAATCATCCCATGTTGCATCAGTGTATCAGCTACTACAACTGAGCTATAGTTTAATAGTACACTAACATACTCTATAGTAAAAAATTTGAAACACAGAGTGTGTGTAAGACAACACCTTCACTATTGTAAAATGTAAGATTTCCCCCTCCATCCAGCACATTCATTACATTTACTCCAGTTGTGTTACATGTATGGGAGTAACCCGATCGTGGAAGAGAGGAAGAGTCGATCGCGGTGATATATATGTGCTTGTGCATGCGTGTGTTTTTGTGTGGACACAGCGTGCATTTACATCCATACATTATTGAATAATTGTTTCCTGATGCTCTCCTCTTCCCCAGAATATTAATTACCAAATGATGAAACCGCCTCTTTGGTCTGGGGGGGGGGTTGAGGTTAAAGGAGGAAATGGGGGCCGCGCATGTAGGAGACCGTCCTTTTTGATGGGGTTAACTCTCATTTTGTGTGTGTGTGTGTGTGTGTGTGTGTGTGGTGGTGGTATTGAGAGGTAGGAGTGGATGACAGGGATGTGGTAGAGCTCCAGCTATGTTGCAGGGTTGAGTTTTAGGGGGAAGCATTTTTCTCAGATTGAATGGAAGATGAGAATATCTCAGACAGCTGGACGAAGATGCTGTATTTTTGGCAGAGAACTGATAATTGATTAAGTTTTCCTCTTTCTCAAAGAAAGTTATCTTTAAGCAGAAGATATAAAAGCAAAATTCGAAAGCTGTGCTTATATGTTGCTGCTACATTATTTTGGCCAAGATTCTCCTGTAAAAGACTGACGAGAGTTTTCAATTTTGGACATAAGACAGAATAAGAAGCAACAAAAAAGACGTTAAAGGCGATTATATTAGGATAAAGTAAAGACAGTAAGATAGAAGGAAAGTTGTAAAAGAGAGACACAGTTGTCTCATAAAAACCTTCCCTGTTATCGAATAAAAATTGCCAGCAAAAAAATGTTTTTTTGTATGTTTTCCCTCCAAATTATTTACCCTGAGGTCTTTTGATTCTACATATGTAAACATAATTTCATGGCTTCATTATCAGTGGACATCAGAAACCTTGCAGAGCACTCACACTGAGGCTGCATGTGAAGGAGGATGGCACCATCTAGTGAAATTATGATGTAGGCAAGGAGGGAAACTGCACCATTTACTTATGTAATGGCTGAAATAAAGATGTTATGTATTAATAACAAAAAGTAATTAACTACTTAATTAATACTCTGTCATTTTCACCTGTTAAATGTATGTATACACTGTTGCAGGATTTTTGTACACACTCTTCAATGTCAGGGTGTATCTTTGCAATCTTGTGTAGTTGCCCTTTTTTGTTTTCATGGTTCACTTCTAGTTTAAATTAACATACTTTTTGGATTTTCTTTGTAGTAATCTTATTTGTGTTTTACTTTGGTTGTGTCAGAGCTGTATATTTTTATTCTGTATTTTTCTTTTATGTTGTCTGTCCTTAACTCATATTGCTATAGCTGAGCTTTTTCTATTGAAAGTGAGACTAAAAACAGCCTTAAAAGAATACTTCACCCACAAAATGACCATTTGTACATCCGTTAGTCTCCTTGAAATCATGGAGATAACATTTTTCTCATATACCTCAGAGGTAAACAGCAAATGTATCGATTTATTGATTGATCAGTCAAGCAAAACTAAATCAAAACTGCTGTTTACAAATTCTCACACAACTTGTGCAATATAATCCAAGTTTCATTTATCTAGTTGTGTTCTCGGGACTTCCCAAACAGATGCATTTCAAAACAAACCAAAAAAAAACAACTTAGTATTGGCTTTGAAGATAGATAAGTTTCAATTTCAGTTCACTTTTTAACTGTAACTTTTATTTTCGAGAAAACGCATGTGTTTAGGATCTACCAAGCTTACAACTGGATAAATTAGACTTGGATTATCCTGCACAAGCTGTGTGAGTGGAGGCACAGTGGTACAGTGGTTCGCATTATTACCTCACAGCAAGTGGGTTCCAGGTTTGAACCCAGGGGTAGGGGAGCCCTTCCTCTAAATTCTCCCCGTGTCAGCGTGGGTTTTCTCCAGGTACCCCGGCTTCCTCCCACAGTCCAAACACATGCAGGTTGACTGGTGACTCTAAATTGGCCCTAGGTGTGAATGCGAGCATGAATGGTTGTCTGTCTCTATTTGATAGTCTGGTGACGTGTCCAGGGTGTACCCCACCTCTCACCTGGTAGCAGCTGGGATAGACTCCAGCCCCCTGCGACCCCTAACAGGATAAGCGGGTACAGAAAATGAATGAATAAGGGTTGTGTGAGAGTTTGTAAACAGATGTTTTAATATAGTTTTTCCTTTAACTAAAGCATCCCCAATCAATCAGTAAATCAGTGTATGAGCTGTTTTCTGTGGAGGCATGCATGAAAAACAAAGTTTTCTTCACAAATTCAAAGCAACATGGCATGACTAACTTATATACAAATGGTCATTTTGTCTGTAAAATATCCCTTAAGGGAAATAATTCACCCAAATTTAATCATTTTAATATCAAACACCATCTTCCAAAAAGCAGGCTGTTACTGTAATAGACAGAGAGCAGCAGCTGTCAAAAGTTTAATTCCTGTCCTTTTGAGTAGATTCCAACAGTGACAAGTTTTCTCAGATAGAAAAGAATGTGAACTTCAAGAGATACCACTCTTGCATCACAAACCACTTCTCCTCAGTCCATCAGTGTATTCCCAATTGTCATCTTCCCCAAAATATCGCAACACCTTTGGTATTTCCCCATGATTCATATTTTTTACAGTCGACCACAAATCTACAGAATATACCATAACAGTTCCAAGTTATTTGCCTGAGTTAACTGAGTCCGGGTATTTATGATGATGGTACAATAGCTGTGATTATTGTGGTGCATTATTCTTGTGTATAATGATTCAATTCATTTTGGGATGACAGTGTATTGATCTAAACTAAGAGAGACATTTCTATGAAACATACGACTGTAGATCTACAATCTACAGGAACATAGCACGCTGGAATATTTAAAATGAAATAACATGCTATTTTAACTGATAACTCTTTTATGAGACAGTTCCAGTTCCTATTCACGTAAATGACTGATAAAGTCTTCCCAGAGTTTTTGTATATACAGTCACATTTCACAGTCCATTTGCACAAACAGAAAGGGGTATTCACTACAGCTGATGCTGCAGATTAAAGCATGTGTTCATTAACTTGCTGAGCAGAGCAGAAAGTCTCAGGGTAAACAAAACAAAACACAAACAATCTTAGTTCTCAAGAATTATGAGGAAGTTGGCTATACAGTAAGTAATCTGCATGCAACAGCTGGTGGAGGCAAATCACCTCCCTATAAGCAAAGCATGAAAACATTGCTTTCATGTCTAATGTTTTTTTTTTTTTTTTACAGTAACAGCACAGACACAATGCTAGTTAATATGTACTTCAGTAAGTAATATATGTTGCAGTACAGCTGCATTTAAATATTGCATTGTATATTTATTTTTAATCATTGACTTTTAGGCATCACTGCATTTCCTGCTGGGACGGTGCTATGAAAAGCACGTACTTTAAGGCAAACCATGAACTTTTCCTAACCATAACTGAGTGGTTTTGGGCGCAATCCCAACCACATGTTAACCGCAGTGCTGTTAAAATGTCAGGTTTCAATGTATGAGCTGCATAATACCAAGCAAAACTAATCCATTGTTTGTGGAAATTTTCACTGCCACCTTCTGGCAATTGGGTGCCTTTTAGCTCTGTTTTTGGTCTCCACCAACTCCTGAAGGAAATGTATATCTTTTAAGCAGCTCAATGCTTCACTATGTTCATCAGTTAGCTGCTAACTTTGTCTGTCTGCTGTCTGGTGCCAAGCAGGAAGTGGACAGTGTGGTAATCAGTGCCTAGAAACAAGGTTGTTAAGAGCAGTGAAACTCAAGTTGCAGGCTGCAAAACAATGAGCTGAAAGATGCTAAAATACTCTGTATAAATGTACCTGCTTTGTGTGTGTAAAGAGGCCCAGACCGTGGATATCTCTGGAGGCGATCTCTGTTTATTTCTGACAACAGAAAAAAACAGCGCTAAAACACAGAAATAGCCATAAAAGCAATGTCACTTACCTCTCCCATGGAGCATAACAGCAAAAGGGGAGAGGCAAGGCAGGAGACACCCCTTCTATAGGTGGGGTGCCCCCAAAGGTGAACGTAGGGGTACAAAAACTGGATATCAAACATTCCACATATTGTGTATGGAGGCCTATGCGTGTCAGGTGATAACAACTGAACCAAATTTTGTGGAATTATGCTGCTCAACGTTACAAATGTACATTTGACTTGTCACACACTGCTGTGTAACTGACCCTGTTACATGAAGCTGAGATGAACAGCAGAATTGCATGATGATTCTCTGTGGATCAGTCACTACAAACAAAACCTATCACTATTTGTAATCCAGTCACAGTCGGCTTTCTGATGCAGCCTGATTTCTTAACTAAGAAAAATCCCCATGCTTAATTACTGACAGTTGTTCTCTATTCTCTGTGGTGAGTAAAGCCTTCCTTTTTTTCAATTTCTGTGAGAATATTCTCTGAAAAAACTCCAGTCAATATGCCGTAAAGCACGTATATAAATAAAGTGCTATTGCCTGCACCTGTTTATGTGGCAACACAAAAATAACAGTGTGAAGATAAGAGCCCGTGTCTTTTACAGGAGGCTGGTTTTTACAGGTCACTGACTGCATATTGTTTCCTAAATTCAGTAGGAGTAGGCAAATTAAACATCACACAGAAATGCTTTGAAGAGCAAGAGAAAGCAAATAAAATGCTGATCACTGCTGACTGCAGTGGAAAAACAGACAATCCAGCACTTAGTTAAGGTTCCTGTCTGAACCTGAACAATGCAGTCACCAGAAGAAAATGTTGGCATTGTGTGTCTCTGCAAAACAAGGATATGGTACAGTTGTATGTTTCATATGTATCATCATGTTACCTCAGTCAGGAACACTCTTGTCATAGATTTAACCATTTATTGCAATATATTTATTATATATTAATTGCAAAATACTTAGAGCCATGTTAGGACTCTGAATTAGAATGGTGGAGGCTGGGCTGGTGGAGGTAAAGCTTTGCCAGCAGCAGCAGTAGCAGCAGCGGTGCGTGGCAGCATTGGCATCGCAGGGATCAGTGAGTAGGAGGCCATATTGAAATGGACCGCCTTGTGTTGGAATGGGCTGTGATTGGTGTGTGACTGAGAAGAAACAATGGTCCAATCTGCTGGCTGTCAGCTGATTACAGCTGGGGCGCATGACTTCGGAGTCCTGCATGAACCAACGCAAAGCTTCGCTTATCAAGAGGAGGTGGAGGTGATGGTGGATGGTGTGTCACCTAGGTGACAGCAGACAGCAGCAGATCACTGTTCAAGACACACATGTTACAGAAGCAGGTATTTTTAATGACATTTCTGGACATTTCCAGCCGTGTTGGATGCCACCAAACTTTCCAGCTGTGATTGTGGCGACCAAACTGGGTATTTTAAGTCAAGCTACAGACAGCAGCAGACCACTGTTTGAGACCAACAAACACCAGAGCAGATCTTTTTAACGACTTGGGATTTCTGTGGTTGTTGCGATGAAATCAGGTATTTTTTGACGATGCAATTCCAGCCTTGTTTGTTGCAACTAAACCGGATATTTTAAGCCAAAAATATGATCTCTTCCCAACCCTAACCTAGTGGCTTGCGTGCCTAAACCTAACCACACATAACCGCAGGGCTGTCACAACTTAAAAGTGAAAGCAAAAGTGTAAATAAATGTAAAGTTTCCACATGTCCGCTATGTATGAAACTTACAAATGTGTCCATAGTTTGTAAAAAAAGTGCACTGCCAGCATTCATTCTGGTGATTCAGTGGACCTGAAAGTTGTTGCTGCAGTTGAGAATAGGTCAAATGGGCATAAAACCACAGCACAACATGCTGGTTGAATAAAAAAATCTCAATTACTCATACATTTGGTGAGATAAGACACTTAAATTACTGGAGAAAAGAGAACATGTAGAAATAAAGTCAAGTTTTTTTTTAATCAAATGTTACTGGAATCAGCTCTGAGTACTGTTACCAGGAACACTTGTTTCCCCTTTTTACTAATAGCACATAGAAGCTGTTCCTGCTTTGCTTGCAGTCTCACTAATGACCCTAATAATGACCTTTCTTTTTCTCGTGGACTGACACAGAACAGAAACAGAAACAAACTGCAGTCATTAATCAAGTGTTTGAACTATCAGATCTGTTGGAAACAGAGAGTTTGATGCTGTTGCTGAAACCACTTTCAGGAGTTTCATGATAAGCGCAAACAATGCTAAGGTGGATTACCAGATTGCACCTCAGAGTTTCTCCATCCTTACTGTAATGTGACGATAAAAAAAGACTTGATTCCTTGTAATATTCTCAGTCAAGATAACAGGGCTGTCATTTAAAGAATATAAAAGAAGTATTTATTGCATATCTCACATATGAATTCAACAGTTTTTGCAGCATATTTGGGCTTATACATATTCACACCACATAGTCCGTATAAAAACATATCAACATCATACCAATGCTTTAACATATTTAACATGTAACAAGTGCTTAATGTCTTTATTGGTCACAGGCATTTGTGCCCTCAGTACTTCGCAGTTTGTGTTTGGAGCAGCAGCACCCGTTCTGTCTCAACTGCCCCCCTCAGTGTGGGGCAGTGTCCTGGGCAGGCCATTACCAGCACCCTGCACTCTCCTTTCTCCATTAGAAACTTCCTCAAGGACTCATCAAAATGTTGGTCCCCTTCTTTGTACCCGTCCAACAACAGCAGCGCCTCACTGGACCTGGTTAACACAGTCCTCAGCTCATCCTCTGATGATATCTTTTCCGTGAGAGAGAGTTGAGTCGTTATTTCCTGAAACAGGCTGCCCTTCACTTTGCTGCAGTCGACGTAGAAGAGAAGCTGAATGGTGCTGAGATCGAGGACGTTCGAGAGGGCGTGTGTGGACCCCTCAGTCCAAGAGAAGACCAGGATGTGGGCGTAAGTTGTCTTCCCGCTTTCTGGGGGTCCCTCAAGGAAAAGTGTCTCTCCAGCTTCTGGGAGTAAAGCTTGAAGATTCAGAGGCTGGCCCTTACTGGAAAAACAAGCAAAATGCAATTGTAAGCTTCACAAGCTGATACAGATATTAAACAGCTGGATATAGCGTCCCTCTTTCTTTGCTCATATTGCAAACTAGCTATGTTTCCAATAGTAAAAATGGCATCCTAAAATAGAATTGCAGATGATACAGCTGGCGAAAAAAAAGCAGTAGGTTAGTAATGGGCATCAGAAGCTTCCACGCAATGCATCCTGGTACATGTAGGCACTGGTGGCACGGCTCCGCAAGGTGAGATTTCTATTTCCTAGGATGGCAAAGGCATGACCCGCCCTACTAACCCTATTTAATCTCACTCCTGATGCCTAAACCTAACCAGTCTGACTGTCCTGACCAGTCCGAAAAAACCGTTGGCCTAGGCAAGTAGGGGAACTCCTCTCTCTTGGTCAGCAGAGCACACGCTAAGGAGTATTGCCCTACTTGACTACATTTACCTTTAACACTGACTGGACATCCACATGTAAGACTCATTTAACTCTGCCTTGCTGGAGTATAAACTGCTCAACAACAGAGGAGTGGTTTGCAGTCTGTTACAGATATATTTAGGTGTCCCGAAAAACTGTGTGTACTTTCTGTTCCACTATCAACTGAGCTAAGGAGCATGCTGACTGACCGTTAAGTTTCTTAACTAACCGTTAGCAAGCTAGCTTTGGACTAAGACACTGCTGTTACCGTAAATAACGTCATAGAAGTCTGGCATCCAAACGATCGATGTGGAAAATGTGTGTTTGTGACTCACTTGTTTTGCAGCTTGTGGTGCAGCACCTCCACACCAACAGTGTCGCAGTGCTGTTTCGCCTCTGTGCTGAAGAAGTTAGAATAATGGGCTTTCAGAGACACCCTCAGATTTTCCTCTACGCAACCTGCAGACAATAAGTCATGACCATATCTGTGTCATTTCATGAAGAGAGAGCAAATAGTGTGAAAAATTCTGGAGATTTTCTGTCTGTCTTGCACAAAAGAGTGCCTGTTCGGTAATACAGATGTGAAGTGCGTAGGCCGTTTTACAGTAAAAGCCTTTTTTATTGAATGCAGTTCAGCTGTATAATGCTGTTACAGAAAGCTAGAGATTCTTTTCATACTGAATTTGTCTTTTCTGAGAGGCTTGTTGAAAACTTGAATCTCTAAACTGGGCGTGTTAACGATGGTGTTAAACATCTAAAGGCAGTTTTTCACAAAAATCAACAGGGTTTTCTGAATTCTGTATGATCATTTTTAGAACTGATTTACCAATTTGATGATTGACAGAGAATCAATTGGCCACTATTTGGTCATTTTTCCAACAAAAATACCAAACAGTCACCATTTCAAGCAGCTGAATTGAGAGGATTTGCTGCTTTTTTATATCTTATGTGCTAGTTCACCAAATATCTTTGAGGTTTGGACTGTAGGTTTGGACTTTGTAGACGACATCATGGGCTTTAACTGAAAAACATAAATCAGGTAAACAATAGTTCTTCGAGTAGAGAGCCACTTACCCACATTAAAGATAGTTGTCTCCTCCACATTGTCTATATTCCTTTGTAGATCTGATGGAAAAGAAGAGGGCCATTAGAAAACTGACACAAAGGAGAGTGTTACAGTCATTAATTAGTGAGTTATTCAGTCATTCCTACAGTGACTTCACAAGAATTAAGATGTGTAAATCCACTCACATAACCTCTATGCCAGTTCAAATAAAATGTGTACTTTACACTGTGGAACTTTACAGAAAAGGGGATCTTTGCACTTCTGTATTCAGGAGAATAAGTGTTGAGCCCATGTAACAAAATCAGCTTTTACACGCTGTCGATATTTATCGTAACTGATTAAATAGCTGTATTTCAGCACCTTCACTGTGCATTTCACACGTGTAACTTTAACCACAGGTCTCAATGCATTTAAGTACGTGTTATTTCTCGTAACTTGTAAGAAGTCATGTGGTGATCTTAGTCTTAGCACTTCCAGTAAAAGCACACTACATGTTTGCTTGGTCGCGAGCAGCACAGCCATCAGGGGCCATTAGCAGCTATTTTAGACTTTTCACTCTTGAGCCACATGTGCAAATGATTCATTTAACAACCAATTTCATTATTTCATGAGTAACTTGCTGCGCATTACATAGCTGATGTTCCGAAAGACATGCAAATGAGTATTGTATTCGCAGCACGAGCGCCAGTGAAGCAGCTAGGCAACTGGAGAATGGCTGATGCTAATCGAAGCGTGAGTCATCACAAGGGAGGAGGAAATTATGATCAGTGTTTCAGGCTACTCCTAAATGTATGATCTCAGTCTTATTCGCGAGTGACACAAACTGCGGGAGTCTTTCATCTTGTGTCGAAATATTTCGCAAATGCATAATCAGCAATTTTACTAAAGAGCATCTTGTTTGCAGCTAAGCGCTTTGCAACTTCATTGGAATCTACGGAGGCCTTTTGAAGGTCACTGCTACGTTTGCACTACTTTTACATTACCTTGCACTAATTTCCCTCGCAGTATTTTGTTTTTACATCCCAAAACATTTTGCATTCGTTCTGATCCACAGAGGAAGGCTGAGCTTTGTTGAGGGATGATGTAATGTATGAACTACAGACATCAGTCGTCCTAGTTAACTTAGTTCCCTACACCAGTGTTTTGAATGTGATCCCATCCCTACTTATTGTATTATGCCGTTTAGACAGAGGCCTGGTGTTACTAAAATGACGCTGTGGGCAGCCTTTTGTGTTGTATCTTGTCGTAGAAGCAGTTGGAAGCAAGGAGGGGTCAGCGGTTAGGTTTGGGCAACAAAACTATTTGGGTGGTTTAGGAAAAGATCACAGATGTCACTTAAAACACCTGGCTTTGAGTGATTTGATGGTCTTGAACGCAGCCCGCCTTGATTTAACTCTAGCGCTTTGTTTTCTCTCGCCAGACCAGAGTGGACTTTCACGCTTTTTCTCAGACACTATGAGCATCTAATTATGACCCCAGCGTCACTTTAATGAAGTCGGGGACACTGCCCAAGCAGCTTATTTTGATACACTAGAGTGAGACCAGGCTGGTGGAGGCATACACCTTAGAGAACTTCACAAGGTACATGTGACTTTATTTTAATGCTAATTTAAAAGCATTGGTCATACATGAGTCTTAAAATTATTATACTATGTTGAGTCCAGTAAAAAAATATAAATATAAGCTCGGTACAATGAATTTTACACACAGTATTTCTATTTTCAGTGCTATCATTACCTACTGCAGCAACAGCAGCAACAAACACAGTCATGTTCACCTTTACGTTCTGTAACTGGGAAGCCACTTTTGATATTAATTGTTTTGCGCTGCTTGGAGGGTACTTGACCGAAAACATATTTTAAATGGGGCATATTGTAAAAAGGTTTAAGAAACACCACTCTACACTTTAGTTTGGCTGTGACTGTGATTGTTGCTGACACTGTCATTACACTGTGGCTTTGGTTATGGTCATTACAAGGCTGTCACACATTCTTTCAATGGGTGTTACAGTATTTACTGTACATGCACGTGTCGTGGTGGCCAGTAAATTGTTCAGCTTTGTTCAAAGTGAAAGAGACCTACCTCGACCATCAACCACCAGGTTCCTGGTACTATGAGTCCCGAAACCTATAGAGAGAAACATGGCCATTAATTTGGTGTTGATACAGCAAGTGTGTGTGTGTGTATTTAAGTATGGATAGATGAAAGGGTGAAGGTTTGGCCCTGTGTGCTGTTTCATTCATTTATTATCTTGATTTTATTTTCTTAATGTTGTACTGTATTTTCTCTTTTAAATATTTAATATTGACTATCTATGTTATGTGCCCTTGAAAGTACATGAATTAGTACATGTGATGGATCATGTGTGCGATTTTTTGTTTTCTTTATGGTGAACAACAAGAACTTTTTTGAAATTGCGACCTGATTCCCGTTTAAAAATTCCGTCCGCAGGTTTCCAGACCCGTAGTATCTTATCATGTTCACACATTCATATATGGAGAAACATGTAATCAGCCTACTATTGAAATGATAGAGATGTTTGTTCAGGGGATTATACAAACAAGAAACGTGCTATACTAAAAAAAACACCCACGCATTTACAAACAGCCTCGTAAATTCCCCTGCCACCCAAACCAATACCAATACCATGGGTGTTTCCAAGCTGGTTGGCTGGATCAAGTCTCATCCAAATAGCAAAGTCATCCTCACATGGAAACATGCATGGTGTGTCACATGGTAGTAAACTTTAGTCAAGGACAAATGACATTAAGGTGACAAGTCTAAATTTTGTAACATTTCAAATGCTTCCTCTTTTCAGCTGCAACGACTTGACTCAACATGCCTGTGTGTGTCAGAGCCTGCTTGTCTTTTCGGTTGAAATGACACAGTTGTTTACTGACAGGACACAAGATCCTCTGCCCATGTGACAAAAACAAAAAGTAAGCACCACTAGGTTGCCATGGCTTTAACACAGGCAGGAAACATACACTTTGGATACTGATAAATGAATCTGGCACTGTGAGCTGTTTGAGGTGAAACTGAAGGACTCTGTTCTGGTTGGACAATTAAAAAGTTCAATTCTATTCTGGCCTAAATCATTGAAGTGTTTTGTAATGTCTTTTTCAACATGGGTTGTAACAGTTAAAAATGAATCAAAGTGAATACTCACAATGAGGAAATAATGAAGGGTAAATACAGCTGAATCTCCCCATTCCATTTCCTGCAGATATGCTGTCAGGCACATCCTAAAGGGAAATCCAGCCCTTCAGTGACCCCGCCTACCCTGCACATGCTGCCTAACCTGCACACACTCCCTATCCTACACACTCCACACACACTTCAGGCTTGAATGTCCCAGTCACTGAGATGATTGGATTTTCTGTTATTAATGTATGCACATGTATCCATGTTGTGTATCGCTGTGTATTGTGCATTGTGGCTTCATACATGAGTGCAAGAACATCCATTAGTAACTTGTATTTCACCATAGCTGCATGTGGAATTATTTATTCTACATTAATTCCAGCACCATTGCCAATATTGTCCAACTGTTCACATACTTTATTCTGTTGTAGATTTTATTGGACATGAGGGTATTCTGATTTGGATATTTTGTCTCCAATCAGATTCTGTGTATGACTGTGTCTGCTCTGAGCTACATGTTCTGAATTTGTATCGTGCTTTTCACATAAAGAATTAAGTGGCTGGTTACCTTTTCGTCGTCGTCGATACACGAGCACTGCAACGATAATGGCAACCATTATCACTGCTATGCTCAGTACGATGATCACAGCATCGCTCTTTACTTGTGGACCAGCAACTGATATTTCCTCTGTGAAAACAGTGAGGAAGGACACATGTTAAAATGTGCTGCAAAAACTTGTAATTCAGCAATGACAGAATCAGGACAAAAAAGTGCTGCCCATGCTTTTAATGTTTGACCACTATGGAAATAACCAAATATACCGATGACAAAACATTGTTAACTTCCCCTTACTGATCATTAACTAAAAAATGCAGCGGTTAAGTGACTCATGCTTTTGGTGTTATTTTTTTATTAGCTGTGCATGCAGGCAAAGCTTCTTTTACTTTTAATCTTTTTGTCGTTGTATTTGCAGGCCGATTTCATTTATTAAAATGAATCTGATATTCATATTTTTAGCTTATCAAGTTCAAACATACTGAATCCAAAAGAGAAAATAATCCTTCACACACCTTAGCAGAAACATGAGCAGCCTACATCAAACTAACCACCTAGCCACCCTTTTTGCACACAAGACAAAATCTCTTGTAACAGAACTCCTACACACTTGTGAATTGAAGCTGAACCCCCTACACACTTCCTGCAGCTTCACTGAAAAGTGGAGTGAAATTTGTAACTTTGGAAAAACTGAGCTAGAAGGCTAATATATCTCTTCTGTGTTAGTAATCACATTTGATGTGGGTTGACAGCACATATCTAAAATGTCTAAAAGAATATGTGAACATAACAGGAAACAGCAGAAAGGAGATAAGTACGCAAATGATTACGTTTCCTGTTTACAGATAACAAGACTTCACCTAACTCAAAAGTGATAGCTGACTTTTCCGTGTATAAGTTCAAATTAGGACAATTCTGCTTCAGTTTTCTGACATCCATGTAAAAGAGGTTAATGTGGGCACCATGAGGGAAAACATGGTAGGAGAACTACTGTAGCTGATGCAAAAACGCAAATGGCCCTATCCTGAGCCTGTGTTTGGTTTGTCTGTTCTGGGCTACCGTAGAAAAACATGGCGGCCTCCATGGAAGAGGGCCTGTTCACTATGTAGATATAAACGGCTCAGTCTAAGGGTGCTTTTACACCTGCCTGTTTGGTTCAATTCAATTGAACTCTAGTCTGTTTGCCTCCTAAGCGCAGTTTGTTTAGGCAGGTGTGAACACAGCAATCGCACTCAGATGCACACCAAACCAACCGGACCAAGATCTTCTTATAGAAGTGGTCTCTGTCCAGTTACAACCGAACTCGGTGTGATTTGTTTGTGCATGTTCTGAACTCCATCCCAAACAATTGCGGTTGCACTCCACATTGTTTGGGTTAAATAAGCATGAGCATGTTACAGTCCTGGAGGATTATTGATGTGTGCCTCCTCCTGTACTGCCTTAATGTCCATAGGGACATGGGTTGGGAACCAGAGGGACATGAGCTCAAGTCCCCGTCAGAATCCAATATGGAGTGTTAACTGTTAGCTAATGAGGTGCCAGTTCACCTCCAGGGCGCCCCCTTGCTCTGATGTCTCTCTATTTAATGCATGTGAAGGTCCTGTTTGTGCATGTCTGTGTATTCTTCTTCTTCTTCTGCTTCCTCTTCATAGGCTCAGCTGCTGTTTCTTTCGGTCACAGACATTTCTTTTTTGTTATTGTTATTGTAAATGAATATTACATTTTTGTATACTGGTCTTGTTTCCTATCTCACACTAAAACTCAAGCAAAGTATCTCAACATTCTACTTAAGTATAACATGTGAGTAAATGACCTTTGTTACATTCCACTGCAGGACACATCATACATATGACTGTTTGCTTACTTCTCTTTTGACTCCCTTATGTTTTGGGGTGGTAGCGGGTCATAGGAAGCTGACGGGAAATGACGGGGGGAAATACAGTTCCCTGGCCGGACTTGACCCGGAGATGTTGCAATTAAATGGTCAACATATAAAAGAAAACCCTGCCTGCTTTCATTTTCTCTCCAGTTAAATATTATTTTAAACCTTTAAGTGAATAAAAACTTACCTGGAATATGAAATGTTGCAGAGTAGTCATCATTCGTAAAGATACACGTGTAGTTGTTTTTGTCTGATGATTTGACGCGTATCTGACTGGTGACTTTAAAAAGCTGGTTTGGAGATGATTTAGCAGTGCTGTTGGGAGTGATACTGCGTTGGTGTCCATCCCGCCACGTAACAGGAGTCAGCGGGTATCCCTCCGACTGGCAGGTCAGCAGCACCTCGTCCCCTTCTTCAACCTTCTGAATGTGTTTAGTCACATTTTTATAGGGTGCTAGAGGAGAATCAGAGAAGAAGAATATATAATAAGTACCTTTTTTTAAGAATAGCCCTACAATACACGAGCTCACACCTCTGATTAGATGCTAAACTGCATTTGGTTGTCTTTGTACCTGTAAAATTGAAAGAGTCTAATCGAATCTGATCCATGAGAATCTTAGGATTATGAACGAGACATCTTGCATGATTAAGGGAAGATCTCGAGGAAAGTTGATATGAGCCAAGAGTATTTAATTACCAAGTTTCGTAATATTGGTTTCATTTTCACAATGACAACTGGCTGCCCAGAAATGACCACACAGATTACGGCCCTCCCTTCCCAGAACAAAGCCCCTGGAGTCTCCCCCTTTTAAAAACCTAAAATACTACTGCTACACTATCACACACTCTTACCTGTAACAGATAAAGTTATGGCTTTATAATCAGCTCCTTCTTTTGTCTGCACCAAACACTGGTAGCTCCCGGAGTCATTTATCCTGAGGTTGGAGATCTGTGAGGTGACAAAAGAAGACAGTAGTAGAATCCTTGTGGCCACATTACAAATTATGCCCTCATAAATTAGAGGTGTAAACTAAAAATCATGAACCAAAATCAAAACATTCTGTTGCATAGTCCCTCTTTTTCTATCTCAAACACAAATTTTTAGTTCATCTCTTTGTTTATTGTTCTGTTTGAAGCAAACAGTGCTGTTTCTGTCCCTATTTGGCAGTGGTACCTGAGTATCTGATACTGTGAACAAAGAATAATGGGAAGTTAAACATGATACATAAAGATAAGCAAGGTAACCAGTACAGTTTTTATGCCATCCCGTCTGGGGAATATGAGCCTCAGTAATTCCTGACAGCATGAAAAGGGCATGGCAAGGGTGCCCAGTAGCTCAGTGGGTAGAGCAGGCACCCATGCACAAAGGCAATGGCCTTGTTGCAGTGACTGCAGGTTTGATTCCAGCCTGTGGACCTTTGCTGCATGTCATCTCTTCTATTTCATGCTTAAAACTGTCCTCTCTGGGGTGTCTGTGGCTTAGTAAATAGAGCAGGCGCCCCATGTACAGGGGCTCCACCCTTGCTGCAGCAGCCTGGGTTCGGCTCCAGCCTGCGGACCCCTGATGCATGCTGTTCCCCCTCTCCCTCCTCCATCGCACTAAAATATCCTCTCCAACAAAGGCAAAAAAATAAAATTAAAAAAAAAAAAAAAAAAAAAGGAAGATGGTGTGGCAAGTGTGAACAAGTTAACCACATCACTTCATAAGAAATTTCACAGGAAATAACCCTTAAAAAATTCTGTGTGAACCTGAACACATCACTGCCAGTATTCACCTCTAACTTGGCCCAGCCGTCCTGCAGCTCATCAGTGAGAAGCCTGACCCGGCCCAAATAGTCCGGATGCCGGGACACAAATTTCTCTGTCCAGTCGTCCATCCGGTAAACGTCCCGAACCGAGCTGCCGCTGATCCAGCGCCAGGCCACCTTCAGGTCAGCAAGAGGACTTGATAGTTTAGGCTGAAACCTGCAGCCCATCACAACAGTTCCCCCAAAATCTGACTTGTACATGGCTCGCTCTGCGTCAACAGTGAACAACACTGCAGGGAGATAATACAAAGCAATGTCAGTATTAACAAAGCCATGACATGTTTACTGAGGAGACAAAATACAATATATCATGTCTCATGTCTCCACTGCTGTACATTTTATACCACACACCTGAAAGAGAGATTTGTACTACACACCTGAGAGGGACGGCTGAAGCATGACTTGCAAAACTATAATAAAGGCCCAGTCCATTGACACCTAAGGAGGAGACAAAAAGGAGTCAAGCTGATGTTGAGATGTTTTTTTGTCAGAGTTACAGAGAAACATAAGTCACTTTACAAGAGGACAGATGTCTATTCCACAGCCACAACTGGCTTGATCTAGTGTACTTTATTACTCTGCAAAAAAAGCCACATGACTCTGAGACAAAAGAAACACATCATCACATCAAAACATCACATGTAGGTGAGATATACATTTTTAATTCCTAATTTCAGCATGACTCAGCTCTGCAAAGCACTTTACTTCCCTATCAGCTTGTTCTTGATAAAAGAGCCAAAAATAGCACAAAGGATGTTATTGGTTGTCTCTGTTGACTCTGGAACTGGGTCAACACACACACACAGATGTTTTTCTCTGAACAGATTTTATCTAACAGTGCTTCAGTGGAAAATATTTAGTCAGATACATGTGAAACACGTAAAAATGAGGGTAGACTTTTGGTAATCCTTTTATGATGACGTTCGACCTACAAATCAAGTTTTATTGACTAGCACCATATCACACAGATCTAAAAGCCAATTTTCTGTGAAATGGAAATGACAACTGCAGTTCGGCAGAACATTTATGCCTATGTTCCTATGGTTTAAGACAGTCCAAAAAATATTAGTAAACATGAACAATTCTCTCCCGAATCCAAAAACCAGAGCGCTAAAACTCAAAGTTTTGATGCCTCAAATACACAGTCAGGAGCTGCTCCACTGAAAGTGAATGGTGACCGATGCAACACATGACACCCTCTCCCAGGGGAATGTTCTGAGTACAATAGGGACATTTTCTGTCTCTCAGCTGAGAGCACTACAATAGAAGAAAACTCATTTGGGTAGAAAAACTGAAACCAAACATTCTGTGGTGCGTAAAGTCAGGCTCTCATTCATTGTCTGGGAAGCAGCTCTGGACTTAATACCCCATGACATCACAGATTTAAGACTTCTCTGGTATGTGGCTTTGACAGAGAGCAGCTCTTGTTCACAAATATTGGTTGGACTTTCCTCAGCCATGGAAACAAATAACAAATCCCATACAAATAACATACTGGGATTCTTAAAAAAGTTAGTTTTAAGTTAAGTTTTGGCTTGTTACAAAAGCCTGCTGTGAATGTGTTTAATGTTCAAATAGATTCAAACACTTGGCTAAACAGTTATATCAACATAGAAAAAGTAAACTTGAAAAGCACATGAATACAAATGAAAAATAAAAAGTAGAAAATAAAAATAAATAAATAAAATTCTACTTCCAACATCAATAGTATAACCAATAATATAATAATAATAATAATAGTAGTAGTAGTAATTGGCGGTTGTAGTATTTATAGCAACAACAACAGCAATAATAATAATAAATATCATGATGATAAATTAATAAATATAATTAGAATAAAATAGGTGTAGAAGTTGCGCAAATCTGAGCTGCTGTTTATGAGTCAGTAATAGCTTATATTGTTACCTGGAGGTCATGCAACAGCTGGATATATTTTCATCTGGTGCTTCCTTCTTCCTTCAGCTCTGATCTGACTACTCTGCCTCTCCTCTTCTGTTTATGAGCTCCACCACACGTGGGTTAGACACGCCCCCACACACACACTTGTTGAGGGCAATATATCTCGATGTCGCTTGCACACTTCATAAATATTCCTCAAACATTTACTAATCTAACTCACCTAACCCTTAGAGAAGTTATATTTTATCCTCACGTGTAAGAATAAGAGTGAAACTCCAATTTGTCAAAGTTTTTCTCTCCAGTGACCCTGGAGGAACTTTTTTAAATTATTTTTTTATCCCCATATTGTTAATGCAACCCTTAAAACCAAAAAATACTGTAAACGTGACTGCACCCTGCTATTTCACAAACCTTTAATGAGAAAACAAGTCATATATTAAACAATAATACAGCGCAAAGGCGCGCGTCATCTCCAAGGAAAGGGTTGACGCGTAACACGGAAGTGTGAGTGTACTTACGGTAAGTAAAGGCGCCTTTGTGTCTTATCTAATGACCACAAGTCATAAAACACTTCAAACGTTAACAACAGAGGCTCCAATTCCCAGTGCGCCACCCTAATCAGTAAACTTTACTGGCAGGTGTTTGTTTGTCTGTCTACATGTGCCAATAAATAATAAATAATAAGAGACATTAAAGAGTTGTTTATTCATCATTTTGATCAGAGTCGGTGAGATGTGTTTGAAACCGGTGGCGACCGGTGTGTGTTTCCCTCTCTGTTTCTGTTTCTGTCTCTGTGATCATCTGTCATCATCAGTTCCCCTGCGGGGGTCCCTATGACATCACGTGTACAGTACAACAGTGTCTTTGTAGAGTTTACAGTTTCCACTTTAACATGGCTCAGCTGTTTTACAGTTCAGTGAGATGTCATTATGTCAGTGTATGTTTAACTTTTACTGTAACTACCAAAGCTTTGGCAAAACAGTCCGGTAGAAGAAGTGTTTACATCCTGTACTGAAGTAAACACTGTCCATGTAGGTCATATGCAAAAATGCTGCTACAATTAAAAGTTCTACATTCAAAACAAAATGTTTTTTAGTCAAAATATTCTTATCATATCAAAAGTAAGTACTTCTTATGCAGCAGAATGGCCCCTATCAGAACAGTATTATATTCTGTTACTGGATTATAACTGCTCAGTATTGGGGAGATTATTTATGATATGTAATAGTGAACAGATTACTAGTTAAATAATTTAACTGGTGTAATCACTTCATCAAAGTGTTGTAACTGACTACATTTTATCACTTTTCTAACTCTTCTTATCTTGTATATTTGTATATATTGCCAGATATGTAATAGCCTACTCTGTTGTGTTTAAAACTGGGCCCACTGAGTGACCCTGACCTTGGAAATCCACTGGTTGTTCTGGTTGTTCTGGTTGTTACTGGTTGTGAATGTTAAATTGTTGTTACTGTACTTAGTGTTGCTTAATTTGCAGCATTCCCCGACACAAGGATTTCCTTCAGGAAAAACAAAGCTCTCTTGAATTGAATTGGATTGAATTGAATTGAAGTGAATAACAAATGTTTAAACACATATGTGTTGCATTCAAATTTGTCACAACGGCTTTGCTGACCTGCATTATTCAGAAACATACTAAAAAAGAGTAATTCCTGCTCGGTGAAAAGATACAAAGCAACAGAATGAATATTAGTCCACAGATAAGCTTTTTACCAAAAATGTATTCAGATGTAACCCTTTGTAATCACCAACACCAACATTTGTATCAGTAACTGTAACAGATTACAATTACAGCCATCCATTTTATCCTCTTGAGGGTCACGCGGGAGGGCTGAAGCCTATCCCAGCTGACACTGGGCAAGAGGCAGGGTACACCCTGGACAGGTCACCAGACTATCACAGGGCTGACACATAGAGACAGACAACCATTCACACTCACATCCACACCTACGACCAATTTAGAGTCACCAATTAACCTATCCCCAACCTGCATGTCTTTGGACTGTGGGAGGAAGCCGGAGTACCCGGAGAAAACCCACGCTGACACAGGGAGAACATGCAAACTCCGCAGAGAAGAGCTCCCAGGACCTCTTACAATTACATGTATTTTTCTAATTTAATTACATAAGTCTGTTACATGTAACTAGTTCCTCCCCAACACTGTACTGATGCATTAAAGAGGAACACCACCTAAATTAAGAACTCCAGTATGTTTAATTGGTAAATGGACTGACTGGTATAACACTTTTCTAGTCTTCCGACCATTCAAGGCACTTTTTTACACCACATATCTGATTCACCCAATCACACACACACAGTCACACACTGGTGGCCAAAGCTACCATACAATGTGCCACCTGCTCCTCAGTAACCATTCACACACACTCACACAACGATGGAACAGCCATCGGGAGCAATTTGGGCTTATTATCTTGCCTAAGTATACTCCGACATGTGACCTTGAGGAGCTGGGGATTGAACTGGCAACCTGCTCTACCTTTGAGCCACAGTCACCTCAGTGGCTCTGAAATAGAAAATGTACCCATATTCTCGGAACATTCATCTGGCTGCTCTCTTTGTCATCTATAACATCTTTTCCAATTTATCGTCTATGGAGCAGCTCCTGACTTTACACCCTATGACATCACAAATTTGAGTTTTAGCACTCTGGTTTTTGGATTTGGGAGAAAGTTATTCATGATTACAAATATGTTTGGACTGTCTTTGACCATAGGAATAAGTATACATTTTAGCTCCACTTTATGGTTGTATCTGGTTGAGGTGGAGTAAATTGTAATGAATTTATAGACTGTTGGGCTGTTCAATCTGTACAACTGCATTTTATTTTATAAACTAATGTTCTGTAGACTATATATAATTTTATTCTGCTAAGTTATATCTAACTACAGCTGAAAAGTACAATATATCCCTCTGAAAGCAGTGGAGAAGACTAAGTGTAAAGTGAAACAAAATGAAGATATTTCAGTAAAGCACAGTTACCACGAAACTGGATACAGACACACACAAGTAAATGCACTCAGTTTTTTTCCTGAGTAACACTACCACTATTACCCTTGGCTAGGACTACAGTAATAAACTGGAATTTTCAGTCAGTGTTGATGTGTAAACAATCTTCCAACAGCACAGACATACATGTCCTTACAAGTCAGCTCACGTCATTTGGGAAAGCAGGCAAATTCTTGCACAATATATAAAAGACATCTTTTACGTATCATTTCCATCACACATTACAAGCCAGGTGGAATTTCCATACTCGAGGCGAACATGTATCCAATGATTTCTGTCTGGCAGAGGTTGCGCTGTCCCATGTACAGTATGACTGTGTCAGATTTTTCTGTGGGTTTCCCGTCAACACTTACAAGCTCCCTAATGTTGTATGTGTTCACACACAGCTTTTACAACTTGGCAATATGATCCTAGTTCAAGTGTTGATGTTATCAGTATTTTTGCGGCTAGGGAGTTTATTATTGTGGCATTTCCACCATTTTGAAAAACCCAAGACCCAAAGATAAAGCAGGTGAAATACCGGAAGGAAAGGTTTGTGACAAAGATCTTGTGTGAACACATTTGTTTTTTCCGGTGCAATCCAACATTGGTTAATGTCTTATTAGATAAAGGCAGTAGTAAATCATTTAATAGGCCTATGTACAGCACCGTAGGGGGTGTACTGTTAGGGTGTAACCAGGAAGTAACAAATACAGAGAGCAAAAGTGGGATGGTAAAGCTTTACTGGTTTTGTTTAATTATTGCTTTTTGGATAGACATGCTGTGAGTCTGGCTCTTAAGATCATACTTAATTTTGAGAAAATGTGCATTTTTTCTTCAATCAATTATTGTGTTAAAAATGGAACAATAAATTAAAATGCAAGCCCTTTCACACAAATACTCTGGTGTTGTGGCCTGTATGTACTGTTGTAGGAGTTGTCGTAGGATGACTCATGTATGTTGTGAACCTAAGGAAGAGGAAAATCAGGAGTTATTTGCCCATGAAGGTGTCATTTGGCAGGAGTTCCAAAAGCTGTCGTAATGTGTTGATAAAAAACGAGCGCTTGGCTTGATATGTATCACTGCGGCATGAATATTTTCACTTTAACAAATCATGTCAGAACAACCTAAAAGCAGCTTGGGATGCTGAATTTCCCACAACGTTACCGTAGTATCTTTCCACCTGTTAAGGACCCCAGGTGTGCAAAGTCCATCCATTCTTTCATTATCTATATCCACCTATCCTGTGCTGGGTGCTGGAGCCTATACCAGGTCACAGCATTCACATTAAAGTCTTCCAGTTTTAAACGTTGTAAGTGAAAAGGAGTTGCTTTTTTTGGTAACCCCTTGGTCAAAACTTCACACAGCAGCATGACTCATATATGTTAAGGTGGTTGTGAACCTAAGGAAGTGGAAAATCAGGCGTTGTTTACCCAGGAAGGAAACATTTGGCCAGGAGTGCCCAAAGCTGTTGTAATGCGTTGATGACGATAGATAGCTTGGCTTGATATGTATCACTGCAGCGCGCTTTTCACTTTGATAAATCAAGTCAGAGCAAAGTAAAAGCAGTTTGGGATGTGAACTTTCCCACAAAGTAAGGACCCCAGGTGTGCAAAGTCCATCCATTCTTTCATTATCTACACCCACGTATTCTGTGCTGGGTGCTGGAGAATATAAACCAGGTCAGCATTTGCATAAAAGTCTTCCAGTTTTCCTTTTTCCTCTGTAACAGCTTAGATAGATCTATTTATCTTAACTATATTTATATTTTATACACATTAAACATTACTCAAAAAATGTGTTACTTTAAAGTAAGTAAAAAGTTGTCGGGCTTTTTAGTGACTCCTCAGTCAAAACTCATGTATGTGTGACTCATGTATGTTAAGTTGGCTGTGAGCCTGAGGGCATGGAAAACCAGGCGTTATTTGCCCAAGAAGGTGACATTTAGCCAGGAGTTCCCAAAGATGTTGTAATGCATTGATGAAAAAAGATAGCTTGGCTTGATATGTATCCCTGCAGCATGAATATTTTAACTTTGACAAATCAAGTCAGAGCAAACTAACAGCAGCTTGGGATGCTGAATTTCCCAGTTATTCCGGTATCTTACCACCTATTAAGGACCACAGTTGTGTTAAGTCAATCTGTTCTTTGCTTATTTCATCCTATACCATCAATCTATCTATCTATCTATCTATCTATCTATCTATTGTATATAAATAAACTGATAAATTGTTAAAGTTAGTGAAAAGTTGTTTTTTGTTGACCTCTTCACACAACCCAGGGGCCAGTTGAAATCCAGACTTTGATTCTGATTTAATCTGCAGAAAATCCCTCTAATTTTGAGGCAAATACATGCGATTACAAATGCACAAACAGCCATTAACTATAAAATAATTACATACTGAATTAGACTATGGATTGATCCCCAAAACACCAACAGAGGGAGCCATTTCTCATTTAACTGCACTGGGACCATAGACTGTACAGTCTGAGTAAAGCACTACCATAATACTATACCTCTTTAACACAAATACTGTTCATAAAAATGTATAATTCTAAACCTCTGTGTTCGCAAACTAAATTTTTAAGTTATTCAAAGCAGATACGTGTTGCTGAATTAACTTAAATGAATGCCTTTGAATCATACATGTGACTTGTCCCCAAAGAAAAATCACCATGATTTGTCTTTTCCTTATAAGTATACAATTACTTATATTCCCGGTAGGCTGTCGTTGTAATTAAAATTTCCCTCTATGATATTATAACACACCCTCTGGAAAGCACCCTTCTTCTTTAGGATTGCTACACACGTGACTTCTGTTTTATTTTGAAAGTCTAACCGGAAGTACCGCATTTATTTATACCAACTGATGACGATAGACAGGAAGTCAGTTAATTTTGAGGCGGTGTACACGTTTGTGTTTTCATTGAGTCATGTCCTTGAAAACAGTGTCAGTCCTGCTTCTGTGACGAGTATCATTACATTATCTAGCTAACCGTCGTCAAAGTATATTAGGTATGTAAAGCTTTCATTACAGTTAACCAAGCTATCACTCAAGGTTAAAACCTGAACTTGTCAGGTGAAGCATGGGGAGCTGTTTACAGTATGTAGTAATTAGCACCTATCGTTAGTTAGCCAAATTAACTCACAGGTGTGCCCAAAGTGAACAGGACCACACGTTAAGTCGGTTAATGTTTGCTAACGTTAGGCACAGCTAACAGCTAGCTAGCAATAGCAACATTTGTACGTTAGACGTTATTAGCATTGGACTGAAGCACGAGACAGTCACTGGGTGTAGCTGTCAACTGGCAGTAAAGCTACAGTTCAGTTAAACGCAAATAAATGTTAAAGCAAATAAAGTCTTTTTAGCGTTGGTTGTCCCTGTATATAGTGCATTTGTGCCTGTAAGTGTGGTAACGTTTGACTGCAGCATAACTTTGAGTAACTGTATCTTTAGGTCAGCAGTAACAGCGCCACCATGGGGGTTCTTATGTCCAGATCCATGGATGCAAACTTTAAAAGGCAGCAAGAATTCATGCTCCACAATTCACGGCTGCAGGTGAGTGAATGTGCACCCACTCAAAAAGATGTCATTTACACTAATGGCTTATGTCATGCACCTACAACCATGTGGTACCTGTGTCAAGTAGAACATGAAAGTAAGTCTCATGGTCAAAGTATTGCCCTTGATTTAGTATGGCTTGGGTTGTACCTCATTTTTATGTTGCTTTTGACCAAAGCATCTGCCAGCTGACCAATATCTGAGTGTCCTACTGTGCATGCATGTTGTACCAGTCAAGGCTGGATTAAACCACTGTGCAAAGCAGACAACTGCCTCTGCTCACAGTGTGGCACGATGATGAACTGTGATTTTGTTTACGAATATGGGAATTTGCAACACACCACTGATGCACAATATTAATGGACACAATGAGTTTAGTTTAGTTTATTAGGATCCCCATTAGCTGGTAACATAGTAACCAACTAGTCTTCCTGTTGTCCACAAAAACGAAAACAAAACAATCAATCAGTCAACCATATCATCAACAAAAGACCACACTCATATTACATTTAAATACAATTATAATATACCTAATGATAAAACTTAAAAACATGCAACATTTAATATATATTTTTTAATAATTAATAGTGGGGACCTTAAAGGAACACTTCACCTGCACAAAATTACCATTTGTATAACAATTAGGGTGCTTTCCGACCTAGAGTTGTCTTGCTTTGGTCTGAATCAGGAGCTCATTTTGTTACAAAGTTTCATAATTGCCTGAAGTTGGTTTGTGTTCTCAGGGCAGCATTTACAAGTGGACCAGATAAAATGCTGCTCTCGATTGGTCAGAATTTTCATGCAGGAAAAATTCAGGAAGTAAACAAAATATTGAAGAAGAGTAGTAAGACAAAAATGAAGCACTTTCTAATGTCACAGTGGAGGGACAACTACGCAGGTTGATTTTAGCGCTGGTCATCGCGTACTATATTGCTTGCATTGTTCATTTTGCGCAAACCATACAGTTTGAAAACGAGCCGCAGCTCCAACTAGAAAACAATGTTTTGATGCATTGGATGTGCTGAATGTGCATATTAAGGAGGTCCAGGCGGAGGCGCACATTAATAATCCTGCAGGACTGTAACATGCTCATGTTTAACCCAAACAATGTAATGCGACTGCAGTTGGTTTGAATCGAGGTCAGAACACATTCTCACCAAAAACAAACTGCACCAGAGTTTGTTTGTAACTAGACTGCGACCACCTCTTCAAGAACATGCTTGTTCAGTTGTTTTGGTGTACACCCAAGTGTGATTTCTGTGTTAATACCTGCCCACACAAACCGAACTTGAGTTCGATTGAACCGAACCAAACAGGACAGGTGTGGAAGCACCCTTAGTCATGTTGTGTTACTTTGAATTCCTTCAGAAAACGTAGTTTTTCTCGCATGCTTTCACAGAGCACTGAGAATACACTGATTTTTTTGATCGATTGGGGACCACTTTAAGAACGGTAAAATATATATCAAAACATCCATTTAAAAAACGCTCACAAAACCAGTGTAGTCCCATTTATCCAGTGGTATGCTCAGTACTTCCCAAACACATGCATTTTTGCTAAAACCGTACTAAGTGAAACAGAACTGAAAGTGAAACTATGCCCTCTTCAAAGCTAGACTCTGATACTAAGGGGTTTTTTTAGTGAAAATTAATGTGTTAAGGAAGTACTGAGCATTCAACTGGAAAAATGAGACTTGGACTATACTACACGAGTTGTGTGAGAGTTTGCAAACCGATGTTTTGATAAAGTTTTGCTGTTGTTAACTGTGGTCCCCAATCAATCGCCATTATTACTGTAGACTTTTAAGCCAAAGCTAAAAACATTCCCCTTTTGCATTGCCTACTCCACCCTCTAATGACTGCAAACTTAAACCATTTGAAGTTATCTAAAAAAATCTTTCTTTCTTTGCATGCATTGTGTGCACTTTTGTTATTTTTAATGCTGATTTTTTTGTTAATTGTAAATCATTTAGTAATTAATCAGATTTTTTAAATATCTTTTTTCTCTTTACTCTTCTCTGTGTCCTTTATTATATTTTATATTTTATTGCTCTGTAAAGCACACAAATAAAGCTGCCTTGCCTTGCCCAAGCATGCAAAAAACAAAGTTTTCGATACAATTTCAAGGTAATTCGACATGACATATCAATTAAATCTATAAAAGATGATTTTGCAGGTGAGGTGTTACTGTAAGATGGGTCCTGCTCTATCACTTGATCTTCTGAACCTGTTTTGAAAAGGCTCCTAGAGCTTAAATCTAGCTTTAAGTTTTCAAT
Source organism: Cephalopholis sonnerati (assembly GCA_019142605.1). Classification (NCBI taxonomy): domain Eukaryota; kingdom Metazoa; phylum Chordata; class Actinopteri; order Perciformes; family Serranidae; genus Cephalopholis; species Cephalopholis sonnerati. The sequence goes on from JAGQAX010000019.1 coordinate 20,449,819, forward strand.
TTAATTGATACTGTACTTGCAAATTCCTGTTTTTTGTTCTAGAAAACAGACTCAGGCCATTAATCTGCCCATCACATAAACCTATGCTATCCAATTATCACCCTGGCGTTCTGGCGTTCTGTCTTTCTTTCTTGAATCACACAGTGTCACAACCAGGGATACAAGCCTCTTTTTGAATCTCAGCATTTCCATTTAGAGACCACAGGTTTTATTGCGCTCATTATTTCCTTTAAACAAAGGATTGTTTTTTTTCTTCTCCTTTTTGGGGCCAATTTGTTGTGATTCATTGATGCCTGTAAGCTGCTGAGCAGCAGGTGGGATGTGTGACTATCATAACACCAATGACATTATCCAACTTACACCCGAAAGGTTTGTCGTGTGTTTTGCTCCGCAATTTTCTCCTGCTCTCTCAAAAGACAAATATTATTCAGTGATGGCAAAGGTTTGGCAATTGAGTTTCAGAGTGCCCTCATTTGGGTCATAACAATGACTCACAGGCAAATGTTAGGTACACGTTTAAGAATTGCTCTAGTGGATGTACATTGTTTAATTGACTTAACTTACTATAGATCATTTCATATTTATGATTCATATTCAGAATAACTTTTGACTACAATTAATAAGACAGTTATAATTTTACCATCATCTGTCTGCTTGAAATTAATTAAAAGCATATGTGACAGTATATTTTAATTTTGATTAAAATATTCAAGCTGTCTGATCTTGGCTGAACAAAACATACTCACATGTCAAACAAAAATCTTCAGAGACATATGATACTGTCTGTAACAGGAAATAATCTTGCTGCTTTCATTCATCTTCAGTGGTGAAATTGCATTTTTTACATCACCACATTTAATGAATAGCATTGACCCTGGCAATTTTAGAATATCTGTGAAGCAACACTGTTGCCTCCCCATGCATTAAGGTGTCAGAGATGATTGCTTGCCAGGGTTTTCAAGTCACATCATGAGAGCTAATTGATCCTTTCCACGCGGGCTTTGTGTTTGAACCACAGTGTCCATCTTAAACATCACTTTTGTGAGTGTGTATTTGTGTGATGCACGTCCTAAGGATAAATGGAAGCTGTGAAATGACGTCAATGACGTTTTTGTTCATATTCTGTTTAGGAGGGGTCTTGGCTGCTAATAATAGGGTTGTGCTTGCTTTTCCTTCACCATCACTGAACTTGAGTGGGTTTGAATGTGACAAAGGTGAGCGGTAAGACCTCCCCACAAGGTTTTAAACTTGTTTTATTTAGCTGTTTTTTGACCACTGCAATCCTCACCTATAAAGATAATGCAAACACTAATAATGATGAAAATGTTGCTTGTTTAGCCCTTTACAGAAACATAAATTATATATAAATAAAAGTACTTTTCAGAAAGCAGACCATTAAACAGAAAATACTGCATAGTACAGTAGAACACAGGATGATTAAGGTGGATCAGATGTAGGAAAACTATTTTAAGAAGTGTACACAATGTTATAAATAAATACAAAAAAGGTCTGGTGTGTAGGATTTAGTAGCATCTAGCATTAAGGTTGCAGAACTGAAACTTCTCACGTGTACAAGGCATGTAGCAGAACTTTGCTGACAGAAACAAAAACCTAAATGGCCCTATTCAGAGCCAGTGTTTAGTTTGTCCATTTTGGGCTAGTCTAGAACAACATGGAGGACTCCATGGGGGAGAGAACCTACTCCATATGTAGATAGAAATGGCTCATTCAAAAGTAATGAAAGCAGAATAATTCTTATTTTAAGGTGATTAACACCAATGAAAACATTGTTAGGAATATTATATACCATTACTGCCAATGGATGCTTCTAAATCCTACACACAGGACCTTTAAACTAGTAAGGTTTCTCATCTTTTGGATGTAATCATCGCTGCAAATAAACCCTTAAGTTAGGTTAGGAGGACAGCTTTAAGCCACAGGTGATAGATGGTAACCAGGGATGCTTTACATAGTCAGCATTGAGGATCTGCCATGAAGTGCCTTGTATCTAATTCATATTCATAAAATCCATAGTAATAGTAACTGGAAGCAGTGTATAGTGGCCAAAACAGAAGCTCTACCTTAGTTAAAGACTGGTCATTATTAAAGCAAGAAATGGCGATTTGTATTGAATAGTAGCTATATGACTGAGATGAAAGAAGCAAGACTAACCCAGTTATGTGATATACTGACTAAAATATAAACATGAAACACAATACAACTTTTTAATTATCCACTGCAGGCCAAATTAAAACATTTGGATTTTTTTTTATAATTCAAAGCAATTACAAATCATGCAAAATACAAAAATATTTAGTATTTAAATGATCAGAAATAAGTACTCAGGACATGTAAGACTTCATAGCATTATAGCCAAAAGCCATAATGTGTCTATGTGCATATATGATGTGGGTTTCTCCCTCTTTCTCTCGTTTTCTGATACATCTTCCAGTATGTAGACCGTGATGATTAGTTTTCCAGGTATTGTCCCACTCTGTGTACGCTTGTAGCCTTTAGCAAATGTCAGTGAATTTCCCGCTTACGTTTCAGCTTTGCTTTCACCTTGTCACCTTCAGAGTGAATTCACTGTGGCTCATTTCTTTCTTTCACTTTTCCCCACTGCCGTTTCCAGTCACTGTCTCCTCTGCTGCTTGTCCAAGCTTGCTCTCAAATGTACAGTCATCCCTGTGTGATGTAGGAAAAGGTGCTGTTTGTCATTTTGCTTAGTAACTGATAGGGGTGGGATTCACCAGAGTATTGCTAGAAAATACATTCCCATGTATTGTGATTTATTTCCTCTTTTCAACTGTAAATTATGTCACTAAAAGAAAACTTTGTCTTATCTGGTAAGATGGAAGTTTTCAGTTTGATTATCTCACCACAGCCTTTTTTTTTTTTTTTTGCAGCAAAATGTATCTAGTGGACTGACAAAGCAACTGATTATATTAAAGGCTTATACTGTGGGCTACCTAAAGTTTAACTTGTATTTGTAATATTAATAATTTAAATCATAAAAAAATCAATACTTGTCACTGTGTGACAATGCGATATTGCCACACAAAAGTATCAAGATACTATGCTGTATCGATATTTTTTCCCAACCCCTAGTAACTCAAAAGTTTAAGTGGGATTTATACTTGTGCTGCACACCCTACGTCGTAGCCTGGGCATGTTGAATACGCCGTTGTGAGCATTTATTCTTGTGCACTGGTGTGTCTGTGTCACTCTGCAGTTACACCTCCAAAACACACACATTAAACATGACTTAATAGAGACACTTTCAAACACAAGTACACAAATCAGCTTCACTATAACTCGCAGCATTCACAGACAAACACTTGATTTTATCTGGACACATTTTCCCTACAAATACAACATGCTAATGTTATTAGCACAAGCCTATGGCATTTTACATTGTATAAATTAGCCTAGCAGCCAGCGATCTTTTCCTTTTCTCATATAAAAGCAGGGACAACAGCAACATTTAACAAAGGTAACGGTACGAAATTTTGCTCCATTACAACTCACAAGGTTCACTGACATGTTGGCACTTGAGAAATACAAAGTCCCTAAAGTACTTTTTACATAGATGACATGTTTAGAGTAGCGACCCTCAATACTTGTCCGGTAGAAGAGAAATATGTCTTGTAACAAAAAAGTAACCTGTCATGCATGGAAAGCTGCCACTTGGATTTGTAATCTTGTTTGCTTATTCTTTTACCTGATAGTTCCTGGTTAAATTAAATCAAAATTTTGCTGGTTGTAGGCTGGTTACTTTTGTTTAAGAAACATTCAACATTTAAGAAGTTTGTCTTCTTCTGTTCAGTGAATAATGACATTTAAATGAAACAAACGACATTTAGTGATGTTTGGATGTTAACAGCACTTGTGTTCACAACTGTGAGGTTGGAAGTGGATTTAGTGGCCGTGAGTGTTTGTGGTTTGGATGAGTTTCTTCCTGTTGGTGACTGTGATTGTGGTAAAGTAGCCGACGCAGCAACAGACAACGTCTGGTTGTTCATTGAAGCTGAGTTAAATGTCCGGGAGGATTCCCACACACATAGGGTTACAACAGTATGAGATGTTCACAGTGTGATAACCACCTCTGAAAATACCATGATTTCCTGGCGTCATGGTATTACAGAAAATGTATTATTATCAGTCAGAATGACCCTTAAAAGAATGAAAACTGAGGGGTTATTTCTGGTTGAACAAGCATTTCATTACTACAACTAAACTTAAAACCATTTTGTTAATGAAGTATGTGTAAAAAGTCTCCTCTTTGGAAATAACTAAAATAATTCTCCGGCTATTTGCATTTCTTTTTTCAATATTGTAGCTAAGCAAATGTACACAGTATGATAACCGTCAACTATGATATCATGATGTACCGCTGCAACCCTAGTTCCATGTTAGCTGCGCCAGTGCTGATGATGTTGAGGTTGTGGAGGGTGGAAGTTAAATACTGTCATCATTCTTTGCAGGCTTGTGTGGGCCATTTGAAGTGAGAGTTGGCATGGTGGCTGTGTGAGTTTATTGTCAGTGAATCTAATTCTTTCTTAAGTGTTGGCGCATTTCTTTTTTTAAATTTTTCCCAAAATTATCAAAAATACTGAGGTATGGCAGCTATCACATATGAAGCAGAGTCATTGTGAACGACATAAAGCCAATATAACCAGCAGCTACAGCTGAAGCAGTTAGTCAGTTTATTGATCTGTTACTTATTAGATTGAAAATAGGCTTGGGTGACATATGCTTTCTCTTACCTTTGTACGTTCCTGACATTTCGCCAGAGTATACAATATATTAAGGTATTTGTGTGAAACAAATAAACAAAAAAAAAAAAACCTATAATGCTGTGTTTCTAATATGCAATTAGCCAACTGAGACAAGTCCTGCTGTGGTTAAATATTTATAGCTCATAGAATAATGAATATATAGGAAATAAGCACTTTACCTGTTGGAAGAACTGACGACATTTGTCGCCATGGCAAATACAGACTCATCAGTGGGCTGAGTAGAGATGATGTGGGGGATAATATCATGTGGTTAATAAACTGCTTTTGCAGTTGGAATAAGTCATCTGTAAATAAAGTTATATGTGGCAATACTCCCAAACAGGGGCAGATGCATTTTTCTGTTTCACTAGTCCTGTACCGTCATCCCTAACACTCTTAGTCGCCATCTGTCTCAGCTCAGCTACCTGTTCCACCAGTAGAGACTGACCCCTGGTGGCGGGTGTTGTGCACTACAGTACTTCACCTCAACACAGCATCTGTATTTTTTGCAGTTTGAAAAGCATATCTTTGGGATTTCTAAATACCTTTGTATACTGTAATACCTGATACTGCAAGATGAAAATCATTCATTCATTCATGTAATCACTTACTCTGTTGGGGGTCACGGGGGGGCTGTAACCTATCCCAGCTGACATTGGATGAGAGGCAGGGTACACCCTGGACAGGTTGCCAGACTATCACAGGGCTGACACAAAGACAGACAACTATTTACGCTCACATTCACACCTACGTCACCTACGTACTGATATGGAGAGAACAGGCAGACTCTGCACAAAGGGGCTCCCCCACCCTAGATTCGAACCAGAAACCCTCATGCTGTGAGGAGACAATGCTGACCACTGCGCCAACGCACCGCTTGTCAGCTCTTTTTATAATTGATTAATCATTTCAGTAATTTTTGCAGCAAAAATAGTGAAAAAATTGCCAAACATCCTGTGGTAAGCTTCTGGGGGTGGCTGTGGCTCAGGAGGTAGAGCACGTTTTCCACTGATCACAGGGTTGGTGGCTCAATCACTGCCTACTCCTGTCCTTGGCTTGATGTTTGGCCAGCACCTTGCACAGCGGTCTGCTGCCATCGTTGTGTAAATGGTGTGTAAACAATAACTCTGTGTCATATATCTTTATAGACTAAATTGGACAACACAAGACACTTGAAGATGTCCCCTTGGACTCTTGTGATGGGTGCTTTTTCACTCTATTTTTTAAATTTACATTTCAGGGACAGATTAGTCACAAATGAAAATAATCATTAGTTGCAGCCCCGATAATAGCATTGCATTCACCAGCTGATCTATGACTAAGGAAATCATTTTGTAGTCTGTATGGTGCACTTAAATGTATCATCAAGCAGACCTTTCATTAGCAGTGAGAGGGGCGCAATATTACCAAGTGGCAAGACCATTTTCATCTCTTTTCATCTAATTTGTATCTCATTGGAATATTCTACACTTTCTTTAAAAATAACCGTACAAGCAGGTGACTGATGGGATAAAATAGTTGACAAGAAGTTGGTGGTTTCGTGATAGTTGATATAAAATCAGACATCCAGTATCTCTGGTCTCCTTCCTGTTTCACAACCCACATGAGAGAAGGGATGACTTCACGAGAGGTGACGTCTCTGTAACCATGTCCCCAGAAACTCCTCATTACACATTTCTCGCTCCTGAGGAATATAATTATGGGTAATTTCCCCTTGCTGTCCTTAGAAAGGGGTCTAATTGAAACATGACAACACTTGAATCATCAGCAGCAATTGCTGCATTAGCTTTGTCTCAGACTCATTCCTGTGACTTCCATTACATACTCCACCCAGAGTTTTTCTCTTCAGTATCACACACCCACCCCTGTGGCTTTAAAAAGTTTGTAGCCTTCTCTTTACGGGAGAGCGTAGCAGTTGTAGTCAGCTCTATTACAGTAATGAATTACAATGGTTTTTTCCAAGTTTCACAATGAACACAAGTAGCAAAATGTACATAGAAACTTCTCACATGGACTTGAAAGTTCACATTCGTGTTCCCAGCTTATGATTGAGTGATATTTATGGATGGCTTTCCTGTAATTGCTTCACCTTAAATGTGTACACTATATAAATGATGTAGGGCTGAAACTAACTAGCGAACTGCTTATTTTTAATTATTGTTCAATCTAAAATTTCTTTTGTCAATTAATTGATTAAATGTTTTGTCCATAAAATTTCACAAACAGGTGACATCTACCAATTGTTTATTTTGTCCAAGCAACAGTCCAAAATCCAAGGATATTTACTGTCATATTCGACACACAATCTGATAATAACATGATGATTTCAGCCCCAAAACTTACTCCTTGTTTTTGTGGAACTGAGTGTCACTTTAATAAAATGTCACCTGGCAAGATATTTGAATTTGTAAACTAGTGATTAAGACCATAAACTACTAGAAACACGTTTACTGAGTTAATAAATCAAGTGAGATGTCGTGTCATTTTTGCATAGACGTCTAAAGAATGCTCCAGGGATGATGTTTTTCTGTGGACTGACACTGAACTTAGTGTCGCCCTTGTTCCCTCGTTAAAAAACAAACAAATATTTATGATACTTACGTACACGTTTCGTTCAGCAAGAGAATCTTCACAAATGATCACCACTTTGATGATTACTGGAGCCTAAATGCAGTCACCATATGTAAGAAGCTAACGTTAGGCTATAAACAAACTACACTATAGTCACATGACTTCAACGTCGCCACCACAACAAGGCTCTACAGCCATGTTTGGTGTGCTGACGTTCTATAGTCTGATTTAGCCACTTGTTAGAATCTGTAAACAAGCTTGAAAATTTACGATTGGGGTATTTACTGATGTAGTTTATGTCATAGAATTATTTCAGGCATCTCACCAAAAACCCATTCAGAAAACACACTGACTGGGAGTGTTTAAACGCTGACTCATCACCGGGTTTTAGAACTTATTCCTGGAGCACTCTTGGACTTCTCTTTGCAATGAGTGCAGTCGCCCCCTGCTGGCCATCAGAAAGAATACAGGTTTAAGTAACCTCCACATTGGCTTCCGTTTTCAGACCCGCAGAGACCCCTTGACGCCCAACTTTTTCTATCCCCACCTCCTCCAGACAGACCCACAGGAAGTTGTGGCGTTTGTCACACACAGTGGTGTTCGGATCTGCTCGTTAACCAATTTTCATGAAAACACATTTGCAACAAAATCATTATGTCTAGATATTTTGTATGTTTTGTGCTTGTGAGTGGTGTGTGACTAAAATGAGCCTTTGATGTCAACACATTTTGAATAACTCTCCACAATCAGTCTAACAGCATGCTTACAAACAATATTAGATTAGCTTTAAGAGTGATTGCTATCGGCGGAAGTGACGTCTCAGCCGGGTGATTGCAGCTTGAACGTCCCTAGCTGTTTTCCTGATTTTGCACCTTTCCTCTCCCTCTGCTACCGGCCTTTATTAGTCGTCAGTCACCCCACTTGACTTCCTTTACACGGTCACAGCAAGAAAACAGGTCTTGTGATGTATTAACCGACAAAGGGATTTGATTGGTGCATTTACAGTTTCTGCTATTAACGGTGCCCAGTGAAGCGCAGCTGGAAAAACAGCAGTAGAGGCAGCAGAATAACATCTACTGTACTGTCAAATCAACACTGGACCTCTGAATGTTGCCAACTATTTGGGAAAAGTTTGATATGAACCAAAAAAGTTACTACACAGAATATTTGAAACCATTCCTACCCACTTTTTATTGTAGAAATGTGAGATGTATTGGTCATATAACTGATTGCTGATGACTGGAAACAGTTCCTCATGCCTGCTGTCAGGCGCTGAGGGAGTGCTGACTGATGGGTCTTCCCCTTCTTTATCCTGCTTGACAAGTTAAGCGCACTTAATGCTGGGAGTTGTTTATTCAGAGGCTCCTTTACCATATAGCCCAGTTTAAAATGGCCTTTTCTCCTCTGTCACCTACATGTAGCTGTTTTGTCTAATGTCTTTAAAGGATGTTGATTAGCTCAATTATCAACAGCAGCTCAAATCAAACAGTTTCTTTCTAATTCTTAATAAATTCTTTGAGTTTTATAGTAAGTGAAGTGCACTATAGCACTGATTAATTGACAATTAATGTGGGTATGCATCATACATGAAGTGCATGTTTAGTTCATTTTGTTGAATATCGCCCTCAAAAATTATTTACAGTGTTAAGTTATTTGCTTGCAACTGTTTTTAAGAGGTGTTTTTTAAATTTACTTATTCCTACAAGTCAGCCATTGCGTTTGAAACATGTTTTATATACAGGCCTCAAATATAGATATTGTTGTTTCTAATAATCTCTTTTTTACTGGCCATATTTTTTCATTTTAAATTTAATTTAAGTTTAAATTTGTTGGCATTGCACAGAGTACAGGTACTAAGACAATAAAAATGCAGTCAAGCATCTAACCAGAAGTGCAAAAAGCAGTGTGACGAGTTATGTCAAGTAGTAATATAAACATTAAATAGTAATAGTCATAGCTCCCTCCTACTATTAATTATTAAAATAAACAGTAAGAGGAGGATATGACTATGCTAGATTAGGGCGGTACGATATGAGGGAAAATCTGCAATAATGTTGAGTATTATGATAACAATATGACTTGCGATAAATTAATATTAAAGTACACTCAGTTCTGTCTTTTTGTTGCTTCCACTATACTATTAAAATAAAACAAATTCCATCTTGAATTGAAAAATAAATGGCAGGAAATTATTTCCATCATTATTTTGTTAACAAATTAAACATTGAAAAGAAAAGGCACCATTAAAAAATAAAAGATAGTCACATTTTAAAGTGCAGTTTTCTACTTATACTTAATAATTCAAAAAACCCCTGACTGCAATATTGCGGTCTTTTGCGATGTGTTTATTGTGGAAGTTAATATCATGATGATGATTTGAAAGGGAAAAAAAGATATATTGTGCAGTCCTATACTAGATATGTGCAATATAAGCAGTATTAACAGTGTTGACAGTATAAACAGTGTGTAATGATTAAGCTAACATACAGTATATAAACAGTATGCAATGTGTACTTGTTACAGAAGGCAGTGCAGATATTAGAAGTATGAAATATATAGTGCATGTTTAAGTATAAGCACTGCTAATAGACATACACAGAATAAAAAGCTGGAAGTACGATAGGAATATGGTGTATACAATAGAGATCGTATAGATGTACAGTATAGACATTAGTAAAAATATGAATATTCTATATGTTGGTATATATAGCACAGTATGTTTGGGTGTGTGAGTGTATATTTTGCAAGTGTGTACAATAGTTTGGAAGTATTGAGTTAGTGTGAGCCAGCAGCCAGTTTCATTCACTGTAGCTTCAGTGCTGTTAGATTCATACAGATATACAGCAGTGTTCATGAACATGGTCAGAAAGTTAGAAATCAAAACATTGCCTCTCAGACATTTTGTATTTGATATCATCTACGTGCGTCATTGACTCACTTGAATGTTTTTACCTTTGCGTCTTCATTGAATTGAGGCACGTTCCTGAAGTGGAAATAAAAGGTCATTTTTGACACATTCACTTGTTAAGAATAAAGGCTTTTTATGTGAGAATGTCACTCAGTTAGCTTAATAGCATTCGCCATGCACGACATGTATGTGTGTGCATGTAGATGTGAGTGAGAATTAAACAGGAAGCAGCAGACAAAAGATTCATCTGACTGAAGTTCATCAGCATGGACACAATGGGACTGGACAGGCTGTCTCTCTAGGTTCCTTTGACCCTGTCTTTGTCCCTCTGACTGCCTGTCTGTCAGGTATATATAGACTCATATTCATTTTGGTCACACAAACATTCAGATATATCTAAACAAACATGTTATCCATTAAATTTGGCTCTCTTTGCTATTTGTTACCAAAATATGTACTAAGTAAGACATTTGCATTTGAAAAATAAACTTGTCAGTGCTCTCTAGTGGACAAACTATATACTGAAGATGCTGTGTCTAATTTACATCAGACCTTTTTTGGAGTATTTGTGGTAGTGATATAATTTTCGTTTCTTTTATAAGCTAATATCACGCTGCAGTGTTGTATTCATTTGGTAAATTGATTAAAATCTATTTTAAAAAATTGTTGTGGTCCTGATTCTCTGATCGTTAATTTTTTTCATGTAATAAAGTTGTGCATTGAGAGGCACTACGCAGACTCCATGTTTGATTTTAAAGGTCTGTAGTGACGTCCTCTATGTCCTTTCTCTTGTGTGTGTGTTTGTGTGCGTAGATGGAGCGTCAGATCCTGATGCAGAACCAGATGAGAGAGAGGCAGATGGCTATGCAGGTCGCCTGGTCCCGAGAGTTTCTCAAATACTTTGGGACTTTCTTTGCAGTGGCTACAGTTGGACTCACTGTAGGGTGAGTTTTGTATACAACTGCTCCAAGAGGTCACCTAAGGGGTGTTTTTTTAACATTGAATGGACAGTTCAAGCCAAATCAAATACACATATGTTTCCCCTTACCTGTAGTGCTGTTCATCAGTCTAGATTGTTTTGGTCTGAGTTGCCGAGTATTGGCGATATCGGCCGTAGAGATGTCTGCCTTCTCTCAAATATAATGGAACTAGATGTCACTCTGCTTGTGGTGCTCAAAGAAAAACTCAACAGCAATGTCTCTTTCCAGAAATCATGACCTGGTTACTCAAGATAATCCACAGACCTTGCTGTGAGCAGTTTCATGTAGGAACTGTTTTCTTTCTTTCACCTGCCAGATGTATCACTGTGCAGAAGGAAGCATGCGTCTACTCATGGAAAAGAGGTTCATGCTCATGATAGTAAGCATTGAGTTACTTGGTCATGATTGAGTTTTTCACATATATTGTTTTGGTGTCTTTGCACCACAAGCTGAGTGCCATCTAGTTCCATTATATTAGTGAGAAGGCAGACATCTCTACGGCCGATATCTCCAACACTCTGCAAGTCACACCAAAACAATTCAAATTGATAAATCGCACTACAGCTAAGAAAAACATGTTTTTCTGATTTTGGCCTGAACTGTCTCTTTAAGACTCACTCAGCGATAATCTCTTGTTCCTAACACACCCATACACACACCAGTAATAATGCACAGTGAGAGAACAACCTGTTTCAGCTTGTATATGAAACCTGTGAGTCTTCACAGCTTCAGTATTACATTAATCACAGTCGAGTAGTCACATCAAGTTCGACTGTGTTGTAATTACAGTCCTGCTGAAAATCACAAACCACCTTTAGGTGGCGTTAAAACAACACCACACATTTAAATGGGTGTAACTCAGGCGTCTGATTCACTTGACATTTTTCAGAATTTATTGTTTAACATTCACAGGAATTAGCTTGAAGAAAGGCAACATCATTGCTTCCTGTCATACTGTGTGTAATGTAATGCAACTTGAAGACAAAGTTTCTGTGAATAAATATAATTGTCTAGACTAAGTAGAAGTATGTGTCCCCTTAGTGCTTTTATTTATATTTTTATCACATTATTATCATGGTAAATAATAAGATGTTCATTTCTTTGTCTCTGTACTTTTCTTCAGTGCCATTAAAAGAAAGAGACCGTTCCTATTGGCTCCCTTAGTCCCTCTCGGCTTCATATTCACCTACCAGATGGACAGCGCCTATGGAACACTTATTTATCGCATGAGAGGTAGGACTAAGTTGCTAACATCATTATCATCATTACCACACACAAGCACAGCTCTAACGCTGGCCAGAAAAAAACAACTGTTATCTGTTTGCTTTTCATATACATTTAAAATGATGTTTTTGTTTTCTGAAACATTAAGTCAACACTTTAAGATCTTGATTAACAGACATGGACTGCAACTTAAAACAAAATACTCCAGGTTTTATTTTCATTATTGTCATTATCCAATACAGGATTGCACTGTGAAGTGTAGTTGTAGCCCTCTCTATGCTACACACAGAAGATGTACACAAAATTTAAACTAGAATAGGACTCTGTTGTTCACAGACATTTACATATACACAAGAAGTTCATTGTGAGTGCATTTACATGGACATGCATAACCTGTTTATGAGGCTTATCTGAGTTTTGATCATATTCAGGATATGGTGTTGACATGAGCACAGAGAAATAGGTTTATTCATATTCCCTTTACACATGAAAAATACTAGTAACCCGATTACTGATAACTGCAGTCTGTCTGCGCAGAAGCAGTGGATGAAGATACACAGCCTCTTTCTTTACCAGAAGACAAAACTCTGTCTTCTTCACTCCAGAACATAGACACTGCCATTGTTTGTATTCCTGATATGTCATTTGGCTAAAGCCATGCTGGGTTATTCATGTCCATGTAAACGCACTCTGTGTCTGAATCTCACGTGCCCATATCTTGTTTGTGGGTATGGATAACATACACATGTGTAAAACTACAATAGGTGGATTATTTGAAAGAGAACACAACACTGCATGTGAAGGACATTAACAGTTGGTTTCACAGACATCCATTTGTCACAATGCAACACACTGTATGTTTTTTTCCACTACACCCTCAGGTGAGGCTGAGAGTATCATGACATCCGAACATGACCGTCTGGACTTACCTCACGGGACTCCAACTTTCGAAAGCATAGAGAAAGCCCGCCGCGCTCGAAGCAGCCTCGCCTCCTTCCTGGAGAAATGACGTGTTGGTTATTTGAGACAAAATCATAACCGTCCAGTCAACGCATTCACCTGTTCTGCTTTTGCCTCATATACCAACTGCCTTTTTGACATTACTGCGTCTATGGTTTGCACTAATTCTGTATGATGGACCTTGAGTCAAATTATTCTCAATATGATGTTATGATGTTGTTATTTTTGTGGTTATTGTCATTAGAGGTGCATCAATTGCCAAACACATAAACTTAATCCAAACAAAATCAAGAGTAGATCTTCAGTACTGTCGTATGAAAAAAATCTGTAAGATGAAAATTTGAATCAGTTACATTGAACCATTGTAACGTGATGAGACTATAACAAGCTGAGACTGCAGCTGTCTCCCAAATCCAGACATAACAATTCAAAACAGTAGGTACTACATACTAATGTATAACTAATTTTACCACTTACTTTACCAAGTCGCACTTACAGGGAATGATAACACTATAAATCTGCAACTTAAAACAGCTACTGCCAATTAAACGTCACAAAGAGACATTGAAATGTTTTGTTTTAGTATCTTTTTTTTTTCTTTTAAACAAGTGAACAAAATATATACACAGGAAGTTTGTAGAGAGCACAACAGATATGTCAGTTTAACAAAGTACACCCATGATTTCGAAGCACTGTTCTAATTGTCTGTCACCCTCACTAGCCCCACCCACAAGCCAAAATTTATATATATTAAAGAGTATTTTGTCCTGGACTAACATAAAAAGGTGCCTGAAGTTGGGTTTTATGTTGAAAAAAAGAAGCGAAAGATGAGTAAATGAATGAATTAACGAGAGAAAGGGGATTTAAAAATTGATAAGCTTGATCAAATTGAGGAAATAGATCTTTAGTCTGACTGAAGGTTGTAGTGTTTGAGTTGGAAAGTAACACCTTTTCTTAATACACAGCAAGCGAGCGATGTTCAGATATACCACGAGCAACGAGGACATTCAGGGGACCCTATCGAGCCCTGATCAAGTCTAAGGAATGGCTTGCTGTTGCTCCAAAAATAGGTAGGAGTTGCACAAATACAGCACAGCCAAGCAGTTTTTCAAGCAAGCAACAAGTCACTTAGCCTGTTCATTGACGCACGGATCAGGTTCGGACATGTCCTTGGAAAAAAAATGAAACAATCTGTTAGCATCAGGTCCAGTAAGGACGACAGGACATAATGTCCCTCAGCCAGCATTAAAAGATTTAATACTTAGTTTTGTTTTCCAAAATTTAAGCTGTTTCACCACCCACAATTTATTTTAACCAGCTAACGCAGCTTTGTTTTCTTATCACACTGCATTGTGGGATAACTGTGCATCCTTGAGACACTCAACAAGCAACCGTATTTAGTATACATGCTGTCTGCTTTGACTATGTTACTTACTTATACCACATACTAAAATGCAGCTAAGCATCAGTTTATAGCATGAAACTGGGACACAGCGTATATCTATTCTTTTATATATCATGTTCATAATTAAAGCAGCATTAAGTGATTTTTGACCACTAGAGGGCAGAAAGACTCAGAGTAACATAACCCTAAAAAAGTCTGAGGTCATCAAGGACACATGGCTGATGTTTCAGCCAACAGGTGCCTACTGCACATCAGGCAGACACAAACAAGAAGGAAATCTAGTAGGTGCTTTTTTTTTGTTTTTGCAAGCTGACACGTGCAAACACAATATTCACATTATGCAATATTCATGTTTTCTAGCTCTAGTTTGGCTTTTAAGCTGTCAGATGCTAAGCTTTTGGGTTTCACATTTGTTATCTGATACTTCCTGCCAGGCAGGTTCACCCGCTGTCAAAGCAATAATCAAACAGTGATCAAAATTTAAGCACCAAATTTTTAAATGTAAAGGTTCTCAACATTGCAGACATTTGTCCTGACAGCAGACGATTGTTTTGACTTCAAACTGTGTAACTAAAACTTTTGATAATTTGTACTGAAAGAGTTTCTTTGTTAAGGTTGAATTAGAGTGCTAAGGAGCTTTATATCAAAGGTTAGGTAGCGTTGGTGCACCTGTACATTTTATTTTTATTATCACATTTGTGTTCAGTGGATGTAAAATATTACAAGGTGCTGATATTTATGCAATGTGTATTTACCATAATTTTAACTCATGTTTGACATCATGGAAACTATATTTGAAAATAAAAAGAAATATTGCTAAGACTTCCTCTTCTCCAGTCACGTTTTGTGAAAGGGCACTAGTTTGATGCAAAGCTCCGAAGCCGATAACTTCTATAAACACAACCACCTTCTCCTTATAGACGGACACAGCGTTATAGAAGCCTGAGGCACTTTACAATCTCAATCTCTTCCCTGTGAAGTCAACAAGACGTCATACATGCCTTCATATTGTTTGTCTCAAAATCATCACAGCAACTAGTGTATGAGTAATGTGCACACTCACACTTCACATAAAAATATTCCCCTAATATTGTTACAATAAAGAAATAACTCCAAGTACGTCATTGTCATCAATCTAAATGACGTGTGTGTGTGTGTAAGAGGGAGGGAGGGGGTTGGGGTTAAACGCAAAGGTTGATGAGTGAACCAGTGGCTTGGTTTATAGAGGGGAACAAAAAGAGGAAACCAAAGTCTGCTCTGCAACACAAGACAGAAAAATACGAGCATCTTCTCCAGCATAACAGAAAAAAAACGAGGGAAACTAACAGGATTTGAAGCATTGATCAGATCTGAGGTGGAGCTCAGCTTGACCCAGCCGGCTCGTTCCATTAGTTTGAAGTGAAAATGCTGTGGAGATTGTCTCTGGCGGTGGCTGTGGTGTGCGTCGGTGGCATATGCAACTGTGTGAAGGCAGACGTGATGAGCAGACTGATCATACCGAGGGACTACGGGGTGAAACTGTGCGGCAGAGAGTTCATCAGAGCAGTCATTTTCACCTGTGGTGGCTCCCGGTGGAAACGATCCACGGAGGGGGACTTAGGTGAGTCGACATCACTGCTGTTTCATTCATTGCTTTGCTTGTGTAATTGGACAGGAAGAAATGCTGTGGTATACATGTTTAAAAAATGAAGACTTCCTGTATAATCCACTTTATGTGTGGAAACATGTCTTTAAATATACAGTACTCTAGTGTTGCAAAGTTAGAGTGTGAAAAATTGATTTCTCATTAAGGTTAAGGATGATGAAGTGAGGAAGAAAGGGTGCACAGGCGAGGAGCTGTAATTGTTTTCTTCATTCCTACTTTAATTCCTGCTGAGCACATTACTGTAGAAGCTGGGTTATTACACATCAACAGGTTAGGCTGCCACAGGGTTTTAATCAGGCAGCAGTTCCCCCCATATTTTCATTTTAGCTGATTGACAGCCTCGTATTTCAGCACCACGGTCAGCTCATGTTCATTGTTAATTGGACTAAACCGCACTGTGAGTAACTGACATGTTGAAATAAAAGCACCTTCCTAAAAGCAGTTTATTTTTTGCCACGACTAAAGGTGCATTTGACTCCTTCCTTTCCTCAGATTTCTTCCAGTGGGGTTCCCTCAGTGACGTTACAGCGGTAGACAACCAGCACACCTGGCAATCTGGCGCAGAGCTCACAGCAGATAATCCCTCTCAGCTCCATCCCAGCTCCTCTTACTCCCTGGCAGACCTCCTGGCTCTCTTCAGGGCCAGAGGAGACGGGCAGCAGCCGATGCTGAGTGACTTTCCCCCGCCGAAGAGGTCCACAGTTTTAGGCGAGCAAGACGAGAACCCAGCTGCGGCTGACTGGCCCGTATCGAGCAAGAAGAAGAGGAACTTTTCCCTGGGTGTGGCGGGGAAGTGCTGTAACCAGGGCTGTACCAAGAATGACATCGGACGCTTGTGCTGAGGCAGGGAGAGAAAGACGGGGGAGGGACGGGTGATGATAAAGGGTTTGTGACATGAAGATGTTGTGATGGGCAGTAATGAACAGTGTGTAAAGAAGTAGGAGGTTAAATATCGAGAAGAGGAGAGCAAGTCCACATCAGCCTAATATTTTAATATATATTTTCTTTATTCTCCTCACTTGATTATTTTCTTTTAAAGAAGATGCTCTGTATGTCGCCTATTAAAACACCATTGAGACTAAATTTTAAATACTGTTAATATGAAACGTTGAGCAGTGTCATGTTGTCTACAACTCTTGTTTACATGTGTGGACAGGATTTGGAGCAATAAACAGCGTCCATATTCTCGCCTGCAGACTGTCTGGTGAAACTACGTTCATACTAGCACGGGCCAATATCACACATTAGTGTCATTTAGGCTGCTGTGAACTTATTGCTGGCCTCTGTTCACAGCATTACATGTGTCGGATCATTTTCCATCAAACACCCCGAGGACACTACAGCAAAAGAGCAGATTTCTTTTTTTCCTTTTAACCCCTTGTGACGTAGATAAAACAAATGAATAAAATAAAAACAACCCCCTGCAATGTTACACTATCACTTTAAGTCTAAATGTAATAAACATGCCCAAAACTTAATCTTGACTAAAGAAAAACAACTTTTAAAAAGACCTTAAAGCTCTTTGACTGTGGGTAAAAATAAGATGAAGGTTTTTGCCACAAGCAAGCCACATTGAGAATAAAAAAAGTACACTTTTCTCCAATGCTTTGTTTAATAAAAGTACATACACACTTGGAATATACCACATATCCATCTTTCAGTATTTACATCCATCTACACATAAATGTATTAAAAACAGTTGCATGTTGCCATCAGATGACAGAACCAGGCTTTATACAATTCACACTGCAACCAACTTAAATTGAAATAAATGGAGAGAATGTCCATTAAAATCTGTTTAAACATCCTCTGTTTTTCCAAATATCCTTTAAGGAAAAATGGTACTCAAAATAATCAGATTTGGTCTTACACACCACTGTACATACATCACAATAATGGTTGTTTGGGTAAAATAAAAAAAATCTGGGTGACAAAAACAACCCAGTAGACAGCAACATTTTGTATCTTGGCATTATAGCCACTCTGCAGGAACTAACAGTCTCTCATTCACAACAGACTTGACGCGACCAGAATATTCACACTGGCGTGACACTGCCCAGAGGTTAGAGCGTGGGAGCTTACAGACACACTGTATGTTTTTTGGTGACACGCTCTTTACAGTGACTCATACTTGGCGATGTGAGGACATCCGTCATTTGACATTATGTGTCTCCCTCCCTTAATGTTGGAATTTTAAAGGACTGATGTCGTCTCACCAGTTGAGACCAAGCGATGACCTCTGGGGCTGGAAAGTGAAGCCAATGCAGAAGCTGCAGTTCCTAGAATGGCTGCTGCCAAAACCAAATCAATCCTCACAGACAACCATGTTAAAATGCCCAACTTCGTAACAGAAAAAAACATTCACAACCTAGTAAAAACAAGTTTTTGTTTCCCCCTTCATGACAGCTGTGCAGGGGTGATTATTTTAAATAGATATCTCACCAGTTAAAATCTTATTAAGGCACAAAGTTATGCTGCTTTGAGTGACAGGCTGTCTGCATGACGTATGATACAGATCCACCCTTTGCTTCTCCCCAGCTCCACCCTCTTATCCAAATTAAGTCACCACGGGTAACTTCTGGTTTCAAAAAACCAAGATGGCAACAGCCAAAATGCTAAATGTGAGCTTCAAAACAACAGCATTGTAGTCAAGACCACCTAAACTGATCATGACCAAGACCAGAGGGTATCAAGACCGAGTCAAGTGCGTGTCCCACACTGCATAAAACACCTCTGATCAAATGTGGAACATCCACATTATCATAAACGCATCCACAGAAAACAGGTGAAGATTCCTCTTCATTCACCTCTTGTATTACTGTACTGTATATATGCGGTATGTGGAAGTGTATATCATTTATTCATTCATTCTGCTATCATATTAAGGGGTTGCGGGGAATCCCAGCTGACTTTGGGTGAGAGGCAGGAAACACCCTGGACAGGTCGCCAGACTATCACAGGGCTGACACATAGAGACAGATTGATTCACACTCACATTCACACCTACGAGCAATTTAGAGTCACCAATTAACCTGCATGTCTTTGGACTGAGAGAAAGCCGAAGCCACAGAAAACCCACGCTGACACGGGGAGAACATGCAAACTCCACACAGGAAAGCCCCGGGTTTGAACGCAGAACCCTCTTGCTGTGATTCTTACCACTGCATCACTGTGCCACGAGAACTGTCTCAATAACAGACAGCAGACACTTCCTTTTTTGCACAGGCAGCGATAACCCCACAGTTGTGGTCTTGACCATACACAAAATAAAATCGTGAACCCTATGTCTCTGAAACTGAGATAAGAGTGAGTAAAAATGCCGTTGAGTCTCAGACAAGACCGAGACCTTCACAAAGTGGTGTTGAGCATGGTCTCGACACCAAGACCTTTCCCGTGTACTACAACACTCTAAAACGGGAGTCCACAAACCAGTGGGTGACGTCAAGGCGGCTACATCCTTTATTTTCATACAGTCTATGGCTGAAACTGGTGAGAGGAAATAACTTTCAGACAGTAACACTTGGAAAATAGAGGAAAAAAATCCCCTCGTGACAACTGATCCATTTGTGGCCGACACTGTAAAGCATAAAACACACACACACACATTCAACATATTCACAAGCTCCTCTACAACTTTAAATGGGTGGGAAAATAATGACATGAACAAAAGGCAGAGAGGATTTAAATAAAGTCATTACTTGTAACAACAAGCTGCAGAAAATAAACAAACAAATCAGCTGATACAAGTCTGACCTCTGTTATGTAGAAAGGTGTGGGTGCTGGGTGCTTCTCCAGTTGCTTCACCAGCAAGTCCACTGTAACTGTAGGAATGTGACTCAAAAGCACCAGTAGAATTTTCATAATAGTTCCCCTTGTGGCAGAAGCACACATTCATCGTCTGTTCTTTATCAGTCTTTAAATCATCCAGCAGTTCATGTCCAGCAGTCCCTCGTAAATGTTCAGCCACACACGAGCGGTGCATTGAGGTTCAGGTGTGCAGTTAGATGGCTGTTGAGAATCCCATCTCTTTGGCTTAACAAAAGAAATTACAAAATCAAAGGCTGAGCATTAACAACATGCTACTTGTTGGTGATACATACATTTTTGGTACAAATATTTATTTAAGGCTTCAACATTCAACAGAAGTTTCTTGAAGTAAAAAAAAAAAAGTTGGATTCTTACAAAAGTATAATTTCTCCAGCCCATGACTGTCGTCAAATTCTACTTGTAAAATACGTACAGAAAAGTCAAAGAAAATAATTTATCCCACCATGAAATGTTCTTACAGGCATCTGATGTAGCTTCTGTTTGTTGTCTGAGTCAGATGTAGTGTACTAATAAATCAGATAAATCGTAAATGCCATGTTAAAGGAGCACTATAGGATATTCAGAGCAGATCTATCATTCAAAGTCTGCACACAGCTTTTAATTCCTTAGCTAGCGGCTAGCAGCTACTTGTGCTAATAGCATGAACAGTGCTAACAATGTTAACCAGGGGGAAACTGGAGGGTCGGCGCTACGCTTTAGCTGTAACTTACATATAAGCACGGTGCAGCAGAGCAGTGATAAGCTAGCCAGTGGAATACACATGAGACTCATGGCACTAATATGCATGTGAGGTTGGACCGTCTACCACAGGGTTACAACACACACAGGAAGCATGACTTCATTCTCCGCTCAGCACATTAAACTACATATCTCTACATAGTTGTTGCTGCTATATTACTACTCTAATATCCTACAGAGCTCCTTTAAGAAGTGGGTCAACTACTGAGAAAGTGGATATGCCCGTTCATCATCCTTATTTGAGTAAATCTTAAATAGACTGACAGACATGCACATCTCCAAAAGAAAAACAAAAAACAAGTTCACTTTTGACCAGCGGCTGCACGGCCGCAGTAAACCCAGACATCTCAGAGACATTCATTGTTCTGTTAAGATCCGTGAGGACGGACCCCCCCGGGGAGTCCGCACCTAAAGGTCAAAGGTTCAGGGATCAATGCCGCTCATCCGTCCTTGCTGTCTCGCACACTCTCCACACTGTGAATTAATGTCTTGAAAGTAGGGCGCACGCTCGGCTCACTGCTCCAGCACTCTGTCATAATCTTGTAAATCTGGAGGAGGCATCAGAGCACGAACATTAACACAGAAAAACAGGAACAGTTACTTTAATTCAACTAAAATAACTAAGTTGGGTTCACGTTTGCGATGAAAAACCAAGAGGTGTTTTTTTTTTTTTTAAACAAAAACTGAGATGTTGTAGCTGAGTTACTGACCTCCTTTGGACAATTATCAGGAGCAGGCAACCTGTATCCATTTTTGAGCAGGTCTATCAGATGGTAGACAATCATCTGACCCTGCTTTTCATTCCCCATCTTGTCCATAAACACCTGGAACGGGAAAAAAAGCTTACGTCAAAACAGCTTATAAAAACCTCTGAAAAAAAAAAACAGAGAAGTGTTTCCTGTTTTTGTGCACGTCACTGTTTAATCAACTGATTTCTCTAACAACACTTGTTGTTAATATCTGCTCTCCAAGTAATCTAAGTAATTACACTGGCCACTGTTTTATAGCACAAATAAGGTGACAAAGCAGTTAAGGGTTGAATAAGGAAATGCTTACGCAACAGAAAAGTTGAATTGTCAAACTCAAAAACTTAAGTAAAAAGAAAAAGAAAGAGGCGTGGTACCGCAGGTGGGCTGCAGTTCTTGTCACTGTAGGTGAAGAGTTCGTAGAGGACGACACCGAAACTCCAAACGTCTGATCCTACAGAGAACTTGCTCTCTGTCAGCGACTCTGGAGCATACCTGAAAAATACCACAGCACATTATATATACAGTATATAAACATAATGATGCTCACATCTTTAAACAGTCAACACATGTCCTACATTACAAGCAGACAGATATAAGGACATGAAAGAAACACACTTGGTCTGGATGACGTCTAATTTCCCTGCCTTTCATGTGTAACACACACAGTCTTATCTTACACACTCAAGTTTAAGGATTAGTCACAAAGGGTTAATACTTTTTGAACCTCTAACAAACATGCAGTGTGTGTTCCTCACCAAAAGATGGGGCTTTCCCCGGGCTCTTTGACCGTGTAGTACTCTTTGTCCTGTGGCAGCACCTTGGTCAGGCCAAAATCACCGATCTTCACCCTCATCTCGCTCTCCACCAGAATGTTCCTCGTGGCCAGGTCTCTGTGGATGTATCGCTTATTGGCGAGGTAGTCCATACCCTGAAATATGAGTCAAATCACACAGAGAAAGAAAACTGATTTATATATTGTATGTTCTTACGTTGTTACCAGATGGAAATTTGAAAGTGGTTGTCCACTTTTTTGTTTAGAATATTTTGTTGATTTTACATTTTTATATGGAAGAAACAATAAGGAAAAACACACACATTCAAAGAAACAAAAGAAGTATACTTTTAAAAAGTAAGAAAACAATACATCATGCATATAATTATGCCATATGGGCAACAAGAAAACCAAGTATAAATAAATAAAAGAATAACTGTGTCTATACAGGAATAAATAAATACAGAAAAATAATGCTGACATTGATACGGAAATAAATAATTTTTAAAAACGCAGAGGTTTGAACCTCCTAGCTCATTAAGTTACAGATAAAAACAGAAATAAATATATATACATATAGTTGTATAAAAATGTAGAAATAGATTAAAAATCAAATTTAGTCCCGTTTATTTTTTTACTTTTTTAATTATGCATTTAATTCCATATTTACTTTAACATTTATTCATTTTATTTATACATTTATTTCCAGATTTATTTTAACATTTATTCTTATATTTTTTAATACAATTATTCATTTATTTATTTCAGTTTTTTTCTGTATTTATTTATACAATTATTTATTTATTGATAAGTCGTTTTTATCCTCCATAATATAAAAACCAACATATGTATACACACATATGCATACATGCTTATTCCTACATATGTAAAACATCCACATCTCAATCTCCTGTATGAGAAATTATTGAGTAAATAAATAAATAGCTTGTATGTTTCATTTAATGGGTAATTACTGACTTAAATCATTTTTTGTAGTTTTCCAGATACATTAGATTTTCAGTGTTTATGTTGATGTGTAGACACCCATCTCAAGGCCTCCACTCCGTGACTACACCTGCGCAGTGTTAGTGCTGCACTATAAACCCTAAAACTAGCGAATAATATGCACTGATGACAGGACGTGGTCACAATATCTGCCCTGCCATGATAAATGCTGCTCCTAATCATAACCCTGAGCCACTGTATTTTTCTAAACAAAATGCAGCAGGAGTCACTAACTTCCACGTAATTATATTGCTGTGTGCTGAAAATGTGTTCATACAATACAAAAACATGATCATACACATTACCAAAGACCGACAGTTACTTATATACCTCAAATATTTGCCCCATTTTGGAGTCATTTTTTCTAATCTATCTCGTATTCAGTGAGTTTTCTAAATATACGCAGCCACCCTGCCGAGCTCAATAAGCCAGTCATCATATATGGACTCTCTTCATATTACAATGAATCCAATCAGTCTACTTTAAAAAATTATTTCAATGGTGTCAGAAACAGGACAGATGGTAATGATTCCTGATACTTGCTAGTTATGTTTGAGCGCAGCTTCATGAAGAACTGTTTCTAGCGTTCAGTACACCAGTGTTTAAGTCTTTAAAGTCCGCACCACCTACTGCCCTACATTACCTTGCAGATCTGTGATGCATAGTGGAGCAGTTTGTTGCAATCAAAGCGGTCCTTGTGTTTGATGAGATAATCTCTCAAGCTGCCGTAGGGGAGATACTCCATGATCAGCCGTAGGTTCCTTCGTCCTGCAGAAACAAACAAGTTAAGTGCGATACTTAAAAGAAACAATATGACGTGTGAGCTGTTGGGTGGAGGCCATTGAGAAAATCAAGATTTATTTGTTTCATGGGCATGGTCACAGACGCCCTGGGCAGCAAATGTGGGAACTGTAAAGACATTATTATATATAACTAAATCTGCAGGGCTGGTAATATCAAATTAAGGAACAAGCTGATCAGCAAAGTTTAATCTGTCACTAGAGTGAAACTAGAATTACCGCCTTAACGTTGTATGGCTCTGCAAACCAAGTTTCACTCACAGTTTACATCCATGTACGTAAAAACATGGACGCTTCACACACGTCTAGCCCCCGGCAGCACAGAAGATCTATATGATCAGCACAGTTTCAAAGTAGACACCCAAGATGATGATCAAATGTCTCCTCTTCTGTTCTTGCGTCATGGCGTTGTTTAATGGCCAGGAAAGTCTTATTGCAAAACATTATGAGGTTACAGTGAAGCTGACCTTTGACCTTTTGGGTATAAAATGTCATTGCTTCACAGTTTAATTCTATTAGATATTTGGGTCAAAATTTGTCACAATTAGCGTACAAACTCTTGAGTTATGACCAAGAAACATGTTTAGGTTTGCCCACTTAATTCTAATCAGTTCATTCTTGAGTCAAATAACCCATCTCCACCAAGCAGTGCGGTACAGTTCAGTTCGGAACGCTTTTTTTTTACGTCTCCACTGCTAAAAGTTGTGGATGGTACCAATGGAAATGTTCCATACTGTCCCTATTTTTGGTCACCCCTCTGTTGGGGTACCTAGCACACAGATCTGGTACTAAAAGGTGGAGCTGTGAACACTGCAGTCTGTTGATTGGTCAATAGCGGACTGTCACTCTGCTCAGGGCTGAGTGGCTGGTTTTGTAACCACTGTTTAGACTGTGGCAAGCTTTACATGAGTAGACTATAACTATAAAAATAAAAGATGTTTTGCTGCCTCTTGCAGCAGCTGTAGTCTGAGAAAAATTACTTAATTCACTGGGCCAACTGTCTGCAACTTTTAAGGTGGAACGTTAACTTGTGATGTAACTCAATGCATCAGCTGAGGACGTGAATCCATAAGCACACCTTAAATTTCAATATGACAACTTTGATCATTACTTTACTTGTTTGTTTTTCCCCTCTTGGATGAAACAGACTTTTGGTAATGAGTGGATCTTCAAACATTAAAAATATATATATGAATTTCGACCGGATTATGTGAACTGCGTACATTCTAATTCTGACTTGGAAGGGAAAAAAAGCATTGTGGAGCGTCATCCCTGTGTGCTCCAGCTGGCTGACCTTGCCTGAGGGCTAAATGCACAAACCCGCTATTTTTAAATATCCCATGGAGAGAGACTCTCAATGCAGCCTGTTCTATTTTGTTCTGAAAATGTGGGTGTGCAGCCCTGTTCTGTGGACAATAAACAAAGTGCAGACCTCCATCTATCAGGAAATACAGTGAGTGCTGGATGAAGCAGTGAGGGACAACAACCCTGCTCACATGTTTGCGGTGTAAACGCCAAACATACCTAGGGTTTATGTTCCCTGTCTGCAGGGTTACTTTTGGTTCCAAAGGTAGCATACCGAAAGTGTTCGGTAGAAATGGGGCTTAAGTGGACGTTTGTGCCAAATATGAAATAAATTCCCTCCTGGTGTTTTTGAGATATCGCATTCATGTGTGACAGCACTCATTTTAAGTACTGTGTCATATATGACTAATCAACAAAATCAGTTATATAGATTTAAAACTGAGCTAGGACAGGCAACAGGATACATAATCACACCTCATATTGTGCTTTTCTGACCGTTTGTAAAAGCAAATTATCACACATATCAATATCAAATAATCTGCTCATACCTGCACTGTAGCAGACTCCTTTGTATTTGACAATGTTTTCATGCTGGAGGGATCTGAGGATCTCAATTTCCCGCTCAAAGTCCCTGAGGTGCTCGGCTGTGCTGTGTTGTAGTTTCTTCACGGCCACCACCTCCCCTGTGCTGTCCTGCAGGGGGTCGTACCTGCACATCTCCACGCTACCAAAGTTCCCCTGCAGCGTAGGGGTCAGAGGGAGAGCAGATTTTAGAGATATGGAAACAATAGCTGTGACTTCACATTGGTATTGGGGCACACATTAAATTAGTTTTTCTTATGTAGCCAAGTATGAGCTGCTCATTAAAAAGGAATCAGTGAGATACCTAAGCACAGGAAAAACATTTGACGGGAAACAATCCACATCATCTTCAGAAATTGTTTATTTTCATATGTAATAGTGCTGAACATTATGCTGTCTGGAAACTACCATGAGAATATTTGAGAGGATAGAGGAAACTGCTGATTAGTCATGCGGGTTGAATGTTTGCTACTGTATGTCATCATTTATCCGAAAGATGCATTTCAAACACCCACATTAAAACACTGACTAAAAAAGAAACCACCTCGAGAGAGTGTGAAACTTTGAGAACATTTTAACAGATTCTTAAAGAGCTCTTCCAGTTAAATGCTTACACCAGCTGTCAACAACCTTTACTATCAAAAGAGCCATTTTTGGCCAAAAAATAATCTGCCTGGAGCCGCAAAACATATTTGATCCTTAAAATGAAGGTAAACTTAGTCCAAATTCACCCATTAACAATACTGATATACTGAACTTTTTTTTTTAACTTTGCAGTGTTGGCGGTAAAAGCAAACGTATATGTCCATTTTGTTTTGATCTGGAATCTATAGCTAGCTTAGCTCACTGGAGACGTGAAAAAAATAAAGTCTGCTTCACGAAGTTGACGTAAAGTGAGTAATTGATACAGATATGGTCACTTGAGGGATTAAGTATTCCTTTAAGAGAGGTAGCAAGGAGAAAGATCAAGCTACTAAAAACATGCCCAGTTAAAGACATTATTTAAATACTTTGAAGGTGAAAGGAGAGAGTAAAACAAAAAGGAAAAATTCTTAATAAAAATAGTAGTATGAGTGTGTGTGCATGTCTCACTTTGCCCAGCTGCTTGAGAAAGATGAGGTGCCGCTCCTCAAACTGGGCGGGGTCCTGGTTTTCGGAGGCCCATGGGAAGCCAAAGCCTCTTGTCCTGTTGGGCACCATGTCGCTCTCCACCAGCAGCTCATAGTCTGCAACACAACAAAGATGGTGAAAAGTCTTCAAAAAAAAAAATCTTAATAAAACCTGAGATGAAAAGAGACATTTTCTGTCTTCCTACCTGGCGTGAAGAGGCTGTTGAGATCTCTGATAATCGCTCTGAAGGAGGGTCGGTGCGAGGGCTCGTAGTCCATACAGTTGTTAATCAGACTGGCCAGCTCTGTCCATTTAGGAGCCGGCAGCTGGTGCCTGTCCTCATAGAACAAGTGTTTCTGCAGAGCAAGAGCAAATGTCAGAACATGCATGTTTTCAGACAGAAGAAAACAATATAAAGTTAGCAGACATTCTTATAATCATATGCTTTGAATAACTTTGCGTTCCTCTTACTTTAAAACACAGATCATGAATTAAAGGAATAGTTTGACATTTTAGGAAATAAGGTTATTTGCTTTCTTGCCAAGAGCTAGATTAGATAAGTGATATCACTCATGTCTGTACAGTAAATTTGGAGCTACAGCAAAGAGCCACTTAGCTTAGCTTAGCATAATGACCAGAAACTGGTGGAAACAGCCTGCCTGGCCCTGTCCAAAAGTAAAATAAAACAACACCTACCAGCACTTCTAAAGACCTAGACACAGCAAACCGTCATCAAAGAACTAGTGGCAACAAAGGCAGACTATTGCATCACTTCACGTTGCCTGTGTCTTGACCAAAAAGTTGAACACGAAGCAAAGACTACAGCCAACGGCTAACTAGCTTGTATGTTCTGCGCCTGTTTAACTTGTCGGTGGTGTGTATTTGTCATTCAAAAAGGGAAACCAGAAGACTGACAGCATGGATTTAAGAAACTAGTTAACCAGTTTGCACAATAACAACACAACCCAATGTTGAAAACACGAATGATATTTACTGTGTGCTAGCGAACAAAAGACACAAATTTCAAACTCTGCTTAAGAACTTAATGGCTAAAAAATAATGTAACCTAATATAACAAGTTTGTTTCTGTCTCATGCCCTCTTGTCTTTAGCTGCATGTTTTCTTTCCGATCTGTTTCTCCTCTCGAGCACTGAGCTGAACAGGGGACTTACTGATAGGATCCGCCAAAGTTCAGTCAACTTGTTAAATCGGCCAAAAAAAGTCCACAAGGCCTGACTAATGCCAAAGATGTGAGACACACTGCAAAAAATAGGGTAAAAGACACTGACTGACGGCCGACCATTGGCTTGGTGTGTCAGGGCCTTAAAGCCCATCAATGAACACCAAAGTGTAAAA
Organism: Cephalopholis sonnerati; assembly: GCA_019142605.1. NCBI lineage: Eukaryota > Metazoa > Chordata > Actinopteri > Perciformes > Serranidae > Cephalopholis > Cephalopholis sonnerati. The sequence goes on from JAGQAX010000019.1 coordinate 20,478,535, forward strand.
AGGACGCTAACTATTTCTAGACTTCCTGCACTCAGTGAGACAACCAACTTAATTTCCCTAAGTCAGTATTCTCAATGCATTCTTGTTTTTATGACCTTGGAGCAGTCCAAGGTGCTGAGTGGTTTGTCGCCGCCACTGCAGATCTCCCAAAGCGTGGTCCCAAAGCCCCACTTGTCTGTGGCTAAACTCAGGTTTTGGGGGTCTTCAATGCACTCGGGGGGCACCCATGGGATACGCTCCACCAGAACTGATTAACAGAGCACAGAGGGAAAGAAGCACATGAATTGAACAGAAGACAGACAGAGATAACACAGTATCAAACAATTCTGAAACGGTCACACCAAAGCAAAAACAAAGCTGGCTAACATTATTCTCACATTGTGCCTCCACACAGGTGTGAGGTACAAGTCTTCTCACATCAGGACAGTCCATGTATCTCACCTTCTTTGGGCAGCACCGTGATGCTGATACCAGGGTCACTGAGCTTGATAAAGGGCATGCTGCCCGTCATCCGATCCTCCTCTCTGATCAGAAGAACATTCTTGGCACAGACATTTCCATGAATGAGGTTCTTATCCTCCTGTGTGCAGACATGACAGGGATAAGATTTAATTAACTTTGTAGGTTACCCTGCTCCAACCCTCAACTAGTCTGATTTACACATCAGTTTAAGATATTCTCTTTGCCTTGAATTTCAGTATATGTAAATATGCCTGCCACATGCAAACTAAAACAAGTCTGTATGAGGGCAGACTGCATTATGTCAGTAGTCTTACCAGGTAGTGCATAGCCCAGGACAGCTGCTTGGCCACTTCTAGCTTCCAGGTGATGTTAACACAGCTTTTATTCTTTTTCAGGTAGGTGTCCAGTGAGCCAAATTTCCCATACTCCTGCACCATCATGTCTGACAGGGAGATGTGAAGGAAGTCATTTTATTAGTCACTATTATCCACATGGAAAATATTTTAAACAAAGGGCGTTTAATTAAAACTCCCTGTAACCACTTTGTGGTTTACTGTAGCTGATTTCCTGTGGATTCTTTAAAGATGCTTTAACAGCAGTTCAATGAATGTTTTTATCTCTGTTTTGTCATCTGGTATAGTTCAGGTCTTCTTTTGCGAAAACTATCTTTGGTCATTAAATCTGAACTGTTTTGAGTTGAATTCCTTCAGAATAGTTAGACTGTTGGTGCGCCATGTGTCTGATTTATTTTAAGAATGGAACATCCTAACATGAGATGACAACATATTACTCTCTGTCAGAGCTTGCATGTTTTCTCAAAGTCTTTCATTCTGATCTTTGTTTTTCTTTCCAGCCTGCTATTTTTCTGCTTTTTGAGATGTGAGAGAGCTCCTAACTTAGCCTAAAAACTTTTAATCAGAAGTCCTAGCTCAGAAGTGATTTAGGAAAGTTCTCAGAGCAACTCTGAGCAAGGAAGAGACAGAAACTTTTATCACAGTGAAGAGGTGTGGTGGACCCCATTGCTAGGTGTGATGCTTCCTTTTAACAGATTTGATTGGTTGTAACAGACACTCCCTTTTGTGAGCCTGTAAGGTGTGGACACCCAGTGGAAATGAAATGAACTGCTGACCGTGAAAGTGTTGTCATTGTTAGTGTGAGCTCTGTGCTGATGGAAGTCAGAGAAAGACTCAAGTCATCACTGCTGCACATTTTTCTAGTTTTTCAAATATCTTAGTGTTGTGATCACTATTTCTGGCGTAATAGCATTAGGTGGGAAATGTGTGTGTCCCTCATGAGATGAGCCATGTATTATCCCTGAATGATATGTGGCATTTCATTAACTCACTCTTCATCCAGTGGGGAATATTTCTCAGACCTCTGTGTTTCCACCATTTTCTCTTCTGATGAAGAAACTCTTAAGCCTCTTAAAAGTCCTCCTCCCTACACCTAACAGTTTTTCACCTTGGGAGCTCTTTCAAGGTCTGAGATGCTCCGGACCTAGTCTTAACTTTAAGGGGAAATTCTAAGAAAAAGTCACAATTCTAAACATTTTCTTAGACTAGAGAAAGCTTTGTGAACATGGCCTCTGAAGTCTGGGTCAGTCTTAGGTGGTGTAAAGATCAAGACTACAGTGACAAATAAGTGACTTGTTGATCCCAAGGGCTTCATCCGGTCAGAGTGGAGGGGTCAGGGCACAGCAGAAATTAGGTCGCCAGGTCAGAAACCTTATTTTGTCTCTGTTTGATTGTCACAGTTGCCTATAGGGACAACGTTTGACCTCATCTGACGTAAACACAACGTCAGTTTCTAATGTAAAAACTCTGTTGCATTCAGGAGGCCTCATTGCCTTTCTTTGTATTCTATGTAACACACATTCTGTTTTGCCTTGGTTTCAATACGTCTCTCATCTTAACTGTCCTTTTTATATGTAACAGGTGAGGATAACCACAACGACCGCTTCCTTTGTGACCAACTCTGTCCAGCACAGGATATCTACAGGTATCAGAAACTTTAATGCACTTCAGGGCCTTTTCAAGATAATTTATGAACCAAATTTAAGGCTAATTTGAGATTAATCATCTTTTTCTTTTTCAAGCACTGCAGGTAAGTAACTTATATGAAGATTGTTAGAGTGAGTGAGGTAAATCTACATTATGCCAACAGGTAAGTGAAAGTATAAAGTAAAAAGACAGCAGGTAGTCCAGTGGTAGGTTTTAAGATTTGTAACATCAGGAATGTGGACCTTAACACAGGAGAGCTCGACTCATTTTGAAAAACAGTTCAAAGATGGATAAACAAAATTAGATTAAATTCTTGTGATAATTAAGACCTCACAAATTCAATTTTTTGACTATTTCATGACTTTTAAGGCCTATCATTTCTGAATGTTAGACTGAATTAAGGACCTGCAGACACCCTGGTCCAGTGGTGTGTGTTTGTGTGTGTGTGTGTTGTAGACTTACTCTCATTGCCACAAACACACACGCCATAGTTAAGGAGTAAGTGCTTGTGGGTGAGCTGGCTCATCATACTGGCTGCTTCAAAGAAGGACTGTGGGGGAGAAAACAAGAGAAGAGTTCCAATTAACTTGCCCAGTTTATTTCATCACATCCACTCACTCACTCAACAAGCTAACCTCTGAATAGTTGCGGTGAGCCTTGTCCAGGATCTTGATCACGACATCTATCTGGTGTACCTCTCCGTAGTCTCCCAGCTCTTTCCTCACACCACAGAAGATCTTCGTAAAGGTTCCTTGGCCCAGACTCTCTTTCTAAAAACACAGAGTTTTATTTTGTTGAAAACCTACTTTTGAACCTGCATTTGTTTAACACCTTTCTACTCATTGACCACTCAAAGCGAGTCACATTCAAGCCGCTGATCTTCTGATCTTCTGATCTCCTGCACCCCACTGCCCCAGGACTTATCTGTGCCAGCCAGCTAGACCCTATCTGACCACCTGGCTTTGACAGCTCAATATGAAACTAAATGCACAGCAAAGGTAAATACATGTTCAAAACAGGAAGATAAGACAACAACTGTTAAATCCGGTGAAGGAAGGCTAAGAGGACAATATTGCAATACAGAAAACCCCCTGAGCTTTCTTGATTAGTGGAACGGCTTCTGTGGGTTTCCTGTGACAGACCTGCCGCACGAAACTTCAAGCGCTCAAAAAACAGAAAATTCGCCGAAAAGGAAATGGAGCAGTCACAGAGGTGAGAGCAAGGCTGTCACACTGTTACGTACGCACACACAACACACTCACACATGTCCATAGGGACCGCTATTGACGCTGAGTTACAGAAGGTGGATCAAATGAGGAAGTGCTTTGTTAACTGTAGTGACCTCACTGACCCACCGGAGTCCTTCTTGTCCTATCTAATTAAAAATTCTGGTACACTCACTCATATTGACAGGTTTACAGTGTTACCTTGTGTTATATCACAATTAAAAGACACAGGCCAGGGCGAGAAACCGTACACAAGCACCTTTACAATACTTTTGTACCCTTCTACAGTGCATCTGATCTAATACACTTAAACTTCCTACTAACACTAGTTATGAATGTTGGTTTGTGTTTTTCAGATGAGACAAAAAGAGGGTTAACTTACGATGATGAGGTCCTCTTTACGGATCTTGTGGAAGACCATCTGGCTGATGTTGTGTTTGTGAAGTGATGGAGACAGTGGAACATCTGCCCCTTGGTTATTTCTACACACCACCAGGTTGGATTTATCTAAAGAAAGGTGAAGACGGGCAGGGATTAGGAAAACTCACATTCTGTCACTACATCAGATTAACACTACAGGAGAGTTACTGTTTTCCAGTAGATTGCTTCATTTTGAGTTCATGATCACGACTATCGGCGTGAATAAAAACATAACAACTCTATCAAATCCCCAGAGATGTAATGGCCATGTGCTGTGGGGCTGTTTAAAACTGACCTGAAAGTTCATCTTATCTATGCGCTCTTTAATTCCAGACTTCAATACTAAGGTTTTTTAGTGGAAATGCATGAATATATGAGCCTTGGATGATACTGGACAAACCACCAATTATTACTGCATGATCCGTGCTATCGGGAGTTGTGCTATCATATACATAAATCAAGCCTGTCAGTAAATGTGCTGAAGTTCAATGGTTACTTCAAAGAACGCAGTGTGTGTTCTTCACTGGCTTAAATCCATCAGGGATTCAAAATTGTGTCTGGGTCAAAAACAAGTCATCTGATACAAACAGAAGCTTGGGAATACGTAATTGGATAAGCAGCAGCAGGAATTTAAGAGATGTGGAAAAGCAAATAAATAAACGATACAAAAAAACAAGACAGCAATTCCAAAGATCCCTATAAGGACTAAACTATACAAGGGCTTATTGGTTGCTTTGGTGCAGGATGTTGAACTACTGTAGGAGAGGTCTTGTAACTTTTATCACCTTCTTATATTGTCTATTCATAGCTTTCAAAATGTTAAAGATTAAACTTTAACTGCTAGCCTCAGTCATATTTTGTAGTCTTACGATAAACCACCAAAAATTAAGGCCAATTTATGGGTCAACAGCTTGCATGATATCTGTCGCAAATGAGCTTCAGTAATCAATTCTTTAATGCACTGACAAGTTTTACATCTAATTCTGGTTAAAAATTGAGTTCGTCCAGTGTTGTAGTGGAGGGTATATGCAAGTATACAGGGTATTCCCAGTTCTTTTGCTAATGTTAACAATATACAATATAGGTCTTTCCTGTGCTGGAGAATATTTTAACAGCATTAAATGTCTGCATTTTATTGTATATGTGTTCTTTTACTCTTTGTTTATGTGTGTGTGTGAGTGTACATGTACATACTGCATACTGTATTCTTATTAGTGTATGTTAATATGTGAGTACTTACCTTTGAGGCTGGGTGAGCAGCACCTGGTCAGCTGAAATGTGTATCCATCAGTGCGGAGCGCCTCTTTCTGGTAGCAGTGCAGTAGTTCCCTGAGTGAGCCGAAGCTCCTCTTAGCACCACTCAGAATGTACTCTCCTGACTCTGTCTTCACAATCTGACAGTGCTTGTAGTCCACCATGGTTTCATACTGGAAATCAAAGAGAAAAATGATTACAGTGAAGTTGTGCTGAATATGCCGACTGTATTATTTTAAGAGACAACAGAGGACGCTCCCTGATGGAGTCAGTGTCAGTCAGAGCACATAAGAGAATGAAACCTTATGGCTCCCTCCAGTGGTTAAAAAAATAGGCAATATTTAAGAGGGTCTGGTGTGTTCATCTTTTTGACTACCTGATTTTTAGCAAGACAGTGGACATAGTTTACTTTTAGAAACAGACACACTGACAGTTCAGTGTAGTGATGCAGCTGTGATTACTGTCACTTTGCCCATGTTCCTACTTCACTGAACAATTATTAAAACAAAGCACTGCATTGTATTTACACTGTGTTGTGAGACAATGTATCAGCCAGTGGATGATATCTAGTAGTCTGCTGTGATGCATGTGGTCATGGGCTTAACAGGCGAGTTAGTGAGATCTATCATTAGCAAAGACCGTGTTCAATGGGTCTGTTTATTTGTAGTGTCACATGTGAGAGATACACAAGTTCACATTGATGGTGACCCAACATTAACAGCTTACCCCCACCACAAAGGACATGAAGTATTTGTCATAGTCCCTAGGGCTGCAGCGAAGGATGTACAGGCCTTGGTGGTTACCAGAGCGACGCAGCTTACCAATCGTAAACTCCATCCTGTTATCAAAGTGAGAAAATATGTTTGTGTGCGCGTGGTTCTGTGGTTGTGGGTGCACGTGTGCACCAGTGATGTGATACTTTAGTGAATGTGTGTTATACTCACGACACAGGGCCATGGCAGTAGCTCTGTATGCACTCGAGAAGTCTTGGTGGAGCCACCTCTTTACACAGATAATGATGGGCGTCTGCAACCAGCCTGTAATACCCATCAACTAATGATACGAATGACAGAGCTTCTGAGAGTGAACGAAACTCCAATTCCTGTGTGGTCAGATAGAGACACAGATATCGGGGGGGGAGAGGACAAAAATAAATTATTCAGTCTCTATTTTTAACTTGAAATCAGTGTAATCAATAAGCATTCAACTCATGCTGTTACAAATCATTACACTTAAACATAATAGTTTTACAGACAGTAGTGAAATTTAGTAGCCATGCATCTCAGTTCATTTTCGATTTCCAGCGAGCATTATCAATGGGCATAGAACAAAATACCTCCGGACGCGACTTACAACCAATCAGGGCAACAAAACATGACCTACAACTACTCAGAGTGACAAAATTTGTGATGTAGCACTGAGCGAAACATACAAGTTAGTTGGTCTGTTTGCAAGCAGGTAGAAATGGTAGCCTGATCACAAACTTTCTCAAATTACAGCAAAACAGTACACTAAAATGGAGCAGGAAATAGACGATTCAGTAACAGAATCTTGATTCATAAGTGACCAGCACTGCCTAGTTAAACAGTTTCATATGAATTTCGTCATCCTCACGGTGATTCAGTTCCATCAGTCATTGTATCAGACCTGCTCCATATTGGATGAACTGTGAATGGCTTGTTCAGGATCTGGCGGAAAATCTATTTGAATGGCAGGGAACCAGATGCATCTGGCAGAGCAAGTAAAACATGAGCTCACAGATCCCTCTGGGTCCAAGAATAGGAAATTAGATAATATTGGAATTAAGAAAAGTAAACATATTCATTTTAAAGTGCTACTAGAGAAACATAGAGCAGAGCTTGAAGAATTCAGTGTCTACTGTGCCTTGGTCTTGTTGTCCTGTCTGGTCAGGGTAACTATGCGGCTCTCCACAGAGCCTTCCTTATTGGCCTGTTTGATGCTGATGTCGATCACTGCTGGGAAGTCACAGTACATCTGCAGCTCCTGGAGACACAGAGGAGTACAAAATAGTGCTTTATGTTTGCATTATATGAAGTAGCGTGCACACACATGCGCTCTCGTTGTTATTGGCAATTTTAACCAACTGCTAGAGTTCCAACTACTGTTTAAAAAACAGCCATGACAGCATGACATTGTGGCAGACTGGTGCATTACCACAGCAACATGAACACATCTCTTGTTCCTCACCTCCTCTGCTCCTTCTTCTTCTTTCCCTTCTGACAACTGGATGCCCGTGTCACCCATGACTACAATGGTAACCTCGCGTGCAGGGAGGTCAGTGACTTGGAAGCGCTCAGAGTAGAGGGAGGGTAGCAGCATCTCCAGACTCATCAGGTATTTGAGCTTGAGGTTAGATACCGTGGCCTTGCATTCACTGAACTGCTGGATGAACCTCTTGAAGCGATAGCGGATCCTCTTCCGAGTCAAGATGTTGTATTCCTGGATGCGGCTTCGCATGCATCTTGGCAGGAAGGATTTGTAGCTGAGAGTGAAGAGTGGATTGGGAAGTTGAGAATAATAAAAAGATGAGGGAATGATGAACAGAAACCAGGACACACACAGAGAAAGAAGGGGCAAGTGGAAAAAGAGTTTAAAAGAACAAATCTTTGTGACAGTTCAGCCAGTGTACATGCTATGTCTCAGTAGGTAAACCAGTGACATAAATCTAGCAATCCTCAATACCTCCCTACAGCAACGGCAATAGTGCACAAAAGACACCTCTCCATACTTTGTACTACTCCACTGCTCATTTAGTCGTTACTGGAAAACCTCACCTCAGTGAGTTCACAACTCACTGGAAGTCGGTTTGCTTGTACAGAAGTTAGCCCACTACAATGCGATGGCAATAATGCACATAAAAATGGCTGACACTGACCATCCTGCTATGTTTATTCGAAAATCCATTCTATTCTTGTTCTATTGCTGTAGTGTGGACACAGTGCACAAGTAATGTAAAGATCAGATATTTTAAGTCCTTCTCAGCTGAAACATTATCTCACACAAAAGATAACTCACTCCGCTGCATGAACACTCATAATGAAACTATCTTGATGCTCGGTGTATCCTGAGGAGCCTGTCACACTGCTCTGAAATCATTATTCATGAACTGCACCACATGCACACCAGCATAACAGCAAGCATTTCACATTATTTTGATGAGAGAGTGTGCAGCATGTACATGAGACTAAAACTGTCTGGAACGTTGTTTTATGGTTGCATTTTCCTTGTCTTTAAGAACGTGTTATAGTTAAATGATAAACAGTTCTGGGTTCACAGTTTTGGTCTCTTCTGGAAGAGTGATTAATTCACTAGGCTGCTCTTCATATTTATGTTACTTGTGTTTTTTTCCTTTGTCTCAGAGACCAGTGTGCTTAGGATTGCTTTATAATAAATAATGTATAAAAGCAGCAACAGTTACAGCAACATGAAATTACATTTGATCATTAATTTCTAGTGAGTGAGTGCATCTTACCTGGTGTCATTGTAGATGTCCACAGGTGACTGACCACTCTCTTTAGCGAGCCTCATCATGTCCAGCACCGCCATGCCCAAACACTCCTCCTGGGCCTCGTGACTCACCGGAATATGAACCCAGCCATTCAGGAAGTCACTTCGCCACTGGAGGACGAAAAGAATGGATGAAATTAGGTCAGTGAAGGACAGAAGTGTGAAGTATGAGAAGGGGTTGGATGGAGGATGCTTAGTCTTGCCAAGAGCTTATTTGGCTTACTTCACATGTCAAGTTCAGTAAATCTCAGATCTATTGATCAAATTTAAAGTAATCAGACAGATTAACAAACTAATCACTGGTTAGTTTGTTGGGACTGCACAAGTCAAACTTTACAACAACAGGCGTCTCTATGTTAGAAACATTCTGCGGATACATATGTTGACACACAGCATATGTTGTCAATGTGACAGTGGAGACAAAAACAAAGCTAAACAGTCGCATATGTCTCATTCACACAAGCATGTGCAAAAGAAAAAAAAAAGCAGAAACAATTTAAAATGCACAGACACATGCACAGACCCGCAAACAGAGTGAAGAGAACACAGACGTATCCTTGTTCCTCATTTGTGTTCTTACACTCTTACTACCCCACTTCCTGTTTTCTGAACTTACACAATGGCTGACACCACTGACAGACTGGCAGTCGGTAAGAAAGGGAAGGAGGCAAGCATGTTTTATCTCCCGCACCCAACATTTCCACTTATCATTACATAGATAGATAGATAGATAGATATACAAAGAAATAGAATAAGATTCATATACAAAAGAAAATAACAGACTTATAGAGACTGACCTGAGAAAATTGGTATGCCATGACACAATCATCCATGACAGGGCTCTCCGTCCCCTTGGACACACCATAGCGATGGGCATACAATGAATTGCCGCTGTTATACCAGCCAGGAAAATAGTATCTGGACAGAAAAGGGGACCAGACAAGATTCAGTGAGCGAAGTAATAAAAGCATAAGGCAACACATGAAAAGTCTGAAACGGATTATGGAAATAAAAAAAACATGCAAAAAATTTCTACCTTATTCTGAATTGCAGGCTTTCAGTGGCTGACTGGTGCACTTTAAAGATGTGATTAGGAGGGAGCCATATCCTGTCACTCTCCCTCATCAGGCCAAACAGGTTGCAGTACACTGGAGCAATCCCTGGAAAGAGAAAAAAAAACAATCATCTGTTTACTATAATTCAGCACAGACAGTTTCTTCTTCTGGGACTGGGACATCATACCCGTAATTCAAATTAAGGAAGCCTACTGACACGTTAATATTTGATACTCAAGTTTGAAATAAAAAAACAAGTTTTATAGGGCCTTAGCAGTGTGTGTTACTAATTAGCTGCCACTAAACAACAACAACTGCCCAATATGGGTTGCAACTGTATGAGATTTACACAGTAGAATAGCCGTCTCAGAAAATATCATGCTTTCACGGTGTAATACAATTATCATTTTCAGTTACAACAACCCTTAAAGGAATAAAAACATATTTTTTCTCATACAATTCAACAAACAAACAAACTTGAGACCATTTTTCTTATATACAAGTATGTGCACAGGGTCAGACAGGCAGTGGAGGAGAAAAGGAGATGCAGGCACGCAGGTGAGATTCTCCATCCAGTTAGTTTTTCATACTGCAGATAAGTAAATGTGCATGATTTGGTAACCGTCGATTTTCATACCATGTTATACCGTTTCGTAGCAGACTGCTGCAACCCTAATTTAGATATACACAAAGTCATGCAAATACTGTATGTGCTACACACACAGGTTGTGTTGTGGTAGCAAAAACAATGGAGGCAACTGTGCTATGGCAATGGCACACGATGACAACCAGCTAACTTTTCTTGGTAGCATATTTCAGTGGAGTTGACACAATGAAAATAACTATAAGGCATCCTGCTTCCCTGCAGCTCAGGGTCCAAACATCATGTGTCCACATGAAAACACAAGTTCTCATGAACTGTCCTGTGAGTTTGTCTGTTTGTCAGGAGGTTGGTTTAAAACGGACGACATTTTCAGCTGCATCTGACTATAATAGCCCACTTCTGGGGATTCAGCATTCTGGATGGTTGTAAACATCAGTCCAACTGTCAGTTTTTAGTTCCCACAGTTTCTCATTCTGCCCTCAAAACACCAGCACAAACAGTACGTTGCTAGGGAAGGCACGGCCCTGGGGCATATGGGGTTAAGGGTTCAAATGCACACTGAATTTTGGTAGCTAGCATTAGCAAATAGTAATGTGTCATTGGTGACCATGGATATGAGAAAGTGGCTTAATACTAAAGCAATTTCAACTCACAAAAATAAATATATGTCCAGCTTGGAACTGGAGGAAAGACAAGTTGAGGGAGGAGAAGGGGGCAAAATCACGACAGAGGGCCAAGCTAATATCAGCGCTACAGCTAGAGCCTCACAGCTGGCCTTTGAGGGAAACCTCATATGCAAATGCCTGAATGAATGCAAGGACAAGGTTCTTAGGAAGTTCCACACTGAGATGTGTTGCCTGCAACTCTCAAGTCCAGTGGTGAAGCTGCTACAGTTTACAGGTAGATTTGCATACAGGCTGTATGAAAGTCCGTTGCACATTTATTACAGTTGGCAGTGGTGGTTAAACTCAGGCTTGTGAGTTATGCTGTGGCATGTTGGTGGAATTCACCAGCTTTTACTTCAGAAACATACTTGCTTTTGTTCATTAAGTTTGCATTGGAAAAAGTTTGTGCTGCGCTGTGATGTACCATGGCAGAGACAGTGAGTGATGGAGGTTGCTATTGTTGAGGTTAGAGATTGTGATTAGCATATTCATAATGTGCTTTTGTATCAAAATACAGATTTATTAATGCTGATGTATTATCAGTAGTCTCGGTTTTCTTGTCATGTAGTGGTCATGGCATTTTTCCCACGGGTCAACCATGTTTAACTTGGGAAGACTAAATGTCCCCCACGTCAGTTTGTTCTGACTTTCAATTTGTTCTATCATTCAGGCCAAGTGGGTCATTAGCAGACTACACATGTCATCACACAGCAGGAAACACTCAGGAGAGTGAAGCAATGGTATGAGGGTGCATTAGAGGAAGTATGCTTAACCACAACAGGGGAAGTGAAGTCAAAGCACTAAGAAGGCTGATCTAAAGCAAGTCTTACATTGTATTATTACATTATCAAGTAATGTAGTGCAGTAATACAGAGTAAGTCACTGTGTTTTTACACCTTAGGAGCTAAAATACTAGAACTTCATACCATTTCATTGAGATATAAAGAGGTTGGACAAAATAACAGAACACCTAACAATATGGTAATATCAGTGACCTATTTAACTGTTTGCCTTCTTAAGAGTAGATTTTTTTTATTGTGCAGAAAGCTTATTGTGTGAGGAAAATAAAAGACGGAATGTCCTCCTATCAAAGTCCAACCACATCAGGTTTGTTGCTGGGAAGGTCAGTATGTTTCACTTCATATTGCAAAATGAAATCTATCTGCACCAGCAAATCTGACTTTGCTGGTTCTTCTACAGTTGCATAGATAACTTAAACAATATCCTAATAAGAAACCACATAAAAAATTAACCAAACAGACAAGACACATCCCTCACACTGCTGTTATCTGACTGTATTTAAACCATGAATGTGATAATGGATGGAATGTGGAGGAAAGGCAGAAGTAAAGTCTGAAAAACAGACAAACAAGAGAACAGAGGAAGTTGAACATTAAAAAAAGAAAAGCAAAGGGACATAAAAAAGTGGAAGGTAAAAATGAGAGAGGGAGAGAGTGGTTGTTTCTTATCTGCTCAAGAGGGAAAGTAGCAAGCAAGTGTGGCCGAGAGAGATAGAGCTGAGGTGGAGAGAAAAACAGACACAGCAGTCAAAGACTTCCTGATTTGTGTTTGCTAGAAAGAGACGGAGAAAAGCCAGTAGTTCTGTTTCCAGAAAATAAACACTGGATCGCCTCTGATAGCAGAAACGGCTATCTCAATTCCTTCACCAGGAAATCCTTGCAAAGAAATAAAGTTGGATGAATTTGAACCTTGAAAAAGCCATGAAAGTAAACAACAAATGCTTTTAAACTTTGGTAAAGCAGTCCATTTGATTTCTGTCTTTCTTATTACCTGAATGACAGATCTGTCTAAACCAAGAAGATCATGGATCAGAACCTTAAACTGCACTGCCACGGATTGGTACTGGATTTCTGTTGTGAGAATTTCCCCACTCTATTGACGTGAACAAAAAGCTTTTCTATAGACAAATTAAAGACAAAAACGGCATAAATGTCCTCATCAGGACTTTATCCAGCAGAGTCAGTGCTCTTTGGCCTAGATTCTTCCAAGTCTCTGGACTCCCATTAAGGGATCACCAACATTCTTTGGAAAGATAAACCGTTATTTGGTGTGGAGAGGGTTAGCAGAAGGTTAAATTAGCAGTATTTTCTATCTGTCCCTCAAATGCTTTGTTGGTATTGACACGTTTTAATTGCGTTTATTGTCAGACTCCCTTTTAGACTCTCTTTTTGATAAGTCCATCTTTTTTTGGGTGGCTCTGCAGTGTAAACAGTTGTTGCCAATGCTTTAATAGCAACTTTCTCTGCAGAATCTTTCTACCATTGAATCAGGCTTTCACCATCTGAAGGGCCTTGCACACACGAGCACTTGTAGAACAACCAATAGAATTAAGCTTGAAAACAGAGCTTTAGAGGAAGTCAAGAAGTTTGGTTTCTCTCAGATGACTTGAATAACAATATGCTTTAAGTTTACTAAGGGATTTCTGCCTCAGCTTTAAAAGCTCAGTTATAAACACTTCCCATGTGTTTCCCGTCCATGGGAGGCCCACATGCATTTCCTGTTTTGGTGCAATCTCCAGCTGGCCCTGGAAGAATCGCGGGTGCAAGTTCACGTTTGCTCAACTTTGACAGAGTGGATATGGTTGGTTGACAAAGATAAACACTTCTACACTGTATTTGGAAATGAAGAAGTAATAGCTTGTTTTTTTCCACCATTTTAGGACATTATCACAGTATCAGGCTACAAACTACACGGATCAGCCAAAACATTAAAACCACTGACAGTTGAAGTGAATAACATCGATCATTTCATTACAGTGCAATGTTCTGCTGGGAATCCTTTGGTCCTGGCATTCATGTGGATGCCCCTTTATGCACTCCACCCACCTAAACATTGTTAAAGTCCAAGTACCCCCACTCAGTGCAACAGTACCCCTGATGGAAGTAGCCCCCAGCAAGGCAGTGCACCATGCCACGCCACAAAAACTGCTCAGGGATGGCCCAGTGAATGTGACAGAAAGCTCAAGGCATTGACCTAGCTTTCAAATTCCCCAGATCCCAATCTGATCAAACATCTGTGGGACAAACCGGTGCCCCAGAGGTCCTTTGTCCAGGCCTAAACAGGTCAGTGTCAAGTCCAATCTATGATGGGGCCTCTGACCTGTCAAGGCATTGAGACAGGACATCTGGGGGTGTCCTGTGTTGTCTGGTACCAAAGCGTTGTTGATGGATCCTTTGAGTCCTGTGGGTTGTGAGGTAAGGTACCAGCATGCACAATGGATGTTCAATCAAACTGGGATCTGGGGAATTTGGAGGCCAGGTTGACGCCTTGAGCTTAGTCACGTCTGCTGAGCCATTTCTAAGCACTTTTTGTGGTGTGGCATGAAGAACTGTCCTGCTTGGGGGGGGGGGCATGCCATCAGGGAGTGAAGTTGCCAGTAGGGGGGTGTACTTGGTCTATCATGTTGTTTGGGTGGGTGTAGCGTGACAAGTGGCATCCACATGAATGCCAGGACCCAAGGTTCCTCAGAAGAACATTGCACTGTCACAAAAAGATCAATGTTATTCACTTCACCAGTGAGTGGTTTTAAGGTTTTGCTGATCGGTGTATAGTGTCACTCTCTCCCTTGTGGCTCACATCAGAAATGTGACATTATGTCCTTTTGGATGGATACACAATGTGTTAATCTTATCCACCTACCTCATGTGCACAAAGCAACCTGATCCAGTCTATGCCCTGCACAGGCAAATGTGTGGATGCAAGAACATTTCTTTCATAATTCACTGATTCAGTTTTATACTTTACTGTAAAAACAAACAGGCACAAACACCATACTGCCTCGGAATGTGCCTTTCGTTTCCACCGTCTGTGTAATGAAAATTAATTGTATAAAAATGCAACATTTAGACCTTTAAATAATGTTTACAGTGTACAGCCTTACCCACTCTGAGTTAGAGTGGTTTCTCAGTGAGGTGTACAACACAAAAAAAAGCAGAACTTCACAAGGTTGCACAAATAACCAGATATGTGGCAATACCAACACGGACATTATCTAACCAATGCAAGGTTTGTACATGGTACCAAGAATCTATGAATTGCTACAAATCATACACATTAAATCAGCTCCCTATTAAACAGAACAACATAATATATTTTCAAACTACAATATTTCTGTTGTTGTTCTTTTTCCCCGTGTTTTCTAATATTTTTGGTGCATGTTAAAATGTTATTATCATGTAATGCACATATTAAACTGATGTTAAGAAAATGATCAACAAATAAACTTCATAAAAGTAAACTAAACTATATTTTGTGTGCATGGGCAAAGATCAGGACCAAAATCCTCTTGTGACTCACCACATGCTTTCGCTGCACTGATGCACAGTTCCTCTGCTACGTACTCCCCAGGTGGAAACGTGAGGGCACTTTCCAAACCATTTCCTGAACCACCCCCTCCTCCATCCTTCCCCAGGTAGAAAAGGTGGACAGTGAGGCAGGTGGCATCCACGTCCTGCTTGGGGTCGAGTCCAGCGGCTGGATTGTGATCAGGAAGGAGGCCATTGAGATGTGCTGTAGGACTGGAGATGGGTGGGTCCATGTCTGTCAGCAGAATACAGGCCATGTGCTGCTTAAAACAAACATCCAACTGGCCGAGGACAGAGGAATAAGACAAAAAAAATACACAGGTAAGAATGAGACTAAATAGAAAAGATCTGGGAGTGTTTTCACCACATACTGTCAGTCACTGCTTTCTGATTAACCTGACAAATGTGCATCTGAGATCTGAAGGTTGTTTCCACATCAACAAGACTATGTGAAGCCACTCTGTGAAGGTCAGGCACAGTGATGCTTTCAGCTAAATGCTAATGGCAAAGCTAACATGCTGATGTTCAGCAGATACAATGTTTACCATGTTCAGCCTCCTAGTTTAGTGTGTTTGCAAGCTAACATTTGCTATTTACGACTACACACAAAGTACACCTGAGGCTGATGGGAATGTTATTGATTTTGTAAGTATATAATTAGGTGTATACCAAGATATTGAACAAAAGAACATTTGATCTGATGATGGTGCTAGATGACAAGTCAGGGAATCAAAGTTACAGGTCATTCTGAGGGGGATGTGAATGTCTAAACAATTTTTAGAGCAATATATCAATTGGTGGGACATTTTACCACAAATATGAACCTCATGCCAGTGCTAGAGGAAAAGTCAGGGGATTTCCAAAACCCCATGGAAATCATCCAGTATTTGTTGAGATATTTCAGCAGATGCCAAAGAGACAAGCCAGCTGATCAGACCAACACTGCAATCCACAGCGCCAAGGCACTAGCATGGCTCAAGGAATATATTGGAAACAATGGAATTAAATGCTTTTCTTCGTTGAATGTTACTGAAGTAACTGAATATGAAAAACAGTTATCAATCAGTGAATTCATCAATCAATCAGTTCATCTGCAAGTTAAGCCACGTTCAGTCACAAAAAGTTAGAACTGTGTCCTTCATTGTTTTTTAATTTTAATGTTTAACAGCAGAACAATTAAAAGATTTCTGTCTCTTAGGGTGTTTTCACATCTGGTCCCTTTCAGCCCTCGAAACAAACTTGGAGTGGTGTCACAGGATTTTTTGTGTATATGTGAAAGCTCCAAGAGAACACAGACCCCTCTGAAGCGAACTGAACTCAGACTATGGTGGTCTGGGTTTGATTTGCTTTAAGTCCACGGTGCAGTTCACTTAACCTGTGCCTTTTGAACACAAAGTGCTCCAGGTTCGCTTTGCTCTTTGCCATTGTATTAAGCCCTCTAGATCACATGTTGTTGCACTGGGATGCTTGAAAAAACAGATGAAACCACATGGGCCTGTAACGCTTGCAAGGATGCAGGACGAGGAGTAGTTTGGTCCACGGAAGGTGCTGCACATCTCCAGATGTGGGATGTAGAATACATCAATCAGCAACAGTCTACAGCACACAGACACGCCAAGGTTTTCCTCAAATTTTAAGTCCATCTGAAAGCGAGAGGCTTCATAACTGTGTTGCGTCAAAGTGAAAACAAAACTGTGTCAAGGTTTATTATATATAGGCTACAGTATGGACAGAAAGAGGACTGAGGCCCCATCAGAGCCAAAGCTGACCACAAAGAGAAGTGAGTCCTGTTTCATGTGAACTGACTGTGTGAATGTGAAAAAAACTGAGTCCCTTTTCTGTTGATCCACTTTTTGGTGCACTTTAAGATGACTGAGTTTGGTTTGTTTAAGGACTGTATGTGAAAACACCCTTAATCACTATCTTCATCTATCATTTCTAGAGTATCTGTCTTCTTGTGTATGATCTCAATACTGAAACGAAGATTCCTGAAATCAATTCTTATTCAGTGAAGTTTAAATGCAGAAAGAAGGGGTGAATGTGTTGACAAAAAGCTACAAGGCCAGCCCTCTAATGAACCCCAAAGAGAGAGAGAAAAAGGGATTTTCCAAAAAATGAGCAGCTTGGCAATGCAGGCTTAAATAGAGAGGTGATGGGCCACAGCTGGAGTACACTGAGGAGACCTGCCTAGAAGTGAGGTACCGAACATGGTGAAAAGTAATTAATTGCAAATGCTCCCCGAGGGTATTTTTGGCATAAGTAATAATAATGAGTAATAATTTGTAGTCTGCATTGTTGGGTGAAACTTATCTCAGTTGACTTTGCATGCAGAAGTCTCAATAAAAACAGATTGCTATGTAGAGTAAAGTAGTAGAAGATCAAGTGTGAAGCCTGGAAGGAACAGCACATTTATTCCTGGTCTGTTCACTCTAATTTGCGTTTAACCCTAAAATGATACTGCTTCATTTCCTAGGTCGCAGCTGATTGGAACAGTGGCTGATTCAGATGTCTGAGATGCTATTGTATCCCTCCCTACAATCAGAAACTGTTAGCTGACACGAGATGAGCATTACTTACTGGCAATTACATTTCTGGTTACTTACCAGAACAGTTAATCCCTCATCACAAGACAGCAGTGTTCTAGGCTTACTATACAGATGGTATACTATACAGACTTCCCTGGAGTGGCCTCAGGGGTTCTGGTTTTTGCACATGCAAAAACATTTGGTACTTTTTCTTCCCCTGCTGACTTTGGTGATCCCCTGACTTTTAATCAAGAGCAACCAGCAGATTGACATTTGTGGTTTGGAGTGGAACATTCCACCAACCACTGGATGGATAGCCATGACATCTGGCTCTCACAATAAAGTCCCTCCCACCAATGAAAACTTTAATGATCTCAAATTTTCATTGAATGATATAATTGGGTCAAAATGGTCAATTTTATAACCAAATAGTTGCGACACTAACATTTTCATCAGCCTCAGCTTTACTGTGTTATGTACTAACTTGCAATCTGAATTTACAGGTTTCTTAGTTTAGCAGGCTAAAATGTTAAACTAACATAAAGAACATAGTAAATATTACACCTGTTTAGCATTAGTATGTCAGCACTGACACTATGAGCATGTTAGCATGCTGATGTTAGCATTTAGCTCAAAGTCCCAATGTACCCAAGTGCAGTCTCACAGAGCCGCTGGCATGACTGTAGGCTCTTAGTCTTGTTTTTGGCAAGACTTAGCTTTTAGAGCTTTATAGTCCCTCTATTATATCCCTCTATGGTATCAGTTAGGTTTATCATATCTCGTGTAAATTCACACTCTTCTATATTATTGGAATTTTTCAATATGAGTAGAAATTAGTCTGGAACCTCTCAGCTCACTTTTAATTTTCAAGGGGTGTCATAAAGCTGTAGACCAAAATGTCTCAGGACGAAATTGAGTAGACCTACAACCAATCAACGCAATTAAACATGTGACTGAGCGATTGACAAATGTTAAGCCCAGTTTCCAACAAACACTTTCGCTATGGTAACTTTGGAACCAAAAGTAACCCTTCAGACAGGGTACCTAGACTC
The DNA here is from genome assembly GCA_019142605.1 of Cephalopholis sonnerati. Taxonomy (NCBI): domain Eukaryota; kingdom Metazoa; phylum Chordata; class Actinopteri; order Perciformes; family Serranidae; genus Cephalopholis; species Cephalopholis sonnerati. The sequence goes on from JAGQAX010000019.1 coordinate 20,497,651, forward strand.
TAGCATTTCCACCGCAACAGTACCCTAAAATGTGGGTGGGTTGTTGTCACTCACTGCTCCATCCCGCACTCACTGTATTTCCTCATTACCGTTCCTCATTGTTTATCGTCCACAACATGGGGCTGCAGGCCAACATTTTTAGAACAAAATATAAAAGGCTGCAGTGGGAGTCTAAACAGACAACAGTGTGTAAAGATGAGCTGTGACAGTGTAGCATCAATATGTCTGTGAACAGGTGTTGCTGGTTTTGTCATCAGAATTCTAAAATGGTACTTCATAGAAACTTCCACATCAGCTGCAGCCGTCTTGGCTGTTTTCAGAAATGTCTCAATGGCGCTCCTCATTATTAAACTAGATTTATGCTCACAAAAGTGTCCCTGGCACGAGGATGCACGAGCCAAAAATGACATCATTATGTATTTTACATCAAGCACAAAGGCTCTGCAGGTTGTGAGTCATTTTATAGAACCTCAGTGCAGATCTGTCTGCATCCAAAGCTAGGGTTTGATTACAGTCTTTGAGATCTAATTTTGCAAAGCATTGTAAGAATATAGGAATGTAAATACAGAATGTGGGTAGACTACTACTGTTTCCACTCCTCTGGAACACAGCTTTGCACTGTTCATCTGCTTTTGATTACAGACGTTCTGGCAAAGCACTAAAGTGGTAGAAGCACATGGTTGCTACATTATTTTTCAATTTTTCAAAGGTCTTGTCTTGATAAAGTCAGACATGTCAATTTTCCAATCCTTAACATGCTGTGTGTGTGTGTTTGTCAGGGTTAAAATGGTTTATAGACACTGAAGAAAAAAATACATATTTTTTTAAAATGTTCTAATAATTCATACATTTCATAACTTCCTTACACCCCTTTTCATATGTCATTGTCCTGTACAGTGGAAACAGTAAACAAAGAGTATGTTTTTTAAATCTACGCTCTAAACTATGATAATCTATCTAGCAACATGCCCAAAACAGTGAAAGGCTCTCCTCTGGTGTAGCACAGCCAAATGAGGGTGGTGCTATCAGCTGGTGAGAGTCAAAAACCATAAAGAGGAAGTGCAACAGTATGTAAACACCAACATAACATAAACAAACTGCACAGACAATACAGAGAGATAAACAATAAAGTAAACAATATACTGCAGACAATACTAAACCAAAAGCTCCAAGCAATAACAGACTTAATGCTTCTTACACATCCAACTGGGTAAACTTAAAGGCAAATATAGATTTCATGAAATCATTGCTAAACATGTTAAGATCACTAAAACTTAATGGGATATGCCCTGTAAGAGGCTCAGGATTAAACACATTCTTTCAATTGAGTACCTTAAGCACCCAGTTTTCATTGGGTGGGTTTGATAGCATTTCTGCAACATCTGAACAGTAACCTTGTTTTTCTGAATTTGTGTATTATTTACTGACCTCTAGTACATTCAGTATCCATGAATTTTCAAGAGATTATCCAGATGTGACCCTGATGAAAGCCATAAGCCGAAAAATGTTGGTTTGCAAACAAGTTTTTTTACAAAGGACGACAAGTATTGATGGAGTTTTAGCCCCTTTAGAATTCCCCTCTCCATGCACCTTACAAGTAGGTGAAGTTGTGCCAGAAATCCCCACCCTGCCTCCTCAGTATCCAGAGATTTTTCATTACAGTGGCTGGAGTTCTGCATTAAGACCCAGTTACAGTTTCCATTAAAATTACATCATGGGGTGCAATGGGGTAACATGTTCTTTGTTGGTGATGACATAACAGAAAGGATACAAAAGCCAGGAGTGCAAGAACCACTCAATCATTTTTAAACACCCAGTTAACTGGGTGTTTAACCACTGGGAATTTAAACAATGGTCTTATTTCAGGTTTTTATTCCAACTACACATCTGGGATCGACACAGAGAAAGGTGCAGTCAGTGAAATCAGCTGCAGGGCTTTTTAGTTGGTAAGTTAAGCTTTATTTACTCAATAAATCTAATTCAGATCTAGATCTCTTTTGCAAGAGAGACTCAAGAATAAAAAAAACATTCACAGAGGGCAGAGCCAAGGGTGGATATGGAGTAGACGTGTTTTGTCAGAGCTCCTGAAACCTCTGACTTTAAAACCTCATTTTGACCATTTCTGTTATCTGTTCATCAAACCTGAAATTTGCAAAAAGAATACAGCATGAAAGGAAGGGGGAGAAGAAATAATGCCACCCATTCAGATGATGCAGGGGGTGATATTAATCCTGGCCAAGATGCTAGCCAAGGGGACAGAGGATACATAATATCTTTTGAGACTGCTGAAAGAAAGCGCACAAGGAGTTAGTGGAAATTGAAAATAATCTAACAACACTCAAGAACATTTACAAGATATGAATCTGCTTAATAGGATTGTGGCTCTGGGATATGAATACAACACACTAGTTTCAAAAACGTGATTAAATTACTAACACAAATGAAACAAAAGCACTTTGAACTGGGAGAAAAGCCACACACCTTACTTGCTAGACAACAAGAGCTATATTTCAGATTAAAACTAGCTCAGGCTGTATCCTAACTAATCCCTAAATGATAAATGGCTTCAGTATGGATTTTTTTTAAAACTAAAATCGTTGCCCCTGTTCTTGCGCATGTTTAATCACCCTAAGGAAGCTGCAGTGTTGCCACCATCCCTATATCACGATAATATTAGTGTCATTCCAAAGCCTGGTCATGACCCCCTACTAGTCTCATTTTACCACCCAATTTCATTGCTACCAGCATTGACCAAAATCATAGGTAAGATACTTGCAGAGAGGCTGAAGCAGTTTATCTGTAGTATTGTGCATCCAGACCAAACTGGATTCATGCCAGGGAGACAGCTATATTTTAACTTGCGCCGTCTCTTTAATGTCTTGTACAATAAACACACCACTGATGCAGTCATTATCTCCTTAGATGCAAAACGTGCATTTGATCAGGTTGAATGGCCTTACATGCAAGTAGCTTTGGAACAATTTGGGTTTGGGTCTGCATTTCGGAAGTGGATAGAGATAATATATGCCCAACCCACAGCCTCAGTTATCATTAATCAAAATGTGTCTCCACCCTTCAAGATCCATAGAGGAACCCGCCAGGGCTGTCCCTTATCCCCATTCCTTTTTGCCATTCTTTTAGAACCACTCGCTGTAAGCATGAGGCAGTCTGACAATATAGCCCCTATAGTGGTTAAAGGGACCTCACACCAACTTTTCCTGTATGCAGATGATATGTTTCTGTAATCCACAGAAGTCAATCCTACCACTTTTGTGCCTAATTAAGTGGTTTGGGTTATGCCCATCACAGAAAATAGCACAGTGTTCCTTGAGGGTATACCCTTTAAAAAAGCACACAACTGCTTTACTTATCTTGGTATAATTGTAACAAGAAATTGTGATGACCTGTTAAAGACAAACTGGCAAAAACACATAGATAAACAGAATATTGATTCCTGGAAAACCCTCCCTATCTCTCTGGTTGGTAGGATTAATGCTGTAAAAATGATTGTGTTACCTCGATTTCTTTTTCTTTTCCAAGGCATTCCTCTCTTCATACCTCAGTCATACTTAAAGCAGTTTGATTCAATCACCATACCCTTCTGGGGGAACTGCAAAGCAGTGCGCATAGCAAAAAAGCATCTATGTAAACCTAAGATGGAAGCAGGCTTTGGCTTTCCTCTTTTTAAACTTTCCCACTGGGCTGCCACACCTTCTATCATAACTTGGTGAAAGGAAGGCTCCACATGTAACCCTGACGATTGCCCAACATGGTTAAAACTTGAGCATTCCCTTTGCAGGAACACCTCACTCTTAGCTCTGTTAAATAGCCCAACTAAGGTAAACAAGACAATTTATTGTGGCAGTACTATCATAGCCAACACACTGAAAAAATTGAGTCATATTAGGAAATACATAAAAGCTCCTACTACCTATTTAGACAGCCCAGTTTGTAACAACCATGCATTCACCCCTGGCATGTTTTTCTTAAGTGGCACCAAAAAGGAATCTGTGACTTAAATGCATTATACATAAATGGTACATTTGCCTCTTTGGCACAACTTCAGAGTTATTACCCCATCCCAGTGTCTAATTTGTTCAGATACTTTCATATACGGGATTTCACCAGGAGAACCATACATAATTACCAAAACAAACTGTCATGATACCCTCAATGCCATTAACAGATTTGACCCACTTAGCCAAGGGGCTGTGTCATATTTCTATCAAACTTTGCTGAAACACATGCCTATGGATACTTCTTCACACAGACAGGCATAGGCCACTGAGTTGAATGACAAAATAGGAGAAGGCTTTTGGGAACAATGTATGGCAAATATAAATGACTGTTCAGTCAATGTTAGACATAATTTGATACAGTTTAAGACATTACATCGTTTGTATTACTGTAGAACCAAGATACATAAGTTTGATCCATCAACATCACCATTATGTATCAGATGTAAGATTTCTGAAGGAACACTAGCACATACACTTTGATCATGTTCAAAGTTATCTTCCTACTGGTGTGATATTTTCCAATGCTTCTCTAAAGCCTTTAAGAAGAGCTGGAGCCCAGACCCACTGATTGTGGTCTTAAAAGGAACTGGGTCCCTGCTTACGGCTAATACGTATGAGGCTCAGGTTGTATCTTTTGGTATGGTTGTGGCCAAGAAAATAATTCTGCAAATGTGGCTGACTCTGCACCAACGTATGAGATGTGGCTTAGAGAAATGGCGAATGTGTTAAGCCTGGAAAGAATTAGATACCATAATAAAAGTAAATTGAAATACTTTGCTAAGATTTGGGATCCCTTGCTGCTGTACAGTACATATGTCTGAGTGCTGAAGTCTGACAAGCTCCTAATGATTTGTTTACATGCTATTTTGGTCGCTGTAATTATTTTAAATCTTGTGATGCCATATTTTGTATTGTGCCACACGACATTGTAGACTGTGATTGTTTGCATATGTGCTTTATTCAACCCATCACTAAAATAATAAAAACATTTAAAAAAAAAACAAAAAACATTTACACAAGATCACAACAAGAAAATGCATTCACTGGAAACAGTTTGTTCACCCAAACCCTTTTCTTCTTTTCCTGTTTCTTCTCAGTGGAGAGCAGGGCACGAACGACCTGCAGAGCTCCAAGCTGTCGGACATCCATGTTAAAGTTTAGCACAGGGGGACTTCATAATATGCTGGTTCACGTGTGACAAAACATAGTTTGGTGACGTCACCACGTTATCTGGGGCTCTGTCGGCGAGGGCTCGCTGGAGAAATCTTGTGGTGCGCACACACAGCTCATAACGCAGTTGGCGAGACTCACGATGACAAACACACACGTCGCCAAGTATGAACACTCAAAAGATTACGATAGTGTCTGCAAGTCAAGACTGGTCGGCCAGTCATGTAATGTGAACAAGGCTTTAGTTAACTGAGTACGTGTGCTAGTTTCTATGACGGACAAATTCTAATAATAATAAACTACAAATGGTGGGCAATCGTAATGTACATTTTAACTGTAGTGGGCCAGTTCAGACCAGTGATTCACGATGACACAAAACCATTTTAGAACACTGCAGAGAAAAGTTGCAGCAGTGTGAACTTGCCAGTTTTAGCTTGACCCAAGCCGGCTGATAATGTCAACTGTAACTCTGCTGGTCAAGTTGCCAGCAGCTGGTTTTAAAATTAGAAGCACACCACCTTTTTCAAGAGCCAATTGGCTTGTAGTTAAGTCCACTGTCAAAGTCAAAATGACCACAGACAGCTTGTTCATTTGCTGTGGTAGGTGCTCCGTCCCTGCAAAGCCCTCTGTTTTCGTCCTCATGGTCAGCCAGTGTTGGACGGTTGGTAGCTGCTGCTGCTGCTCGCTGTATATGTTTATGCCCTGCCCCCACACACACATTCTCACTGTCTGATATATGGGCACTGCTTATTTATATTGTGGTGAATTTATTATAAGTTCAGTTTATCCGATGCTCATTTTGTTTCTGTTTTTCACCGTTTCATCACTACTGCAAATTTAACTGTAGCAAGTATCTCACTATCACTATCCTCATTCATATCTTAATAAACTACAAATTATATTTAGCTACAAAATAAGCCTGAAAAGCTGCAAATCAGAGAGGACATACAGAGAGTTGTTGCATAGAGATGATGCAGCATCTCATCTAGTTACATTGGTGTGAACTGGGAGGTTTTTAAAATGTCACAGAACGGCGCTTTGCAAGTAGTTGTTTGTTTCAACTCATCTAGTCGCCAGTCTTTGGTCTGAACTGGGCTTAATGTTAGACAGGGTACTTAATTTATATACTTTATTAATTCTATATATACCCCACAAGGGGAAATTCAGTGCTTTCACTCTGTTGTCATTTTACATATACACACAGGCCCGAAATACATGATTCCATGTTGAGAGGCAGAACATTATTGATATTACATGCTGTTGTTGGAGGCCTTTTGATATATGCAAGAGAAATGTCAGCACATGCTTAAGTATACAGGAAAACACTGCCCCTAACTTTCTGCCAGTGTTTTCACACACCCAAAACGTTTATCATGTAGTGGACAGGCAGAGTTAGACCAGTTCCTTGCTGTGTCTTATCTAGGCCTTGGTGTTGGTTGAGGTCGGAGTTATCAGCTCGGACACATTTTGCCTTTCATGGCTGCTCTGCGTCAATGCAGGACGATGATACCTACTCTTTAGTTGGCCCCTGGACATTTTGCACTTACCGACCAACTGCGGGACTTCCTGTCAATTTTGGATCAAGTTCCAAGAAAGCAATGGCCTAATTTATCAGTTTGAAAGTATTGTTTGCTGCGATTTTAGTGCTCCCAGCCAGTCCTTGCCAAGGCCACAACTTTCCCAACTAGAAAACAGAGCTCACTGACAGACTTCTTGCAGATGGGTGTTTTGTTCCTTCAGTCCTCCCCAAACAGCCAGCCCCTTCTTTTAGTTCTTTCAATGATCCTTATCCTTTCTTTTGATTTCCTTTTTTCACAGGAGAATTGTGAAAAATTAATTTTGGCTTTATAGTTATAATTACGTTATGTTATGACTGGAGCCACTGTTATATTCCTACTATGACAAGTTAAAAAATATCTGCTGTTAAAAAGTCCTGTCAAAACAATAGATTAACTATCTTTGAATAAATAGTAGTATATTTGCACTGAGAATTTAAATTATAAATGACCAACACTCAGAGAAAACTCCACCCAAGTAATAGCAAGGCAGATTCAAGGCTGAAGCAACAGGGTTGTTCACACACTATCCATCTACTCAGTGTTCCCAATCCACAGCAGCACTGCTCTGCTGTAACAAAGATTTATTGAACAGGCACAGCAGAACACCCACTAATCACTGTCATTTTCTGAAGCAATATGAACCAGGATATGTACAAACAATACCTGATGCCAAACACAACCACATTATGATTTAGCCTCAAAAGGCCTGACACCACAAAAACATCGTAAAAGCAACAATGAAGTCAATTCAAACAGGGATAAAAGTCCTTGATTACTAAATCCCACTGAAACCTGTGGAAAGAACTCAAGATAACAAAGTTGTTCTCCCCTGCACAACCTTCAGGAAATGTTTATTGCAAGAGAAGAATGGCGAAAAAACCAACTACAAATCCAGACGTCCCATACATAAATGGATGTCTTCCTACTGTCTGTCAGGAAATGGGCATCATCCGTGGCTTACTGCAAAGCAAGGGTAATCCCAAAACTGAAACGATTATTACATTGACAGAAAGTTAATCTGCAACAATTCTGACTTAATGTTTGAGATATTTCACATAGGAATGCTAAAAAGCCTCTCAAATGTAAACACTTATTGGTCTTCTGGTAGTAAACTGAACACCTTTGGACAGAAGACTTGGGATTGAAGTACGTTTTTTTCTTCAGATTTCAAATGATTAATCCAAAAAATAACAATCTATAATACAGTGCCTATAATAAATATTAATGAGAGGTTAGCTTATAATGGAGGCTACCGTGATAACTCTAAAGCAGGTTTCCAGTGCCAGGACCACAGAGTGGGAGAGGGAAAGAAAGATTTAATGGCCTGATAAAACCAACATCAAGCTTTCTGACTATGATACTAACTTGTTTGAGGTTGGCAAAGCTCCACACATCAACATAACCCCTCTTTCCAAACAGGAAGCCTGGTGCTGGCAGCACTGTGCTTTGGGAAAAATCTGCTTTCCAGATGTACAAAGCTAACACAGAAAAAACGCAAAGACACAAAGCTATAACTGCTATCAAAGGCTCCTCAAATGACTAGAAGGGTTGAATACTCAGTTATGTGTCTAAAATGTGCAATGATTCAATAATGTGAAGCAACAGAACATGTACCAATATGGCTATGTTTATTTGGCTTGACACAGGCCCAGAACCATCGGTAGCTCTCAACCAAGCCCAAGCTCTCCTGGGGAAAACCCCTTAAAATACACCAAATACACAGACTCAGGGTTTTTTTTACAAGTCTGAGCAGCATGTGTGAAATGTGAGCACTCAGCACTACAAATATGCACAACATACAACTTTTCTGGTGGAGAGAGAAATTCCTACCTGCTGGCAATCACTGAAGCAGTCCATCGCACCTATGGATTGCCTCAGGAGGAGAAGGCTGTACTTCTATGTGTCATACAGAATTTGTCTGTTTGCAGCACTGACATGACACTCCTAAATTATTTATGATGGACTAGTTGGGGACTGCTGAGTTTTTCATGCAACTAGTCTTGCTCTTAAATCTAGGTGTAGAAATTCCTGTGTCAACTTGACCAGGAGCCATATTCACAGAGAGAATACTCTCGGAGAGCTCTTAACTTAGCCTGACAAAAACCTGGCAAGAAGCCCTAGCTTACGAGTGATTTAGAAAAGTTCTCAGAGCAACTCTGAGCAAGGAGAGGACATAAACCTTTACCTTAGCGATAGGGCAACCCCCTAATAGTCAACCAACGTCAGTCGACCAGAAAGGTCATTAGTCAGCAAGATTTCAGTGGTTGCTTAGTCGCAGAAAAAAAAAAAAAAAACTAACACGAAGCTCTTTTGAAAGCTGTGCCTTTACAAAATAAATCAAAGCCTATCTATATGACTGGACCATGCGAAAATTTAATTTAAAAAAACAGACAGGAAATGGCCACGCTCAGCAGTCAGACAAGAGTCACGTTAATTTACAGGGCACCAGCCTGTTGTTATTACATAGGTGTGTCGGGCAGGAAATCCAAAGTGTGGGATCATTTTTGAGAAGGTGAAGGACGAACCCAAGGGGACATGTAAACTCTGCTGGCAAACATTTGTCATTCGTCGACTACAAACATGACGGATCATCTGAAACATGTCAGTAGCTACATGCCCATTAGCCACTTAGCACAATCATGACTGCTTTGCTGACAGCGTCATTAACAGGCGGCTCGCTCAGTGTGTGACGTGCACTTGTAGATAAAATATAGGCCTATATTAATGAAGGTTCATTAGTAAGGTTTTATATTTCTCTGTAATGTAGCACAGTGTTAACAATGTGACTGATACTATTCTTTCTCACACCTTCAACTCAAACCATTGTGTTGCCCTGCCCAAAATATATAATTTAATAATTAAATTAACATCATAAACATGCGGGCGACTAGTCAACTAATGGCCCTAAATGACGACTATTGGTCTACTAGGAAAATTCTTAGTAGGGGCAGCCCTACTTAGTGAGGAGGTGCGGTTGACCCTGTTGCTGGGTACGATGCATTCTTTAACAGATGTGATTGGTTGCTCTTGTGTGAGCCTGCAAGGTGTGAACACCCAGTGGAAATGAAAAGGACTGCATTAGAATATGAGATTGTGAAAGCGCAGTAGTTGTCAGTGTAAACAATCTGCTGATGGATGGTTGTTGCAGACACAAGTCATCACTGCTGTGCTGGTGCTTTTTTTTCCAGTTGCCACATATCTTAGTGTTGTTGTGATCACTTTCATTTCTAGTGTTATAGTCTTGTTGTGTTAGATGGGTGGAGATGTGAGTGCATCTTTACGAGATCCACCACAAACATTATCCTGCACCATCTGATCTGCAGCATTTCATTAATTCACTGGTGTGAGGAGAATATCTTTCTTACCTCTTAGTCCACCATTTTCTCCTCTGTTTATGAAACTCCTAATCCTCATTCCTACCTCTAACAGTTTTCCACCCTAGGGGCTCTTTTATTCTGTGAATAACTTCTATCTTTACCGGTATCTAGCCTTAACTGAGGGAGGTAATTCTCAGAAATGTCATAATTCTACAAATTTAATAATATTTCGACATCAGAAACAATACTTTGTAAATATGCTCTGTGGGAGAAAAGGGTTTTAGTCTATGTCATACCTAGTCATGTTTTAACCAGTAACTACACACACCCATTGTTTGAGGTACACTGTGCAATCTCTTGTGAGCACCTTTTGTCTTTTGACGGGATACGTGCCTCTCTTACTGTTTAATTCTCACATGCTAAAAAAGGAAATAATGAAAACAGGACATTGGTGGGCTGGAAAAACTGTGGGGTGTAATCTTAACTGAGCAAACACTACAAAAAGAGAGACAGTGTCTAAAGTTCATTGTCCTTGGCATTTCTGCTCACTCATTTCCCATACAGTGATGCAACACTAGTTGTTTCAGTGGTTTTACACTTCCTTAAAAGTGCTATAGGCAATGCACTTACTCTCTGTGATGACAAAATGAAATCAACTACACATTCTTGTAACTTAAACTGTCTTTGGTCTTAGCTCCTACTGCAAACGGGTAGCCACTAGACACTTATTACTGCACAATGTATTCTGTCTCAGCTCTGAACACTTGATTCATCAGTGTAGAAACAATACCACTTTCTTATATTTTCACCTCATAATACCTTGAAGAAAGCACATGCTCTATCATTTCTTTTCCCACATAAAAAATAAGTGAGTAATGAGCATTAAAGGCAGCTTTGTCTGAGAAACCATCTGTAGCTGAAGGTTATGCAAACAGAACCTCAACTCAGCACTAAACAATGAATATGTTGATATCAAAGCTGAAATACTCAGGGTTCACTGAAGGGAAAATACTTTGTTCTGTGCCTCATTGTTCTGTCATCCCATAACATTAAGAACAATCACATTACGTCATCAACAAAATGTACAGATCAGACCACAGATTAATGTCATGAAAGTGAGATGGGAAACACACAGACCTACAGAACAGCACTGTACTTATGCGCTTAACATGGTGTTTGTGTGCTGGCACTTGTAGTGTTTTAAGCCCAGAGGCGCTGTGTTTAAAAAACAGCATTGTGTAAAAGATTCTGGGGAAAGAGATTCTCTTTTAAGATACCTCCAGCTGGTTCCAAAAAATATGAATGACTGCAAAAGTAATTCAGATGGCTGACACTGTAAACAGTAAACACTACCTGTGAAATGTTTTGACAAGAGTTTTCAAGATAAGTCAGTTAGATAAGTCAGTCTTCCAAACACAGCATGCTTCAACAACAAAATGAATCAAGGCTCCGGGAAACACAGGGCTACTTCACGTTTCATTTCACCCTAAACCACAGTGTGGGAGGTTTTCATTCTCTTGAGTTCAGATCAGCCACAAGTACACTCTAAGATCCAATACTCCTAAGACTGCACAAAACATTATTTAGGCAAAAACGTGACACAGAAAACGTGCAGCTGTAACTTTCTTGTTACAACATGCTCCACTTTAAACTAGCCAGCTCATTTTTCTCTGCATTACAGCAGCTGACAGTGCAGTTCTTTGTGTGTGACTGGAATAAAACCTGTAAGAATAATGTACTTTCCCCATTAACGTCGACATGTCTGTCTCTGATTATGTTCTTCTTCCAGTAAACTAAAATGCTAAATCAGCTTGAAGCGCTTTGACAAGTAGTCTGATGAATTGACACTGCCTACGTACAATTAAATCATGTACAAAAAAAGAATCTGGAACATTAGTACCCGCTTTATCAATCCTAAAAACAACAGTACGCTATTTATAGCTAGTTTGACTGGGAATAAACCAAATATCACAACATATTTTTGACCAGATACCTCAATATCAATATTGCAATGATATTTTAGGGTTGACTGTGCTTTCACAAAATACTTATGCAATGAGATTTTTAATAAATAGTTATAAGTAATATAGATATAATAACTAAATAGGCAAACAATAGCACAGTCTGGTGAGTTCAGAAAATTACATTACTTCAGTACTGCAACCTTAAACACTTACAATATCACAATATCCAAAATCTAAGAGGATATCAAGTCTCCCATCACGATTTCACTTAAAGTCATGATGTTATAACTTTAGCCCTAAGTGTAACCCAAATAGATGCACTTCGAAGTATAGCCTTGTTGTGATAAATGGTAATACTGTATCTGCTCCCTCTGCCCAGCAGTCCCCTTAACATGGTTTACAGTCAATTTAAGTATCCATATTAGTACTGTTGTTTGGAGATGACTCAATAATTGCAAACAGCCCTGTTTCCCTTCTCAAAACCAGAGAACAGAGTCAACATTGTAAAGCTTGGACTGGAAAATGACTTGACTGATCTGAAGAGAATTAACTGGCGTGGCTTTCAAAATAAGTTAGATAAGATAAGCATCAATATAAATCATGTGACAGCACGATCAACAGTCTATATTTACGCTCAGCCGGATTATTAGATAGCCTAATACAGTCTAATAGAATAGTCCTGTAAGTATCATTCCCACATGAGGGTTATAATGTTCTGCTTTTGTTAATTTAAGAATGAGGGAATCACCTTTTCTGCACCATACTATCTCCAGACCTCATCCCTTCAGATGCTGATTCAACTTAATGGTCATGTAGCACGAATGTGGTGTTGTTAAATAGCAATGCATTATGCTGAGATGGGTTTCTCACATTACAGGCACATCTCTAACTTAATACAATTCAGCAGCACCCAAACTTGCAGCTTCGGAAATGAGCATAAAGTCTAATCAACACCTCTCAAAAACAGGGGTCCTCCAATTTTTAGCGTCAAACACTTAGGCTAGAGATGCACGATAATATCGGCACGTCATCGGTATGCAAAGTATTGTCTTTCATGTCTGCATCTGCTGGGCCATTATGATAAGAGTATGCTTGCATAATAGGATGTTCATTTCAATACAGAAGATACTTGATGATCACTAAGGCCCTGAGCACACAGAAAGCGTTTTGCAAGTTGAAAAATACAAAGCACACATTAATTAGAAGTTAGCTACTAAACGGACAGGCAGAGGGTAATTGCTGTAGCTCTGGTTGAGGATGAGAGGCTCTCAGTAAATTGTTTGTTGGTCACAGGGAAATAAAGATCTGTGTGGGTACATGAGACCCTAAAAAAAAGGGTGGATTACAGGGAGTACCACCAGTTGGTCCAGGAGCTTCACCCCAATGATGGCCATTTCCAGGCATCAGGTCGAGGGGTAGTTGGACAACCTGCTGTCTATCATTGGGCTGTCCAGAAACTGCTACCACCAGTTTCTTCTCCTTTGTTTACCAACTGTAAACTTTTTGTCATGACCACCACAGAAGGCACGCCTCTCAAGTTGTCCAATTGGACAAGATAACTTGAGGCACTTTTCTGCTCTGAGTTGAATTTTTTTTTGTCTGCTAAAACATCAGGCACCTACAGCACAGAAACGCGAGGAACGTTGCAATACAAAAACCTTCATTCTCATGAAAAACAATTACATAAAGCCGCCTCCAGCTGCTTAGACATGTTCTGAGTGATCAGGGCCTAAAATTAGGCGGGGAAAGGGGATATATCAATATCAGTATCAGCTAAATGAGTTGTTATATATCGGCATATTGGATATCGATATCATGCATACCTAATTTAGGCTTAATTTCCTGCGTTCTGGTGAATTTTTATGCACCAGGTTGTGCCATTACTGCATCAATAAATTATTTTTATAAAAAATAAGTTATTTTCTACTCATATGTTTATATTTGGGGGGACAAATGCACACGTTTTAAATATTGAAGAGTATGTGTCCCCCATAGTGGCCCCCAAAATCTACACCCTTGTGTTTGAGGTCATTTGTAACAGTGTCTCTATAACATAGCTTGTCCCCCAGAATGAACTAATTACTAAATAAAGGCATCAATACCAAAAATGATTGTTCATGCTATGTGTAAATATTAAAGGAATAAATATTGGGCAACATACGTTTTTTAAAATCTTAGTAACAAATCCTATATCAACATGGCTCTGATCAAAACGATTAGAAGTTACTAATCATTTAAAACCCCTATGAAAGTAGGATTTATTGCAGGGCTGTTGTATGAGAATAACTTTACATTAGCTTCAGATAGTTGTACCCAATAAACTAGCAACTAGGTGTAAATATAAACATGTAGTGAAACATCACACCTGTCAGTTCAGCAGGCTGATATTTCACATCAAGCTATGAATCGCTGGTGTTTTGTTCCACACTTACAGAACTGTCAACCACATAAACTAAAGTATGTGATGTATGGTGTACACAAACTTTTTTTAAAGTCTGCCGTTGCATAATGTAGAGTTTTGCAGCTCTATCACAGACCAGCTGATGTAGCATTTGCTAAGCTAACTGTAACAGGAGTCAGTTTGCAGGAACTTCATGACACAAGTTACCGCTCTTATGATACACACACACACACACACACACACACACACACACACACACACACACACACAACTTACTCTGCCTGTTGTCTCCTGGTGTGCTGTGTCTGTTTGAGATTCCCAAAATCAACACAGGTCTGTCTGTCTGTCTGTCTGTCTGTGAAGTCCCACACAGACTCAGCCTGTGTATCGCACGGGCTCACGGTGTTAGCTAGCTGACGTTACGCCAGAAACACGGAGAAACTGCTAACGTTATCTGTCAACAAAAGTACCGTTACTTCGCTGTTTGCCCCGTTAACTGCCATTCCGTCGGTCTTCTTGTCTTCTCCTGACCTATTTTCACTTTCCGCTTCGTACCGACTCACTTTGTAACTCTATGTGAGCTCATTACTGTTTGCCCGACATGACGTTTGGTTTTAGGTGGAGGACGTGACTGTTAAACCAACAGTACTACTTCCCTGACTCACGCGCAGTTGTGTCCCCTTATGAGTCGATGATGATGATGATGGTGGTTGCGGTGGTGAAGGCGGAGCAGGATGTCTCCAACCAGGCTGAGTCTGCTGTCTGACCCACTGACTCGGGTTTCCTCTGCGCTTGACACGTACTTCAGTATAATTACTGCTACTTTATTTATACTTCAGCTCTTTTCCACTAATATGATAAGGAAATACAGCAGCCTACTCAACGGACGTTACCTTTATTTGATAGTGGGCTAATAGTTTCCTTCAGTTGATGATTTTACAATATGTAATGAGCATAGTAATGGTATATCAACAGCCAACAACATTAAAATATATCAGTGGACTAATACAATCACTCAATTAATCAACTGATTTGTCACATGTAATCATATAAATACAATTTCAGTGAAAAGTAATCCGTCAGCTCCATCATTTTTTACCATTTAAAGCAGTGCATGATGATAAATATATGTCTATATGATAATAATAACAAGAAGAAGAAGAAAAGAACTTTCATTAGCACTAGAGTATATCTACATTGGTGCACTGCTGTGCGTCCTCCACCACAGCACCACCACAATTCATGACAAAGACAATATACACTCACCAGCTACTTTATTAGGTACGCCTATTCAACCGCTCATTGACACAAATAGCTTATCAGCCAATTACGTGGCAGCAACTCAATGCATTAAGGCATGTAGACATGGTCAAGACGACCTGCTGAGGTTCAAACTGAGCATCAGAATGGGGAAGAAAGGTGATTTAAGTGACTTTGACTTTGATCTACTGGGATTTTCCACGCATAACCATCTCTATGGTTTACAGAGGATGGTCCGAAAAAGAGAAAATATCCAGTGAGCGTCAGTTCTCTGGGTGAAAATGCCTCATTGATGCCAGAGGTCAGAGGACAACCAAGGTATGCAGAAGACCATCTCTGAACCAACAACACCTTGGACCTTGAAGCAGATGGGCTACAGCAGCAGAAGACCACACCAGGTGCCACTCCTGTCAGCTAACAACAGGAAACTGAGGCTACAGTTCACACAGGCTCACCAAAACTGGACAACAGAAGATTAGAAAAACGTTGCCTGGTCTGATGAGTCTTGATTCCTGCTGCGATATTCAAATCATAGGGTCAGAATTTGGTGTAAACAACATGAAAGCATGGATCCATCCTGCCTTGTATCAACGGTTCAGGCTGCTGGTGGTGGTGTAATGGTGTGGGGGATATTTTCTTGGCACACTTTGGGCCCCTTAGTACCAACTGAGCATGGTTTAAACACCACAGCCTACCTGAGTATTGTTGCTGACCGTGTCCATCCCTTTATGACCACAGTGTACCCATCTTCTGATGGCTACTTCCAGCAGGATAACGCACCATGTCACAAAGCTCAAATCATGTCAAACTGGTTTGTTGAACATGACAATGAGTTCACTGTACTCCAATGGCCTCCACAGTCACCAGATCTCAATCTAATAGAGCACCTTTGGGATGTGGTGGGACGGGAGATTTGCATAATGGATGTGCAGCCGACAAATATGCAACTGTGTGATGCTATCATGTCAATATGGACCAGAATCTCTGGTGAAATGTCTCCAGCACCTTGTTGAGTCTATGCCACCAAGAATTAAGGCAGATCTGAAGGCAAAAGGGGTCCAACCTGGCACTAGCAGGGTGTACCTAATGAAGTGACTGGTAGTGTATGTCTATGTAGTAGTAATAATAATAATAGCAATGCATTGCAATAACATAGGTCTATATGGGCCTTTAATTCCTCTCACACAAACCTGTTGCTCATCAAAGATCAGGAAATACAATCAAATTGTTGAAATTAGATTCTTTTGATCTGAGGACCCTTACGGACTAAAGGAATATGATTAACTCACAGGGTAATTAAGGAATGGACACATAATTTGAGGTAGCCAACAACCCGCTTTTATACACTCAAAGAACTTCTATTACAAAAATGAACTGCTTGGCAGTCAGACCAGGCGTCTAATTGAGACAGACATTTATTTGTCAAAAAGTGGAATCACACCAGGCAAGTAAAAAGGACCAGGTGTGTAATTGGGACGAGGCTTTTAATTGAAGTTTTGTGGTATATTTTGTAATGCAGAGGTAGAGCAAGTCACTACAAAACAGGGAAACCTATGATCCTTGAAGTTCCTAATATTTTGACATTTTGCCAGTGACTCAGCCCTGTGTTGCTTTGTTTTCTGTTATTTCGTGCAGAGTCTTTAATAAAACAAGCTTTGCACATGGAGAACATCACATCAAAGGAGCTGTTGCGTTCCCTCTTGGGGATGGGAGGAAGGGGTTTTTGTGAATATCTGATCTGTTTATTCACAGTTAACAAAAACCCAACAAACACAGTTTTGCTTTGATGTGTATATTGGACTAGTTTGTTCAACTTGTGTTACAGCTGTGCTGCATTTGAAAACTTGCTGTGGACCTGTAAATTGATACATATTAGGACACGGACCCTTATTTGATCCAGGTTCATTTCAGGGACCTCCATCTGAAAAGGCTGTGGTTGTTTGATATGATTAAGGCTAGAATTCTGTAGTTGTCAATAACAGTTGAGGAGACAACCATGGAGGAAGTGAAACTCATGTTTAGACACTCCTATGGCTCTTACTCACATTGGGCTTGCTCCTATAGTGAAAATGTGTGTTCGTCATTTTCTGGGGACCCCCCGGACCTCTGGTTGAGAGCCACCGATCCATATTGCAAGAGGTCAAACCAGGCTATGCGGAAAAGTGTGCAGACAGACTAAAAATGTTCTCACGATGTTGAGTCATGTTTGACTGCACAGAAATACTTATGAGGAGACCTCAGACTCTGTTTGGACTTGTAGGTCAAAAATGTAATTCCTACTGATCTGTCTGAGAGCGCCATCTATGGCAAAGGCTGTATTTGCATCAGAAGATGGATGATTCACTGCATGGGAAGATTTAAATACATTCATCAATTTTCCGTAACAACTTTTCCTGTTAGGGGTCACGGGTGGGCTGCAGCCTATCCCAGCTGACATTGGGTGAGAGGCAAGGTACACCCTGGACAGGTCACCAGGCTATCACAGGGCTGACACATAGAGACAGCTCACATACATTCACACCTATGGGCAATTTAGAGTCACCAGTTAACCTGCATGTTTTTGGACTGTGGGAGGAAACCGGAGTAGCCGGAGAAAACCCACGCTGACATAGGGAGAACATGCAAACTCCGCACAGAGGGGCTTCCCAACCAAGGGTTCGCACCCCCACCCTGGATTCGAGCCAGGAACCATTTTGCTGTGAGGCAACAATGCTCACCAGTGCACCACTGTGCTGGAGAGATAAACAAAGATAATTAAATAACGTTGTCACAGTTCATTTTTGGACCCTATTTGCAAAATGGGAATACAGAGCAAGTGGAGTCTTTTCTACACTCTGATTTCTTGAGTGACCATTAAAACTGCAATTATTAGCATGAGTAGAATATTTTTCTCATAGTTTTCCAAAACTGGATTCAGTTTCATTCTGACGATTAAAATCAGAAGTTGTAAGCCGATTCATACTGTAGTGTGTACTCTGACAGTAACTGACTAACGAGTTAACCAATGGATGGATCACTGAACAGGCCCCCTTTGCATTCACCTGCAAAGCGTCACACAAATTAACACTTATCCACTAGTAGGAGACACAAGAAGACCACATGAAATGCAAAAGAACTGCAAAGAGACACAAAATAACTACCAAGAGATGCAGAAAGCAAAAGCACGACAGTCTGAGTGTCTTGCTCCTACAGAGATGTGTTGGCACCCGTGAGTTAACCTCATCAAGACTCGTCTTTGTTAAGTCCGGCTGAATTTGAAGACCAGGGAAAACAATCTGTCTCTTGTTTTAGTTGTATGTTGCATAACTGATATCACATTCTGTGATCTGCTGAGTAGCTGAACATAGATAATATTGCTGATAAGGCAAACGGCAATCCTTTGGAACGCACACCATTTGGCAGAGTAAAAACATCATTTTCGACTAACAGACAGATGTCTGGCTAACTGTGTGTTTATGCACGAGGTCCATTTGCTCTTCGCCTGTGAAAACATTTAAAGTTCAAAACCTACATCCTCTGAAATAATTGCAAGTCAGCATTGTAGTTCCAGCTCAGTCAGTAGTTAAAGACTGTCCTCACATGCTCTCTCTGTTGGACTGATTCAATAGATACATACTTTCTGTGCGACCTCTAAGAGACAGGGTTTTTTTGTGTGATAGAAAACAGTGGTCAGCGTTCCCTGAGGCAATCATTCTGTGTTCAATGCTTGTATGTCACAGGGATATAAGGGACTTCTTACATACATTCAAGCTGGTTCTTGGGACCCTAAATGACATGGCAGGAGACAGGAGCAGTTTAAACTCTAAATGAGTGGGTGTGAGGTATCTCCAAATATTGAGCATAGCGTTAGTTCAGGCAGGACGCGGTGTCAAGCTCAGCTCACATCCCAGCTACATCAGCTGATCTCAAACAGCCCAATCAACTGATGGAGCAGCTGATTGATGGAAGGCAGTCAGCTGATAGAT
The DNA here is from genome assembly GCA_019142605.1 of Cephalopholis sonnerati. NCBI lineage: Eukaryota > Metazoa > Chordata > Actinopteri > Perciformes > Serranidae > Cephalopholis > Cephalopholis sonnerati. The sequence continues at coordinate 20,517,306 of JAGQAX010000019.1, forward strand.
CACATGATTCCTTTCTATGCAACCAATTGCAAGTCTCATTTAGGGCGCCCTATTTAAACTGCTCTGCAAGCTGCTTTGCAACCCACCTCCACCCCAGCTCCTCCTTTTCATGCTGTGTCTGACTTAGCAATGTAATTTCTGTTTGTCATTGATGCTGCTCTGTTCTGTATCCGGGGGGTCTTTGCTGCTGCTCTCCCTGCCTTAGGCTTTCTACGTAGGCACATGGAAGGGCAGGGAGGTTTGCCTCTCTGCCTTACGGCTTTCCACGCATGCGTGTGGAAGGGCAGAGAGGTGTGCTCTCTCAGCCTTATGCTTTCCATTTAGGCACATGGAAGAGTCTTTCTGCGTAGGCCTGGGGAAAGGCAGAGGGTCCCCAGAACAGAGCCATACCACCAAATATAATACTGCAAATGGAAATAAAGTTTTCTTTGACAAAAGTGTCCCTGACTCAACTATATTTGGCCTCCCCACACAGAGTTGTTTCTGGGACTTGCCAATGCCTCCGCTCTGAGGTTAACAATGTTGAAGAACAAGAAGAAGAACAAGTTGCCCAATCATGCTGTTAAGTTGAATGTGTGAAGAAAAATATTCACACATCCAGCTGTCTCAGATGCAAGTTCTTTGGAAAATATCACTGAAGCCTTTACATGGAAAATCCACGCTCAGCTTCACAATTTATGAGTAACACTGAAATTTCAGTCCTATTGGACCTTCATCAAGAGTGTTCAAAGGGTGTTAAATGTTAAAATGCTTTAACCAGACTTCTGTATGCCACTCCAAGTATGACTTGGCTGTATGCATCAAAGCTCCTCAGCTTCCCGGGTAAAACCAAATGCTGACTGGCTCTTTTAAAAGTGCTCTCTCAGTTCTTATGAAAAGTTATGGTGGTAGCACATCGATACATAGGTGTAGATTTCAGTGGGGACACAGGGAACATGTCCCCCTCAATATTTGGAACGTGCATTTTTTTCCCCACTGTAAAATGAAAAAAGCAGAGGACTTTTATCATGACAAAATAAAAGACATTTACATCATAAGCTGATGCAGGAAAGGTACAAATTGGTTCATAAAACCCCTAGACCTCCAATTTCATATGTGTCCCCTGCCAATGTTGAAACAAAACCTACATCCTTGGATCAATAATTTTGCCCATGTACTTAAAATGATCTACTTTTTCCAGAGGCTGGTTATTGAGTATGACAGGATGAATGTAATTACTCCCTCTTGGTTTCGTGCGTACAAGTTCTTTTGTTTAAGCCATATTAATTTCCTGTTTACTTGCCTGACACCATTCCTGTAGTACAGTGACCTGCTAAAATACGCCTCTTCCTGCATGGCATCGTCTTCCAGGAGAAGACCAACAAATGCCATGTTATTCTACGTTTGAACAGTTTGACTAATCCACAGTAACCCACTGAGCAACTTATATTCAGTGTGTTATTGTAGAATATACTCACTTGCACCTTTTTTGGCTACTCAATTGCATTATTTCGGTGGGTGGGTTCACGCAATATCATCTCAGGACCCCTCTGTGCCTTTGTAGAAACCCTGGTGAAATAAAGGCACCGAAGGAGTTAATTAGCTCACGAGCTCCTGCGCAGCACACACACACTGCTGTCTACATTTAAGATCTTCAGTCAGCAGAAAGCCGGAGGAAGTCGGGATGACCGTTGCTTAACCGCTGGATGATACATCTCTTTCTACATGCGTAGCTCATTAACGCCTTTTTTCTTACAGTAAGTGTGGTGAAACAGTCAGGCATCAGACAAATAGAGACTCACTGTTCTCTTTAAGTAAAGTGTGGTTCTCAGTCCACTGGATCCATCATCACGGGATAAGCCTGCAGTAAAAGGTGGGGCTGCATCATCATGTCCATGTGTGTTCTCTTTATCTGGTATTTTATTGACTGTGGTGCTTAGATTTTTGCTTAATTGCTTAATTGTAGACCAAAACTATCCCATGATAATGATGAGGGATGTGGGAATTGTCGTTTGGCCCTGACTTTTATCACACTTCAGTTTAAAAAATGTGCTCCCACTGTTCAACTAGAAGTAACAGAAAAGGCCCACCACTTATTTGAAAAGACAGATTAATGAAACACAGTCTACACAGCTCACAGCTTCTCTATACTCCACCTCTAACAAGCTGTGCACCAAATATTCTTTCAAATCCACACAGACACATCATGTCAAGCTCCTCTGACACCCTACAGTTTCGCTTCCCCACCCACGGTGACTCAATCCTCAGCAAAATGAAGACTCTAAGAGAGGAATGCCGCTTCTGTGACATCACACTCCTCCTCGGGGATCCACAAGGCACCACAGTCCGGCCTCCGTGCTTCCACGGTCACAGAGTGGTGCTTGCAGCCTCCTCGGACTTCCTACGTGACCAGTTCCTGCTCCATGAAGGCCAGGCCGAGCTGAGCGTGGGTGTCGTTTCCAGTGTGGAGGTTGGCGAGAGACTTCTCTTGTCCTGCTACACCGGGCTCTTAGAGGTACAGTATAATCTACTGCTTCTAAACTTCCCACGTATGAACCATTTTACAGCAGGTTTCCTCTTGCACAGTTCAACGGAGATGACATCACTGCAAAACAGATTGTTAGAACAAACAACATCAAAGGTTACAAACACAGCAAGCAGAAATAAGGAACAAACACACTGTCATAGCAACATAAGAGTGTGTGATATGAAAGTTAAAGATGACTGAGATGACTTTACTCACACGTAGTTTTGTTTTTGCGTGTGTGTTTAAAGTGTGCAAGTACAAGTTTTGCATTAACCTTGCACTGTTGTTTTTCCTGTAATATTATTTCACTGGTGTCCCTTAGGTCCCTCAGAGGGAGCTGGTGAGCTACCTGACTACCGCCAGCGCACTCCAGATGAGTCAGGTGGTGGAGAAGTGTGCTCAGGCCCTCTCCCAGTATCTCAGTGCCTCACTGACTTTCTTGAAATTGGAGAGACACTCAGAGAAGAAGGAAATCCCGCAGCCAGACCGCGGCATGCCGGGATCTGGCTTCAAAAATCAGGAGGAAAAGGATGCAGCCCGGCCCAGCACCAGCATCCAGGAAGCAAGGACCGAGGCCGAGGGAGCAGTTGTGATCCAGTTGAGGGTCAGCCAAGGAGGTGAGGTGGATGGCCAAGGACTGAGAGAGGTCAGAGATGATAGGAGGGTGGGTATAGCTAAAATAGAGCTATGTGAAAATGTAGCATGTTGTCTCAATACCCTGAAGTCAGAGGAAGGTGGAGACATCCGGCCTGTTCACACAAACAAGTCGACCTATCAAGTTTGTCACATTACAGATGCTGAAATATGTAAACTGCGCCCTCCCACAGCTGTCCAAGATCATTTGTCATCAACAAACAGAGGAAACTTTGCTCAACACAAAGATTTGGTGGCTACTTCCCAGAGCCAAGATGAAGACGCAGGGGAGGAGCAAAGAAAAGAAATGTTCCTGCTGGAACTGCAAGATTATGAAACGCTGATGGACTCAAATGTAATTCACCTCTCTGGAGCACATCTGTCAACAAGTGATTGCTCTGGAGATGAGCTGACAGAAGATGCAGACAGCATATTGGTCCAGAGGCCGTACCTGTGCAGGAGGTGTGACAGAGTCTTCCAACACCTGGAGAGCTATGCAGGCCACCTGAAGGAGCACAGACAGTACTTGTGTTTGGTCTGTGGCAAAGGCTTTTCCCAGAGGAGCAGCCTGACATGCCACATACGCGTCCACACTGGGGTCAAGCCTTTTCGATGCCCACTGTGTCATAAGACATTTTCTAAAAAGGCTACACTGCAAGACCACCTCAATCTGACCACAGGGGATAAGCCCCATAAGTGTAAATACTGTGCTGTGCACTTTGCGCACAAGCCAGTCCTCAGGCGCCACCTGAAGGACAGTCATGGTAAGAGCCTGCAGAACATGCTTGAGGAGCCTGTACACTGAGGATACATACAGTTTTAGCATAAATGTTTTTAATGCAGGGGTCTAAATAGTTGTTTATTTCTATATTACTTTTAGAATATGTCAAATAAGGTATCAGGAAGCACATTAAGGCAACATAACACAGGTTTCCCTGACTTGAAGGGTAATATTCTTATTGCAGATTTTCACAATATACAAACAGGACACTGTACCACATCTATACCCATGTACCTACCCAGCCCACCCGCCCCTCTAACCTGCGCCACTCAATTAGAGTCAGTCATTTTTCACATTTGCCAGTAAGGAATAGCACATAATGGAACAAAACAAAAGCACGGACAGACGGAGAAACACAACCACAGAACAGAAGTTGAAAGATTAGACGTACGAAGGCTTTACATTCTCAGCTTTCATATAACTTACAAAGGTCAATAAAGGCTGCCATGTTGCAGAGAGTATCAAAACAATGGGGGACAGAAGCTGCAAAAATGAAAATAAAAAATAAATAAATAAATGACTTGATAAATAAATTAATATGCCATTAAATGTACCAAAAAAATAGAAGTAAATAAGTGGGGCATTACTTAATTAATAAAAATGTGACCTAAACTGATTTCTCTTTTAATTTCTTTTAATACCACTTACTTTTATTACTTTGTATTTATTCCCATATTTATTCATTTATTTCCCTTTTTATTTTCCCTTATATTAATTAATGAATTGATTCATATTTTTTTAATTATTTTTACATTCATTTATTTATTTTTGCATTTTTTAAATTGATTTTAGATGTATTTTTTCATTTTTAAATGTATGTATTTATTTTAAGTCACCTGGCAAACAGAGTGCAAAAGGCCAGCATGTTATTCTTATAAATACATGGATCCACACCCTGTGATGCAACACCAGATAGAGGGATAAAGGGGGATTAGATCTATTGGCTCCTCTAATGTTTTAGATAAAGTATTGAAAGTTGGCTGGCAGAAATGATGAAGATAAGGCATTGCAATTAAAAATGTATTATTCTGTGTTGCCTTGATACTTGTTTTAAACAAGCAGAGTCCAGATGATCTCACTTCCTGCAGTGTCTGCCATCACACTGATCACAGTTGATGAGCATTTCATTGTAATATCTGGCCAACAGAAAGGAGTGAGAGTCCTTCTGTGCCTTCTGCAGCGTTTTCCTGATCTCTGCAGGACACTGCTGGATATCACTGCAACAAATTCTGGATAAAACGCTTTACTTGATAAAAAAAAGGATAGTTTTAAAAGACTATTTATCATCTCGTTTGCTGTTTTATGTAATAGAGTGAACACTGCATACTGTCTGTATTAAGTTGAGGCTGAGGTTCACAGACAGCCTTCACCATTTGACCCCACTGAAATTTTGTGCAGCTCACTGAGCATTACGTTATAAGTGAGTGGGTTCTCCTGCATGGCTAAGAGGGTTTCCATGCTCCCTCGCTCCATTCTTTCCCTTCGCGTCTCTCCCTTTCTCCCTCGGCCCAGAAATGTAATCGTCACTCATCTCGGTGAATGGAGCAGTAGACGTTGCCCTCCTCGGGGCATCCTGGGCGACATTGGCTTGAAATTTGTGAGTCTGTGTGCAGAAAAATGATTAACGCATGGTGGGTTGTGTATCCAGTACAGAAATTAATGCAAGTATGCGTGTCGGTGTGAGTGAGGAAGACAGAGTATGCACAGAAATAAAGTTAAAGAAATAACAAAGCATGTATTTCCCTTTGAATTTAAATATACAGCCACACCTTCCTCACAACAGTTACATAATACAGCAATGCTGTGAGCAAACTACAGTCAACCATCTTTCTCATTTCTCATTTCATAGACAAAATGTTTGATTTGATGTGGTCCATGCACACACAGTTGCGCACACACACAAACAGTAAATGTGGCTTTTGGGACACCTCCATTATGAATGAGCTTGAGGAGGATGATGGCAGTGGGGAAGATGGAGGAGAGGTGGTAGATACAGAGATAAAAATGTTAGAATACTGGGAAAAAGATATGCATGTGGATGACTGTACCAGGGAGTCTATTTACTCTCATGTTGGTGGGCAAGATGGTTTCCATCCATGCCCACAGTCTGGCAAGATGTCAAGATGAGCCACAAGGAAGGAGCATAAATACAAAAAAAGCAGCACCTGCCCCCTCTATCATAACCACTCCTGAAATCCCCCTTAAACAAGGCCCTTAACCCCAAACTGCTCCAGGAGAGCTGAGCTGCTCTGTGGCAGACTTCAAACTGTGGTTGTACAAGTGTGAGTGTGTGTATCTGTGTGAGGCTATTCCTGAAAAATATGAATTTTTTTCTCAGCATAAACTGAGCCAAAAACATCGCAGTGAAATGTGGTTTTGTTTGATACTGCTCTAAAGATAAAAAGCACAAATAATCCTCTTTCAAAAACCAGGATATTCATCGCTAATTAACCAAAACAAAAAAGTACAGCTGGGGCTGATGGCAGTGTTATTAGTTTTGCAGGTATTCAGTCATAAAGTAAAGTATCAGACAGATTAAATATTGACCTGGTGATTTCTCATTCTCTGGGTGTCTCTGGATTGTGAATGTTATGGCTATCCATTCCACTGCAGTCAAGACATCTCACTAAAAAACACAAATGTCAAACTGCTGGCGGCATTAAAGGAAAGGTCGGAGATGGGCAAAGTTGGGGATGGATTCATCTTCTGGACACCCTGAATGTCTGTCAGAAATGTTGACAACAATCCATCAAATAATTGAGATATTACAGTCTGAACCAAAGTGGTGGACCAGCTGATAGACAGTGCCATCACTAGAGCTATGCTGCTAACGAGGCTAAATACAAGCAAAGAATAAAGCTATGTTGTTTGTTAGAATGTAAAACATCCAAAGTACAACTGCTGTAAACACTGCTTTTTGTATTACATACATAAAGTACGCATATGACAGATTGCAATCTTGTTTGGTTTGCTGTAAGACAAACTCAAATGCATGCAATGCATCCAACATTTTGAAGTCACTACTTGCAGCTGTCAAGCTGTTCCACTGAATAATTCCACATCACTTTGACTTGGCATAACCTGCAGCCGCATTCACACACAGAGAGGAGGGATGGTCATGTGACAGAGATGGACAGAAGGAGGGTTACAGTAACTGCTCTACGTCTTTATTAATTGGAGATTCTCTGGTGGAGTGATGGCCCAGACTCTCAAATCTGCATATAGTGTTAGTTGTGTTATATCTAAATTAAAGCTACACAAGGTAACTTTAATGAAAAATAACTTTTTTGTCACTTTATTCTGACAGTGGTACATGAGACAGATAATCTGTGAAAAAAAATAATGTTTCCCTGGCTCCTCGTAGCGCTCCTCATGGCATTTACAGGACTCACAATGCTTGAATGAATACAACCAATCAGAGCCAAGAGGAGCTTTGCAAACACAACAGGAAACAACCACTAGCAACGGGAAAACTGACCATCCCACTTTTGCCAGCAGCAGCGTACGTGGCAAAGACAAGCAAACAGTGAAAGTGAAAGCATGCTTTCGTCATCAGTCTTTTTCTTTCAAGATTCTCGTGAAGCCGCGGTCGAGACTCCTCCTGGCTGTAATTTGTAATTGTCATTCAGATGTGGTGGATTCTTGTAAGTGCCATTAGGAGCACTAGAAGGAGCCAGAGAAACATGACTTTTTCACAGACTGTAACACTTCCTATGAAGACCACATCTATAGTGCGTTATGAGGGCATTTATGGTGAATAATAGTGCTCTATGACCACATTCATAAGCACACATAATGCTTACTGACACTTAATCAACACTCATAAAACATTATAGATGAATTAGTCTTATGAGTGTACTTGACTACTTAAAAACTAGAGGCTGACTGATGGGGCTCATGATCCAATACGAATACCCATACTCACCTACACACAGATCAACAATTGACTGCAGTAAGGACTCATAGTGAGTTATAATAGTTCATGCAGTATCATAAATTATCATTGTTGGTGCTAAGTGTGATGCATTTTCATGTTTTTTAAAGAATCTATATAATGATGTTAAAATGTACGGTAAGCTCATCAGCTATTGCAAACATTCCAGTAGCTAACGATAGCTTACAAGCAGTGTGAAATGGGGACAGTGGTTCGTTAGCTAGCTAACTAGCTATAGCAAAAGGCATACTCCCTGGCAAAATTGAAGGCTGCAACAACTTCTATCCATTTTTTTTCCTTGTTGAAGGTAACAGTCTTTCAAATAGAGACCCTGAAAGATCCCCAGTTTTTGCAAAATCTGCTTCTGTGACTAAAAACTCTCTGACTCATGACACATTGTCTGTAGATGTGAGAGGGTGTCAGACTTTGGTCGTTTAAAATTATTTTCTAAGTCTTTTCAAAGTATTCCAGCATATTGTACATCGAGCATGAGTGGCAAGTCGACATAACAAGGAAGCTTGTTTTCCCAGAGGAGGTGGCAGTTACCTCGCTCCGCCTGAACGTGATCCTTCTATCCAAGAGTAGTAGCCGAGCTTACAGTGCCATGGGAGGACAGGCTCGCTGTTGCCCATGAGCTGAAGAAGGCAAAGTACCAGGATCTGATTGATGAAGCTCTGGTGAGGGGGTGGCACGCATCCCTATTCCCCATTGAAGTTGGCTGCAGAGGATTCCCAGCAACATCAGCGCGCTTCTTTCTCCAGAAGATTGGCATGGAACCCAAGCATTGAGGAGAGCTATAGGCAGCTGAGGAAAGCTCAAAGTGGCTGTGGCTGACAAGAGACCATAGTTGGAACCCTTCTGCAGGTGAAGATTAATCTTCGCTGCCCCACCCAGGTGAAGCGTACAGGTGAAGGGGTGAAACGCTTGTGATATCCCAATCTTGGGATACCTGCTGAGGATGCGGAAGGGTTTCCCAACAAGGCTCTGACCACTCTGCCACCTAACTCATGCACCGAGGATCTTACACCATATCCACGTTGGTCCTCAAATCACTTATGATACAGCACAGATGCTTTTAATACATGAAAATGCATCAAATTTTACTGAACACCAACTTATGATGAAGCATACATTATTATAGATGTATCAATATGTACTTTATTCAACACATACAATGGTAACTTATGCTGCAGTCAGCAAATCACATATAAATGAAGCAGCCAAAACATTCAATCACTGTTTAACTAACAGTATCCAGATACATTGTGTAACTCAGTTTGACGTCCTTGCAGTGCAAACAGCACTTGTTACCACAGAGCCAGCCTGTTCAAATTGTCAGGCAACTTTTTCAAGCCAACAGCCTGGTGCATGTACGAATGGCTTTTTTTAGCTCACCAATATTTATCTTATGGTAAATCAAAACCACATTATGTTCCTACGCAGCAGATTAAATGACGAGAAAGTCTGAGTTATCAGCACAGTGTGACACAACTATAAACACTGGAGGTAAAGGCCTCATGCACAGTGAGCTTGTTTAATACCACTGAGATGCCAGACTAAGTCCATTATAGTGTACAGGATGAAGCAATCCAACTAATAGGATTAGCCTCAGTAGGTTACGTTCATCAACACAATCCTGTGTTTTATCAAGCAGTACAGTATAGGCAGGGGCGTAGGTTTTGTTTCAACACATGGAGTTTGGGTGTCCAACACTTAATTTACTGCATTCTGGTGTATTTTTCTGCACAAATCTATGGTGTTATGTGCTTTTGTCTATGGTTGCATGCTTGCTCTGTGCTTATGCGCCCCTCTACGGACATGCCATCAGTCTGCTTTTACCTGTGCTTATGTGCTTCTGTGCATTTGTGTGTTATCTTGATGTCTTTTTCTTATATACCATCAACCTGCCGAGTGCAACTGCACATGAAAATGATCCTGTATGGCTAAATCTAACACATTTATGGGATTTAAGTGATGTCCATTAATGTGCACTGTCCCTTTCTAAATAAAATAAACACAAAGCATAAACATAATTCTGTCAAAATAAAAGTCCTCTGCTGCTGTCATGTTCTTAATGGAGCAGACATATGCATGTGTTCTTAATATTGAGGGGGACATTTTCCCTGTGCCCCCAGAAATTTACACCTATGAGTATAGGATATAAAAAGGCTTTCTCAATTTAAAATAACAGGGCATTTGCATGTATTTACAGCCTAATATTACCAACAACTGTTATTTAAGTCAATTAAACATGTTCTGTGTGTGTTATTTCAGCCTTTCCAAAGACTTGAAGCTAATAAAAACACATGTAAGGATGGTTAGGTTATGGGAAAATGAAAATTATAAGTAATAAGGAAGGCAACGTGAGGACAGGCATGTTATTCTTCCGCTCCTCCACTTCTCTAAGCGCAGAGCTGCAATAAAAGCGAGCGGGAACTGCGTGTGTTTGTGTCAACTTCCTCTTGACAGGCGCACTTGTCGAAGCGCATCCTCTGTTCCTTTAAAACCAGACAGCCCACGCCTCGAAAAGCGGCTTGTTCCGGCTTGCCCCTTTACATCTTTTTATCCTTGCCCTCAATATTAAAGTAGTGCCCCACGCTGCCTCTCCGACAAATACGCACAAGCATTTTTTGTCAAACCGTCGGAGGGTGAAGGAAACCGGGTCTCGGGCGGGAGTGTGCATGATGCGTGTTTCGGTGCAGCAGCTCTCCGCCTGTGCAGCCCGCTGGTGAGTCTGAGGCGCAGTTCAGGCACCATCACTGGCGGAGCGATACCACCATCTCCTCTCCTCTCAGCCCCGGTTTGTCAACCCGAGAGTGTGTGGCTCACTGTACCTGAGCGAACGTGTCCGTCATGTACTATCGAAAAGGGGGGCAGAGGATCAAAACTGGACCAAGGGACCTGTCTGTAATTCTCTGAAATGCAGAGCCACATCACGCTCCCGTCAAAGATTGTCTCCCTGGGCTGGCTGCTGCGGCTGTTTTGCAACTGATGAAGATATTTTTGTTATTATTATTTTGATGCGCTTCTGTGGATGTCTATGAATATGTTTATTCTGGTGCTCTGGTGTAGTGCGTGAGGTAAGTGACTTATCCAGAGGTGCGCGCTACTTTCTCCTGCTCCTCAAATCCAGATTTTATTTGATGTGTGCAAATCCTTTAATATTTTGATGTCAGATTTGGACTGTTTTCTTGTATTTGTTTTCCTCAGCAGCTTCAGACCTCACAAATCATATCATTAGAGCTGGAACTATTCGTCCCCCCAGCTCATCACCAATTCCTGCAACTGGTGCTGATGGAATATCATAAGAAGGCTGGTTGGGTTGAAATTATGGGGCCACAGCTCAAAGCCAGATACGAATGCAAACCAGGGTTTTCTAGAAAGAGTTGAGGCAGTCATTGCATGCTGTAAAGCAACATGAAACTGTACATACGATGCTGCAGTGGTGACTAGTTGATGTTACCCTCCCAGGCGTGATGATAGGCTTTTGCACAAATGTGGAGGAAAGTGACTTTTCCACTCAGAGTGACTCCTGAGCTCAGCTGTTTCCAAGTTCAGGTGTTGCATGCTGTGTGCTGTATAGCCCTCTGACACCTTAAAGTGTAAGTGTGCAGCAGCCTGTCATGTTGAGGTTACTCTATAACCTGCTGATCTGCAACTGGAAGCAACCTGATACCCTCACAATATCACCCAATGCTGCAAAAAAACTAAGATTGCATAACTCTTGGTTGCTCCTGTTACTGCAGACACATCTCACAAGTGTAATAAAGTAGGTCTATATTATATGCGCTGTGTAATATAGCAGCCTGTGAGCTGTATAGCCGCCCTGCCTACCATCCATACACTACCCCCACACACTGTGATGACAGGCCTATTGAATAATTAATCACACAGACCCACATACCCCCACTGTACACACAAAAACAAGACATAAAACAACTAGTAGTAACCATGCTATGAATTATGGAGTGAAACATTTCAAACATCATAGGAAAGCTAGCAGCTCTGGCACCATTAGTACTGCCATACACAAAACACATGTAAAATGATGTGTATGATAATGCCATAATATGATTTCTGATTTCACATTGCAGGGGCGTTATATTTCCCTGAGATGTTTGAGTGCCTGTTGAGTCTTTGAGAAGATTAACAAGCATCATCAGTGTTACAGTTTAACTTTCTCTTCATCGTTTACCTGCCTGCTGTGGTTACAAGTATTGCTTTCAGTTCTTAGCTGATAGACGCTGCCTCCTAAACCACTGAAATAGAAAGTTTTCATGCACATAAACAGAGCCTTATTTAATTTGTTTCACTTTGTTATCAAGAGAAATGTAATTTAGGTCAGTTTTATTTTAGTCGTAGCTTGCTTGACTTCACTGATAGTAGAGTTTTTCAGTGTTTTTTATCAGCAGTGTGGTGGGTGGGAAGTTTCAGTTGTGTTGTGCTTTACCCGCTTACTTTTTCCCAGAAGTCTGAAAGCTCTACATTTATGCTAAAATTCTGTTTATAGATCATGTAGGGGCGCTCGCAAGACATATTTTAAGGGGATATAATTTCAATTTAAAGGTCAGCAGCACATTTACGAAAGCGAAAAAAGTGAATCATTAGAAGTATTTAAATGTTTTAAATACCAAAACAGGGTCATTAAAATTGTGTGGGTGAGCACAAGTTGCACATATTTCTCAAAATGAGTAAATTGCAGTGGTGGTTACAGTGGTGCTGTCATGAGTTACAGAGTGAGACCTTTGTTCCGTGCTGGTTAGTGACACAAACATCAGTCGGTGAGGAGTTTTTGTGTACTGTCTTAATTCCGTCAATCTGTGTCTCTGGTGAAAACATGAAAACACCAACCTGGGTTTACTGTTCCCGTGACATCACACACTCTCACATGATTGCACACACACACACACACACACACGCTAATTGGAATGTTCTAATTTAGGGGTCACAGTGACAGTGAGACGGAGTTATCATATTACTTAAGATTCCTCTCCTTCAGGGTCCAACTCACGCTCCATGGCGGTGTGTGTGTGTGTGTGTGCATTTCTGTGTTTTTGGCTGTGTGCGCACAGAAAAGTTTTTGGACGATATCAGCATGACTGTTAGTCCGCCAGATGACGCAGGGTTTGCTCAGCCACCCTGAGACAGCTCATCCCTTATTGCTGCTGGTTGGTGTGGATCCAAGAACTGGTCCAATGTTTAACTATTAGATTATTATGTTTTCTTGCACCTGTACTTTGTTTTCTTGCCTTTATTTTGTAGTTGATAGTCAAGATTTGTCTTGTACTTGTACTCTATTTTCTTGTCTTTATTTGGTTGTTGATAGTGCAGATTAGTCTTTTACTTGTACTTTATTTTTGCCCCCACTTGGTTGTTGATAGTTGAGATTTTTCTTGTACTTGTACCGTATTTTCTTGTCTTTGTTTGGTTGTTGATGGTGCAGATTTGTCTTGTACTTGTGCTCTATTTTCTTGCATTTATTTGGTGATCGATAATGGAGATTGTTCTTATACTTATACCTCTTTTTTGCCTGTATTTGGTTGTTGATAATGCACATTTGTCTTGTACTTGTATACCATTTTTTAACTTTTATTTGGTAGTTAATAGTTGAGATTTGTCTTGTGCTTGTACTTTATTTTCTTGCCTTATTTGGTAGTTGGCAGTCAAGATTTACAGGAGACAGAATGATAGGATGACATGCAACACATATCCTCATGTCAGAATGTGTCTTAGTCCACTTGGCCATGGTGAGGCCCTTGACTTACGGCTGTTGGAGCTAAAACTTGATGTCAGTCAAACACATCATAACAGCTTAGCGAGTTTTGTACTACAAAAACTTACGTTGTTTGGCCTCAAATTGGTTTTAAATCCAGATACTCTTTTTTCCACATAACCCAGACCCAGTAATCACCTTTGTCAGACACAGATTAATGTGGCACTGCCGTCCCTGATGTCTCTCTACAGATACTGGGGTTCAATAGAGGTAACTGTGCCAGCTCACTCCACTGGGCCCACAGAAATACTCTAACTGGAGTTGCAAAGTGACGGTTGAGTTTCTTTGGCACAGCACAATCAGAAACTAATGACACACACACACAGGTTACGGGAAGCGACCCTGTAACAGCCACATTCAGCCATCACTATAACATGCCGAACCTTATCTCTTACTCCAACCATAGCCTAACCCTACACGAGGGCGCTTTGATGAAGCTCCCATTGGCCGACTGCTCTCTCTATTCTTCTTTGTTCTGCTTCCGTCTCCTCTCCCTTTCAGCTGTGTTGCTGTTTTCAGAGTCCCTGTTACTATGGGAGACAGCCATGACAAGCTAACACGCTAACAACATGCTAATAAGAACTGTGCCATTGTGCACAATAGCCATGTGAAAGATGTTATTTTGCAGGCGCTGTAGTGATCTCAGCCCGTACCAGCACGAGTCTACCTGATTTATTTCCACCTGACCTTTACTGGCAACGTGAGAACGTCAACCTTCACCCTCGGGTTAACCTAACCTTAACCCAACAGGAAGTCTCATCATGACCCTAAACCAAAGTTCGAATCTAATAAAAGTGAGACGGGCCAAAACATCGTCCTATCATGAAAAAATGTTACCTCAGTGTTCTGAAAAACACTCTCTCTCAAAACAATCTTTCTCCCTCCCTTTATGAGACATGCCAAAGGAAACTCCAGATGCCCTCCCCCACACAGAGGGGGCCAAGTGAGGACTCACTGTCCTGAGCCAGATGATTGCTCGCCAACTGTTGGCTGTAAAGACACAATGTACTTCTCATCCTCCGCTCAGCAGAGTGGGTGGCTCAACAGGCCACTACAGCAAATCACTGCTTAGGTCTAGGGAGCCTTCTTCCAACACTTTTAGGGATAATTTGCTCTGAAAAGTGGACACTGAATGTGCTGCTTCTGTCTCGATGCTCGGGTGTGTTTATAATGGCACACTCTCAGGTTTCCTGCGCTGTAGTCGATGATCTGCAGGTACGAACAAGCCTGAAAGAATAAAAACAGCGCTAAGAGGTTGATTTCCTCATTTTAAAATAACCAGTGAGGGAGAGAATCTTGATAAGGAAGTTGAGGTCTCCTGTGACAATACAACACGCCCACTTCTCCCCTGTCACAAGACTTATTCATGACTGTGGGGCCTTTTGTGTGTGTGGCATGCTTGCATACTTAAATGAGTAGTGGTCCATTCATGCAAGTAATGGGAGTCTTGTGTGCATCATTATGTTTTAGACTCATGTGCTGTGAGGTGCTAAATGCATATTATGAGTGTAATATATGCAGCCATGTGTGCAGGAATAATTTCAGCAGGAGCTGAGGCCAGACTTCATGTCTTCTGCCAGTGAGGGACTCTGTGTAAAAAACAGGATGTAGCAGTTGTTCAGAGCAGGAACAGGTGGCTGTCAACGTGACGGTGAACAGTTGCCCCCAGAGTTTGCACCACTCCCTAATCTGCGCACACGCGGGGAAAACGAGTTTTATCCAGGCTCGTGCGCCAGGACAGACCTCCCCACCTTCCAAACTTCCCCCTAAACCCTTTTCACCACATGAGCGTTGCCTCACTCTTCCTCAGGCGGTGGTTCAGCAGTTTGTGAGCTACAATAGCTGCAATCGGTGTTATATTTGGGTTCCTCGCGGAAGGAAATATGACGCGCGAGGACAGAGCGGAGCTGTCCACGCGGCCAAGGGGGCAACGCGGGCACCGCGCGCTGCGGGCATCTTGGAAGGTGCGTATAATCGGCATTATAACCGGTATGTTACCGTATATTATGATAGGAAATACATTAAAATCCATGTTGTGGTGAAGCTCTGGATGTATTAGTCGTGTAATATGGCGTACGGCGCGTGCGTAATGCGCGCAGTTCCTCTTTCTGTTTACAGTGGAATGCAGCCAGCGTGTTAATATATAAAGAGATTTGATTTTTTTGTCATGAGAGGTTGTTTTTAAAGCTCAGAGCATTTCTAGGACACTTGACGAATAATGTGTTTGATCATTATTTTCTAGACATATTTTTATTGTAGAGTTTTAGACGAATAAATATACATTTTCTTTATGCACATTAAGTCGATACTTGGCTGCACAAGCTGGTTGCGCTTGTTGCAGCACAATTTCAGAACTGGTAAAGCCAGTAAACTGAGCTGCTTTGTCCTCTGTAATCTCTTTCATTCTCTTTTTGTACTTTCTGTGTGTGTGTGTGTGTGTGTGTGTGTGTGTGTGTGTGTGTGTGTGTAAGCCGTTTTACTGTATCTCTGAACCCATTTGGATATATTTCTTTTGTTTGGTTTGTCATGGCACCTGTTCTGCGAGGGCACCAGCTGTTATTTTGGTGAGCAGTTTGAACAGATGCAACAGACTCTAAAAGCAACAGGTGCTGGATATCTGCACGCTGCGTCCAAAACACTTTGAATAATGGAGTCAGAGAGATGATGGGTTTTTATGTTTTGGTGTGTTTTATGTGAGCTTTTGCTTTTGGTTAATGGGATGGTGGTGCATCAGAAAGCATACAGGGGGTCGTTTGGAGCTGAACAAAATATGATAGTGTGCTGCACTGTTGGGTAAGAGGAGAAACCCGAAGAGAAATATTTGGGTTCAGAAAGTTCACAGTCAAAGTACAAAGCTGATTTAGAGCTGACGACGTTAACTTCTGCCATGTATCTGTCAGTGCATCGCTTCTGTCAGTCACTGGCTCCATCTTTGTCCGCCCACTTTTTACTCCTTTACTCCTTCACCGTCTTTCTCAACACCTTTTTCGGCAGTCCTTCCCTCAGTCATAAGAAACTTGCTGTTAAGTGTAACAGATCCATATGTGCCGTGGGGTTTTGTAATAACCACACATATACAGTATTATTGTGATATTCACCTGGGCCTATACAAAAAGTTATGAATACATTTTTAATTGAATGTATCAGTATGTTGTGTGCAGCCATTTCCTGTTAAAGACATAAACTCTAGCTAAAAATGTGATTTCATTTAATTGAATTCTAAAACACATTCACAGGGAAGCCTATTTGTCACCGTTTGTATGTGGGAATTGTAAGTGTGTGACACATCAAAAGCCCTGATTGGCAGCCAGTGTGAGGGATGATAACATTTACAAGGAGAAAGCTGTGAGTGGGACAATTGATCACTTTATTGTATGGAGCAAATTACAACAAAGCAGCAGTGAAGACGATCTTCCACAGAAAGAAAAGAGAAAAAAACTGTCATTGGACAGGTTCACGAACGCTACCTGTCTTAATTTTTACTATTTTTATTGACTTGTGTCGTGATAAGAGCGATAACAAACGTTGTAGAAGCTATTGTGCACAGATGAGATTTTGGCTCGCCCTTTGGTGTGACTTGGGCACAGAAAGTTTTAAAACCACTGCTTTAAGACATAATGCTAAAACATAACAATACCTACTAAAATATGCAGCTCATGTGCTGTGCAGTGGAGGTTTTGGTCATCTAAAGCATGAATCTCTGCTACCTCTTAATAAAAGTGCTGATGTATTTCTCAACCATATGGAATACTCTATAAATTGCAATTTGAAATTAAAAAAATGAATCCGTTTTTTAAAACAGCAATTCAACAAGAATTTGAATATTTGGGGGTTGAAATGGTAAAAAAAAAATTCCTCAATTTTTATCATTGGCTACTTTTTAGGGGAGTGTACGAAACATCCATCCATGCATTTTCGTAACCGCTTATCCTCTTGAGGGTCACATGGGGGCTGGAGCCTATCCCAGCTGTCACTGGGTGAGAGGCAGGGTACACCCTGGAAAGGTCACCAGACTATCACAGGGCTGACACATAGAGACAGACAACCATTCACACTCACATTCACACCTACGGACAGTTTAGAGTCACCAATTAACCTGCATGTCTTTGGACTGTGGGAGGAACCCGGAGAAAACCCATGCCGACACATGGTCAGGAGAACATGCAAACTCAGCACAGAAGGTGTACGAAACAGCTTTAAATAAAGCATATGATTTAAAATGCAGCATTTTGTATTGGGTTTTTAATATACTTAAAATATTACATCAAAAACAACAACAGAAAACAAGTACGGTACGAAATATAACACTCACAGTAAGGCATCGTCTTCATATCAACTGCTACGACAGGGCAATACAAGGAGTACATCTCTGAGATTCAAAATAAATAGTCACAAATGCAGTCTAAAGGAAAGGAAGAGGAAAGAAATGCACATCATTATGTTGCATTTAAGAAATTTAGACTTATGTAGCCCTCTAGAAATGTCATAAAACGTCCCCATGTCTCATCAAAAGTAGAACATTTACTCATGATTATAAAAGTAAGTTTTTCAAGAGCAACAGAGTGTGACAGTCCGCTAAGCCAGGCTTGTAAACTTCTGATAGTAGATTTCCAGAATCTGCCTATGATGTGTTTTGCTTGTTATAAGCTAAAATGCAGCATTACCTTTGTCACAATATAGAAAGTTAAGCAAATATGAATTTACTACCTGCAAAAAACACTGAGAATATTAAATTATCCTGCAGTAACAAGAGGCATTGTTTGTTCCTTCATCTCCATGGATGTTGACCTTTTGATGCTTTTCTTAATAAGCTCTAAGTAAGTAGTGCTGTATATCTTTAGATCATTGTGCCCAGGTCAGGACAGTCTAACAAACTCCTCTTACCAAAGTAAAATAACATGAATAAGAATCAGTCATTAAAGATGTTTGGGAACATTCGACACAAACAAAGCCTTTGGCCTACAAACTTTCCCAGAAACAGGACGCTGTTATGATTCAGCTTTATCCGTCTCCACCTGCGGATCCTGTCTGTGTTTATCATGATTCAGTATTATTATGATTCAGCATGAGCTCAGTCTTCATTAGACAAGAGAGGGATTGTCTTAAACAGAGGCAGGAAGTGGATGCCAAGATGATTCTGCGAGACTGATCTCGCTCTCAAATTAGTACTCAGTGCGCAATCTTGGACATTTATTTTGTCTTCACTGCGTAATTTAATTTTATGGATATAGCGTTATTAAATAAATGTAGTTTTCTGACTTAGTTTTATTGTTATTGTGATCTTTTATGATGATGTTTTAAAAAATCTGTGTTTGTAATCAGGCGAGTGAAATATAGACCTGGATGCCTTGTACTTAATGTCGTACAAATTGTGTTCACAGCAAGGCCTTTTAATGCAACGTGTGCTGAGACTTGGCAGTTACTTCTTTCAGGAGAGAAGGAGAGAGCGCTTTTATTGCCCACATTAAATTAAATAAATTTATGACTTTTTATGGCGTGAGAGGCTGAAGATTGCCTGTGTACCTAGCTTAATGCTTATTGCGTGCAATAGAGCTCAAAGAATAGTGATATTTATGCTGCTCCTTTATATGCTGGACACCATGTCATTGTCTGTTCGCTTTTACAACTTCCTGACTGTACATATTTGTATAAATTATATATATTTTCCAGAGAAGATCACATTTGTTTGTGTGCTAATGCATCATAGGAAAAGTATTGACTTTTAAAGCCACGGTGGCAGGTGACAAATCATACACGGCACGCAGCTGAATATATATGAACATAGTGCACATGCACATAATGAAATGTAGTGTGCTCTATAATAAAACTGTCACAATGTAAGTTGTAATTGGAGGTTTACATGTTTGCAAATCCCTCAGTGTAATGATTTTATGGTGTAGCTGTAGTCGAAGTTATTTGTAACGCCACACACACTCACTGTGATGATTCTTAATATGTTGAGTCATGCCACGTGGTGGATTATCTAAAGTGCTTAATTTGTGCCGGTACGTGTTGAAACAATTAGTCGGTTAATGGAGTAGTAAACTATCTGAATATTAATTATCTTTCATAATGGATTTTTTTCATTATCTCTTGTCCGTAGATAAATCAGTAATAATAGCTGCAGCTGTAGCGCCTGTATATTTTTACAGCGTTATGTAAACTGCTGCATTACTTTGTGTCCTCTCCCCAGCAGTCGTCGTCGGCACTGGCGAGCAGGAGCTGCTGTCGGGGCTCGTTGACATGCATTGAGCTCGTCGGCGCCTCCCTCGGTGTTGTGGTGGCAGGATGCCGGTGCAGGCGGCCCAGTGGACAGAGTTCCTGTCCTGTCCCATCTGCTACAATGAGTTTGACAGCAGCGGCCACCAGCCCATCAGCCTGGGCTGCTCCCACACGGTGTGTAAGACCTGCCTACACAAACTGCACCGCAAGGCCTGCCCCTTCGATCAGACGCCAATCAGCACCGATATCGACCTGCTGCCGGTCAACTGTGCCCTGCTGCAGCTGGTCGGAGCTCAGGTGAGTCGGGAAGAAAAAAGGCATGCTTGATTGAAAAATGTGTGTTTGTGTCTTGTGTGTGCTCATGATGTGTGTGTGTCGTAGGTCCCAGATGTGCAGCCGGTGAGCCTAAACAGTGCAGCAGAGGTCGAGAACTATGAGGTGTGCAAGGTGTGCGTGGAAGAGCTGGCTCTCTACCTAAAACCGATCAGCGGAGCAAAAGGTTTGTGCAGTTACGCGTGTCTCTTGTTGTGTTTTTAATTGTAAGTTTTAGAGTTTCAGATATTTGGACATCTGTGAAAGAGAATGAAGCTCTTCGTACTAAATGTGCGTGGGCCGCAGTTGAGCTGCCTGTGCAGCTTGGCATTCATGCTTTTCACACTTCTCATGACGCCTGAAAGCTGCTCTACTTTAATGTTCTCTGCGTAACCAGACAAGAGAGATTAATCCGACTGAAACTGACCAGTAGCTTCCGGTTGTTTGTTCAGCCAGCTCTGGGTGACGGTGGTAAGATTCGTCATTTTTTGAAAAGTAGGTCATTTGGACAAATCACAGTTTGTCATGTCTGGTTCCCCAAGAAGAAGATTAGATGAACCCTCTGGGCCTATCGCCTCCATTAAGAGGCCTTGAATTGAGAGACAAAAAATGTCTGATACCTAAAGTTCCACACTGTTGTGACCTTTTGCAGGAGTGGCGACACTGAGTCCGAGTGTTCTCAGTCGGCCAATGCAGAGGAAGCTGGTGACCTTGGTGAACTGCCAGCTGGTGGAGGAGGAGGGCCGCGTGCGGGCGGTGAGGGCAGGCCGCTCGCTGGGGGAACGAACCGTGACCGAGCTCATCCTGCAGCACCAGAACCCCCAGCAGCTCTCTGCCAACCTCTGGGCAGCGGTGAGGGCGCGGGGATGCCAGTTCCTGGGACCTGGTGGGTGTGAATGACACACAACACATGTATATCAGCAATATGATGGTCACACTCCAAGACTCAAACACATAGATGTGTGAGGCATTTGAATGTATTTTAGGCAGATCCCACACACATCTAGACATTTGAAACAAGCCTTTGAGTTTTAAAGGTGATGCATGCTATTTTGAGTCATTATAATTTTAAATAGGTCACTTAATGCTAACTTTTTTAACCTGAGAAATATATGAGTGAGAGCCATGTGACCAAAACAATCGCCAGAATAAACGCTGGCATTGTACGTTTCTGCAAAACACGAATACGTAATATTTTTATGTTAATATGTAGGAAATATGTTGAAAGTTCAGGATTTTTTTTTACATTTCAACAACAGTTAATGTCTGGATATGTTCAGACATGTATTGATTAGGAAAAGATCATGTATTGGCTTAAAAAACTTCTTTAGTGACACAATTGCTGCTGGAAATGCAGCCTATGTTTAGCTAAAAAAACACTGCTTTTTGTGGCACAATCATGGCTGGAAATGCCCCTGACGTCTTGTTAAAGTACACTTTGTTGGTAGCACAATCACAGCTAGAAATGCCGCCACCGTCTTGCTAAAGGGGCAACTGGAAATTGCTTCCAATGGCTGTTCCATCAGTGTGTGAGTGCATGTGAATGGTTACTGAGTAGCAGGTGGCAACATGTACGTTAGCCTCGGCCACCAGTGTGTGATTGTGTGTGTGAATGGGTGAATGTGACGTAGTGTAAAAGCGCTTTGAGTGGTCAAAAGACTAGAAAGAGCTGTCCAAGTGCGGCCCATTTACTATTTAAAGAGCTACAACTTTTGGTGGCACAATTACAGCTAGAAATGCCAGCAATGTCTCACTAAAAAATACCCGCTTTTGATGGCACAATCATGGCTGGAAATGCTGCTAGTGTCTCAGTTAAAACAGCCAGTTTTGGTGCCACAAACGCCACTGATATCCTGCTAAGAAACAACTGGTTTTGTTGTTTATTGGTCTCAAACAGTGGTCTGCAGCGTGGCAGCCATCCACCGTCACCTCCACCTTCCGATGACCAAGTCAGCTCATGTAACATATAGAATCAGAACTACATCACTTTTGAAATGTTGATATATGTATAAAATGTACAAATGTAGTGTATCGTTGGTTTGCAGAGACGTACAATGCCGACATTTTCCTCCGGTTTGAGAACAATGAAGTGTCATCTTGCTGCTTGTGGGCCTTTTGGATTCGTGAAGTTACTGTAATGACTGTCCGTCTGTTTTAGCAGGTTGGCGTGTGAATTCAAAGGAATTGTTAGCCTTTCAGTTGACTAGACTCATTGTGTCCACAAGTTGCCTTTTGAATTGCCTGTTTAGTCTGCCTCATCAAACTGACTGCTGCTGCTGCTGCTGGTACCCGGTGTCCTGTGATGATTACTCATAGGGCAGATTCTGACTGGGAAATTTATTTCTCATCATGATAACAGAATGAGTTCATTTGAAAGTCTGAGGACACCTGGTTATGAAAACCTCCATGTGTTAGAAATATATTTGTTTGTTTGTTTGTATGATTTGTTGATTAAAACATATACTCGTCCTTCCTCCCACCGTCCCCTCCTCTCGCTGTCATCCGCTGTCCCCCTACACCCCGCTCTATCTCTTCCTCATCAGCTATGCAAGAAGATGCACTGAAGCTAGTTTTACTGGCTCTGGAGGATGGCTCAGCTTTGTCCAGGAAGGTGTTGGTTTTGTTTGTAGTCCAAAAGCTCGAGGCCCGCTTCCCCCAGGCCTCCAAAACCAGCATAGGCCACGTGGTGCAGCTGCTCTACAGGGCCTCCTGCTTCAAGGTACGACATGAATGAGTTTACACACATAGATACTCATCAAACACACAAATATGTGCTCATGCAAGGACATGTGAGCACTATTAATACCCAATTTAAAAAAAAGAAGCTATCCACAGCTCTGTGAATGTAATCTACGTCAAACTGAACAAAGGAACCTCAGTTTGCTGCTGTCCCAAGAACCCAAGCTGTAAAAAATGACCTCATTAAAAGAAGGGTTTTTAAATAGATCCTCATTTACTACCACATATTCCTTTACCACAGAGATAGTGCTCCGAGTGAATAACTTGTAATGTCAGCTGTAGCTTTTATAGAAGTGTTACTCAAATTAGGATAAACCAAAGCAGTGGTTTTCTAGTGTCTGAGCCAGCTTTGGGAAAACATTGCTGTTGAGCTTTTCAAATGTGTTTCGGCGCTTTGTGCACCACAAGCTGAGTGCCATCTAGTTCCGTTATATTCCAGAGAAGGCAGACATCTCTATGGCTAATATTTCCAACATTTGGCAACTCATAAAAACAATCCAGACTGATAAACAGCACTGCAGTGAAGAGTAAAAATATGTGCTTTGGATTTTGAGGTGAACTGTCCCTTTAAAGTACCACCACCTCTAAATGTGTTGCTCACACTACTGATATCTTATACTGCACAAAAGTCATGTCTGTAATAAGGATACGGCGTCTGTGGCTATATTTTCTGTGCATGAGTGTATTTCTGTGTCCCACCAGCAGTGCCCGTCATATCTGATGACAGACATTGCTGGTAGGGCAGAAATGCCAGCTATGTGCTCCTGATGTAACTGCAGTCTAAATTTGCCCTCGTTGCCCCGCCATGCAGGACAGAGACAGACAGCTCAGAGATGCAGAGACAGACAGACGGATTAAAAGTGCAGGAACACAAAAAAAAAGCAGCGCAAATTATGATGAAATCTGATAGTACTGGGTTGTAAATTTGACCTCTGAGCTCAGCAGATTTGTAAGTGATAGAGTAGCTGGATGTGTGTGTTGGTGTCTTATGATGATTACTCATAGGGCAGATTCTGAGAAGGGGGAATCCCTTTGTCTGATCTGAATTTGAGTTTACAAGTCTGAGGACACCACATACGCACAAACTGACTGGTATGACTTCGGTTACGTTTAATTGCAGAATCGCAAATATCATTCTTAATACCAAAATACTATTTTAAGCCGCATATTCATTTTTTTATTTAAATTTTATTTATAAAGCCCAATATCACAAATCATAATTTGCCACCATATGACAGCCCTCTGTCTTTGGACCCTCACAGCAGATAAGAAAAAACTCCCCAAAAAAACCCTCTAACGGGGTTTTTTTTTGTTTTGTTTTATTTTGGGTTTTTTTTTTTTATTAAGTATCATAACTAGATACTCTTAGATAATTCTCTGATTTACTGCCCACAAACATACATAAATTATACCTGGTGAATCATTTATTGAATAAAATAAAAACAATCCAAACTTTTCATGCCAGCAGGAATACTAAAATATATATACTGCATTAAATGTGCCACATGTGGTATATAGAAGCAGTGACGTTCAGAGGTAATGTAGTTTTGTATTTGTTGGTAGTTTTTATTTTTATTTGGTTTTTAATTTTTGTTTTCAATTTGGTTTAGTTTCAGGTAGTTTCCAGAGTGCATTTGCTCATTTCAGTTTAGTTTCAGTTGTTGAAAGTGTTTAGTTTTAGTGCAGTTTTTTTTATTATTTACAGTATTATTTATTTTATTTATTATTGCATTGTATTATTATATTTTAGTGTTTTTTAAATGTAAAATAAATTATTTTATTTAAGTTTGCTTAGAAAGTACGCAATATTGTTTTTTCAAAGTCTAGGTTTTAATTTTATTTCAGTTAACTAAAATGTTTTTTCCCGCACCTAGTTTTAGTTTACTACAATACCTTTGTTGATATTTCATTTTGGGGGGAAGTGAAAGATGATCGTTCTGTCCTTTGCTCTGTATCAAGTACAAAAGTCTTACAAAAAGATAATAATCCATCCATATCCTCCTTCTCTTCCTGGTCTTTCTTCCCACTCTCCTGTCTCTCAATCCCTCCTCTTTCTTATTCCCTCTCCCTCCATCGCCTCTCAGGTGACTAAGCGGGATGAAGACTCCTCACTGATGCAGCTAAAAGAAGAGTTTCGAACATACGAAGCTCTCCGCAGAGAACACGACGCTCAGATCGTCCACATCGCCATGGAAGCTGGCCTACGAATTTCACCCGAGCAGTGGTCTTCCCTGCTGTACGGAGACCTGGTCCACAAGTCACATATGCAGTCTATTATTGACAAGGTACCAGTGTAGTTACTATGCTCATCATCATCGTCATCATCACACCTAAGTTTCGGCATTCATTGTTGATAAACTCACTTTGCAGATTTCACACAGTGGGTATAACAAGCCTGTTTAGAACACAAGCACAGGACAAATACATTCATCTACTCTGTTTTTTATGTAAAGACTCTCCTCTTGTATCCTCTGCTGCTCCAGCTGCAGTCTCCAGAGTCATTTGCAAAGAGCGTTCAGGAGCTGACCATCGTTCTTCAGAGGACCGGAGACCCTGCCAACCTCACAAGCCTTAGACCACACCTAGAGCTACTCGCCAACATAGACCACAACCCAGGTTTGCTTAACAGTAATCATCTAAATGAATGCTAATGAGTCAGAATGATTCACGCTTCTCAGAATAAAAGGCATGTCCTGATCCACCAAGATTTATGAGATGGAAAAAAGAAGAAAATTGGCACGCTGTGGCACTCACATACCAAAATGCAATTAACAAGCACAAAAGAGAAGATTAAAACTATTGATTATTCTCAGTCGGCCTCATACATGCTAAATTCTGTCTAGCTTTGCTGCTTGTACAGTGATAAGAATCTCTTCTAAACAGAGTGAGTTGTTGATGTGTGTGCAGATGCCCCGGCGCCATCATGGGAGGAGCTGGAGAGCGTGATGCTGGCTGTGAAGTTGGTTGTTCATGGACTAGTGGAGTTCATACAGAACTTCAGCAAGAAGAGCCACGATGCTCCGCAGGTACATATTTATATCATTTAACAGACAACAACAGAATCATGCAAGAAATAAAATAACCTGAAGGAAGCAAGAGAGACCATAAACATAATATGTGTGCTGTAGAAAAGTGCACGTATTGAAGGACACTCCTGAGTAGGAGAGGATGTGCTGCCCTCTCAGGGCACTGTAGAAGGCCTCCGACAGGAAAGATAAGATGCTCAGGGTTTAGCAGCACACTCTGTTCCTCTTGGCTGTGGCCTCTAAGACCTAAGAGAATTAAACGGACACAACATTGTCTCTAGTCTCTGCATGCCACAGCATTAAAATGACTGTTATAACAATGATCAGATAATGCAGCTGTAACGACCCAAACTGATCTCTAGCAGTACATAAAGTGTGTCAGTATCTAAATTAAAAATCTTTAACTAAAAGCAAGATCCAGACATTTATCATTGCATTGGTTCGCCTCTAAATGCTTTGTGTTGAGGTGATATTTCAAGCTTTAGGCACTCCGATGGTATGAAAGTTCCTCAGTGCAGAAACTGCAGAGAATGGTGCTCCTATCAACAGTTCAATTTGGGTGTTTTTTTAAATGTTTATGTTCCATTCACAGGGCCAAATCATGTGACAAAGCCACTGTGGCTGCTTTAATGATGCACTGGATCAAAGTGCACAAAGAGCGCGGTTAATCGGGGTTAATTTTTTTAACGCATGATTTTTTCTGTGATAAATTTATAAAAATAATAAAAAAATAAGAAGGTAATCACACCATGACACTTGTGCTCAGGGGGCGGCGGCTCATGTTTGGAGATCTGTAAACCAGGAAGTATTTGTTTGCTTTGGTGGCAAACAGTTTGGAAATGGCAGCCTCGCCATAAACTCTAAATTAGTTTTCCATCCAGAATGAACCACAAAGGTGATTATGAAAGTCTATAAAAGTCTTTTGTAGAGTGTCCACACCTGTTTGCAGTGGCAGGAGTAACATGTTACGTTTACTTTGTTATATGTACTTGAGTAATTTTTTAAATAAATTGTACTTCAAAGAAAGTCTTGCAGAATACTTTATACTATTTCTCAAGTGCTTTTGCACTAAAAATATATGTAATTTTACTCCATTATATTGATGTACATGCTTGTGTCACCACATTTGGTTATAAATAATTTTTATAATTAACTGAGCTCACACATACAACAGTGATTGTCTGACAGGGAGACATAAGATCCCCCACTAGCCAATCATAGCACCGCAGATGGAATGGAGGTTTATGTTTTGGACACTGAATGCATGTGTACACACGCAAACACACACACACAAGCACACAATCACAGACACACATGATGCAAGCTGCGTCCAAGCCTCTCCTCTAAGGACTCAGTGAAAAGAACAAAACGTTTTTTTCTTGTTCTTTTGTTTCAAGACTTTAAACACTGCTTAACAGCACGTGTTTCGTCATTTCTCTGAGTCTGAATGCGACCATTTAATGACAATAAACTTGCACCTCATGTTTGTTATTACCTGTTGAGTCGAGCCAAGTTTATTTATGTAGCACATTTCATACGACAGACTTGAACTCATTGTGCTTCAACTAAAAAGAAAAAGAAGAGACAAAGATCATACATGACAAAAACATATCAGATAAGAAAATTATAAAAAAATATAGATGTAGTGAAAGTGACTAGAAGACTAACTGAATGTGAAAAAAACTGAGACATACTGTTGACATATTTTTCTGAGGATATTTTACCCGTATGGCCCACTGGATGTCAAACTGGGCTGTATGCAGCCCCTGAACCAGTGGCTGCTGCTGGTCTTTCAAACAGGGGAAGCTCACTTTAAGTTTACATCATAAAATGTGTCATATCGTAGCGAGGCAGTAACTTATAAAAGGAACATTTAATTGAAGCCGTTTTTCAACCACACTCATGCCATGGAACCACAGCAAAACACACCTCAAAGACTTTCAGATGGGTTTAAACACCTGAGCAGCACTCTGTCAGAAGACTTCACTCACAAATATCCGCATGGGACTGAGCTCGAAATGCAACGATGCCGGTGTGTATTTCAAAAGTGCTGTCAGTCACAAAGGGGTTCAGCCTGTTAGACAATTCCTCCAATCATCATGCATACACTGAGCGTCCTCTCCAGCCTACCGCTCCATTAGGGCCCAGGGAAGCTGAGCCTCCCTGGAAGCACATTTATCCAATGACCGTCTCGCTTTGCTGCATGAAAACAACCTGCTCAGCGCTGTCTCATAGGAATGCTTGGAGGCTCCGCGTCCACCGTGCTGACACGAGAATGTATGACAGGGAGGTCACGTTTGAAAACTGGTGATAAACAGCTGATGTTTAAACATCATAGTCATGATGTTAAATGCATCCTAGCGCACGTTTAATGCAATGTAAATTCTTATTTTAGTGTAAATTCAACAGTGCATATTCGACCATTTCTTCTATGAAATTTTAGGGGAAGTTCAGCCTCCCTTGTTGTCTCAGAGCAATCGCCCCTGCTCTGCACAGTAACTTTAAAATGTTTGAAATGATATATGAGACTTTCCCCTTTCATCATCTATTGTAATGAGTGGTAACAAATAAAAAGGGAATCACAGATAAAGTTAGTCACAACAGTGTATAAACATTAACTAACATCTCGATGAACTTTCCTCTTACAAGTTACAAGTGAACATTATTAAGTGTCACCAACGTTTTATGGTATCATCACAGCTAATAACTCCAGACTCAAGAGTCACAAGTTATAAGACTAATATTTTTAACAGTTTGCAGCTAATGTGCATTGTATCTGTGCATTTTGCAGCCTCAGGCCAACAGCAAGTACAAGACCAGCATGTGCCGAGACCTTCGTCAGCAGGGAGGCTGTCCCCGAGGAACCAACTGTACATTTGCGCACACACAGGACGAGCTGGAGAAGTGAGTGCGCGCTCACAAACACAATGAAAGACTCACTGTATTCAAGATGGAAAATGACTAATCGTCCAAGTTTGCATCTATAGACAGATAAAAATAATCTGTTGTATAACTGCAAGGTGACTCTCTGTTAACTGAAGTGTCTGTATATGAAATGAGACAAATATCTGCTCTCATCTGTCACACACAGCATTCCCCAAGTCCCCCTTTTTAATTAGATTTAATTTATCTAATCATATATTTATTTACAAGAGCTCCTCAGGGCAAACATCCAGTAACAACATGTTCATTAAGATCATTCTTCTCTTCGCAGATTTAGACTGAGGAACAAGAAAAGCAGCACCGTGGGCCGCGCGTTCCCGTTAGCACCGGGAGTTATGGGTAAAACCTTCACTATGGAGGGCAGCATCCACACAGATGTGTCTGGAGGAATGGGGCAGGGGCTCAAAGGCACGGGCGAGAACACAGCCTCCCTGACAGAGGGAGTGCCCGGCCTGTCTCACCCCCAGCTGATCTCCAGAGGCGCTGACATGATGGAGGAAATGAAGAGAGCGGTGCCGAACGGATCCAACGGGGCTAACGGGTCCAACGGGCTGTCAAACAGAAGCTCGTCAGGGTCGACAGAACAGTAAGATTATTCATCCTACAGTCAAATATTAACCCCAGTTTAGCATTATGTTTATGTGCAGTAAGTAATAAAGCTTACTGTCAGGTGTTGTCACTACCTTTTTATAAAGTCGTGACCTCATGTGCTGCTGTGCCCAAGAAACGTCCTGAACACAGCAAAATAAAAAGAAAAAATGTGGTTGTCTTTCATTTACATCAGAACTAATCTGATCAAATCCACATTTACAAGTCACCTGATATTTGAATTTGAATATGATTTTTATCTTAGGTATCTCCAACTCAGCCTGAGAGGCTTTCACATGTTCGTTCTTTCTTTTTATGTTGTCCGTCTGTCCATTAGGAAGCCCATCTCACCTCCCAGGACTCCAGTCAGTCACTCCTCAGCGTCGTCTCCCTTGACAACAGTTGGGCGGAGTGACGGTGGCGCTCCTATCCCCAAACATGGTCAATTTGTGCTGCGTGCACCACATCCTTCTCAGGCGTCAGAGCTGTACTTTCAGGACCCGCACTCTGCATATGACACAGCCCATTATCAACCAACCTGTGAGTCCAGTTTAAATAAAAGCTGGAATAAATAAATAGATAATAAAACTTTATTGTTGTCTTGGGAAAGTGCAAATGAATCTTCTCTTCTCTTCTCTTCTCTTCTCTTCTCTTCTCTTCTCTTCTCTTCTCTTCTCTTCTCTTCTCTTCTCTTCTCTTCCTCCCTCCTCCTCTCCAGCAGGTTCCTACTACCAATCTACTCTTCATCCCTCACACAAACCCTGCATGGCTCGCTTCCTTCGATCCTCCAACGTCCCAGAATCCTCGCTGCCACCCTCAGTTGGCCCTCCGCCATCTTCCTACCCCAGTGACCCTCAGGCACCACACCCACCTTCCTCCTCTTCTTCGGGGTACCCTCCACACCCGCCCAGAGATCGGATGGGGCCTCCTGCCTTCCATCCCCACCCGGGGCAGCCTCAGTACGGGCCTCTGGCTCCGGCTCATGGTGTTTATGCTCCCCTCTACGACAGCAGGAGAGTATGGAGGCCTCAGGTGAGCTTCCTGTTAGTCAACATGTTGCTGTGTTACTTTGATCATCCTGTAACTTCTACCGATAACGACGGTTCTGATTGTTAACAGCTGTACCACAGAGAGGACGCCAGGAGCAACTCACTGCCTCCAGAGGTGCTGCATTCCTCCGTCTACCAGCCTCCACTCAGGGAGAGATTCAACTCTCTAGACAGCAACTACTGCTCTGGAGCTGAACACCGCGCAGGGCTACACAGGGTAGGCGAAATAACGCACATCTTATAGCATAGCTGTGGGGAGCACTCACTTATGATTGGCTGGAGGGATTTATTTTTAGACGACAACACACCTCTGATGTAACGGCTGCATCACTGTTGTAGTTTAACACATGTATCCATTCAAAAACTGGACGAACAGGCTGTTGCAGCTTCTCCCACTTGTTTGAGTGACGTTATTCCAACGTAGGATTGCAAGCACAGCATCTATTTGGCAGTGCCATAAAAACAGTATATTTTAATTATTAATAAGTGGGCATACTTTGGGAGAGATAATCCACTCTGAGCCATACCGTAATTGAAATATAATGCTCGCTGCCCGGGGTTACATTAATCTGATTTGCTCTCTGTTTTCCTTCCTCGATGTCATGAAACATCTCGTGCAGCTCATCCAGCAGTAACATCTGTATCAATCAATGTTGGTCTGTCCTACACTGAACAGATTTCTTGCTGCATTCCTCTCAGCCACATTTCCTTTCCTTCAGTTTCTCTTTTTACACCCACATATATCCTCTCACCTCTACCTTCCCTGCCAGCCACAGAGCTGCAGTATGTAGCTTCAACCTCCTCTGTAGTCCTCCCACTTCTCACCCAAATATGTTTCTGCCTCCCCCTCTCTCCGCTCTCCTTCTCACAGCATCATATAGCATTACCAGTATGACTGCTGGCATACTACAGTTAGTTAATAATAATGCTGTCTGGCCACAATAACTGTGATGGAGATTATTAATACAGGACACAGTCGTGCACAACAAATCACTTTAAAATACAATTTTTTAGGGTAAATTAAGTCTGAACAAAGAGATAGAGATAAAGACGATATTTGCAGGAAGAACATTTTACTGTAACAACACCTTTACATGACAATGCAATGCAATGCAGTAGTCCTGCTGTTATTCATTCATTTAATTTATTTATACAAGAAAGGAATTAAAAGTAACATTGTGTGTTACAGTTAAAACTGGTTTGACTCAGGTAAAAACTGGTTTTCAGCAGGTTCCTATTATGCAACAAAAACACATTACATTACACAATAAAAACAGAAACAATTGCCAGCAATGCCAACAGTGGGTGATTGTCACATTACATATGACATCTTTAGGATGGAAAGCGTTACTTTTTCTGTTAGACTGCAACAGGACAAGATGGGAAAACTGGATGCTGTACATGAAACCTGTTTGTTTTTTGTTTGTTTAAGGTGAATTTATGTCCTTCTGAGTTATTTTATTTTATCTTTAGTAGTGCCTTTAAAAAAAATCCTTGTCTATAAAGTGATTAGAGTATAATGAAGACACACCCCAACATTTTGGTTCATATGTGGAGTTCAGTTTCCGTTTTGTTTTAGTTTTTTTTTTTTCATGTTCATACCTATATTTACATTTACTTTGTCGATCCATTTTGGCTTCCCTATTACACATTGAAACACACTTTTATGTTACTTTCTGATATAATTGTGTCCTATAGAAGGCCTGGAAACATAGGGCTATAAGCCCTTTGAGTATGTTGAAGCTGTCTGACTGAACCCTGAATTAATTAAATAAAAAGAAAATAAGAAACAATCAACAGAGGCAAAACAACAAAACATGGACAGCTACATAGACAATGTTGCGGACTTAAATGGAGGACTAAAATGGGATATGGGATTTAAATCAATGGTTGCAGGTACATCCCTCCATCAGATAGTGTTTATATGCATGTTTGAAATGTGTAGTAGAGGCTGTTGCTCTAATGCAGTGTGGAAAATGTACCTTTTGTGTCCATCCTTTTTGTGTCCTGTATGTACATTATATGGTGGGAAAGACAGCCTTACATTAGCACCTTTCATACAAGAAACGCAGCACAGAGCGCTTTACAAGAAGTGCATTATATGCACTGAGTGCTTCTCATTAAAATAGTAAGAATGGAAATACACCTGCCAAAATTCACTATAAAAGGACATTTAAATACAATTTAAAAACAAAACATAAGACATGAAAATAGAGCACATACAGGGCATCATGTTCAGTATCACCAAAACCATAAATCATAAAACTATAAATCTTTATATCAAGTGAAATACGACAATGTAAAAAGAAGGAGTTTCAGGCCTGTATCAGGAAAGTCATAGTTTGTTAAAGGCTGAAGGGAAGAGACACATTTTTAGTTTTCTTGTAAAACCATTAAGTGAGCTGGCTCCCTTGATAACTGTAGGTGGTGTGCTCCATAGCTCCGGGGCATAATTCACAAAAGGGAACATTAGAAGCTTGGCTGTTTTTGAATCCTGGAGTTTTTGTATTGCGTTATTTTGTACAGCTGTTTTTATTGTTTCCACCTTCACAATTTCAGAAAAGGCTGCTTTGTCTGAGCTGATGTTTGGACCAACATAGCCCACTCAGAGCCAAATGAAATTCCAAACACAAAACAATATTGTAATGGTGTATTTCTACCAGCAGTATTCTGTGAACATTATCACAAGGATGCATTACAAGGTGATTGTATCAGTTGAATATCAAATCAGAATGCTGTTTCCCTGTTTAAGCAGTGACACAGCAGTAGATCCACCGTCCATTCTAATATTTAAGAAAAAATCTTGAGTAAAAGCTGTAAATCTTTTGTACATTTTTTGACATGTATAAGTGATATAGCATCTTGTGTTTACTTTAAACAGTTTAAACACAAATCATGTACTCTAACAATGTGCTTGATAGACTGAAATGTGCCTTGCACTTCTTCTTGCCTCACTGTTGGCCACACTTATTAAAAAAGGGGGCGTGGCTCTAATGCAGTCCACTTTAGATGATGTGAACACTGTAACTGGCTTATAGAGATACAGTCAAATAAGTTTGTGCATTTGGGTGGAGTCAGATGACAGTAATCATACATCTATACATCCTAGAAAAGTTCTATCAGATGGAAAGGACGGGGGATCTGACTGTGCTGGACCAAACATGAGCACCTAAAGATGGGAAAAGATGGAGGACGACTGCTTACAAATTTGATTCAATCTCAGTAGTACTTTGTTAGTAATGTTATTAGTAACGTCTTTGCCAGCTGTCTCCTTTGGCTCTGACTGGCACTGATCAGTTGTCATTCATGGCTTCAGTCATTAGTGTTTACTACCTGATAGAGTTGTATCAGTGTTATGATAAAATATGATTAAATCGTGTTGTTTCTGAAAATCTGAAACAGTTTCAAAACTCATTTTCCACAGTATCGATACAGCAGTGTCACCTGCACTTGTTCTCTGCTGCAAACCAAGAAAATAGAAGTCATTGTTGTCATGTTAAAGCTTTGTCCTCAGCGTTATTTTCTCCTGTGGATCAGAAAAGGTTCAGAATATCAATATTTTTAAAGGCATTGTATCAAAATTAGAGATGACAACACTACATTGTACTAATTAAGATGTTTAAATATGTTATTATTAATATTATTGTTATGTTAATATTCCCGTCTTGTCCAACGCTTCCTTGTCAGGATTACGGCCGTGTTCCTCTAGGCTATGAGGATCTGTTCAGAAGGAAGCAGGAGCAGTGGGCTCATCATCACCACCATCACAACGCCAACAGGCCCTCCCAGTCCTCCCCCATCTTCACCATCGATTTTGGAACCGAGGTAGAAAGCAAACAGAAGAGACAACCCACTGCACACACAAACACACGGAGCATTGCTAAGGAAATTTATAGGCGTGACAGTGACAATTAAAATGCCACCATGACCAGTTTGTTAATAGTGTCACTGCAGCCACCTGAAAGTGGGAGTAATAAATTGCTTGTGTTTAATACCATTTTTAAAATATGTAGGATTTAATTCCTATCCCAAAAGCTTGCGCTTCGACTGTGCCCAATGCTATTTAAGTGGGAGATAGTTGCTTAGCAACTGTGGAGGGAGATATCATAGCAATGCACAATTGTGGCGTGTGTGCATGTGTGGGGGTGTGTGTGTGTGTGTGTGAGAGAGAGAGAAAGCGAGAGGAGAGACTTTAACAAGCAGTGACTCAGGCTTTCAGCCGAGTAAAGCTTTGTTTAACTGCACGTCAGATATGTTTTCGTGAAGGCATCCGCTTTAAAACTGAGCGCTGATTAAAGAAACCGCAAGGACTTTTTAAGTGTTTGCGCACTGATCTCAATTTAATTTTGATGTCTCTGCGTAACAAGCGGAAGCAAGCAAGGCCATGGGCGGAGAGACTGGCGATTTCTAGTTAATGATGTCCGGTGCTTGCCACAGCGATGGCAGCAAAGTGGCAGCGTGTCAGCGCCGGCAGTGAGAGCATAAATTCAAATTAGCGAGCAACCGAGGCTGCTATGAGGTGAATGAGCCCTCTTAAAACTTACACCTTATGTTTAATATTCAGTGCACGTGTGACATTGGCAACCATACACACTCACATTCACACCTTTGGGCGGTTTAGTCTTCATATAATCTGCATGTTTGAGGAGAAAATTGGAGCACCTGAAAGAGAACCCATGTAGTGTGCAAAGGTATGCATCATTTTTTAACGTCTCTGTCTCTTTTAGCATGTTGAGAGCAGCGGAGGCCAGTGCGTGGGGTGCAGGTTCAGAGGCGAGGAAAGCTTAGCACACTACTCTCCGTGGTCCTGTGGCACCATCGGCCCCTGCCTCAGCCCCTTTGAGCCCGAAACGCTCGCGCACACCTCGGCTCACTCCTGCTCAGAGCACTCGGTGAGACTCTTCACGCATCCACAAGTAGGCGCAGACACACAGCTGAAGACGGATTTATTTTAATATCTCTGCGGCAGTGTGTTGATGTGTTCTAACAGCGTCCGTGTTTGTCTCGTGCAGGAGTTGGACAGTAACGGAGGTGGAAGCGGTGGCGTAAGCAGTAGTGGTGTCGGGAAGCGATGGCTGCATTCGTTAGATCACTACCGGCGTTTAAAAGACGAGGACCCGATCATTCCCTTTAGTGAGGGGCCCATTATCTCCAAGTGGGGCGCCATATCCAGGGCATCTCGCACGGGCTACCACACCACCGACCCTATCCAAGCAACAGCCTGCCAGGGCAGCGCCAACACCACACCCATCAACTTTAAAGGTCAGAAGGCATTAAAGTCTTTTATTAATCACATGTCAACATGATGATGTTCTTTGTTTCTTATTTGTATTTATTTATTTTGTATAAAAGAAAACTTCACAACCATTTGTGCATCACTTACTCACCACTTTGAATTTGTGAGTAACACACTCTCATTTGTGTTTCTCTCGCCTGCCTCTGGTGAACAAAGCGTCCAGAAACTGAGCAAAATTCTTGATGAACTGAAGAAGTAGGGTTCCACGTGTCACAACAGCAAAACTACATAAATACATCTGTTTACAAACTCTCACACAACTCGTGCAGTATCATCCCAGTCTCATTTATCCAGTCATATGCTCCGTACTTCCCAAACAGGCAGCCCTTTTTGATGGGGAGTGGAACTAATAGTCTAACTTATTCATGCTTTCTTAATAGCCAGACTCCATTGACAAAAACACTAATTTTACCCCACTGGACATTGGTGCTGCTGGTCTACCACTGCCTCAATCGGTAGTGGGTTTGTCTTGTTCTGTGGCTTTGGTAAAACAGAACTATTCCTTAAAACAACAAAGTCACACAATAATGATAAAATAATAACTTAAAAAGAAACTGATGAAGGCAGCAGTAGGCCAGCAGCTCCTGTTTACAGCAAGGTAAAATGTAAGTTTTACTTGCACTTCAGTTTCCTGTCAGAAAGGCCTGTCCTTTTGGGAAGTACTGAGCATATGACTGGACAAATGAGACTTGGATTATACTGCATGAGTTGCGTGAGAGTTTGTAAATGGATTATTTGATGTCGTTTTGCTGTTTGTAATCGTGGCTGCCTGACATCAATTCATCAAGAACTTTGTCAGTTTTTGGATTCTTGGTTCCCTGGAGGCATGCTAGAAAAACAAAGTCTTTTTTATGAATTTGAAAGAACACGTGGTGAGTAATTGATACACAAATGATCATGAGGGGTTGAATTATGCCTTTATTTATTCTGTTTGCTCTTGTTTAAGTCTCTAAATTGGTTGGATATTTCCTCCTGTTACTGTGTTTAATATACAGATGTGTAAAATGTGATACATATTTAATTTATATTATTATAAGGTTTATTTTGTCTTCATCAGTGACATTTTCTTTCTTTGTTTTTCCTGTAAAGATTACAACCACCACTTGGATCACAGTGACTACAGATGGAGCTCCAGAGGATCAGACTCTTCCAGCCACTCCAGTTTCCTAGAGAGGTACAGTACAGTGCATCTTATTTTCTTCCATCCTTCCTTCCTTCTCTCCCTCCTTCTTTCCTTATTTTCCTCTAGGTCTTACATGTTGTTGAACTATAGGGAAACACACATGGAAGAAGTGAGAATGAAACAGGAAACAATACAAATGTTTAACTTCACAACCTGTTACAAGACGAAAAAAAAAGATGTGAAACTGATTAAGGCAATTTCACAGCCTTGGTTAGATTTCTCTGTTTAAACCCCCCGGGGCACACGTGGAAGTTCATTCCTGATTGTTCTTAACACATTTTCTCCCACTCATCCTCTCTCATACCTCTCTCCTATCTCATTGTGCTGCAGTCATTTCCTCTCTGTGGTCAGACTAAAAATAGTGCTGCTAGCTGGTCGGTAAAAACCCCACTTGGCAGCCAAGAAACAAAGTCAGGAAAGCCCTCTGCGTGGATGTCTTCAATGCACAAAATGTTTTCCAACATGCTGACATGACGCTAATGAACATTTTAATCTTCACACAGTGTCAGATTACCAGGCCATTAATGCAGAATGTAATAATAATAATACCTACTGACGCCGAAGATACTGATACCAAGACGTTTACAATTTAAATGAACAATACTAACTGTCTTGTCTGTGTGTGTTTTAGTGAGCAGCTTTGTGCATCAGAGCTTCATGGTCGCCGCACGTCAATAAGCAGTGGAGAAAAAATCGTGTCTGATCTGCAAGCCCGTCAGGCCGCCTACAGCCGGGATCGGGGCCAGGTCGAGAGCGAACCAGACCCGGATCGAGATATTGAGCTGGAACTGTGCGCTCTGGACATGGAAGATTCAGACCACCAGGAGATTAAGTCTCAGGTCGGTACGATCATGTAAATCACACCAGAGTGATGGACTATGGACAGTATGTCTGTGATATTGTCTCATGGGATGTTTTAGAGCTTGGAGTTGACTTTGTCCAGCTTCAGTGGTAACATTTGGGGTGAAGGATTCTTAAAACCTCCTAATCGTCTTTTTTTAAATCATCTTTGGCTCTCAGGAGTCTTTAGACCTGGCCACCCCACAGTCTCAGGATGCTTCCCACCTCCTCCCACCACCCTGCTCCTCTCCCCTCCTTGCTTCTCCTGTGGAGGAGCACTCCCAAACAGAGGGTCCTTCATCAGACAAGATGGATGCTCACCTGCTGAAAAAGATGGCCTTCAGGTGATTTACCATGGTAACTGATGTCTCACAGGATCATCCTCAGTCAGTCGTCTTTGACTTGACTTTGACTTGCCTCCTTCATCACATTCTACCTTCCTTCCTCTCTTCCCAGGAAGTCTCTGTCTCCTGGAGGGTTGGTTTCAGGAGGTCTGGCTGTCGGCAAGCTTGTCCTGCGGACTGGACCTCCTCGACTGGGGGATGCTCGTCCCGAAACGCCTGGGACAGAGATGCTGCTCAATGGAAGCTAAGGGGACACAAAGTCAGACACTGACCTGCGCCGAGCTAGAGCTGAGTCGCTTGCCTGCAACCAGATCCTGGTTAAAGGGAAAACCATTTAATTCCAGCCTTCATATATGTCAATCATATGCCAAAATAAAACTTGACAGATATGGGTTAAGAGTGTATGCTGCGCCACATCGTAAGGGGCGAGAGAAAACACATTGTCCTGCCTCTGAAGTGGTGATTTTCACCGATGTACAGCTCCACAGAGAATTTAGTGATATAACTGTTTATGCCCAGTAAGGCACATGACCAGTTTGCCCTTACAGTAGATGCTGAACTCGCGTCCATGTTTGCAGTTTGAACCCTGGTGACATATAGGAGAAAGGCTGGAGATCTCATAGCATTTTCACCACATGGTTGCTCACTCCACATGACATTGTACTCAAGAGTTTTACACTTCATCTAGTTTGTTGTCATTTAACTTGGCCGACAAAGACAAGACTTTTTTTGTGTCACTACACATGGTCTGACAGAAAGCAGAAGCCTCTACAGTAGGTGCCTATTTTTTCACTTAAATTTAGGAAATATATTGATGTTTTGCTTTAAGTGTTCTTCATTATTTTATATGTAGCGTGGATAAACAGCAGGGATTGAGATCCCAACATTTTTATACCAGATTTCCTACCAATTCCTGACATTGTGTACCTAGGTTAGAAGGTACTTGCTACAGTAAGTTTTTTAAAATATGTTATGAGTGTAATTTACTATATTTAATTGCTCTCTAGGGGCTGGTTTAGAGACACTCAGCCTTCCAAAAGGGCGTCAACAAAACAGTAACATTATTTATCACTTTTTCAAACTTTTTGCAACCTTGTAAATATCTGATAATTATTTCTCATGTCTTGCTGTCTCTTTACGTCTTAAAGGGTAACTCTGGTATTTTTCAACTGAATCCTATTTTCACATGTTTTTGTGTCTAAGTGACTAATAGGAACAACAATTTCCAAAACTGGTCCAGTATTGAGTGAGGGGGCTGCAGCTGGCAGTCGTGAAACAGGCTGCAGTGTAATGTGAATGGGCAATTGCGCACTGTCAATGTACGTCCACTCAAAGTGCCTGTTATTGCCACTGACAGGCTCAGATTGTTATTATAAGTGTCTGACAACATTAAGCCCAGTTCAGACCAAACATTTGCGACGAGACGAGTTGAAACGTGCAACTACTTGCAATGTGCCATTATGCAACGTTCTAAAAACCTGTTGGTTCAGACCAATGCAACTAGATGAGATGGTGTGTCATCTCAGTGCAACAACTCTCTGTACTTCCGTTCTGATTTCCAGCTTTTTAGGCTTATATAATTTGTAGCTCCTTAAATCGCCACCAGCTCAAACGGTCAGTTCACACCGCTGCAACTTTTCTCTGCAATGTTCTCAAATGGTGTTGTCTCATCGCAAATCATTGGTCTGAACTGGGCTTTACGGGAAGGATCCCCACA
Organism: Cephalopholis sonnerati; assembly: GCA_019142605.1. NCBI lineage: Eukaryota > Metazoa > Chordata > Actinopteri > Perciformes > Serranidae > Cephalopholis > Cephalopholis sonnerati. Next base: position 20,557,192 of record JAGQAX010000019.1, read on the forward strand.
GAGATAGACCTTTTAAGATTGTTTTTGTCTGAGCAGAAACAGCTCCGAAATTGCTATCGCTAAATCCACCAGACTCCATTTAGATAAACAGTAATTTTATTATTGAAAAACACACTTCATTTAAAGTTGACAAAAACAAAACAAAGCTAAAAAACATTTCAGTTTGTCTTTCCACTGTCTCAACAATAACCGAACTCTGGTTTGGTTTGAATAAACCCTCAATTCACCCAGTTAGATGTGAAAATATATGGGCTCTGTACACGCTAAAATTACTGTTTATTTAAATGGAGTCTGGTGGGTTTGGTGATGGTTTCTGGTCAAACAAAAAGGATCTTACTCTTTAATAAATAGCTCTGTCTATGTAGGGATCCTTTCCATAATGTTGTCTGAAACGTAGAATAATAATCTGAGCCTGTCAGTGTCAAAAACAAGCTCTCTGAGTGGCAGTAAATTGACAGTGCACAAATGCCCCAATTAATTACATTGCAGCCTGTTTTGCAGTTGTGGGCTGCAGCAGTCTCCATCAATGCTTGACCAGTTTCAAAAATTCTTGTCTCCATTCGTCACTTAGACACAAATACATGGGAGAATAGGCTCCAGGTTGAAAAATATCAAAGTTGCCCTTTAAAGCATTGTTTTCTTTAGCAGCCCCACATGGCAGTGCCCACATCCAGCTCGATGCTACTTATTTAGAGTAAAGCCTTTGTTGTATTGCTGTGTGACACATTTTTATAAGTCTTCCCTAAAAAATCAAGAGATAAACATCAAACATGATGATACTGAAAGGAAAAATGGGCAGGGCATCAAACCCTCCATGACATTTTTTTTTAAAAGTGCAGAACAGAGGTCCTCGCTATGCTGATACTCAAACAAGCCCCTATCTTTAATGAGTCATATGTTGACCTCCAAATTCCTTTGACTGTCATGAGATCACAGAACACAATGACACAGTCATAAACTAAATTTTCAAATGATCCTTAATCACTGGAGGACAAATGATCAGTAGAGGCCAGGAGGGATGACAACAAAATAAAGATGTGTGTAAACTTTTCTGTGATCCACACCATACTCCTCATATCACATAACTAATACTACAGAATTGTTAAATCATATTTTCAGCTGCAGATGGAGCTAATTCAGTAGATTTCTAAACAAGCCACATGAACTCACAATCAATCTTAAAACCTATAATTTCATCTTGATGTGCCTGTAGACGTCTTGGCATTTAATCCCGCTGACTGTAAGTTAGGAACAAACTCACTGCTCTTTCTCTCTCACAAACAAACACACACACACGTGTGCACAAGCTGTCATTCACACACAGTCGACACAAACATGCAATACAGTGGCCTTTCTCTCCTTGGTGTTGTACAGACCTAAACATTGGGCTCTACAATGACTTTTGTCCATGCCTGTCAACAGACTCCTGTCCTGTTTCACAGGTGTTATCTTTCATGTAAACTGGAAATCAATTTTTTTGTAAGCTCATGGCATTTTCTGTGCTTTCCAGTCCGTTCACCTCCACGTACAACGTTAACAATATTCAGAGGTCATGCATTTCAAGCTTGAAGCCTACAAAAAGTGAGGGACACCACTTCTTGTGTTTCGTCACGCTGTATCTTTGTTTAACTTTTTAAAAAGTTTCAGTTTCTTTTGTTTTACGCATTGCTAACTTCTGTGAAGTTGTTTGTCGGGGTATTTTGTATCAGGATCTTTGTTACTCTTGTGTTTTGTTTGCTTTATTTTGCATCGCGGAGACGAAACTTACCGTCTTGACTAACATTTCTCTGTGTTTGCCAGCCGTCCAATGTGCCGCCATCAGTCCACTGTCTAGTTCAATGTCTGTACGGTTGATTTCCATATAGTCCAGCCTTGCCTCACTGCCTTTTATAGATATGAGGCATCTCGTCATGTGTGGCTTCATCTTGATAACTTCAGTAAATAGCGTGAACACATTAACCCATTTTGGATTTACAGGATTTAAAGTCTGTTTACACCCTAATCTAAATCTTATGAGATTTGTGTAGATTGAGAAGAGGAGGGCTGAGTAATATTTGAATCTTTCCAGCTTCCTCTTTCATTTCCTCTCACCTAAGCTACTGCACCTTTTCAGAAATGTTTCTCTCAGATTATACATTAAATCCCATTTTAGAGGATGCCGGAATGGCTGTACGTGTGAGGACTGCTCATTGAGTTTCAAGTTAAAACTTTATTAACCTGAATGAACTATGAAATAATAGACTGGTGACCTTTTTGGGGGGTTTCTCTCATAGGCTATGCTCCACCAGACACATGCTGGGAGAGTGTAATGCAGTGTAGAAAACTCTCCAGTGTTTTGTGGGGTTTATATCAGAGCTAAAAAAAAAAGGTTAGAGGTGGCGCAGGGATTTTGCTGCTCCAAGTCATGACATTAGCTCAGCTACCTACTGTCGCTCTGCATCTGTTTACAACTTCACCTTTGAAGTCATGTAAGTGCCATGTTGTGTACAGTACAGTACAATCAATCCCTGCAATTTTCCTACGGCTTTTCATATCCCTCGACTGTAAGCTACGTGAGGAGGGAGAGGCTCAGTCGAGTTGAGGAGTGAGACACTTCTCGTGTAGTTCTGCTTTGTTCCATTAGAGGAGGCTAGATCCTTGTCTGTCTGAATCGCTCAGGGAAGACTTAAGTTGCTCAGCTACTTTTCTATATTCATCACTTAGATATTCTGTGGAAGTGTTTACCTGGATTTCACTTGCTGATAACTGACCCTTTCACCCAAAGCATACATGGGTTAGAGATTTTATTGTTTGCCAGTGTTTACTTTGCCAGTGTTTTCTTTTGCCTCTCAATATCAATATTAGCTTTGCTATTCCTGTTCCCATGGGAAAGGGCTGGGCACTACTGTATGTAAAAACAGTATTGTGAGTATTGAACTAACGTCAAAGTGATACTCCCTGTTTCCTTTAAAGTGTCTATAGAGCACCGCTGTAGTGGCTAATCGCACTGCACTAATTCCCACCCCATCACTGCCAGCAGGTGCACTCTGCCGCCCCCACAACTTTCCTTCACCCCATCGTCCCTGCATCCTGCGTCATGCATGCGATATAGTCCCTCTTGTGATGGCGGAGGAGTATTGATGATTCTGTAGTTGTGATACAACACACCCAGCGCTGTAAGAGTTCTGCACATGCCCACTGTGTGGCCACGTCAAGTGCTGAAGTTTGCTTGCAGCATTTTACTTGTTTGCTCATGAAAATTAATTCTTGTTTGATAGAGATTATATTATTATGACTATTATTGTTATTACCACATTTGGTTGTTGTTGTGGTATTTTTTCCTCCTCGGTATATTCTAAGTCAGCTTCTTTGTTTTGAATTTGAGAATTTGCTGAAACTGTTTGGAAATTTTTTTATTAGACAAGAAAAGTGTCTCATTATTCTATATTCTATGGAAAAAAAAGCCTGTTTGTTGATTGTGAAACATATGAACTGATGTTTTCTGACTATTCATGTCTGTATTAGACATTTTATTTGCGAATCTATTGTTCGATTGAAATGTAAATGAACTATTAAGAGATGGTACACATCCGTCATTGTATACAGTCTGGCACCATCATTAGATGGACTTATAGTATAGACGCTCATTTATACAACCTGTGATAATTAGATATATTTAAATGTTTAAATCATTGGGGCAGTTGTGTAATGTTTCAGAATGAGGAAAATAAACTCCTTAAGAGACAGCATATCTAAAATGTCCCCATAATGAATAATACTGTTACGTATTCCATTTATTTCCTTGGAAATATCACATTGTGAAAGGTTTCCCTTTTACTTACTGTACGGTAATGCAGGACTGGAGTAATGATGATGATGATTTTTGTGCTTTTAATGACTGATGAAGCTGTCTGAGTATCGTTTGACTGACTGATTGATTCTTCTGTGCATTTTCTGGCTCGTTCATCTGTATTACTCTGACTTACAGACAGCTTGGCCGAGCAGCGTACTGCTTCTGTGTTGCACTGAGAGATGGAATTATAAAAAGGAAGATTTCAGCACATGAAATTGCATGCCACAATAAACCAACAACAAATTGTGTTTCTTTGTGAATCCTGTCATCATTTGTGAATGTTGTATTATAGGAGACATTAGATAACACAATATGCAATTCAGATACATGTGGAGCAGGAGTAAATATGTATTTCTTCTCCATCATTAGACTTACCTTTTTATCATTAACATTCACCAGTGAGTTTCCTCCTGGGCTTTTGAAAGGCTACTGTGATGATTTTACTCTTTATAAAGTTATTAACTCCATCATTGTTGCTTACAGGCAGCACAGTGGTGTGGTACTCCAGCTTCCTCCCACAGTCCAAAGACATGCAGGTTAATTGGTGACTCTAAATTGCCCAAAGGTGTGAATGTGAGTGTGAATGGTTGTCTGTCTCTATGTGTCAGCCCTGTGATAGTCTGGCAAGCTGTCCAGGGTGTACCCTGCCTCTTGCCCAATGTCAGCTGGGCTTTGTTGAGTACCACATAGCTTTTGTACATGAATGAAATTATCGTTGGTATCCTTTTTCTCAAGTGGCGCTCAGTAATGTAACGTTAGTTCTTTATAGTTCTCTCCTGCAGCTTGATTGGATGCTGCCAGACTGGTTTAAACTCAGCAACCTTAGTGGCACTTCACCTCAGTGTTGAGGGAGTTACGCTCTTTCATTAACGCTAGAGCTGTTAGCTAAAGGTAGCGATATCAGTTCACAATTTGTAACTGCACTTTTCCATTGCGTCCTTCAATCATATGCTGGCTCTTGAAATTCACACTTCGGCATTAAAATTTGGTGCTCCCTGAACTACATAGATACCAAGACCATGTCGGTAGTTATGTTAAAAAAATATTCAGCAGCTCATCACTCATACACTTTATTCACATTTGCTCATGGCTCTTGGATTTCCTGGTCGGAGAGACACTCTGTGAGACTTGTAGTGTAGTATTAAATCTAATCAGGAAGACAAGAGGATTAAGAAAACACAAGGGGGTGCTAAAAATCTCTATAACTCACTTGGGGGAAAATTATCAGAGGGGGAATTGAATGAGTGGTCTCTACAGTCAGTGTTAAACTGTCCTTAAAAAATCTGCTATCACCTAACACTAGCCCTGTGAGTATATATGTGTGTGTGAGCAGGCATCTCTGCACTTTAGTGACTTGGGTTTTATTGTGTTAAAAAGGAGAAGAGGAATGCTTTTGTGACCTGGTCCAACTCTGATGAAACAACAAACCCTGACAGGCTGGACACGGACCACAACACAGTGAGAAGAGTGGGTATGTTCTTTCATAACTGACCGCTACTCAAACTGCTGAATTAAGTGAGTTAATATTAGAATTTAAACAGCTGACGCAATGATGCAAACAAGAAAATATGGGAGCGAAATTATGTACAAAAAAAGGAGATTAATATTGTAAAAATGTATTATATCATGTAAGTGATTGATTCATCATTAAGGTAAGCAGTGTTGATGTTTTGGTGGGCCTGAGTTTAAAGATATGTTTAAAGATATAAATAAATTGCTAACAAAAGAGGAAAACTTAAAATAATCCAATCCCAGTTTTACAGTTTATCTTTCTAGGGTCAATGTTTCCTCTGAAGACAGGCCAAACATTTGAAATGCACTTGTCTTAACCATCCAGAGACAATATACTTGAGCCAGATGTATGTCAGAAAAATACAATTTGGACTTTATTGCTGGGATACCACAGCACCACGGATACCCACAGAATGATTATTAGTTTGTTTTTCCTGCATGCCTCTGAGCAAAGGAATCCAAAAACGCAGACAATTGTTGATGACTTGAAGTAAATGGCTTTAACAACAGCAAAACTATGTCAAACCATTCATTTACACACTCTTACACAACTCTTGCAGTATAATCCAAGTCTCATTTGTCCAGCTGTATGCTCAGACAAACACATGCAATTCTGCCCAAACCTTACTATTTAAATCACTTCCGCTTAAAAAGTCTTATGCATGGAGAGTAGCATGCTCAGGCAAGTGAACTCTGCTCAGTGGAGCACAAGCCCCCAGGAACAGCATTGGGTTTTGAAGCCTATTTAACATAGCAGCCAAACTGTGCAATTAGGACCTCACCTGGACACTCAACACCACACAGCTGGTCAAGAAAGCTCAACAGCGGCTGTACTTTCTGAGGGGGCTGAGGAAGTTTGGCATGTTGGCCAAAATCCTCAGCAACTTCTACAGCTGCATTGTGGAGGGCATCCTGACCAGCTGCATCACTGTGTGGTACGGCAGCACTACTGCTATGGACTGCAAACGCCTGCAGAGAGTGGTGAAAACTGCTGAGAAGATCACCAGGACTCCACTGCCCTCCACTGCAGAGCTGCCTCCATACTCAGGGACCCCACCTACCTCCAGCATGGACTGTTCACAGTTCTACCCTCAGGCCGGAGGCACAGAAGTGTGAAATGAAGGATCACTAGACGGATAAATTCTTCCTTTTCCATTGCCATCAGACTCCTTAACAGCCGACAGGAGTCATAACTACCATCACTACCACAGACCATGTTACACATCCAGTCTGCACATGACTTTTTGCACATACAGTGTTTGCACTACAGTTTCTTGTTGCCTTAATTTATCTTTTGTATATATATATTCCCTTTTGTGTATATTCCTTTCATATTTTTCATCCATATTGTTTACTTTTTTATCTATTTATAAGTGAGTATGGATTTAATTGATATCTTTTTTCTGGCATTCATTGCAGTCAGCAAAGGAAGAATTTCATTGTACAGGGAAACGTGTTTCCTCATTGTGCATATGACAATAAACGCTTTGAATCTTGAATCTTGAATCTTAATTAGGAAGTACTCGTCTGCAGGACATTAGGACTTTATTATTGTCTCATTTGGGGACACTGGGACTTTATTATGGTCAGAACAAATCACACACTGTTTCATTATCTGTAATTTAGTTTTTACACAACAACGTTCAGACACTGAAATAAACTGTTTTATTCTTAATTACACACTGTGACTATTAGAAATAAACCCAACATCCTCATGTGAGGACATCTTTTTTTTCCGCAACTACTTCCTGCTCAAAGACAATGTTTAATGTTTTATATTAATCAGGTCATATTGATCCCAAACAGCTCAGAGACATTAAAAATATGCACCAAACAGAAGCTGAGGTCTCAGGAGATTAATGATTAAAAAAATACTTACAAAAGACTTGCAACTAAGGCCTGCGACTACAAAGTGGTGACTTTATTTGGACCTGGCCCTGAGGGCTTGAGAATTGCTTTGAGGAGGTGAGACTGTCTGAGACACTCCCATTTGAGTTGACACCTGTCTCGACTGACTTGGGATTGACTTGGACTTGCCTCACAGACTGTGTGAGCATCATGTCATTAGGTAATGTCAACGCTTCCCCTCCCTCATCACAGACGACAGGGGCACTGACAGGCGCATGCGCAGTGTGGGTGTCAGCGGGTTGGTTGGGCTTGTGTTTACAGCTCGGCTGGATGCTGTTGGCTGCTGATGTTATTGGGAAAGTGCAATGTTGTGCCAACCGCCATTGGAATAAATACAACCGTGGGAATAAAGGTAAGCTATCTCTCACCTGCACACGCTCCTACCGTCAACGTTAAACGCGACTGTCCCTTCAGTTATGAACAAAATACCTGTTTGTTGGTTGTAACTGCCAGGGTAGCATGGCTAGCAGGCGTTAGCATGCCTTGCTACATACAGTAATGGCCTGTTTCAAGGCTTCAGCGAGGGCCAGTTATCGGGGGTAATTCACCAAATTACTGCCAACACCTTTACATAGCAGTTTGCTTTATGGTGAGGTAACAGTTTCACTAATTGGTCACTGTGCAGTCAAACATTTTTGTCGGACTGTGAATCGATGACTGCAGAGAAGCTATCTTTGCTAACGTAAGGCATGTTAGTAAGGGCTAACTGGGGCACAAGTTAACACTTGAGCTTGCTACAATGGGCTAGCTCATCGTTAGTGACCAAAAAAACATTATGCTAACCGCTAATTAAGTTATCAATTAAAGAGCTATAGGCTTTGATAGTACCGAGGCCTCATGAGGCTTAACAGGCTGCATTGACATGGAGCAGGTTTGCTTGTATCCAGATTAAGTGGTGTACCGGTGAGACCAGAAAGCCAATTAAACCAGTAACATTACAGTACATCTCGTAATTAAATGGGGAACAACAATGCTGGGAGACTACTGTAAATTGTCAAGCAACACACATTGATTTCCATGATATATTTGTCACTGTTAAGCTGGATGTGCTTAAATTTTGTTGTCAACATACAGAAGGCTGACAGTATGGTTTATGACAACTGTACTGTGATTTTCTGTGGCACATTTACTTAATAAGTAGTACTTAAAAATGCACCGATCGTCACATCACCCAGTCTGTTTCAGGAGCTTACCACATGCAGTTAATTTTGTAAGAACATTGATAGCTCAATAACTTAGTCAAGCTACTTTAACTCACTTAATTTAATTAGTTTGGTGATTGTTATAACAACACAGGATAAAACCATTCACTGTGTACACGTAGGTACAGGAATTTATCTTTTGACTTGAATCTGTCTGGCACAATGTTGATTGTGACATTGATTGTGCAACATTTAATAAACGCTATGTTTTGTTAGTTGAAGTTCTGTTATTGTCACATGATGAGGGAGGGACCAGCAGGGATTGTTTTGAGAAGTCTGTGGTGGCGTGCGTGGGTGTCTAACATGTCTGATATGTCTGCTGTGAAGCTTTGCCTGAATGAACTTGAATTTGTGTGCTGAATGACCCCATTGACACATTTTACCAGGTGCACTACTTAGGCACAAAAACACTCATTACAATAAGAAAATCCAATGCTACATTGCATTTACAAACTAGCTGTAAAAAGGAGAAATAGTTCAAGGATTTATTTTTTTAATTAACCTCTCTGACTATGATTTCAACATTTCAAAAGGGTGTGCCATGCAGCATCCTTCCTTAAAAAGCTAACTCAGTTCTGTACTTTATTTTTTACATTGCACAGCTCTCTCTATCAGTCATGTGTAGTGCAAGATGTGTCAACACAAACTCAGAGGTTAAGAAAGTAACATATTTGTATCGAGGTATAGTCTGAATTCCTCTTGTTTTGTACCGAAAGCGAGACAAAATTTGTAACAGCAAACTAGCTGCCGTTAGCCTAATGTTTATTGTTCACCAAGAATAGGACTGTTGACACCAGTAGCTCTTATTTCTTTGTGCATTCAATTACTTCCCTGCAGTAGATATGCACAGTTAACAACAGTGTGCAATATGTGCCAACTGTCATTTCACTTGACTCTGCTCATGTTCCTGTTCTGTTTCCTGAAACTCAGGTATTACGGTAACACAGGTGACACATACAGATTGGACCCATAACCCAGCTTTGTGTGTATGCAAATATTTACTGCATAACAACAGTCATAGCGTGCACTAGGTGAGGGAAAGCGCTAAGTGCTTTCTGGGATGCACTTTCATTTTGTTAAGCCAATGTGAGTATGATATATTTTTCTACACATTTGGGCTAATGCCAGTACTATACAGATACATACATTTTTAATAATGGTCTTAGTACAGCAACACTTTTTTCTGGCATGCCTGTTTGTAAGCAATTAAAAGTAGACTACAATACACTGATCCTAATTCTGTTACGCAGACTGAGGAATCATGGGAATAAGTGTGTAACTTGTTAACACTATATTAACAATGTTAAGCAGTCCTAGTAAAGGCCAAAGAATGTAACTTGTCATTTAAGTTCAGCATCTGCATGTCAGTGTCTCTTCTAAAGTCAGCTGTTTTAAAGTGCTCGACTTATGAATGTGTCAAACATAATTATATACAATAATCCTGCCTCATCAGAAGCAAATATGCCAAATCTAATGCTTGATGCACTTTCTAGAGTTTTCACACATCCCTTCTCTCAGTGTGTCCCCTTGTATCCCTCCCTTGTCTCCCTCCTATTATAGCGCTATCTGTAATTGAGTTTGCACTGAGCCCTGAATGCTCTGAAGTCCCAACAACGCCCCTCAGATGCACCTGTCATATGGGGCGCTGGTGGAGACTGAATGGCTGGTGGGGGGGCTGTAGTGGATTCGTGTTTCCTTGCAGTTGCTGTGGATGAGATGAAAGGAGACCATGTGGGGTTGAAAGCATTAACTTACATTTCACAGCTAAGAGGGGAAGAAGTGTAAAGAATTTGTCTGGAAAATGTCTCCCTCACTTGTGGTTGACTCAGCGCTAATCTCAGTTTTGAAACAACAACGAGCCTGGTGTAAATATTTTTGGTGACATTAGGCGATGTCTGCCTTAGTAGCTGTGCAGAGTCTTCCAGTGTTCAACTTGAAAATTAAATTTACTGATTCAGCTTGTGATCTAAACTGCTGGATGTTTCAAGCCAGAGGGTTATCTTTCAATTAAATGTAGCTGGTAGATAAAACTATTTGGGGAATCTTTCCACAACTGTCTGTGGAGCTTTATGGATATGTTTTGGGCTTGACTCAGTAAAGCATCAGTAGTAAGACATCCACCCAGTGACCTACCTGCTCTCACCACACATCCTGCATCTAAAATCAATGCTTGTTTTCTTTAGGTGATCTCTGTCTCAGTGTCTTGTTGATTTTCCTTTAAAAACAAACTACTATTAAATCAGATCAGAAAAGTCAATGTTTGCTTTAATGATATTTAACAAGTTAATTTAACCTGTATTTAAAATTAATGAATTCCCTTCAAATTATTCAGACTTCCAGTCATTACCCCAGGAAGGCTAGAACTTTAATCAGTGTTATGAATCACTGATTGCTTATTAATTATTTTACCATTTGAATTTTTGATTCGTAGGAAGGGAGATTATCTTTGGGCTGGTTTTTAGATTTTATGATGTGACAGATTAGTGATGTTTTAGCACTCGATTTAGATACTTCCTGACCAACTGTGGTGACAAGCAGTTTATTTGTGAATATAACTGTGTGTGCAGACTAACGACACGAGACTGTGCAACACCCACAAATGTGTTCTCAGTGTTTTCAGTTCCTTTCACAATCACATTGCATCCATGCTACGCCTTGAACACACACGCAGTCCTTTGAATTGTAATGTAATATGAAGTGAAAACACAAAGTAGTGCATGGTTAAGAAATTAGACAACTGGACTGCATTGTTGTCGGCCATTTTTTGTTAACTTAAAAGAAGATAAACCCCTGTATATGTAATAAAATCACATTCTATTTTGAATTTTCTCTCACTTTTTCTCACTATTTTGCAGAATGTACACAAAAACCTGCATAATACACAAAGTATTTCCTGTCAACCGCATATTAACCCAGTGTCAGTGACACTTGCTGCTCAGTTCTCATTTCCAAAGACGCTTAACAAGTGTTTGTTGTCGGAGCACATACCCACTTAAACACACAGGTGTCACATTTCCTTTATAAGCCATAGTTCTGTTCTTTATGAACCAGCAGAGATACACCACTGCTAAATAAATCTCCATGAATAGCCACACAGTGTGCAGCTCAGTATCTCACAGTGGAGGGGTTTGTTGCTGCCAGTGCTCCATTTCAGAAGTTAAAGGCAGGCCTGCACTGAGTGATAGAGTTGTTTTTCTTTCTCAGTCATGTGAGATTGTTTTGTTGTGGAGCGTGAGACATGCAGAGGTTTCATCCCGGAACTGGGAGTCAGTGCTCTGCTGTGGATGTGGATTGAGATGAGTACGAATAAGCTGTAGATTAGGGACAGCATGTGTGTGTGTTTCCTTGATTTTGTACAATTAGCAACTTGCTCACTCAGGGCTCTTCCTCAATTCCTGTTTTTTCTCTTGCCTTTTGCACCGTACCTTGTGACTCACCTTGTGTTAGTTCTGCCCTTCTTTCTCCTCTCCCTTTCTGCCTCTCTCTTTCTCCCTGCTATCTCTGCCTGGCTGAAATCACTGCTGTGAGGCGAGTCGAAAGGGACTGTGTTGCAAGCCTGAATGCTCTCTGGCTGTGTCTGGCTGTGTCTTCCTCTCCCTTGTGAGGTGCACGCAGGGCCCAGCTGGCAGCCCAGAACAGCCTGTTCAGCTGGAGAGTGGTAGGGAGGAATAAAAAAAAAGAAAGCAAAAAGACAGGCATAGGTTTCCAGCGTTCACATTTTTACACATGGATTGACATAAGCTATACTTGATACAGATTCAGATACTTTACACCTGTTTTCAACTGTGACAAACCCCTGAGAGAGGTCACTCTTGTCATGCATTTGGTCCCAAAATTAAAGTGTACGGCGCATGATCCGCTGCAGGACACACCTAGACTACATCAGCCTAACTGCTGTTGTCGCTCTGTGTGTCAGCTGAGTTGGTAAAGAAGACAACTTAGTTTGCAGTCCTGAAAAGTACAGTTTGGTGCCTAATTGCATCTTGACGCTAAATAGGTGCTTGCGTTAACCTGGCATGGTCAAAAAAAAGTATCACAATGCAATGCAAAACTCCTGAACAGCTAATGTGATTGGATGTACATATGATGAACCTATGAAACAGAGCTGCAATTACAAATTAATTTTGGTCATCTTTCAGGCAGAAATTGCCATACTCTATCTCTCTACCCAGCTTCTCAGATGTGAAGATTTGCAGCTTTTCTTTGCCATAAATGGTAGTAAATTGAACAGCCTTTGGTTTTGGAAAAACAAGCAATTTGAGTTTGTCAGTGGGAAATTAGGACATTTTATTTAGTGGGGCTGCAGCTAACAATTAGTCTTATTTTCATTGTTGATTAATCTGCCAATTACTTTCTCAATTAATCGATCAGTTGTTTGGCCTATAAAATGTCAGAAAATGTTGACAAATGTTGATCACTGTTTCCCAAAAGCCAAAGCTTACGTCCTCAAATATCTTGTTTTGTCCACAACCCAAAGATATTCATTTTACTGTCATAAAGGCGTAAAGAACCCAGAAAATATTTACATTGAAGATGCTGGAGTTGGAGAATTTTGACTTTTCTCTTCCTTAAAAAATTACTACACAGAGTAATCGATTATCAAATTAGTTGGCGATAAATTTAATAGTTGCCAACTAATTAAATAATCATTGCAGCTCTATATAGTAAATTATAGTAAGTTTAAATATTAAAATTGAAATATTTTACATATCACTTCCTTATACTGAACATAGAAACTGAAAGAGCGTTTGATAATATATAACGATTAAGTAAAAAAAAGGTAAGTAAATTAATAATGACAATAATCTTTAGTTACAGGCCTTACCATGAAATTTTAAAACATTTTTAAACAATTTTTAAAATATTTAAAGTGTGTTTCTTCTTGTAACTCTTAGCCACCTCTAAGGCGCCTCAGCATGGCTACAAAAATGTCTTTTGAGGGAAGTGCATATTAATATAGAGTGATGAGGAAGTAATACACTGAAAAGAACCATCTGAAAACCACAATTAACTCACAGAAGCTAATGTATAAGTGTTATCACTAGCTTTACTACCTCAGTTAACATTTTCCGAACAAGTTTATGGTCTCTCAATTGCTAGTTTAAATTTTTTGATACAGCACGATGATTATTTTGTAAATTATGGCCGTTTTTTTTTTTTTTTTTGAGTAAAATAGACGGCAAAGCAGGGTAAGCTTAAGGGTGTGGCTACCTTGTGAATGACAAGTTGCTACTTACAGGTGTATTAGGTTCTCAGTTGGATCCACCCCTCACTACTCCACAGCTCCACCCTCTTGTCCAAAAATGGTCACTTATGTCTCCAAAAAACAAGATGGCAGTGGCCAAAATGCCAAATTCTGATTCAGAAAGGTCGACGTCACGCTGGCTACATTCCCTTCTTTTATACAGTCTGTGGTATCAACACCTTTGCCAAAGGTAGTTTGCACCAAATCAGCCACTGTAGATGGCGAGGGTCTTGTTGTCATGGTGATACACACAACAGTGTTCCATCAGAGGAAACTGCTTCCTGCTTCTTTTCTCTTCTTGTCTTCTCCGCTCTCTAACATGGGAAATATATCACAAGGGGAAAAAATGTACAAAGAATTGAAGATTTAAAACAAAGAGTAAATGAGACAGACTCTAGAGGAGGAAGAGAAAGGGTGTGGCTGGAGAAAAAACTGTGAGATGGAATGAAAGAAAGGCTCTGCTGCTCTGGTTTTCTGCACTCGAAAACATGCTGGCGTTGTCAAGCACAGTGCAGCCAATGTGATGTGCAAAAATTGAAAAGTGTGACTTTGTTGAAGTACAAGGAAATTCTCTCCTAAGCCAAGAAATGTCCAATTTAAGACATTTAGGAACCTTTTAAGCCTTTAGGTAGGAAACTCCGCAGCTAATTCTGTAACATCAGTAGCATGATAGGCAATGGATTGTGTGTCTTGCTGGAAACGTACCAAGGCACTGAAAAGGTTGATAACGAACAGTGTAGCTTGGCAGGAGCAGGCAGAGGGCTGTTGCTGAGGCTCCGGAGGAAAGAAGGGTGACAAGGCGACCATTATAAGCCTGTCTGAGCCGCCAGCTAGTCAAAGACATAGAGTATGAGGTCTGTGTGTGCATGCACATGTGTGCCTGTGGGTGACTGCCTATTTGTGTTCATAATACAGCTGCTTGTGCGTATGTCCGTGAAACAGTACTTTCTTTTCTGTTAATGTATGCGTATGTGCGTCTAGGCACGACTGCATAGGTTGATAAGAGTTTTCAGTGTTTGTTGCTTGGAACATGAATGAAATAGTGGAGCTGATTGTCATCTCTCTCAGATAACACCACGTGTTGTGAAGTCTCGGCATTTATATTGTTCTCTAGGGAGCAGTTTGAATCAAGAGTTACAAAGTAGTGATCTACTCTAAGCAACGTTCATGGTTGCGAAAACAGGGATTGGCCTCTGTCTCATTTTTTTTCTAAACACACTGTTTTACTGACATTTTCATGTTTCTCTTGGGGCAGGTAAGTTCATAACTGTCATAATTTAAGCATGAAGACTATCTAAGCATGTAGAAAGGCTCTGAGGAAGAAGAGCTAGACTAATAACTCAGAGGACAAGTGTGCTAAAAATGGAAAGCAGCTGCCTTTGAGCCAAAAGTAGAGTAAACATCTGCATGTCTCTTCAAGATTAAAAGCCCCAGAAGATCAGGAGGAGGATGAGGGGTGATGCAAATGTCTGTCTTGGATTTGCTTACTGGCTCAAATGCTCTTTTTCTTTTGGACTGGTAGGTTTACTATTGTTTATCAGCTTTACACTGAAATTTGTATTTTAAACGTGTGAAGAAATGTGTGACAGTTACTAGACTGAACATCCGGGCAGGTCATAGGATGGGCCCAACGTGGAAGGGCTGTCAGTCAGTCACAGTCTGTACACACAACAACACAGTCCTAAACAGAAGTTTCATCAGGGGCCTCAGGATGAGTTGTCAGTGCTCACTGAAAGCATTGTTTTAAAAGGGTAGATGTTGAATCACTGCAGAGCGAGGTCTATATATAAGCTTAAGTAACCATGCTATCCAAGTGATATAACTAAATGTTCTGTTCTGCATTAAAGGCCATGCTGAAAGTCATTATGATAAACAAAGCAATCGCCTGTTCCTTTTGAGATGTTTATATTTATGCAACAGCGTTCGGTAACCATGGTAACGCTGATGAACATGAGTATTGGTATTTTCCGATGATGTAAGGAAGTGACAAGGAGGTAAACAGTGGTGCATTCAGGCTTGTGTGTTATGTGTATGGTAGTAGTCCCATATTTAACAGGGTTCCCATGGGTGCTTGATATCCTTCAAAGTTTGTGAATTGGAGGAAGAAAAAACCCAAGGCCTTTAAGGTTTTTTAAAAACATGCATGAATAGACATGGGTTATTAAAAGTGCTTGAATATATTTGGGCAAGAAGAGAAACTGAAGTTCTTTTTAAAACAAAAATTATTGTTCTCACTGTTGTAATAGTAATTAACCTTCATCCATGTCTCAAATTATGCCCTGTTGGGCCCTTGAGTTTGAGGAAATTGGGCCTGGAAAGTCCTTTAAAAGTAATTGAATTTGATGTTTAAGAAGGTGTGGAAACTCTGAGTGAGTAAAATGTAGTTTCTGTCAACTGTTAACAGAACGCTCTCAATTAGTCATTTCTTCATGGGCTCCTTGTGATACTAGAGAGGTCACTTAAACACAGACAGTAAGGTGCTGTCACTACATGCGATTTAGTAAAACACAAGGAACAACAGAACAACTTGAGCGTCCTCCATATCCTGGTGTATTGTGTCGCCCAAATGATGATGCAGGCTTGTCGGTCGCCGTTTTTGGCGTCATTGTGCTTGTCTGACCTTCAGCTTCTTCTTACCGCCACCTACTGGACTGGAGGTGTAGTGCCGTTTCTTTTATCACTCCCCCATACATCATCAGCCTGATTTGAATAAATTTTCCGGTGCGGTGCGTTGGAAACACAAACCACACAGATTATGAGAAATTCTTTTGCCCAGGTAAATAAATTCCTGCTATTAAAAGTTCTTGGAAATGTTGGTGGAAAAGAAGCCCTCTTGATTACTCCTCTTGGGTCATTTGTTTTAACTCAGTGTGAACACAAAATAGACAGCGACTGAAAGGCAACATCTTTTTTTCTAGGTCTTGAACCAAACCACAATACACATACATCGAGTTAATGATCAACAATCCAATCACATCGATGCAAAGTGGAAACATCGATCATATCGTCATCTCTAGCATAGGCTTTTATTTTGAAGGTTTGTGTCACTGTCAAACAGCGGCAGGCACGTGGTTAGCAGCCAAGAGAAAGACGATGAGGATAACGTTATTTACTCGGGAATAAATCAGCATAGTGGAAATATTATGGATTTCGGAGAAAAGAAGGATCAACAGACAGCACATGGCGCATGTAAACAATGACGTTACGAGACACAACACAACGTGACGTTACCTGCCTGGACGAGTATCTCACTCCGCTAGCTTCTGGCTTTAGCAACATTAGCCGCTCTGTTTTGACAATGTTTGTCTGAAAACCGTGCATGCAGACTGAAATTCAACCGAGCTGTGGTGTCGGGAGATGCAGTGACTTAAACCAGCGGTGAGTAAGGTAAATATTACTGCTGCGTGTCATTTGTTAAACTATGAGAAGAGGAAAAATGTCCGCTAGCCGCTAGGCTAATTAATGCAATGGAAACATGCCGAAGCTAATAATGGGTGATTAGCAAAAAAACAACTGACAGGTCTCTGACCCTTGACAGTTATTACTGAGCTGAATGTTGAATGGTCCTGTTGTTAATCTGGTTTATGGCTGTTGGGAGAAGTTTTCCTTCAGGGCAAGTTTTATGAAAAACATGATGTTTTTTTTTCTTCCAGAAAGGTCTCTCTGTCAGAAAGCCCTGAAGGTTAACTTATCCCATTTGCTTTTTTATTTGTGTCAGTGGAGTCAGTTTAAAGTGCACTTTACTGAACTTATTATTTATGAGTTTATGTGTTTTATGGTCAAAAGTAAAAAAGAAAGGGGTGTCAGCTTCTTCTGTAACAGACTGTGTTAAATGGGCATTTAATATCGCCTAATATTGATCGCAGACCCCTGAATCGTATTGAATCGAAATCATATTGTGGCACACTTTGTTATATCGGAAAATATTGTATTGTTGTTCATAGTATCGATATGATATTGTATCATGATGAAACTGGTGATTTACACCCCTACTTTCACACCTGTAGTTCAGGTCATTTGAGGAAAATATGATGCCTTTTTGCATTTTAGTTCTCACCCGGTTCTTGTTCATACTAACTATTACAAACAACCCAAGAGGAGTAAACATGACATCTTACAGACTGATTGGAAGTCGTTGATTAGACAGTTTTGGTGATTTGTCATCCTGAATCATCAGGACCCTTTTTAGGAATTCAAATTCCGGTGACTGACAGAAGTTAATGCAGCACTTTCATGCTTCTGATGTGTATGTTTATGTTCTTGGTTTCATAAAGAGCTCACGAAAAACTAACTGATTACAAGCATTATTATCATTAGACCTCAAATTAACTGCATATTATGGATAATGACTAACAGGTAGAGGCAGGACGTAAATGAGATGTCTTATACAGTAATGTTTCGGGGCTTATTAGTGTGGATCACTGTCACGTACTTTTTAATGGACTTAATGAACTGACAAAGTGCTTAAACTTGACTACATGCACAGCCGTTTCAACAGCTTTTGACATCATTAATCAGGAAAAATACCCACGTTGATGTTGTGTTACTATGGTTACCAGTCTTTATCAGTTACAAGATTGCTTCCTGAACAGATTTTATGATTGGCAGATATTTTTTTAGTAGATTAGCTTTTGAAATCATGCTAAAATCAAATACCTGCTATCATAAAATCCTGTGGTTTGTTTGTTTGCTATCACTCCACAAACAAACCACACAGGAGTCTGCAGAGAGCAGACAGAGACCCACCTTTTCAGGTTGTTTCTGCTTGGTTGTTCGGTCCACACCAGGTATTGTTGACAGCTTTCACACCAGGCCAAATGGACCATACTAACCAGGCAAACGGACTTGAGTTTATTTTAATGGAACCAAACAGGTTAGATGAGACAGCATGCTCAGAATCTATATTGTCATTGTTAAACACGGTTTTCAGAGGTCAAAGGGCGACAGTTTTCTGCTTGACCTAAGGCTACAGCATGTTTCACTGTAAAGGAGGCTATGACAAATCATTGTACGCTGTGACCCTGTTTCTGAACTTCAGTTTTGCAATACAAGTGAAAAACAACACCAGTGCTGTAGGAAGGAATAATACCAGTCGCTCATTTCCTCAGTTTGCTTTGAAAAGATAAAGAGAACAAGCCTAAGCTGTCAGTTTATGCCACTCAGTTTGTGTTTCATAGCCTCATATTAACATTCATATCAAGATGTTGTAAAACCTTTTAGTCAAACGGAGATAGCTACTTATATTGGGGTATTCTGGGTCAGTATAACAATGTTATCATAAGTAATGCACATTATTAACTGCTTTGACCTTTCTGCTGTAGACCTTTTTTTCCTATTACTTTTCCATTGTTGGACCTGCTTTGAACAGGAAGGGCGGGCGTTTGACAGGAGAGCAAAGTGGAAGAAACAGCAACTGAAACCTTTAGAAACATGTAGGAGTGCAAGGGCAGCCCTTATTTGAGAGCAATGAGGGCTGAGAAAGTAGAAGATTGCAGGGGGATAGATAAGGAGGGTATGAAGAATAAAAGAGTAGAGAGAGAGATGGGAGAGAATGAAAAGGGAGTGGAGAGGGGGGACAGACAGAAATAGCTTGTTATGGTCTCTTGTTGAACCTCTGCCAGAACCTTCTGTTGCGCTTTTCTTCCTGTGTTACACACAATGCCACCTCCTTTTTACTTCATTCCCTAACTATAGAACCTCATTTTGCTTGTAAAACTAATTCTTACCGTAACTTTCCCGCTAATGTCAAACCTAAACTCGCAAATGGAGACTAAATATGCTAATTCTGACGCTGAGGTAAACATAAAAATATTTTCTTTATCTTTCTTTTTCTTGCTTTCTTGTACTTGCTCCAAACCTTACTTCCTCTTTCCAAGTCTTTTCACCTGGCCCAGTCACCAGAAGAAAATTTTGGAATTGTATGTTTCTGCAAACCATGATTATGTTACATTTGCAAGTTTCATACGTACCATATCAGCGTTTCTGAAGTGACATACTAATGAGCTGACTTTGTCATCAGGAGATGATTGGGATGGTGGATGGTGTGTAGGTGAGGCACCTGCCAAGCTGCAGACCTCTGTTTGAGACCAACAAACCAAAAAAAAAGAGACATCAATGTGTATCCTGCCAGGACAGTGCCACGACAAGCTGTTTTTTCTTTACTATGGGTATTATTACCATCAAAAATGGGTATTTTAGGCCAAAACATGGTCTTTCCAAACCATAACCAAGTATTTTTTGTGCCTAAAACTAACGCATGTTAACCACAGTGTTGTTGAAACATAGGCCTCATTTCCACCAAACACTTTCAGTATGGCACCTTAGGAACCAAAAGTAACCCTTCAGACATGGTACCTAGACCCTAGCTTTTCCACCGTAAACAGTACCCTTAAATGTGCGTGGGGTAGTTGTCACCCACTGCTGCGTCCAGCGCTGTTATCAGTGATACCGATGGAAATCTGTGCCTCGTTCATTGTCCACAGAACGGGATTGCATGCCAACATTTTCAGAACAAAATAAAACAGGCTGCAGTGAGAGTCTCTCTCAAAGGGATATTTAAAAAAGTAGGTTTGTGCATTTAGTCCTTCCCAGGCAAGCTCAGGGGTTTAGTGTTGCTCGAGTTAGAAGGAAAGATGCTCTGCAACGTTTTTTTTTTCTCCGAGTGAGGATTAGATTATTTGCAGCTCACATAATCCGGCTGAAATAAATAAACATAAACGCTTGAAGATCCACTCATTACTAAAAGTGTATGTCGTATAAAAACTAAAGTGATGATCAAAGTTATTAAAGTGAAGTTTAAGGTGTGTTGATTTATGCACGTCGTCAGCTCATGCATTGAGTAACATTACAAGTTAACGTTGCACCTTAAAAGTCGCTGGCAGTCGGCCCAGTGAATTAAGCAAAACATCCTTATATTTTAAAGTTACAGTCTGCTAATAAAATTCTCCAGGGTATGAACAGTGGCTACATGAGCCTCAAAACCAGCCACAACTCGACCCTGAGCAGAGTGACCGTCCGCTATTTACCAATCAACAGACTGCAGTGTTCACAGCTCCACCTTTAAGTAACAGATCTGTGTGCTGGGTACCCCACTACCCCCTACTAAAAATGGGGACGATACGGAACAATTCCATTGGTAAGATCCACAACTTTTCACAGTGGAAATGGAAACAAAGTGTACCAAACTGAACCATACTGTACCGATCGGTGGAAACGGGGCAATTAGGAACAAAAAGTTTTATTAAACATATCTGTGGTTTGCAAAAATGTAATTTGCCATCATTTTTCTGGGTTGTTTCCCTGTCATTAGCTGTCCTCACTAAAAAAGATAGCATTTTTGAGAATTTATGCTTAGGTCAGCTTTGCCAACTTTCTTTGATTAGTTTACACAATGTCATATTTAATGGATCATTGTATGCATTTATCTTCTGCCAAAATATGATGTTATGCTGAAATATCATCGATGAATCAATTGAAGGAGCTGGAGTGAACTGTAGAGCGAGGAATGAGCTGACAGTGTGCAGTGTTTCCCACAGGATCCAGGTTATTTGTGGTTTTGGTAGCCATGCACTGAGAGGTGCATACAATGCAATTAGCACATTCAGTGCATCACTTTTGTGTGTGTGTTTAGGTAATATATTTCCGGTGTGTGTGGTGGTGGGGGACCATAATTTAATCTTTATCAGGAGCAATACTGACATGAAACTGATGGATGTTTGTGGCAAGCTGGCTTGTTCCCTAATTCCTCACTTCCATATGCATGTTTCTTTTTCAAAATGACACTTGCATCACCATGGCTTCACATTGATCAGACTATTTTGCAAATACCTCTTCTTTATTCTGCTGAGATAGACAAATTGCAACACATGACCCACAGATCCTCTTTTGCTCTTTTCTGTCTTTACTTCTGTAGCTCACTCTCTTGTTTATCACTTTCACTTGAAATAAGCTTTTTTGCTTGACCTATCCTCCCACCCTCAATTTTCTCTTACCCTCCCTCCCTCAGCTTCCTCAAAATTTCCTAAAGGTGTTAAAAACTCCTCTAAAGAAAGAATTGTAACTGGTTTCACCATTTTATGAGAGGGTTAGTTTCTAAGTAGCCAAGTTTCCAGTTGCCTTAAAAGATGCCTTTCATGGATTTCATCACATCATGACTGTTTTCTGCTTCTTTTCTTTATTTATTTTTTTCTTTTTCTAGGTGATTTTGCTCATCATCTCCCACCACTTTCTCCTCCCGTCTTCCATTCATGAGCAGCGTGGCTGAGTTTAACAGCGGCAGCCATGGATGACAAGGGCTCGGTGGGGAAGATTAGCGTGTCCTCGGACTCAGTGTCCACTCTCAACAGTGAGGACTTTGTCCTTGTGTCCCGGCTGGGGGACGAGACACCCTCCTCCACTAATAATGGTAGTGATGACGAAAAGACAGGACTGAAGGTAAGGATGGTTGGGTGTAGGTATGGACGGAGGTACAAAGGAGAGAAGGGAGACTTCAGAGCTGTACTGGTCAGAGTCAAAATGACGAGTATAGAGGTCTGTTGACATTTACTGTGATGACAAACTCAAGGGCATAAATAATTTCCTAAAATACTACTGACTGTGGTTATGATCAAAACTTATTATGATCGCAATCTGGTCCTGATTACGTAAGAAAAATAACAGATATTAAAAAGTAATAGTTATTATTTAAAGTGCTAGTATGAGACCAGAGTGTGCTGGTGACTAAATGTCATCATATAAGCACTCTTTTTCTGTAATAGTTAAAACTGATTGAGGTGTATCTCAGGATCCACAGCGCACTTTACCAAAACATCTTGATATTTATTTAATCTTAACCAATTTGTCATCAGTATAACTTGTGAAAGATGCAGGTCAGGGGTCACAGTCCATACATATCCCATCATTAACAGGTTGTGTTCATGACAACTCTTGTCCATCTTTTTAAACACACAGTCTCACACTCTAACCATAAGGCTAACCATTTCTTGTTTTGCTTTTTCCCCACATTTTCACTCTACCTACTTCTCATAGTTGGTCTTAGATGTGTGTGTTTTAAGTGTGAGTGTCCGTTTCCATTGTGCTTCTTATAGTAAGGAAGCTGTTAAATCCTTGCACATCACCAGAAATCAAGAGCACGTTATCACAGGCTTTGGTTGTGGTGAAGAACTTGTTGTCTTCCACTGTAAATAGTCTGTATTATTTACATCGTATGGGGTAGTGGAATGAAAGGTGTCATCTGTGCAAATCTGGAGAAAACACTCATCTTTTTTGTGTGTGAGCTGAAAGTGTAAGACAAGTCAGCTGATATTCTACCAGTTTGTCATTCAGTGTCTGCAAAGCTGAGCACTTAACTTTGGGAGAACATCTGCAGTCAATCAGCTGCGTCTGTTAGTATACAGCTTGTGCTATTGTACCACGGTATGTCTGACATACAGTATGCCCTCTGCGCTTCAGTCAGCACCCACTCAGCAGATATTAGTTTACAAACAGTTTGTCAATGCAGCTGCGAGTGCTTTGAACTCATTGTCGGGGGAAATAATGGTGTTTCGTGACCAGGGTGTGTCTCCACGAGGAGAATGAAGACTTTCTGAGGAAATGTAGCTACCAGCCACCATCCTGTGTGTGTCCCTAATGGGTTCAGGTTTCTCCTCTCCTCTCCTCTCCTCTCCTCTCCTCTCCTCTCCTCTCCTCTCACATTTCACTTTACTAGTTACAACACATCTTTTTATTGAATTTACCTAAGTAGCTGGCTCGCATGTTCATACTGTGTCCATTAGTTTATATCATTACTGTGCTGTACCTGTGTCTTTGTAACTTGACTTGATGTTGCAAAGACACCAGAAGATGGCGCCAGCAGAGCACAGATATTGGAGAGTCAGCTGATCAGAAGATGTCCTGTTATATGCTGTGCTTAAAGATGAGAGAGTATGATTTGGCACAAAGCTCGAGTACAGATTGCACTTATTTTAATGGCAAACTGAGTTGAGGTGTCAGTTTTAGTGGCAGCTGTCTGTCTGTTGTTAGAAGGAGCAGAAGTGGTACCCCACGCACATCCACTGTTCTCAATATGTAGTGGTGAAATCACTCCATTCACTGACACTTGGTCATCCAGATATCATGTATTGGTTCTCGCCAACACACTCTTGTGCACATTTCCCTCCCAGTCAGCCCATCCAGTCAGAGAGGGGTCGTTGTGTCTAAACTTGTTGTTTGTTATGCAGGTGATTTCTGAGGAAGGGGTCAGCTTTAAGGTCAGTCTCTTCTCTCGCTATCTTTCCTTTTTCTCTCGTTGTTTCTTTTTCTTGCTTGTATCTATCTATTTTCCTCTCTTTCTGTGATGTGATTCCGTGGTGATTCTGTCTGTGATTATTTGTGCTCTCTGTATTTTTGCCAGCTGTTGAGTGATGGCCCTAGCCAGTGTTTTTTAACACTTAGGTTTTGATGATGGTAGTGATAGACATTATCATGTGTAGGACTGTGGTTGTATCTGACAATTGCCCAGGCTTTTAGCACTACCTGTAAATCACAAGGCCCACCACAGTTGCATAGTGATGCAGTTATGTCAGATGTGTGAACCTAAATATAGTCAGTCTTCAAATAATACTCTTTTTCCCCCTTATATGGCATTAGAACTATTAACATAGACACTGTAGCTGTAGTATCCATCCTGCTCTAGATTAAGAACCATATAGCCCCAAGTCACAGATATTATTTATGGCTGTCTATACATGGAAAGCCTACTTGGAAAGTTTAATCTGAATATTCAACCATCCAGTAAAAACACATATCCCGAAGGCTGATGATCTTAAAGCTTAAAGCCTTCTTAAAGGCTATTCTTAAAGCTTCACCACTCAAGTGATCATTTGTATAATAATTACTTACCCTGTGTTACATTAAATTTGTGAAGGAAACTTTGTTTTTCTTGTATGCCTCCCTGGTGAACGAAGAATCCAAAAATGGAGAAAATTCTTGATGAATTCAAATCTTAGGGGTCCGTGTTTAACAACAGCAAAACTATATCAAATATTCAGTCTAAAAAGTCTTACACAACTTGTGCAGTAAAATTCAAGAGTCATTTATGCAGTTGCATGCTCAGTACTTCACACACATATGCATTTTTGCTAAAACCTTACTGTGTAGAACTGAACTGAAAGTGAAACTTCTCTATGCTCTGTTCAAAGCCAGACTTCATTGACAAAAACAGTAATTTTACCTCACTGAACACAGATGCTGCTGGTCTACCGCTGCCTCAATCAGTTAGTTTGTTTATGCTATTTTGTGACTTTGATTTTTTAAGTGTACGTTTGGACTCACCAAAGTCACACGATAACACAAACAAACCAACTGATCGAGGCAGCGGTAGACCAGCAGCTCCCGAGTTTAGCAAGGTAAAATTACTGTTTTTGTCAATGAAGTCTGGATTTGAGGATAGCACAGATAAGTTTTACTTTAAGTTCAGTTTTAAATGCTAAGGTAGTGAAAATGCATGTGCTTGGAGAGTACTGAGCATACAACTGGATAAATGAGACTTGGGTTATACTGCACAAGTTGTGCAAGGGGCGGTACACATGCTGCGTCTTTTACCGCTTGGAAAAGGTGAGGTCGGATGCTGGGCATTACTATTGTGTCTTTTTTGAGCCAGCTTTCAAGAGGTTGCGTCTGAGGTTGCTAACCAACCTTAATAACAAGTACTGTATCATAGCCTATTTACCTGAAATCCTGCGTGCAGAGCTGATCTTCTGTCAGGCACTGTTTATAGGTGTGTGAGCATATCGTCTGTGGGACATATGAAAAGCTTTGGCCGCCCTGCACCACAATGATCAACTTTTCCATATTTACCACAGACTGATATTTACGGAAGAAGGGAAAGCTATCTGTCTGCTGTCATTGGTTGTTCCTTGTCACATGACATGCGGTATGCGCTGCTGCGTTCCAAAAATTTGAATTCGACTTATCTCAAAATACAGCCATCGCGCCCTGAAAAATTATGGAGAACAAAAAATGACATAAGTATAAATAAATAAATAAATGTATAAATAAATAATTAAATACACGAATAAATGAAAAACCAAGGACATTTTGGTAATAAAAAAGGCTATTTCTGTATTTTTACATTTATTTATTTATACATATATTTATTTATTCTTTTATTTCTACATTTATTTATTTATTTCTACATTTATTTATTTATTTATTTCCACATTTATTTATTTATTTATTTATACATTTATTTATTTCCACATTTATTTATTTATTTATACATTTATTTATTTATTTATTTCCACATTTATTTATTTATACATTTATTTATTTCCACATTTATTTATTTATTTATTTCCACATTTATTTATTTATTTATTTCCACATTTATTTATTTATTTATTTCCACATTTATTTATTTATACATTTATTTATTTCTGTGTCAGTGTCACACAGAAATGTAAATATGCTAATTGGGTGGGCAGGCCTACGTCAGTGGATGTGATTGGATCGGATTAGAGTGCCTTGAGAGAGGCAAGGCACTCTAGATCGGATCTACTAGTGCTGCCTTGATTTGGCTGGCTCTCACGTTAGCCTTTAGTTTGCCATCAGCAATGGATAGTTTTGTGCGGGCTATTGCTGCTGATTTAAGAGCATTAGCGGACAGTTTCGATAACAGCGAACCTACCGACTATCTTCAGTTTCGTTTCAAGAGATTACTCGAAGATTGAGCTCAACTCTCAGCTGATAGGGACATAGAAGTTGACGTGGTGCTAGATGGTCTCCAAGAAGCTGCCCACGAACTTCAAATCCGATCAATTACAAGTAAAAGTACTGGTGTTAGAAAAATACTCAAGTAAAAGTACAGAGTAGGCTATTCGCCAAAAAAACTACTCAGAGTATTAGTTACTTTTAACCGTTGATGTCACAGTCACCTCTTCAGTTAAAATGCATTTTAAAGCAAAACACACAAAATTTAGAGCCCTGTCTGCAAAAGACTAGTAAAGCAAAAGTTAAAATGCATTTTAACACCAGTACTTTTACTTGTAATTGATTAATATTTTAGCAATGTAACAGTACTTGTACTTGAGTACAGATTTTCAGTACTCTTTCCACCACTGGCAAAAGCACCCTGAATGTAACTAAGACAGACTAGACGGAATTTTAATAGATTGACATAACGTTACACACATTACCTTATCCCATACTGTGCCATCCTCCGATGAAATGTTCTCTCACACACGCCGAACAACTGTGCAATGTCTCCAACGGTGTGTCCCAAAAGCAGGTGAGCTTCAATTCAGTGGCGACTGCTGGTCTTTCAAACAGGGGAAGCTCACTTTAACTTTACATCATAAAATTTGTCATATTTTAGCGAGGCAGTAACTTATAAAAGGAACATTTAATTGAAGCCGTTTTTCAACCACACTCATGCCATAGAACCATACCTGTCAAGTTTTGGATTTGAAAATAAGGGAAATTTTCCGGTGCTCGCTGCGAGCCGTCCCACCACCCCAACCAAGCTCCAGTATCCCTTACATTTAAGACAGGTGTACAAGATATCTAGAAACAACTTGTCAACCGCTTACTAACTACAGTCAGGTGATCAGAATCTGATAGGCCAACCTTTATTGACATTGAAATGCGGTGAACATTCCTACGTTATAATACAGCCTCAATGAAAACACAAAGGGTGTATGAAGCACATTTATTTATGGTTTATAAAACGGGTGCTTCCCATCCTTAAATGTGATTGACTGAGCCGCGTTCAGGGCCGTTGTAAAACTCATTGTAACCCACTGGTAGACCGCAGCATCTGTGTTGCTTGGCAACCATTCTGTCCACTCCATCTTGCTTGGTGGAAGAATGAATAGTTCTCAGTTTTATTGTTGCATTATTACCAATAAATTGATTATTTTTTTTCTGTGTGTGTGTTTATTTTATGGGCTATATGTAGGGTAACCGTTTTATAAAAGCTATAAGCCCCGAGAAGCTGTGAGTTACAGTGATTTTACAACGGCGGAGGGGCCCTGAACGCCCCTCAGCCGTTGTAACATCACTGTAACTCATGGCCTCTCGGGGCTTATTGCTTAAACATATTTTCAGTTCATAATGTGCCCCATCCTGCTCCTCTTTAGGAAAGTAAAGTCGCTGTCCCATTTTTCGAGATATTTGCAGGACTTCTTTGTTTTTTTGGCAGGAATGCCTTCTCCTTCGACACATACATCATCTCTCTCTGTTGTTGTTCCGGGTTTTTGTTCCCGTTGTCGGCACTAACCTCGCGATAACTGCCACCCAGGCTACTGCAGGTGGCAGTTCTCGCGAGGCTAGTGACAGTTCAGTTTGGAGAGGCAGAGGAATGTTGTTTTTTATTATAATACGGGAGATTTACGGGAGAATACTAATACGGGAGGACGGCGGGAAAGAGGGGTAAAATACGGTAGTTTCTCGGCCAAAACGGGAGACTTGACAGCTATGACTCAGAAGACTCCACTTGCAAAATCCGCGATGGGACTGAGCTGAGCTGTCAAATCTCCAAATAGCTGTCAATCAAAACGGGATTCAGCCTTTCGACTGATCCTCCAATCATCATGCAGAAGCTCAGCGTCCAGCCCGGCCGAGCCCCGCCCACAGCTCCATTCACCCCCAGAGATGCTGAGCGTCCGGGGGCGGGACAAAATCGTGGCATTTATCCAATGACCGTCGAGTTTCGAGGCAATGAAAAAAACTGTTCCCTGCAGTCCCATTGAAGTGCATGGACGCTCAGCTTCTACAGGCAAATGCCATAGACCGTATGAGAAAACTGCGCTACGGGAATGTATGAGAAGTTAACAACATCGATAAGTAGCTGATTCTGAACGAACTCGTCTTCGAGATGAACGTGTTTTAACGCATCTGTAGTCAATGAAATGTTAACACAACCGTACATATTTGACCATTCAATTTTTGACATTTTAGGGGAAGCTGAGCTTCCCTTGTAGTCCTAAAGAAATCGCCTCTGCTCTAGACATCTAGGCAACTGCCCAATTTGCTGTCTTTCCTCTGTGTTGTAGATGTGTTTTTAATTTCCCACAGTACGAGAAGGCAGCAATTGAGACGATCATGGGATTTGAAATCGTTTGCTTCTGTCTGGTTTGCCCAGTTGACCAATCGGGCTTTACTAACGTAGGCCTGCCCACCTAATTAGCATATTTACATTTCTGTGTGACACTGACACAGAAATAAATAAATGTATAAATAAATAAATGTGGAAATAAATAAATAAATAAATATGGAAATAAATAAATGTATAAATAAATAAATGTGGAAATAAATAAATGTGGAAATAAATAAATGTATAAATAAATAAATGTGGAAATAAATAAATAAATAAATAAATGTAGAAATAAATAAATAAATGTAGAAATAAAAGAATAAATAAATATATGTAGAAATAAATAAATGTAAAAATACAGAAATAGCCTTTTTTATTACCAAAATGTCCTTGGTTTTTCATTTATTCGTGTATTTAATTATTTATTTATACATTTATTTATTTATTTATACTTATGTCATTTTTTGTTCTCCATAAAAAATAGCGTTGCTCTGGCATTTGAACGTGCCTGTCGTGCGTCCTCATTGAAAACCATGAATTTGAGGGCACGAAAAACGCGGCATGGGCACAGTCCCTAAGACTTAAATGGATGCTTTGATATAATCTTGCTGTTGCTCAGTGTGGACACTGTGGAGGCATGCATGAAAAACAAATTCACAAATTCAATGTAACATTGAGTAAGGAATTTATATGTAAATGGTATTTTGAGGGGTGAAGTTTTCCTTAAATTTTCTGTTCCTTTTTAAAATTGTTCAGCACAGCAGTGTCCTCAGCAGCTTTAGTCTGCTCTCCATTTCTTTCCTAACATCAGGCTGCAAACAGCAGGCAGAAAATGGGGTTTTGCTACCTTTTGTGGCACCTAATGGTTTGTCTGGCCTTAAGTTTGCTCTTTAATTCCTATCTGTTACCTTAAAAAAAGCTCCCACAATAAGTGTTGGCATGGCTCATCTAATGTCTTGATGCAGGGATTTCACAGCTCAGACTCACATGTCTACTAATCACTAATATTGGATGAAATGTAATGAAGATGTATCTCTAACCGCCAACATGAAACAAGGCATCTTTCCCCCTTAAACACACTGCAATCACATGAGGTGAATTACACAAATCACAATAAAAGGCACAGCCACTGCTGTAAGAGAAAATGATGCAGTTGAAGATTAGCTTAAATTCAATATGTTAGGGTGATTACTACAATGATTATGTTTGTAACATCTCTTCTCGTGTTTTTTGTTTTCTTATACTAAATGTTTTTATTTTTATGCCTCTTTTTGTCCCTGCTCCTCGGTGTGGTTGTGTTCATGTCTGTTTCTGTGTGTGTGTGTTTCTCCTCCTCCCCGTGTGCGTATCAGATTGTGGGGAATGGAAGTGAGCAGCAGCTCCAGAGGGAGTTAGAGGATGTCCTCATGGACCCATCAGTAGCTGACACTGGGCTCAGATCAGACGCAGGAATGGACAGCCTCGGTGGGGCCGACCACGGCCCACTTCCCACTACAGCGTCACCTGTACCGCCAGGCTCTGACCCTTTGAGCGCAGCACCACCCAAGTTGGAGATGGTGCTTCCTGTTCAGACGGCTCAGGAGAGTGAGCTGAATGAGAGGTCGTACAGAGGTGAGCTGTGGTGCGACTTTTCTTATCCTCTTTTCTTGCGACTGCCTAATCTCACACAGTGGTTCTTATCATCAGCTTATAGATGTTTCTAAGTCATTCAGAGTAAAATCACAGAAACACCCAGGTTTCTTAATCACACAGCATACTCTAAGTCTTTCCACTTCCCTCATTGCCTCTTTATCTTCATAGTAGATGACTCTTGCCATTTCGTTTCATTTACTCATCACCCTTATGCATTTGTGGCATTAATTTCACTGATTGACATGGCTCTTGATCTTCTCACCATCTCCCCTCCTACTAGACATGAAATCATAGCAGGAGTTGTTAAATAATCAAATCCTTTGCCTGTCCTTTTTCTATCTTTTCCACCCCTCTCCCAATCTGTTACCCCTCTGCAGCAGACGAATCATCATCAGAGGGCAGTCCAGGCAGTCCCATCCCAGATGAGGACAGTGTTGTGTTCAGCCAGCTGACATATCTGGGGTGTGCCTCTGTCAACGCCCCCCGCAGTGAAGTGGAGGCCCTCCGTATGATGAGTATCCTCAGAGGGCAGTGCCAAGTCCCCCTGGATGTCACACTGTCTGTGCCAGGCGTGTCCGAGGGCACTGTCAGGTAGGCGGAACATATGGAGTATTGGCTCCAGATCTACAGTGTACTTTAACATACATGTGTGTACATAAAATATGCATACTTGGAAATTTAATGTTCAGTTAGATGTCACACACACACAGAGGACAAAAAAACACAAAACAAATCTCATCCAGCAACTTTTAAGATATCTTACGGCGATATTACTTATTGATATTCTGACAGGTTGCTGGACCCCAACGCCAGTACAGAGATCGCCAACTACCCTATCTACAAGATTCTGTTCTGTGTGCGAGGCCATGATGGCACACCCGAGAGCGACTGCTTTGCCTTCACTGAGAGCCACTTCAATGCTGAGATCTTTAGGATCCACGTGTTCCGCTGCCAAATCCAAGAAGCGGTAAGGATTCAGTCATTAAGTGATTGTTGGTTGTTTAATTTATGTGTAATGACAGTTTGTTTACTGAAGAAACATTAAGTGGATACGTTTGTGGTTTTTATGCCTCTGCGTTGGCGACATCCTTTACCAGGGGCATTATGTTTTTGGGCAGTCTATCTGTCCGTCCATCAGATGTCCACTTGGACTCATGGATGTACTAACTGGAGTTTGGTCAGTGTGACCTTACAAAACATGTTTTAGGCCATAACTGAAGAATTTCTATGTTAAATATGACAAAATGTCACACAGTTGTCTAATAGGATGAAATAATGACATTTTATACCTACAAGGTCAAAGGTCCACTTCACGCTGACATCATAATATTCTGCAAAAACACTTCTCCGTGCAGTATTTAACACCATAACCCAGGAACAGGAGTGGGGACATTTGGTCAGATACTGAATTGTTGACAGTAGTCTTGGATGCCCACCTTGAAAATGTGATAGTGTATAGGTCTCCTGTGCTTTCAGTTTGAATATGTAAGTGAAACATGCATGTTATAGAATATGTATCTTCTTTGCAGCATCATGCCCCTTTGAAGCATTGTCTACTGTCATGGCTGCTACTCAGTCTCCTATCCTGATCCTCTGGTAGTCCACCAAAACACTCTTTAGTTTTACCATATTGAGCTGCAGGTGATATTTGTTGCACCGTGTGATGAAGCTCTCTCTCAGACCTCTGTACTCATCTGTAAAAATAGTCTTTAAGTGAAGCCAGCATGTTTCTTACTGGAAAATATTCACTGAAATCATACGTGTCAATATAGTTAGAGCTTCAATTTCAACAAAAACTGAATAAAAAATACACTCAATACCTTTTTATTGAATTCACTAGAGGTCTTTGCTACATGTGTTGTGTAAGTCTGGACCATGGACTGTATATATAGATGGATGACATGACAGCTCCCCAAAAGTGAAGCCGAAACATCTCAATCGCCCCCTGGTGGCTGGCCACAGTATAGGCCATGAAGCCCATCCTCTCCATGTAAGTGGATGGAACATGGGCCAAACTAAAAACTCAAGGTATATATCAAGTTGAATGTTGCATACAAAGGTATTCTTTTTTATGACTCCATCTGCAGGTGCACCATCACAATAAGAGTATGAACTCATATTAATTCCAACACCACAGAGATTTGATGATCACCAAAATTAGGTAGGGAAAAAAGTGGATATATCGCTATTGGTATCAGCTATCAGCCAAATAAGTTGTTATATATCGGCATATCAGATATCGGCAAAAAAAATCCAGTATCGTGCATCCCTGGAAACCACCACAATAAAGGGATGAAGGGAAGTAAGATAGAAGCGTAGCTTGCCTAGCATTGCCTTATAAAAGACAAGCAGGCAGTGTCTTTTCTTCTGTCACTGAGAGACCATCCCACACTCTGGTGTAGTTCACACATACCAAAAGAAAAACAGCAACAGCCAATGTTCATGCTGTTCAGATAGTGAACCAAAGGGGGGAGCAAAAGCTCCTCTTAAAAATGCTCTGCTCTGTGTTTCATATGACACTCTCTTCTTTCTTTTTCTGTATCCTCCACTCATGTACATATACATGTATACACACTCATAGTGTCAGCAATATTCTGGTTGACCTTGTCTTAAAATGTTGATCTCCCTGTAGCCTGTTCCTCAGGGTTTAGCAACAGCGTGGGAGCTTCGTCAGTGGTCCCAAAGGGATTATGTCATGCACTGCAGGCTGCGCCACTACACACATGTACATCATACACAAACACAAAATACACACAATCCCCCAAGCTAACTTATAGGGTAGAGGAAGTGTCATTGCTCATATAGAGTGGGTTCAGCAGAAATATAAAGGAGGAGAATAGGGAATCCACTCATGAAACTGGGTTAAAGTACTGCTTCAGTGTTCAGTGACCTGATTCCTCTCATGGAAGCACTCTCCTTCAATGTCACTTAGAGCCCCCAGACAGATGCTACTTTATCAGACCCACATCATCCTACTTTCCAGTTTCCCAGGCACCCACCCGAAACACACACGCTCACACTAAAACACTAATGCATACACACACACACACACACACACACACACACACACACACACACACACACACACACACACACAAATCCACACATAGATAATCCCCAGTAGTACTTCACTTTTTTGCTTAGCAACCAGACATCTCTGTCTTCGGCTCTCTCTTACCTCTGTTCTTCTCCACACTCTTCCTCTTGCACCCGCCCTACTCTTCCTTCCAAACCCCCAGCAACAAACCAATCTAAAATGCCTCTAGCTTCTTTTTTGGCCTCTTATTTGCACTGTTAGACTGAAGTGAGTCAGCCCATTGGTTCCTACTTCTTCAGAAAAAAAGCTGCTCTAGTCATTTGTCTCACATCAACCTCAAACCCAATGTAAAGAACTCCCAAGTTATCCTAAAGCACTGTTATTCATTAATTTTTATGTCATTAGAAGTAATATTTTGATTGCATAGCCACTCGGCTAGGGCATTATGAGGAGATTATCATTCAAGACGATATTAGTTGGCCACGATAATGGTCTTCATGTTTCCACAATGACAGAAAGATATTCAGTTATGCAGTGCCTGTTATGAATTCTGCGTTATATTCAGTCTTTTTTTCCTTTCTGTCTTGCTTTCTTAATGCTTAACAGTGTTGTTTTAGCTTAATGTATTAAAAGAAAAAGTAACAACATGCTAGCATACACCTTATGCTGAGCGTAATTACAAATGTTGCCCTAACTCCAGCAGGAGATATGTCTGCTCTCGTCAGCAAAAAGAATGCAAATGCACCTGTTTCATGGTTCTTTGGTTTTAAACTAAATGAAAAAGGACAGCCTAAAAAGTATGTGATTTTTAAGCTGCACAACAAACAACTAGGGACTAAAGATGAAACACCGCAAATCTCTCTTTCCATCTTAAAACTCACCATCCAACGGAATATGCAAGTCTGCCGCCGACTCCATCAACAAAGAGCAGCCGGGCCATAACTCCTACCACAGGGATAAATCAACTGGCAATAATTGGGGCTTCTGCAAAGGCAACAAAATATAAATGTAGCAGTTAACGGTGGCGAGACTGTACAAGAGCGGTTGCTCAATCTAATGTATTGATCTCAGCATGCCCTTGTGTAATACAGTGCTTACTGCCTATACATTGTGGCCATTTATGGGTATTGCATTATACGTATCCTCAGTCCATTGATATTTAAATCTATGTGTGGCTCCCTTTTCAGCTTTTTTGGATGATAATTTTGTATGTTTTTGTTTTTCTTGAAGCAATGCTGTCAGCAGGGGAATTTCAATATGTCTTAACCCAAATACAACACAAACTTTCCGATCTGTATCTGTAGCCGTCACAGCTGGAGGAAAACTATCTACTTCCTTATTTGCCTCAGCTGTCTTATCTGCTTTAGGCAAGTGACCCAATTATTTAATCAAATTGTAAAGAGCATCTGAAGCATTCTTGACCCATAATGTCAGAAATCTGATCATTTGGAAAGAGAAATAAGAAACTTGAGGCAAATTCATTTCCGTCTTTTATTGAAGTTATCACTGTAAGTACTTTCAGGTTTTATAATCATGTGCTTTTTTTGGAGATTCTGTGTAATTTCATTTTCCAAACAGTTTTGTGGATTTTGGAGCTGAGCTGTGCATACATAAAGCAAACCATCTCCTCAGTCCTACTCCGCCTCCTTTGTGCCAGACCTCCCAGTCAGGCCCCAAGGCTAGCATCTAACAATTACCAGTTTTCTGGTGTTGATGGTGATACAGAGCTCTGCTGACTCTCATACCCACACGTCCCTTTTGTGCCCATAAACTTGCTGCTTCTGCCCAGAGATATATATCTAGTGCTTATCAACTCAGTATGGCTGTAAGAGATTTGTTTCACTCAAAAGATTTGGGTTCCTAACACCAATTAAATCACATATTCATAGAGACATACGCTGGTCACTGATAAATGGATACAGACTGCTGCCTGACGTCAGTTAAAAATGTCTCAAAGCTTCACAGGAGTATGCACATTAAGATGGATGTTGGTGAAGGTTCTAAGTCATCTACGTTATGGTAATCTGAAGTGTTCAGTGTGAACTGAATAAGCCTCTTGGATGAGAGGTGAAACGTCTTCAAGATATTCACGCACGTCCTGATGTAGCACTTAAGAGCACATTTGATAATGCTGCCAAGTAGGAAACAATAGGAATACTCTGTACAGGAAGTGAAAACAATCTAACACGACACTAATGACGTTCCTGATTTTCAAAGGCCACAGTTTTAGATAAAGGCTGATTCCAAATCCAAAACACCTGAAGTGATTACATTTCAGAAGAAATTTGAAGGCTACAACAGTAACATTTAAACATTTCCTCTGTAGTGTATGTTAAATAGTTTGACATTTTTCCTGAGGTTACATAAAAGTACACAAATAACCATGATACAGACCCTTTGAATGAAACTCCAGTGTTCAGAGAAAGGGTCAAAACTTTATAGTTTTTATTAGTTTATTCATTTTTAATGAACCTGCAAACAACTCACTATAAAGAAAAACTTATAAACATGAGTGAACTAAAACAACAATCTTTGTGCCCAGTTAAAATTAGTTTGTTTGACAACTTTTTTGTTGCTTTCTAGATACTAATGCATTGATCTGCCTTATTAGGCCTCTGCGCTGGTGACAGCCATTGGCCGGAGGCATAATGTTTTTGGGTTGTCTGTCTGTCAGTTCATACATTTGTCCATCCAATTCTTGTGAACACAGTGTTTCAAGAGCACCTCGAGGGAATTTCTTCAACTTTGGCACAAAGTCTATTTGGACTCAACAAATACCTGATAAAAATTTGATTGTCATACGCCAAAGGTCAAGGTCACTATAACCTTGTCTGTCTCATTAATGTAAACACAATATCACAAGACACCAGGAGGGATTTTTTTTTTCAAAGTTGGCACACATGTCCCCTTGGATTCAGTGATAAACTGATGAGATTTTAGTGGTTAAAGGTCAAGGTTGCTGTGACCTTGTTAGTCACATTGTTGTGAACACAATATTACAAGAACACCAAGAACACAATTTTTTTTTCAAATTTGGCACGAAGTCCACTCAGCAAAGATCTGATTAAATTTTGGTAATCATAGGTCAGAAGTCAAGGTCACTGTAACCTTGTCTGTCACATTGTTGTGAACATGATATTACAAGAACACCAGGAGGGATTTTTTTCAAATTTGGCACAAAGTCCACTTAGACTCAATGGAGACCTGATTAAATTTTGGTCATCATAGGTCAAAGGTGAAGGTTATTGTAACCTTGTCCATTTCATTGTTGTGAACACAATATTACAAGAACACCCGGAGTGATTTTTTTTTTTTCAAACGTAGCAAAAATGTCCACTTGGATTCAGTGATGAACTGCTAAGATTTTGGTGGTCAAAGGTCAAGGTCGCTTTGACCTTGCATCTGTGTCATTCTTGAGACAGTGATATCATAAGAAGGCCTGAGGGAATTACCTCAGATATGACACAAATATCCATTGGGACTCAAGAATGAACTGATTAGAATTTCGTTATCGAAGGTCAAAGGTCAAGATCACTGTGACCTCACAAACCACCTTTTTGGCCATATGCTAATTATGACATTTTACACAAATGACTAATAGCATAAAATGATGAAGTGATGATATTATACATCCAAAAGGTCAAAGGTCAGCTTCACTGTGACATCATAATGTTCTACAGAAACATTTTTCTGGCCATTACTCAGTGTCATACCTCAGTGGTGGTTACTTGGTGGTCGTGACACTAATTTTGGGTGCCCACCTTGAAGCTGTGCTGATTGTATTGATCCTCTGTGCTACATTGTTGAAAATGTGTGTGAAGTGTCAACCTTTTCACAGACGTGGATATAAACTGTAACCGCAACTTTACTGGTTTGCAGAGGCATACAACCGTGAGGCAGCAATTCTAGTTTTTACTTATGTTGGGTAATTTACGTTTGCCTGTAAAAGAACTGCATTTCAAGGACATAGTGGTAGAATGTTTCTTTTTTTTTTTTACAAGAAAAGCACCCAATTTCAGCCCAAAATACATGTCAGGATTAATATTTTAGCAGTACAACTGTCCACGTCCTGATAAAGCACCTTCACATTGCACACAAAGAATAAAAAGGGCATTTGTAGACAGTTGATAATGGTCAGTTTTGACACTAGCATTGATTGGAACAGTACAAAACAGCAATTCTCTTGTGCTATTTGTCATAATTTCATCCATACAGGGGGTGACCCCCATCTAACTCCACTTATTTCCCATCTCTTACATCCAGTCCCCCAGCGTTTCTCAATAAACAAACCCCCTGCGATGCCCCAACATCCTTTTACTGCACTGAGAACATAACAAAGGCTTTTTGTAGGAGAGGTTAGGAGCTGCTTTATACTCTGGCCTTGAAAAAACCAAAAGAGCGTTGTTATTTATTGATAACAGCAGTTTCCCCACTCCGACTCTCAGTCACTAACCCCCAAGCTCTGCTGTTTACCAGAATTAGAGATCATCCAAAACCACTGTGCTGTGGGCCCCTAGTTGGGGGAACGCTCTGTTTGTTATCACACACACATGTCTGTGTAGTAATGATCAGAAATAAAATGTAATACCACGTCCTGAATAAATGCAAAGCTCACAAATCTAAAGTCTTGTGAGTGGAAAAGTACATTTAGTGAATATAAATAAATCATTACCACCCAGTTTTCCACACTTGGCAGTATTAAGCTGACCTCCCCCAGCTCTGCTCCTCTTTGGGGTTGGAGATTTAGCAGAACTGTGCAGTCTCTGGAAGGGCTGAGTTGTCTCCGCTTAATGCTAATAGGAACAATACCTCCACAGTCCACACAGGCAAATGTGAATCAGTATGTTGATTAAAATTCAAAATGGTTAATAGGTTGGAGGATCTGGAGTCAGTAGAGTAGTGGGTCATTAGGTAAGCTTTTTAGTGCCCCATATTGCAAAATGGCATAACATATCCGCAGAGGTTTGGTGCAGTATTTAATCGATAGTAATGACTCAGTGATTACTTTGCCAGGTGTGGATAAATTTGGCTTCCAAAACTCAATGTTATGGTCTGCAAGACATTGTAGCTACAGAAGCTGCTTAACTTTGTGCCAAAGCCAAAGAAGCACACTACAATATTTTGCCTTGTCATATTGTTTATCTCCTCTGTGAGTGTTTTTTATTAGATTTCAGTTTTAATGGGCTAACTAACTTGTCAGTGTTTCCTGTGTTCTTAATGCAGCACAGGGGGGGTGAGGTTTGGCACGGTTGCGTTAATTTCACCAATGCTGTTGCAATTTCTACTGTCTGTGAATGATGTCAGTATCTGTCATAAACACATCAAACAGAAATGGCTAATCTGTATATCTAAATCTATCCCCTTCCCATTATAGTTGATTGCATGTTTTTACGTTTCTCCTGCAGGTGAGTAGGATACTCTACAGCTTTGCCACAGCGTTCCGGCGGTCAGCTAAGAAGGCAATACTGTCATCTCAGCAGCCTGCTCCGCTCACCCCTGACAGTGATTTGTTCACCTTCACCGTCAGCCTGGAAATCAAGGAGGATGATGGCAAGGGTACTTTCAGGTGAGACATACATTCTACTAATTATCCATTTCAATGTTTAGAGCATGGAGTCAGCATTTATGATTCTTACAGGGGTGTAAATTGTGAAAATGAATGTGTAATACCATGTCTGGAAATACTTTGGAGTTGCACAAAAGTCTGGAATCATATGAAACATCTTTCTGTTGAGTCAATTGTGACCTTTGCTGGAGGAGAAAGATCGTCATGTACTGTAGATGTGGGCATACTGTGCAGTCTCTCTCATTGAACTGTATTTAGAGCAGCTTTGATTGTCGACTCTAGCTAGTAACGTGTGGCATTTTGAAAAATTGGAAAATGTATAGAAACCTTAAATCCAGCGCTGAACCCAACTTCAATATTCAACTACTCGGTCCCTCTGTTTCCATATTTAGTTTGAGAGTATGAACAGGGTTTGGCAGGACTTTAAGGTTGACACTGACGTTCATGATATATAGTAAACAAGCCAAGGTAGCCCTCTGAGCTAATGCATGCTAACTACGCATTTTTTGCCTACACTAGACATTGAACAAAAGCCAGAGACTATATTGTATAAAGTTGCTATGAGCTGTAAATGTACCGCTTCTAATCAGAAGGCAGAAAATATTGTTATCTCGGAGCCTGACCAGGCAAAGCCTCTCTTCCTCTAGGCAGTTGCCTCTGTCCCACTCACCCTGGGTCTGGGTTTGCAGCTGCCTGTATTGGAGCACAGTGGCAAGCAAGGAGCACTCACTCTGCAGCTAAATCTAACGACTGAAATATTTCTAGAAGCACACTGCACACTGAAAAAGGACTGCTCAACTTGGAGAAACTCAGTCGACTGGGCGGTCTCCACCTGATATGAGTCTTTGACAGTGGGGGTGCAGCCCTACCTAAATCATCATCATCATTACAAATGTGATGGCAGTGGCACCACCATTCTAATAAAATACATGAGCTTTGAATAAAAGCGGCCACTAAATGACCCTCGTTTCTCACAATATAACGTGTATTAACACAAGGACACATAGCCCTGTTTTGGGGGGTTAAGTGTTCAAGGTTAACACAGTTTTGGGTGACCCGGTTGCAGGTTTCACAAACCCTTTCAGGGTGGTCGGCATGAGGGATATGTACTACCTGTCAGGACAGCATCATTGTATTGCTTTTTATACAAAAATAATGTGTCAGTAAATAAAGCATGAAAATAACTGTAAAATGATAATGGGACTGAGGAGTCCCCTCTGTCTTACAGTAGATTATTATTTTGACAACTTGTGTTGATCACACTCTTCTTCACACATTGATAAGAGAACACAACAGAAAGTTCCTGTTTGCTCCATCCATCCCATCATCCCTGACCTTTTTTATTTTGTTTTCACATACTACTGAGTCACTTCCGTGTGTTCACAAACAGCCCTGGATACTCATCTTATTTGGAAAACAAAACAAAACAAAAAAATATGCCTGTCGTTATTTTTAGCCAGCACATATTTCCTCCTCATTAGCTCAATGTTGATTATTTTTAGTGTGCTCACTTCCAAGCAAACAACTCTCACATGCAAGCACACATGGACTGTTTCGTGTGAAAGCGTTCCTTCCATGTGAAAATAAGATTTGGAAAGTATGCTCCATAGCAACC
This sequence comes from Cephalopholis sonnerati, assembly GCA_019142605.1. Lineage (NCBI taxonomy): Eukaryota > Metazoa > Chordata > Actinopteri > Perciformes > Serranidae > Cephalopholis > Cephalopholis sonnerati. Next base: position 20,597,811 of record JAGQAX010000019.1, read on the forward strand.
GTGTATAGTAAAATATCTGTAAAATAAAATAAAAGTATATTTAAAACACGTTTCCTTTAATAGGGTGTAAACAAGTCTGTTTATCTGAAATCAGAGGACATATGTACAGTGTAAAACCATGACTCAGTCTGATAGTATAGTTGACCTAACAGTATCTGGTACTTTATGTCTCTACTCACTAAAGCACCGTTTCTACCGGACACTTTTGATATGGTGCGTTTGAAACCAAAAGTAACCCTTCAGACATGGTACCAAGACCCTAGGTCCGCTTAGTGTTTCCACAGTACCCTTAAATGTGGGCGGGGTTGCTGCTCCATCCAGCACTCACTGTATTTCCTCATTGATAGAATGTCTGCACCTTGTTTAATGTCCGCAGAACGGGGGTGCTCGGCGACATTTTCAGAACAAAATATAACAGGCTGCAGTGAGAGTGTCCCTCGATGGGATATTTAGAAATAGCAGCTTTGTGCATATCGTCCTTCTCAGGCAAGCACAGCCGGCCGGAGCCCCAGGAACGATACTCCGCAATGCTTTTTTTCCCTGAGGTTTAGGATATACGCAGTTCACATAATTGGGTCGAAATCAATATATATAGTTTTAAACACTGGAAGATCCACTCATTACTAAAAGTGCGTGTCATCCTATAGAAACAAAAAAAACCAACTAAAGTAATGGTCAAAGTTGTCACAGAAATTTAAGGTGTGCCGGTGGATTCAGCAATCAACTCATGCATTGAGTAACATTACAAGTAAACGTTCCACCTTGAAAGTCGCTGGCAGTCGGCCCAGTGAATTAAATTTTTTTTTCTAAGACTACAGCTGCTGCGAGAGGCAGCAAAACATCTTTAATATTTGTAGGTATAGTTTGCTAATATAAAACTTGCCACGGTCTAAACAGTGGTTATAAAACCAGCCACAACTCGGCCCTGAGCAGAGTGACCATCAGCTACTGATCAATCAACGGACTGCAGTGTTCACAGCTCCGCCTTTTAGCACCAGGGGTGACCAAAAATATGGACGGTACGGCTCCATTGGTACCATCCACAACTTTTGGTAGTGGAAATGGAAAAAAGGAGAAGCGAACTGAACTAAACGGCACCGTACTGCTCGGTGGAAACGGGGCTAAAGAGACAAGTTTCTGTGACCTGAGCTCTGCTTGAAGTCATAGCAGGTTCTAACTGTTTACAGTAGATTTCATTTTGATTAATGGATTTTTCTCACTCAAGAATCTTTGCACTTTCTTCAGTGTTTCCTCAGGAATTTGTTTCTGCGAAGGTTTGGAAAATGTTGATTACTGTTCCTGTCTCAAACCTCTTTCTCTTTCCTGCTCTCAGAGTGGAGCAGGAAAAGAACCAGAGCCAGAGTATGTTTGAAAAGTGGCTCTTATGCTTGATTTTATTACGAAAAATTGGTCTACTCTGAACATGACGCATGGTCTTTGATTTTTTTCAGTCTGACCGGCTGATTTACTGATTAGTGATAAACTTTATTGGTCTAGTTGTCTAGCAGAAGAAACACTGGTTGCTTTAATTTTATGTTTTAGTTTGTATCAAAGGAAGAAACAGAGGGATTATTATTTTCCTTCCCAGTCCAGACATAATTAAACAACCTGTCAAGTCAGTCTGTGGTCAAATGTGATCTAAAATGCCCTTGGATTATTTTCAAATACAAGGGTTCAAATGAGTAAATCTACATTACCATGTCACCGACAAACATATCACTGTGTCGGCTTACATAATGTAACTCTGCTTTTGTCACATTCATTTCTGTTTTTTTCTGTTAATGTCTTGTTACTGTTAAAAGTGTGGGTTTTGTTTCTTGTTTTCACACACAGTGCTGTGGCAAAAGACAAGGACAAGCAGAGCTTCAAGCTTCGCGCAGGAATGGACAAGAAAATTGTCATCTATGTCCAGCAGACCTCCAATAAGGAGCTGGCTATTGAGAGGTAAAATGAAGCACAAACACAAGCACATGCACTCATGCACACACACAAGACATCTTTAGAATATCTTCATCCTCAAAGGCAACAGTTACATTTACAAAACCACTGAATCTTGATTTGTTATTTTGTCTTTCATGTGTTATTCATATAAATTATAACATCCAGTCAGTGATGAGACTACATTAAGACAGATGGAAAACTTTATTAAGTGTTCATTAAAACACAGTAGGTACATTTATATGGGCCCTAATACTCCTCTCATAATCATAAATAGCAGCCCGATCAGAATAAAAATGCTTCATCTATCCATCTTGATCCGAAGGCACAGGCCTGAACAGAAGGAATTTTTGAACGTTTTGAGAGGGATCGTGTAAACCTCTGATAATCTGTTCAATAGAAAATTTGTAAATGCTGAATCAGATAGTTTCTCTCTGGTTGGAAAAAGTATATTCTTTCTGCGCATGTTTGCCCCATGTGAGGGTAATATTAGGTGATGTATCGAGTGAATACACTGCACACGACATGCTGCAACAGCTGTTTCTACATGCCTCCCTATGTTGAATTTGACAGAGAACCATTCATAAATTCAAAAAATATTTAGCGCTCTGCCTGTACTACATTTTTATGTGAATGCTGTAATCAAAAGCCTTATCTAAAGTTGTTGTCACAGTCTGCATTGTGGAGTAGCTTGACTTACGATCATCTATGTATCAGTGGCAATAGCCTGCATACAAGACGTTTAGGGAATGTTGATAAATTATAACGTCTACTGATAGTCTGCATATGAGATGTATAGGGGACATCTGTAATTTGTAGCTACAGACAATAACCTGGGTTAAGGCCTTTGCACACTGAGTCAGTTTTTTTCAGATGCGTTTTTTAAATCCGTCATCTGAAAAAAAATCATTACGCACAGAAACCTTGCACATTGACACGTTTAACTGTTTGGTTCAGTGTGAAAATTCGTAATATGTGACAAAATGAAAATACTCATTTTCTCCTTTGCCCCTCTCCAATGGAGTTACGCATTTGGCTGTCATCACTTCCTCTCTGTCTTTCATTTGGCTCTGGTCTCCTTCCTCTTTATCCTCCACATTCTGTGCGCGTTCCACATCCTGCTTCTTCTCCTCATCATCATCATTCACCTGAGTATTACTCTGACCTGTTGAAAGTGAGCTGCCTGAGTTATGAAAGGATTCTGCGCGCCTTGTTCCTCTGCGTGCCTGTTCCTCTGCTGTGTCCTGCCGCCGCATTTTATTCACTGATTCTTGGTCAAACGTCTCCAAAGGCTCTAACGGATGTGAAAATTGCAGAAAATTTGAAGGTGTTCCGAAAATTTTAATGACGGATGAAAGTTCCAGACTCCATGTGCAAACGTGATTAACACAACGTGAAGTCGTATTTATTTTTAGACAGGCGACAATTTCAGACGAAAAAACTGACTCAGTGTGCAAAGGCCTTAACTACTAAATTGTATTAACAGGCGAAACCACTTCTTTTTCTTCTATATTTTACATATTGAATAATGAATTTTCATAATAAGGTTGGAAAAACACTTCTTCCTCTTTTACATTTCCAGCAGATTAGATGCTTCACAGCTCCTCAGGTCTAAAATAGTTATATTCTGATAAAATGTTTTGGTGCATGTAAACACACATCTTATCAGATCACTCTATTTAGTGTCCATGTAAATGGTTAAATTGGAAAATTTATTCAGAATGATTTCAGTCCGGTTAAAGAATTACTGTCCATGTAACTGCAGCTACTGTCAGGTCCTTGTGCTCAGTGTGCTTTTTAGGTTTCCTCTCATTTACCAAGAGAACCCTCTGGTATGTAGACAGCACTACTTTCTTAAGATTTATTCTATAATACAACAAAGATAACATATCTCTAAAAGTGACCAAGGCATGCAGAATTAATCTTGATTGATGTAAACAACCAAGGGAGTGGAGGATATGAAGTAATATTTTTGTCACTCTGGAATTGTCCTCGAAGGGAAACTATTTGAGGAGAAGATCTGTCATGCATCTGTCAGACTGACTGAGATTTCTCCATTAGTTTCAGCTGAGATGTGTCTGCGTAAAACATTCAGACGCAAGACAGGAATCACTCATCTATAATTGATAAACACACACCGGTGAACATCTTTACATCCGTGGGTCGGCTCGCGTCAGGTTTTAAGTGTTCCGGCTCAGTTTTAAGATGACTGATGTGAATCTGTCTGCGAGGCTCTTCGTTTTCCACGCTTTGATAAATCTGTCGAAATGTAAACATTCCATCACCTTTTTGCCGACTTCCATTTTCACGGAGTTCTGTTATTGTTTGATGAACCCAGACAAGGTGAGGATTGAAGGGCTGTGTTTAATATTCTCCATGTTCTGGTCTGTGTTAGAGGATCAGACCAGGAAGCTATTTGCGGTAACATGTGATGGTTAACAACTGTTTTTACTCTATAGGGAGATTTATTGTTCTCTGTCTGGTTCCCGCTCTTCTTTTTTCTCCCTTTATTATGTAACCCTATTCATTTCTCTTTTCTCTCCCCCTTGCATGTGTGTGTGTGTGTGTGTGTGTGCCTGTATGTGCATGTTTGTGTGTGTGTTGCGTGCTTTCATGTGCATCTCCTCTGCAGGTGTTTTGGTCTCCTGCTCAGCCCGGGGAAAAATGTGAAGAACAGCGACATGCACCTGCTAGATTTGGTGGGTGACTTGCTTTGTGTGTGTATGTGTGTGTGTCATTGTGTGTTTGCATGCTTTTGCTGACTTCCCTCCAACTTGTGCCCCTTCAGGAGTCAATGGGAAAGAGCTCCGACGGGAAGTCTTACATCATCACAGGAAGTTGGAACCCCAACACGCCTCAGTTCCAGGCTGTAAATGAGGAAACGCCCAAAGGTAGCAGCCAAAAATGTGTCAGAAATTCACATAAAACAGAATGATTTTCAACAGCTATTATTTCCTTGGTTTATACTTCTCTGGCTAGTTGGTTGTTTATTCACACATATTTTCACACCAATATTTGACACATTTCCAAGCGTGAAAATTACTTTCTGCTGGTTGCACAAATCCCTAAATCAAGCTGTGAAGGAGCAAATTACTGTAAAATTACAGCTCCACTAAATAGTTTTAAAAACTGTACTTTAATAATTGCTGCCCCTGTCAAAACTGATGTGTCATACAATGCAGAAGTTACAATAATTGGACAGATCATGCATGAATATAGCTAAAAAATATATATGGAAAAACCAAATGACCAAAATGGCACTGACTTTGTTCCATGCTTGTGCCACATGCATGCATCACCAATTTACTTTAAAAAAACAATAAGTGATTATCCTGGTCAAAATATATGGGATACCAGTATTACTCTTATAATTAAATACGCTTAAAACCCTTAAAATTGCAATAAAACATCTTTAATTAGAAACTTATTTTTCTATTTATTTATTATTTATTTATTATTATTTTTTAATTTACTAATTTATTTATTTGATAAAATTATATATTTTTAAATAATTTCTAATTATTTACTATTTCTATTATTATTATTGTTATTATTTTGTTAAATAATTAATTTCTCTCCTTTTTAATTTAATTTTATTATTATTATTTATTTATATATAATTAGAACTTTTGAATTGTGCTCCAATATTGTTATAAATTAAAAAAAAAATAGAAAAATTGCAGTAAAACATACTGAAATAATTTTTCCTTACATTTTGTTAAAGTTATTTTTTTTGTCTGTTTACTTTTCAGCATTATACAAAAAGTGAAGAACACATAGAATACAATACGTATTAATGTTTACAAAAGTCCTTCAATTTCTTTAAAATAAATACATCCACATTGACAAGCTGTATTAACTCAACAGAGAAATACCACACATACTCACACCCACGTATAAAAATAAGAGAATAGAAAAAAAAAAATTACATTTGGGGTTTATATGTCAGACACTGTTAAAAGTTCTTCATTGCATACTGTGAATTACATTTACTTTGTATACAACAAGTTCAAGTAAGTATTACAGCAGAGGTTGTAATTGTGCTTCCTCCATTTTGTCCAACATACAAGCTAAATCTTTGCCTCTAAGATATCTTTTAAATGGGCCCCAGATACATTGAAACCATTCTTGTTTATCTTTGAGACATTTCCTTAAGCTAGTGCCTAATGCTTGGTCTCCACTTGCTTTTCCATGTTAATGCCATGCATCTTTTGGCTCGTAGAAGGCATGTGTCTATAAAAATGTGTTCACTGCGTTTTATTTTATGTCCCTTTGGATGAATGCCAAGCGCAAAGAATTTAGGATCTCCAGTTAATTGAGTTAATAAAATCTCCTGTACTACATGAGGAACATCTGTCCAAAATTCCATAATCTTTGGGCAACTCCATGTACAATGGAAAAATGTTCCACTCTCTTTACCACCAGGTAATTAATATTTTTATTGCATCACAGATTGGACATCTAATTTTTAGTGAACAAAACCATCTTAAAAAGCCAGGCTTTTTAACTATTTAAAATGGCATCATATCTGTCAATATGAAATATGCCAATTGCAGAGTCTCTATTGTTGGTTGTCTCTTTGGTTGCTGCTGGACAGTATTCACGATAATCTCCCATAATTCAAATTCTCCAGGCTCATCTTATTGAATGTGTTTTTTTATCATGATCCTGGTTAAAATTGTATGTAGTCCCATCCCTAGTTACAAGTTTAAGTTAAAATATGTAACAGTTTAAGGTGGTGAACTGAAGGGAATCACTGTCTGGGGATGACATGTTACCCGTTTTCTTTGTTTATTCCAGACAAATTCATGTACATGACGACAGCAGTGGACTTGGTGATCACAGAGGTGGAAGAGCCGGTCCGTTTTCTGCTGGAGACGAGGGTCAGAGTCTGCTCCCCAAATGACAGGCTGTTCTGGCCCTTCAGCAAGCGTAACTACACTGAAACCTTCTACCTTAAACTACGACAGGTGCGTCAAGTCAAGTCAATTACAGCACTTGTGTCTGTGAACTGAGCCAGACAATGCACTGTGTTTTTGTAATTGCTAAGTAATATCTGAAGGAGAAATGTAATGGATGTTTTAACAACCCGTAATTTATCTGACATCCGCTCAATGCGTCTCTCATCAGATGGAGCGTAAGGAGCGTAAGAGTCCAGCCTCTGACACGCTTTATGAGGTGGTGAGTTTGGAAAGCGAGACAGAGAGGGAGAAACGGAAGACCACAGCCAGTCCCGGCATCCTGCCCACCGGGGCTGGTACCACTGTCCCCTCACCGCCTGAGGATGATGAAGAAGAAGGTGATTGGATACTGCCTTACTTTTTCGCTCAGTCACCTCTTATGGGATTCTTACTTTATTAAAAGCACACAATACAGAGGGATGGCAAATATGTTGCTGAAATCAAACTCCTGATATAGCAAAGGGTATAATTTCTTTATATAAGCCATATGAAATGATTCTTTGCAAACATGACCACATAGAACCACAGAGGAAGCCTGCCGAGCAGAACCATATGAAAATGGTTTTAACTTTTTCAACAATTCATTGTGCTTGATCATGTTGGACACATGAACAGCCTCACAGTGGACACTTAACTGGCTAGATAATATGAATTTTGTTTACTCTGGAATACTGAACCATGGTATTGTCCTTGGAATTATGCTGCATACGCTCAGATATTTAATATTTACATTTATACCCTGACTCAACGACTGATAAAAAATAAAACTCTACCCTACGGGGCTGTACCAGATATAGACTTGTGGTCCACAGGAGTCAAAATCCCGTGGGAGATCAGACGCTGTGTTACAGAACTGTTCGTACTTCTCACTGAGTACTTAGCCAGCAGTCACGAGTGTGTGTGTGTGTTTTGTATTTTTGTGTGACTATGAGAGGTAGTGAAGACATTAAAAGGCAGAGAACATAATCGAGGTAGTTTTTGTATCCATCTGTGTGTTGGTCTTTGGTTTGCTGTCCCTTTGGTACTGTTTGATCTCACTCTTTCGGCTGCATGTCCGTTGTTTCTCGCCTGTTGTTGTGAATATTTAGACACCATAGCGCTCAGGGTACAAAATTAGTACCAGTTCACATAGATGGTGCAGTTTATGAGCTGATAACCGTAGAAAATTGAAGCAAAAGACCCAGCAACTTTTTTAGACCACCAAATGCCATATCTAGGTGTGCATGTGGTTTATAACGTAAGAAATCATCTGTTAGAGAGATGTTGTCCAAGTTTAGTGTCATCATATCCACAGCTCAAATGCAAAAGCACAAACAGCATTCAGTATACAACATCACAAAATAGCAAACCAGAGGATCACAGTCTGTGATGTTTACATTTCATTATATACCTTAGATTAAGTGGAGGTGGTACATTTGGACTGCATCTTTAGGGTTCAACATTTACAGTGGCCTGATTGCCCATGACCACAAAAAGTTATTCTGTTGCCACCAAATGTTGCCTGCAGGTGGCCACCAATTTTTACCTGGTCTCTTTTGAGATAGAGTTAGAGTTCCAAAACATCTTGATTCATTTGCGTCTTTTCATTCAACACTTAAACAGCCAACAGTACTTGTCACCGGCTAGCTACCAGTATGTCAGGGCCACTGAAGTATGGGTTTACTTAGCCTACTTGAACTACAAGTGCAATCCTTATGGAAGAACCAGAAACACAAAAGGTGGACTATGAAAAACCAAAACAGCAACAAAAATGTATGGCTTTTACATACGTTTATATTTGGACCACCAAAAATGTACTATGGCCTCCAAATTTAGGGACTTGGCAGCCAGAGGGGCCAGTGCTTGGTCTTGGTAACACCAATAGACAGAACGTTTTTGAAACACCAATTTCTTTGAATGAGGAAATGCCTCTATCTTAAGTTCTCACATTTATTTAATCATTTTCATTTCCCCTACATGAGTTCTGGTGACCTGACTCCTTCTAACTCTGTGTTTGCACTCCTGTGTGTCCAGATAATGACGAGCCGTTACTCAGCGGGTCAGGTGATGTTTCCAAGGAGTGTGCGGAGAAGATCCTGGAGACCTGGGGGGACTTGTTATCCAAGTGGTAAGGCTTTGTTCCTTGGTTAACTTTGTCCTTCCACATCTGTGAACATATATACACACCCTCACACACACTCACACAAATGATTCACCTCTGTGCGGAGGGTTTAGCGGATGTACTGTACGTGAAATAAAGAACAGCAGGCAGGAGTTCTTGATAAGCAGCTTATTAAGATGACTTCCCTCTTCCATTACTGCATTTGTTTTTAATCAAAAGCTTGTGATGAACTGAATTGAAACTGCCTGGACTTTAATTAGCTGTAAGTTAAGCTCCATACGCACGCACGCACACACACACACACACACACACACACACACACACACACACACACACACACACACACACACATAAACACATACACTACATGCCATACCGTTCTCTTTCTCTCTCTCTGTTGTCATAGTTTTTAAGAGAGCAGTATATTTTTAGAATTTGTACCGTATATGTATACTGTTTATGATCTCGTTTACCCTAGATATGTTAAGCGTAATGCCAAAACTAGAAGGGTCAGTCCGAGAGCACACACCTCCGCCAAGGCAAAGTGCTCTATCCAGCACTTTTGCTGTTGTAAGCACTGCACTGCTGGCCGCCACTGTTTCAGCTCAGCCCCCTTTATGTGTACTTGGGATGTCAGGTGAGATCCATGTGCAGGCAATCCAGGTGCAGGCTATGAATGTTGTTGTGTATCTGCCACGTGATTTGGATCCAAAATGTAAAGGGTTCGTCTTTGGTCCATGCTACACTCAACCAGTAGTTTTTTTTGTAATCCTGCCAACAAACAAACAACCAAAGCACAAAATGAGCCGAATACATGACCTCCTTGGCGAAGGTAATAAAGAAAGGAATCATAAGACTAGCCTGTCATAATACGAGGCTTTGTGCGAGTGATTGGTGATTTTGTGTGTGAGCAAGAAAGTGTGTGCTGCGGCATTGTGGGATGCAGCGCTCAGGGAGCAAAGGGAGGCAAATCACAGAAAGCCCTTTACAATCTCATGCCCCTGAGGACCAGGCCTGGCTTTACTTATGTCACATGCACACACACACACACACACACGTACACAGTACACTTTTGTTCCCTTTCTTAGTCTCAACAGAAAATGCCACATATTGCATAACCTGACTCTCGGAACAAACAAACCAAACATACTCAGAAAATAGAAGGGGATGAATTAAGAAAGGGGGAAAAAGTGAGAGAATCATCAGGGATTCAGGGATTTTCAGTGGGCTCCAGTCAGGCGATAGTCATTAGGTAGATACAGCTGTGCCTCCAAGTTCACCTTCTCCTTCTTTCTGTATCTCTAATTCTGTCTCTGTCACTCACTAGTTGGCTGGCAGATGCCTGAGTTCATTTTACACTGCATGTGGTGTAAATCACTCTGTGAGTCGGGGTGTTTCGCCAACAGCTTCAACATTTAAATGTGAAGATGAGGAAGGAAGGAAGGCACTAAAATCTGCCTCTGTGTATTGTTGCTGTAATGTTCTATTGGCTTATTGTCTTCTATTGTTTATTGTTTCCCATCCTGCTAAAAATAGTGCAGGGGTGAAACGAAGCAAAACTAATGTACAAATGTCAGAGAAAAAAGTGGAGCAATAAAGTTGAGAACGAATTTGAGCTTTTGAAAGACTGCTGTGCACATAAATCCTTGTACTTGTGGTTGTAGGTAATATAACTCCACCTCACTGTCATGATCTGCGCCCAGCAGACCATCTGTAGAGATGATGATGGTCCTTTTTAGACACGGTATAGAGCCAGTGAAAACATTGTTTTAGGTAGATATGGAAGACAGGTGTGCAACAAAAGACTGCAACTCATGAACCTAAAATTAGTATGTCTTTGATAAACTGCCATGGTTGACTCCCTCTCTCCTCTCCTCTCTCAGGCATATGAACTTATCGGTGCGTCCCAGGCAGCTGCCCGCTTTGGTGCGGAGTGGCATTCCCGAGGCCCTCCGCGGGGAGGTGTGGCAGCTCCTGGCAGGCTGCCATAACAATGACCACCAGGTAGAAGAGTATCGCACGCTTATTACAAAGGTAAGACCACACAAAAGTATTGTCTTTGTTAAGATGGCCAGGACATCCTAAAGTCCCATGATCCCCTAATTTTGGTGGTGTACTGTTGGTGTCCTTCAACAAGATGAATCATACACAAGCTCCCCTAATTACAGGATGCATCAGCAAGCTGTGCACTTCACCTCAGATTATTTCCAAATCTATGTCCTTCTTGTACCCATCACTGAGACAGAGTTCTTTTTCTGCAACAGGTTTGTCTTGCGTGTTTTTACTAGAGATGCACAATATGGATTGTTTTCAGCTGATACCAATATTTTCTTGCTTCTCATGGTGGGTACTGAAAAGATCACCGATAATTTCATGTTTTTTATTTAAAAAGAAGTTCATAACCTGTAGTTTATGTAAACCTGAGGGTAAGAAAGGCCAAGATGTAGTCAGCAAATAAAAAACTGAATTAGTTTTTTCTTGTGAAGTACACAAGTTTTACAGAACATTTTGCCTAAGGATACAAATTAAATGCTTTGACATAATCTGTCAAAATCAGACATGTAAACATGTTATACACAAGTAATTGAGACTTTAGAAAAATGCATCCTTCGACACAAAAATGAATGCTTTGGGAGCGCCTGGTGGCTTAGTGGGTAGAGCAGGTGCCCCATATATGAAAGGCAATGTCCTTGCTGTAGCGGCTGTGGGTTCGATTCCAGCCCACTGCCATTTGTTGCATGTCACCCCCATCTAGTAAAGCCAACAACATAAAAAAAGAAGGCTTTTTGCAGCCTAGACAGACGTTGAACTGACTTATTTGCTGGGAGGACAGTGGCTCCAGAGATGGTGCTTCAGCGCTGTGTCTAACCTGTGTAATGGCTGCAACAGAAAGTTTGCTGATCCTGGGGGTTTTCCAGCAGTCCGGGATCAGACCCCTGGCTCTTGCTCTAAAATTGTAAAAAAACCTCACACAGATGACAGATGTTTGGCTTTCTAGTCAGCATGCTGCGCTTGTTTTTTAGTTTTGCAGTTTTGCTGCTTTGTATTATTGGCTCTATTTGTTGGTCATAATTTCATTATCGGAGTAATACATACTAACACAAATTCTCCATTATTGGTTGATAATTTATTGGCCTGATACGTATCATGCATCCCTAGTTTTTACACTTGGTTA